>CM057775.1:17930633-19201056 GCA_030064435.1 Trapa incisa
CCCTAAGAAACCCTATAAATCCCAATGAAACCCGAAGAATTGCAAAGAAACTGTAAGAAATGCGAAGAAACCCTAAAAAACACCAGAAACCCCAAGAAACGCTGAAAAATATCTAAGAATCGCTGAAAAAACCCTATGAAACGCTAATAATCCCTAGGAAATCCTTAGAAATGGTATGAAACGCTGGGAAATACTAAGAAAGGCTAAGACATGCTATAAAAACATAAGAAACGCTAAAAAATGCTAGGAATTGCTTAAGAAAACCTAAGTAACGCTAATTAACCCTAATAGACCTTAGGAAACACTTATTTATGTGAGAAACAAGGTATGGGATATGTAGACGCCAATAAAACACTAATAAATACTAAGAAATCCTTAGAAATCCTAAGAAACGATAGGTAACGCTAAAAAACACTGAGAAACCCCATGAAACGCTAAAAAATGCTAATAATCGCTAATAAACCCTATGAAACGCTAACAAACATTGAGAAACCCTAAGAAACCCTATAAATCCCAATGAAACCCGAAGAATTGCAAAGAAACTGTAAGAAATGTGAAGAAACCCTAAAAAACACCTGAAACCCCAAGAAATGCTAAAAAATATCTAAGAATCGCTGAAAAAACCCTCTGAAACGCTAATAATCCCTAGGAAATCCTTAGAAATGGTATGAAACGCTAGGAAATACTAAGAAAGGCTAAGACATGCTATAAAAACATAAGAAACGCTAAAAAAATGCTAGGAATTGCTTAAGAAAACCTAAGTAACGCTAATTAACCCTAATAGACCTTAGGAAACACTTATTTATGTGAGAAACAAGGTATGGGATATGTAGACGCCAATAAAACACTAATAAATACTAAGAAATCCTTAGAAATCCTAAGAAACGATAGGTAACGCTAAAAAACATTGAGAAACCGCATGAAACGCTAAAAAAATGCTAATAATCGCTAATAAACCCTATGAAACGCTAACAAACAATGAGAAACCCTAAGAAACCCTATAAATCCCAATGAAACCCGAAGAATTGCAAAGAAACTGTAAGAAATGCGAAGAAACCCTAAAAAACACCAGAAACCCCAAGAAATGCTAAAAAAATATCTAAGAATCGCTGAAAAAACCCTCTGAAACGCTAATAATCCCTGGGAAATCCTTAGAAATGGTATGAAACGCTAGGAAATACTAAGAAAGGCTAAGACATGCTATAAAAACATAAGAAACGCTAAAAAAATGCTAGGAATTGCTTAAGAAAACCTAAGTAACGCTAATTAACCCTAATAGACCTTAGGAAACACTTATTTATGTGAGAAACAAGGTATGGGATATGTAGACGCCAATAAAACACTAATAAATACTAAGAAATCCTTAGAAATCCTAAGAAACGATAGGTAACGCTAAATAACACTGAGAAACCCCATGAAACGCTAAAAAAATGCTAATAATCGCTAATAAACCCTATGAAACGCTAACAAACATTGAGAAACCCTAAGAAACCCCTATAAATCCCAATGAAACCCGAAGAATTGCAAAGAAACTGTAAGAAATGCGAAGAAACCCTAAAAAACACCAGAAACCCCAAGAAATGCTAAAAAATATCTAAGAATCGCTGAAAAAAACCCTCTGAAACGCTAATAATCCCTAGGAAATCCTTAGAAATGGTATGAAACGCTAGGAAATACTAAGAAAGGCTAAGACATGCTATAAAAACATAAGAAACGCTAAAAAAATGCTAGGAATTGCTTAAGAAAACCTAAGTAACGCTAATTAACCCTAATAGACCTTAGGAAACACTTATTTATGTGAGAAACAAGGTATGGGATATGTAGACGCCAATAAAAACACTAATAAATACTAAGAAATCCTTAGAAATCCTAAGAAACGATAGGTAACGCTAAAAAACACTGAGAAACCCCATGAAACGCTAAAAAAATGCTAATAATCGCTAATAAACCTAGGAAACGCTAACAAACATTGAGAAACCCTAAGAAACCCTATAAATCCCAATGAAACCCGAAGAATTGCAAAGAAACTGTAAGAAATGCGAAGAAACCCTAAAAAACACCAGAAACCCCAAGAAATGCTAAAAAATATCTAAGAATCGCTAAAAAAAACCCTATGAAATGCTAATAATCCCTAGGAAATCCTTAGAAATGGTATGAAATGCTAGGAAATACTAAGAAAAGCTAAGACATACTATAAAAACATAAGAAACGCTAAAAAAATGCTAGGAATTGCTTAAGAAAACCTAAGTAACGCTAATTAACCCTAATAGACCTTAGGAAACACTTATTTATGTGAGAAACAAGGTATGGGATATGTAGACGCCAATAAAACACTAATAAATACTAAGAAATCCTTAGAAATCCTAAGAAACGATAGGTAACGCTAAAAAACACTGGAAACCCCATGAAACGCTAAAAAAATACTAATAATCGCTAATAAACCCTATGAAACGCTAACAAACATTGAGAAACCCTAAGAAACCCTATAAATCCCAATGAAACCCGAAGAATTGCAAAGAAACTGTAAGAAATGCGAAGAAACCCTAAAAAACACCAGAAACCCCAAGAAATGCTAAAAAATATCTAAGAATCGCTAAAAAAACCCTATGAAACACTAATAATCCCTAGGAAATCCTTAGAGATGGTATGAAACGCTAGGAAATACTAAGAAAGGCTAAGACATGCTATAAAAACATAAGAAACGCTAAAAAAATGCTAGGAATTGCTTAAGAAAACCTAAGTAACGCTAATTAACCCTAATAGACCTTAGGAAACACTTATTTATGTGAGAAACAAGGCATGGGATATGTAGATGCCACACCCAAATCCTCTAAGAAGAACTCTTAGAAAACCCCGGGTGATAAGTCTTGATTGCTTGAATGACATAGGTAAAAACCTGATAAGTTCAAAAGCCTTTTCAAGATAGAAAGAAGACAAAACTCACAAGATTGAAATTCCAAAGTGTCTCTCCAATGCTGTGGAGTATGCCTTTTACAGGCTCATAAAAACAACCGAATGACCCACATAATGAGGAAAAAAATCTATTATGGTTATAAGCTAACTTTATCTAATTTAACCACCTAATATTATCCTAAGAGATTTATTATATTTATAAATCTCTCCTTATTAATTAAATTTGAACCTTCTCTTGGGCTCTTCATTTGGGCTTCTATTTGAATATTCAGCAATCTCTTTAATCAGCCCATATAAAGCTTCTTTGAATCTTTTAGCCCCTTAACCTTGTGATTGGGCCCTCTTGAAGTCTCAAGTGATCATTTATCCCATTTGGTGATAGAGTGTTCAGCTCCATTGCAGGTATGGTTTATTGAAGTTGTGAATTCGTACACTTTTTAGTCGGATTCACATCCGAAATACTAAGAAATACTATAAAAACATAAAAAAAAATGCTAAAAAATGCTAGGAATTGCTTAAGAAAACCTAAGAAACGCTATAAAACCCTATGAAACACCTAAAATCGCAAAACAAACCTGAGCAATGCAAAGAAACGCTAAGAAACCCTTAGAAACGGTATCTAAAGCTAGTAAATACGAAGAAAGGCCAAGAAATACTGAGAAACACTGTAAGAAACCCTAGGAAATGCTAGAAAATGCTAAGAATTGCTAAAAAAAACCCTAAGAAATGCTAATTAACCCTGATAAACCCTAGGAAACACTTTGAAACGGTATGAAACACTAGGAAATGATAAGAAATGCTAAGAAGCCCTAAGAAACGCAATGAAACTCTAAGAAACCCTATAAAACTCTAATAAACACCTATGAAATGCTAAAAAACATTAAGAAACCCAAGAAATGCTAAAAAAGTGCCAAGGATCGCTAATAAACACTATGAAACTCTATTAAACCTTAATAAATCCTAAGATACCCTATGAAATCCTAAGAAACACTAAGAAACTCAATAAAACACTAAGAAATACAAAGAAATCCTAAGAAATGCTATGTAACGCTAAGAAACACTGAGAAACCCCATGAAACGCAAGGAAACTCTAAGAAACCCTATAAAACCCTATGAAACACCTAAAAACGCAAAAAAAAAACCCTGAGAAATGCAAAGAAACGCTAATTAACGCCAAGAAACCCTAGGAAACCCTTAGAAACGGTATCAAAAGCTAGTAAATACGAAGATAAGCTAAGAAATACTGACAAACACTGTAAGAAACCCTAGGAAACGCTAGAAAATGCTAAGAATTGCTAAAAAAAACCCTAAGAAATGCTAATAAACCCTACAAAAAACTTTGAAACGGTATGAAACGCTAGGAAATGATAAGAAATGCTAAGAAGCCCTAAGAAATGCAATGAAACTCTAAGAAACCCTATAAAACCCTAATAAACACCTAAGAAATGCTAAAAAAAACCCTAAGAAATGCTAAGAAACTATAAGAAACGCTAAAAAACATTAAGAAACCCAAGAAACGCTAAAAAAATGCTAAGGATCGCTAATAAAATCTAAGAAACGCTATTAAACATTAATAAATCCAAGGATACCCTATGAAATCCTAAGAAACACTAAGAAACTCAATAAAACACTAAGAAATACTAAGAAATCCTAAAAAACACTAGGTAACGCTAAGAAACACTAAGAAACCCCATGAAACGCTTAAAAAATGCTAAGAATCGCTAAGAAACCGTACGAAACGCTAATAAACATTGAGAAACCCTAAGAAACCATTAAATCCCAATAAAACCCTAAGAAATCCAAAGAATCTATAAGAAACGTTAAGAAACCCTAAAATACACAGAGAAACCCCCAGAAACGTTAAATATTGCTAAAAATCACTAAAAAAACCCCGATGAAACGCTAATAATCCCTAGGAAATCGTTAGAAATGGTATGAAACGATACTAAATACTAAGAAAAGCTAAGAAATACTATAAAAACATAAGAAACGCTAAAAAATGATAGGAATTGCTTAAGAAAACCTAAGAAATGCTAATTCACCCTAATAGACCTTAGGAAACACTTCGAAACGGTATGAATAGAAAATTGATGTGAACCTCGCCAATATGCTGCCGACACCCTACACCAAATATGGCAATGATCCCAAGACTTTCACGACGCAAGTGCGAAAAGATGGAATATACCTTGTTTATGTGAGAAACAAGGTATGGTATATGTAGACGCCACACCCAAATCCTCTAAGAAGAACTCTTAGAAAACCTCGGGTGATAAGTCTTGATTGCTTGATCGCCACAGGTAAAAACCTGATAAGTTCAAAAGCTCTTTCAAAATAGAAAGAACACAAAACCTCACAAGATATAAATTCCAAAGTGTGTGTCTCCAATGCTGTGGAGTATGCCTTTTATAGGCTCAGAAAACAACCGAATGACCCACATAATGAGGAAAAAAATCTATTTTGGTTATAAGCTAACCTTATCTAATCAAGCTACCTAATATTATCCTAATTATTAATCTCTCCTTATTAATTAAATCTGGACCTTCTCTTGGGCTCTTCATTTGGGCTTCTATTTCAATATGCAACAATCTCTTTAATCAGCCCATATAAAGCTTCTTTGAATCTTTTAGCCCTTGACCTTATGATTGGCCCCTCTTGAAGTCTCAAATAATCATTTATCCCATTTGGTGACAAAGTGTTCAGCTTCATTGCAGGTTCGTTTGATTGGGCTTGTGAATTTGTAGACTCTTTTTTCGGATTCACATCACTAATAATCCCTAGGGAATCCTTAGAAATGGTATGAAATGCTAGGAAATACTAAGAAAAGCTAAGAAATACTATAAAAACAAAAGAAACGCTAAAAAAATGCTAGGAATTGCTTAAGAAAACCTAAGAAATGCTAATTCACCCTAATAGACCTTAGGAAACACTTCGAACCGGTATGAAACGTTAGGGAATGCTTAGAAACCCTAAGAAACGCAAGGAAACTCTAAGAAACCCTATGAAACACCTAAAAACGCACAACAAACCTGAGAAATGCAAAGAAACGCTAATTAACACTAAGAAACCCTAGGAAACCCTTAGAAACGGTATCAAAAGCTAGTAAATATGAAGAAAGGCCAAGAAATACTGAGAAACACTGTAAGAAACCCTAGGAAACGCTAGAAAATGCTAAGAATTGCTAAAAAACCCTAAAAAATGCTAATTAACCCTAATAAATCCTAGGAAACACTTTGAAACGGTATGAAATGCTAGGAAATGATAAGAAATGCTAAGAAGCCCTAAGAAACGCAATGAAACTCTAATAAACCCTATAAAACGCTAATAAATACCTAAGAAACTAAAAAACCCTAAAAATGCTAAGAAACTATAAGAAACACTAAACAACATTAAGAAACCCAAGAAATGCTAAAAAAATGCTAAGGATTGCTAATAAACACTAAGAAACGCTAAAAAACATTAAGAAACCCAAGAAAGCTAAAAAAATGCTAAGGATCGCTAATGAACACTAAGAAACACTATTAAACCTTTAGAAATCCTAAGATACCCTATGAAATCCTAAGAAACACTAAGGAACTCAATAAAATAGTAAGAAATACTAAGAAATCCTTCGAAATCCTAAGAAACGCTAGGTAATGCTAAGAAACACTGAGAAACCCTATGAAACGCTAATAATCCCTAGTGAGGAAAAACCGAATGACCCACATAATGACGAAAAAAATCTATTATGGTTATAAGCTAACTTATCTAATCTAACTACCTAATATTATCCTAAGAGATTTATTATATTTATAAATCTCTCCTTATTAATTAAATCTAGACCTTCTGTTGGGCTCATCTTGGACTCTTCATTTGGGCTTCTATTTGAATATTTAGCAATCTCTTTAATCAGCCCATATAAAACTTCTTTGAATCTTTTAGCCCTTGACCTTGTGATTGGGCCCTCTTGAAGTCTCAAGTGATCATTTATCCCATTTGGTGACAAAGTGTTCAGCTCCTGCAGGTCTGGTTTATTGAACTTGTGAATTCGCACTCTCTTTAGTCGAATTCACATCAATGATGAAACAAGCTGTAAAGTCTGGATTTAAGCCACTTCGCACGCGAATGGATCGCTTGGGAGGAAGGTGTGTGATGTCATTCACATCAACATACTTCCGTTGAACAACAACCTTGGTGCTTTCAGTCTAGGCATTTTGATACTCAAGAACTCGAGGAATTTGAAGATCTTCAAGTTAATTGTGATAGCGTCGGACATAATTCCATCAATCAATGTACTCCAAGTGAAAGGCCATGGATTGATGACATCATGGACAACCAACGTGAGAATCTATTTCATACTCGTTGTTCTATGAAAAATAGAGTTTGTTCTGTTATCATAGATGGAGGAAGCTGCACTAATATGGCTAGCACCGAGCTTGTGGAGAAGTTGGCATTACCTACACTGAAGCATCCGAAGCCTTATCCAATTCAAAGATTGAACGATCACCATAAACTCGAGGTAACCAAGCAAGTGTTGGTTTCATTCTTTATTGGAAGATATAAGGATAAGGTATTATGTGATGTGGTGCCGATGCAAGCATGCCATATTCTATTGGGACAACCTTGGAAGTTTGATCGTAAAGTTACACATGATAGATTAACAAATAGGTACTCATTTGTGATGCATAATAGACCGATATCTCTTGTACCTTTGACTCTACAACAAATACATGGGGATCAATTGAAAAGGAAAAAGGCAAATGAAAAGAAAATAGCAGAAAAAGAAGAGATAAAAGCCATAATTGAAAAGAAATATACAAAAGGCAATGTTGAAAAGGAAGAAAGAGAAACAAAAGAGAGAAAAGCCAAATTTGAAAAAGAAAAGAAAAAAGTCATAATTGAAAAGAAAGAGAGTAAAAATAATTTTATAAGTTTACATGTCCTTACAGTACCTATGTACAAGGATGTATTTTTAAATACTAACCCCATTGTCGGATATCTACCGAGCAATATTATATCTTTTTTGCAGGAATTCAAGCATGTTGCAATGAAGAAATCTCGTGGTTTAGCACTAACTCGAGGAATCAAGCATCAAACTCAACACCAAGTCATAAAGCCGATGACAAAGAGAATTATACCCAGGAGAATTAATCCACCAGTTGTGCAACTATCCAAACGAGGTAAGACTTGTCAAGCATACATTTATTGTCGAGTTATTGACAATACCCAGGTATATTTTCGATACTCTATTCCTTATTTAGATCATATGGTAGATGAGTTGTATGAATATTATTTGAGTTCAAAAGTAAATTTTAAAGGTGAATGTAATAAATTTCGAATTAAAGATAAATATGGATTGAAAAATGCATTAATGACAAAACCTGGTTTATATGAATGGTTAATTATAATTTATTGTTTAACTAATGCAACTAATATTTCTATGAGATTATTGAATTATTTATTAAATACTTTTATTGAAAAGTTGGTTGATATATATTTTGATTATATAATAATATATAATATGTCCTCGCATGAATATGAAAAATATTTAAAAATTGCCTTAAATATTTTTATGAAATATATGTTAATTTCTAATTTTAGTAGATATATATTGTTGGAATGATATTATATTTTCTAAATATGTTGCTATTTCTATATAAATTGTAATTAAAAAGGAAATTAAGGCAACTCAAGAATGGCCAATATCTTATTTGGTAAGTGAGATGAGAAGTTTCCTTAGATTTACTTATTTTTATATGGATTATATTACTAAATTTAATAGATGTCCTATAAATCTCACTGTATTTTTAGAAAAGAATATTTTGTTTAAATTATGTGATGTACAAGAAAATATATTCAAATATTTAGGGGATAAACTAACCAGTTTCCATTTTATTGCATTACCTAACTTTCCTAAATTATTCAAACTTAATTGTGAAGTATCAAAAATAGGCAGTTTAGATATATTGATAATATATTTTAGTGAAAAGTTGAGCAAAGTAGCATTCAACTATCATACCTATAATAATGAGATATTTATGTTTTCTTAACCTCTACAAATATGGCAGCTAAGGCAAAAAGAATCTATTATTCACATGAATCATGTATTTGATTTGCATATTAAGAGGAAGTATAGGTTGAAGAAGCGTCATGCAAGGTTGGTGGTTTTCATCAAGACTTTTCCATATGTGATCAAGTATAGACAAGGTATGAAATATATCATTGTCTATTCACTATCACGAAGGTACGCTGTGTTTATAATCCTTGATAATAAATTTCTTGGTTTTGATTATATAAAGAAATTATATGCAAATATTCTTTATTTCTATGAAGTGATTAAGAGTTGTAAAAATGATATGTTTGAAAAGTTTTACTTGGAAAATTGGTTTCTTTTTCAGGAAAAAAAATTATGAATCTCTCTATTTTCTTTGTATAAGTTATTTGTTAAGAAATCATATATCTTAGAACATATTGGACAATTTATGGTAGCTAATATTATTTCAATATTGCATAAGTATTCTTTGGATCCATATATGAAAATGAATGTGATGAAATTTTGTGTTAAATGCATTACATATAGAAAAGATAAGTTTAGCCAACAATTTCATATTTTTGTATATTACTATTTCAATTCCTAGAGTAGCTGTTTGGTTTGATATTTTGATGGGATTTATTAATGGATTTCATAGGATTAAAAAAGGAATATATTTTATGTTTCTCATAGTTAAACAATTTTTAAAAATAACACATCTTATTAAATATCATAAAACTAAGGGTGCATCAAATGTTACTGATTTATTATTTAGAGAAGTTGCTATATTGTATTATATTCCTAGAATTATTAAAGTTAATTATGATTATAAATTCTTGAGTTACTTTTGGAATATTTTGTGGAGTAAATTGGAAAGAAAACTTTTATTTTCAACTGAATATTTATATGATATTTACTTTATATATAATAGTTATATTCCTTACATGATTAGATTTTCATTATTAAAAGTTGTTTATTGTTTTAATTCATTGCCTCATTTAGATTTAATATTATTTAATAATTCTGAGTTAGTAAGTTTAGTTTGGAAGAGGAATGATAAGTTTCTAAAACTAATTCAGAAGAGAGCGTATAAGAATCAAGTTGATCAAGGATTTAAGAAAATTGTTTTTGATCCAGGAATTTGGGTTAAACTCCGTCCTAGAGTTGATTTATCTATTGGAGTGTTAAAGCTAATCAATTACATTTTTAGTATTCCTAATTTAATATATTTTTTTATGTAGGTGACAAGGAGATCTAAGATTTGAGGACAAATCATTTTCAAGAGGGGGAGAATGATATGAATCAAATTGGGCACTTTGTGATTCACAAGTTAAGGGACAAAAGATTTGATAAAGGACTAATTGGAGCAATTGAAGAAACCCAAGTGGAAGCCCAAAAGATGAGTTCAATAAGATCTCAAGCCCAAAAGAAGAGCCCAATAATATCTCAAGCCCAAAAGAAGAGCTCAAGAAGATAATTCAAATTTGAATTTAAAGTGGGAGATTTATCATAAATCTTCTAGAAGATTAAATTAGTAAACAATAAATTTTGTAGATATAATCAAGAAATATATTAGCAATATTTTCTATATGGTTGGCATGTCAACCCTATTATTTTATTTCCTTATTTAGATAATTGCTAATATTCTCAAGTGCCTATAAAAGGCTAACTTTAGACCATTGTAGATTGATCTTTGATTTCAATTTTATTGTGAGGCTTATATCTTCCTTCTCTTTTAAGAGAACTTTTGAACTTATCAAGTTTTTACTTGTGGCGTTCAAGTAATCAAACTTATCACCAGGGTTTTCTAGGAGCTCTCCTTAGAGGATTTGGGTGTGGCGTCTACATCTACCCGTACCTTGTTTCTTAACCAAACAAGGTATATTCTATTCTTTTTACTTGCGTCGTGAAAGTCTTGGGGTCTATTCCATATTTGGTGTAGGGTGCCGTTAGTATATTGGCGGGGTTCGCATTAGTTTCTTAGCATTCCCTGGGGTTTCATACGTTTCTAAGTCTTTACTAAGGTTTATTAGTGTTAATTAGCATTTCTTAGGGTTTTTTTAGCAATTCTTATCATTTTTTAGTGTTTCTTATGTTTTTATAGTATTTCTTACCTTTTCTTAGTATTTCCTAGCGTTTCAAACCGTTTCTAAGTGTTTTTTTAGCGTTTCATAGGGTTATTTAGCGATTCCTAGAAATTTTTTAGGGTTTCATGGGGTTTCTTAGCGTTACTTTGCGTTTCTCTACATTTCTGAGGGTTTTATTGGGTTTTATAGGGTTTTCTCAATGTTTAGTAGTGTTTCATAGGGTTTCTTAGCGATTCTTAGCATTTTTTTAGCGTTTCATGGGATTTCTCAGTGTTTCTAAGTATTACCTAGCGTTTCTTAGCATTTCTAAGGATTTCTTAGTATTTCCAAGTGTTTTATTGAGTTTCTTAGGATTTCATAGGGTATCTTAGTATTTATGAATGTTTAATAGCGTTTCTTAGTGTTTATTAGCGATACTTAGCATTTTCTTAGCATTTCTTAGCGTTAATTAGCGTTTCTTATAGTTTCTTAGCATTTCTTAGTGTTTTTTTTAGCTTTTCTTACGTATTTATTAGGGTTTTATGGGATTTCTTAGAGTTTTATTGCGTTTCTTAGGGCTTCTTAGCATTTATTATCGTTTCTATCATTCCCTAGCGTTTCATACCATTTCTAAGTGTTTCCTAGGGTTTATTAGGGTCGATTACATTTCTTAGGGCTTTTTAGCAATTTTTAGCATTTTCTAGTGTTTCCTTCGGTTTCTTATAGTGTTTCTTAGTATTTCTTAGCCTTTCTTCATGTTTACTAGCTTTTCATATGTTTCTAAGGGTTTCCTACAGTTTCTTAGCGTTAATTAGCGTTTCTTTGCATTTCTTAGGTTTTTTAGCATTTTTTACGTGTTTCATAGAATTTCTTAGCGTTTCTTAGGTTTTTTTTAACAAGTATTAGCATTTTCTAGCGGTTACTACAGTTTCTTAGTATTTATTAGCCTTTCTTCGTATTTACTAGCTTTTCATACCGTTTCTAAGGGTTTCTTAGCGTTAATTAGCGTTTCTTTGCATTTCTCAAGGTTTTTTAGCGTTTTTTAGGTGTTTCATAGGGTTTCTTAGCTTTTCTTAGGTTTTTTTAGCAATTCTTAGCATTTTCTTGCGTTTCCGACAGTTTCTTATAGTGTTTCTTAGTATTTCTTAGCCTTTCTTCGTATTTACTAGCATTTCATACCATTTCTAAGGGTTTCCTAGGGTTGCTTAGGTTAATTAGCGTTTCTTTGCATTTTTCAGGGTTTTTAGCATTTTTTAGGTGTTTCATAGGGTTTCTTAGGTTTTTTTTAGCAATTCTTTGCATTTTCTAGCCTTTCCTACAGTTTCTTATAGTGTTTCTTAGTATTTCTTAACCTTTCTTCATAATTACTAGCTTTTCAAACCGTTTCTAAGGGTTTCCTAGCGTTAATTAGCGTTTCTTGGCATTTCTCAGGGTTTTTTAGCATTTTTTTAGGTGTTTCATAGGGTTTCTTAGCGTTTCTTAGGTTTTTTTTTAGCAATTCTTAGCATTTTCTAGCGTTTCCTACAGTTTCTTATAGTGTTTAAGTATTTCTTAGCCTTTAATCGTATTTACTAGTTTTTCATACTGTTTCTAAGGGTTTCCTAGGTTTTCTTTGCATTTCTCAAGGGTTTTTTTTACCGTTTCTTAGGTGTTACATAGGGTTTCTTAGCGTTTCTTACGATTTTATAGGGTTTCTTAGAGTTTCCTTGTGTTTCTTAGGGTTTCTTAGCATTCCCTAGGGTTTCCTACGTTTCTAAGGGTTTACTAAGGTTTGTTAGTGTTAATTAGCGTTTCTTAGGGTTTTTTAGCAATTCTTATCATTTTTTTAGCGTTTCTTACATTTTTATAGTATTTCTTACATTTTCTTAGTATTTCCTAGCGTTACAAATCGTTTCTAAGTGTTTCCTAGGGTTTTTTAGCGTTTCATATGGTTATTTAGCAATTCCTAGCAATTTTTTAGGGTTTCATGGGGTGTCGTAGCGTTACTTTCCGTTTCTTATAGTTTCTCTACATTTCATAGGGTTTTATTGGGATTTATAGGGTTTTCTCAATGTTGAGTAATGTTTCATAGGGTTTTTTTAGCGATTTTTAGCATTTTTTTAACGTTTCATGGGGTTTCTCAGTGTTTCTTAGCGTTACCTAGCGTTTCTAAGGATTTCTTAGTATTTCAAAGTGTTTTATTGAGTTTCTTAGTGTATCTTAGGATTTCATAGGGTATCTTAGTATTTATGAATGTTTAATAGCGTTTCTTAGTGTTTATTAGCGATACATAACATTTTGATAGCATTTCATAGCGCTAACTAGCGTTTCTTAGCGTTAATTAGCATTTCTTAGGGTTTTTTTAGCTTTTCTTACGTGTTTCTTAGGGTTTTATGGGGTTTCTTAGAGTTTCATTGCATTTCTTAGGGCTTCTTAGCATTTATTAGCCTTTCTTATCATTCCCTAGCGTTTCAAACCGTTTCTAAGTATTTCTTACTGTTTATTAGTGTTGATTAGCATTTCTAAGGATTTTTTTTAGCAATTCTTGGCATTTTCTAGCGTTTCCTTCGGTTTCTTATAGTGTTTCTTAGTATTTCTTAGCCTTTCTTCATATTTACTAGCTTTTCATACCGTTTCTAAGGGTTTCTTAGGGTTAATTAGCGTTTCTTTGCATTTCTCAGGGTTTTTTAGGTGTTTCTGGGGTTTCTTAGCGTTCTTAGGTTTTCTTAACAATTCTTTACATTTTCTAGCGTTTCCAACAGTTTCTTATAGTGTTTATTAGTATTTCTTAGTCTTTCTTCGTATTTACTAGCTTTTCATACCGTTTCAAAGGGTTTCTTAGCATTAATTAGCGTTTTTTTGCATTTCTTAGGGTTTTTAGCGTTTTTTAGGTGTTTCATAGGGTTTCTTAACATTTCTTAGGTTTTTATAGGGTTTTTTTAGAGTTTTCTTGTGTTTCTTAGGGTTTCTTAGCACTCCCTATGGTTTCATATGTTTCTAAGTATTTACTAAGGTTTATTAGTGTTAATTAGCGTTTCTTAGGTTTTTTTTAGCGTTTCTTATGTTTTTATAGTATTTCTTACCTTTTCTTAGTATTTCCTAGCGTTTCAAACCGTTTCTAAGGGTTTTTTAGCATTTCATCATTTCCTAGAATGATGTGAATCCGATTAACAAGAGTACGAACTCACAAGTTTAATAAACCAGACTTGCAATGGAGCTGAACACTTTGTCACCAATTGGGATAAATGATCACTTGAGACTTCAAGAGGGCCCAATCACAAGGTCAAGGGCTAAAAGATTCAAAAAAGCTTTATATGGGCTGATTAAAGAGATTGCTGAATATTCAAATAGAAGCCCAAATGAAGAGCCCAAGAGAAGGTCCAAATTTAATTAATAAGGAGAGATTTATAAATATAATAAATCTTTTAGGATAATACTAGGTAATCAGATTAGATAATGTTAGCTTATAACCATAATAGATTTTTTCCACATTATATGGGTTATTCAGTTGTTTTCTGAGCCTATAAAAGGCATACTCCACAGCATTGGAGAGACACACTTTGGAATTTATATCTTGTGAGGTTTTGTCTTCTTTTTCTCTTGAAAGAGCTTTTGAACTTATAAGGTTTTTACCTGTGGCGTTCAAGCAATCAAGACTTATCACCCGGGGTTTTCTAAGAGTTCTTCTTAGAGGATTTGGGTGTGGCGTCTACATATCCCATACATTGTTTCTCACATAAACAAGGTATATTCCATCTTTTCGCACTTGCGTCGTGAAAGTCTTGGGATCGTTGCCATATTTGGTGTAGGGTGTCGTCAGCATATTGGCGAGGTTCGTATCAGAGAGATCATTTAAAATGTTAAAATGCATTAATAATAATGTTTACAAGCTAGAGTTGCCTGGTGAGTATAGCGTTAATGAAAGCTTCAATGTTACTGATTTAATGCCCTTTGATGTAGGTGACGAAGAAATAGAAGATTTGAGGACAAATCATTTTCAAGAGGGGGAGAATGATGTGAATTCGACAAAAGAGTCTACAAATTCACAAGCCCAATCAAACGAACCTGCAATGAAGCTGAACACTTTGTCACCAAATGGGATAAATGATTAATTGAGACTTCAAGAGGGCCCAATCAGAAGGTCAAGGGCTAAAAGATTCAAAGAAGCTTTATATGGGTTGATTAAAGAGATTGTTGCATATCCAAATAGAAGCCCAAATGAAGAGCACAAGATGAGCCCAACAGAAGGTCCAGATTTAATTAATAACGAGAGATTTATAAATATAATAAATCTCTTAGGATAATATTAGGTAGCTAGATTAGATAAGGTTAACTTATAACCATAATAGATTTTTTCCTCATTATGTGGGTCATTCGGTTGTTTTCTAAGCCTATAAAAGGCATACTCCACAGCATTGGAGACACACACTTTTGGAATTTATATCTTGTGAGGTTTTGTCTTCTTTCAATCTTGAAAGAGCTTTTGAACTTATCAGGTTTTTACCTGTGGTGTTCAAGCAATCAAGACTTATCACCCGGGGTTTTCTAAGAGTTCTTCTTAGAGGATTTGGGTGTGGCGTCTACATATCCCATACCTTGTTTATGTGATAAACAAGGTATATTCCATCTTTTCGCACTTGCGTCGTGAAAGTCTTGGGATCGTTGCCATATTTGGTGTAGGGTGTCGTCAGCATATTGGCGAGGTTCGCATCAGTTGGTATCAGAGCACACGGTTGCACGACAAGTTCCATACCATTTTTTTTATCTTCTCTACCTATTTCTATTCTCTATAAAAAAATATCATATTCTTCTATCTATCTTCTCTTCAGTAGGTTAAAAAAAAGAGAAAAAAAAAGCCAAAAAACAATTCGTGCCAAAAAAAGAAAGCAAAAAAAAATTCGTGAAAAAAAAGGCAAAAGAAAAAAAAAAGTGGCACACAATTCTATCTTATATCTCATTCTGCTCTATCTAAGTCTATTACTTCATTTCTTTCTTCTCTATTTAAATTTTACTCTTATTTCTGAGTCTATTCATACCTCTCACTTAAATTCTTTGGAATTACTTTTTGAAAGCCTTTATTGATTTGCCTTGATTGTTCCTCAAGTTGAACTGCTTCATAAAAAGATTTGTTTTTAAAGTTCAATTTAGATTGAAAGAAGACATTCGAGAGGAAAAAGGCAAGAGTGTTTGAATCTTTAAGAAAAAGCCAATTGAGTGTGAAAACACAAGTGATTGAGAGAAATACGTGAGTGAGCATTTGGAAGGTTCTTCTGTTATCATTTGTAGGAACTCATGGCACAACAATGAGGAGATACGCCAAATGAAGAAGATTCCCAACAATGGATTCCAAATTTACAAATGCAAGCCATCATAAGCGAAATGAGACGAATGCTGAAGTCTGAGTTGGAACCGCTTCATGAGCGAATTGATCAATTGGAAGAAGGAGTGAGGGGTTCGCGTCAACATACCCCTACTAAACAGCGACCTCGAAGCTTTCAGCCAAGACGTTTTGACCCACAAGAACCCGAGGAGTTCGATCGATATGCTCATAGAGAACGACCTCGAGTTGATGACAACCTGGATAATATCAAGTTGAAAATACCCTCTTTTCAAGGAAAAACAGATCCAGAAGCGTATCTTGAATGGGAAAAGAGGATGGAGATGGTTTTTGACTGTCATAATTACTCGGAGATGAAAAAGGTACGACTTGCTGCTGTCGAATTTACTGATTATGCTATAATATGGTGGGATCAATTAGTGAAGGAAAGGAAACGAAATCACGAACGCCCTGTGGAGTCTTGGGATGAAATGAAAGCGATCATGCGACGACGATTTGTTCCCAGCCACTATCACTGGGAGTTATTCAATAAACTCCAAAGGCTTACCCAAGGATCAAGAAGTGTCGACGAATACTTCAAGGAGATGGAGATTGCGATGATTCGAGCAAATGTGGAGGAAGACAGAGAGGCAACAATGGTGAGATTTTTGCATGGTCTAAACCATGAGATAGCTGACATGGTGGAAATGCAATATCATGTTGAGCTCCAAGATATGGTACATCAAGCTATCAAAGTCGAACAACAATTGAAGAGAAAGAGTTTACACAAAAGGGGATTAAACAATGGTTCCTCAAACTCATGGAAACCATCCTCAAGGCGATTTGAGAGTCAGTCAACTCAACCTCAGCATGCTCCACTAAAAGAGACAACCAAGCAGGCTGTGGCCCAAAATCAAGGTAACACCCATATCACAACTCCCAAAACTCGTGATATTAAGTGTTTCCGATGCTAAGGCAGGGGTCACATTGCAAGTCAATGCCCAAATAAGCGGGCAATGGTGATCAATGCTAATGGTGAGATTGAGACCGATGATGAAAAAGAAGATATCGATTCGGGGATGCCACCACTTGAAGATGCTGATGAATATGCAGAAGAAGGGGAATTGTTGGTTGCACGGCGAACTCTCAGTGTTCAAGCCCAAGAAGAAGAAAACAATCAGCGTGAGAACATATTTCATACTCGTTGTTGTGTGAAAAATAAGGTTTGCTGTGTTATTATAGATGGGGGAAGTTGCACTAATGTAGCTAGCACTGAGCTGGTGGAGAAATTGGCATTACCAACCTTAAAGCATCCGAAGCCTTATCGACTACAATGGCTGAACGACCAAGGTGAACTCAAGGTAACCAAACAAGTGTTGGTTGCATTTTCTATTGGAAAATATCAAGATGAAATACTATGTGACGTGGTACCAATGCACGCGTGCCATATACTTTTGGGACGACCTTGGCAGTTTGATCGTCAAGTTATGCATGATGGATTCACTAATAGGTACTCTTTTGTGATGAATGAGAGACCAATATCTCTTGTTCCATTGACTCCAAGGCAAGTTTTTGAGGATCAACTGAAAAAGAAAAAGGCAAATGAACAGAAAATAGAAGAAAAAAAAAGGAGAAATATCAGAGTTGAAAAAAAAGAGGGAAAAGCAAGAAGTGGAAAAAAGAGAGAGTAAAAGCAATTTTATTGCAAGAAAAAGTGAGATCAAGCGAGCTTTACTTTCACATCAGGCTCTTATTGTACTTATGTACAAGGACGCCTTTTTGAGTACTAACGATCTTGTCGGATCTTTGCCGAGCAATATTATTACTATTTTACAGGAATTTATCGATGTCTTTCCCGATGAGATACCACCAGGTTTGCCACCAATTCGAGGAATTGAACATCAAATTGATTTAATCCCTGGAGCGACGATTCCTAACCGACCAGCATATAGAAGTAACCCTGAAGAAACAAAGGAACTTCAACGCCAAGTCCTAGAGCTGATGGAAAAGGGGTATGTTCGAGAGAGTATGAGTCCATGTGTTGTGCCAGTGCTACTTGTACCTAAGAAGGACGGAACATGGCGAATGTGCGTGGATTGTCGAGCCATCAACAACATCACGATAAAGTATCGCCACCCTATTCCTCGTTTGGATGGCATGTTAGATGAGTTGCATGGATCTTGTTTATTTTCGAAAATAGATCTTAAGAGTGGATATCATCAAATTCGAAGGAAAGAAGGGGATGAATGGAAAACTGCATTTAAGACTAAACAAGGATTATATGAATGGTTAGTTATGCCCTTTGGGTTGACTAATGCACCAAGCACTTTCATGAGATTAATGAATCATGTATTACGTGCTTTTATTGGGAGATTTGTAGTGGTATATTTTGATGATATTCTAATCTACAGCAAGACCATGGATGAACATGTAGCACATTTAAGAGCTATGTTAGAAGCATTAAGGCAACATAAGTTGTTTGCCAACTTGAATAAATGTGTCTTTTGTTCGGATAAACTTGTGTTTCTTGGATATGTTATAAGTTCAGAAGGGATTGGAGTTGACGAGGAAAAGATTAAGGCAATTCGCGACTGGCCGACACCTAATTCGGTAAGTCAGGTAAGAAGTTTCCATGGATTAGCTAGTTTTTATAGACGTTTTGTTCCAAATTTCAGTAGTTATGTTGCACCTCTTACTGTTGTTATAAAGAAAAATGTACCTTTTAAATGGGGTAATGAGCAACAAAATGCATTTCAATTGATAAAGGAAAAATTAACTACTACCCCATTGCTCTCATTGCCTAATTTTTCGAAAACATTTGAAATTGAGTGTGATGCATCAGGAGTAGGTATTGGAGGTGTATTAATGCAGGAAGGAAGACCAATTGCATATTTCAGTGAAAAGTTGAGTGGAGCAACCCTTAACTATCCTACCTATGATAAGGAGATGTATGCCCTAGTTCGAACTCTTCAAACATGGTAGCACTACCTATGGCCAAAAGAGTTTGTGATTCACACAGATCATGAATCTCTTAAACATCTCAAAGGACAACACAAGTTGAACAAACGCCATGCAAGGTGGGTGGAGTTCATTGAAACATTCCCATATGTGATCAAATACAAACAAGGTAAGGAAAATATAGTTGCAGATGCTCTATCGCGAAGGTATGCTATGCTTTCAATGCTTGATTCTAAATTACTTGGTTTTGATTATATCAAGGATTTGTATGCAAATGATCCTGATTTTTGTGAAGTGTTTAAAGGTTGTCGAACTGGTAGGTTTGGAAAATTTTATTTACAAAATGGATTTCTTTTTCGAGAAAACAAATTATGCATACCTCAGTCATCTTTGCGTGAGTTACTTGTTAGGGAAGCACATAGTGGAGGACTTATGGGACATTTTGGGGTAGCTAAAACTATGGCGATGATGCATGAGCATTTTTTTTGGCCCCACATGAAAAGGGATGTTGAGAAAATTTGTTCTCGATGCATTACATGTAAGGAGTCTAAGTCTAGGCGACAACCTCACGGCCTGTATACTCCTCTTCCGATTCCTAATGCACCTTGGATTGATATTTCCATGGATTTTGTTTTAGGATTACCAAGAACTAAGAGGGGGAGGGATTCTGTGTTTGTGGTAGTTGATAGGTTTTCAAAAATGGCACATTTCATTCCATGTCATAAAACGGATGATGCATCAAATGTGGCTGATTTGTTCTTTAGAGAAGTTGTTAGATTGCATGATATGCCTAGAACTATTGTTTCTTATCGTGATTCTAAATTCTTAAGTTACTTTTGGAAAACCCTATGGGGTAAATTGGGAACCAAACTGCTGTTTTCAACAACATGTCACCCACAAACTGATGGTCAAACCGAAATAGTAAATAGGACATTAGGTACCTTATTACGTTCTATAATAAAAAAGAATTTGAAATCATGGGAAGATTGCTTACCACATGTTGAATTTTCTTATAATCGTTCTGTTCATTCCACAACTAAGTTTTCACCATTTGAGATTGTTTATGGTTTCAATCCATTAACCCCTCTAGATCTAACTCCACTTCCTGTAGGTGAATTTGTGAATTTTGATGGAAAGAGAAAAGCAGAGTTTGTGAAAGAACTGCATGAGAAGACAAAGATGCATATTGAACGGATGACTAAAGTTTATGAAAAACAAGCAAACAAGGGCCGCAAAAGTGTCATTTTTGAACCTGGCGATTGGGTCTGGCTTCGTATGAGGAAAGAACGATTTCCGAAATAAAGGCGATCAAAACTTCTTCCTAGAGGAGATGGACCATTTCGTGTGTTGAAACGCATTAATAATAATGCTTACAAGCTAGAGTTGCCTGGTGAGTATAGCGTTAATGAAAGCTTCAATGTTACTGATTTAATGCCCTTTGAAGTAGGTGATGAAGAAACAAAAGATTTGAGGACAAATCATTTTGAAGAGGGGGAGAATGATATGAATCCTACTAAAGAGAATACGAATTCACAAGTCCAATCAACCGAACCTGCAATGGAGCTGAACAGTTCATCACCAAAAGAGATGAATAATCATTTGAGTCTATAAGAGGGCCCAATCACAAGGTCAAGAGCTAAAAGATTCAAAAAAGCTTTATATGGGCTGATTAAAGAGATTGTTGAATATTCAAATAGAAGCCCAAATGAAGAGCCCAAGATGAGCCCAAGAGAAGGTCCAAATTTAATTAATAAGGAGAGATTTATAAATATAGTAAATCTCTTAGGATAATATTAGGTAGTCAGATTAGATAAGGTTTTTTTAGCGTTTCTTAGGTGTTTATTAGTGTTTTATAGGTTTCTTTGAGTTTTATAGCGTTTCCTAGGGCTTCTTAGCGTTTCTTATCATTTACTAGCGTTTCATACCGTTTCTAAGTCTTTCCTAGGGTTTATTAGAGTTAATTAGCATTTCTTAGGGTTTTTTTAGCAATTCTTTGCATTTTCTAGAATTTCCTATTGTTTCTCAGTATTTCTTAAACTTTCTTCATATTTACTAGCGTTTCATATCGTTTCTAAGGGTTTTCAAGGGTTTCTTAGCGTTAATTAGCATTTCTTTGCATTTCTTAGGGTTTTTAGAGTTTTTTAGGTGTTTCATAGGGTTTCTTAGCGTTTCTTAGAGTTTTATAGGGTTTCTTAGAGTTTCCTTGCATTTCTTTGGGTTTCTTAGCATTCCCTATAATGTGAATCCAACTAAAGAGACTATGAATTCACATGTCCAATCAACTGAACCTGCAATAGAGCTGAACAGTTCGTCACCAAAAGAGATAAATAATCATTTGAGTCTACAAGAGAGCCCAATCACAAGGTCAAGGGCTAAAAGATTCAAAAAAGCTTTATATGGGCTGATTAAAGAGATTGCTGAATATTCAAATAGAAGCCCAAATGAAGAGCCCAAGATGAGCCCAAGAGAAGGTCCAGATTTAATTAATAAGGAGAGATTTATAAATATAATAAATCTCTTAGGATAATATTAGGTAGTCAGATTAGATAAGGTTAGCTTATAACCATAATAGATTATTTCCACATTATGTGGGTTATTCAGTTGTTTTCTGAGCCTATAAAAGGCATACTCCACAGCATTGGAGAGACACACTTTGGAATTTATATCTTGTGAGGTTTTGTCTTCTTTCTATCTTGAAAGAGCTTTTCAAGTTATCAGGTTTTTACCTGTGGCGTTCAAGCAATCAAGACTTATCAACCGAGGTTTTCTAAGCATTCTTCTTAGAGGATTTGGGTGTGGTGTCTACATATCCCATACCTTATTTCTCACATAAACAAGGTATATTCCATCTTTTCGCACTTGCGTCATGAAAGTCTTGGGATCGTTGCCATATTTGGTGTAGGGTGTCGTCAGCATATTGGCGAGGTTCGCATCTAGAAAGAGCTTTTGAACTTATTACGTTTTTACCTATGGCGTTCAAGCAATCAAGACTTATCACCCGGGGTTTTCTAAGAGTTCTTCTTAGAGGATTTGGGTGTGTTGTCTACATATCCCATACCTTTTTTCTCACATAAACAAGGTATATTCCATCTTTTCGCACTTGCATCGTGAAAGTCTTGGGATCGTTTCCATATTTGGTGTAGGGTGTCGTCAGCATATTGGCGAGGTTTGCATCATTTCTTAGAGTTTCCTTGCGTTTCTTAGGGTTTCCTAGTATTTCATACCTTTTCTAAGTGTTTCCTAACGTTTATTAGGGTTAATTAGCATTTCGTACAACTTTTTTTAACAATTATTAGCATTTTTTTACCGTTTCTTATGTTTTTATAGTGTTTCTTAGCTTTTCTTAGTATTTCCTAGTATTTCATCACGTTTCGTAGGGTTTATTAGCGTTTCATAAGGTTTTTTAGCATTTCTCGATGTTTTTTTGGTTTTCTTAGCGTTACTTAGCATTTCTTATAGTTTCTTTGCATTTCTTAGGGTTTTATTTGGATTTATAGGGTTTCTTAGAGTTTCTTAGGGTTTCTCAATGTTTATTAGCATTTCGTTGGGTTTCTTAGTGATTCTTAGCATTTGTTTTAGCGTTTCATGGGGTTTCTTAGTGTTACCTATCGTTACTTATGATTTCTAAGGATTTCTTAGTATTTCTTAGTGTTTTATTGAGTTTCTTAGTGTTTCTTAGGATTTCATAGGGTATCTTAGGATTTATTAAGGTTTAATAGCGTTTCTTAGTGTTTATTAGCGATCCTTAGCATTTTCTTAGCGTTTCTTGGGTTTCTCAATATTTTTTTAGCGTTAATTAGAGTTTCTTATAGTTTCTTAGCATTTCTTGGGGGTTTTTTAGTGTTTCTTAGGTGTTTATTAGGGTTTTATAGGGTTTCTTAGAGTTTCATTGCGTTTCTTACGGCTTCTTAGCATTTCTTAGTGTTTCTTTTCATTTTCTAGCATTTCATACTATTTCTAAGTGTTTCCTAGTGTTTATTAGAGTTAATTAGCATTTCTTAGGGTTTTTTTAGCAATTCTTAGCATTTTATAGTGTTTCCTAGGGTTTCTTAGCGATTCTTAACTTTTTTTTAGCGTTTCATGGGGTTTCTTAGCGTTTCCTAGCGTCACCTAATTCTTCTAAGGATTTCTTAGTATTTCTAGTGTTTCTTAGTGTTTTATTGAGTTTCTTATTGTTTCTTAAGATTTCATAGGCTATCTTAGGATTTATTAAGGTTAGTAGCATTTCTTAGTGTTTATTAGCAATCCTTAGCATTTTCTTAGTGTTTCTTTTCATTTCCTAGCGTTTCATACTGTTTCTAAGTGTTTCCTAGTGTTTATTAGAGTTAATTAGCATTTCTTAGGGTTTTTTTAGCAATTCTTAGCATTTTATAGCGTTTCCAAGTGTTTCTTATAGTGTTTCTTAGTATTTCTTAACCTTTATTTGTATTTACTAGCTTTTCATATCGTTTCTAAGGGTTTCGTAGGGTTTCTTAGCGTTACTTAGCTTTTCTTATAGTTTCTTTGCATTTCTTAGGGTTTATCGGGAGTTATAGGGTTTCTTAGGGTTTCTCAATTTTTATTAGCGCTTCATAGGGTTTCTTAGCGATTCTTATCATTTTTTTACCATTTCATGGGGTTTCTCAGTGTTTCTTAGCATTCCTAGCGTTTCCTAGGATTTCTAAAGATTTCTTAGTATCTCTTAGTGTTTTATTGAGTTTCTTAGTGTTTCTTAGGATTTCATCGGGTATCTTAGGATTTATTAAGGTTTAATAGCGTTTTTTAGTGTTTATTAGCGATCCTTAGCATTATCTTAGCATTTCTTAGCGTTAATTAGCGTTTCTTATAGTTTCTTAGCGTTAATTAGGGTTTTTAGCATTTCTTAGGTGTTTATTAGGGTTTTATAGGGTTTCTTAGAGTTTCATTGCGTTTCTTAGGGCTTCTTAGCATTTCTTAGTATTTCTTAGCATTCCCTAGCGTTTCATACCTAAGGTTTATTAGGGTTAATTAGCGTTTCTTGGGTTTTTTTTAGCAATTCTTAGCATTTTTTAGCGTTTCTTATGTTTTTATGGTTTTTCTTAGCTTTTCTTAGTATTTCCTAGCGTTTCATACTATTTCTAAGAGTTTCTTAGGGTTTATTAGCATTTCATAGTGTTTGTTAGCGATTCTTAGCAATTTTTAGCGTTTCCCGGTATTTTTTAGGCTTTCTTGCATTTCTTAGAGTTTTATTGGGATTTATAGGGTTTCTTAGAGTTTCTCAATATTTATTAGCGTTTCATAGGGTTTCTTTGCAATTCTTAGCATTTTTTAGCATTTCGTGGGGTTTCTCGGTGTTTCTTAGTGTCACCTAGCGTTTCTTAGGATTTCTAAGGATTTCTTAGTATTTCTTAGTGTTTTATTGAGTTTCTTAGGATTTCAAAGGGTATCTTAGGATTTATTATGGTTTAATAGCATTTCTTAGTGTTTATTAGCAATCCTTAGCATTTTCTTAGCGTTTCTTAATATTTTTTTTGCGTTTCTTATAGTTTCTTAGCATTTCATAGAGTTTTTTTAGCGTTTCTTAGGTGTTTATTAGCGTTTTATAGGGTTTCTTTGAGTTTCATTGCGTTTCTTAGGGCTTCCTAGCATTTCTTAAAGTTTCTTATCATTCCCTAGTGTTTCATACCGTTTCTAAGTGTTTCCTAGGGTTTATAAGGGTTAATTAGCATTTTCTAGCGTTTCCTAGGGTTTCTTAGTATTTCTTAGCCTTTCTTCTGATTTACTAGCTTTTCATTCCATTTCTAAGGGTTTCTTAGAGTTAATTAGCTTTTATTTGCATTTCTCAGGGTTTTTTTAGCTGTTTCATAGGGTTTCTTTGGGTTTTATAGGGTTTCTTAGAGTTTCCTTAAGTTTCTTAGGGTTTCCTAGTGTTTCATACGGTTTCTAAGTGTTTCCTAAGGTTTATTAGGGTTAATTAGCGTTTCTTAGGGTTTTTTTTTGGCAAATCTTAGCTTTTTTTTAGCGTTTCTTATGTTTTTATAGTACTTCTTAGCTTTTCTTAGAATTTCCTAGCATTTCATAACATTTCTAAGGGTTTCCTAGGGTTTATTAGCGTTTCATAGGGTTTTTTAGCAATTCTTAGCAATTTTTCAGCGTTTTTCAGTGTTTTTTTGGTTTTATTATTGTTACTTAGCGTTTCTTATAGTTTCTTTGCATTTCTTAGTGTTTTATTGGGATTTATAAGGTTTCTTAGAGTTTCTTAGGGTTTCTGAATGTTTATTAGTGTTTCATAGGGTTTCTTAGTGATTCTTAGCATTTTGTTTAGCGTTTCATGGGGTTTCTCAGTGTTTCTTAGCGTTACCTAGCGTTTCTTAGGATTTCTAAGGATTTCTTAGTATTTCTTAGTCTTTTCTTGAGTTTCCTAGTGTTTCTTAGTATTTCATATGGTATCTTAGGATTTATTAAGGTTTAATAGCGTTTCTTAGTGTTAATTAGCAATCCTTAGCATTTTCTTGGGTTTCTTAATGTTTTATTAGCGTTTCTTAGGGTTTTTTTAGCGTTTCTTAGGTGTTTATTAGTGTTTTATAGGGTTTCTTAGAGTTTTATAGCGTTTCTTAGGGCTTCTTAGCATTTCTTATCATTTACAACAGTTTCATACCGTTTCTAAGTCTTTCCTAGGGTTGATTAGAGTTAATTACAATTTCTTGGGGTTTTTTTTTTTAGCAATTCTTAGCATTTTCTATTATTTCCTATGGTTTCTTTGTATTTCTTAGATTTTCTTCGTATTTACTTGCTTTTCATACCGTTTCTAAGGGTTTCCAAGGGTTTTTTTAGCGTTAATTAGCGTTTCTTTGCATTTCTCAGGGTTTTTAGCGTTTTTTAGGTGTTTCATAGGGTTTCTTAGCATTTTTTAGAGTTTTATAGGGTTTCTTAGAGTTTCCTTGCATTTCTTAGCATTCCCTAGCATTTTATACCGTTTCTAAGTGTTTCCTAAGGTTTATTAGGGTTAATTAGTGTTTATTAGGGTTTTTTTAGTAATTCTTAGCATTTATTTAGTGTTCCTTATGTTTTTATAGTATTTCTTAGCTTTTCTTGGTATTTCCTAGTGTTTCATACAGTTTCTAAGAGTTTCCTAGGGTTTATTAGCATTTCATAGGCTTTTTAGCGATTCTTAGCAATTTTTTAGCGTTTCTTGGGGTTTCTCGATGTTTTTAGGGTTTCTTAACGTTACTTAGCGTTTCTTATAGTTTCCTTGCATTTCTTAGGGTTTTATTGGGATTAATAGGGTTACTTAGAGTTTCTTAGGGTTTCTCATTGTTTATTAACATTTTTTTAGCGTTTCATAGGAGTTCTCAATGTTTCTTAGTGTTACCTAGCGTTTCTTAGGATTCCAAGGATTTCTTAGTATTTCTTTGTGTTTTATTGAGTTTCTTAGTTTTTCGTAGGATTTCATAGGGTATCTTAGGATTTATTAAGGTTTAATAGCGTTTCTTAGTGTTTATTAGAGATCCTTAGCATTTTCTTAGCATTTCTTAGGTTTCTTAATATTTTTTAGCATTTCTTAGCGTTAATTAGCATTTCTTATAGTTTCTTTGCATTTCTTAGGGTTTTTTAGCGTTTCTTAGTTGTTTATTAGGGTTTTATAGGGTTTCTTAGAGTTTCATTGTGTTTCTTAGGGCTTCTTAGCGTTTCTTATCATTTCCTAGCATTTCATACCGTTTCTAAGTGTTTCCTAGGGTTAATTAGCATTTCTTAGGAATTTTTTTAGCAATTCTTGGCATTTTCTAGCATTTCCTATAGTTTCTTAGTATTTCTTAGCCTTTCTTCATATTTACTAGCTTTTCATACTGTTTCTAAGGGTTTTTTAGCGTAAATTAGCTTTTCTTTGCATTTCTCAGGGTTTTTAGCATTTTTTAGGTGTTTCATTGGGTTTTATAGGGTTTCTTAGAGTTTCCTTGCGTTCCTTAGCATTCCCTAGCGTTTGATACCGTTTCTAAGTGTTTCCTAAGGTTTATTAGGGTTAATTAGCGTTTCTTAGGGTTTTTTTAGTATTTTTTTAGCGTTTCTCATGTTTTTATTGTATTTCTTAGTATTTCCTAACGTTTCATACCGTTTCTAAGGGTTTCCTAGGTTTTAGCGTTTCATAGGCTTTTAATCGATTCTTGGCAATTTTTTTAGCGTTTCAAGGGGTTTCTCGGTGTTTTTATGGTTTTTTTAGCGTTACTTAGCGTGTCTTAAAGTTTCCTTGCATTTATTAGGGTTTTATTGGGATTAATAGGGTTACTTAGAGTTTCTTAGGGTTTCTCATTGTGTATTAGCGTTTTATAGCGTTTCGTAGCAATTCTTAGCATTTTTTTAGTATTTCTTAGTGTTTTATTGAGTTCCTTAGTGTTTCTTAGGTTTTCATTGGGTATCTTAGGATTTATTAAGGTTTAATAGCGTTTGTTAGTGTTTATTAGCGATCCTTAGCATTTTTTTAGCGTTTCTTTAGTTTCTTAATGTTTTTTTAAGTTTCTTAGCGTTAATTGCATTTCTTATAATTTCTTAGGGTTTTTTTAGCGTTTCTTATGTGTTTATTAGGGTTTTTGATGTGAACCTCGCCAATATGCTGACGACACCCTACACCAAATATGTCAAGACACCAAGACTTTCACGACGCAAGTACGAAAGGATGGAATATACCTTGTTTATGTAAGAAACAAGGTATCGGATATCTAGACGCCACACCCAAATTCTGTAAGAAGAACTCTTAGAACACCCTGGTGATAAGTCTTGAATTGCTTGAACGCCACAGGTAAAAACCTAATAAGTTCAAAATGCTCTTTCAAGATAAGAAAGAAGACAAAACTCACAAGATTGAAATTCCAAAGTGTGTCTTCCAATACTGTGGAGTATGCCTTTTATAGGGTCAGGAAACAACCAAATAGCCTAAAAAGAAGGAAAATATATCTTATGGTTACATGCCAACCATATCTAAGAATCTAAATATCTAGGATATTTTTAATAACTAATTTAAAGATCTTAACTAATTAAATATCTAATATTATCATTTAATATCCTAAAAGATTTATTTATTAATAAATCTTTACTCATTAATTAAAATCTAGACGTGGGCTTTTCTTAGACTCTTTAGTTGGGTTTCCTTCTCGTGGGCTTTTCCAGGTCTATTCAATTGGGCTTCCACTTGGATTTTTTGAAATCTCTTTAATTAGCCCATATAACTTCTTTGAATATTTTAGCACCTTAACCTTGTGATTGGGCTCTCTTGAAGTTTCAAGTGATCATTTATCCCATTTGGTAAAAAAGCGTTCAGCTCCATTGCAGGTCCGGTTGATTGAACATGTGAATTTGTAGACTCTTTGTCAGATTCACATCAGTTTTATAGGATTTCTTAGAGCTTCATTGCGTTTCTTAGAAATTCTTAGCATTTCTTATCATTTCCTAGCATTTCATACCGTTTCTAAGTGTTTCCTTGGGTTTATTAGGGTTAATTAGCATTTCTTAGGGTTTTTTTTAGCAATTCTTAGTATATTTTAGCGTTTCTTATAGTTTTATAGTGTTTCTTAGTATTTCTTAGCCTTTCTTCGTATTTACTAGCTTTTCATACCGTTTCTAAGGGTTTCCTATCGTTAATTAGCATTTCTTTACATTTCTCAGGGTTTTTAGCGTTTTTAGGTGTTTCATAGGGTTTCTTAGCGGTTTTTATGGTTTTATAGGGTTTTCTAAGTGTTTCCTAAGGTTTATTAGGGCTAATTAGCATTTCTTAGGGTTTTTTTAGTAATCCTTAGCATTTTTGTTAGCGTTTCTTTTGGTTTTATAGTATTTCTTAGCTTTTCTTAGTATTTCCTTGTGTTTCATACCATTTCTATGGGTTTCCTAGGGTTTATTAGCGTTTCATAGGGTTTTTTAGTGATTCTTAGCAATTTTTTAGCGTTTCTTGGGGTTTCTCAGTGTTTTTTAGGGTTTCTTAGTGTTTCTTGTAGTTTCTTGTAGTTTCTTAGGATTTCTTAGTATTTCTTAGGGTTTCGTAGAGTTTCTTAGTGTTTCTTAGGATTTATTATGGTTTATTAGCGTTTTTTAGTGTTTCTTAGCATTTATTAGTGATTCTTAGCATTTGTTTAGTGTTTCTTGGGTTTCTTAATTGTTTTTAGGGTTTCTAAACGTTATTTAGCGTTTCTTATAGTTTCTTAGGGTTTTATAGTGTTTCTTAGAATTTCTTCGTGTTTCTTATGGTTTTTATAGGGTTTCTTAGAGTTTCTTTGCGTTCCTTAGTGTTTCTTAGGGTCTCTTAGCATTTCTTAGTGTTGCTTAGCATTTCCTAGCATTTCATTATGTTTCTAAGTGTTTATTAGGGTTAATTAGCGTTTCTTAGGGTTTTTTAGAAATTCTTAGCATTTTTTAGCGTTTCTTATGGTTTTATAGTGTTCCTTAGTATTTCTTAGCTTTTCTTAGTATTTCCTAGCGTTTCATCCCGTTTCTAAGGGTTTCCTAGGGTTTATGATGCGAAGCCCGCCAATATACTAACGGCACCCTACACCAAATATGGAATAGACCCCAAGACTTTCACGACGCACGTAAAAAGAATGGAATATACCTTGTTTGGTTAAGAAACAAGGTAGGGTAGATATAGATGCCACACCCAAATCCTCTAAGGAGAGCTCCTAGAAAACCCTGGTGATAAGTCTGATTACTTGAACGCCACAAGTATTTCTTAGCGTCACCTAGCATTTCTTATAATTTCTTAGCATTTCTAAGGATTTCTTAGTGCTTCTTAGGATTTCATAGGGTATCTTAGGATTTATTAATTTTAATAGCGTTTCTTAGCGATTTTTAGCATTTTTTTTAGCGTTTCCTGGGTTTGTTAGCGTTAACTAGCGTTCTTATTTCTTAGCATTTCTTTGGGTTTTTTTTTAGCGTTTCTTAGGGTTTTATAGGGTTTCTTTGCATTTCTTAGCGTTTCTTAGCATTTCTTAGCATTTCATACCGTTTATAGCGTTTCTTTGTTAATAAGTCCTGGGATCGTTGCTATATTTGGTGTAAGGTGTCGTCAGCATATTAGCGAGGTTCACATCACTTAGTCTTTATTAGCAATTCTTAGCATTTTTTTAGCGTCTCTCCGGTTTCTTAATGTTTTTTTACAGTTTCTTAGCATTAATTAGTGTTTCTTATAGTTTCTTAGTATTTTTTAGGGTTTTTAGCGTTTCTTAGGTGTTTCTTAGGTTTTCTTAGCATTTCCTAGTGTTTCCTAGGGTTTATTAGGGTTAATTAGTATTTCTTAGGGTTTTTTTTTAGAAATTCTTAGCATTTTTTTGGCGTTTCTTATGGTTTTATAGTGTTTCTTAGTATTTCTGATGTGAATCCAACTAAAGAGAGTACGAATTCACAAGTTCAATAAACCAGGCCGGCAATGGAGCTGAACACTTTGTTACCAAATGGGATAAATGATCACTTGATACTTCAAGAGGGCCCAATCACAAGGTCAAGGGCTAAAAGATTCAAAGAAGCTTTATATGGGCTGATTAAAGAGATTGCTGCATATTCAAATAAAAGCCCAGATGAAGAGCCCAAGATAAGCACAATAGAATGTCCAGATTTAATTAATAAGGAGAGATTTATAAATATAATAAATCTTTTAGGATAATATTAGGTAGCTAGAATAGATAAGGTTAGCTTATAACTATAATAGATTTTTTCCTCATTATGTGGGTCATTCGGTTGTTTTTTGAGCCTATAAAAGGCATACTCCACAACATTGGAGACACACACTTTGAAATTTATATATTGTGAGGTTTTGTCTTCTTTCTATCTTGAAAGAGTTTTTGAACTTATCAGGTTTTTACCTGTGGCGTTCAAGCAATCAAGACTTATCACCCGGGGTTTTCTAAGATTTCTTCTTAGAGGATTTGGGTGTGGCGTCTATTTATCCCATACCTTGTTTCTCACAAAAACAAGGTATATTCCATCTTTTCGCACTTGCGTCGTGAAAGTCTTGGGATCGTTGCCATATTTAGTGTAGGGTGTCGTCAGCATATTGGCGAGGTTTGCATCAATTTCTTACCTTTTCTTAGTATTTCCTCGCATTTCATCCCATTTCTAAGGGTTTCCTAAGGTTTATTAGCGTTTCATATGGTTTTTTAGCGATTATGAGTAATTTTTTAGTGTTTCTTGGGGTTTCTTAGTGTTTTTTTAGGGTTACTTAGTGTTTCTTATGGTTTTTATAGGGTTTCTTAAAGTTTTTTTTGCGTTTGCTAGTGTGTTTTTAGCATTTTTAGCATTTCTTAGAGTTTCTTAGCATTTCCTAGCGTTTCATACCATTTCTAAGTGTATTATAGGGTTTATTACGTTTAATTAGCGTTTCTTAGGGTTTGTTAGCGATTTTTATCATTTTTTAGCATTTCCTGGCGTTTCTTACAGTTTCTTAGTATTTCTAAGCATTTCTTAGGGTTTCATAGGATTTATTAGGGTTTATTTGCGTTTATTGGTATTTATTAGCGATTCATAGCATTTTTTTAGCTTTCTTCCATTTCTAAATGTTTTTTAGGGTTTCTTAGCGTTACTTAGCCTTTCTTATAGTTTCTTTGCGTTTCTTATGGTTTCTTTGGGTTTTATAGGGTTTTTCTTAGTGATTCTTAGTATTTTTTTAGCGTTTCATAGGGTTTCTCAGTATTTCTTAGTGTTACCTAGCATTTCTTATAGTTTCTTAGCATATCTAAGGATTTCTTAGTATTTCTTAGTATTTTATTGAGTTTCTTAGTGTTTCTTAGGATTTCATAGGATATCTTAGGATTTATCAAGGTTTAATAGCATTTCTTAGTGTTTATTAGGCTTTTATAGGGTTTCTTAGAGTTTCATTCCATTTCTTTGGTCTTCTTAGCATTTCCTAGCATTTCATACCGTTTCTAGGTGTTTCCTAGGGTTTATTAGGGTTAATTAGTATTTCTTAGGGTTTTTTAGCAATTTTTAGGATTCTTTAGCATTTTTATTCATTTTATAGTGTTTCATAGTATTTCTTAGCTTTTCTTAGTATTTCCTAGCTTTTCATTTTGTTTCTAATGGTTTCTTAGGATTACTTATAGTTTGTTTGCATTTCTTAGGGTTTTATAAAGATTCTTATAGTTTCTTAGTTTTTCTTAGGGTTTCTCTGTGTTTATTAGTGTTTCTTAGCATTTCATAGGGTTTCTTAGCGATTCTTAGCATTTTTTTAGCGTTTCTTGGGGTTTCTCAGTGTTTTTTAGTGTTTCATAGCGTTACTTAGCATTTCTTATAGTTTCTTAGCTTTTCTAAGGATTTCTTAGTATTTCTTAGGGTTTTAAAGAGTTTTTAGTGTTTCTTAGGATTTCATAGGGTATCTTAGGATTTTTTAAGGTTTAATAGCGTTTTCAGTGTTTATTAGCGATTCTTAGCATTTTTTTAGCATCTCTTGGGTTTCTTAATGTTTTTTAGAGTTTCTCAACATTAATTAGTGTTTCTTATAGTTTCTTAGTATTTTTAGGTTTTCTATTGTTTCTTAGGTGTTTCTTAGCGTTTCTTAGGGTTTCCTAGCATTTCCTAGTGTTTCATACCATTTCTAAGTGTTTCATAGGGTTTATTAGGGTTAATTAGCATTTCTTAGGGTTTTTTTTTAGGATTCTTAGCATTTTTTAGCATTTCTTATGGTTTTATAGTGTTTCTTAGTATTTCTTAGCTTTTCTTAGTATTTCATCCCGTTTCTAAGGGTTTCCTAGGGTTTATTAGCGTTTCATAGGGTTTTTTTAGTGATTCTTAGCAATTTTTTAGTGTTTCTTGGTGTTACTTAGTGTTTCTTCGTGTGCCTTATGGTTTTTATAGGGTTTCTTAGAGTTTTTTTTGTGTTTGTTAGTGTTTCATAGCGATTTTAGCATTTCTTAGAGTCTCTTAGCATTTCATACCGTTTCTAAGTGTTATAGGGTTTATTAGGGTTAATTAGCTTTTCTTAGGGTTTATTAGCGATTTTTAGCATTTCTTAGCATTTCCTGGTGTTTCTTAGTATTTTTAAGCATTTCTTCGGGTTTCTTAGGATTTATTAGGGTTTATTTGTGTTTATTGGTATTTATTAGCGATTCTTAGCATTTTTTTAGCTTTTCTTCCGTTTCTAAATGTTTTTTAGGGTTTCTTAGAGTTACTTACATTTTTTATAGTTTCTTTGCATTTCTTATGGTTTCTTTGGGTTTTATAGGGTTTTTTAGTGATTCTTAGTATTTTTTTTAGCATTTCATGGGGTTTCTTAGTACTTCTTAAAGTTAACTAGCGTTTCTTATAGTTTCTTAGCATTTCTATGGATTTCTTAGTATTTCTTAGTGTTTTATTGAGTTTCTTAGTGTTTCTTAGGATTTCATAGGATATTATAGGATTTATTAAGATTTAATAGCGTTTCTTAGTGTTTATTAGCGATTCTTAGCATTTCTTGGGTTTCTTAATGTTTTTTTAGGGTTTCTTAGAGTTAACTAGCATTTCTTATAGTTTCTTAGCATTTCTTAGGTGTTTATTAGGGTTTTATAGGGTTTCTTAGAGTTTCATTTCGTTTCTTTAGGCTTCTTAGCATTTCCTAGCGTTTCATACCATTTCTAAGTGTTTCCTAGGGTTTATTAGGGTAATTAGTATTTCTTAGGGCATCTTTTTGCAATTTTTAGGATTTTTTAGCGTTTCTTATGGTTTTATAGTGTTTCATAGTATTTCTTAGCTTTTCTTAGTATTTCCTAGCTTTTCATACCGTTTCTAGTGTTTTCTTAGTGTTACTTATAGTTTCTTTACATTTCTTAAGGTTTTATTGTGTTTTATAGAGATTTTTAGAGTTTCTTAGTTTTATCGTTTTTATTGGGTTTCTCTCTGTTTATTAGTGTTTCTTAGCGTTTCATAGGATTTCTTAGTGATTCTTAGCATTTTTTATTGTTTCTTGGGGTTTCTCACTGTTTTTTAGTGTTTCTTAGTGTTACTTAGTGTTTCTTATAGTTTCTTAGCTTTTCTAAGGATTTCTTAGTATTTCTTAGGGTTTTAAAGAGTTTTTAGTGTTTCTTAGGATTTCATGGGGTATCTAGGATTTTTTAAGGTTTAATAGCGTTTGTTAGTGTTTATTAGCGATTCTTAGCATTTTTTTAGCGTCTCTTGAGTTTCTTAATGTTTTTTAGAGTTTCTCAGCATTAATTATTTCTTATAGTTTCTTAGTATTTTTAGGTTTTTTATTATTTCTTAGGTGTTTCTTAGGGTTTCTTAGCATTTCCTAGTGTTTCATACAATTTCGAAGTGTTTCCTATGGTTTATGAGGGTTAATTAGCATTTCTTAGGGTTTTTTTAGCAATTCTTAGCATTTTTTTAGTGTTTCTTATGGTTTTATAGTGTTTCTTAGTATTTCTTAGCTTTTCTTCGTGTTTCTTATGGTTTTTATAAGGTTTCTTAGAGTTTTTTTTTTTTGCATTTGTTAGTGTTTCTTAGTGTTTTTAGCATTTCTTAGAGTTTCTTTGCATTTCCTAGCGTTTCATACCGTTTCTAAGTGTGTTATAGTGTTTATTAGAGTTAATTAGCGTTTCTTAGGGTTTGTTAGCGATTTTTAGCATTTTCTGGCGTTTCTTAGTATTTTTAAGCATTTCTTCGAGTTTCTTAGGATTTATTAGGGTTTATTTGCGTTTATTGGTATTTATTAGCGATTCTTAGCATTTTTTTAGCTTTTCTTCCATTTTTGAAGGTTTTTTAGGGTTTCTTAGCGTTACTTAGCATTTCTTATAGTTTATTTGCATTTCTTATGGTTCTTTAGTCGAATTCGCATCATAGTTTCTTTACATTTCTTAGGGTTTTATTGGGTTTTATAGGGATTCTTAGAGTTTCTTAGTTTTTCTTAGGGTTTCTCTGTGTTTATTAGCGTTTCATAGCATTTCTTAGCGATTCTCAACATTTTTTAGTGTTTCTTGGAGTTTCTCAGTGTTTTTTAGTGTTTCTTAGCATTTCTTAGCATTTTTAAAGATTTCTTAGTATTTTTTAGGGTTTTATAGAGTTTCTCAGTGTTTCTAGTATGAATCAAATTGGGCACGCTGTGATTCACAAGATAAGGACTCAAAGATTTGAAGAAGCATTAAATGGACTAATTGGAGCAATTGAAGAAACCCAAGTGGAAGCCCAAAGGAAGAGTCTAATAAGATCTCAAGCTCGAAGAAATCGCCCAATAAGATCTCAAGCCCAAAAAAAGAGCCCAATAAGATCTTAAGAAGATAATTCAAATTTGAATTTAAAGTGGAAGATTTATCATAAATTTTCTAGAAGATTAAATTAGGAAACAATATATTTTCTAAATATGTTCAAGAAATATATTAGCAATATTTTCTACATGGTTTGCATGTCAACTCTAATATTTTATTTCCTTATTTAGATAATTACTAATATTCTCAAATGCCTATAAAAGGCTAACTTTAGACTATTCTAAAGATAGATCTTTGATTTCAATTTTATTGCGAGGCTTATGTATTATTTCTCTTTTGAGAGAACTTTTGAACTTATCAAGTTTTTACTTGTAGCGTTCAAGCAATCGGATTTATCACCAGGGTTTTCTAGGAGCTCTTCTTAGAGAAGTTTGGTGTGGCGTCTACTTCTATCCGTACCTTGTTTTTCAATTGAATAAGGTATATTCCATTCTTTTTTACTTGCGTCATGAAAGTCTTGGGGTCTTTTCCATATTTGGTGTAGGGTGTCGTTTGTATATTGGCGAGGTTCGCATCAGTTGGTGATGTGAATCCAACTAAAGAGACTACGAATTCACAAGTCCAATCAACTGAATCTGCAATGGAGCTGAACAGTTCGTCACCAAATGAGATGAATAATCATTTGAGTCTGCAAGAGGGCCCAATCACAAGGTCAAGGGCTAAAAATATTCAAAGAAGCTTTATATGGGCTGACTAAAGAGATTGCTGAATATTCAAATAGAAGCCCAAATGAAGAGCCTAAGATGAGCCCAACAGAAGGTCCAGATTTAATTAATAAGGAGAGATTTATAAATATAATAAATCTCTTAGGATAATATTAGGTAGCTAGATTAGATAAGGTTAGCTTATAACCATAATAGATTTTTTCCTCATTATGTGGGTCATTCGGTTGTTTTCTGAGCCTATAAAAGGCATACTCCACAGCATTGGAGATGACACTTTGGAATTTATATCTTGTGAGGTTTTGTCTTCTTTCAATCTTGAAAGAGCTTTTGAACTTATCAGGTTTTTACCTGTGGCGTTCAAGCAATCAAGACTTATCACCCGGGGTTTTCTAAGAGTTCTTCTTAGAGGATTTGGGTGTGGCGTCTACATATCCCATACCTTGTTTATGTGATAAACAAGGTATATTCCATCTTTTCGCACTTGCGTCGTAAAAGTCTTGGGATCGTTGCCATATTTGGTGTAGGGTATTGTCAGCATATTGGTGAGGTTCGCATCAGTTGGTATCAGAGCACACGGTTGCATGGCAAGTTCCATCCCATCTTTTTATCTAGTTCTCTTTTTTATCCTCTCTACCTATTTCTTTTTTCTATAAAAAAAAATTATCATATTCTTCTATCTATCTTCTCTTCAGTAGGTTAAAAAAGAGAGAAAAAAAGCCAAAAAAATTCGTGCAAAAAAATAGAGCAAAAAAAGTTCGTGCTAAAAAAAAGAGAAAAAAAAATTCGTGAAAAAAAAGGCAAAAGAAAAAAAAAGGAGGCACACAATTCTATCTTATATCTCATTCTTATTCTGCTCTATCTAAGTCTATTATTTCGTTCCATCTTAATTTCTTCTTCTCTATTTAAAATTTACTCTTATTTCTAAGTCTATTCATACCTCTCACTTAAATTCTTTGGAATTGCTTTTTGAAAACCTTTACCGATATGTCTTGATTGTTCCTCAAGTTGAACTGCTTCTTAAAAACGATTTGTTTTTAAAGTTCAATTAAGATTGAAAGAAAACATATGAGTGGAAAAAGGCAAGAGTGCTTTAAATCTATAAGAAAAAGCCATTTGAGTGTGAAACATGAGTGTTTGAGAGAAACATGTGAGGGAGAGTTGCGAGGTTCTTTTCTTTCTAATAATTATCAGGTTCAGAAGGCCCAATGACAAGGAAACACAATGAAAGAAGAGGGTTTCATATCGCCTATTCAAAACCTACAATGGAAATCAATGAAGAGTCAAATGAAACAGATAGTAAAGTCTGAATTTGAGCCACTTCATATGCGAATGGATCGCTTGGAGGAAGGTGTGAGACGACACTCATATAATTCCATTGAACAACCATGGAGCAGTCGATCTCGATGCTTTGAACAACAGGAATTGGGGGAGTTCAATGATCTCCAAGTTAATCGCGGCAACATCAAGCTCAATTCCTTCAATCAACTCAGTACTTGGGACAAACCATGGATTGATGATATCTTGGATAACCAACGTGAGAAGTTATTTCATACTCGTTGCTTTATGAACAATAAGGTTTGTTCTGTTATCATAGATGGGGAAAGCTGCACTAACTTTGCTAGCACCGAGCTTGTGGAGAAGTTGGCATTACATGCAACGAAGCATCCAAAGCCATATCAAATTCAAAGGCTGAGTGATCAACCCAAACTCGAGGTAACCCAATAGGTGATAGTGTCCTTCTCTATTGGGAAATATTAGGATGAAATATTATGTGATGTAGTACCAATGAAAGCATGTCATATTTTATTGGGAGAACCTTGGAAGTTAGACCGTCACGTTACATATGATAGATCAACAGAGAGGTACTCATTCGTGATGAATAATAGACCAATATCTCTTGTACCTTTGACTTTACAACAAGTTTTTCAGGATTAGTTGAAAAAGAAAAAGGCAAATGAAAAGAAAATAGCAGAAAAACAAGAAGAGAGAAAAGCAAAAATTGAAGAGAAAAAAGGCAACATTGAAAAAGTAGAGAGAAACGCCAAAATTGAAGATGAAGAGAGAAAAGGTAAGGTTGAAAAAGAAGAGAGAAAAGCCATAATACAAAGAAAAGAGAGTAAAAATAATTTTATGGAGAGAAAAAGTGAGATCAAGAGAGATACAATTTCATATCCTATCCTTACAGTACTTATGTACAAGGATTTATATTTTACTAACCATAATGTCGGATATTTGCCGAGCATTAGTATTTCTCTTATGCAGGAATTCAAGAATGTCATTCCTATGGAGAAAACTCCTGGTTTGCAACCTGATCGAGATATCAAGTATCAAATTCAACACCAAATCCTAAATTTCAAGAAGCTAGGATATGCACCGGATAACATGAATTCAGGTATTGTGCAAATGCCTAAGAAAAACAAAATTTGGCGAAAGTGTGTTGATTTTCGAATCATCAACCGTATGAAGGTAATTTATCTTAAATCTATTCCTCATGTAAATATTATGGTAGATGAGATGTATGAAAACTATTTCTTTTCAAAATTTAATCACAAGAGTGAATATTCTGAAATTCGAATGAAAGCTAATTATGGATTAAAAACTGCATTAAAGGTAAAACATGATTTATATGAATGGTTGGCTATGATTTTTAGTTTGACTAATGCATACAACACTTTTATGAGGTTAATAAATTATATCATGCCTGCTTTTATTAAAAACTTTGTTGCCATATATTTTGATAAAATTATAATATACAATAATTACTTAGATAAACATGAAGGACAGAAGCTGAAAGGTACGAGTTACATCCTTTGCATTTTCAGATTATGCAATTACATGGTGGGACCAATTGGTGAAAGACAGAAGATGCAACCATGAACACCCTGTGGAGTCATGGAGGGAGCTGAAAGTAATTATGTGCCAACGATTTGTTCCTAGCAACTACTATTGGGAATCATGTAGTAATCGCATTGATAAATTCTTCAAAGAGATGGAGATTACTATGATTAAGTCAGGTTTGGTAAAAGAAGAAACAAAAGCTGAAATTGAAGAGGAAGAGATAAAAGGCAAAGCTGAAAAAGAAGAAGAAAAAGCCAGAATTGAAAATAAAGAGATAAAAGGCAAAGCTGAAAATGAAGAAACAAAAGCTAGAATTGAAAATAAAGAGATAAAAGGTGACATTGAAATAGAACAGAGAAAAACCAAAATTGAAAAAGAAATAATTGAAAAGAAAGAGAGTAAAAATAATTTTATAAGTTTACATATCCTTACAGTACCTATGTACAAATTTTTAAATACTAACCCAATTGTCGGATATCTGTCGAGCAATATTATATCTTTTTTGTAGGAATTCAAGCATGTTCCAATGAAGATATCTTGTGGTTTAGCACTAACTCAAGGAATCAAGCATCAAATTCAAGACCAAGTCCATGTGTTTGTACAAATACCCAAAAAAGGTAAAACTTGGCGAATGTGCGCTGATTATCAAACTATCAATAGTAGCACTGTAATGTTTCATCACCCTATTCCTTATTTAGATCATATTTTAGATGATTTGTACGGTCCTTATTTGATTTAATTTTTTTTTAAAGTGAATATAATAAATTTTGAATTAAAGATAAATATGAATTGAAAAATATATTAAAGCCAAAACCTGGTTTATATAAATGGTTAATTATGATTTTTTGTTTAACTAATGCAACTAATATTTCTATGAGATTATGGAATTATTTATTAAATTCTTTTATTGAAAGGTTTATTAATATATATATATATATTAATGATATACTAATATATAATGTTTTCTTATTTGAACATGGAGAATATTTAAATTCTTTCTTAAATATTTTTTGGAAATATATGATATTTTCATTATTAAAAGTTGTTTATTGTTTTAATTCATTACCTCATTTATATTTAATATTATTTAATAATACCGAGTTAGTAAGTTTAGTTTGGAAGAGGAATCATAAGTTTCTAAAACTAATTCAGAAGAGAGCGTATGAAAATCAAGTTAATTAGGGATTTAAAAAAAATGTTTTTGATCCAGGAATATGGGTTAATCTTATTCCTATAGTAGGTTTATCAATTGGAGTGGTGAAGCTAATCAATAATACTCACAAACGGGTGTTATCTAGTAAGTGTGATTTTATTTATAGTTTTAATATTCCTAATTTAATGTTTTTTTTACTTAGGTGACAACGAGATCGAAGATTTGAGGACAAATCATTTTCAAGAGGGGGAGAATGATATTAATCAAATTAGGCACGTTGTGATTCAGAAGTTAAGGGCCCAAAGATTTGAAGAAGAATTGAATGGACTAATTGGAGCAATTGAAGAAACCCAAGTGGAAGTCTAAAGGAAGAGTCCAATAAGATCTCAAGCCCAAAAGAAGAGCCCAATAAGATCTCAAACAGATAATTCAAATTTGAATTTCAAGTGGGAGATTTATCACAAATCTTCTAGAAGATTAAATTAGGAAACAATATATTTTCTAGATATGTTCAAGAAATATATTAGCAATATTTTTTACATGGTTGGCATGTCAACCTTAATATTTTATTTTCTTATCTAGATCATTGCTAATATTCTCAAGTGCCTATAAAAGGCTAACTTTAGACTATTGTAAAGAAAGATCTTTGATTTCAATTTTATTGGGAGGCTTATGTCTTATTTCTCTTTTGAGAGAACTTTTGAAATTATCAGGTTTTTACTTGTGGCATTCAAGCAATCGAACTTATCACCAGGGTTTTTTAGGAGCTCTTCTTAGAGGAGTTTGGTGTGGCATCTAATTCTATCCGTACCTTTTTTTTTCAATCAACAAGGTATATTCTATTCTTTTTACTTGTATTGTGAAAGTCTTGGGGGTCTATTCCATACTTGGTGTAGGGTGTCGATAGTATATTGGCGGGGTTCGCATCAGTTTCTTAGGATTTCATAGGGTATCTTAGGATTTATTAAGGTTTAATAGTGTTACTTAGTGTTTATTAGCGATTCTTAGCATTTCTTAATATTTTTTAGGGTTTCTTAGCGTTAATTAGCATTTCTTAGGGTTTTTTAGCATTTTTTAGGTGTTTCATAGGGTTTCTTAGCGTTTCTAAGGGTTTTATAGGGTTTCTTAGTGTTTCTTTACGTTTCTTAGGGTGTCTTAGCATTTCCTAAGGTTTATTAGGGTTAATTAGCGTTTCATAGGGTTTTTTTAGTAATTCTTAGCATTTTTTTAATGTTTCTTATGGTTTTATAGTGTTTCTTAGTATTTCCTACTATTTCATACCATTCTAAGGGTTTCCTTGGGTTTATTAGTGTTTCATAGAGTTTTTTTTAGCAATTCTTAGCAATTTTTTAGTGTTTCTTGGGGTTTCTAAGTGTTTTTTAGGGTTTCTTAGCGTGACCTAGTGTTTCTTATAGTTTCTTAGGATTTCTTAGTATTTCATAGGGTTTCGTAGAGTTTCTTAGTGTTTCTTAGGATTTATTATGGTTCATTAGCATTTTTTAGTATTTCTTAGTGATTCTTAGCATTTTTTTAGCATTTCCTGGGTTTCTTATTGTTTTCTAGGGTTTTTAACCGTTATTTAGCGTTTCTTATAGTTTGTTAGCATTTCTTAGGGTTTTATCGTGTTTATTAGAATTTCTTCATGTTTCTTGGGGGTTTTATAGGTTTTCTTAGAGTTTATTTGTGTTCCTTAGTGTTTCTTATGGTTTCTTTGCGTTTTTTAGCATTTCTTAGCATTTCCTAGAGTTTCATACCATTTCTAAGTGTTTCTTTGCGTTTTTATTATAGTTTATTAGTATTTTTTTAGTGTTTCTTAGCGTTTCTTAGTGAATCTTATCATTTTTTTAGTATTTCTTGGGTTTCTTAATGTTTTTTTTGGGTTTCTAAACGTTAGTTAGCGTTTCTTATAGTTTCTTAGCATTTCTTTAGGATTTATATTATTTCTTAGAATTTCTTCATGTTTCTTAGTGTTTTTGTAGGGTTTCTTAAAATTTATTTGCGTTCCTTAGTGTGCCTTTGGGTTTCTTAGCATTTTTTAGCAATTCTTAGTATTTCTTAGAATTTTTTTAGCAATTCTTAGCGTTTCTTAGCATTTCCTAGCGTTTCATACTATTTCTAATTGTTTCATAGGGTTTTATTAGGTTTTATAGTGTTTCTTAGAGTTTCTTAGAGTTTCTTAGTGTTTCTTAGGGTTTCTCAGTGTTTATTAGCATTTCATAGGTTTTCTTAGCGATTCTTAGCATTTTTTGGCGTTTCTTGGGGTTACTCAATGTTTTTTAGTGTTTCTTAGCGTTACTTGGCGTTTATTATAGTTTCTTAGCATTTCTAAGGATTTCTTAGTGTTTCTTAAGATTTCATAAGGTATCTTAGGATTTATTAATTTTTAATAGCATTTCTTAGTGCTTATTAGCGATTCTTAGCATTTTTTTAGCGTTTCTTGGGTTTCTTATTCTTTCTAGGGTTTCTTAGCGTTAATTTGGGTTTCTTAACGTTTCTTAGCATTTCTTAGGTTTTTTTAGCGTTTCTTAGGAGTTTATTAGGGTTCTTTTAGCGTTTCTTTGGGTTTTATAAGGTTTCTTAGAGTTTCTTTGCATTTCTTAGGGCTTCTTAGCATTTCTTAGCGTTTCTTTGCGTTTTATAAGGTTTCTTAGAGTTTCTTTGCATTTCTTAGGGCTTCTTAGCATTTTTTAGCGTTTCTTAGCATTTCCTAACATTTCATACTGTTTCTAAGTGTTTCCGAGGGTTTATTAGGGTTAATTAGCATTTCTTAGGGTTTTCTAGCATTTTTTAGCCTTTCTTTTGGTTTTATAGAGTTTCTTAGTATTTCTTAGCTTTTATTAGTATTTCCCAGCGTTTCATCCTGTTTCTAAGGGTTTCCTAGGGTTTATTAGCGTTTCATAGGGTTTTTTAGCGATTCCTAGCAATTTTTTAGCGTTTCTTGGGGTTTCTCAGTGTTTCTTAGGATTTTTCAATATTTCTTAGGGTTTCGTAGACTTCCTTAGTATTAGCGATTCTTAGCATTTTTTAGCGTTTCCTGGATTTCTTATTGTTTTTAGGGTTTCTTAGCGTTTAATAGCCCAAGATGAGCCCAAGAGAAGGTCCAAATTTAATTAATAAGGAGAGATTTATTAATATAATAAATCTGTTAGGATAATATTAGGTAGTTTAGATTTTTAAATTAGTTATTAAAATATCCTAGATATTTAGATTAGATATAATTAGTTTATAACCATAATAGATTTTTTTCCTTAGTTTGTGGGCTATTCAGTTGTTTTCTGAGCCTATAAAAGGCATACTCCACAGCATTGGAGAGGACACACTTTGGAATTTCAATTTTGTGAGTTTTGTCTTCTTTCTATCTTGAAAGGGCTTTTGAACTTATCAAGTTTTTACCTATGGCATTCAACCAATCAAGACTTATCACCCGAGGTTTTCTAAGAGTTCTTCTTAGAGGATTTGGGTGTGGCGTCTACATATCTCATACCTTGTTTCTCACATAAACAAGGTATATTCTATCTTTTCGCACTTGCGTCGTGAAAGTCTCGGAGTCTTTGTCATATTTGGTGTAGGGTGTCGTCAGCATATTGGCGGGGTTCGCATCATTGTCAGTGTTTTTTACTGTTTCTTAGCGTTACTTAGCATTTCTTACAGCTTCTTAGTATTTCTAAGGATTTCATAGGGTTTTATAGAGTTTTTTAGTGTTTCTTAGGATTTCATAGGGTATCTTAGGATTTATTAAGGTTTAATGTCGTTTCTTAGTGTTTATTAGCAATTCTTAGCATTTTTAGCATTTCTTGTGTTTCTTAATGATTTTTTTAGGGTGTTAGCGTTAATTAGCATTTCTTATAGTTTCTTAGAATTTTCTAGGTTTTTTTAGCGTTTCTTAGGTGTTTCTTAGTGTTTTATATGGTTTCTTAGAGTTTCTTTGCGTTTCTTAGGGCTTCTTTGCGCTTCTTAGTGTTTCTTAGCATTTCCTAGCATTTCATACCGTTTCTAAGTGTTTCCTAGGGTTAATTAGCATTTCTTAGGGTTTTTTTTAGCAATTCTTAGCATTTTTTAGCGTTTCTTATGGTTTTATAGTGTTTCTTAGTATTTCTTAGCTTTTCTTAGTATTTCCTAGTGTTTCGTACTATTTCTAAGGGTTTCCTAAGGTTTATGAGTGTTTCATAGGGTTTTTTTAGCAATTCTTAGCAATTGTTTAGGGTTTGTTGGGGTTTCTCATTGTTTTTTAGGGTTTTTTTAGCGTTGCTTAGTGTTTCTTATAGTTTCTTAGGATTTCTTAGTATTTCTTAGGGTTTCGTAGAGTTTCTTAGTGTTTCTTAGGATTTATTATGGTTTATTAGAGTTTTTTTAGTGTTTCATAGTGATTCTTAGCATTTTTTAGTATTTCTTGGGTTTCTTAATGTTTTTTTAGGGTTTCATAGTGATTCTTTAGTCTTTCTTTGCGTTTCTTAGGATTTGTTAGCATTTCCTACCATTTCATACCATTTCTAAGTGTTTCCTAAGGTTTATTGGGGTTAATTAGCCTTTCTTAGGGTTTTTAGCAATTCTTAGTATTTTTTTAGCGGTTCTTATGGTTTTATAGTGTTTCTTAGTATTTCTTAGTATTTCTTAGTATTTCTTAGTATTTCTTAGCTTTTCTTAGCTTTTCTTAGCTTTTCTTAGCTATTGTTAGTATTTCCTAGCGTTTCATACCAATTCTAAGGGTTTCCTAGGGTTTATTAGTGTTTCATATGGTTTTTTAGCAATTGTTAGCAATTTTTTAGCGTTTCTTGGGGTTTCTTAGTGTTACTTAGTGTTTCTTATAGTTTCTTAGGATTTCTTGGTACTTCTTAGGTTTTCGTAGAGTTTCTTAGGATTTATTATGGTTTATTTGTGTTTTTTTAGTGTTTCTTAGCTTTTCTTAGTGATTCTTAGCATTTTTTTAGTGTTTATTGAGTTTCTTAATGTTTTTAGGGTTTCTAACCATTATTTAGTATTTCTTATAGTTTCTTTGCATTTCTTAGGGTTTTGTAGTGTTTCTTAGTATTTTTCGTGTTTATTAGGGTTTCTTTGCATTCCTTAGTGTTTCTTAAGGTTTCTTAGCATTTCTTAGCGTTTACTAGGGTTTACTGGCGTTTCTTACCGCTTCTTAGCATTTTTTAGCATTTCTTCGGATTTCTTAGTTTTTATTTGCGTTTATTAGCATTTCTTAGCGATTCTTAGTTTTTTTTAGCTTTTCTTAGCGTTTATTTATTATTCTTAGGTTTTCTTATGATTTTGTTAGGTTTTATAGTTTTTCTTAGAGTTTCTTAGTGTTTCTTTGGGTTTTTCTATGTTTATTAGCATTTCTTAACGTTTTATAGGGTTTCTTAGCGATTCTTAGCATTTTTTTTAGCATTTCTTGGGGTTTCTTAGTGTTTTTTTTGTGTTTCTAAGCGTTACTTAGCGTTTCTTATATTTTCTTTGCATTTCTTAGTATTTATTAGGGTTTTATATATAGTTTCTTAGATTTTCATAGGGTATCTTAGGATTTATTAAGGTTTAATAGCGTTTCTTAGTGTTTATTAATGATTCTCAGCATTTTTTAGCGTTTCTTGGATTTTTTAATATTTTTTAGAGTTTCTTAGCGTTAATTAGCGTTTCTTATAGTTTCTTAGCATTTCTTAGGGTTTTTTTAGTGTTTCTTAGGTGTTTATTAGTGTTTTTATGTGAATCTGACAAAGAGTTTAGAAATTCACAAGTTCAATCAATCGAACCTGTAATGGAGCTAAACAGTTTGTCACCAAATAGGATAAATAATCATTTGAGACTACAAGAGGGCCCAATGACAAGGTTAATGGCTAAAAGGTTCAAATAAGCTTGATATGAGCTGATTAAAGAGATTGCAGAAAATTCAAGTGGAAGTCCAATTAAACAATCCATGAAAATGCCCACGAGAAGGAAGCCAAATTAAAGAGTCCAAGAAAAGCCCACGAGAAGGTCAAGATTTAATTAATAAGTAGAGATTTATTAATATTGTAAATATTCTATGATATTAAATGATAATATTAGATATTTAATTAGTTAAATTTAGATTTTTAAATTAGTTATAAAAATATCCTAGATATTTAGATTAGATATGGTTGGCATGTAACCATAAGATATATTTTCCTTATTTTTTAGGCTATTAAGTTGTTATATGTGCCTATAAAAGGCATTGGAGGACACACACTTTTGGAATTTCAATCTTGTGAGGTTTTATCTTCTTTATATCCTAAAAGAACTTTTAAACTTATTAGGTTTTTACCTGTGGCGTTCAAGCAATCAAGACTTATCACCCGAGGTTTTCTAAGAGTTCTTCTAAGAGGATTTGGATGTGACGTCTACATATCTGATACCTTGTTTCTCACATAACAAGGTATACTCCATCTTTTCGTACTTGCGTCGTGAAAGTCTTGGGATCGTTGCCATATTTGGTGTAGGGTGTTGTCAATATATTGGTGACGTTCGCATCAGGTTTCTTAGAGTTTCTATGCATTTCTTAGGGCTTCTTATCATTTCTTAGCATTTCTTAGCATTTCCTAGTATTTCATACCGTTTCAAAGTGTTTCCTAGGGTTTATTAGCATTAATTAGCGTTTCTTAGGGTTTTTTTTTAGCAATTCTTAGCATTTTTTTAGCGTTTCTTATGGTTTTAAAGTGTTTATTTCTTAGCTTTTCTTAGTATTTCCTAGCTTTTCATACCATTTTTAAGGGTTTCCTAGGGTTTCTTAGCGTTACTTAGTGTTTCTTATAGTTTCTTTTCATTTCTTAGGGTTTTATTGGGTTTTATAGGGTTTTTTAGAGTATCTTAGAGTTTCTTACTTTTTCTTAGGGTTTCTCAATATTTATTAGCGTTTCATGGGGTTTCTTAGCGATTCTTAGCATTTTTAGCATTTCTTGGGGTTTCTCAGTGTTTTTTAGTGTTCCTTAGTGTTACTTAGCGTTTCTTATAGTTTCTTAGCATTTATAAGAATTTATTAGTATTTCTTAGGGTTTTATAGAGTTTCTTAGTATTTCTTAGGATTCCATAGGGTATCTTAGGATTTATAAGTGTTTAATAGCATTTTTTAGTGTTTATTAGCGATTCTTAGCATTTTTTAGCGTTTCTTAATGTTTTTAGGGTTTCTTAGCGTTAATTAGTGTATCTTAGCATTTCTTAGGGTTTTTTAGCATTTTTTACGTGTTTCTTAGGGTTTCTTAGAGTTTCTTTGTGTTTCTTAGTATTTCCTAGCATTTCATACCATTTCTAAGTATTTCCTAGTATTTATTAGGGTTAATTAGCGTTTCTTAGTGTTTTTTTTAGCAATTCTTAGCATTTTTTAGCGTTTCTTATGGTTTGTAGTGTTTCTTAGTATTTCTTAGCTTTTCTTAGTATTTTCTAGTGTTTCATACCGTTTCTAAGGGTCTCCTAGGGTTTATTAGTGTTTCATAGAGTTTTTTAGCGATTCTTAGCAATTTTTTAGCATTTTGTGGGGTTTCTCAGTGCTTTTTAGGGTTCCTTAGCGTTACTTAATATTTCTTATAGTTTCTTAGGATGTCTTTGTATTTCTTAGGGCTTCGTAGAGTTTCTTAGTGTTTCTTAGGATTTATTATTGTTTATTAGCATTTTTAGTGTTTCTTAGCGTTTCTTAGTGATTCTTAGCTTTTTTTTTAGGGTTTCTTAATGTTTTTTAGGGTTTCTAAGCGTTATTTAGCGTTTCTTATAGTTTCTTAGCATTTCTTAGGGTTTTATAGTATTTATTAGAATTTATTCATGTTTCTTAGGGTTTTTATAGGGTTTCTTAGATGTTCTTTGCGTTACTTAGTATTTCTTAGCATTTCCCAGCATTTATTAGGCTTTATTTGCGTTTATTAGCATTTCTTTGCAATTCTTAGAATTTTTTTTAGCTTTTCATTGATTTCTGAATATTTTTTAGGGTTTCTTAGCGTTTCTTATAGTTTTTTTTTTGCATTTCTTAGGGTTTCTTAGGGTGTTATTGGGTTTTATAGGGTTTCTTAGAGTTTATTAGTGTTTTTAAGGGTTTCTTAGCATTTCCTAGCATTTCATACCGTTTCTAAGTGTTTCATAGGATTTATTAGGGTTAATTAGCCTTTCTTATAGTTTCTTAGCATTTCTTAGGATCTTTTAGCATTTCTTAGGTATTTCTTAGGGTTTCTTAGGGTTTTATAGGGTTTCTTAGAGTTTCTTTGTGTTTCTTAGGGTTTCTTAGCATTTCTTAGCGTTTCTTAGCATTTCCTAGCATTTCGTACAATTTCTAAGTGTTTCCTAGGGTTTATTAGTATTGATTAGCATTTCTTATTGATTTTTAGCAATTCTTAGCATTTTTTTAGCGTTTCTTATGGTTTTATAGTGTTTCTTAGAATTTCTTAGCTTTTCTTAGTATTTCCTTGCGTTTCATACCGTTCATTTCCTAGGGTTTATTAGCCTTTCTTAGTGATTCTTAGCATTTTTTAGTGTTTCTTGGGGTCTCTCAATGTTTTTTAGGGTTTTTATAGGGTTTCTTAGAGTTTCTTTGCGTTACTTAGTGTTTCTTAGGGTTTCTTTGCATTTTTGAGCATTTCTTAGCGTTTCTTAGCATTTTCTAGTGTTTCATACCGTTTCTAAGTGTTTCATACCATTTATAGTGTTTCATAAGTTTTATTTTGGTTAATTAGCATTTCTTAGGGTTTGTTAGCAATTTTTAGCAATTTTTAGCATTTCTTAGCGTTTACTAGGGTTTCCTAGCATTTCTTACCATTTTTTAGAATTTTTTAACATTTCTTCGGGTTTCTTACGATTTATTAGAGTTTATTTGCATTTATTAGAATTTCTTAGCTATTCTTAGCATTTTTTTAGCTTTTCTTTGGTTTCTAAATGTTTTTTAGGGTTTCTTAATGTTAGTTAGCATTTCTTATAGTTTCTTTGCATTTCTTAGGGTTTTATTGGGTTTTATATTGTTTCTTAGAGTTTCTTGGTGTTTCTTTGTGTTTCTTTGGGTTTCTTAGCATTTCCTAGCGTTTCATACCATTTCTAAATGTTTATTAGGGCTAATTAGCATTTATTAGGATGTTTTAGCAATTCTTAGCATTTTTTAGCGTTTATTATGGTTTTATAGTGTTTCTTAATATTTCTTAGCTTTTCTTGGTATTTCGTAGCATTTCATACCGTTTCTAATGGTTTCCTAGGGTTTTTTTAGCGATCCTTAGCAATTTTTTAGCATTTCTCAATGTTTTTTAGGGATTCTTATTGTTACTTAGTGTTTCTTATAGTTTCTTAGGATTTCTTAGGGTTTCGTAGAGTTTCTTATTGTTTCTTAGGATTTAGTATGGTTTATTAGCGTTTTTTCGTGTTTATTAGAGTTTCTTAGTGATTCTTAGTATTTTTTAGCGTTTCTTGGGTTTCATAATATTTTTTGGGTTTCTAACTGTTATTTAGCATTTCTTATAGTTTTATAGTGTTTTTTTTTTAATTTCTTCTTGTTTCTTAGGGTTTTTATAGGGTTTCTTTGCGTTACTTAGTGTTTCTTAGCGTTTTTTTAAACATTTTTAGCATTTCATACCGTTTTTAAGTGTTTCATGGGGTTTATTAGGGTTAATTTAGCATTTCTTAGCATTTACTTGGGTTTCCTGCCATTTCTTACCTTTTATTGGCATTTTTTAGCATTTCTTCAGGTTTCTTAGGATTTATTAGGGTTTATTTGCGTTTATTAGCATTTCTTAGCGATTCTTAGAATTTTTTTAGCTTTTCTTCGGTTTCTTAATGTTTTTTAGGGTTTCTTAGCCTTATTTAGCATTTCTTATAGTTTCTTTGCATTTCTTAGGGTTTCTTAAGGTTTTATTGGGTTTTATAGGGTTTCTTAGAGTTTCTTAAGGTTTCTCAGTGATTCATAGCATTTCATAGGGTTTCTTAGCAATTCATAGCATTTGTTTATTGTTTCTTAGGGTTTCTTAGTGTTTTTTAGTGTTTCTTAGCGTTACTTAGTGTTTCTTATAGTTTCTAGGCATTTCTAAGGATTTCTTAGTATTTCTTAGGGTTTTATAGAGTTTCTTAGTGTTTGTTAGGATTTCATAGGGTATCTTTGGATTTATTAAGGTTTAACCCCATTTCTTAGTGTTTATTAGCGATTCTTAGCATTTTTTTAGCGTTTATTAGGGTTTTTAATGTTTTTTAGGGTCTCTTAGCGTTAATAAGTGTTTCTTATAGTTTCTTAGCAGTTCTTAAGATTTTTAGCGTTCCTTAGGTGTTTATTAGGGTTTTTTAGAGTTTCTTTGTGTTACTTAGTGTTTCTTAGGGTTTATTAGCATTTTTAGCATTTCTTAGCGTTTGTTGGCATTTCCTAGCATTTCATACCGTTTCATAGGGTTTATTAGCGTTTCTTATAGTTTCATAGGGTTTTTTAGCATTTCTTAGGTGTTTCTTAGGGTTTCTTACATTTTCTTAGGGTTTTATTGGGTTTCTTAGAGTTTCTTTGCATTTCTTAGGGTTTCTTAGCATTTCTTAGTGTATCTTAGCATTTCCTAGCGTTTCATACCGTTTCTAAGTGTTTCCTAGGGTTTATTAGGTTTAATTAGCGTTCCTTATGGTTTTATAGTGTTTCTTAGTATTTCTTAGCTTTTCTTAGTATTTCCTAGCGTTTCATATCATTTATAAGGGTTTCCTGGGGTTTATTAGCGTTTCTTACCGTTTTATAGGGTTTTTTACTTAGCATTATTTTAGTGTTTCTTGGGGTCTCTCAATGTTTTTTAGGGTTTCTTAGCGTTTCTTATAGTTTCTTAGGATTTCTTAGTATTTCTTATGGTTTCGTAGAGTTTCTTAGTGTTTCTTAGGATTTAATATGGTTTATTAGCGCTTTTTAGTGTTTCTTAGCAATTCTTAGTATTTTTAGTGTTTCTTAATGTTTTTTAGGGTTTCTAAGTGTTACTTAGCATTTCTTAGGGTTTTATAGTGTTTCTTAGAATTTCTTCATGTTTCTTAGGTTTTTTTATAGGGTTTCTTAGAGTTTCTTTGCATTACTTAGTGTTTCGTAGCGTTTTTTTAGCATTTCCTAGCGTTTCATGCCGTTTCTAAGTGTTTAATAGGGTTTATTAGAACTAATTAGTGTTTTTTTAGGGTTTGTTAGCAATTTTTAGTATTTTTTTTAGTATTTCTTAACGTTTACTAGGGTTTCCTGGCATTTCTTACCGTGTCTTAGCATTTTTTTAGCATTTCTTCGGGTTTCTTAGGATTTATTATGGTTTATTTGTGTTTATTAGAATTTCTTAGCGATTCTTAGCATTTTTAGCTTATCTTTAGTTTCTTAATATTTTTTAGGGTTTCTTAGCTTTAGTTAGCATTTCTTATAGTTTCTTTACATTTCTTAGGGTTTTATTAGGTTTTATAGGGTTTCTTAGAGTTTTTTTAGTGTTTCTTAGGGTTTCTCAGTATTTATTAGCGTTTCTTAGCATTTCTAAGGATTTCTTAGTATTTCTTAGGGTTTTATAGAGTTTTTTATTGTTTCTTAGGATTTCATAGTGTATCTTAGGATTTATTAAGGTTTAATAGCATTTCTTAGCGATTCTTAGCATTTTTTTAGCATTTCTTCATTTTCTTAATGTTTTTTAGGGTTTTTTTAGCATTAATTAGTGTTTCTTATAGTTTCTTAGCATTTCTTAGGGTTTTTTTAGCGTTTTTAGGTGTGTATTAGGGTTTCTTAGTATTTCTTAGTGTTTCTTAGTGTTTCTTAGTATTTTCTAGCGTTTCATACCGTTTATAAGTGTTTCTTAGGGTTTATTAGGGTTAATTAGCATTTCTTAGGGTTTTTTTAGCACTTATGAACATTTTTTAGTGTTTCTTATGGTTTTATAGTGTTTCTTAGTATTTCCTAGCATTTCATATAGTTTCTAAAGGTTTCCTAGGGTTTATTAGTGTTTCTTAGTGTTTCATAGGGTTTCTTAGCAATTCTTACCATTTGTTTAGCGTTTCTTGGGGTTTCTCAATGTTTTTTAGGGTTTCTTAGCGTTTCTTAGGATTTCTTAGTATTTCTTAGGGTTTCGCAGAGTTTCTTAGGGTTTTATAGTGTTTCTTAGAATTTCGCAGAGTTTCTTAGGGTTTTTATAGGGTTTCTTAGAGTTTTTTTGCATTACTTAGTGTTTCATAGGGTTTCTTTGCATTTTGTAGCATTTCTTAGTGTTTCTTAGCATTTTCCAGCGTTTCATAATGTTTCTAAGTGTTTCATAGTGTTGTTTTATGGTTAATGAGCATTTCTTAGTGTTTGTTAGTGATTTTTAGCATTTTTTTAGCATTTTTTAGCATTTACTAGGGTTTCCTGGCATTTCTTACCATTTCTTAGCATTTTTAGCATTTCTTCGGGGTTCTTAGGATTTATTAGGGTTTATTTGCGTTTATTAGCATTTCTTAGTGATTCTTATCATTTTTTTAGCTTTTCTTCTATTTCTGAATGTTTTTTAAGGTTTCTTAGCATTACTTAGCATTTCTTATAGTTTCTTTGCATTTCTTAAGGTTTCTTACGATTTTATTGGGTTTTATAATGTTTATTAGGGTTTCTCAATGTTTATTAGTGTCTCTTGGCGTGTCATAGGGTTTCTTAGCGATTCTTAGCATTTTTTTAGCGTTTCTTGGGGTTTCTCAGTGTTTTTTAGTGTTACTTAGCATTTCTTATAATTTCTTAGTATTTCTAAGGATTTCTTAGTATTTCTTAGGGTTTTATAGAGTTTCTTAGTGTTTGATAGGGTATCTTATGATTTATTAAGGTTTAATAGCGTTTCTTAGTGTTTATTAGCGATTCTTAGCATTTTTTAGCGTTTCTTCGATTTCTTAATGTTTTTTAGGGTTTCTTAGAATTTCATGTTTCATAGGGTTTCTTTGCATTTTTTAGCATTTCTTAGCATTTCTTAGTATTTCCTAGCGTTTCATAACGTTTCCAAGTGTTTCATAGTGTTTATTAGGGTTAATAAGCGTTTCTTAGTGTTTGTTAGCAATTTTTAGCATTTCTTAGCATTTACTAGGGTTTCCTGCCATTTCTTACCATTTTTAGCATTTGTTCGGGTTTCTTAGGATTTATTAGTGTTTATATGCGTTTAGTAGCATTTCTTAGCGATTCTTAGCATTTTTTAGCTTTTCTTCAGTTTCTGAATGTTTTTTTTAGTGTTTCTTAGCGTTACTTAGCGTTTTTCATAGTTTCTTTTCATTTCTTTGGGTTGTATAGGTTTTTATAGGGTTTCTCAATGTTTATTAGCGTTTCTTAGCACTTCGTAGGTTTTCTTAGCATTTTTTTAGCGTTTCTTGTGGTTTCTCAATGTTTTTTAGTGTTACTTAGCATTTCTTATAGTTTCTTAGTGTTTCATAGCATTTTCTAGCGTTTCATACCATTTCTAAGTGTTTCCTAGGGTTTATTAGGGTTAATTAGCGTTTCTTAGGGTTTTTTTTGCAATTCTTAGCATTTTTTAGCGTCTTAGTATTTCCTAGCATTTCATACCGTTTCTAAGGTTTTCCTAGGGTTTATTAGCATTTCATAGGGTTTCTTACTAATTCTTAGCATTTTTTTAGCGTTTCTTGGGGTCTGTTTGGGTTTCTTAGGGTTTCTTATAGTTTCTTAGAATTTCTTAGGGTTTCGTAGAGTTTCATGTGTATTTATTATGGTTTATTAGCATTTTTTAGTGTTTCTTAACGTTTATTAGTGATTCTTAGCATTTGTTTAGTGTTTCTTGGGTTTCTTAATTGTTTTTAGGGTTTCTAAATGTTATTTAGCGTTTCTTAGAATTTCTTCATGTTTTATAGTGTTTCATAGCATTTGTTTTATAGTGTTTCTTAGAATTTCTTCATGTTTCTTATGGTTTTTATAGTGTTTCATAGCATTTGTTTTATAGTGTTTCTTAGAATTTCTTCATGTTTCTTATGGTTTTTATAGTGTTTCATAGCATTTGTTTTATAGTGTTTCTTAGAATTTCTTCATGTTTCTTATGGTTTTTATAGGGTTTCTTAGCATTTCTTAGCATTTCCTAGCATTTCATTTCGTTTCTAAGTGTTTATTAGGGTTAATTAGCGTTTCTTAGGGTTTTTTAGAAATTCTTAGCATTTTTTAGCATTTCTTATAGTTTTATAGTGTTCCTTAGTATTTCTTAGCTTTTCTTAGTATTTCCTAGCATTTCATCCTGTTTCTAAGGGTTTCCTATATTGTATTGTTTCTTTAGTTTCTTAATGTTTTTAGGGTTTCTAAGCGTTACTTAGCATTTCTTATAATTTCTTAGAATTTCTTCATGTTTCTTCAGGTTTTTATAGGGTTTCTTAGAGTTTCTTTGCATTACTTAGTGTTTCATAGCATTTCTTAGCCTTTCTTAGTATTTCCTAGCGTTTCATATAGTTTCTAAGTGTTTTATAGGGTTTATTAGGGTTAATTAGCATTTCTTAGGGTTTGTTAGCGATTTTTAGTATTTTTTTAACATTTCTTAGCGTTTACTAGGGTTTCCTGACGTTTCTTAGCATTTTTTAGCATTTATTCAGGTTTCTTAGGATTTATTAGGGTTTATTTGCTTTTATTAGCATTTCTTATGGATTCTTAGCATTTTTTTTAGCTTTTCTTCGGTTGATGAATGTTTTTTAGGGTTTCTTAGTGTTACTTAGCGTTTCTTATAGTTTCTTTGCATTTCTTATGGTTTTATTGGGTTTTATAGGGTTTCTTGGAGTTTCTTAGTGTTTCTTAGGGTTTCTTAGTGTTTATTAGCATTTCTTAGTGTTACTTAGCGATTCTTAACATTTTTTTTAGTGTTTCTTGGGGTTTCTCAGTGTTTTTTAGTGTTACTTAGCATTTCTTATAGTTTCTTAGCATTTCTAAGGATTTCTTAGTATTTCTTAGGGTTTCATAAAGTTTCTTTGTGTTTCTTAGTATTTCATAGGGTATATTAGGATTTATTAAGGTTTAATAGCGTTTCTTAGTGTTTATTAGCAATTCTTAGCATTTTTTTAGCTTTTCTTCATGTTTTTTAGGGTTTCTTAGCGTTAATTAGCATTTCTTATATTTTCTTAGTATTTCTTAGCATTTCTTAGGTGTTTCTTAGTGTTTTTTAGTGTTTATTTGGGTTTTATAGGGTTTCTTAGAGTTTCTTTGCGTTTCATAGCATTTCTTAGCATTTCAAAGCATTTATTAGGGTTAATTAGCGTTTCCTAGGGTTTTTTCAGCAATTCTTACCATTTTTTTTTAGCATTTCTTATGATTTTATAGTTTTTCTTAGCTGTTCTTAGTTTCTCCTAGCATTTCATACCGTTTCTAAGGGTTTCCTAGGGTTTATTAGCGTTTCATAGGGTTTCTTAGCGATTTTTAGCATTTTTTTAGCATTTCTTGGGGTCTCTTAGTGTTTTTTAGGGTTTCATAGTATTACTTAGCATTTCCTATAGTTTTTTAGGATTTCTTAGGATTTATTATGGTTTATTAGCAGTTTTTAATGTTTCTTAGGGATTCTTAGCATTTTTTTAGTGTTTCATAGGGTTAATTAGCGTTTCTTAGAGTTTTTTTAGCAATTCTTAGCATTTTTTAGCGTTTCTTATGGTTTTATAGTGTTTTTTTAGTATTTCTTAGCTTTTCTTAGTATTTCCTAGCATTTCATACCGTTTCTAACGGTTTCCTAGGGTTTCTTATTGTTTCTTTGCATTTCTTAGTGTTTTAGAGTGTTTCTTAGAGTTTCTTAGTTTTTATTAGCGTTTCATAGGGTTTTTTAGCGATTCTTAGCATTTTTTTAGTCTTTCTTTGCGTTACTTAGTGTTTCTTATAGTTTCTTAGCATTTCTAAGGATTTCATAGGGTTTTATAGAATTTCTTAATGTTTCTTAGGATTTCACAGGGTGTCCTAAGATTTATTAAGGTTTAATAGCGTTTCTTAGTGTTTATTAGCGATTCTTAATGTTGGGTTTCTTAATGTTTTTTAGGGTTTCTTAGCGTTAATTAGCATTTCTTATAGTTTCTTAGAATTTTTTTAGGGTTTTTTAGTGTTTCTTAGAGTTTTTTTGCGTTTGTTAGGGTTTCTTAGCATTTCTTAGCATTTCGTAGCATTTCATACCGTTTCTAAGTTTTTCTTAGGGTTTAGTAGGGTTAATTAGTGTTTATTAGGGTTTTTTTTAGCAATTCTTAGCATTTTTTAGCGTTTCTTTTTGTTTTATAGTGTTTCTTAGTATTTCTTAGCTTTTCTTAGTATTTCCTAGCTTTTCATACTGTTTCTAAGGGTTTCCTAGCATTTCTTATAGTTTCTTTGCATTTCTTAGGGTTTTTTAAGGTTTTATAGGATTTATTAGTTTTTCTAAGGATTTCTTAGTGTTTATTAGCGTTTTTTAGCGTTTCATAGGGTTTCTTAGCGATTCTTAGCATTTTTTTAGCGTTTCTTGGGGTTTCTCAGTGTTTTTTAGTGTTTCTTAGCATTACTTAGTGTTTCTTATAGTTTCTTAGCATTTCTAAGAATTTCTTAGGGTTTTATAGAGTTTCTTAGTGTTTCTTAGGATTTCATAGGGTATCTTAGGATTTATTAAGGTTTAATAGTGTTTCTTAGTGTTTATTAGCGATTCTTAGCATTTTTTTAGCATTTCTTGGGTTTCTCAATGTTTTTTAGGGTTTCTTAGCGTTAATTAGCGTTTCTTAGCATTTCTTAGGGTTTATAGCATTTTTTAATTATTTTTTAGTGTTTCTTAGGGTTTCTTTGCATTTCTTAGGGTTTCTTAGCATTTCCTAGTGTTTCATACCGTTTCTAAATGTTTCATAGGGTTATTAGGGTTATTAGGGTTAATTAGCGTTTCTTAGGGTTTTTTTTTAGCAATTCTTAGCATTTTTTTGCGTTTCTTATGGTTTTATAGTATTTCTTAGCTTTTCTTAGTATTTCCTAGCATTTCATACCATTTCTAAGGGTTTCCTAGTATTTATTAGCATTTCATAGGGTTTTTTTTAGCGATTCTTAGCAATTTTCTAGCATTTCTTAGAGTTTTTCAATATTTTTTGAGGGTTTCTTAGAGTTACTTAGTGTTTCTTATAGTTTCTTAGGATTTCTTAGTATTTCTTAGGGTTTCGTAGAGTTTCTTAGGATTTATTATGGTTTATTAGCGTTTTTTAGTGTTTCTTAGCATTTTTTTAGCGTTTCTTGGGTTTCTTAATGTTTTTAGGGTTTCTAAGTGTTAATTAGCATTTCTTATAGTTTCTTAGTATTTCTTAGGGTTTTATAGTATTTCTTAGAATTCCTTCATGTTTCTTAGGGTTTTTATAGGTTTTTATAGGTTTTCTTAGAGTTTCTTTGCGTTACTTAGTGTTTCTTAGGGTTTCTTAGCATTTTTTAGCGTTTCTTAGTATTTCCTAGTATTTCATACCGTTTCTAAGTGTTTCATAGGGTTTATTAGGGTTAATAAGTATTTTTTATAGTTTATTAGAATTTCTTAGGGTTTCTTAATGTTTCTTAGATTTTTATGGGGTTTCTTAGAGTTTCTTTGAGTTTCTTATGGTTTCTTAGCATTTCATACCATTTCTTATTGTTTCCTAGGGTTTATTAGGGTTACATAGCGTTTCTTAGGGTTTTTTTAGCAATTCTTAGCATTTTTTTAGTGTTTCCTATGGTTTTATAGTGTTTCTTAATATTTCTTAGTTTTTCTTAGTATTTCCAAGCGTTTCATACCATTTCTAAGGGTTTGCTAGGGTTTATTAATATTTCTTAGCGTTTCATAGAGTGTCAAAGTTATTTTCTGTCTTATTTTACACTATTTACAAAATAATCATTAAGTTGGGCAAAATTCCCTACTCTTTAAAACTTCTCTTTTTGGTACTTTAGATTCTTCAAATTTTCCATTTGGGTTTCTGCACTTTTTTTAGTCTTATATAGGTTATTAACTTCAAAAAATCTCTTTTTGGCACACAAACTTCCTTATTTACAACAATAAAAACTTATATCAAAACATATGCAACAATAAAAACTTAATTTTACAAGTATAATAAATATAAACTTCCTTGGGGTTTAGTTCTTCCCCGAATGATTTTGCTACTCATATCTTTTAAGAGGTTTCACCATTTACTTATAAATCATATTATACTTAGTTCGCTACCATATAAAACAAGATAGTCTTAACCCTTTTTAATTTATGATCTTATATATGGGCTTTAACCTAGTTTATTTATAAATATGATGTGTGTGTTCTAGCTCATTTATTTTTTAACTCTTTTATATTTTAGCCTTATCTCATTTTCTTTTTAACTATTATAGGTGGGGTCTAGTCTATTGAGTCATAATCCATGTCTCTCTAACGTGAGTTAGCTCATTTTTATTTGCAATGATAATTATATTAGGAAAAATCGAATAAAATAACAAAAAAGTCTAAAAAGTAATAAATGCATAAAATTAAAAAGAAGCGTAAAAAATATGTGGGGTTATTTAGTATAAAAGTCTAAAGTTAGCCTTTTATAGGCACTTGAGAATATTAACAATTATCTAAATAAGGAAATAAAATATTGGGGTTGACATGCCAACCATATAAAAAATATTGCTAATATATTTCTTGATTATATCTAGAAAATATATTGTTTACTAATTTAATCTTCTAGAAGATTTATGATAAATCTCCCACTTTAAATTCAAATTTGAATTTCAAATTTGAATTATCTTCTTGAGATCTTATTGGGCCCTTCTTTTGGGCTTGAGATCTTATTGGACTCATCTTTTGGGCTTCCACTTGGGTTTCTTCAATTGCTCCAATTAATCCTTTATCAAATCTTTTGGCCCTTAACTTGTGAATCACATAGTGCCCAATTTGATTCATATCATTCTCCCCCTCTTGAAAATGATTTGTCCTCAAATCTTAGATCTCCTTGTCACCTACATAAAAAAATATATTAAATTAGGAATATTAAAAATGTAATTGATAAACCAGCTCTAAGATAGAGTTTAACCCAAATTCCTGGATCAAAAACAATTTTCTTAAATCTCTGATTAACTTGATTTTCATATGCCCTCTTCTGAATTAGTTTTAGAAACTTATCATTCCTCTTCCAAACTAAACTTACTAACTTAGAATTATTAAATAATATTAAATCTAAATGAGGCAATGAATCAAAACAATAAACAACTTTTAATAATTAAAATCTAATCATGTAAGGAATATAACTTTAATAATTCTAGGAATATAATACAATATAGCAACTTCTTTAAATAATAAATCAGTAATATTTGATGCACCCTCAGTTTTATGATATTTAATAAGATGTGTTATTTTTAAAAATTGTTTAACTATGAGAAACATAAAATATATTCCTTTTTTAATCCTATGTAGTCCATTAATAAATCCCATCAAAATATCAAACCAAATAGCTACTTTAGGAATTGAAATAGTAATATACAAAATATGAAATTGTTGCTAAACTTATCTTTTCTATATGTAATACATTTAACACAAAATTTCATCACATTCCTTTTCATATATGGATCCAAAGAATACTTATGCAATATTGAAATAATATTAGCTACCATAAATTGTCCAATAAGTTCTAAGATATATGATTTCTTAACAAATAACTTACACAAAGAAAATAGAGAGATGCATAATTTATTTTCCTGAAAAAGAAACCAATTTTCCAAGTAAAACTTTTCAAACATATCATTTTTACAAATATTAATCACTTCATAAAAATAAAGAATATTTGCATATAATTTCTTTATATAATCAAAACCAAGAAATTTACTATCAAGGATTATAAACACAACGTACCTTCGTGATAGTGAATTGATAACGATATATTTCATAACTTGTCTATACTTGATCACATATGGAAAAGTTTTGATGAAAATCACCAACCTTGCATGACGCTTCTTCAACCTATACTTCCTATTAATATGCAAATCAAATACATGATTCATGTGAATAATAGATTCTTTTTGCCATATTTGTAGAGGTTGAGAAAACATAAATATCTCATTATCATAGGTATGATAATTGAATGCTACTTTGCTCAACTTTTCACTAAAATATATTATCAATATATCTAAACTGCCTATTTTTGATACTTCACAGTTAAGTTTGAATAATTTAGGAAAATTAGGTAATGCAATAAAATGAAAACTAGTTAGTTTATCCCCTAAATATTTGAATATATTTTCTTGTACATCACATAATTTAAACAAGATATTCTTTTCTAAAAATAAAGTGAGATTTATAGGACATCTATTAAATTTAGTAATATAATCCATATAAAAATAAGTAAATCTAAGGAAACTTCTCATCACACTTACCAAATAAGGTGTTGGCCAATCTTAAGTTGCCTTAATTTCCTTTTTAATTACAATCCATTTAGAAATAGCAACATATTTAGAAAATATAAGATTAATCCAACAATATATATATATGTACTAAAATTAGAAAATAACATATATTTCATAAAAATATTTAAGGCAATTTTTAAATATTTTTCATATCATATGAGGACATATTATATATTATTATATAATCAAAATATATATCAACCAACTTTTCAATAAAAGTATTTAATAAATAATTCAATATCCTAATAGAAGTATAAGTTGCATTATTCAAACAAAATATCATAATCAACCAATCATATAAACTAGGTTTTGTCTTTAATGCATTTTTCAATTTATATTTATCTTTAATTCGAAATTTATTATATTCACTTTTAAAATTTATTTTTGCAATCAAATAAGATCCATACAAATCATCTAAAATATGATCTAAATAAGGAATAGAGTATCGAAAATATATCTGGGTATTGTCAATAACTCGACAATCAATGTATGCTTGACAAGTCTTACCCCGTTTGGATAGTTGCACAACTGGTGGTTTAATTCTCCTAGGTATAATTCTCTTTGTCACCAGTTTTATGACTTGGTGTTGAGTTTGATGCTTGATTCCTTGAGTTAGTGCTAAACCATGAGATTTCTTCATTGCAACATGCTTGAATTCCTGCAAAAAAGATATAATATTGCTCGACAGATATTCGACAATGGGATTAGTATTTAAAAATATATCCTTGTACATAGGTACTGTAAGGACATGTAAACTTATAAAATTATTTTTACTCTCTTTCTTTTCAATTATGAAATTTTTCTTTTCTTTTTCAAATTTGGCGTTTCTCTCTTCTATTTCTCTTTCATCCTTTTCAACATTGCCTTTTGTATCTTTCTTTTCAATTATGGCTTTTATCTCTTCTTTTTCTGCTATTTTCTTTTCATTTGCCTTTTTCCTTTTCAATTGATCCTCATGTATTTGTTGTAGAGTCAAAGGTACAAGAGATATCGGTCTATTATGCATCACAAATGAGTATCTATTTGTTAATCTATCATGTGTCACTTGACGATCAAACTTCCAAGGTCCTCCCAATAGAATATGGCATGCTTGCATTGGCACCACAGCACATAATACCTCATCCTTATATCTTCCAATAAAGAATGAAACCAACACTTGCTTGGTTACCTCGAGTTTGTGGTGATCGTTCAATCTTTGAATTTGATAAGGCTTCGGATGCTTCAGTGTAGGTAATGCCAACTTCTCCACAGGCTTCGGTTACCATGTGTTTTCTCTTTGTTGAAAATTGTAATCCTGCCAATTGTTAGAAACAAAAGAACCTCACAACTCTCCCTCACATGTTTCTCTCAAACACTCCTGTTTAATACTCAAATGGCTTTTTCTTAAAGATTTAAAACACTCTTGCCTTTTTCCACTCATATGTCTTCTTTAAATTTTAATTAAACTAAAGAACAAATCGTTTTCATAAAGACGTTCAACTTGAGGAACAATAAAGACAAATCAACAAAGTTTCAAAAAGTAATTCTAAAAAGGATTTAAGTGTAAGGTATGAGAATATTCAAAAAACATATAGGAAGAAAAAATAAAATATAAGAGAGTAGAATGAATAAGATACTGAATATATACTTTTGTGCCTTTTTTTTTCTTTTTTTATGCCTTTTCTTTGCCTTTTTTTATTCTTTTAACTCTTTCTTTTTCATGCCTTTTTTTAATATTTTTTTCTAAAAAATTTTTTTTTGGCTTTTTTTTTCTTGGCTTTCTCTATTATAGAGAAAGTAGATAAAAAGATGAGATTTTTTTTTATAGAGAATAGAAGTAGAATGAAAGTATAACTAGATAGAAGAAAAAGAGATTTTTTTTATACTAACTAGAAATAGATAGAAGATAATGATAATATAACTTGATAGGATAAAAAAAAAGAGATTTTTTTATGATTTTTTTATACCGAATAGAAATAGGTAGAGAAATAAAAAAATAGAATGAAAATTAAAAGGATAGTATGGAACTTGTCGTGCAACCGTGTGCTCTGATACCAACTAATGCGAACTCCGCCAATATACTAACGGCACCTTACACCAAATATTGAATAGACCCCAAGACTTTCACGACGCAAGTAAAAAGAATAGAATATACCTTATTTGGTTAAAAAACAAGGTACGGGTAGAAGTAGACGCCACACCAAACATCTCTATGAAGAGCTCCTAGAAAACCCTAATGATAAGTTTGATTGCTTGAACGCCACAAGTAAAAACTTGATAAGTTCAAAAGTTCTCTCAAAAGAGAAAGAATACATAAGCCTCACAATAAAATTGAAATAAAAAATATCTGTCTACAATGGTCTAAAGTTAGCCTTTTATAGGCACTTGAGAATATTAGCAATTATCTAAATAAGGAAATAAAATATTGGGGTTGACATGCCAACCATATAGAAAATATGGCTAATATATTTCTTGATTATATCTAGAGAATATATTGTTTCCTAATTTAATCTTCTAGAAAATTTATGATAAATCTCCCACTTTAAATTCAAATTTGAATTATCTTCTTGAGATCTTATTGGGCTCTTCTTTTGGGCTTGAGATCTTATTAGACTCATCTTTTGGGCTTCCACTTGGGTTTCTTCAATTGCTCCAATTAGTCCTTTATCAAATCTTTTGGCCCTTAACTTGTGAATTACATAGTGCCCAATTTGATTCATATCAGGAGGACTAATTGGTCAATTTTTGAAACATTTGGGGTCAAATTACTATTTTTAAAAAGTAGGGAAAAAATGGTAAATTTAGGAAAGTTGGGGACCAAATTGGAAATTTGGTAAACTTGAGCCCCCTATAAAATTTTGAGTAAAATGAGGATTTAAAGGAAAATTTGGAAACCGTGGGACTCAAATTGGGTAAAATTGTGTATTAAGGACCTAAAGTTAAGAGAAATAAATATTAGAGACCTAAGTGCAATTAATCAAAATAAAAAATAGTTTGAAACTAAAAGGGTAAGTATCTCTTAAAAATACTCAAAATAGTCTGAAACAAAAAAAAAATAATAAACGGCATAATTGATTACAAAAAATAGTTAGTTTAACTAAAAACGTAAGGAAATAACAAAAAAATTAAGAAATAAATAAATGATAAACATAATATTGTAAGATAAATTCAAATAAACAACGCAAATAGTAAAAAAAATATGAAACACTAAAAAAAAAGATGCGACGACAAAAATAGGTGTAAACATAAAAAAAATGATAAGAATCAAGGAAAATAACCTAAGTATGAAAATTTAAAAATAAAAATTCACAAGCAAGATGCAAAACTAATTACAATAAAAAATACAAAGAATTTAAATAAAACTAAATATAGTAAAAAAATATAAAATACCATAAACTTTCAAAAATAATAAAAAATACAGAAAAACACAACAAAACACCAAAAATATATGGGATTGTTCAAGAAACAAAATGGTAAAAATTAATAAAAATAAATAAAAAAAAGTATGTCATAATAAAAATAATATAAAAATTCAAATATAAAAAATAAAAATCACTAAAAATAGTGACACAAAAAATTTTAAAAACTATAAAAAAAATCAAAAACACCTAATTAACTAAAAAGATATAGAATGATACATTAAAATAAACACGACAAATAGGAAAAATTGTATAAAAATAACAATACAGTCTTAAAAAGTCTTAAAAACATAAAAATACAAAAGAAATGCCAAAAATAGGTGGCATCGTTCAATATATAAAATTGGTAGGAACCACTAAAAAAGACTCGATATAGGATGAAACACCTTAAAAAATAAAAAAATCAAACACAAACCGCAAATGTAATTACAAAAAATAGTAAGGTAAACTAAAAATTTAAGAAAATGACAAAAATAAAAAGAACTAAATAAATTAACAACAAAAAATATAAGATACATACAAAGAAATGCCTCAAATAAGAATAAATACTTAAAATACAATAAATTTTAAAAAATTATAAACACTAAAGACTATATGGAAACGATAAAAAATAATTACGATCATTCAATATCTATAGAACAATTATAAACAGCACGAATAGGAAACAACTACATAAAATACCAAGAAACTCCATAAACGTAATAAAAACAAAAAATAGGAAACAATTACATAAAATACCAAGAAACTCCATAAACGTAATAGAAACAAAAAAAAAAAAAGAAACGTTAAAAATTGGAGGTTCACTATATAAAAATCATAAGAATCACACAAAAAAAACTTAAAATATGATAAAACGCTATAAAATAAAAAAAACATTCAAAGAAAAAAATGTAAAATTGATTAAAAAATAGTAAATTAAAATAAAATTGTTAGGTAATAAAAAAATAATAATAAATAAATAATTGAACAATAAAACGATATAATATACATCCAAAGAAATACTCCAAATAATAATAAATAATTAAAATAAATTAAAATTTTAAAAAATAAAGCACACAAAAAATACAATTAAACGAGAAAAATAGTTGTGATTATACAGTATATAAAAATAGTAATAATCAGTAAAAATAAATCAAAATAGTATGAAATAATAAATCTCAAATGAAACACAAAATGAATTACTATAACAAAACACAAATAATGTAAATAAAAACCATATATAGTGAAAAGACACTTAAAATGTCATAACCTTCCTAAAATAACAAGCAACACATAAAATTACAAAAAAAAACACCAAATATATGTGGAAAAGTTTAAATTAAAAAATAAGAATCTATTAAAATAACTAAAAAAATTATGAGATAGTAAAAAATAAAAAAATCACTAAATATATTAAGCACCAATAAAAATGTTACAAATTACAAAACAAAATTAAGAAACACTTAAATGACCAACAAGAAATAGTAAGATACATCCAAATAAACACCACAAATAGGAAAAAATAGCATAAAATACCAATAAACTCCAAAAAATGTAATAAACACATAAAAAAAGAAATGCTTAAAATAGGTGGGTTCAGTCAATATACAAAAATGGTATTAAACACTAAAAAATATTAAAGATAGTATGAAATATGTAAAAAAAACAAAAACAAATTCAAAGACAAACAACAAAAATAATTATAAAAAATAGCAAGTTAAACTAAAATCGCAAGTAAATAAAAAATATATTATGATCAATAAAACAATATAACTTCCATAAAAAAAACACCTCAAATAATAATTAATACTTAAAATATAATATATTTACAAAAACAAATAAGAAATGCTAAAAAATACAATGAATTGAGAAAAATAGTTGTGACCATTCATGATGTGAGAAATGCTAAGATTCAATGAAAATAATTTAAAATAATACGACATAATAAAAATTCATGAACAAAACACAAAACAAATTACCATAAAAATGCAATAAATTTAAATAAAAACTAAAAATAGTAAAAAATACATAAAATATAAAAACTTCCAAAACTAACAAGTAACACACAAAATCACAACCAAACACCAAAAATATGTGGCATCATTCAAGATAACAAGTGATGAGAATAAATAAGAACAACAAAAAAAATTATGAGGAAATAAAAAACAATATAAAAATTCTAAAACAAACAATAATAAAATAACTAATTATAGTAAGTAAAACAAAAAAAATATTAGAAACACCCAAATAAAATTAAAAAACACCAAAAATAGGAATAAATTACATAAAATACCAAGAAAATTAAAAAATGTAATAACCACATAAAAGTTTCCAAAAATAAGAGGGATCATTCAATGATGCGAAACTTGCCAATATGCTGATGACACTCTATACCAAATATGGCAATACCCCAAGACTTTCATGACGCAAGTACGAAAAGATTGAATATACCTTGTTTATGTGAGAAACAAGGTATGGGATATGTAGATACCACACCCAAATCCTCTAAGAAGAACTCTTAGAAAACCTCGAGTGATAAGCCTTGATTGCTTCAATGCCACAGGTAAAAACCTGATAAGTTCAAAATTCTTTCAAGATAGAAAGAAGACAAAACCTCATAAGATTGAAATTACAAAGTGTGTTCTCTAATGATGTGAAGTATGCCTTTTATATGGACAGATGCCAACTGAATAGAGTAAAAAATAAGGAAAAATCTATTATGGTTACATGCTAACCATATCTAATCTAAATATTTAGGATATTTTAATAACTAATTTAAATATCTGAACTTAACTAATTAAATATCTAATATTATTATTTAATATCCTAAAAGATTTATTATATTAATAAATCTCTCCTTATTAATTAAATATGAACCTTCTCTTAGGCTGGCTTCCACTTGAATTTTCTGCGATCACTTTAATCAACCCATATAAAGCTTCTTTGAATCTTTTAGCCCATAACCTTGTGATTGGGCCCTCTTGCAGTCTTAAATGATTATTCATCTCATTTGGTGACAAACTGTTCAGCTCCATTGCAGGTTCGATTGAATAGACTTGTGAATTTGTAGTCTTTTTAGTCGAATTCACATCATTCTCCCCCTCTTGAATATGATTTGTCCACAAATCTTATGTTTCTTCATCATCTACATCAAAGGGCATTAAATCAATAACATTAAAACTTTCATTAACGCTATACTCACCAAGTAACTCTAGTGTCACGCCCCGACCTCGTTTGGTCGGATCCCCGTGATCAACCTGCCATTCTCTCAGTTTATTAAAGGGTTTTCCCCTCATTATAAACTGTAAAGAGCAAGGCATCCTTCAAACCTGCACTTTTCCTAGAATAACATAAATTAAAATTGTATAATATTTTAATTTTTATCATACCTATCTCACATGTGTTTGGGTTAATGGTCTTTAAGGGTAGACTTTTCAAAATTTTCCTGATAGGGATATAAGGGAGGGGATGAGTATGACTAGTCAGTGAATGGATTTTCAAAAATTCACTTTGAGGAAAAGAATTGTATTGGAGTGTGCCAAACTCCTTTCCTTAAAAAATCCTTGCATTTAAAAATATTGGGTTTTATCACCATTTCCTTATTTAATCATGGTGTGTCATCACACAACACACAACCTTCATCATGAAGGTCAAACACACATTCACAGGCCAGCACGACCACTGAACCTACTTTATGGCTTCGGAGTGACTTTACCGGCCACCTAGATAGAAGTACGTTCACTTCTACCCTGAGAATGAGTGGATGTACGTGATATCCGACCCTCAATCCCGAAATCAATTCTTCATGTTTGTATGAGGATAGAGACCTCACCCCGTTCCACCCCAGTCTCATGTGTTTAGTGCTAATTCAAATTTTGCATGGTCACCTAGTACGACAAACTGCCCTTATACTCACTAGGTCGTCCAGGGCCCTTAGGATGCATTACTACCTATCATGGGCATCTTGATGATCCCGTAATCATAGTGCATGCACAAATAGTATTTTCTTATCATGCCATATAATCTATGGTGCCACGGTCCAACAGCCTTGACTCTCAACTCAACCTACATCTGTTTGTCTTGACTGGTCTAGATACCTATCATGTCGCACTGTCACTAGTTGACTGAATATGTCGGTTCTGTCTTGGTACCAAGGCCAAACAATTCATTTATTAAAGTTTTATGACACATATCTCATGTTTGTTTATGATCTCCTGCTCGTGCCCACTAGCCTATGGCCCACTTGTTTGAGACTTTCAAAATCGAGCATAACAGGCCCCAAGTTCCAAAATCGACACCCCCGGCCTATAAGAGCTATTCGAGCTCCCGTCAAGAACGTCTCCCAAATCGTTTAAGCATTGGAAAACAGTCAGGGGAGAGCACATCCGACAAATATATTTTTAACTATCCATTATACTAATCGAGTATAAGGACATCTCCACTCATAATCAATGAACGAGTTTTCAACTTCCTTCGAGGAAGTTTCATTATACCAACCGGGTATGATCTACTTACAACTGGTAGGTGGTTTTTCAGTATAATTTTCACATCACTCCCCTAAGTTGTGATGTTTAAAATACTACTTAGTACTGGGTTTCCATTTCGAGGTACTCATCATCCTCAACCGTGTATTATACAAAATCCCACTCACCCATTAATGTCATGAACTCCACTTGACTGGTTCCTTGATTTCACGCGAGCTTGTCCATGCTGGCATTCTCGGTGGTTCATGTTCTTACATGATATGAACATCTTGGTTCATTATCTCTCGGCCTAATAGCCTTCATTCATTCCAAATGAATGAGAAAAACCAAACTTTTATTTATTTGCAATTAAGTCCCTAAAGTTATTTTTCTTTAACTTTAAGTCCCTAATGCCTATTTTTCCTCAAATTAAGTCCCAAAACTTTTAAAATTCCCCTTGGGACTTCAATTTATTCAATTTCATAAAAAGGGTTTAATTTCAATTTGATCCCCCAACTTTTCCAAAATTACCATTTTGCCCTTCCTTTATAAATATTGTAAATTTTACCCCAAAAATTCTAAAATTTATCAATTGGCCCTATAACATTTTTATCATACCCAATTGACCCTCGATTTTAGGAAATTACATTTTGATCCCTCGAATTTTTGAAAATCCCCAATTTTCCACAATTTTTCCCCCAATTCCAACTTATTAACACAGCTGAATTTGATTTCATCAAATTGACCTATTAAACGTTTCCAATTGTTGAAATTGAAGTTGAAATCGAGTTTCTACATGTTCATACGATTCTTTAGCAATTTGAATAGTAAGTTTTAACGCCGGAACGTACTGGTAAAGTTTTCGTTCGAACATTTGGAACGTCGGAAGGGTTTGATGGCCGGAACGCCGGCCGGAATAAAGGTTGGGGATTAAGATGTAAAAATGAATAAGTTAGAGTACCCATTTGAAAATATTTTTTGTGGTCTTTTTAATGGTTTAAATAAAGTTTTAGGACCATTTGGAAATACTAGTAAAGTTTTGAAACTATGATAGCATGTTTGGAATGCACAAAAATCTAAAAGTGACAAAAGAGAAATTTTAGGAACTAAATTGCAAATAAGGAAATTTGTGTGGCCAAAAGTGATTTTTTTGAAGTTAATAACCTAAATAAGACTAAAAAAAGTGCAGGGACCCAAACGAAAGATTATGAGAATCTAAGTTACCCAAAAGAGATGTTTTAAAGAGTAGGGGCAAAATGGTAATTTTTCCCAACGTAATGATTTGTAAATAGCGTGAAATAAGACTTAGAAAATAATCATAGGTTATTTTGGGAACTAAAATGGGAATCGAGGAAACTTGCTAACCCGAGTGAAATACTTGGAAAAGTATAAGGTCTAAAAGGGAAGGTTTTAAATTATAAAGGACAAAATGGTAATTTTGTCGAATTTAGGGACCAAAATTCAATTTTTGGAAAATAAGCTAACTATGTAGTAGATTAAGGATTTTTAAGCACATGGGCAAGTATAACCACGGGAAGTTATGACCCTAAGCAAATACCAACTTTGAGCAAAAAAAAAAAAAACTAACTAACCTTATAAGAAGTTTAGTTAAAAATTGGTTCTTCCACTCATAAGTTGAATGAACCAAGCCCCTGAGTGAGAAAATTGTAACTTTTTAGAAATGTTACGATGTAGCAAGTATATGTTGATATCAATAATTATACTGATCTATATGCTTATTATGACTCTTGTAGAGAGAATACATGATTGCTCAAGTAAGGATCTCATGCCCCAAGCCAAAAAGGAAAGCCGTCAGAAGGAACAAGTTCCTATCAAAATAGTGAGTGAGAGTAATGACAGCAAGTCCAATTGGACCAATCAAATATGTTTTACTGCTTTTGATAATTCTCTTAAATATATGATTAATGATTTAGAAAATCATTGAAATAAGTGAAAAATGATATGGATGCATGCTCACTAAAGAATACTATTTTCAAAACTTAAGAAAATGGTTAATGATCACATAGACAAAAGTAAAAGAACCATAATCGTGTGTTAGGACTATGTGAGTTGGGGAATTGTGATTGTGATATCATTACTGGTAAGAATTGGTCGAGTGATAAGCTAAACTCCATGTGATATGCTTGTGAATATGTTTCTTTACTGCTGAATTTGGCACATGCATCTAATTAAGTAGTTAGTCGGGATATGGACCAAACTATATGTGATATATTGATCATGCATACTATTTACAAATTTCATACATATATTGGAATATAGAGAGTTAAATAAGGACCATACTAAAAAAATCTCTAATGGGCATTATTGTTGCTAGTGTGCATGCTTGTGAATATACATGTGTGTATATTATATACTGGTAGAAAGTTTGGGGCATGGACATGACACATGTCAAGTTAGTGTGAATGCTTTGGGGAATTGGAAGAGTGGATAAGGGAAGATTGAAAATGTTACTTGCATATTTTTGAGACCCCAAGATAATGCACGTGTGTGATCTCGGTGTTAAATCGTTACGATGAGAAAAAAGTGAAATTGAGTTGATTGTGTAAGTGGCATAGCCTGGGATATTGGCATGAACTCGGATCCTAAGTCATCAAAATAAGAGACGAACTCAAGCAGTATCGATTGTGGAGAGTATGTACTCAAGGAGTATCGATTGTGGAGAGTACGTGTGACTCACACACTATCATTTTACCCAATCGAAATTATTGAACAACTTTTAGGTATGGCTTGGATCATGAGTTTCCAATATACACTATTGTATGTATATAATGATATATTGAAATAATTTGTTTAGGAAAAAAGAGTTTGGCCGACTTAATATGGTTTTGTAGATATTAGGAGTAGACTAAAAGTGGTGGATAAATAGAAAGATGTGTTATCTTCCAAATCATTCGGGACCCGTTGTAGAGAACAAGTACACATATATACTTAGAGTTTAGGGAATGTGCGGGTATACATATACTTATGGTATGGATGCTAGCAATTATAATAGCTAGCAAAAAGCATATAAAATTTGGATATATAGATATATATGTACTATCTTTGTTTTCCTTGTAGGATGCAGGTTGAGGGAGATTGCACTTGGTGGGGATCTGCATGTTAAGGTTGGGGTTGATCCCCAAAGACACAAGATGTTCGAGTTCTTATAGGAGCAGAGGCAGCCCATATTGCCCTGCTACAGAGTGGAGCAACAGCTAGCAGTCGACGGTAGAGGGTTCGGCGGGGTGGTTGTCGGCTTGCATGCCATCAGACCTGACAGCGACACGTTGTAGATAGTTTGCAAATTGCATGCACGTTAGAAATTTACATGAACAGTTAAATCTGCCACAAGCTAATGAAACTATTTAGATTCTTGGGAAGGTTTCATTAAATTAATCACCTGAGCACGGGAGGCTTTGCTGAAGATAGAATCTTTCACCTATTGCCATTTGAGTATAAATGCAATGCAACCAACAGATGATAGATTGTTTCTCCTTGTCTCCACTAATGGCTCAGTGTTTTGCATATTTTCTTCTCTTGGGTGTGGAGGATGAGATGGGGAGCTTTCGTATTCATAGTGGTAGTGTAGGATTATTATTCTTTTTTTTGGAACTTCTGAAATGATTCATCAAAAATATAAAATAATTATTACAAATGGCCTTAAAAAAATATACAAGTTGGCTGGTAAGCAACTTCCTCCCCGACATCTAGGAGGATGAAAGCCAATTTATCCCTAACAAAAGAGAAAATAACATATAACTTCTATATTTTTAGATTTTTTTTGTAATTAAATTTTATATTTTTTAATTTTATATATTTGATTAAATCTTATATATAGTTACTTGTAAGGACATGTAAAATTATATTGATCTCACTTTTTCTTGTAATAAAATTATTTTTACTCTTTTTCTTTTTAATTATGACTTTTTTCTTTTCTTTTTTAATTTTGTTTTTCTCTCTTTTGTGTCTATTTCTTCCTTTTCAACTTTGTCTTTTATATCTTTCTTTTCCATTATGACTTTTATCTCTTCTTGTTTTTCTGCTATTTTCTTTTCATTTGCCTTATTCTTTTTCAATTGATCCTCACGTATTTACTGTAGAGTCAAAGGTACAAGAGATATCGATCGATTATTCATCACAAATGAGTACCTATTTGTTAATTTATCATGTGTAACTTGACAATCAAACTTCCAAGTTTGTCCCAATAGAATATGACATGCTTGCATTGGCCCCACATTGCATAATACCTCATCCTTATATCTTCCAATAAAGAATTAAACCAACACTTGCTTGGTAACCTTGAGTTTGTGTTGATCGTTCAATCTTTGAATTTGATAAGGCTTCGAATGCTTCAGTGTAGGTAATGCCAATTTCTCCGCAAGCTCGATGCTAGCCATATTAGTGTAGCTTCCTCCATCTATGATAATAGAACAAACTCTATTTTTCATAGAACAAGTATGAAATAAATTCTCATGTTGGTTGTCCATGATGTCATCAATCCATGGCCCTTCACTTGGAGTACATTGATTGATGGAATCTTGCCCGGCACTATCACAATTAACTTGAAGTTCTTCAAATTCCTCGAGTCCTTGTGTATCGATATGCCTAGATTGAAAGCCCCAAGGTTGTTATTCAATGGAAGTATGTTGATACAAACGACATCTCACACCTTCCTCCAAGCGATCCATTCGTGTGTGAAGTGGCTCAAATCTAGACTTTACAACTTGTTTCTTCATGGTTTTCCCGTGTAGATTTTGAATGGGCTAAGGGAAACTCGCTTCTTTCCATGTATTTCCTCGTTGTTGGAACTAGTAATCCTGCCAATTGTTAGAAACAAAAGAACCTTGCAACTCTCCCTCACATATTTCTCTCAAACACTCATGTTTAACACTTAAATTACTTTTTCTTAAAGATTTAAAACACTCTTGCCTTTTTTATGTGAATCCGACTAAAGAGACTACGAATTCACAAGAGGGCCCAATCACAAGGTCAAGGGCTAAAATATTCAAAGAAGCTTTATATGGGCTGATTAAAGAGATTGTTGAATATTCAAATAGAAGCCCAAATGAAGAGCCCAAAATGAGCCCAACAGAAGGTACAGATTTAATTAATAAGGAGAGATTTATAAATATAATAAATCTCTTAGGATAATATTAGGTAGCTAGATTAGATAAGGTTAGCTTATAACCATAATAGATTTTTTCCTCATTATGTGGGTCATTCGGTTGTTTTCTGAGCCTATAAAAGGCATACTCCACAACATTGGAGAGACACACTTTGGAATTTATATCTTGTGAGGTTTTGTCTTCTTTCTATCTTGAAAGGGCTTTTGAACTTATCAGGTTTTTACCTGTGGCGTTCAAGCAATCAAGACTTATCACCTGGGGTTTTCTAAGAGTTCTTCTTAGAGGATTTGGGTGTGGCGTCTACATATCCCATACTTTGTTTCTCACATAAACAAGGTATATTCCATCTTTTCGCACTTGCGTCGTGAAAGTCTTGGGATCGTTGCCGTATTTGGTGTAGGGTGTTGTCAGCATATTAGCGAGGTTCGCATCACTTTTTCCACTTATATGTCTTCTTTCAATTTTAATTGAACTCAAGAACAAATCATTTTCATGAACCAGTTCAACTTGAGGAACAATTAAGACAAATCAACAGAGTTTTAAAAAGTAATTCTAAAAAGGATTTAAGTGTAAGGTATGAGAATATTCAAAAAAATATAGGAAGAAGAATAAAATCTAAGAGAGTAGAACGAATAAGATACTGAAATATACTTTTGTGCCTTTTTTTCTTTTTGCCTTTTTTTTATTCTTTTAACTTTTTTTGCACGCCTTATTTTAATATTTTATTACAATTTTTTTTTTGCTTTTTTTAAACAATGTTTTTTGGCTTTTTAATTTTGGCTTTTTCTATTATAAAGAAAGTAGATAAAAAAGATGAGATTTTTTTTATAGAGAATAGAAGTAGAATGAAAATATAACTAGATAGGAGAAAAAAGAGATTTTTTGTGATTTTTTTATACTGACTAGAAATAGATAGAAGATAATGAAAATATAACTCGATAGGAGAAAAAAAGATTTTTTAAATTTTTTTTTTATATTGGATAATAGGTAGAAGATAAGAAAAGTATAACGAAATTTGAAAGGATAGTATGAAACTTGTCATGCAACCGTGTGCTCTGGTACCAATTGATGCGAACTCCACCAATATAATAACGACACCTTACACCAAATATGGAATAGACCCCAAGAATTTTACGACGCAAGTAAAAAGAATAAAATATATCTTGTTTGGTTGAAAAAACAAGGTATGGATAGAAGTAGATGCCACAAGTAAAAACTTGATAAGTTCAAAAGTTCTCTTAAAAGAGAAAGAAGACATAAGCCTCACAATAAAATTGAAATCAAAGATCTGTCTTTACCATGCTCTAAAGTTAGCCTTTTATAGGCACTTGAGAATATTAACTATTATCTAAATAAGTAAATAAAATATTATGGTTGACATGCCAACAATATAACTATTCATATAGAAAATATTCCTAATATATTATTTTATTCTACAATCTTCTAAAAGATTTATTATGTTAATAAATCTCCCACTTGAAATTGAAATTTGAATTTCAAATTTGAATTATCCTCTTAAGATCTTATTGGGCTATTCTTTTGGGGTTGAGATCTTATTTGGCTTTTTCTTTGGGCTTGAGAAATAAATAAGAGTTAAATAAGAGTTAAACAACAAATAAAAAAACACTAACAATATGATATTATAACATTACAAAATGATAATTTTATAAATATTAGGGATATCGTGTGATTTTTTAAAAGGGTGGGAAATAAAGTTATTAGAGGCATAAATTAAGTAAATCATGCATTCAAAGAATAAAAGCGTAATTACTTAATGTTATATAAGTTATTGATTTTGATCCACTACATAATTACAACATGATTATAAGTTATTATAATAATACATGTATATATATTGAAAATTTATAAATATACAGAGCAAAAAACATAGTACATGAAACACATATATTTAAATTACTTTTGAATCAAGTAAGTCTCAAATAACAAATAAATAAGTTTATTAAGGACAAATATAATTTGATCAATTGCTGTTATTTATAATTTTTTAATAAATCTATTAATATGTATATGTGTGAATAATATTATGAAATAGATGTAAAAGTAAATAATATGGAATACATAATTATCTTTAGAAATAAAAATTATTAAGTAACATGTAATGGTTAGAGAGAAATTAATTAAGGCCCATAATTGTACTTTCAAAAATAGGAGCTAAGGCTTATATTAATTGATTATAAAGAAATGCACTAGGCGCCATACTTACAATAGATAAAAAAGAAAATGGGTTAATAATATGCACATAAAAGAGTTGAAGAAATGTGATAACAAACACATTAGATTTATAAAAAAAACTAGGTAAGTCCATCTATAAGGTCATACATTAAAAATGGGCTAACACTATCTTGTTTTACATAATAACAAACTAAGTATAATAAGACACATAATATATATGAGTAGGGTGATTTGTGAAATGAAGTACTTATTGTTGTATATGACTGGTAGTTGAGATAAGGGGTGATGTGTAGAATGAGAACCCATAATTGAGTCCAAGTATACATATATGCTTCAGAGGCGGGAAATATCTAGATATACGTACACTTATGGCGAGAAATCATGAATAATGAGGATATCAAAATATACAGATGATGAGGTTATGATCTGGACATGCGTATGATTGTACGTACTATAATAATACTTATGATTGTGTTAGAGAGACTCCATTGCTGGTGACACTATCAACCATATGATTGGACTATATTTGCTTTATATGAAGAGACAATTTGCCATAAAAAAAAAACCTAAATTTCAAAAATATAAGTACAATATCACATAAAACTTATAAAAATCTTCATATTAAAAATTGTGAGTAAAAGTTTAAATCGAAATTCTTAACCTTGGTATATTTATTCACTTATTTGTAAGGTAATACTTAACACAAACTACTTTTAAACTAGCAATTTTCTTGGAGTTCTAAAATATCGTAACAACAAACTACACATATGGGAGATTCAAGATATAAATAACGAGATACAAATATGAAAATTTTAAATTATTTTAAGTTTTATTATTTGATAGTATTTTTATATATGTTTTTAATTAATTTAATTTATAAAAAGAAATTTTAAATTTTTATGAAACTGTGGTATATTTTTTATATTTTAAGATTTATTTTCTATCAAAACTATAAAAATAAAATATATACAATTGTAGTATTAAGTGTAACTGACCAATTATTATTGGATTCGTGTTGAAAAATGGATCGAATGTGATACCCGTACTCCTTATCTCTCTCATTTTTTATTTCTAATAATTAATTTTTTTCATAGTGCTATTATTTACCTAATTTAAGTTTTTTTTTAATTTTTCATAGTTAATTTAGAAGGAGAATTGATTTGAAACTTTTATAGCTGGAAATGTTTGGTGGATAATAAAAAATTTGCTCCGTCACCATAAGAGTTCTCCCCAACTTTAGTTGTGTGTATTAGAGACTTGCAAGAACATGTGGGGCTGCTGGTATATTGGTACATCATAACTGATATAAGGGTCAGGTAGGGCTCACTCGATTGTCCTCTTTCAAAGATTATGAGAATTCAATATAAGGCAAATCATCAATCATATTAAATATTATTAAAACTCTGGCATCACATGATTATAAAAATTATTGAGTTATGGCATGAGATCCATTTATAGAAAGAAAAGCAATTCAGGTGTAGCTAATTATTTAAAGATTATATGACATCAGTACAAATTTTATTTTATTAAAATCTCTTTCAATATTTTGTAATTAACGTTACCTTTGAATATTTATTCAGTTATTACAACAACATTATTTACCAAAATTAAATTACCTCTACCAAAACTTCTGTTGTAGATTGTGATAGAATCTCCTTTCTATCACTTTATTTCTTACTACCAAATTGAAAATTAGAATATAACACATAAGTCAAATATCTTTTATGTTGAACCTATAAAACGACTACCTTTTACTCATAATATAAATAAAAACAATATTTTTTTACTAAAGTTTATTATTTTGTGTGTAATTGAAAATCAAACTTCAATCAAATTACAAAAATGTCATTAACTTCCTTATGCTAATAGACTGGGGAGCCCAAAGGGAGTACGGAGGATAACAAACTTTCAAAAGATGATGTTAAAACTATAACTTCAATCAACAAAATTTTACTTATAAACAATAGAGTATCCCAATAGAGTACTTGAACAAGAACAATGTCTGTATGTTGTTTTGTATCATAGACAATAATTTTTACATGCATAATACACATATGCATGGAGAATGGATTGATTTTGATCATATTCATATTATATTTAAAACTAGGGAAACTCATTAAAAAATATTCATGTTTTAGGATAAATTAAACTTAAATAAAGTAAAAGTTGTAAATATGAGAGAGGGTTACAGTTTGGAAGATGTTGTGCAGATGGGAGCTATGTAACATGTTAAATAAAACAAGAAGTATCTTACAAATTCGAGTATAAAAAATCAGAAAAAAAATTGAGTCTTATCAATGTGGATGGATTCGGAGTAAAGTTTAGAACGGGCAACATCATAGCCCGAATATATCACTATGCGTATGTACAATAACGAGCTCCAATGAACATTTAAGTTATAAAAATGAGTATGATATATATAACAAGGGGTTATGGAGGGTACTACATTTAAGTTATTCACACCCTATTAATCTACAAATGTTATGGTTGTAGTTATAGTAATCATGGAGTTAAATATAACACTATTAAACTCAACAAAATAATCAGTTAGTATAATCCAATTAATTTAATTTAACCATATTTTCTTTCAAATCTATTGGATATTGTTGCGTGTGACATCAAATATATTACATTTAATTTTTTTGATATGTCAACCAATACCATCTCAAATAAAATAAAATAAAATAAATATTATTAGTATATAAGATAAATACTGTTATAAGTAATAACTTTTAAATAAATATTACTGTAACTTCTTTTAACCAATAATATTATCACATGATATTAGATATTAAAGTTAATAGGTTCGTAAGTATACTCTATGTATTGCACAAAACATAATTTGTGGTATGCCTAATTATTGTATAAAAATATTTAGCCATACGACTAAAAATACCATACCTCAATTATACTATATTTTTTAGTGTGTTTAAAAATTTTAAATATAAAAATATATTAATAGTAGTAAGTATTGAGAATTGAGAATTTTATATTTAATAAAATAAAAATATTTTAAATATATAAGATTATTAATATTTTAACACTTCCAAGTCAATATAAGTTTAACTTATTATCAACACAAATACTATTTCATAAAAAAAAAATATATATATATATATATAATAAAAAATGAGTGCACACAAGAATGGATTTCACAATACCACCATATCCAACTTTGTAATTTTGCCTACAACACCATTTAAAAAATTATAGTAAATTCACTTAAATTCATAATAAATAGTGTAATGTTATATTTGGGGAATGGTCATTACCACCACAACATTATGATATTTACAAGCATTTTCATTTATTTCAAACTAAAAAAAAATGAGACGTAAAAAGTTTCGTACAATCACAATCAAGATTGATATAATACAATAATATGATAAGGTATAATATCCATTGAAAGAGAAATTTACTAGAAAAAATGAGTTTTGATAAGATTTTTATTAATTAGGTAATATTATGAGTGTTATTGATTTTTTATAAATTGATGATTAATTCCAAATTACTAGCACAATTCATTCAATAATTTAGCTTATTTTTTTTACTATTATTTGGCTTGTTAAGAATGTACAAATTTTATTTTTATTTTAACAAATAGTTGCAATATATTTTATCACTCACCCTTTCAGCTTAAATAAGGAAGATAAATTGATATAAAATTGAGATAGAAAATATGAATAGATCTTAAAATGTAGACTATGTATTTATTCTTAATATAATGAAAGATAATGGTAATACATTTTATCATCTTTATAGTAACTCTAAACATGTATGTATATACACTTTAAGTTGTGTTTCAGATTACTCATTGCAGTGTTGTGAGAAAAGAGTAGAATAATTTCGTTGAATTATTGATAGATAATATTTTCATATTTCTTCCCAACAAAACTTGTTGAGAAAATAACCAAATTTGACGATTTTAGAAGAGGAGGTGTCTGCTATAACAAAGCCATGGAAGGAGTCCAATTTGCACATTGCCTAAAAGAAGAAAGAAGAAAGGAAACATGTGAAAATTATCTATAAATATGATTAAAATCAATTGGTATGAATAATTTTAATAATTTACATGATGCATAATTGCTAGAAATATAAAGAAAAATTCAATGTTGAAGAAGGGTTACAAATTAAATGTCATCAATGGCCATAAAATCTTAATAGTGGAAGTTGAAATAACAAGTGGTGTAACTACTATTTTGTGCATAATAAATGAAATATTTGAGTATGGAAAATGCAATTGCATACAACATCAATGCAAATGTAAGGATTATTTTGTGCATAATAAAGGTATTTTTGTGCATTTGTTGATTTAGGTTATGAAAAGTGGAAAACATAAATAACGATTATTTTGAGATTGATTAATTATATTAAATAAAACATATTTTGGGCGAAAAAAGTTTATACTAATAGCCTCTCACTCATATTATATTTGAGTCCATTGTTCCATCTAAGTCTTTGATGTACTACATGCTCACTCTCATATTTTTTGTCAAATTAATTGTTAACTTGTATGAATTGTATCAATTTGTGTTGTTTAATTTAAACTAGGGATATTTTTTGCCCAATATTGAACTAGGGATTTGAAAAAGAGAAATAAAATAATCACCACCTCATTTTATAACTCTTGGATAAAAAAATCTTTAACCATCTAACTATTCAATATAAACTAAGAACAAAGTAAATGAATTTTGTTGCAAATTAAAATAATTCTGAGATGCTGATATTTGGTTGCTTGTTTTTATTTTTTTACTAAATTGCTTTCAAGTATCACTCACTTCTTTTGATAAAAGTGACTACTATTACCCATTTAATGTTTTTAAAAATATTTTTCTAATGGTTAAATAAGAAGGATCACAAATTAGATCTCATCATTCACTAGAAAAAAAAATTATGATGGAGATACAAAGGATAAAACTAGCCCATAATTTTAATGAGTAATAAATTACTATAGAAAAGTAATCTAAAATAGTAATTGAGAAACTTGAAAGAACAAGCGGTAGTGTGCTATGGAAAATTCAACTTTATATAGAGAAATTAATTAGGTTGGCTAGGCAAAACTACATAATAAAAGTAATATTGTGCTTAAAGTAGTTAATTTATGTGCATACATAAATTTTTCTTGACATGTAATCATTCACATAATTATTTTACTATTTTCTGATTATGCATTCTATTGATTTGTGGTTGGAAAAGTGAAAAACATGATATGTGCAAGTATTATTTTTAGATTGATTAATTAATAAATAAATAATATTTGGGGCAAAAAATATTAGATCCTGATGCCATTCTTCTGAGTGTTTCATATACTATATGTACCCGCACTCACTTTTTGACAAATTAATGTTTATGACCTAGGAATTGTACAAATTTGTGTTCACAAATTTAAACTAATGATTTCAAAAGGTGAAATAACATAATCACCATTTTATTTTACAACTTTTGGATAAAATAACCATTAACTGTCTAACCATTAAAATAAACTTGAAAATTAAGTTAATGAGTTTTATTGCATATTAGGATAATTCTCATGTCTTTATCTTACTAAGTTGATATTTGGTTGCTTATTTTTATTTTTTGCTATATTTCTTTGAAGTATCACTTCCTTCTTATAAAAGTTAACTACTAATATTAGTATAATGTTTTTGAAAATATTTTGTTCATAATTGAAGATGGTCTTCTTTTCTATATGAAATTCAAGCCCCATGGTTTACCTTATCTATTGATGCATTATGATATGTCAAAAGTTGCAAATATGTTACGAAAAGTGGTTTCATCCTTGAAAATCAACTAAAATTTTAAATATATATTTAAATATAAAATAAAAATAATAATATAATTAGAAGAGTACGGGATATAAAGATAAAATTATAGTAACATATTGAATTCCATGTTTAATATTATATCGAATTTTATATTAATATTAATTTTATGTTTAAACATAATTAAAATATTAAATAAAAGTATATGTTTAAAATGAAAATGGCACTCAACCTTTCACAACATCATTATTAGAGAGGAGACTTTCCATGTATCATTACAACGCAATTAAAACAATGTGTACTTCGAAAATTTAAGCTGAATATTGAATAGTCCAGCCAAACAATATGGTATTAAGTTTCATAATGCACTACTGAGAGTGTGTACAAAAAAACAAAGCTTGTTAAAATAAAGAGAGAAGAAACTCTTAACAACACAAACATGTCTTTCCAAGATATCAATTTCATGGAGCAGATGAAATTTAGATATATATATATATATATATATATAAATGTACTATTTTTGTTTTCCTTAATCAGCAGCTTGCGGGTTGAGGGAGATTGCACTTGGTGGGGATCTGCATGGCGAGGTTGGGATCTATCCCCAAAGACAGCAAGATGTTCGATTTTTTATAGGAGCAGAGGCAGCCCATGTTGGCCTGCGACAGAGCGGAGCACCAGCTAGCAGTCGGCGACGGAGGGTTCGGCGGGGTGGCTACCGGCTTGCATGTGATCAAACATGAGAGCGCCACCTTTTAGATTGTTTGCAAACACGTCACAAATTTATATCAGGAACAGTTTAATTAACCACATGCTATCGAACACGTGGTAAAATGTGGGATTTGGTTCATATTTTAAAAATTGGAGGTGGTCGCATGTAATTCGTGAATAAATGGTTTGTGCCCATATTTTAAAAATAGGGATATAAGTATTAATGAATTGAGAAATAATAAATTTGGTATACGATTTATTAAAAGGATTTGAATCCACATTTACAAATACAAATGCATCCAAGTTTTGAAAGATAATAAAAAAATTACTCAATTACAATTTAGACCTTAATGGTCATTAAGTAAATGTAATACAATTTTAGAGTGGTTGGCTAGATAGCAAGTTAACAATCTACCTCTATTTTTATGATTGTTGTGTGATAAATTAGTTGGTCAGATAGCAAGCTAAAATGTAAACGCCGCACTTTTGAGTTAAGGAAAACCGGGAAAAAAACCAGTCAAACCGAGTAAGAAAACCGAGCCAGTTTACAAACCTGATAATATGGGAACAAGCAATTTGTAAATTTACAACTTCTGGGTGATCCAAATGGTTTATTAAACCTTGAAAAAGAAACTAAAGATAAAATAAAAGAGAAAAACCAAATTGGTTCAGGTGAACAAGATCCAATAAGAACTCTGAAGTTAAGCATACTTGTTCGAGAGTAGTGTGAAGATTGTAATTAATACCAATAATTTATGTCAATATTAATACTAGTAATAAATCTTTCCCATTTAATACACAATTTTACACCTATATAAATAGGTTATCCACATTAATTCTCTTCACACCTAAACACTTGAAGCTTACATTAATTCTCTCTCTCTCTCTCTACTGCTCCATTTCCCGGTGAAGCTCGAACCAGAGTTTCGACTTGAGCATGTTTCTTAACCTCGGAAGGAGAGGTCGAGATCTTTAGAACCAAGGAGAAGACATCTATCTAATAGCAAACTACAGTCAATCCGAGAATCGCTGGAGAAACACCGGCATGATGGAACAGTGAAGCAGCTTTGAAAGACCGAAGCTGCCTTATTTCGACAAAGCTGAAATCGGCCATTTTTAGCCCTCCTCAAACCAAACCAAGCCCTCTCAACACTTTCTCATCCCTCCCACGGCCGAATTAGGACTGAAAGGTAAGCCAATTCGGCTCCCCTCTGCAATTTTCGGCCAATGCTAGAGAGAGAACCGACAGATAACTCAATTCTGCATCAATTGATGTGATTCTTGATTCTAGGATGATCCTCAAGATGAGAGCTATCTGCCCATATCGAAAGTTCGGACCGCCGTGGCCTCACCGGTGAGAAATCGAAGCTTTCTCTCTCTACAATCTATTTTCCGGCGTTAAAATTTGCGATTAACAGTTCCTTAGAATCGTATGAACATGTAGTAACTCAATTTCAACTCCAATTTCAACAATTAGAGGTGTTTGATCGGTCAATTTGATGAAATCAAATTTGGCAGTGTTAAAGAGTTGAAATTGAGGGAAAATTTAGGGGACATTTGGGGATTTTCAAAATTCGAAGGACCAAAATAAAAATTTATGAAATTGAGGGCCAATTGGGAATGAAAATAATGTTGGAGGACTAATTGAGAAATTTTAGAATTTTTGGGGCAAAACTTACCATTTTTGTAAATGAAGGGCAAAATGGTAATTTTGGAAAAGTTGGAGGACCAAATTGGAAATTTGAGAAATTAATCCCCTTTTAGTGAAATGGAATAAATTGAGGTCCTATGATAAATTTTAGAAGTTTTGAGACTCAATTTGAGAAAAAATCGGCATTTGGAACTTAAAGTTAAAGAGAAATAACTTTAGGGACCTAATTGCAAATAAATGAAAGTTTGACTTTCTCATTCATTTGGAATGAATGAAGACGATTAGGCCGAAGGATAATGAACCAAGATGTTCATATTATGTAGGAACATGAAGTACCTAGAATGCCAGCAAGGACAAGCTCGCGTGAATACCAAGAACCGATCTAGTGGAATTCACGGCATTAACGGGTGAGTGGGTTTACTAACATTATACCCGGTTGGGATGATGAGCACAACTTAAAATTTTAAAACCACTTACTGGTTGTGAGTGGAAATTTTATATCATACCCGATTGGGAATGATAAGTACCTCGATATGAAAATCCACTATTTAATGGTATTTTAAACATCACTACTTAGAGAAAGTGATGTGAAAATCATGCAGAAAAACTACTTATCGGTTGTAAGTAGATCATACCTGGTTGGTATGATGAGACTTCCTCGAAGGAAGTTGAAAACCCGTTCATCGGTTATGAACGAAGGTGTCTTTATACCGAGCGATATAATGGATAGAGAAAACATATGTTTTGTCGGAAGTGCTCTCCCCTTACCGTGTGCCAACGCTTAAACAATTTGGGAGACCTTCTCGATGGGAGCTCGAATAGCTTTGATAGGGCGGGGGCCTCTATTTTGGAACTTGGGGGTTAAATGCCCGATTTTAAAAATCTCATACAGTGGGCCCAAAGCTAGTTGGCACGAGTAGGAGCTTGTAAACGAACATGATATATGTGCCATAAAACTTAATAAGTGAATTGTTTGGCCATGGTACCAAGATAGGACCGACATACTCAGTCAACTAGTGGCAGTGCAACATGATAGGTCGACGGACCAGTCAAAACAAACAACTGTGGGTTGAGTTAAGAGTCGGGGCCGTTGGACCAGTGGCACCACAGATTACATGGCAATATGAGAAAACATTGTTTGTGCATGCACTATGAGTACGAGATCATCAAGGCCCCTCATGAGGGGTCGTGATGCATCCTAAGGGCACTAGACGACCTGGTGGCTATAAGGGCAGTTCGTCGTTCCAGGTGTCTGTGCGAAATTTGGATTTGCACCAAGCGTATGAGACTGGGGTGGGGATGGGATGAGGTCTCTGTCCTCATACGGACACGAGGAAGTGATTTCGGGATTGTGGGTTGGATGTCACATACATCCACTCATTCCCAGGGTAGAAGTGGTCGTATTTCTATCCGGGTGGCAGGAAAAGTTGCTCCGAAGCCACTAGCGGGTTCAGTAGTAATACTGACTTGCGAATATGTGTAACCTTCATGATGAAGGATGTGTGTTGGGTGATGATACACCGGTAACTAAGAAATGGTGGAAAAACCCAAATTTTTAAACGAATGGATTTTTTAAAAAAAAGGAGTCTGGCACACTCCATAAAAATATTTTTCTTAAAAGTCAAAAGCTTTTAAAAACCCATTCACTAAGTAGTCGTACTCATTCCCTCCCTTATATCCCTTTCAGAAAATCTTGGAAAGCCTACCCTTAAAGATCGTCAACTAAGATTTTTGTAAGACAGGTATGTAAAGTTTTAAATTTTATACAGTTTTGATTATGCTATTCCAGGAAAAGGTGCAGGTTAAATAGCGCCTTACTCTTTACGGTTTATAATAAGGGGAAATCCTTTAATAAACCACGAGAGTAGCGGGTTGATCACGGGGATCCGACTAAACTGGGTCGGGGCGTGACATAAAATGTATGGTTATTGTGATTTTTAATGTATGTTTGTGATTGATATGATCATGATACAATACCATTAGACACCTGTATGGAGGGGGAGCATCTAGTACTAGTAATATTTGGGAGATGAGATAATAAGAGTGATATGTTTTATCCTAGATTATCCAGGACAAGTGTATCATAAGTTGGTGTCTAGTTATTGATAATTCGGTAATTGGATATAGTAACAATATTCCTAATACTTTAGTGGTTCATACCTTATAGGGTACCATAGGGCATTCTCCATGAATAAGTTAAGTGGAGGCTGGTGGAGAGAGATTGAGCTTACCACTAGGCACCAATAGAGAGAGGTGTTGCCTCCTATTAGGTTGTGATATTGATGCACAAATATTATGAATATATTTACAATATTGTATTTTGTGAAACAATAAATAAGTGTTGAATGAGATTAATTATTGGGGTAAGACTATTTCATAATAATATATGTTTTAATAGTAAAACTTTTAAAAATATTTTATACTATATGATATCATTTTGGTAAGGTTGTGCATCCTGATGTTAGCTCATCACTCTCCCTAACCCATTTTAGGTATCTATCATAGTAGTACAATGAAAACCATAGAGTGAAGAAAAATAATTCAAGGCAAATAAACTCGGTGAGAATTTTAGTACTATTTACAAATAAATAGAAGTTTTAGGTTTGGGAATTTGTAATGATGATTTTGAAAATTATTTAAGTTGTTACTGAAAATGGATTGAATTTGTATTATTTGTGTATTACAACTTGTCAGTCCTATTATCTTCCATTTTAAGAGTGTTTTCTCTCTTAACAACACAATATGCTTTCTTTCTAATATACCAACTTTATGAATCAATATCTACCAGATGAAATTTTGATATATGTATTATCTTTGTTTTCCTTCATCAGCAGCTTGCGAGTTGAGTGAGATTGCACTTGTCGGGGATCTGCACGGCGAGGTAGGGGTTGATCCCCAAAGATGGCAAGATATTCGAATTTCTATATGACTAGAGGCAGCCCATGTCGGCCTGCGATGGGGCGAACCAGAAGCTAGCGATCGAATCAGACCTGACAATGACACGTTGCAAATCATCTGCAAATTTCAATAATTGATTCAAGGGATTGGATTGGAGCAATATTTGGAGAGCCCATCCATGTGCATCATCATCTTTTAGAAAACATTGTTGGAGCCAATGTCCATAACTTGCTGTAACTAAGGAATGCCAATAACCACGCCTATATGTTTTATCACACGACAATTGAGTCCAAAGGTTGTGCCCATATTATAAAAATATTCAGAATATTTTGTTTTGTGAAATAATAAAGAAGTAAATTTTTTGATTGACTATTATGTTGTGGGAGATTTATTATTCAGATAAGACAAATTTACAATAATATATTTTAATAGTAAAACTTTTAAAAATATTTTATAATTAATTTTGATATGTGTGATTATTACATTAGGTCATATTATTTATATCTTATATTAATGATTAATGTCAAAATGACTAGTCCAATTTAATCATGAATTAGTGAGAATGTACAAAATTGATTTTCATATTAAGGTTAACTCTCTCACCTAGAAGATTGGACAATAAAATTTTCACATAATTTTATTATTGATAGAACGAAGGATAATGGTGTAGAAATCTAAAATAGTGTAGTAGAAAATATTAAAATATATACTTAATAAATTATAGGCATTGACCAACAAATCAACTAGAGAAGTGTATATTATATAATAGATACGCGTATTTATATACTTGGAATAGTATAAAAATATAAAAAATAATATGAGAATATATTATATAATTTTAACTAATAAGATTATATGGTATATTATAGATACTTAAAATACTATTTTAACAATTTATTATAATATTTCAACAATTTCTCTCAAAATTAACATTCAGTCAGATAAAATGTTAATATTACAAAATAATAAATGTAAACTACCAAATAACAACTCAACACCAATAAAGTAAAAGTTGTTTTCTATTCAACTATCTATTCTGTCCATATAGTGAACACCAATCAAAAGTCGTTTTCTATTCTGTCGGCATAATAATTTTTTGACACCTTAAAAAATTGGACTTCACTTGAGTTGTAATATATAAGTAGTAAACTTGTTAAATCTTCTACAACAGAATCTATCTAATCTAGAAATCTAAATTAGGAGAGTAGAAGATGTTTAAAGATAAACTTGGTAGACAACTGGTATAACTCACAAGAATAACCGTTTATTGATAAGTGGCTCAATAAATAAAATAATAGAAACACATATTTATCGTCACATAATAACATAAAAATATAAGATATAGTGTTAACTAATGATATTATATTATATATTATATATATAAAATACTATTCTAACAATTTATTATAATATTTCAACAATAATAATACATTTCAATTATGTGACTTTAAACAATTATAGATAAAAAATTAAAAATTTTATTTGGTGTGATATCTTAAATATTATAACTATTAGATTAAATTTATATGAATTCTTTAAGTTATGTTTTGAATTGCTCATAATTGTTGTAAGGAAAATGTAGAACATTGTCAATAGATAAGTTTTGTTTAGTTTGTATGTAATGAACTTAAGACTTAATAGAGAAATATGAGGATAAACAAATCTACATACATAACTTGTTGAACAATACAAAAATAATGAAATGAGAAAATTTTTTAACAATACGAAAAGAACGAAATGAGACAATTTTTGAACAATATGAAAAGAATGAAATGAGACCATATTTGAAGAGTAGTTGTATGGGAGTAACAAATTCACTGAAGGAATTGAAAGGAGCCGAATTTGCAAAACCATCCAGTAAAATAAGTGTAAAAGAAGCAAGGAAACATGTAAAAACAATTGAGAATATTATGAATTTATATGAATAAAATTAATTGGTAAGAATAAAAAAGTTATCATCCCTACAAAGGATAAAACTAGCACATAATTTTAATTAGTAGGAAATTACCATAGAGAAGTACTCTAAAATCATTATAGAGAAACTTGAAACATGTTGTGCTATAATACTCCGACAAATTCAACTATTTATTGAGAAATTTATTAGGCTGGCCAGGCAAAATCACATAATAAAAGTAAGTTTTGTGGAGAAGTTAATTTATGTCCATATATACTTTTATAAATTTTTTTGACATATAGTCATTCAAATAGTTTTTTTACTATTAGATTATGCAATCCATTGACTTAGGGTTGGAAAAGTGGAAAACATCATATGTAATGATTATTTTGAGATTAATTGATTAATAAATAAATAATATTTTGGGCAAAAAAGTGTATGCTAATAAAATCTCTCATATTACATGAAGAGTCCATTCTTCCAATTATTTGATATACAAGATGCGCCCTCACTCATTTTTTGTCAAATTAAGGTTTAACAAGCATGAATTGTACCAATTTGTGTTCTGAAATTTAAACTCTGGATTTGAAAAGAAGTAATACCATAATCACCACTTCATTTTATAAATCTTGGATAGAAGAACCTTTACCAATCTAACTATTCAATATATATTTGAAAACTAAGTTAATGAGTTTTGTTACATATTAGGTAATTCTCATAAGTTATTGGATATGTGGTTGCTTGCTTTTATTTTTGGATAAAAGTTGACTACTAAAATTCATATAATGTTTTTGAAAATATTTTTCTAATCATTGAACAAGGTCCTCTCTTCTGTTTGAAATTTAAGCGGATATTGTTGGGTTTACATAATCTATTGACACATTATGGCATGTCAAAGATTGCATATGTTGTTACGTGACAATGGTCGGAAAAAGTGGCTTCATTGTGTTATACATGTTATATATGTCACAAATATATCTCACCTTGAAAATCAACTAATATTTTAAATATAAGATAAATATAATAAAAATAATAATATAATTAGGAGTGTGAAGTATAGAAACATGAAGGTGTAAGTTTTAAGTAAGGTATTGAATTTCATATTTTTAGGTCACTATATAATATTATATCAAATTTTATATAGAAAGGAAGATAATAAGTATGTTTTCACCTAAAATTTTAATTTGATTAATATTTATTTTATTTTTTTAAAATAATTAAAATATTAAATAAGAGTGTAAGTTAAAAATAAGAAAGATACTCAAAATATCACAAATGATTATTGGAGATGAGACTTTCCCCTTAACCTAATAGGCAATTAAAACAAAGTATACTTTAAAGAATTAGGATGAATATTGAGTAGTCCAGCAAATGAATATAGTATGAAGCTTCATAATACACTACTAACAATGCCTACAAAGAATAAAACTTGTTCAAATTAAGAGAGAAGAGACTAGTAACAACACACACTTGATATATGCTTTCTTTCCAATATCCCAAATTCATCTATCCACATCTATGACCGAAGAAATTATAATAGCTACCAAAAAAGCATATAAAATAATAGCTACCAAAAAAGCATATAAAATTTGGATATATAGATATATATGTACTATCTTTGTTTTCCTTATAGGATGCGGGTTGAGGGAGATTGCACTTGGTGGGGTTCTACATGTCGAGGTTGGGGTTGATCCCCAAAGACGGTAAGGTGTTTGAGTTCTTAGAGAAGCAGAGGTAGCCCATGTCGGACTGCGATAGAGCAGAGCAGCAACTAGTGGTCGACAGTAGAGGGTTTAGCGGGGTAGCTGTCGGCTTGCATGCTATCAGACCTAATAGACCCTATCATAATAAAATGATTATAAGAAAAGGCCCTAAAGAAAATAGACAATGTGTGTAAACTCCGCTCGTTTGATTTAAGGAAAACTGGGAAAATAACCGGTCAAACCGAGTGAGAAATACCAGACCGATTCACAAACCCGACCATTTGAGGGTTCATAAAACCTTGGGAAAGAACTTTAAAACAAATTAGAAGAGAAAAACAAGATCGATTTAGATGAACTAGATCCCATCAGAACACCGAAGTTAAGTGTGCTTGCGTGAGAGTATTGCATTTCTATGCGAACGTACTACCTATCATAAATAACCATAAATTAATATATATATATATATAATTATTATAATTAATACCAATAATTTAATACCTAAATTAAATCATTAGAACTAATACTAATAAATATTTATCAATTTATGGCAACAATTAATACTAGTAATAAATCTTTCCATTTAATATGTAATTTTACACCTATATAAAGAGTTCATCCCTATTCATTCACCTCACACCTGAACACTTCTCTCCCTCTCTACTGCATCATTTCCCGGTGAAGCTCGAGCCAGAGCTTCAACTTGAGCATTTTTCTTAAATTCGGAAGGAGAGGTTGGCCTCTTTAGAATTGGGGAGAAGTCAGCTACACGCATGTAGTCTCTATTTACTTCGAGGGTCACCGGAGAAGCATCGACATGATGGAATAGTTAAGCAGCTCTGGCGGACCGAAGCTGCCCTGCTTCAGCCAAGCTGAAATCAGCCAATTTGAGCCTCCTTAGACCAAACAAACCAAGCCATCCCAACACTTCCTCAGCCATCCCATGGTAGAATTAGAATGGAAAGGTAAGCCAATTTGGTTCCCCTCTACAATTTCTGACCAGTGCTAGAGAGAGAACCAACATAATTTCGATGATGAAATTCTAATACAATTCGACATCAATTGATGCAATTCTTGATTCTAGGATGAGCCTCAAGATGAGAGCTATCTACCCAGATCGAAAGCTCGGACCGTCGTGCCCCTAACGGTGAGTAATTGAAGCTTTCTCTCTCTATAGTCTGTTTTTCGGCGAAGCTCCATTTGAGCTCATTCCAACGTTAAAACTTATGAAAAAAATGCTCTTGAAATTGTATGAAGATCTATGATCTCAATTGTAACGTCAATTTCAACAATTAGAAGTGTTTGATTGGTCAATTTGATAAAATTAAATTCGACTGTGTTAGGAAGTTAAAATTAGGGGAAAATTGGGGATTTTCAAAATTTGAAGGACCAAAATGCAATTTAGTAAAATTGAAGGTCAATTGGGCATGATAAGAATGTTAGAGGGCCAATTGAGGAATGTTAGAATTTTTGGGGTAAAACTTACCATTTTTGTAAAGGAATGGTAAAATGGTAATTTTGGAAAAGTTGGGCGACAAAATTGGAAATTTTGGAAATTAAACCCCTTTTTGTGAATTTGAATAAATTAAGGTCTTAAGAAAAAAAATTAAATGTTTCGGGACTTAATTTGAGGAAAAACCGACATTACAGACTTAAAGTTAAAGAAAAATAACTTTAGGGATCTAATTGAAAATAAATAGAAAGTTTGGTTTTCTCATTCATTTGGAATGAATGAAGGCTATTAGGCTGAGGGATAATCAATAAGGATGTTCATATCATGTAGGAATACGAAGTACTGGTAACGCCAGCAAGGACAAGCTTGCGTGAATACAAAGAACTGGTCGAGTGGAATTCACTACATTAACGGGTGAGTGAATTTACTAACATCATACCTGTAAACCCCGCACATTTGAGTTAAGGAAAACTGGGAAAATAACCGGTCAAACCGAATAAGAAAACCAAATCGATTTACATTTGGGAATAAGCAATGTGAAAATTTACATCTTTCAGTTGATACAAAAGATTTATTAAACATTGGAAAAGGAACTTAAGACAAATTAGAAAACAAAAAAACCAAATTGGTTCAGGTGAACTAGATTCCATAAGAACTTCAAAGTTAAGCATGCTTACCTGAGAGTAGTGTGAGGATGGATGACCTCCTGGGAAATATGATTTTTTTTGTAACCCAAAATTTCGGTCAAAAATTTTTATGCGAATGTACGGCTTATCATAAATAGCCATCAATTAATATATATTTAATTATTGAAATTAATACCAATAATTTAATACCTAAATTAAATTATTAGAATTAATACAAATAATTTAATACCGAAATTAAATTATTGGAATTAATACAGAAATTAAATTATTGGAATTAATGTCAATAATTTATGGCAATATTAATACTAATAATAAATCTCGCCCATTTAATACACGAGTTTTACGACTATATAAAGAGGTCATCCCCATTTAATTCTCCTCACACCTGAAGACTTCTCTCTCTCTCTACTGCTCCATTTCCCGGTAAAGCTCGAACCAGAGCTTCGACTTGAACAAAGGTCGGGCTCTTTAGAACCGAGGAGAAGACAGCTATCTGATAGCAAACTTCAGTCAATTCGAGAATCGTTGGAGAAGCACCGACATGATAGAATAGTGAAGCAACTCTGGCGGACCGAAGTTGCCCTATTTCGGCCAAGCTGAAATCGACCATTTCAAGCCCTCCTCAGGCCAAACCAAGCCCTCCCAACACTTCTTCAGCCTTTCCACGGCCAAATTAGGACCGAAAGGTAAGCCAATTTGGCTCCCCTTTATAATTTTCTATCGGTGCTAGAGAGTGAGTCGACTGAATTTCAATGACGAAATTCTAGTTCAATTCCGCATCAATTGATACAATACTTGATTTTAGGATGAACCTCAGGACAAGACCTATTTGACCAGATCGAAAGCTCGGACTATCGTGCCTTCACCGGTGAGTAATCAAAGCTTTCTCTCTCTACAGTCTATTTTCCGGTAAAGCTCTGTTTGAGCTCGTTCTGACGTTAAAATCTGCGATTCAAAGTTTCTTAGAATTGTATGAACATACCAAAACTTAATTTCAACTCCAATTTCAATAATTAGAAGTGTTTGATCGGTTAATTTGATGAAATCAAATTCGGTAGTGTTGAAGAGTTGAAATTGGGGGAAAATTTGGGGATTTTTGAAATTCAAAGGGGCCAAAATATAATTTTATGAAATTGAGGGTCAATTGGGCATGAAAATAATGTTGGAGGACCAATTGAGGAATTTTGGAAATTTTGGGGGAAAACTTACCATTTTTGTGAAAGAAGGGCAAAATGGTAATTTTGGAAAAATTGGGGAACCAAATTGGAAATTTGGAAAATTAAACCCCTTTTTGGTGAAATTGAATAAATTAAGGTCCCACGATAAATTTTAAAAGTTACGGGACTCAATTTGAGGAAAAACCGATATTAGGGACTTAAAGAGAAATAACTTTAGGGACCTAATTGCAAATAACTAAAAGTTTGGGTTTTCTCATTCATTAATGAATGAAAGATGTTATGCCGAGTAATAATGAACAAGGTTGTTCATATCATGTAGGAACGTTAAATACCGGGAACGCTAGCAAGGACAAGCTCGCGTGAATACAAAGAACTAGTCTAGTGGAATTCACGACATTAACGGGTGAGTGGGTTTACTAACATCATACCCGGTTGGGGATGATAAGTGCCTCGATATAAAAACCCACTGTTTAGTGGTATTTTAATCATCACTACTTAGAGAAAGTGATGTGAAAGTTATGCGAAAAAAACTACTTACGGGTTGTAAGTAAATCATACCTGGTTGGTATGATGAGACTTCCTCGAAGGAAGTTGAAAACCCGTTCATCGATTATGAACGGAGATGTCCTTATACTGGTCGGTATGATGGACAGTAAAAACCTATTTTTGTCGGAAGTGCTCTCCCCTGACTATGTGGCAATGCTTAAACAATTTGGGAGACTTCTTGACGGGAGCTCGAATAGCTCTAATAGGCCGGGGGCCTCGATTTTGGAACTTGGGGGCTAAATGCCTGATTTTGAAAATCTTGTACAGTGGGCCCAAGGCCAGCTGGCACGAGCAGGAGCTCGTAAATGAACATGATATATGTGCCATAAAACTTAATAAGTGAATTGTTTGGCCATGGTACCAAGATAGGACCGACATGCTCAGTCAACTAGCGGCAGTGCAACATGACAGGTCGACGGACTAGTCAAGACAAACAACTGCGGGTTGAGTTAAGAGTCGAGGCCGTTGGACTGGTAGCACCACAGATTACATGGAAATATAAGAAAACATTGTTTGTGCATGCACTATGAGTACGGGATCATCAAGTCGCCCATGAGGGGTAGTGATGCATCCTAAGGGCACTGGACGACCTGGTGGTTATAAGGGCAGTTCGTCGTTCCAGGTGTCTGTGCGAAATCTGGAGTAGCACGAAGCGCATGAGACCAGGGTGGGGATAGGATGAGGTCTCTATCCTCATATGGACATGAAGAAGTGATTTCGGGATTGTGGGTAGGATGTCACGTACATCCACTCATTCCCAGGGTAGAAGTGGTCGTACTTCTATTCGGGTGGCAGGAAAAGTCGCTCCGAAGCCACTAGCGGGTTCAGTAGTGATACTGACTTGCAAATGTGTGTAACCTTCATGATGAAGCATGTGTGTTGGGTGATGACACACCGTGGTAACTAAGAAATAATGGGAAAATCCAAATTTTTAAATGATGGGATTTTTGAAAACAAAGGAGTCTGGCACACTCCATATAAATGTTTTTCTTAAAAGTCAAAAGCTTTTAAAAACCCATTCACTGAGTTGTCGTACTCACCCCCTCCCTTATATCCTTTTTAGGAAATTCCGGAAAGCCTACCCTTAAAGACCGTCAATTAAGATGCCTGTAATAAAGGTATGTAAAATTTTAAATTTCATACAGTTTTGATTATGCTATTCTAGGAAAAATGTGCAAGTTAAAGGACGCCTTACTCTTTACGGTTTACGATAAGGGGAAACCCTTTAATAAATCGGGAGAGTGGCGGGTTGATCACGGGGATCCAACCAAACATGGTCGGGGCGTGATAATACCTGGTTGGGGTGATGAGCACAATTTAAGGTTAAAAACCCCTTACCAGTTGTGAGTGAAATTTTTATATCATATCTGGTTGGGGATGATAAGCACATTGTAATGAAAACCCACTACTTAGAAGTATTTTAAACATCACAACTTGGAGGTGTGATGTGAAAATCACGTGAAAAAACTACTTACCGGTTGTTAGTAGATCATATTCGGTTGTTATGATGAAACTTTCTCAAAGGAAGTGGAAAACCCGTTCATCAGTTATAAGTGGAGATGTCATTAAACCCAGTCGGTATGATGGACAGCTAAAAAACATATTTTTATCGGAAGTGTTCTCCCCTAATTGTGTGCCACTACATAAACAATTTGGAAGACCTTCTTGATGGGAGCTCAAATAGCTCTTATAGGTCGAGGGCCTCGGTTTTAAAACTTTGGGGCTAACATGCTCAATATTGAAAATTTTGAACAGTGGGCCATATGCCAATTGACACCAACAAGAGCTCGTAAACAAACATGAAATATATGCCATAAAATTTTAAGTAAATGAATTATTTGGCCATGGTACCAAGACAGAACCAACATATTCATTCAACTAGTGGTAATGTAACATGACAGGTCTCCGGACTAGTCAAGACAAACAACTGCAGGTTGAGTTGATGGTCGGGGCCGTTGGATCAGTGGCACCACAGATTATAAGGCATGATGTGAAAATATTGATTGTGCATGCACTATGTGTATGGGACCTTCAAGACGCCCAAGAGGGGTAGTGATGTGTCCTATGGCCTTGGACGACCTGGTGGATATAAGAGCAGTTCGTCGGACCAGATGACCTTGTGAAGCTCGACGTAGCTTCAAGTGCACGAGACCGGGTTGGGGTCGGGATGAGGTCTCTATCATCATACGGACACGAAGAATTGATTTTGGGATTGAGGGTCAGATGTCACGTACATCCACTCATTCTCAAAGTAGAAGTGGACGTGCTTCTATCTAGGTGGTCGGTAAAGTTACTTTGACGCCACAAGTTGGGTTCAGTGGACGAGCTGGCCTGTGATTGTGTGATTGACCTTCATCATGAAGGATGTGTGTTGGGTGATCACACACCGTGATTAATAAGAAATGGTGAAAATTTGAGATTTTTAAAGTGGAGAAAATCTAAAGGAAATTAAGGAGTCTCGCACACTCCAACTTGAAAATGTCACCCTCAATAGGGTAAAGGTTTTAAAAACCAGTATTTGAGGAAATGATATTTTAAAAGAAATAAGGAGTTTGGCACACTCTAATTAAAATTATTTTGTTTATGAAAACTCACTCCGAACCCTTGCTCACTGAGTTGTAGAACTCACCCACTCTCTTTTACCACTTTCAGGAAACCAAGGGAAAACCAATCTTAAAGACTACCCTGTATAGGAACTATCAAATTAAGTATGTCTATTTTTCAGTTTTGTATAATGTTATTCCAGGAAAGCTGTAGGTTTAAAGGACTTTTTACTCTTTACGGTTTATAACAAGGGGAAACCCTTAGTAAACCGGCCAAACCGGGTTGGGACGTGACAACGTGGCTGGTAAGCAACTTCCTCCCCGATATCGGGGAGGATGGAAGCCAATTTATCCCTAACAAAAAAGAGAAAATAACATATAACTTCTGTATTTTTAGATTTATTTGTAATTAAATATTATATTTTTTAATTTTATATATTTGATAAATAAACTCTGTTGAATTTAAAAAATATTATTATTATTCTCACAATAAATATAATAAAAATATACAAGACAAGTTTGAGGGTAATTGTTATTAATATCTAAGATGTTGTAGGCCAAAATTATTGCTTAAAAACTATTATACATAGACACTTTAAGCTTATTTGATATATTTATTTTTGAAATTTAGTTATAGGCAAGTTAATAATTTGAAAGAGCCTTCTTTGACAGAAAATATTTAGCATTGCATTGCATGTTACATGATATGCATCACACAGTTCATCATATATATATATATACATATATGTGTATAAGCATATAAATTTGTCTAATTATTGACAAACTAGGTGAGAGCATGAATATTATGCATAAATTTCAACCTATGCATTCTTAGGGAGTCACTCACTAATAATTAAGCTTTTTCTCGTTTACACACTTGGATGAGGGTAGTTTGGTAAATACCATTGTTTCTACTAATTTATTTTATATTTTTCACGTAATAGTCAAAGTTAGTTGGTTGTGGGTGATTGATGGACATTGTCTTTTTGTCCTTTTCTTAGTCACTTCCTTGTCTGGGCTTTTCTTTGACTTTCTATCTTGGATAGCTACTATGGTTCGACCTATGGAAAATATATTTGATACAAGAAAACAGTAGTTCCGTATATGGGGAGATAACAATGTCCTAATAATAATTATTTTTCTTTTCATTTTATTAAAAATATAATATTTTTAAAACACCTATCTTATAATAAAAGATGTACAAAAAAACAAAACTTAACTTTACTATATAAATTAATTTTATTTTATATTTCACTAATTTATAAAGTAAATTAACTAATTAAAATTTATATTGAAAAAAATAAGAATTTATTTCAAAATTATGTTAACAAAATTTTATAAATCGCCACATCCAATTTACTAATTTAATTATATTTGGCTTATTGAAATTCATAAATTTAACAAAATATCTATTTTTTAATTTAAAATATTGATAATATTATATCCTATTTCATGCTACAATAAGGAAACAAGTGAATTTCACAAAAATAAATAAGAGTTAACCAACAAATAAAAAAACACTAATAATATGTTATTATAACATTACAAAATGATAATTTTATAAATATTTGGAATATAGTGTGATTTTTTAAAAGGGTGGGAAATAAAGTTATTAGAGGCATAAATTGAGTAAATCATGCATCAAAAGGGTAAAAATATAATTACTGAATGTTATATAAGTTGTAAATTTTGATTCGCACTACATAATTACAACGTTATAATATAATACATGCATATATATTGTTGGTAAAAATTTATAAATATACATAGCAAAAAATATAGTACATGAAACACAAATACTTAAATTACTTTTGCGTCAAGTAAGTCTCAAATAACAAATAAATAAGCTTATTAAGGACAAATACAATTTGATCAATTGCTGTTATTTATAATTTTTTAATAAATTTATTAATATGTATACGTGTGAATAATATTATGAAATAGATGTAAAAGTAAATAATTATCATTACAAATAAAAAGTTTTAAGTAACATGTAATGGTTAGAGAGAAATTAAATTAAGGCCCATAATTGTACTTTTAAAAATAGGAGCTAAGGCTTATATTAATTGATTATAAAGAAATGCACTAGGCGTGATACCTATAATAGATAAAAAAGAAAATGGGTTAAGAATATGCACATAAAAGAGTTGAAGAAATGTGATAACAAACACATTAGATTTATAAAAAACTAGGTAAGGCCATCTATAAGGTCATAAATTAAAAATGGGCTAACACTATCTTGTTTTACATAATAACAAACTAAGTATAATACAAGACATAATATATATGAGTAGCGAGATTTGTGAAATGAAGTACTTATTGTTGTATATGTTCCGTAGTTGAGATAAGGGGGTGACATGTAGAATGAGAACCCATAATTGGGTCTAAGTATACATATTAGCTTCAAAGGCGGAAAATATCTAGATATACGTATACTTATGGCGTGAAATCGTGAATGATGGGCGGATGATGAGGTTATGATCTGGACATGCGTACGATTCTACTTACTATAATAGTACTTATGAGTGTGTTAGCGTAATCATATACTCTCATAGACTCGATTGTGGGTGATACTATCAACCACATGGTTGGACTATATTTGCTTTATATGAAGAGACCATTTGCTGTAAAAAAAAACCTAAATTTCAAAAATATAAGTACAATATCACATATAACTTTTAAAAATCTTCATATTAAAAACTGTGAGTAAAAGTTCAAATCGAAATCCTTGACCTTGGTAAATTTATTCACTTAATTGGTAAGGTAATATTTCACGCAAACTACTTTTAAACTAACAATTTTTTTGGAGTTCTAAAATATCTGAACAACAAAATACACATGTGGGAGATTCAAGATATAAATAACGCCATACAAATCTGAAATTTCTAAATTATTGTAAGTTTTTTTATTTGATAGTATTTTTATGTATCTTTTTTAATCAATTTAATTTATAAAAAGAAATTATAATTTTTTTATGAAACTGTGATATATTTTTTATATTTTAAGATTTATTTTCTATCAAAACTATAAAAATAAAAATATATACAATTGTAGTATTAAGTGTAACTGACCAATTATTATTGGATTGGAGTTGAAAAATGAATTGAATGTGATACCCGTACTCCTTATCCTCTCTCTTTTTTTTTTATTTCTAATAATTAATTTTTTTCATAGTTCTATTAGTAACCTAATTTATGTTTTTTTAATTTTTCATAATTAATTTAGAAGAAGAATTGATTTGAAACTTTTATAGCAGGGAAATGTTTGGTAGATAATAAAAATTTTGCTCTATCATCCTAGGAGTTCTCCCCAACATTAGTTGTGTATTAGAGACTTGCAAGAACATGTGGGGCTGCTTGTATATTGGTACATCATAACTGATAGAAGTGTGAGGTAGGGCTCACTCGGCTGTCCTCTTTCAAAGCAGCTGAGATCCCTTGTCCCATCGTAGAGGGTTCTCTCAAGTGTCTTGCTTCATCATGTTCAAGTGAGGGTGACCCAACAACAAGTAACATGCGCGTGTTAGTTGAGGGGCTTAAAAAAAGTGTTCATGATGTGTTGTTATTTTTCTGTATCTTAGACTATTTAGGATATACTTAATAATTCATCTGTCACTTTTGTATTTTATAATTCAATACTCATATTAGATATATAATGGATTTACTTCAATATATTATCATCCGTTCTTTAGAATTTTTTAAAATTATTTACCCAAGTCAAATCAAATCCTTTATATATATCTATATTATTTTAAGGATAAAATAACAATATTTTATCCCTTTTAGATATTTTTATTTTGCACAATTTAGAGGGAAAACGAGCAGACTACAATGTATATAATATTTTTTTTATAAAGTACATGTAATTTATTATCCTACAAAAATTATAAATTTTCATAGTCTAATAGAAATTCATAATTTATATAATCTAAAAAAATGACAAATAACTGATTAGTTACATTAATATTACTAATTGATATAATTGAGTTTACTCATTTTGACTATCATTCAATTTAATTGGTTCATTCTTAAAATTTGAAAACTCTTTTTTTTGTGAAAATGGTTATTATTGATTTTGTATGTATGATGTTTCTATTTTAAAAGTATCACATGTGAAATCATATAGCTTTGAAAAGTAAAGTGTAGCTTTGAAAAGTAAAGTGTTGGTGATTTTGAAAAATCTTGTGAGTAAAAAGTACTCAATGTTATCAATTTCATATATTTTTATGGTGGCTTTAGCCCCCACCAAAGTAATAGGTTCAAAGATGTAATATATACTACTAAATAAATGATTTGGTCATCACATGTTTTTTATTTTAAAAAATTGGTGACTTAGATAGATGAGTGACTGATTAACCTTAGATAAGATATGAAATCTAATCAGCTTGGAAAGTAGTACTAACTAATTCATATATTAGTGTTTATTCATATTTAAAATGAGTGTTATATTGGTTTTATAAAATTTACTAAAATCTAACATTGTAGATATATTTATTATTCGTTTGATAAAGTTTACTCAAATTTAATATGAAATTTATATCCGTTTAATAAATTTTATGATAGCTTAAGTGTTTATATGACTAATTTGGAATTTATCTATTTTATCCTAATAGTTTTTAATTTTTTATAAACGTGAATTTACTTTTTGTTAGCCGTATAATTCTTAATGGTACAACCCTTTACTATTATGAAATTAATTAAAAAAATAAAGATATATTCTAAACCAATTGAATTTACTGATATTTTATTTTTTTTGTATGTAAAAATATTGGATAATATAACTAGAGTGAATGGAAGAATGGTAATTGTTTTAGACATGGAAGAAAATCAAATCTTAGTTGTTTTATAAATCATTAACCTAAATCAATGATTTGCAATGTTATAAATTTTGTGGTAGTGATTTCAAGAAAAAAATTGATGAAAGTAATGATCATTAATTACTATTATTTGTGGTTTCTTAAATATTTTAAGAAAAATTTTCAATGTTGAACTAGTATGGTTCATGTATTTTTATTTGTATTTATGAATGGTTATAATTTTAAGTTAGTGTTAAAATTAGATTACGAGAATTCAACATAAGTCAAATCATCAAGGATATTAAATATTATTAAAACTCTGGTATCACATGATTATAAAAAATATTGAGTTAATCTTGCATTGAGACAACGTGGCATGAGCTCCATTTTCATATAGAAAGAAAAGCAAATCACGCGTACCAAATTATTTGAAGATTATATCACATCACTAAATATATTATATTAGTATATATTTTATTTTATTAAAATCTCTTTCAATATTTTGTAATTAAAGTTACCTTTGAATATTTATTCCATTATTACAATAACATTATTTACCAAAATTAAATTACCTCTACTAAAACTTCTGTTGTAGCTTGTGATAAAATCTCATTATAGTTCTATTACTTTATTTCTTACTACCAAATTGAAAATTAGAATATAACACATAAGTCAAATATATTTTATGTTGAACCCATAAAACGAATACTTTCACTCATAATATAAATACATACAATATTTTTTTTACTAAAGTTTATTATTTCATGTGTAACTGAAAATCAAACTTCAATAAAATTACAAAAATGTCATGAACTTTCTTATGCTAATAGACTAGGGAGCCCAACGGGAGTACGGAGGATAACAAACTTTCAAAAGATGATGTTAAAACTATAACTTCAATCAACAAAATTTTACTTATAAATAATAGAGTATAGCAATAGAGTACTTGAGCAAGAACAATGTGTGTATGTTGTTCTGTATCATAGACAATAATTTTTACATGCATAATACACATATGCATGGAGAATAGATTAATTTTGATCATATTCATATTATATTTAAAACTAGGGAAACTCATTAAAAAATATTCATGTTTTAGGATAAACTAATCTTAAATAAAGTAAAAGTTGTAAATATGAGAGTATTTTTGGAAGATGTTGTGCAGGTGGGGATCTATATAACATTTTAAATAAAACAAGAAGTATCTTACAAATTCGAGTATAAAAAAATCAAAAAAAAAATTGAGTCTTATCAATGTGGATGGAGTCGGAGTAAAGTTTAGAAGGGGCATGATCATGGCCTGAATATATCACTTATAGATGCTTGTATGTACAATAACTAGCTCCAATGAAATCATTAACTAAAAAGTGATATAAAGTTGGAATAAGTGATAAAAATGAGTACGATATAACAAGGGGTTATGGAGAGTATTACATTTAAGTTATTCACAGCCTAATAATCTACAAATGTTAATGTTGAAGTTATAGTAATCACGGAGTTAAATATAACACTATTAATCTCAACAAAATAATCAGTTAGCATAATCCAATTAATTTAATTTAACCATATTTTCTTTAAAATTTATTGGATATTGTTGCGTGTGATATCAAATATATTGCATTTAGTTTTTTTATATGTTAACTAATACCATCTTAAATAAAATAAAATAAAATAATATTATTAGTATACAAGATAAATACTATTACAAGTAATAACTTTTAAATAAATTTTACTATAACTTCTTTTAACCAATAATATTATCACATGATATTAGATATTAAAGTTAATAGGTTCGCAAATATACTCTATGAATTGCACAAAACATAATTTGTGGTATGCCTAATTATTGAATAAAAATATTTAACTTGTAATAGTTATTAACCATACGTACTAAAAATACCATACCTCACTTATACTATATTTTTTAGTGTGTTTAAAAATTTTAAATATAAAATATTTTAATAGTAGTAAGTGTTGAGAATTGTGAATTTTATATTTAATAAAATAAAAATATTTTAAATATATAAGATTATTAATATTTTAGCACTTACAGTTCAACTTATTATCAACACAAATACTATTTCATAAAATATATATAGTATTGAAAATGAGTGCACACAAGAATGGATTTCACAATACCACCATATACAACTTTGTAATTTTGCCTACAAAACCATTGAAAATGTGTACCTTTATTTTGTCTTTGCTTGTTCCCTTCCTTGACTGTGTTCGGTGACTTCTATAGTTGGACAAATGGAAAATATGTTAGTACATAAAGTTATCAATCAAAGCAAAACAAGCCAAGAGAATCGTACAAAAATATTAGTACTCATATATATGGAGGTAACAATGTTGTAAAAATAATTTTTTTACTTTTCATTTTATTAATAAATATGATAATTTTAAGATAATTATCTAATATTAATAGTTGCACAAAAAAAACTAAACCTAACTTTACCATATAAATGAATTCTACTTTATATTTCACTAAATTATAAATTAAATCCTCTAATTATAATGTATATTAAAAAATAAGAATTTATTTCAAATGGACGAGAACTAAATTTTTTATATTAACTTATCCAATTTATCAATTTAATTATATTCTACTTTTTATATTTTATAACTTCTATTATATTCTAAATTAAATATCTCAAAATATTGTATTATATTTCATGCTCTAACAAATAATTTATTAGAGTTGAATTTCACCTATTAATTCAAGGGGGCCAATAAGTTTTTATAAGTCAACCCATAAATAAATAAAAAAAACTCTCTAATCAACTATAACATTTGAAAAATTCACTCTACCATTCCTTTTTCGGTTTCTTATCCATATTTTTTTAAATGTATAATTTGGTCCATATTTTAAAAAATAGAGGTGATGGCATGTAATGCGTAAATTAGTGATTTCCATCTATATTTTGAAAATAGGGCTATAAGTAATAAATTAATAAATAAGTACTATAGTTTCTGATTTATTAAATGGATTCCGTTTCATGTTTATTCAAGTTTTGAAATATAATCAAATAAATTGCTTTTTTATATTTAAGACATTGATAGTTGTTAAATAAATATGATACAACAACTTTGTAGTGGTTGTTTATATATAAAGTCAACCTCTATCACTATGGTATTGGTTGGCCAAAATAGTAAGCAAGCATATATACCTATTGTGATGTTTTAATGTATGTTTGTGATTGAATGGGATGTGATAGTATTAGACACATTTATGGACGTGTTTTAATGTATGTTTGTGATACTATTAGACATATTTATGGATAATTAGTGTCGAGTAATAAGTAATATATGAGAAGTGAGATAATAAACTGAATTGGTCTTATTATATATTATCTAACACAAGGGAGTCAAGAGATGGTGTCCAGTACCAAAGGTTGGTTGGAGATAATAACAATATTCCTAAGAACTCAATAGTTCAAACCTTAGTGGCAATAGTGCACTTTCATGAATAAGTTCAGCGAAGGCCACTGGGGAGAGATCGAGCACAAGGCATAATTGGAGAGATTTATTACCACTCTGCTAGTTTGTGATTGGTGAATATTATAAAAATGTTCACAATATTGTATTTTATGAAGCAATAAATAAGTATATTATTATGATGTGATAATTATGTTAAGTGATATTCATTTTTGGAGTCTAATTTTTCATAATAATAAGGTTTAAAATTAAAACTTTTTAAAATATTTTAAACTTGATGTTGCCATTTTGGTAAGATTTGCTGATGGACATAACCTTGTGACACCTTTTAACTCACTCACTAAAATTTACCTAATCTCTTTTAAGTATTAATTTGAGTAATGCAACTAAAGGTTAGAGTGAAGAAAAATAATTCGTGATACATCAACTCGTTCAAAATTTAGTAATATTGCAAAAGCGGTAGAAGTTTTAGGTTTAGGATTTTGTAATGATTAAACTATAATTTTAAAAATGATTTAAATTATTATTAAAAAATATATTAATTATATATTATTTATATTTTATACTTCTAAATTAGTATAGGCCACACTATTATAGTATCATTAACCTGTGATAGTTATAACGATAGCTCCAATGGAAAATTGGATGGGAGCTATCTTTATGTCACTTTAAAGACTACAAATGCATTTAAAAAATCTTATTAAATTGAATTAAACTCATAATTAACAACATAATTTCAGGCCAACAAAATATGTTTCTATTGGAGAGGGTCATCCATGACAATAACAGAGGTAATCCATAAATGTTTTTCAAATTAAAAGAAAAAATAGGTATGAAAAAGTTATTTACATCAAGATTGATATAATGATCTAATATAATATAGTATAATATTCATCAGGGATAGGTTACTAAAAATGAGTTTTGATAATATTTTTATTAACTAGTTAATGTTATTGGTATTATTAATTTTTTTTATAGATTATTGATTAATGTCAAAATTACTTGTCAAATTTAATGGATGAATTGACTTGTTGACAATGTTTGATATTTACTTTTATCTTAAAAAATATTCACTCGAAAATATATTTTGAAAATAAGAATGTAAGTAAAATCTAGGATGAATGATAGTGGTAATACATTTTAATTATGCGACTCTAAAAAATTATGAACCCAAAATTTTAAAGAAATTATTTGGTATAATATCCTAAAAATTATAACAATTAGATTAAATCTATATTAACTTTTTAAGTTATGTTTCCCATTGCTCAATGTTGTTGTGAGGAAAATGTAGAACATTATTACTAGATAAGTTTTGTTTAGTTTAAATGTTAAGAACTAAGAGTTAATAGAGAAATATGACATAAACAAATCTGCGTACACAACTTGTTGGACAATATGAAAAGAAGGAATTCTACAATTTTTGAAGAGTAGGTGTATGCGAGTAATAAAGTCATTGAAGGAACCTAGCTGTGAAAATTTTGAGAGGAGCCCAATTTACAAAGCCACCAAGCACAATAAGTTGTTGGATAATTCTAATATGTTATTGCGATACTAAGTTGATATATGGTTGCTTGATTTTATTTGTTGCTAAATTGCTTTCAAGTGTCACCCACTTTTTTTTTATAAAAGTTGACTATTAATATTAATCTAATATGTTTTAAAAATATTTTGCTCACAGTCTTTTTGAAATTCAAGGACGAAGTGATAGCAATCCTGATGGGTTTAAGTTATGTATTCATGCATTATGACATGTTAAAGGTTGCTCATGCCGTAATGTGACAATGGACTGAAAAGTGGGGCTTTATTGTGTCGTGCATGCTATATATGTCATGGACATGTCCCTTGAAAATTAACTAAAATTATATATATATATATATTTAAATATAAGATAAATATAATAAAAATAATAATATAATTAGATGAGTGAAGTAGCTAGCGGAGTGTTCTGTGGGGTGGGTGCAAGCTTGCATGCCATCAGACCTGACAGCTTCATGTTACAAATCGTCTGCAAATTGCATGCACATCACAAATTTGCATCAGGAACAGTTAAATTAACCACAGACTAAGCTAAGAGAACTATTTAGATTCTTGGGGTTCATTAAATTAATCACCTTAGCACTGGAGGTTTGGCTGAAGATGGCAGCAACCAAAGCGAGCACCAGTAAGAATCTTGCACTTGTTGCCATTTGACTATCAATGCACTGCAACCAGATTGTTTCTCCTTGCCACCACTAATGGCTCCGTGTTGTGCAGCTTATGCTTCTGCTTAGTGGGGGGATGGGATTGGGAGCTTTCGTATTTATAGGAGACACAAAGACATCAAATGATAAAATAATATGTATTGAAATATGTTAGTTTATGAGAAGACGGGTAGCATGTAGTATTATTGTTCTTTTTTTTTCGGAACTTCTGAAATGATTTATCAAAAATATAAAATGATTATAACAAAAGGCCTTAAAGAAAATAGACAAGGCAATAAGCCAATCTATGCCTAACAAAAGAGAAAATAACATTTAATTTCTACATATTTAGATTTCTTCTTTTTTAATTAAATCTTATATTTTTTTTAATTTTATATATTTGATAAATTAAACTTGGTTGAATTTAAAAAATACTATTATTTTGCATACAATAAATATAATAAAAATATACTAGACAATTTTGAGTGTCATTGTTATTAATGTTTAAGAGGTTGGTGGCCAAAATTATTTATTAAAAACTATTATACGTAGACACTTATTATTTGATATATTTGTTTTTCAAATTTAGTTATAGAAAAGTTAATAATTTGAAGCGGCCCTTCTTTGACAAGAAACATTTAGAATTTTATTGCATGTAGATGATATGTATCACACAGTTCACCATATATATATAAACATATATATGTATAAGCATATAAATTTGTCTAATTATGGATAACTAAGAGAGAGCAAGAAAATCATGCATAAATTTCAACCTATTAATTCTTAGGGAGTCACTCACTAGTCATCAAGCTTTTTCTCCCTTACACACGAGGATGAAGAAAGTTTGGTAATACTATATTTAAATTGATGTTTCTACTAATTTATTTTATATTTTTCACGTGATAGTCAAAGTTAGTTGGTTGTGGGTGAGAGACCATCAATCACCACGAAAATTGTTGCTAATTAAACTTGTCAATCTTGAATGGCTACTATGGTTCGATACAAGAGGATCGTACAAAAACAGTAGTTCTCGTATATCGGGAGATAACAATGTCCTAGGAATAAGTTTTTTTTACTTCTCATTTTTATTATAAATATAACATTTTTAAAATAGTTATCTAACAATAAAAGGTGTGTACAAAAACTGAATTTAACTTTACCATATAAATGAATTTTACTCTATATTTCACAAAATTTTCTAATTAAAATCTATATTGAAAAAAATGAGAATTTATTTCAAAATTATGTTAACAAAATTTAATATATCACTTTATCCAATTTACTAATTTAATTATATTTGACTTATTAAATTTAATAAATTCAACTAAATATCTATCTCTTAAATTAAATTACTAGTAATATTATATCATATTTCATGCTCAAACAAGGAAATAATGAATAACTAACAAGAGTTAACCAACAAAAAAATACATTAATAATATGTTATTATAATATTACAAAATGGTAATTTTATAAATATTAGTGATTTTGTGTGATTTTTTAAAATAAGTGAATTTGGAGAAATTTTAGAAAATCTTATAAAGATAGTGAAATCTTATAAGGGTAGGAAATAAAGTTATTAGAGGCATAAATTGAGTGAATCATGTATTAAGAGTAAAAGCGTGATTTTGATCCACACTATATAATTACAATGTGATAATAATATGTGTATGTATAGTGTTGGTAGAAATTTTTAAATATATATAGCAAACCATAATACACTAATCACGAATACTTAAATTACTTTCGAGTTAAGTAAGTCTTGAATAACAAGTAAATAAGTTTACTAATGACAAGATGATTTGATTTGCTATTTATGATTTTCTAATAAATCTTTTAATATGAATGCGTGTGAATAATGTTATGAAATATATATGTAAAAGCAAACAAAATGGAATATATAATTGTCATTACAAATAAAAAGCATTAACTAACATATAAAGGTTAGAGAAAAATGAATTGAGGCCCAAAATTGTCCATTTAAAAATAGGAGCTAAGGCTTATATTAATTGGTTATAAAGAAATGGACTAGGCGTGACACCTATAATAGATAAAAAGAAAAAAGAAAATGGGTTAACAATATGCACATAAAAGAGTTATAGAAGAAATGCCATAAGAAACACATTAGATTTATAAAATAAACTAGGCTAAGGCCATATTTAAGGTTATAAATTAAAAATAGGCTAACATTATCTTATTTTACATAATAATCAACTAAGTATAATATGAGACATAATAGATGAGTAGGGAGATTGTTCCTGGATAATAGAATTTCAAGAAAATTGAGATTTATTATAGTTGTGAAATTAAGTACTTATTGTTGTATATGTCATAATATGTGAAGCAAGTAGATAGAAAATTTATTTAGAGATTTTTTCAATTTTAGGGATATACTATCAGTGCTGATAAGGGGGTGATGTGTTAGTTTACAAGTTAATCATACCAATATTAGGATCTAAGTATACATATATTCTTGAAAGGCAGGAAAAAAAATATACGAATGATCAGAGTATGCTCCCAACATACCTATGATTGTACTTGTGAATGTATTTGCGTATTCATATACTTTCACACACTCGATTACGGGTGTGAGACTATCAGCAACATGGACTATGCTTTGCAGCATGCATTATGTATTATGAAATGAGAATTTATATGAAGAGACGATTTGAAAAAAAAACCTAAATTTTAAAAATATAAGAGCAGAGAAATATAATCACATAGAACTTATAAAAATATTCATATTAAATATTGTAAATAAACGCTTGGAATCGAAGCCATAAAATGCCTTGACATTGATAAATTTATTCACTTAATTTAATACCCTTCACAAACTACTTTTATGTGAACTTATAGTTCTAAAACATTGGAACAACAAACTACACATGTAAAATTTATTATTTTATAGTATTTTGTATATGTTTTTGAATCAATTTAATTTGTGAAAAGAAATTTTAAATTTTTATGAAATATTATATATTTTTTATATTTTAAGATTTATGTTATATCAAAACTATAAAAATAAAATTATATAGGATTATAGTATTAATTGTAATTGACAAATTATTATTGGACCGGATTGAAAAATCGGATTGGATGTAATACGTGTACTTCTTATTTACTCTGATTTTTCATTTTTAATAATTAACTTTTTCCATAGTTCTATTAGTAACCTAATTTAAGTTACTTTTTAATTTTTCCTAAGTAATTTAGAAGGAGAGTTTGATAGCACAGGAAAAAAATATAGAGGAATATGGTTTTTTTACCTGGATCTCAGTTTCGATCCCGGGCTAGACCGCACACTCCAATTTCAGGTTTGGGCTAATACTTATACCTGAAAATTTTCTAAGGTTCGAGTTCAAAATATAAACTTGAACATGAAATTAGACCAAAATATAGTCGAAACATTTTCTATGGGATTCAGATAGTGCACAAATTCGTGTTCGAATATGGAGTATTAAGATATGTCTAAATAAATTATATATAAAAACTTATTGATAAGAGTATCAAATTATCATATTTGTACAAAGTAGAAAACTAGCACTTAATTTTAAATAGAAGAAAATTACAGAAATACTCCAAAATTGTTATAGAGAAACTTCAAACATTTGGTGCTATACTATGGCAAATTCAACTTCATAGGGTGAAATTCATTAGGCTGGCAAGGTAAAATGACCTAATAAAAGTATGTTTTGTGCATGGAGTAGTAAATGAGTAGTTACTTTATGTGCATATATAATTTTATAAAATTTCTTGACATATAATCATTCAAATAGTTATTTTGTATTATGCATTCCATTGATTTAGGGTTGGAAAAGTGGAAAATATATATGGGTAACTATTATTTTGATATTGACTGTTTAAAATGTGGCAAGTGTATCCACGTTGCATGTCATGCCCTGACTTGGTTTGGTCGAATCCCCATGATCAGCTCGCCACTCTCCCGATTTATTAAGAATTTCCCCTTTTTGATAAATTGTAAAAAGTAAGGCGTCTTTTAAACATGTACCTTTCCTATAATACATAAATCAAAACTGCATAAAAATTTTAACTTACATACCTGTCTTGCAGGTGTGACTAATAGGAAGTTTTTGGGTAGGTTTTCCTTGATTACCTGAAAAGAGATATAAGGGAGGGGGGGGGGGGGGGGGGGGGGGTGGTGAGTACAGCGATTGAGTGAATGGGTTTTTTTTCAAAAATTTTACTTTTAGGATAAGATTTGTTTGGAGTGTGTCGGACTCCTTATTTCCTTTAAAAAATCCTTTCATTTCAATTTTTCTGTTTTATCACAATTTCTTATTAATTATAGTGTGTCATCACCAAACAAACAACCTTCATCATAAAGGTCAATCACATAATCGTAGGCCAGTACATCCACTAAACCCACTTGTGGCGTTAGAGCGACTTTACCGACAACCTAGATAGAAGTACGTCCACTTCTACCCTGAGAATGAGTGGATGTTCGTGACATCCAACCCTCAATCCCATAACAATTCTCCATGTCCGTATGATGACAAAGACCTCATCCCATCTCCACCCCGGTCTCGTGTGCTTGAAGCTACGTCGAGCTTCGTAAGGTCACCTGATCCGAGGAACGTCCCTTATACACACCAGGTAGTCTAGGGCCCTAGAACACACCACTACCCCTCTTGGCCGTCTTGAAGGTCTCGTAATCACAGTGCATGCACAATTTGTATTTTCACATCTTTCCATATAATCTGTGGTGCCACTGGTCCAATAGCCCCGACACTCAACTCAACTTGCAGCTGTTTGTCTTGACTAGTTCGGAGACCTGTCATGTCGCACTGCCACTAGTTGATTGAATATGTCGGTCCTGTCTTGGTACCATTGCCAAACAATTCATTTATTTAATGTTTTATGGCATATAACTCATGTTTGTTTATGAGCTCCTGCTTGTGCCAACTGGCCTATGGCTCACTATTCCAGATTTTCAAAACCGGACATATTAGCCCCCAAGTTCCAAAATCAAGGCCTCCAGCCTATCAGAGGCTATGCGAGCTCCCATCAAGAAGGTCTCCTAAATCTTTTAAGCAGTGACACACAGTTAAGGGAGAGTACTGCCAATAAAATTATATTTTCAATTATCCATCATACCTATCGAGTATGAGGATATCACCGCTCATAACCGATGAATGGGTTTACCAATTCCTCCGAGGAAGTTTCATTATACCAACTGGGTATAATCTACTTACAACTAGTAAGTAGTTTTTCCGTGTTACTTTCACATCACTCCTCTAAGTTGTGATGTTTAAAATACCACTAAGTAGTGGGTTTTCATTTCCGAGATACTTATTATCCCAACCAGGTATGATATATAAATCTCACTCACCCGTTAATGTAGTGAATTTCACTCAACCGGTTCATTGTATTCATGCGAGCTTGTCCTTACTAGTGTTCCCGATACTTCGTGTTCCTACAAGATATGAACATTCTTGTTCATTATCCCTCGGCCTAATAGCCATCATTCATTCCAAATGAATGAGAAAACTAAACTTTTTTATTTATTTGCAATTAGATCCCTAAAGTTGGTACCCCAACTTTTCCAAAATTACCATTTTGCCCCTATTTTACAAAAATGTTATGTTTTGCCCAAAAAAATCCAAAAATTGCCCAATTGGTCTTCCAACATCTTTATCATGCCCAATTGGTCCCTAATTTTTTGAAATTACACTTTAGTCCCTCTAATTTTTGAAATTCCAAAATTTTCCCCCAATTTCAACATTCTAACAATGTTAAATTTGATTTCATCAAATTGACTGATCAAATGAGTTTAATTGTTGAAATTGAAGTTATATTGGAGTTCCTACACCTTAATACAATTCAATTGCACGATTTGGTGCCGGAATTAGCTCAAACAGAGCTCCATCAAAAAACTGAACTTAGAGAGAGAAAGCTTCGAAAGCTTACCATTGGGGGGCACGACAGTCTTGAGCTTTCAATCTGTACAGATAGCTCTCATCCTAAGGTTCATCCTAGGATCAAGAATTTTATCAATTGGTGCTGAATTGAGTGAGAATTTTATCACTGAAGTTCTGTCTCTGGCACCGGTCGGAAATTATAGAGAGGAGTCAAATTAGCTTACCTTTCAGCTCTAATTCGGCTGTAGAAGGTCTATGGAGATGTTGGAGGCTTGGTTTGGCTTGAGAAGGGCTGAATTTGACAAATTTTAGCTAGGTCAAAATAGGGCAGCTTTGGTCTACTAAAGATGCTTCGCTTCTTTGGCGATCCTCAGATCAAATGGAGGTTGCTATCAGATAGCTGACTTCCCCCGAAGTCTAAAGAGCTCAACCTCTCCTTCTAAGGTTGAGAAAAATGCCCAAGTCGGAGCTCTGGTTCGAGCTTCACTGAAAAATGGAGCAGTAGACAGAGAGAGAAGTTTTCAGGTGTGAGGAGGATGAATTGGGATGAGCTTGTAAAATTGTTTATTAAATGGGGAAGATTTATTACTAGTATTAATGTAATTTATAGGTATTTATGATAGGGGTGACATAAAAACACGTGACAACTATTGAGGGGATGCAATATGAATACTTCACAGGAGGTCACCCATCCTATAACTACTCTTGCCCAAGAGGGCTTAACTTTGAAGTTCTGATGGGATCTAGTTCATCTGAACCGGTCTGGTTTTTCTATTCCAATTTGTCTTAAGGTTCTTTTCCATAGGACGACATCACTACCCCTCTTGGGCATATTAATGGTTCCGAACCTCAAGTGCATGCACAAACAAAGTTTTCCTCAACAGCCATTTAATCTTTTGTTTCACTGGTCCAATGGCCTAGACCCTCAACTCGACTTGCAGTTGTTTGTCTCGACTGGTTCGTCAACTTTTCATGTCGCACTACTACCAGTCTATTGAGTATACCAATCCTATCTTGGTACCATTGCCAAACAATTCATTTACTTTAAGTTTTAATGGTTTAGAATCATGTTTGTTTAAGAGCCCTACTCATGCCAACTAGCCTAGGGCCCACTGTTCAAGATTTTCAAAATCAGGTATATTAACCCCCAAGTTCTAAAACCGAGGCCTCCAACCTATCTGAGCTATTCGAGCTCCTAGCAGGAAGGTCTGCTTAAGCAGTGGCACACAGTCAGAGGAGAGTACTTTTGACAAAATATACTTTTCAACTATCCATCATACCAACCGACTATGAGGACATCTCCACTAATAATCGATGAATGGGTTTTCCACTTCCTTCGAGTAAGATTCCTCATACCAACCGGGTATGATCTACTTACAATTGGTAAGTAGTTTTTCCGCATGGTTTCCACATCACCCCTCTTAGGTGTGATAATTAAAATACCACTTAGCAATGGATTTTCATTTTCAGGTGATTGTCATCCCAATCAGGTATGATATTAAATTCACACTCAACCATTAATGCAGTGAATTCCTCTTAACCAGTTCTTTGTAATCACGCAAGCTTGTCCTTGTTAGCATTCCCGGTAATTTTTATTCCTACATGATATGAACATCCTTGTTCATTATTATCCCATGACCTAATAGCCTTCATTCATTACAAATGAATGAGAAAATCAAACTTTTCATTTATTTGCAATTTAGTCCCTAAAGTTATTTTTTTTAACTTTAAGTTCCTAATGCCAATTTTTCCTCAAATTGAGTCCCAAATCTTTTAAAATTCACCTTGGGATCTCAATTTATTCAAATTCACAAAAAGAGGTTCAATTTCACAAATTTCCTTGGGCCCACTATTCAAGATTTTCAAAATCGAGTATATTAACCCCCAAGTTCCAAAACCAAGGCCTCCAGCCTATCTAAGCTATTCGAACTCCCATTAGGAAGATCTCCTTAAGTAGTGTCACACAGTCAGAGGAGAGTACTATTGACAAAATATACTTTTCAACTATCCATCATACCAACCGAGTATAAGGACATCTCCATTAATAACCGATGAATGGGTTTTCCACTTCCTTCAAGGAAGTTTTATCATACCAATCGGGTATGATCTACTTACAACCGGTAACTAGTTTTTCCACATGGTTTCCACATCACCCTTCTCGGGTGTGATGATTAATATACCACTTCGCTGTGGGTTTTCATTTTCGAGTTGATTATCATCTCAATCGAATATGATATTAAATTCACACTCACTCGTTAATATAGTGAATTACTCTCGATCGGTTCTTTGTAATCACGCAAGCTTGTCCTTGCTAGCGTTCCCTGTAGTTTTAATAATTATTATTGCAGTTAGTCTTCTAATTATTTTTATTATTTTAAATTTTAAATACATTTTGTTGTTTTAATTTATTCTTACCATTTTTCTTTATTGAATGATCTCATAATTTTTTAAATTTCTTTATGTATTGAGTGTTTTTTTATGATTTTTAGAATGTTAATATATAATAACTATACATTAATATTTTTGGTATTTTGTTAAATATATCATAAAATGTTTTGTTGTTCATTTATTTGTTATTTTTAATTTTGTGTATTTTATTACATGTTTATTTTAACTTACAATTTTTTAATTTGTTTTATGGATTGCTTATTTTTGGAATTTTATGGTGTTTTTTTATTGTTTTATATTATTTTATTTATTTTTGACGTTTCATTGTATTTTTTATTTTCTTATTATTTTTGAATTTTTTATTTTGTAAGTATTTATTAATATTTGTGGTATTTTTTAATTTATTTTACATTCTTCTTATAGTTATTTATATATTATTTGTTTTTTTTTATTTTATTACCTTTTGGGGTTCACTTATAATTTTTTGTAATTATATCTCTTATTTATTTATTAATATTTTTTGTATTTTAGGATTTCATTCTATTTTGTGTCTTTTTTGTGTTCTTTCTCATTCTTGTATAATGAACAATTCATAATATTTTTTTTTGTGTCTGTTGTGTTTTTGTAGTTTTCTTTTGAATTTTTGTATTTTATGGGTATTTTAAATATTTATTACTATTTATGCTATTTTTTAATATATATTACACTATTTTTTAGTTAATTATGTGCTTCTTAATAATTTTTGTGTTTATCTACATTTATACTGTAACGTACTATTTTCAATAATTCTTCTTACAGTTTGATTTAAAATTTTTATTATGTTTTAAGTGTTTTGTGCATTTTTTGTTTCTTTTGACTAATTTTTACATTTTTTTTCTTAGATGATCCAACATATTTTTGTGAGTTTCTTTGTAATTTTGAGTGTCTCTTATTATTTTGGAAGTTCATGGCAGTTTAGTTAGATTCATTGAAATTATGTTTCTCTATTTGTTTAGGTAATGTTAACATTTTTACTATTTTTGGTGTTTGCTGGCATGTTTATATTGACTTACAAGTTTTATAAATTATTATTACAATTAGTTTTTTAATTATTTTTATTATTTTGAATTTTAAATACATTTTTTATTATTTTCATTTATTCTTACCATTTTTCTGTATTGAATGATCTCATCATTTTTTAAATTTCTTTATGTATTGAGTGTTTTTTATGATTTTTAGAATGTTAATATATTCTAAGTATACATTAATATTTCTGGTATTTTTTTAAATATGCCATAAAATGTTTTGTTGTTCATTTATTTGTTACTTTCAATTTTGTGTATTTTATTTTATTACCTTTTTTGGTACACTTATAATTTTTTGTAATTATATTTGTGATTTTTTTTATATTTTAGTGTTTTATTCTATTTTGTATCTTTTTGGGTGTTTCTTCTCATTTTTGTATAATGAATGATCCATAATATTTTTTTACATCTTTTATGGGTATTTTAAATATTTATTACTATTTATGATATTTCTTTTAATATATGTTACACTATTTTTCAGTTAATTATGTGCTTCTTAATAATTTTTATTTTTATCTACATTTATACTCTAACGTACTATTTTCAATAATTCTTTTTACTATTTAATTTAAAATTTTTATTATGTTTTAAGTGTTTTGTGCATTTTTTGTTTCTTTTTACTAATTCTTACATTTTTTGTCATAGATGATCCAACATATTTTTGTGAGTTTCATTATAATTTTGAGTCTCTATTATTATTTTGGAAGTTCATGACAGTTTAGTTATTTTTACTATTTGTTGTGATTCATTGAAATTATGTTTCTCTATTTGTTTAGGTTATTTTGGTATTTTTACTATTTTTGGTGTTTGCTAGTATGTTTTTATTGATTTACAAGTTTTATTAATTATTATTATAGTTAATCTTTTAATTATTTTAATTATTTCAAATTTTAAATACATTTTTTGTTATTTTCATTTATTCTTACCATTTTTCTGTATTGAATCATCTCATAATTTTTTGAATTTCTTTATGTATTGAGTGTTTTTTATGATTTTTAGAATGTTAATATATTCTAAGTATACATTAATATTTTTGGTATTTTTTTAAATATGTCATAAAATATTTTGTTGTTCATTTATTTGTTACTTTCAATTTTGCGTATTTTATTTCATATTTAGTTTCACTTACAATTTTTTAATTCGTTTTAAAGGCTTATTTTTGAAATTTTATGGTGTTTTTTTATTGTTTTATATTATTTTATTTATTTTATGAGATATTTAAAATAATACCAAAAATATTAATGTATACTTAGAATACATTAACATTCTAAGTATATTCTAAGTAATTTTTGGAGAGATGTAAATCCCATCCTTTAATAATGAGAAAATCTGAAAAAAAACGGGTAAATTTCAAATTTAAAATCGAATTTGGTCTACAAATCCTATTATCATGAAATGGGCATATTTAAGAATTTACAACACCCATGTATGAAAACAACAAAAAAATGAATTTAAAATATAAAATAATTAAAAGACTAACTATAATAATAATTACTAAAACAAATAATTCAACATAAACATGCGACCAAACACCAAAAATGGTAAAAATGTCGAAATAAGTTAAATAGCTACAGAAAAATAATTTCAATGAATCACAACAAATAGTAAAAATAACTAAACTCAAAATTATACCAAAAGTCACAAAAATATGTTGGATTGTGCAAGACAAAAAATGTAATAATTAGTCAAAAGAAACCAAAAAAGCACGAAACACTAAAAACATAAAAAAAATTTAAATCAAACCTTAAAAAGAATTATTGAAAATAATATGTAACACTATAAATGTAGATAAACACAAAAAATATTAATAAGCACATAATTAATTGAAAAATAGTGTAGCATATATTAAAAAAAATATCATAAATAGTAATAAATATGTAAAATAACAATAAACTACAAAAATATAAAAGAAAACAGTAAAAACACAAAAGACACAACAAATATTATGGATAGTTCATTTTATAAGAATGGGAAAAAACATCCAAAAAGAAACTAAATAGAATGAAACACTCAAATACAAAAATGTATTTAAAAATAAATCACAAATATAATTACAAAAAATTGGAAGTGAACCAAAAAAAGGTAATAAAATAAAAAAAAAATAATATATAAATAACCAACAAAACAATGTAAAAAAAATTAAAAAACACAACAAATAGAAAAAAATAGTTACAAAATAATAAATTTTAATTTTAATAAACATGTAAAATATTAATAAACTACAAAAAATAGTTAAGAAATATGCAATAAATACAAAAGGCGCAAAAAATATAATATAAAACAACAAAAAACACCATAAAAGTCCAAAAATAAACAAAACGAAAAATGAATTAAAAAATTATAAGTGAAACAAAATATGTAAGGAAATACAAAAAATAGTTAGAAATAAATCAATGAACAACAAAATATTGTTTGATATATTTAAAGAAATATAAAAAATAGTAACATATATTTAAAATCATAAAAAAATACTCAATACATAAAAAAATTCTAAAAATAGCTGAGATTGTTCCAGATATAAAAGAGTTAATAATAAATGAAAACACCAAAAATGTATTTAATATGCAAAATAATAAAAAAATTGTAAAATGAATTACTAAAAATATTAAGTCAACATAAGCATGTCAACAAACACCAAAAATAGTAAAAACGCCTAAATCACAACCACAATAGAGAAAAATAATTTCAATGAAAAATAAAAAATAGTAAAAAATACTTAAAGTACCATGACTTCTAAAATAATAAGAGGCACGAAACTCAAAAATATTTTGGATAGTTTATAAAAAATGTGAAAAAAAATCAAAAGAAACCAAAAAAGCATGAAATACTAAAAAACACAATAAAATTTTTAAATCATACCATAAAAAAAGTTATTAAAAATAGTACGTAACACTATAAATGTAGATAAACTTAAAAAATATTAAGAAGCACATAATTAAATGAAAAAATATATTAACATACATTAAAAGAAAGATCACAAGTAGTAATTATAAACCCTGTCCCTTTAAAACAAGGAAATTGGGGAAAAAACCGGTCAACCTGAGTGAGAAAAACCGAACAGGTTCACAAACCCAACATAAAAAAATGGGCAATTTGAAGAATTTACAACTCCTGAGTGACTCGAAGGGTTTATAAAATCTTGGAAAAGAACCTTATGACAAATTGGAAGAGAAAAACCAGTTCAATTCAGATGAACCGGATCCAACTGGATTGATCCGGTTCATGAATCGAGTCGATTCATGAATCGGAATCAATAGAGAAAGGACAAATTGAGAAATTTATGAATCCCGAGTGACCTAAAGAGTCACAAAAGTTAAGAAAAAGGACTTTAGGATGAATTGGAGATGAAAACCAAACCAGTTCAGGTGAACCGTTTGGACCGGTTTGAATCACTATTGAACCGAATGCTAAATTCATTTTTCTATATGGCTTAAAAAATTCAAATTTGAGATTTAAGGCCACCATTGGATAGAAAATGAATTTAGAAAATTTTAATTTTGAAAAATTCGGTCGAATCGGTGGTGAAATGACTGATTTAATCTTTGGACCCGATTCAGACCGGTCCAGTCTAGTTCGGATCAATGTCGTCTTCTTCCTTTAGATGACAGCATTGTTCACTCACCGAAAAATCGCGCAGCACCAGAGAAGTTGAAAAGTCTCTGGCCATGGAGTTTCAAACAATGAATAACCACCATTAAGGTGCCAATCGGACGATCAAGAAGTCTTCAAGCTCCCTATATAAAGAGCCCCACCTCATTCATCCTCTCCACACCTGAAAACTCCATTTTCTCTTAGCTGCTCCAATTTTTGGTGAAGTTCGAACTAGAGCTCCGATACAGGGTCTTTTTTTAGCCAAAGAAAGCATGGTCAGGTTCTTTAGAATCGAGAAGAAGTCACTACCCGGTCAATTTAACTTCAATTTCAACAATTAAACTCATTTGATCGGTCAATTTGATGAAATCAAATTCGGCTAAGTTAGAATGTTGAAATTGGAGGAAAATTTGGGGGAAATTTAGGAATTTCAAAAATTCGAGGGACTAAAGTGCAATTTCATAAAATTGAGGACCAATTAGGTATGATAAATATGTTGGAGGACCAATTGGGCCATTTTGGAATTTTTGGGGCAAAACTTACCATTTTTGTAAAGTAAGGGCAAAATGGTAATTTTGGAAAAGTTGGGGACCAAATTGGAAATTTGGGAAATTGAACCCCTTTTTGTGAAATTGAATAAATTGAGATCCAAAGGTAAATTTTAAAAGTTCTAAGACTCAATTTGAGGAAAAACTTGCATTAGGGACTTAATGTTAAAGAAAAATAACTTAAAATACCTAATTGCAAATAAATGAAAAGTTTGGTTTTCTCATTCATTTGGAATGAATGAAGGCTATTAGGCTGAGGGATAATGAACAAGGATGCTCATATCATGTACGAACATGAAGTACCGGGAACGCCATCAAGGACAAGCTCGCGTGAATACAAAGAACCGGTCGAGAGGAATTCACTACATTAATGGGTGAGTGGGAATTTAATATTATAACAGGTTGGGATGATAAGCACCTCAAAAATGAAAACCCACTACTAAGTGATATTTTAATCATCACACCTCTGAGAAGTGATGTGGAAATCTAGCGAAAAAATAGCTTATCGGTTGTAAGTAGATCACACTCGGTTGGTATGATGATGTTACGCCTCAACCCAGTTTGGTTGGATCCCCGTGAACAACCCGCCACTCTCCTAGTTTATTAAAGGGTTTCATCTTATCCTAAACCGTAAAGAGTAAGGCGTCCTTTAAACATGCACCTTTTTCCTAGAATAACATAATCAACACTGCATAAAATTTTTAAATTCATCATACCTGTCTCACAGGTGTCTTAGTTGATGGTCTTTAAGGGTAGGCTTTCCAAAATCTCCTGAAAGGGATATAAGGGAGGGGGTGAGTACGACTACTCAGTGAATGGAATTCAAATATTTTGACTAAAAAAACATTTATATGGAGTGTGCCAAAGTCCTTTCTTTTCAAAAATCACTTCATTTAAAAATTCAGGTTTTTCTATTATTTCTTAGTTACCATGGTGTGTCATCACCTAGCACACATCCTTTATCATGAAGGTTACACACATTCTCAAGTCAGTATCACTACTGAACCCGCTAGTGGCTTCTGAGCAACTTTTCCTGCCACCTGGATAGAAGCATGACCACTTCTACCATGGGAATGGGTGGATGTACCCAACATCCAACCCACAATCCCGAAATCAATTCTTCATGTCCGTATGAGGACAGAGACCTCATCCTATCCCTACACCGGTCTCATGCGCTTGGTGCCACTCCAAATTTCCTACAGACACCTAGAACGACGATCTGCCCTTATACTCACTGGGTCGTCCAGGGTCCTTAGGACACATCACTACACCTCATGGGCGTCTTGATGATCCCGTACTCATAGTGCATGCAAAAACAATGTTTTATTATCAAGCCATGTAATATGTGGTGCCACTGGTCGAACGGCCCCGACTCTCTACTCAACCCACAGTTGTTTGTCTTGACTGGTTCGTCGACCTGTCATGTCACACTGCCGCTAGTTGACTGAGCATGTCGGTACTATCTTGGTACCATGGCCAAACAATTCACTTATTAAGTTTTATGGCACATATATCATGTTTGTTTACAAGCTCCTGCTCGTGCCAACGGGCCTTGGGCCCATTGTACGAGATTTTTAAAATCGGACATGTAGCCCCCAAGTTCCAAAACCGAGGCCCCCGACCTATCAGAGCTATTCGAGCCCCTGTTGAGAAGGTCTTCCAAATAGTTTAAGCATTAGCACACAGTTAGGGGAGAACACTTTCGACAAAATAGGTTTTCGATTTGGTTAGATAGCTCTCATCCTAAGGTTCATCCTTTCAGTTCTAATTCGGTCATGGGAGGGCTAAGGAAGTGTTGGGAAGGCTTGGTTTGGCCTGAGGAGGGCTCGAAATGGCTAATTTCAACTCGGCCGAAACAGGGCAGCTTCGGTCCGCCGTAGCTGCTTGACTGTTCCATCATGTCGGCGCTTCTTTAGTGATTATCGGATTGACTAGAGTTTACTATCAGATAGATGACTTCTCCCCGGTTCTAAAGAGCCCGATCTCTCCTTCCGAGGTTAAGAAAAATGTTCAAGTCGAAGCTCTGATTTAAGCTTCACTAGGAAATGGAGTAGTAGAGAGTGAGAGAAGTGTTCGGGTGTGAGGAGAATGAATGGAGATAACCTCTTTATATAGGTGTAAAATCGTGTATTAAATGGGAGATATTTATTACTAGTATTAATATTGCCATAAATTATTGGTATTAATTACAATAATTAAATATATATTAATTTATGGCTATTTATGATAAGATGTACATTCGCATAAAAATTTTTGATCGAAATTTTGGGTTACAAAAAGCCCGACCTCTCCTTTCGAGGTTAAGAAAAATGTTTAAGTCGAAGCTTTGTTTAAGCTTCATTGGGAAATGGAGCAGTAGAGAGAGAGAGAAGTGTTCGGGTGTGAGAAGAATGAATGGGGATGACCTCTTTATATAGGTGTAAAACTATGTATAATGGGAGATATTTATTATTAGTATTAATATTGCCATAAATTATTGATATTAATTCCAATAATTTAGTTTTGTTATTAAAGTATTTGTATTAATTTCAATAATTTAATTTAGGTATTAAATTATTGGTATTAATTACAATAATTAAATATATATTAATTTATGGCTATTTAAGATAAGGCGTACGCTGCATAAAAATTTTTTACCGAAATTTTGGATTACAAAAATATTCATACTTACCAAGAGGTCACCCATCCTCACACTACTCTCGAGCAAGCACGCTTAATTTTAGAGTTCTTATGGATTCTCATTCACCTACACCAATTTGGTTTTTCTCTTCTAATTTGTCTTAGGTTTCTTTTCCAAGGTTTAATGAACCCTTTGGATCACCCGGAAGTTGTAAATTTCCAAATTGCTTATTCCCAAATGATCAGGTTTGTAAACCGACTCAGTTTTCTTACTTGGTTTGACTGGTTCTTTTCCTGATTTTCCTTAACTCAAAAGTCCCCAAAACTTAACCAATATATTCCACATCGGGAATAATTTCCCTTAATGTTAACTTGGGTTTTCTTGACATGCTAACACTTCGATTGCTCTTTCGCTTAGTCCCCGTAATCATTCATCTAAGGAATTTCTTTTCATTTATCATGCTTACTCCTTCCATGGAGTTATAATAATGAGGCATGTATGGCTCATTAATCCTAATGTATATTCTTAGGTTTGCATCTCCCTTTATTTAGGATAAGGTTCTTCCTTTTCGGGAATTTACTCAAGATTTCAGGATTGGGAGTTCCAAGGTGCCTAATCGTTCCTTTGTCTAGTTATTCTCTTTATCGTTGAAACCCCTAGCTCGACGTTCTTTCGAGCATTACATACTTGTTTTCACAGGTTTTTGTGTTATTATTCTTTCGTCCCAATTTTACCCATCCTTCACCCATCATTGATTACAACTTCGGTCAAATTTATGTTTAACCTTGTTATATTTACCAACTGACTCCTTCTTACTCGAGTTACATTTTACTCGGGATTGTTGGTGCTTATATGTCCCTTATGACATGACATACTTATGATCCTATCTTAGTCCATCAGACTCCTACAACACCTCTTTTAGGGTTGTTTCCAACTTTCTAGCCTCCCAGGGATGGTATAATTTTATCCCTCCTTTCATTGGGTAGTATTCCTCAACTACCTTTACTGTTACCCAATTATCATTCATTGTATGGTTCTTTCTCCCTTTCTTCGCACCCTTATCTATGTTAGAGCATCTGTTTGCTTTGGATCCTTCTCTATCCACAACTTTTGTTTTATCCCTTATTCCTTAGATGGGATACCTCCGATTATTGGTTTTATTCCGTGCATTCCACCCTATGCTCGGTCGTCCACTCTTTAAGCTTCATATGTGTGTGTGGACTTTGACCCGTCTTACCAATTGTGGTTATTTCTTCTTAGCCACATCTTATTTGGGAACTTACTTTTCCAACATCTTCTCGAACATTTTTCCTCTATTACCCGAGTATAGGTTATCCAATCATTCATACTTGTCAAAGCATCTTTTGATGCTAACCCGTTAAATAATTTATGTTAAGGAGGGTTCACATCCTCCTTATTTCAAAATCTCTTGTTCGCCCTTCTTGAGGCTCACTTAACTGTTCCAAGACTTTAAACTATAAATCTGGTTTTGACCATCAATTTCTTTAAGGATTTCCCTTCGTTCTTCTCTTCCTACGTTTTGGCCTTTTCTCTTCTCCCTTCTTTGTTGTGGTTTAAGTCCATGGTTCTCTCAAAAACCAATTATTTAACTGTCTTCTTCTCTTTATTTTTTTGGTCCAATTGCCTGGGCATATGTATCACTCATTCTTCATGCCCATCCCATTGTCCTTCAGAGAATGTAGTCTTTACTGCATCTCATTCTTTCTTAGGGTTTTGTTCATTCTCTTTGGCTGTCCACAGTTACTAGTTTCTTCTTTCTACTTGGTTCTTTTGGAATTATTTCTCCATACTCCTGCTCTTTCTCCAAACAAGTCATACTAGGACATCATGATACTTCCTTGGTAGGATTTTTTCCTTTTCTTTTGACATTCCTTTTTACATTTGCTCGAGGGGATTTTTACCCTTAAATGACATCCCTTGATGTTGTCTTCTCCTGTTTACCTTTACTCCACAATTCTTGCAGGCACATCTTGTATACTCTATCCACATCTTCATTCATACCCAGTACATGTCTACTTCTTTATGGAGCGTACAAATCTATCTTGTTTCAAGTTTTCTTAACCGTTATGTGAGAGGCTTGCCTATTCCTTTCTTGGCTTGAGTTTTAGTCGTTAATTGGCCCTTGGTCCTTTAAAGGATTCCTTTCATCCTTCTTTTCTCTAATACTTGGCATTTCCAGCTCTTCCTTCTTTGCTGGGGTTTACTCTATGACCCTTACGAGAGTAGTTTGTTACCTGTCTCCTCCTACTTTTCACCTTGTTTAGTTTTTTTTTCTTGAGGCAGTTGTCTCTCTAATCTCCTTGTCATGGTTTGCTTACTTTTGTTATGTTGTTTCGAATCTCCACTTTGACTCCTCTATATTTTCCAAAGGAAGTTGTACCTAATATTCTATCACTTTTCCAAAGTAGGTTAGTCTCGGCCTCCGGCACATCCTTCCTTCAAGTAGTTTCTAATGAGGGTTTGGCTCCTTGCACTCCTCGTTATGCCCATCTACCAACCAATGATTCTTTCAAGGCACTTGGTTGTATGCATCCCTCCAGAGTTCCCTTTCATAGCATATTCCTTCTCTTCTTCACTCTAACTATGTCATTCCCTAGAGTTATGGGGAACATTTTTCTGTGTTTGCCCCTTTATGAGAGGGTTCTAAGTATGCTTCTCATGTACCTTATCCCTATTCATGAGGTATCCTTTTCGGTTTAACCTTCTTAAGAAGTTTTTGCATTCACCTCGTCAGTTCTTGACCTCTTTGTGAACCGTTTACGTAACCCACTCCATGGTATCGGTCTCCAATCCTTCATGTCCTTTGTGGCCTTTGAGGAGGTATTGCCCTAAATCTATGAGGTGTGGAACACCCCTTCTTTCCTTACACCTATAATAGTTTATCATGGTACTTCTCCTTTAGTAGGGTTGGGCATCTCTTCAGATAATGTCCCATCGTTATTCCATTACATGGATTGTTGTGGTTTATTCTTTCCTTTGAGCAGGGCTTTTCCACAATTACTAGTGGTTTGGTGCTTTACCGTTCTGGTGTCTGATCACTTTGACAGTTTTCTTACAGAATCACCTTTGCTAAGGGTCATGGTAAGAGTCCTCTTAGGTTTCCTGATCCATTTCCTATCATTGGGATGTGACTTAGTTTCCAAGATAGTGTGGGTTTGTTTTATTTTCTTTAGGCCATATTCCTAGTAAGATCACATCCTTAGAAGATAGAGTTAGGGAGAAATTGAATATTTTATTAACAGGGGAATACAAATGGTTGGGCTCTCAGCCCTATCACAGAACATGGTAACAAATTAACTAGGGAGCTATGGGATTCTTGATAAACATCCTCCTTTATACTTAGGGTTGTGCCATCAATAGGTTCTAGCACCATTCTCCAGGATACTTCCCCATTTGGTCTTTCGACATTTCTGCTAGGTCTCAGGCATTTGGGAAGTTTCTAGGGTTGTCTTCCTATGAAGGTAGGGTGTTGAGTAGAGCCATTCCAAGTTTTCTTGGTTCCTCAACTCGGAGCCATCTGAAAATTTTAGAATAAATCCTATTAGTTACTATATGTTCTAGTCTTGAATATGTATTCGAGGAAACAGGCTCTGATACCACTCTAGTTGTCATGCCTTGACCCGGTTTGGTTGGATCCTCGTGAACAACCCGCCACTCTCCCGATTTATTAAAGGGTTTCCCCTTATCCTAAACCGTAAAGAGTAAGGCGTCCTTTAAACATACACCATTTTCCTAGAATAACATAATCAAAACTGCATAACATTTTTAAATTCATCATATCTGTCTCACAGGTGTCTTCGTTGATGGTCTTTAAGGGTAGGCTTTCTAAAATCTTCTAAAAGGGATATAAGGGAGGGGGTGAGTACGACTACTCAGTGAATGGTATTAAATTATTTGTATTAATTCCAATAATTTAATTTATGTATTAAATTATTGATATTAATTATAATAATTAAATATATATTAATTTATGACTATTTATGATAAGGTGTACATTCGCATAAAAATTTTTGATCGAAATTTTAGGTTACAAAAAGTTTCATACATAGCTGGAGGTCACCCACCCTCACACTACTCTTAGGCAAGCACACTTAACTTCAAAGTTATTATGGATTATCGTTCACCTACACCAATTTGGTTTTTCTCTTCTAATTTGTCTTAGTTTCTTTTCCAAGGTTTAATGAACCCTTTGGATCACCCAGAAGTTGTAAATTTCCAAATTGCTTGTTCCCAAATAATTGGGTTTGTAAACTGGCTCGGTTTTCTTACTCGGTTTGACCGCTTCTTTTCCCGGTTTTCCTTGACTCAAAAGTGTAGGGTTTACAGATGAAACTTCTTCGAAGGAAGTGGAAAACTCATTCATCGGTTATGACCAGAAATGTCTTCATACTCGGTTGGTATGATGGACGGTTGAAAAGTATACTTTTGTCGAAAGTGCTCTCCCCTAACTGTGTGCCACTGCTTAAACTTTATGGGAGACCTTCTTGATGGGAGCTTGAATAGCACTATTAGGCCAGAGGCCTCAGTTTTGGAACTTAGGGGCTAATATACCCGATTTTGAAAATCTCGAATAATAGGCCCTAAGCCAATTGGCACAAGTAGAAGCTCGTAAATAAACATGATTAATATGCCATGAAAACATAATTAAATGAGTTGTTTGGTCATGGTACAGAGATAGGACCGACATACCCAGTCAACTAGCGGCAGTGCGACATGATAGGTCTTCGGACTGGTCAAGACATACAGTTGTCGGTCAAGTTGAGGGTCGAGGCCGTCGGACAAGTGGCACCACAGATTATATAGCATTATGTGAAAAACTGTTAATTGTGCATGCACTATATTATGGGACCTTCAAGACACCCAAGAAGGGTAGGTAGTGATGCATTCCAAGGCTCTTGATGACCTGTCGGGTAAAAGGGCAGTTAGTCGTACTAGAAGTCTTGCGAAGCTCAGAGTAGCTTCAAGCGCATGAGACCGGGGTGGGGACATGATGAGGTCTTTGTCCTCATACGGACACAGAGATTTGTTATAGGATTGAGGGTTGGATGTCGCGAACATCCACTCATTCTCAAGGTAGAAGTGGACGTACTTCTATCTAGGTGGTTGGTAAAGTCGCTCCGACGCCACAAGTGGGTTCAGTGGACGGGCTGACCTGCAATTGTATGTTTTACCTTCATGATGAAGGATGTGTGTTGGGTGATGACACACCGTGGTAATACGAAATGGTTATAAAAACTGAAATTGAGAATGAAATGTTTTTAAAAGAAAATAAGGAGTCTGGCACACTCCAATTCAAAACATTTTTTTTTCTAAAAATTAAATTTTGAAAACCCATTCACTGAGTTGTTCTACTCACCCCCTCCCTTATATCCCTTTCAGGTAACCCCAAAAAGCTTACCCCAAAGACCACCAGCTAACACACCTGTAAGGCAGGTATGATAAGTTCATAATTTTGTGCAGACTTGATTTATGTTATTCTAGGAAAGGTGCATGTTTAAAGGACGCCTTACTCCTCATGGTTTATAAAGAAGGGACAACCCTTAGTAAACCGAGAGAGTAGTGGGTTGATCACGGGGATCTAACTAAACCGAGTCAGGGTGTGACAACTTGAGTGATATCAAAGCTCGTTTCCCCGAATACATGATCAAGACTAGAAAATATTGTACTAATAGGATTGATCTTAAAATTTTCATATGGCTCCTAAGAGTAGAACCAAGAAAACTAGGAATGACTCTACTCAACACCCTATTCCCATAGGAAGATCACCCTAAAAAGCGCTTCCATACTCGAGAAGTCCCAAAGAACCAAGAGACATTAGTAGGAAGTATCCAAGAATATGGTGCTAGGATTTGTTGAGGTCACAATCCTGAGTATGAAGGAAGCTAAACCTAAGGCAAAGAACACCATGAAGGTTTTATAACCTTGCTAAGGAAGATGCTTGTTAAAGAACCCAATAGCTTCCCATCTGTTTCAGAAACACTTTTTGTAATGAGGGCTAAGACTCCAACCTATTGTATTACCTCTCCAATAATAAAGAATTCCAAGATCCTAAAACCATATCTCTCAAATGATGTGACCTTGCACCTCAACTGTAAGAAGATTTCCCATGTAAGGTAACCAAACAAACCCACATTACCTTAGGCACTATGGAGACCAAGGAGATTCTCATCTCAAATAAGGAATGAATTAAGGGAATTGTTGGGCAAAGAAGACACAACAAGAAAAAAAAATCAAGGTAATTGAGGAGTCTAGGAGAACTCTTGGAGTAGCTGAGCAAGGAAATGACCTATTACAAGTGCAAGGAAAATAGGACATGAAGTGAAATACTATCCCGCACCACAAGTGTCTAGGACAATATTTTACAAGAATAATCACCCACACAACTATAGGAAACACGAAAGGATACCATCCCTAGAAATACAACTCTTGCTTGGAATTTCAACTATATCAAGGAGGAAGGTCTTCAAGATCATCGCATATTGGTAGGGAGAAAAAAAAGACTGGGGATAGGATCTCGATAAACCACAAACAAGAACAAAGTATAGTTGAAGAAAATCTTTCCTTAAGAAGAAATTTCCAGTCATTTAGGAGCAAAGAAGGGAGCGCCTCTACAAGGAAAGATCAGCCAAGCAATTGATGATAAATGAAATGTCTTGATATGGCAAATATGACTCACTTTGGAAAAAGCAATGAAGCCAAATAGAAGTTTCAGACAAACTTATTATAGGGAAGCAAGTCTTTACAACAAGATAGTCAAGGAGTATAAATAACGCTCTCAGGAAGACTCGAAAATAGAAAGGACTACACCCTAAAAAGGGCAGTGGGATGGACGTTAAGGGCAAGAGGACTCGAGAAACAACTATCCTAAGAAAATTAGACCAAAGGAATGGTAGAGACAAGATAGTTAATAAACTGATACTCGTGAAAGCCACAATTTAAGCTCCAACAAAGAAGAGAGAGGTGGAAAGGCCAAATAATTTGAAAAAGAATGATAAAGAAAATCATTAAAAAGACCAATGACCAAATTAACAACCAAACTCAAGCCAAGAGAGGAGTAGGCAAGCCTCTCACATGATCAAGAAATCTTGAAATAAGGAGGATTTGAGCTCTCCCTAAAAGAAATAGATAGGTACTAGGGTACAAATGAGGATGAGGATAGAGTACCAAAGATGTGACCGTAAGATTTGAAGAGTAATGGTAAACAGGAGAAGATGACATCAAAGTATGTTATTTAAGGATAGATATTATTCCCTAGAGCAAATGAAAAAGGAATTTCAGAAGAAAGGAATGGAGTCTTAACGAGGAAGGAAACCCAAGAAAGGTATATGTATCCCATCTAAGAGATAATGGAACAAAGTGAAAGGGATAAAGAGATAAACTTGCAAATGAAGTGCAAGAGGTGAAAGAACCAAGAAAGCATACTAGGAGGACACAAGGAAATAAGTTAACGAGTAAATAGGAAGTTAGCATCAAAAGATGCTGTGACAAGTAAGAATGAGTGGACTGCCCATAATAAACTAATAAAGGAAAGAATGTCCGAGAAATGTTGGGAAAGTAAGCCTTTAAAATAAGATGTGGCTAAGGAGGAATAACCACAATTGGTAAGACATGCCATAGTCCACACGTGCATATGAAGCCTAAAGAGTGGATGGTTGAGCATAGTGTGGAATGTACGAAATAAAACTGATAATCGGAAGTACCTCAAGTAAGGAATAAGAGATGAAACAGAAGTTGTGGATAGAGAAGGATCCAAAGTGGCAAAATGCCCTAGCATAGATAGGGGTGCGAAGAAAGAAAGAAAGAACCCTACAAGGAATGATAGGAAGGTTGAGCATGTAGTTCCTATGATGGAAGACTCTATTGTGAGGGACATAGTAGAGAAAGAAACCAGAAGAAGGGAACCTTCCCAAGCAAAGGAATCGACACAGACTGAAAGTGATTAATTTAAAATGAAGAATCATGAAATGATCACGAGTAAGTAAAAGTGGATTAAGGAAAAAAAGAAAAATCCTTGAATAAAGAATGCCAAGGACTTAAGAAGGAAAGAATACCAGCTTGTCGGTAAACCATTGGGAAACCAAATCATGGAATAAGAAAGACTCAATAAGGAAGTTGAGAAAGGACGAGTGGGTAAGGTGAACCGACATAGTTATGTAAGTTGATTGGATAACGATAAAGGTAGTCGAGGAATACTACCAAACAAAAAGAGGGATGAAGTTATACAATCCCTGAGAGGTTGGAAAGTTGGGAACAACCCTAAAGGAGGTGTTCTAAAAATCTAATGGACACAGAGACAAGATCTAGAAAATGTCATGTAAGCACCAACAGTTCCAAGTAAATTGTGACTCGAGTAAGAAAGAGTCAGTTAATAAGCATAATAAGGCCAGACATAATTTTGACCAAAGTTGTAATCAATGACGGATGAAGGATGGGTCAAATTAGGATGAAGGAATGATTGGGGACCTTGGAACTTCAGATCCGGGAATCTTGAGTAAGAACACCAAAAGGGAAGAATCTTGCCCTAAGTAAAGGGGGATGCGAACCTAGGGATATACCTTTGGACTCATGGGCAAGACATATTAGTTATGATAAAACTCCATGGAAGGAGTAAATAATATAAAGCAAAAGAAATTCCTTAAGTGCGTGATTCAAAAGGGCTAAGTGGAAGAACAACCAAAGTTGGCATGTTAAGCAAATCCTAAGTTAACATTAAGGGAAATTATTTTCGATGCAAAGGATGTTGATTTAGTTTTGGGGACAAAACTCCTAAAATGAGGGGAGAGTTGTAAACCCCATCCCTTTAAAACAAGGAAACCGGGGAAAGTACTGATCAACCCGAGTGAGAAAAATTGAACCGGTTCACATACCCGATCATCAGAGAATGGGCAATTTGGAGAATTTACAACTCCTAAGTGACCCGAAGGGTTCATAAAACCTTGGAAAAGAACCTTAGGACAAATTTGAAGAGAAAAACCAGTCCGGTCCAGATGAACCGGATCCAACTAGATTGAATCGATTTATGAACTAAGTCGGTTCATGAACCAAAACCGATAGAGAAAGGACAAACCGAGAAATTTATGAATCCTGAGTGATCTAAAGTCACAAAAGTCAAGAAAAAATACTTTAGGATGAATTGGAGATGAAAACCAAACTGTTTTAGGTGAATCAAATTCGAACCGATTTGAACCGGTTTATTGAATCGAAATGCTAAATTAATTTTTCTAGGTGGCTTAAAAAATTCAAATTTGAGATTTAAGGCCACCATTGGATAGAAAATGAATTTAAAAATTTTTAATTTGGAAAAATTCAGTTGAATCGAGGGTGAAGAGGCCAATTTAATCTTTGGATCCGATTCGGACCGGTCCTGTCCGGTTCAGAATAGTGTCGTATTCTTCCTTTAGATGATAACACTATTCACTCGCTGGAAAATCACGCAACACCGATGAAGCTGAAAAGTCTCCAGCCAAGGAGTTTCAGGCAATGAATGACTGCCATTAAGGGGCCTATCAGATGGCCAAGATGTCTCCGAGCTCCCTATATAAAGAGCCCTCCTTCATTCATCCTCTCCACACCTGAAAACTCCATCCTCTTTCAACTGCTCTAATTTCTGGTGAAGCTCAAACCGGAGCTCTGATATAGGGTCTTTTCTGAGCCAAAGAAGTCAGGTTCTTTAGAACCGGGGAGAAGTTTGCTACCCGGCAGTAGTCTCCATTTGCTTTGAGGGTTGCCGGAGAGACGCCGACGTGATAAAATAGTGAAGCAGCTCCAGCAGATCGAAGCTGCCCTGTTTTGGCCGAGATGAAAATGGCCAATTCGAGCCCTCCTCGGGCCAAACCAAGCCCTCTCAACACCTCGACAGCCTTCCTACATTTGAATTAGAGTAGAAAAGTAATGTAATTTGGCTCACCTTTGTAAATTCTAAAGCTCGGACCGCCACACCCTCGATGGTAAGCTTTCAAAGCTTTATCTCTATAAGTCTAGTATTTCGGTGAAGTTTCGTTTGAGCTCATTACGACATCAAATTGTGCGATTCAAACTACAATTGAATTATATGAAGGTGTAGTAACTCCAATCTAACTTCAATTTTAACAATTAAACTTATTTAATTGGTCAATTTGATTAAACCAAATTCGCCTAAGTTAGAAGCTTGAAATTAAGGGAAAATTTGACAGACTAAATTGTAATTTCATAAAATTGAGGACCAATTAGGCATGATAAAGATGTTGGAAAACTAATTGAACAATTTTAAAAATTTTGAACTAAAATCAAAATGCAAGTGAATTTTTAAAAAATTAATTGACACTAAACACATAAGAAAATACAAAAACTAAGAAACACATAAATGATCAACAAAAAATAGTAAGATGCAATTGAAGAAACACTACAAATAATAAGATATATTTAAACTACCAAAAAACATAAAACAAATGCAAAAATTAGTATTGATAGTTCAATAAACAAAAATAGCAATAATCCCTTCAAATACGTAAAATAATATAAAACAATAAAAAATACCATAAATATACAAAAATAAACGAACTGTAAAATAAATTTAAAAAATTGTAAGTGAAACAAAATAAGTAAGAAAATATGAAAAATAATAAGAAATAAATAAATAAACAACAAAATATTGTATGCCATATTTAAAAAATACCAAAAATAGTAATGTATACTTAAAATATATTAACTTTCCAAAAATCATAAAAAATACTTAAGACATAAAGAAATTCCAAAAATTGATGAGATTGTTCAAGATGGAAAAATGGTGAGAATAAATTAAAAAAATGTATTTTAAATGTAAAATAATTGTAAAAAATTGTAAAAAATTATTACTTAACTCAATATAAACATGCCATCAAACACAAAAAATTGTAAAAACGCCTAAATTACCAACAAAATAGAGAAATATTATTTCAATGAAACTCGACAAATAGTAAAAAATACTTAAAGTGCCATGAACTTCTACAAGATAGAATCAAAATTACAATGAAACTAAAAAAAATATTTTAGATCGTTCAAGACAAAAAAAAATGTAGGAATTAGTTAAAAGAAACCAAAAAACCATGAAACCCTAAAAAACACAATAAAAATTTAAAATTAAACTGCAAAAAAATTATTGAAAAATGTAGGTAACCCTATAAATGTAGATAAACATAAAAAATATTAAGAAGCACATAATTAATTAGAAAAAACAGAGCAACATATATTAAAAGAAACATCACAAATAGTAATAAACAAGTAAAATACCAACAAACTTCAAAAATAAGTAAAAACATGCAGAAGTACAAAATGCACAAAAAATACTATGGATAGTTTATTATATAAGAATGGTAAGAAACACCTAAATAGTAATAAATACTTACAAAATTATAAATTTTTAAAAATAAGAGGAAACACACAAGAAAATAAATAAGTAGTATGAAACTCCTAAATGGCCAACATAATATAGAAAAATGAATTCAAATAAACATCACAAATAACAAAATAAATACTTTAGAAAAATGCAAAAACACAAAATGCTTAAAACATATTATGGATCGTTGTATAATGGTAAAAAATGCTAAAAAAGACACAAAATAGAATGAAACACTCAAAAAATACAAAAATTATTAAAAAATAAATCACAAGTATAATTATAAAAATAGTAAGTGAACCTTCAAAGGTAGGAGAATACAAATAGTAAAAATAATAAGAAATAAATAAATAACTAACAAAACCTAGTAAAATATATTAAAAAAACACCACAAATAGTAAAAAAAATACTTGCAAAATAGAAAATTTTCAAAAATAATAAGAAATACTAAGAAATAAAAATAAATGATAAAAATAGTTGGGATTATTGAAGATATAAAAATGATATGAATAAATGTAAATTACAAAAATTAGTATGAAACACCAAAAAATTATAATAAAAATTCAAAAACCAACACCAAGTGGATTACTAAAATAGTAATTGACACTAAACATACAAGTAACCATAAAAAATAATAAGAAATACATAAACGATCAACAAAAAATAGCAAGATGCATTTAAACAAACATTACAAATAATAAGATATGTGTAAACTATTAAGAAAATCTAAAAAAACACAAAAATATGGCAAAAATATGGATTGTTCGATATACATAAATAGTAAGAATTACTCATAATACCTAAAATGGTATAAAACAATAAAAAATAAAATTTAAAACGCAAAAGCAAAACTTAAAATGAATTGGAAAAACAAGTAAGTAAAAAAATGTAATAAAATACGTAAAATAGTAAGAATCAAATAAATAAACAATCATACATTTTATGATATATTTAAATAAACACAAAAAATTGTAATAAATACTTAAAATAAAGAAGTTTTACAAAAATCATAAAAACATAAATATATATATATATATGAGATCATTCAACACGCAATAAATGGTAAGAATCAAGATAAAATAGTATGGAACATGCAAAATAATAATAAAAATAAAAAATGTTATTACTAAAAATAGTAAGTCACAAGAAACACACAAGCAAATAAACAAATAGTAAGAAACTTCTAAATGAGCAACATAATATAGAAAAATGATTTCAAAGAAACACCACAAATAATAAAATAAATACTTAAAATTCCATAAACTTCTAAAAATAATAAGATAAACTCAAAATCACACTGAAATACTAAAAATATTTAAAAACGTTTATGTCTAAAGTGATGAGAATCAATCAAAATAAATTAAACCATTTCAAGATATTGAAAAATATAATAAAAATTCAAAATCAAATCATATAAAGAATTATAAAAAATAGTAGGTAAGACTAAAAAGGTAGATAAACACAAAAAATAAATCACAAATAAAATTATAAAAAAATTAAATGAAACTAACAACATAAGCAAATACAAAAAAATAATAAGAAATTACTAAATGAACAACAAAAAAAAATGTAAAATACAATCAATGATACACCACAAATAGTAATAAATACATTAAAAGTAATAAACTTGAAAAAATAATAAAAAAACACTTAAAATACAAAGAAACAACAAAAATAGTTGGGATTACTCATGCCATAAAAATGATATGAATAAATGAAAACAACCCAAAATAGAATGAAACATTAAAAACACAATAAAAATTAAAAATCAAAATGCAAGAGGATTTTAAAAAAAATAATTGACACTAAACACCCAAAAAACAAAAATCACTTAGAAACACATACATGATCAATAAAAATAGTAAGATACAATTAAAAAAATACTACAAATAATATATATATTTATATATTAACAACCAAAAAACTCCAAAAAACACAAAAAATGCTAAAATTAATATGGATCATTTAATATTAAAAAATGGATATAATTAGAGTACATAAAATAATATAAAACATTAAAAAAAAAACACCATAAAAATCGAAAAATAAAGAAACCTTAAAATAAATTAAAAATTGTAAGTGAAACAAAAAATGTGTGAAAATTCTTAATTTTTTGTTATTTACTTATGTGAGCAATTCATAGATGGACTAGGAAGGCTAACTATATTAAATAAAAAAATTGCCCAAATTTGTTATTGTTCATATTTTAATTAAAATGATCATCTAAAATTGAGAGAAAATGAAAACTTAAAAGCATGGAAGAAAAAATAAAGAGAAAATATATATTTTAGGTAATTTATAAGAAAATAATAAAATGATAGAAATTGTATTGGAGGGAAAAGTAAAACAATATGGCTGGATACCCATGCCCACCCACTTCTCCCCCTATTTTTTTTTTTTAAATCTCTCCTCTCTATCTATTTTGTTGCTTCACCGGAAATCTCCTTCCAAGTCACTAGTGAAAGTTATGGATCTAATTTGTGGCCATCCACTGATTGCTTTTAAAGTTAAGTTGTTGAATCATCCTATATAGTTTTTATAATACTTGACATGGTATATATTTGATGTGAATCCGATTAAATAGACTACAAATTTACAAGTCCAATAAATCGAACCTACAAATGGAGCTGAACACTTTGTCACCAAATGGGATAAATGATCACTTGAGACTTTAAGAGGGCCCAATTACAAGGTTAAGGAGCTAAAAAATTCAAAGAAGTTATATGGGCTAATTAAAGATATTGCCAAAAATCCAAGTGGGAGCCCAATTAAAGAGTCCAAGAAATGCCCATAAGAAGAAAGCCCAATTAAAGAGTCCAAGAGAAGCCCAAGAGAAAGTCCAGATTTAATTAATAAGGAGAGATTTATTATATTTAGGATAATATTAGGTAATTCAGATTTTTAAATTAGTTATTAAAATATCCTAGATATTTAGATTAGATATGGTTAGTTTATAACCATAATAGATTTTTTCCTTATTTTGTGGTGTTATTTGGTTGTCTTCTGATCCTAGCATAATCCACAGCATTGGAGGAGACACTTTGGAATTTCAATCTTGTGAGGTTTTGTCTTTTTTCTATCTTGAAAGAGCTTTTTGTACTTATCAGGTTTTTACCTGTGGCGTTCAAGCAATCAAGACTTATTACCCAAGGTTTTCTGAGAGTTCTTCTTAGAGGATTTGGGTGTGGTATCTAATATCTCATATCTTGTTTCTCACATAAACAAGATATATTCCATCTTTTTGCACTTGTGTCGTAAAAGTCTTGGGGTCTTTGCCATATTTGGAATAGGGTGTGGTCAGCATATTGGTGGGGTTCGCATCAATGTTTGTATTTTTAAATGATAATTTAAAATTTATCTTTAAATTTTGTTAACAAGTACATATATATATATACAAAATATCTCAGTTCTTTTCTAATTAGAATATTCAAATCATTTTCCTTAAAAAAGAGTATTCAATTGTTTGGGAAGATGTTGCGATCTTTTTAAGTGGCTCCATAGGATTATTTGGTATATTTAAGATGTTTGAGTCAAATTATTAGTTTGGCCATGGGGGTTAATTTGAAGATTACTAGAAAAAAATAAATATCAATGATTTTCATGAGCATGATGGCTCAATAATGTCTTTATTTCATATTTACCTGTGCTTCTATGGGTACTTCATGAGGCACAAATCTTGAAGTTTGGTACCTATTGATGATTCGTATCAAGCAAAAAAATTGCTTGATGCATATGAGATTATCCTATGCATATCATGAAAGACAAGATTCTAGGGGACCTAATGTACTAATTATGTTGCTCATAAATGTTAGTTTGATTGATTCTATGACATTTTTTGTGGGTTAATTTACAGGTGGAAACAATATTGGATAAGGAAAATTTCACTTTAGTGGATCTTCTAGACAAGGATGAAATAATTTAGGAGTGTAAAGTTGTGAATGGGCGATTGATTAATTTGTAAGTTTTTTTTTCTTTATATTGATATATCACAGGCATTTGTAGTTTTTTCCTTGTGTATTTTTATCAGTTTGTTACTCTAATATTTTTCTATGAAGAGGATTCTGAGTGTATTACCTGAATTTGGTCAACACCTAAAACAGTTGATGTGTATCCTGTTTCTTTTACAAGTCTCCATCAATGTCTTGCTAGGTAACTAGTTTTTTTTGGGACATTTGATGATCTTTCTTGAAGTTATAAATGGTCTAGAACCTAGTTTATTTGGGGATTAGGATTCCATGAAAAAAAATACTACACCATGTTAATGTGACTATGTAGTGGAGATTTATAGGGGACGATATGATATTTTTTGTTGAGAATGATGGAGGATGTTTGCAACCTGTTTCAAAAATCTTGTTTTGAATGGTTCATTGTTAAAATAAGGGACACAAGTTCAAGAACCAAACTTTAATATATTGTCTCTTTGTTGATGTAAAAAGATGGTTTTCCTAGTATCTGCAAATCAAATCCTTGATCTTGGATATAAAAAATAACAAGGGACCTGATAAGGTCATCATAATTTGATTCTTATTATTAATCTAAATAAAATCCTTAGAAGATCTTGTAATAATGTATTTTTACATGTAATAGTTGAAATGGAATTTAATACCAAACACTTAAACCCAATATCCTGGTTCTACACATCAATTGAGTTGAAATTTTAATTATGAATTTCATGTAAACAAATTGGATTGAATATATTTATTATGACTTTGAAACTCTAAAATTTGAATTATTTAAATTGTTATGTTTGTTTTCAACATTTTTTCTCGTGTTCATTATTTTATGATGTAACTTTATATTTGCAATCCAATTACATGCTCCTTAACTTTTATTTATCTATCTCAGTTTGCGGGAAAAAGCACAAGTTGAAAATCTTATTCAATACATTGTGGAAGAATCACCTGAGGATGTGGATTCAAGGAGGTCTCTTAAGTGAGTGTTAACTATTATTAAACCTATGTTTTATACTAGAAAAAAATCTATATTTTGTATGTTTAATCAAATGGGGGCCCTTTTATTGTTAAATGTGTCATCATTTTATAGGTTTCCTTTCATTGCTAGTGAGATATTTACCTGTGAAATTGACATCATTTTGAAAACATTGGTAGAAGATGAAGAGGTAAGCCATTTGCTTCATTAATTATTTACATATCCACTTGGATAATTTTGGATTGCAAGTTCAATCGAAAAACAATTCTTGGCCTTCTAATAGTTGATGAACTTGTTGTTCTCCTTTTTGGAGTCAAAATATTCACACGAGGCAATACTGGCTGGTTATTTTAGCAAGGTACCAAGTAATATTTGTAACTATGTTTGATGCTAAATTAACCGCACTTGTTCCATGATTTTGTTTCCCGACCCTATATTATCCATTCAAAATCTCCTTTATACGCTGAAATTTTATGTGGAAATAATTTATAGCTGAACCATTATTCATTCTAATTGAAAGGATATAATATGCCATTATTCATTCTTATTTGTGGTGTTTATTTTTTAATTTATCTTACAATTTTATGTTTACCATTTATTTATTTTTTAATTGTTTTTTTTATTATTTTCTTATGTTTTTAATTTAACTAACTATTTTATGTAATTATTTATGTATTTTATTTTTTATTTTTGTTTATTTTTTAGTGCTTCGTACTATTTTGAGTATTTTTAAGACTTACCATTTTTGTATAATTAATGATCCCTTCTATTTTTGGCAACTTTTATATGCTTGTTACCTTTTTTAAATTTCTTGATATTTTATTAGATTTATTTCTACTTATGGTATTTTGTAAATATATCTTATTATGTTTTACTCGTTTCTTAATTTTGTTTTGTACTTTCTAACATTTTTAGTTTTACTTACTAATTAGTCATTTTGTTACAATTTATTTTTGAACTTTTATATTATTTTTTATTTTCTCATACATTTTAAGTTGTTCTTATTTATTCTTATCATTTTTTGAATAATGCCACATATTTTTTATGTTTAGTTGTGATTTTGTGCGTTACTTATTATTTTTTAAATTTTATGATATTTTAAGTATTATTTACTATTTTTAATTTTTATTTAAATTTATTATATTTTTATTATAATTTATTTTGTGTTTTGTTTGTAAATATTTATTATGTCATATTATTTTAAATTATCTTCATTAAATCTTACCATTTCTTATATCATCAATAATGGAAAGTATTTGTCTCGATTTATTGTATTTTTTCAGCATTTATTATTTTTCTTGAAATATAATATATTTTAAGTGTTTATTATTTTTTCAGTATTTTTCATATATATCTTATACTGTTTTCTTGATCACATATTTATTTATTATTAATTTTTTTACATATATTTTTAGTCTAACTTACTTTTTTTTTGTAATTATTTTTGTTGTTTGTGTTTGAATTTTTTAATTTTTAAGTGATTCATACTATCTTTAGTTTTTTTAGTGTTTATTAATATTTTTATATATTGAATATTCCCACCTATTTTAGCCATTTCCTATTATTTTTATTTGTTTATTAATTTTTTTAAAGTGTATTGGTATTTTATGCAATTTTTTCCTATTTATTGTATTTATTTTAATGTATATTAGTATGTCTTGTAGGTTATTTATGTTTTTCTTAATTTTATTTTGGAGTTTCTAACATTTTTAGTGTTAGTGTTGCTTTATATTTTTAGTGATTTTTTTTTTGTTTCTGAATTTTTATATTATTTTTTATTATCTCATAATTTTTTGGGTTATATTTTATTGATTCTTAATTTTTTAACTTGAACGTTCAAATATATTTTTGGTATTTTATTATAATTTTATGTGTTGCTTGCTATTTTTGGAATTTGAAGACATTTTAAGTGTTTTTTTAAATATATTTTGGTTTTATTTAAATTCATTGTGTTTTTTTTTATAATACATCATTTTGTGTTTTGTTTGTTATTTATTATTGTGTTGATTATTATATATGATGCTATTTTGGGTTATTTTCATTTATTCTTACTGTTTTTATATATTGTATAATCAAAATTATTTTTCTAATTTAATTGTATTTTTAGTGTTTCTTATTTTTTGGAAATTTATTTTATTTTAAGTATTTATTACTATATTTTTTGTATGTATATTATAATATTTTGTTGTTCAATTATTTATTTCTTATTATTTTGGTTATTACCTAACAATTTTAGATTAACTTATTTTTTAATTAATTTTATAGTTTATATTTAAATATTTTTTTTACTTTTTAGTATTTTATCATATTTTGAGTCTTTTTGAATAATTCTTACTATTTTTATATATTTAATAATTACTCCTATTTTTAGCGTTTATTTTTCTTTTCTATTATGTTTTTTTATTTTCTTGATATTGTATATAGTTGTTTTCTATTTGTGGTGTTTTCTATTGTTTTATATATATATATATATATATATTGAATTATTGTGACCTTTTTCTCATTTATGGGTAGATTTTAGTGTTTTTTATTTTTTAAAATTTATTATATTTTAAGTATTTATTTTTATTTAAGAAATTTATTTGTATGTCTCTTATAATTTCTTGTTGATCATTTATTTATTTATTTATTATTATTATTTCCTTATATTTTGATTTAACTTACTATTTTTTGTAATTATTTTTACTATTTCTCTTTGATTTTTTTATTTTTTATTTTTGGTGTTTCATCATTTATTGAGAATTTTTTAGTGATTCCTACCATTTTTATATATTGAACGATCCCATCAATTTTGGAGTTTCTTTTTAATTTTTGTGTTCATTACTTTTTTAGACTTTATTATTATTTTGTATAATTTTTTCCTATTTGTGTATATTTGAATATATCATACAATGTCTTATTATTGGTTATTTAGATGTTTCTTAATTTTGTTTTTGAGTTTTTAAAATGTTTTTTTCTTACTATTTTTAATGATTTATATTGTTTATTTTAAATATTTTTATTGTCACACACTTTTTTAATTTGTTTTGATTGTTTTTTTTTTACCATTTTTGTCTAAAATGATCCCATATATTTTAGGTGTTTCATTGTGATTTTTTGTGTTTTTTGTTATTTTTTAACGTTTATAATATTTTATGTTTTTTATTTAAATTATTTGTATTTTTTATTGTAATTTGTTTTACATCTTATTTTGTAAATTTTTATTTTTAATATTTCAAACTATTTCAAGTTATTTTCAATTATTCTTACAATATTTTATGTTTACAATGTATACAACTATTTTTGTTATATGTTTGTATTTTTTTGTTAATTTTTCTTATTTTTTGAAAATTTATTTTTTAAATATTTTTTAATATTTATAGTATTTTTTTAATTTATCTAACAATTTTATGTTTATCATTTTTTTATTTCTTAATTTTTTATTATTTCCTTACGTTTTTAGTATAACTAGCTATTTTATATAATTATTTATATAGTTTACATTTTTTTTTATATTTTTAGTGCTTCAAACTATTTTGAGTATTTTTAAGTGATACTTACCATTTTTTATATTTAATGATATCTTTTATTTTTGGGAGTCTTTTATGTGCTTATTACCTTTTTTAATTTCTTTGTATTTTTCGTGATTTATTCGTATTTATGTGATCGTTAATTTTGTTTTCTTGTTTCTAACATTTTTAGTTTTACTTATTATAATTAGTGATTTTATTACTGTTTTTTATTTTTATATTATTTTTTTATTAACTCATATATTTTGAGTTGTTCTTATTTATTCTTATCATTTTTTTGTCTTGAATAATGGCACATATTTTTAGTGTTTTGTTGTGATTTTGTGTGTTACTTATTTTTTTTAATTTTATGATATTTTAAGTATTTTTTTTATAATTTTTAAATATTATTTAAATTTATTATATTTTTTATAGTAATTTATTTTGTATTTTGTTTGAGAATTTTTACTGTGTCATATTGTTTTAAATTATCTTCATTAAATCTTACCATTTCTTATATTATGAATAATCATAACTATTTTTCTCAAACTATTGTATTTTTCAGCATTTCTTATTTTTCTTAAAATATAATATATATTAGGTATTTATCTTATATAGTTTTGTTGATCATATATTTATTTATTATTATATTTTATATTTACATATATTTTTAGTTTAACTTGCTTTCTTTTATAATTACTTTTATTGTTTATTTTTGAATTTTTTTATTTTTAAGTATTTCATACTATCTTAAGTTTTTTTTAGTGTTTCTTAATATTTTTGTATATTAAATGATTCCACATATTTTATGCATTTATTTTTGTTTTGATGTGTATATTACTTTTTTTAAATTTTATTGGTATTTTATGCAATTTTTTCCTATTTGTGGTATTTATTTTAATGTATATTAGTATGTCTTTTTAATTATTTATTTATTTCTTAATTTTGTTTTGGATTTTCTAACATTTTTAGTGCTAGAGTTGCTTAATATTTTTAGTGATTTTTTATTTTTTTAGAATTTTTATATTATTTTTTATTGTGTCATAATATTGTGGGTTATTTTTTTTATTGATTCTTACTTTTTTTTAACTTGAACTTTCAAAGTCATTTTAAGTATTTTTTAATATATTTTGGTTTTATTTAAATTCTCTGTACTTTTTATATAGTTCATTTTGCATTTTATTTATTATTTTTTATTGTGTTGTTTATTATGTGATACTATTTTGGGTCATTTTCATTGTTTCTTATAGTTTTTTATATATTGTATAATTAAAACTATTTTTCTTATTTAATTGTATTTTTAGTATTTCTTATTTTTGGAAATTTATTATATTTTAAGTATTTATTAATATTTGAGTTATTTTTTTGAATGTACATTATAATATTCTATTATTCAATTATTTATTTCTTATTATTTTTGTTATTATTTTATAATTTTAGTTTAACTTACTTTTTAAATTAATTTTAGGGTTTGTCTTTAAATATTTTTTTTACTTATTGGTATTTTATGTGATATTTTTTATTTTTATATACTGAATGATCGCTCCTATTTTTAGGGTTTTTTTCCTTTGTTCCTGTCAGTTTTTGGAATTTTTTGGTATTTTATGCAATTTTCCTCTTTGTGGTATTTTTTATTATTTTATATATTTTGAATAATCGTAACTATTTTTCTTGTTCAAATAGTAATAAATACTTCAAATAAAATAAATTTCTAAAAATACTTAAAATATATAAAAACGACAAAAATACTTGAGATTATTCAAATCATAAAAATGATATGAATTAATGAAAACAACTCTATGAAACATTAAAAATATAGTAAAAATTAAAAAAAATACAAGGAAACTATTAAAAGAATAATTGATACTAAACAAACAATAAAGCACAAAAAAATATTAAGAAACACATAAATAATCAACAAAAAATAGTAAGATATAATTAAACAATCACTACATTTTATAGTTTATTTTTGGATTTTAATTGTGTTTTTATTATTTTATACAATTTTGAGTATTTTTAGTGATTTTTATCTATTATGCATATCAAAAGATATATACCATTGTTGTCATTTCTCTTTGTTTCTCAAATTTTCTTAATAGTCTAAAAATATCTTATTATTTATAGTGTTTGTTTAAATGGATCTTGTTATTTTTTGTTCATTGTTTATAAATTTCTTATTATTTTTTATAGTTATTTGTGTGTTTAGTGTCAATTACTATTTTAGTAATTCACTTACGATTTATTTTTTAATTTTTATTATAGTTTTAGTGTTTTATACTAATTTTGTTTATTTGAAATGATTCATATCATTTTTATATCTTCAATAATCCCAACTATTTTTTTTGTTTAATTATATATTTTTAGTATTTCTTATTATTTTTGAAATTTTATTAATTTATAAGTATTTATTACCATTTCTATTATTTTTTAATGTATAATTTTTTATATTTTCTTACAATTTTATGTTCACTTAGAATTTTTTGTAACTATATATTTGTGATTATATATAATTTTTTTTACTGCTTTTGTGTTTTTAGTCTTTCATTCTATTTTATTTCTTTTTGTGTGTTTTCTTACCATTCTATTTTATCCCTAATATTTTTTTGTTTATTTTGTATTTTTACTTTTTTCTTATATATTTTTGAAGTTTATTAATATTTTAAGTGTTTATTACTATTTTGATGTTTCATTTAATGTGCTTCTTAATTTTTTTGTATTTATCTACTTTTATAGTCTTACTTACTTTTTACACTTTGATTTTAATATTTTATTGTATTTTTTTTATGTTTAGTGCTTTTTTGTTTTCTTTGGATTGAATTTTACATTTTTTTGTTTTGAAAAATCCAAAATTATTATGTGAGTTTCATTTTAATTTTGAGTTACTCTTATTATTTTGGAAATTCATGGCACTTTAATTATTTTTTATTATTTGTCGTGTTTCATTGAAATTATTTTCTCTATTTTATTTGTTATTTAGCTATTTATTAATCTACTATTTTTAGTAATTCATTTTACAATTATTTTACAATAATTTTTATTATTTTACATCTTAAATATATTTTTGTTATTTTAATTTAGTTTTACTATTTTTATATGTTGAATGATCTCATCAATTTTTAAATTTTATATATATTTCGAGTTTTTTTTATAATTTTTAGAAAGTTAATATATTTTAATTTTACATTAATATGTTTGGTATTTTTAAAAATATGTCATATAATATTTTGTTATTCTTTTATATATTTTTTTCTATTTTAAGTATTTTATTATATGTTTTATTTCACTTACAATTTTTTAATTCATTTTATAATTTGTTTATTTTTGGATTTTTATCATGCTTTTTATATTATTTTATGTATTTTGAGTAATTATTGTTATTTTTGTATATTAAATGATCCAAACTATTTTTAGCATTTTTTTATTATTTGGAATTTTTTTTAAAGTTAATATCTTATTATTTGTAGTGTTTATTTAATTGTATATTACTATTTTTTTGTTAATTATTTATATTTTTGAGTTTTATTGTGTTTGTTGTCAATTTTATAATAACTCCCTTACATTATGATTAGATTATTCAACACATAAAGAATGGGAATTATCAATAAAAAATAGTATAAAATATATAAAGTAATAATAATAAAATTTAAAAAAATTACTAAAAATAGTAAGTTATAAGAAATATATAAGCAAATAAAAAATAGTAATAAACTCATAAATAACCTACACAATATAAAAAAATTAATTTAAATAAATATCACAAGTAGTAAAATAAATAATTAAAATATTTTAAACTTACAAAAATAATAAAATACACTCAAAATCACAAAACAGGACCAAAAAAGTGACTAGAATCTTCGAAATAAATTAAACAATTTTGAGACTTTAAAAAATATAAAAAATTTAAAATCAAATCGTAAAAAATTATAAAAAATAGTAAGACTAAAAATGGAGGTTAACATAAAAAATAAATTACAAATAAAATTATAAAAATTATAAATGAAACTAGCAAGATAAGTAAATACAAAAAATAATAAGAAATTATTAAATGAACAACAAAAAAATAAAATACAATAAATTTTCAAAAAAAATAAAAAAAACATAGAAAATAGAAAGTAACGACAAAAATAATTGGGATCATATAGTATGAACCAATGAAAACAATTCAAAATAGTATAAAATATTAAAACATATTTAAAATTAAAAATTAAAATACAAGGGAATTATTAAAAAAATTAACACTAAACACACAACAAAATACAAAAACTACAAAAAAACACAAAAATAATCAATAAGAAATAGTAAGATGCTATTAAACCAGCACTACAAATAATAAGGTATATATAAACAGCCAAAAAAACTCCAAAAAATACAAAAAAATACTAAAAGTAGTATGGATAGTTTAATATACAAAATTGCAATAATCACTCAAAATATGTAAAATAAAATAAAATAATAAAACACTATAAAAAACCATAAATAAATAAACTATAAACTAAATTAAAAAATTGTAAGTGAATAAAAAATGTAAGGAAATACGAAAAAGAAAAAGAAATAATTTCTACAAAACATGTAAAATAGTAAAAAAAATTAAAGTACCCTGAACTTTCAAAATAATAAGAGGCACTTAAAATTACAATAAAACTGACAAAACTATTTTGAATGGTTCAAAATAAAAAAAGTAAGAATGTTCAAGACAAAATGTAAAAATTAGTAAAAAGAAACTAAAAAGCATGAAACTCTAAAAAACATAATAAAAATTTAAAATTAAATCTTAAAAAAATTATTTAAGAAAATTGTTTGGAACACTAAAAAAAATAGATAAACACAAAAAATATTAATAAATATATAATTAACTGAAAAATAACATATATTAAGAGAAACATGACAAATAGTAATAAACATGTAAATACCTATAAACTCCAAATTCATAAGAAAAATGCAAAAACACAAAAGCAGCAAAAATATTATTGTTCGTTTATTATACAAGAATGAGAACAATAACTCAAAAAGATACAAAATATAATGCAACACTCAAAAACACAAAAGTATTTAAATATAAATAAAAAGATAATTACAAAGTAAGTGAACCTAAAATGGTAAGAAAATATAAAAAAATATAAAAAATAATAAGAAATAAATAAATAACCAATAAAACATTGTAAAGTACATTAAAAATACCAAAATAATAATAAATACTTCAAAAATAAAAGGTTTTCAAAAATAATAAAAAATAGTAAAATACAAATAAATGACAAACATACTTGGGATCATTGAATATATAACCAAAATTAGTATGAAAAAATTAAAACTATAATAAAAATTCAAAAATAAATAGAAGTGAATTACTAAAATGGTAATTGACACTAAATACACAAAAAATCATAAAAAATAATAAAAAACACATAAATGATAAAAAATAGCAAAATACATTTAAAAAAACACAATAAACAATGAAATATGTGTAAACTATTAAGAATCTTCAAAAAACACAAAGAAATGATAAAAAAAATGGTATGGATGGTTGATACACAAAAATGATGTAAAATAATAAAAAATACAATTAAAATCCAAAAAAAACATCAAAATAAATAAGAAAACTAGTAAGTGAAACAAAAATGTATTGACACATGTAAAATAATATGAATCACCAAAATAAATGAACAACAATATTTAAATAAAACACCAAAAATAGTAATAAATACTTAAAATAAAATAGTTTTTCAAAAATTATAAAAACACTAAAATATAAAGTAACATAAAAAATAGATGAGATCGTTCAACACAAAAAAAATGTAAAGAATCAACAAAATAAAGTTTGAAATATGTAAAATAATAATAAAAAATTTAAAAAGAATTACTCAAAATAGTAAGTCATATGAAACATAGAAGCAAATAAACAAATAGTAAGAAACTCCAAAATGGCCAACATAATATAAAAAAATGAATATAAAGAAAACCACAAATAGAAAAATAAATACTTAAAAAGCCACAACTTTCAAAAAATAAGAAACAATCAAAATAACAAAAATATTTCGGATGGCTTTTGACAAAAGTGATGAGAATCAATCAAAACAATTAAACAATTTTGAGATACTAAAAAATATAATAAAAAGTCCAAATTAAATCATAAAAAAATTATAAAAAATAGTAGGTAAGACTAAAAACATAGGTAAACACAAAAAATAAATTACAAATAAAACTATAAAAATTATAAATTAAACTAACAATGTAAGGAAATACAAAAAATAATATGAAATTAATAAATAAACAACAAAACGATACAAAATGCATTTAATGATACACCACAAATAGTAATAAATACTTCAAATATAATAAAGTTTTAAAATTAATTAAAAAACACTAAAAATATAAAGAAACGACAAAAATAGTTTGGATCATTGAAGTCATAAAAATAGTATGAATCCATAAAAATAACCCAAAATAGTATAAAACATTAAAAAAACAGTAAAAATTACAAACCAAGGTGCTAGAGAATTATTAAAAACATAATTGTCACAAAACACACAATAAAACACAAAAAAAAAACTAAGAAACACGTTTAGTCTTGTTTTCATTTATTCTTACATTTTTTATGTTTGCAATGTTTACAACTATTTTTTATGTATATTTGTATTTTTTAGTGTTTCTTATTTTTTTGGAAATTTATTTTATTTTAAGTATTTGTTTTACTATTTGTGATATTTTTTTAAATTTATCCATATTGTTTATTTTAACAAAATATTTTTGTAATTAATTATTTGATTTGTATTTTTAAATTTTGTAGGGTTTCATACTATTTTGAGTTTTTTAAGTGATACTTACAATTTTTGTATATTGAATGATCCCTCTTATTTTTTGCAACTTTTATGGTCTTATTACTTTTTTGAAGTTTCTTGGCATTTTATGTGATTTATTGCCATTTATGGTATTTTTAATGTATTTTACCATGTTTCACTAGTTATTTAGGTGTTTCTTAATTTTATTTTGGACTTTCTAATATTTTTAGTTTTACTTACTATAATTTGTAATTTTACAACTATTTGTTTTTGAATTTTTATATTATTTTTAATTGACTCACAATTTTTAGTTTGTTTTTGTTGATTATTATCATTTTTTTTGTCTTGAATGATACTACATATTTATGGTGATTTATTTTAATATTGTTTGTTACTTGTTATTTTTTGAAATTTATGACATTTTAAGTATTTATTATTATTATTTTTTTGTTTTTATTTAAATTTAGTGTTTTTTTATAGTAATTTAATTGGTAATTTATTTGTGAATTTTTACTGTATCATATTATTTTTAAATATTTTCATTGAATCTTACCATTTCTTATATTAAGGATAATCACAACTATTTTTCTCAATTAATTATGAACAATCACTCCTATTATTAGCATTTCTTTTTTTTTTTTGTTTCTATTAGTTTTGAGTTTTTTTTGGTATATTAGGCAGTATTTCCTATTTGTGGTGTTTTTTTTTTATTTTATATATTTTGAATAATCGTAACTATTTTTCTCGTTTCTATGTAGTTTTTAGTGATACTTATTTCTGAACATTTATTGTATTTTAAGTATTTATTCTTATGATGCGAATCCGACTAAATAGACTACGAATTCATAAGTCCAATCAACCGAACCTGCAATGGAGCTGAACAGTTCGCCACAAAATGAGATGAACAGTTTGCCACAATCGAAAGAGTTTGTGATTCACACAGATCATGAATCTCTAAAACATCTCAAAGGACAACACAAGTTGAACAAACGCCATGCAAGGTGGGTGGAGTTCATTGAAACATTCTCATATGTGATCAAGTACAAACAAGGTAAGGAAAATATAGTTGCAGATGCTCTATCGCGAAGGTATGCTATGCTTTCAATACTTGATTCTAAATTACTTGGTTTTGATTATATCAAGAATTTGTATGCAAACGATCCTGATTTCTGTGAAGTGTTTAAAGGTTGTCGAAGTGGTAGGTTTGGAAAATTTTATTTACAAAATGGATTTCTTTTTCGAGAAAACAAATTATGCATCCTTTAGTCTTCTTTGCGTGAGTTACTTGTTAGGGAAGCACATGGTGGAGGACTTATGGGACATTTTGGGGTAGCTAAAACTATGGCGATAATGCATGAGCATTTTTTTTGGCCCCACATGAAAAGGGATGTTGAGAAAATTTGTTCTCGATGCATCACATGTAAGGAGTCTAAGTCTAGACAACAACCTCATGGCCTGTATACTCCTCTTCCGATTCCTAATGCACCTTGGATTGATATTTCCATGGATTTTATTTTAGGATTACCAAGAACTAAGAGGGGGAGGGATTCTGTGTTTGTGGTAGTTGATAGGTTTTCGAAGATGGCACATTTCATTCCATGTCATAAAACTGATGATACATCGAATGTTACTGATTTGTTCTTTAGAGAAGTTGTTAGATTGCATGGTATGCCTAAGACTATTGTTTCTGATCGTGATTCTAAATTCTTGGGTTACTTTTGGAAAACCTTATGGAGTAAATTGGGAACCAAACTGCTGTTTTCAACAACATGTCACCCACAAACTGATGGTCAAACAGAAGTAGTAAATAGGACATTAGGTACTTTATTACGTTCTATAATAAAAAAGAATTTGAAATCATGGGAAGATTGCTTACCACATGTTGAATTTGCTTATAATCGTTCTGTTCATTCTACAACTAAGTTTTCACCATTTGAGATTGTTTATGGTTTCAATCCATTAACCCCTCTAGATCTAACTCCACTTCCTGTAGGTGAATTTGTGAATTTTAATGGAAAGAGAAAAGCAGAGTTTGTAAAAGAATTGCACGAGAAGACAAAGATGCACATTGAACGGATGACTAAAGTTTATGAAAAACAAGCAAACAAGGGCCGCAAAAGTGTCATTTTTGAACCCGATGATTAGGTCTGGCTTCATATGAGGAAAGAACGATTTTTGGAACAAAGGTGATCAAAACTTCTTCTTAGAGGAGATGGACCATTTCGTGTGTTGGAATGCATTAATAATAATGCTTACAAGCTAGAGTTACCTGGTGAGTATAACGTTAATGAAAGTTTCAATGTTACTGATTTAATATCCTTTGATGTAGGTGATGAAGAAACAAAAGATTTGAGGACAAATCATTTTCAAGAGGGGGAGAATGATGCAAATCCGACTAAAGAGACTACGAATTCACAAGTCCAATCAACCGAACCTACAATGGAGCTGAACAGTTTGCCACAAAATGAGATGAATAATCATTTGAGACTGCAAGAGGGCCTAATCACAAGGTCAAGGGCTAAAAGATTCAAAGAAGCTTTATATGGGCTAATTAAAGAGATTGCTGAATATTCAAATAGAAGCCCAAATGAAGAGCCCAAGATGAGCCCAAGAGAAGGTCCATATATAATTAATAAGGAGAGATTTATAAATATAATAAATCTTTTAGGATAATATTAGTTAGTTCATATTTTTAAATTAGTTATTAAAATATTCTAGATATTTAGATTAGATATGGTTAGCTTATAACCATAATAGATTTTTTTCCTCATTTTGTGGGCCATTCAGTTGTTTTCTGAGCCTATAAAAGGCATACTCCACAACATTGGAGAGACACACTTTGGAATTTCAATCTTGTGAGTTTTGTCTTCTTGCTATCTTGAAAGAGCTTTTTAAACTTATCAGGTTTTTACTTGTGGCGTTCAAGCAATCAAGACTTATCACCCGGGGTTTTCTAAGAGTTCTTCTTAGAGGATTTGGGTGTGGCGTCTACATATCCCACACCTTGTTTCTCACATCAACAAGGTATATTCCATCTTTTCGCACTTGCATCGTTAAAGTCTTGGGATCGTTGCCATATTTGGTGTAGGGTGTTGTCAGCATATTGGCGAGGTTCGCATCATCTTATCTGAGGTATTTCTTTGTATGTATCATATAATTTTTTGTTATTATATTTATTTCTTATTATTTTTGTTATTTCCTTACATTTTAGTTCAACTTACTAATTTTTGTAATTACTTTTGCCTTTTCTCTTTGATTTTTTTCATCATTTATTGAGTCTTTTTTAGCTATTCCTACCATTTTATATATTGAATGATCCCGCCTATTTTTTTCATTTTGTTTTTATTTTTATATTTTTATTATTTTTTTAGACATTATTATTTTTTATGTTATTTTTCCTATTTGTGATGTTTATTTTAATTTATAATACAATGCCTTATCGGTTATTTAGACATTTCATAATTTTGTTTTGGAGTTTCTAAAATGTTTTGTTTACACACTATTTTTAGTGATTTTTATTGTTTATTTTTTAATTTATGTATTATTTTTTATTGTTACATATTTTTTAGGTTTGTTTTAATTATTTTTTACCATATTTTGTCTTGAACGATCCCACATATGTTTGGTTTTTCGTTGTGATTTTTTTATGTTCCTTGTTATTTTTGAAAGTTTATGGAATTTTATGTTTTTTACTATATTTGGTTTTAATTAAATTCTTTGTATTTTTATTGCAATTAGTTATGCATCTTGTTTGTGAATTTTTATTTTTAATTTTTCATACTATTTCAGGTTATTTACATTTATTATTACCATTATTTGTGTTTGCAATGTTTAACACTATTTTTGTCATATATTTGTATTTTTTTAGCGTTCATTATTTTTTGGAAATATATTATATTTTTAGTATTTTTTAGTATTTGTGGTGTGTTTTTGAATTTATCTTACAAAGTTATATTTATCATTTATTTATTTCTTATTTTTTTGTTATTTCCATATTTTTTATTTTAACCAACTATTTTTTGTAATCACTTACCTAATTTGTTTTTATTTTTTAGTGTTTCATAGTTGATACTTATCATTTTTGTTTATTGAATGACCCTCTTATTTTTGGCAACTTTTATGTACTTATTACTTTTTTGAAGTTTCTTAGTATTTTATACTATTTATTCTTATTTGTGGTGTTTTTTTGAATATATCCTACTATGTTTGGTTGGTTATTTAGGTATTTCTTTATTTTGTTTTAAAGTTTGTAATATTTTTAGTTTTACTTACTATAATTAGTGATTTTACTACTGTTGGTTTTTTAATGTTATATTATTTTTTTTATTGTCTCATATTTTTTGGGTTGTTTTTATTGATTATTATCATTTTTTGTCTTTAATGATACCACATATTTTTGGTGTTTCGTTGCAATATTATGTGTTACTTGATATTTTTTTTAAATTTATGAGATTTTAAGTATTATTTACTATTTTTTGTTTTTATTTAAATTTAATGTGTGTTTTTTATAGTAATTTGTTTTGTGTTTTGTTTGTGAATTTTTATTGTGTCAAACCGAGAAATAATCAGTCAATACAAGTGAGAAAATCGAATAGGTTTACGAACCTCAACCACTAGAGAACGGGCAAATTGAGAAATTTACAACTCCCAATTGATCCAAAGAGTTATAAAAATATTGGAAAGGGACTTTAGGACAATTTGGGAGAGAAACTTAGACTGGTTCAGGTGAACCGAATTGAATCGGTTTGGACCGAATTAAACCATCATTGAACTAGATGCTAAATTCATTTCTCTAGTTAGCTTACAATATTCAAATTGGAGAATTGAAGCAACCATTGGATAGAGAATAAATTTAGAAATTTTAAAAATTTGGTTGAATCGGGCCTGAACTTGCTAGTTTAAGCATTGAACCCGATTCGGACCAGTACGGTTCGGTTCGGAATAGTGTCATCTTCTTCCTTCAAATGACAACACTGGTGGAAAGGAAACACTTCCATCTAGAACATTTCAAGCCATCAATGAGTGCCATTAAGGTGTCAAACGGATAGCGGGAGAATCCCCAAGCTTCCTATATAAAGAGCCCCTATCCATTCATCCTTTACACAACTGAAAATTTCACTCTCTTTTAGCTACTAAGTTTTTTGTCGAAACTTGAATGAGAGCTCCGACATAATGGTTTTTTTGAGCAAAAGACAGTGATTTTGAGTTCCTTAGACTTAGGGATAAGTCAGCTACCTGATAGTAGTCACCATTCGACCCGAGGATCATCGGAGAAGTGCCAACATAATCAAATAGTGAAGCAGCTCCGATGGACCAAAGCTGGCTTGTTTTAGCCGAGCTGAAAGTGGTCAAATTGAGCACTCCTCAGGCTAAACCAAGTTCTCCCAACGCTTTCTCAGCCCTCATACGACCAAATTAGAGTGGAAAGGTAAGCGAATTTAGCTTCCCTCTAAAATTTCTAATCGGTGTTAGAGAGAATTAACGAAACTTCACTAACCGAATTCTCCCTCAATTCTACTTGAATTGATGTGATTCTTCATCCTAGGAGGAACTTTAGGACGAGAGCTACCTGCCCCAATCAAAAGCTCGGATCACCGCACCCCCGACAGTAAGCATTCGAAGCTTTCTCTCTCTAAGTTTAGTTTTTTGGCGAAGCTATGTTTGAGCTCATTTCGGCCCCAATTCATGCGATTCAAAGCTGAATTAAATCGTATGGATGTGTAGGAACTCAAATTTACATTCAATTTCAACAATTAAACCTGATTGAATGGACAATTTGATAAAATCAAATTCGACCAATTTGAAAGGGGAAAATTAGGGGAAAATTTTGGGGAAAATTGGGGATTTCGTAAAATTAAGGGACCAAAGTGCAATTTCATAAAATTTAGGGCCAATTGGTCATGAAAAAGATGTTGGAGGACAAATTGATTGATTTTTTAAAATTTATTGGGCTCAAATTACCATTTTTGTAAAGTAGGGGCAAAATGGTAATTTTTGAAAAGTTGGGGACCAAATTAGAAATTTGGGAAACTTGAACCCCTTCTTGTGATTTTGAATAAATTGAGGTCCCAAAGTGGATTTTAGAAGTTTTGGGACTCAATTTGGGTAAAATTAGCATTAGAAACCTATAGATAAGGAAAAAAGAACTATAGGGACCTAAATGTAAATAATTAAAAAGTTGTGCATTTTGTTTCATTCTTGAGGAATGAAGGCTATTAGGCTAGATGTTAATGAATAAGGATGTTCAAATCATGTAGGAACACAAAGGACTGGGAAAGCCAGCAAGGATAAGCTCGTGTGGAGGCAAAAAGTCGATTAAGAGGAAAATACACTACGAATATTGGGTGAGTGAGATTTTTCACATCATACCTTGTTGGGATGATGAGTATCTCGGAAATAAAAAAGCTAATACTATGTGGAATTTTAACATCACACCTGGTTAGGGTGATTCAAGGTGAAGTGAGCTACTCAACGATAGTCTCAATTTGCTCCGAGGGTCGTCGGAGAAATGCCATCGTGATAGAACAGTAAAGCATTTTGAGCAGACCAAAGCTGCCCTATTTTGGCCGAGCTTAAAATGGCCAATTCGAGCCCTCTTCAGGCCAATCCAAGCCCTTCCAATGCTTTCACAACCCTCATACAGCTGAAAGTTAAGCCAATTTGGCTCCCGTTTGTAATTTTTGATCAGTGTTAGAGAGAGAACCAATGAAACTTCACTAGCTGAATTCTCCCTCAATTCAACATCCTTTGTAATTTTTGATCAGTGTTAAAGAGAGAACCAATGAAACTTCACTAGCCGAATTCTCCCTCAATTCAACATCAATTGATGTGATTCTTGATCCTAGGAGAAACCTCTAGAAGAGAGCTATCCACCCAAATCAAAAGCTCGGACCGCCACACCTCTGACGGTAAGCTTTTGAAGCTTTCTCTCTCTAAGTCTAGTTTTTTGGTGAAGCTCCATATGATCTCATTCCAGCAACAATTCATGTGATTCAAAGTGCAATTGAATCATATAAATGTGTAGGAACTCAAATCTACCTTGAATTCAACAATTAACAACGTTTGATCGATCAATTTGATGAAATCAAATTCGGTCAGGTTGAAAGGTTGAAATAAAGGGAAATTTTGAGGATTTCAAAAATTCAAAGGACTAAAGTGCAATTTCCTAAAATTGAGGGCCAATTGGGCATGGAAAAGATGTTGGAGGACCAATTGGTCAAATTTTTGGAATTATTGGGGTCAATTTTACCCTTTTTGTAAAGTAGGGGCAAAATGGTAATTTTGGAAAAGTTGGGGACCAAATTGGGAATTTGGAAAACTTGAAGCCCTTTTTGTGATTTTGAATAAATTGAGGCCCCAAGGTGAATTTTAGAAGTTTTGGAACTCAATTTGGGGGAAAATCAACATTAGGGACCTAAAGTTAAATAAAAAGAACTTTAGGGACCTAATTGCAAATAATTGAAAAGTTTGGGTATGTTATTCATTCATGATGAATGAAGGCCATCAAGCCAAAGGATAATGAACAAGGATGTTCATATCATGTAGGGACACGAAGTACCGGGAACGCCAGCCAAGACAAACTCGCTTAGAGGCAAAAAGCCGGTCGAGAGGAATTCACTACCTTCACGGGTGAATGTGAATTTTTACATCATAACCGGTTGGGATGATATGTACCTTGGAAATTAAAACCCACTACTATGTGGAATTTTAACATCACGCCTAGAAGGGGTGATGTGGGAAAATGCACGGAAAAACTACTTAATTGTTATAAGTAGATTATACCTGGTTGGTATGATGAACTTCATGGAAGGAAGTAGAAAACCCGTTCATTGGTTATGAGAGGAGATGCCCTCACACCCGCTTAGTGTGATGGACAATTGAAAAATTATTTTGTTAGAAGTGCTCTCCCTTGTCTTTGTGCCACTACTTATATGTTTTGGGAGACCTTCTTGATGGGAGCTCGAATATCTTAGATAGGCTAAAGGCCTTAGTTTTGGAACATAGGGGCTAATATGCTCGATTTTGAAAATCTCATATAGTGGCCCAAGGCCAGTTGGCATGAGCAGGAGCTTGTAAACAAACATGAGATAAAGTCATGAAAGCTTTAATGAATGATGTGTTTGGCCATGGTACCAAGACAAGACTAACATACTCGATGGACTGGCGGTAGAGCGACAAGACAGGTCGACGGACTAGTTGAGACAAACAATTGCAGGTCGAGTTGAGGGTTGGGGTCGTTGGACCAATGGCACCAAAGATTAAATGGCTTATGAGGAAAACTACTGTTTTGTGAATGCACTGAGGTTTATGACCATCAAGACGCACAAGAGGGGTAGTGATGTGTCCTAGGGGCTACTGGATGACATGGTGGAGATAAGGGCAGTTTGTCGTGCTAGTAGTCATAGAAGCTCAACGTAGCTTAATGCGCATGAAACCATAGTGGGGTCGGGATGCGGTCTTTGTCCTCATACGGACACAAAGTTTTCTTTATGGGATTGAGGGTCGGATGTTGCATACATCCACTCATTCTCAGGGTAGAAGTGAATGAGTTTCTATATAAGTGGCCGGTAAAGTCGTTTTGACGCCACAAGTGGGTGCAGTGGACGTGCTACCTTGCGAATGTGTGTTCCCTTCATGATGAAGGGCGTGTGTTAGTTGATAAAGACACCGTTTGTGGTTAATGATGAGAAATGGCTATGAAAACTGAGATTTTGAGGTTGAAATGTTTTAAAGAAAATAAGGAGTCTGGCACACTCCAATTTAAACCATTTTGTGAAAGTCAAATTTTAAAACACCCATTCATTGAGTCGTTGAACTCACCCCCTCCCTTATACCCCTTTTCATGTAATCAAGGGAAATCCTACCCAAAGACATCAAGTTAACCACACCTATAAGATAAGTATGTTAAATTTAAATTTCATGTAATTTTGATAATGTTATTCCAGGAAAGGTACAGGTTTATAGGATGCCTTACTCCTCACAGTTTGAAAGAAGGGGAATACCCTTAGTAAACCGGCAGAGTGGCAGGTTGATTATGGGAATCTGACCAAACCGGGTCGGGGCATGACAAGTTGAGTGGTATGAGAGCCTCTTTCCTCGAATACATTATCAGGCCTAGATAACATAGTAACTGATAGGAATAATTTAAAAAATTTTAGATGGCCTCAAGAAAAGTGGCTAAACAAACCCGCGCTACCTTAGCCATCCCGGAAGCCAAGGAGAACCCCATCCCAAGGGAAGAAATGAACTAGGAAAATAGAAGGACCCTTGGAGTAATCCCAGGTCAAATAGGACTCGACAAGAAAGCCTCCAAGGTGTTCAAGCTCAAGGACGGCAAGCAATCGAATCATCAACAATCCCTTAAAAGGCCCCACAATGCTCAAATGTATGGGAGGAACCACAAAGGTCCACACAAGGAGATGACTTATTATAGATGTGGGCAATGGGGACACTACGTTAAAAGATGTCAGACATTTTAGAGGACAAGACCCAGGAGGATATGTTATGAGTGTATGAGGGTGGGACACATGGCAAAGAATTGTCCCACATTGCAAGGAATCCAAGCAATAACTTCCAATAAGGACACCTCCACCCCTACAGAAGCCCGAAGGGATAACATTACAAGAAGAACAATTACGGGTAGGGAACCCAATCTCACCTAGGAGGAAGTCCTGCTAGACCATAGTTTAGTTTCTCCTTTGTTTGTAGTGTGGGTTTGTTTGGTTATTTTCCTTGGGGCAATCTTCCTAGCAAGATCACATCATTGTTAGATAGGAATTTAGGAATGTGAGTACTTCATTAACAAGGGAGTACAAAAGGTTGGGGTTTTAGCCCTATCACAAAACGTAGTCTAGATAGGAAGCTATGGTTCTCCTGGCAAGTATCTTCCTTGGTATGATTATACGCCTGTACTAGCGTTCCTGGCTTTAGGCTTGACTCCCTTTGTACATAGGACTGTGACCTTAATCATGTCTTGGCACCGTACTCCTTGGTGGTACCGGATGTTTCCCCATTTGGTCCTTTGGGGCTTCTACTATATCTCGGCCATTGGGAAGCTTCTAGAGTTGTCTACTTACGAGGATAGGGTATTGAATAGAGTCATTCCTAGTTTTCTTGGTTTCTCTCTTGGAAGCCATATGAAAAATTTTAAGACAAATCCTATCAGTTACTATATTTTCTAGTCTTGATTATGTATTCGAGAAAACAGGCTCTGAGAAAGGCGTCCTTTAAACCTACACCTTTTCTTGGAATAACATAAATCAAAACTACATAATATTTTAAATTTGTCATACTTGTCTCACAAGCATCTTAGTTGATGGTCTTTAAGGGTAGGCTTTCCAAAATTTCCTGAAAGGGATATAAGGGAGGGGGTGAGTACGACTACTCAGTGAATGAGTTTTTCAAAACTTTTACTTTTATAAAAAAGATTTGTATCGAAGTGTGCTAGACTCCTTTCTTTCAAAAATCCTTTCAATTCAAATCTCAGTTTTTACCACCATTTCCATATTAATCACGGTATGTCATCACCCAACACACATCCTTCATCATGAAGGTCAAACGCACATTCATAGGCTAGCACAACCACTGAACACACTTGTGGCTTTGAAGGGACTTTACCGGCAACCTAGATAGAAGCATGTCCACTTCTACCCTAAGAATATGTGGATGTACGCGACATCCGACCCTCAATCCTGAAATCAATTCTCTGTATCTGTATGTGGACAGAGACCTCATTCGTCCCCACCCCGATCTCTTGCGCTTAGTGCTACTCCAAATTTCGCATGGTCACCTGGTACGATGAACTACCCTTATACTCACCGGGTCGTCTAGGGCCCTTAGGTTACATCTCTACCCCTTATGGGCGTCTTGATGATCCCGTAAGTATACTGCAAGCATAAATAGTATTTTCTTATCATGCCATATAATCTGTGGTGCCACTGGTCCAACGACCCCGACCCTCAACTCAAACTGAAACTGTTTGTATTAAACGGTCTAGAGACCTGTCATGTCGCACTGCCACTAGTTGACTGAATATGTTGGTCCTATCTTGGTACCATGGCTAAACAATTCATTTATTAAATTTTTATGGCATGTATCTCGTTTGTGTTTACGAGATCCTGCTCGTGCCCATTGGCCTATGACCCACTTGTTCGAGATTTTTGAAACCAAGCATAATAGCCCCCCAAGTTCCAAAACCGAGGCCTCAGACCTATAAGAGCTATTCGAGCTCCCGTTAAGATCTCCCAAATCGTTTAAGCATTGGCACACAACTAGGGGAGAGCACTTCCGACAAAAAAATATTTTCAACTGTCCATTATACCGACCGGGTATAAGGACATCTCTGCTCATAACCGATGAATGGATTTTTAACTTTCTTCGAGTAAGTTTCATCATACCAACTGGGTATGATCTACTTATAACTGTTAAGTAGTTTTTCCACATGATTTTCACATCACTCCTTTAAGTTGTGATGTTTTGGATTCCACATGGTAGTGGGTTTTCATATCAATGTACTTATCATCCCCAACTGGGTATGATATAAAATCCCACTCACAATAGGTAAGTGGTTTTTAACTTTAAACTATGCTCATCAACCCAACTACGTATGACATTCGTAAGCCCACTCTCCTATTAATGTTGTGAATTCCACTAGACCGGTTCCTTGATTTCACGCAAGCTTATCCTTGCTGGTGTTCCTGGTGCTTCGTGTTCCTACACGATATGAACATCTCGGTTCAGTATCTCTCGGCCTAATAGCCTTCATTCATTCCAAATGAATGAGAAAAACCAAACTTTTATTTATTTGCAATTAGGTCCCTAAAGTTACATTTTTTTAACTTTAAGTCCCTAATGCTAGTTTTTCCTCAAATTGAGTCCTAAAACTTTTAAAATTCCCCTTGGGACCTCAATTTATTTAATTTCACAAAAAGGGTTTAATTACCCAAATTACCAATTTGGTTCCCCAACTTTTCCAAAGTTACCATTTTGCCCTTCCTTTACAAAAATGGTAAATCTCGGGTGATCCAAAGGGTTCATTAAACCTTGGAAAAGAAAGTTAAGACAAATTAGAAAATAAAAACCAAAGTGGTTCAAGTGAACTAGATTACATAAGAACTTTAAAGTTAAGCGTGCTTACTTGAAAGTAATGTGAGGATGGGTGACCTCTTGGGAAGTATGAATTTTTTTTGTAACCCGAAATTTCGGTCAAAAATTTGTATGTACGCCTTATCATAAATTAATATATAATTACCGAATTCTAATAAATTAAATTTCAGTATTAATTCTAATAATTTAATTTCGGTATTAAATTATTTGTATTAATTCCAATAATTTATGGCAATATTAATATCAGTAATAAATCTCGCCCATTTAATACATGGGTTTTACAACTATATAAAGAGTTCATCCCCATTTCATTCTCTTCACACCTGAACACTTCTCTCTCTCTCTCTCTACTGCTCCATTTCCCAGTAAAGCTCGAACGAGAGCTTCGACTTAAACAAAGGTCGGGCTCTTTAGAACCGGGGGGGGGGGGGGGAGACAGCTATCTGATAGCAAATTCCAATCAATCCGAGTATCGTTGGAGAAACGCCGACATGATGGAATAGTGAAGCAACTCCAGCGGACCGAAGCTGCCCTATTTCGGCTAAGCTGAAATCGGCCATTTCAAGCCCTCCCAACACTTTCTCAGCCTTTCCACGACCAAATTAGGACCGAAAGGATGAACCTCATGATGAGACCTATCTGCCCAAATCGAAAGCTCGGACCGCCATGCCTTCACCGGAACACGAAGTACCGGGAACGCCAGCAAGGACAAGCTCGCGTGAATACCAAGAACCGGTCTAGTGGAATTCACGGCATTAACGGGTGAGTGGGTTTACAAACATCATACCTGATTGGGATGATGAGCACACCTTATAAAGTTAAAAACCACTTACCGGTTGTGAGTGGGTTTACTAACATCATACCCGGTTGGGGATGATAAGTACCTCGATATAAAAACCCACTGTTTAGTGGTATTTTAATCATCACTACTTAAAGAAAGTGATGTGAAAGTTATGCGGAAAAACTACTTACGGGTTGTAAGTAGATCATACCCGGTTGGTATGATGAGACTTCCTGGAAGGAAGTTGAAAACCCGTTCATCGGTTATGAACGGAGATGTCCTTATACCGGTTGGTATGATGGATAGTAAAAACCTATTTTTGTCGGAAGTGTTCTCCCCTGACTGTGTGCCAATGCTTAAACTATTTGGGAGACCTTCTCGACGGGAGCTCGAATAGCTCTGATAGGCCAAGGGCCTCGATTTTGGAACTTGGGGGCGAAATGCCCGATTTTAAAAATCTCGTACAGTGGGCCCACGGCCAGTTGGCACGAGCAGGAGCTCGTAAACGAACATGATATATGTGCCATAAAACTTAATAAGTGAATTGTTTGGCCATGGTACCAAGATAGGACCGACATGCTCAGTCAACTAGCGGCAGTGCGACATGACAGGTCGATGGACTAGTCAAGACAAACAGCTGCGGGTTGAGTTGAGAGTCGGGGCCGTTGGACTAATGGCACCACATATTACATGGCAATATAAGAAAATATTGTTTGTGCATGCACTATGAGTACGGGATCATCAAGACGCCCATGAGGGGTAGTGATGCATCCTAAGGGCACTGGACGACCTGGTGGCTATAAGGGCAGTTCGTCGTTCCAGGTGTCTGTGCGAAATCTGGAGTAGCACTAAGCGCATGAGACCGGGGTGGGGACAGGATGAGGTCTCTGTCCTCATACGGACACGAAGAAGTGATTTCGGGATTGTGGGTCGGATGTTTCGTACATCCACTCATTCCCAGGGTAGAAGTGGTCGTACTTCTATCCGGGTGGTAGGAAAAGTCGCTCCGAAGCCACTAGCGGGTTCAGTAGTGATACTGACTTGCGAATGTGTGTAACCTTCATTATGAAGGATGTGTGTTGGGTGATGACACATCGATAACTAAGAAATAATGGAAAAAGATGAATTTTTAAATGAAATGATTTTTTGAAAACAAAGGAGTCTGGCACACTCCATATAAATGTTTTTCTTGAAAGTTAAAAGATTTGAATCCCACTCACTGAGTAGTTGTACTCACCCCCTCCCTTATACCTCTTTCAGGAAGTCCCGGAAAGCCGAACCTTAAAGGACTTGCGCAATTAAACGCCTGCAAGATTGGTACAACTAATTTAAATTACTATGCAGTTTTGATTTATGATATTCCTGGAAAAAGGTGCAGGTTAACGCCTTACTCTTTACGATTTATAATATAAGGGAAAACCCTTTAGTAAATCGGGAGAGTGGCGGGTTGATCACGGGGATCCGACCAAACCGGGTCGGGGCGTGACACGATTCTTCAGCAATTTGAATAGCAAGTTTTAATGCTGGGACGAGCTCAAATGGAGCTTCACCGGAAAATGAAATGTAGAGAGAGAAAGCTTCGATTACTCACCGGTGAGGGCACGATGGTCAAAGCTTTCGATCTGGGCAGATAGCTCTCGTCCTGTGGTTCGTCCTAGAATCAAGAATTGCATCAATTGATATCAAATTGAGTTAGAATTTCATCATCAAAATTCTGTCGATTCTCTCTCTAGCATCGACTGGAAATTATAGAGGGAAGCCGAATTGGCTTACCTTTCTGTCCTAATTTGGCCATGGGAGGGCTGAGGAAGTGTTGGTAGGGCTTGGTTTGGCTTGAGGAGGGATCAAAATTGCTGATTTTAGCTCGTCCAAAATAGGGCAGCTTCGGTCCATTGGAGCTGCTTCACTATTCCATCATGCTGGCACTCCTCCGGTGACCCTCAGAGCAAATGAAGACTACAAGCGTGTAGTTGACTTCTCCCCAGTTCTAAAGAACCTGAGCTCACCTTGTTTTGCTCAGAAAAGTGCCCATGTCGGAGCTCTGGTTCGAGCTTCACCAGAAAATGGAGCAGTTGAGAGAATGGAGTTTTCAGATGTGGAGAGGATGAATGGGAATGGGCTCTTTATATAGGGAGCTCTGTCATGCCCTGACCCGATTTGGTCGGATCCCCATGAACAACCTGCCATTCTCCCAGTTTATTAAAGGGTTTCCCCTTATCCTTAACCTTAAAGAGTAAGACATCCTTTAAACATGCACCTTTTTCCTGGAATAACATAATCAAAACTACATAACATTTTTAAATTCATCATACCTATCTAACAGGCGTCTTAGTTGATGATCTTTAAGGGTAGGCTTTCTGAAATCTCTTGAAAGGAATATAAGGGAGGGGGTGAGTATGACTACTCAATGAATGGGATTCAAATCTTTTGACTAAAAAAAACATTTATGTGGAGTGTGCCAAACTCCTTTCTTTTAAAAAATCCCATCATTTAAAAATTCAAGTTTTCCATTATTTCTTAGTTACCACGGTGTGTCATCACCCAACACACATTTTTCATCATGAAGGTTACACACATTCGCAAGTTAGTATCACTACTGAACCCGCTAGTAGCTTCGAAGCGACTTTTCCTGCCACTCGGATAGAAGCACGACCACTCCTACCCTAGGAATGAGTGGATGTACGTGACATTTGACCCACAATCCCGAAATCACTTCTTCGTATCTGTATGAGGACAGAGACCTCATCATGTCCCCACCCCGGTCTCATGCGCTTGGTGCTACTCCAATTTTTGCACAGACACCTGGAATGACGATCTGCCCTTATACTTACCGGGTCGTTCAGGGCCCTTAGGACACATCACTACCCCTCATGGGCGTCTTGATGATCCTATACTCATGGTGCATGCGCAAACAATGTGGTGCCACTGGTCCAATGGCCCCGACTCTCAACTCAACCCGCGGTTGTTTGTATTGACTAGTCCGTCGACTTGTCATGTCGCACTGCTGCTAGTTGACTAAGCATGTCGGTTCTATCTTAGTACCATGACCAAACAATTCACTTATTAAGTTTTATGGCACATATATCATGTTCATTTACGAGCTCCTATTCGTGCTTATTGGCCTTGGGTCCACTGTACGAGATTTTTAAAATCGAGCATTTAGCTCTCAAGTTCCAAAATCGAGGCCCCCAGCCTATAAGAGCTATTTGAGCTCCCGTCAAGAAGGTCTCCCAAATATTTTAAGGCACACAATTAGGGGAGAACACTTCCGATAAAATAGGTTTTCACTGTCCATTATACCGATCGGTATAAGGACATCTCTGTTCATAACCGATGAACGGGTTTTCAACTTCATTCGAGGAAGTCTCATCATACCAACCGGGTATGATTTACTTACAATCGATAAATAGTTTTTCTGCATCATTTTCACATCACTTTCTCTAAGTGGTGATGATTAAAATACCACTAAACAGTGGGTTTTTATACCGAGGTACTTATCATCCCCAACCGGGTATGATATATAATCCCATTCACAACCAGTAAGTGATTTTTATCTTTAAGTTGTGCTCATCATCCCAACTGGGTATGATGTTAGTAAACCCACTCACCCGTTAATGCCGTGAATTCCCCTGGACCGGTTCTTTGTATTCATGCAAGCTTGTCCTTGCTGGAATTCCCGGTAATTCGTGTTCCTACACAATATGAACATCTCGGTTCATTATACTTCGATCTGATTGCCTTCATTCATTCCAAATGAATGAGACAGTCAAACTTTCATTTATTTGCAATTAGTTCCCTAAAGTTATTTCTCTTTAACTTTAAGTTCATAATACCAGTTTTTCCTCAAATTTAGTCTCGAAACTTCTAAAATTTATCATAGGACCTCAATTTATTCCAATTCACAAAAAGGGGATTAATTTCCCAAATTTCCAATTTGGTCCTCTGACTTTTCCAAAATTACCATTTTGCCCTTCATTTACAAAAATGGTAAGTTTTGCCCCAAAAATTCCAAAATTTCTCAATTGGCCCTCTACATTTTTATCATGCCCAATTGACCCTCAATTTTAGGAAATTGCATTTCAATCCCTCGAATTTTTTTAAATCCCCAATTTCCCCCAATTTTCCCCAATTCTAACTCTTTAACACAGCTGAATTTGATTTCATCAAATTGACCGATCAAACACCTTTAATTGTTGAAATTGAAGTTAAAATTGAGTTTCTCCATGTTCATACAATGCCATACAACTTTGAATCACGAGTTTTAATGCCGAAACGAGCTCAAACGAAGCTCGCCGAAAAACATACTATAGAGAAAAAAATATCCGATTACTCACCGATGAGGGCACGACGAATCGAGCTTCCGATCTGGGTAGATAGCTCTCATCATGAGGTTCATCCTAGAATCAAGAATTGCATCAATTGATGCCGAATTGGATTAGAATTTCGTCATTGAAATTGGGTCGACTCTCTCTTTAACACCGATCGAAAATTGTAAAGGGGAGCCGAATTGGCTTACCTTTCGGTCCTAATTCGGCCATGGGAGGGCTGAGGAAGTGTTGGGAAGGCTTGGTTTGGCCTGAGGAGGGCTCGAAATGGCCAATTTCAACTTGGCCGAAATAGGGAAGCTTCGGTTCGCTGGAGCTGCTTCACTATTCAATCATGCCGACGCTTTTCCAACGATTCTTGGATTGACTAGAGTTTGCTATCAGATTGCTGTTTTCTCCCCGGTTCTAAAGAGCCCGACCTCTCCTTCCGAGGTTAAGAAAAATGTTCAAGTTGAAGCTGTGGTTTGAGCTTCACTAGGAAATGGAGCAATAGAGAGAAAGAGAAGTGTTCGGGTGTAAGGAGAATGAATGGGGATGACCTCTTTATATAGGTGTAAAAATCGTATATTAAATGGGAGAGATTTATTACTACTATTAATATTACCATAAATTATTGGTATTAATTCCAATAATTTAATTTTGGTATTAAATTATTTGTATTAATTCCAATAATTTAATTTAGGTATTAAATTATTGGTATTAATTACAATAATTAAATATATATTAATTTATGGCTATTTTTTATAAGGCGTCGCATAGAATTTTTTTGACCAAAATTTTGGGTTACAAAAAAAATAATACTTCCTAGGAGGTCACCCATCCTCACACTACTCTTGAGCAAACACGCTTAACTTTAGAATTGTGAAGTTACTATTTCTCTATTGGTTCCGATTCATAAACCGACTCGGTTCTTAAACTAGTTTAATTCGGTTTGGGTCCGATTCACCCAAACCTGTCTGGTTTTGCTCTCCCACTTTGTTCTAAGGTTCCTTCCCAAGGTTTATAAATCTCTTTGGCTCACAAGGGATCCATAAATTTCCCTGTTTACCCTTTCTCATTCGGTTCCGGTTCATGAACCGACCCGATTCATAAACTGGTTCAATCCAATTGGATCCGGTTCATCTAAATCGGTCTAGTTTTTTCTTCCAATTAGTCCTAATGTTTTTTTTCATGGTTTTATGAACCTTTGGATCACCCGGGAGTTGTAAATTTTCAAATTGCCCGTTCTCAATTGATCGGGTACATGAACCGGTTCAGTTTTCTTACTCGGTTTGACCTGTTCTTTTCCCGGTTTTCCTTAACTCAAAAGGGCAGGGTTTACACTGACACTCTCCAATTCAAACTATTTTCTCAAAGTCATACTTTAAAACACTCATTCACTAAGTTGTTGAACTCACCTTTTCCGTTATATCCCTTTCAGGTAAGCTGGGGAAAACCTAACCAATGACCTATGAGTTAAACTACACCTGTAAGACAAGTATGAAAAGTTTAAATTTTATGCAGTTTTGATTTATGTTATTCTAGGAAAGGTGTAGGTTTAAAAGACGCCTTACTCCTCCCAGTTTAATGAAAGAGGAAACCCTAAATAAATCGGGAGAGTGGCGGGTTGCTCATGGGGATCCGACCAAACAGGGACGGGGCATGACAACTTGAGTGGTATCAGAGCCTGTTTACTTGAATACATTATCAAAACTATATAACATAGTGACTAAGAGAAAATTTAAAAATTTTTAGATGGCTCCCAAGAGAGAAACCAAGAAAACTAGGACTTGCATCACCAACACCACCCAACACTCTGTCCTTGTAGGAAGATCATTCTAAAATACCCGAGAAGCTTCAAAGAACCAAGAGATGTTAGTGGGAAGTATCTAGGAGGATGGTGCCAGGATCTGTTGAGGCCACAATCCTGAGTACAAAGGGAGCCAAGCCTAAGGCCAGGAACTCCATCAAGAGCTTATAACCTTACCAAGAAGGACGCTTGTCAAGAACCCTGTACCTCCCCATCTATTTCGTAACCACTTTTTGTAATATTGTTAAGACCCCAACATATTGTGCTACTTCTCCAACTAATAAAGAACTCCAAGTTCCTAAAATCATATCTCTCAATGATCTGATCTTGCACCTCAAGTTTTAGGAAGATTGCCCAAGAAAGGTAGCCAAACAAACCCGCGTTACCCTAGACACCAAGGAGATTCCCGTCCCAAATAAAGGATTGAATCAAGGGAATTATTAGGCAAAGAAAGCACGACAAGAAAACCATCAAGGTAATTAAGGAGTCTAGGAGAACACTTAGAGTAACAACTGGGCAAGAAAATGACCTATTACAAGTTGTGAGGAAAATAAGACATGAAGTGAAGAAATGTCCCACACCACAAGGATTTAGAATAATACTTCCAAGGATATCGCCCCCACAACAATTGAAATCTAAAAGGATACCATCCCTAGAAACAAGACTCCTGCTCGGAATTTTAACCACATCTAGGAGAAAGCTCTTCGAGGTCCCAACAAAGTGGTAGGAAAGAAAAAGGACTAAAGGTAGAATCTCGATAAAGTGCAAACAGAACAAAGGGTTGTTGAAGAGAATTTTCCCTTAAATTTTCAACCATTTAGGAGCAAGGAAGGAAGAGCCTCCACTAGAGAAGTTAAATCGAGCATTAGACGACAAATAGGATGTCTCGGGATGATATGCGTGACCCACTTTAAAAAAGCAGAGAAGTCAAATTGGAGTTTCAGACCAACATAGCAGAAGTAAGCAAACCGTAATAACAAGATAGTCAAGGAGAATAAATGATGCCCTAAGGAGGACCGGGAGGTAGTAAGGACTACACCCTAAGAAGGGCAATGGAATGGTCATTAAGGACAAGAACACTTGAGAGACAACTGCCTGAAGATAATTAGACAAAGTAAATAGTAGAGGCAAGGTAGGTAATGAACTGACCTCATGAGGGTCATAGATTAAGCTCTAGTAAAGAAAGGAAAGATGGAAAGGCCAAACATTTGGAAAAGAAGGATGGAGGAAATCCTTAAAGAGATTAATAGACAAGGCCAAATTGAAGACCATACTCAAAGCTAGAAAAAGATTAAGTAAGCCTCGCACAAAGAGGCTTGAAACAAATCATGTCTGAACTTTTCCCAAGTAAGAAAACTTCTGCAGGATAAAAGTAGAATTAAGTAAATGGTACAAGGACATACAACTATATTTCCCAAAAAGGGTGCATGGGAAGGACGACATCGAAGGGTGTCATTTAATGATTAGATATTTCCAAAGAATGAATGAAAAAGGAATTTCAGGAGAAAGGGAAAGAATCCTACCAAGGAAGGAAGCTCCAGAAAGGCATACATATCCTAATTAAGAGGAAATGGAACCAACTGAAATGGAAAGAAAGATAAGCTCACAAATGTAATGCTGGTTGAGATGGAAAGATAAAGTTCCAAGGAAAAGTACTCATGATGGCCTAAGAAGTAAATTAGACCCAAGGAATGGATAAATAGGATGGTAGCATCAAAAGATGTCGTAACAAGTAGGAATGGGTGGACTACAATAATAAGAGAATAAAAGAAAGAATGTATGAGGAATCTTGGAGAAGTAATGATGCGAACCTCGCCAATATGCTGACGACACCCTACACCAAATATGGCAACGATCCCAAGACTTTCACGACGCAAGTGCGAAAAGATGGAATATACCTTGTTTATGTGAGAAACAAGGTATGAGATATGTAGACGCCACACCCAAATCCTCTAAGATGAACTCTTAGAAAAGCCCGGGTGATAAGTCTTGATTGCTTGAACGCCACTGGTAAAAACCTGATAAGTTCAAAAGCTCTTTTAAGATAGAAAGAAGACAAAACCTCACAAGATATAAATTCCAAAGTGTGTCTCTCCAATGCTGTGGAGTATGCCTTTTATAGGCTCAGAAAATAACTGAATGACCCACATAATGTGGAAAAAATCTATTATGGTTATAAGCTAACCTTATCTAATCTGACTACCTAATATTATCCTAAGAGATTTATTATATTTATAAATCTCTCCTTATTAATTAAATCTGGACCTTCTCTTGGGCTCATCTTGGGCTCTTCATTTAGGTTTCTATTTGAATATTCAACAATCTCTTTAATCAGCCCATATAAAGCTTTTTTGAATCTTTTAGCCCTTGACCTTGTGATTGGGCCCTCTTGTAGACTCAAATGATTATTCATCTCTTTTGGTGACGAAGTGTTCAGCTCCATTGCAGGTTCGGTTGATTGGACTTGTGAATTCGTAGTCTTTTTAGTCGGATTCACATCATTCTCCCCCTCTTGAAAATGATTTGTCCTCAAATCTTCTTTTTCTTCATCACCTACATCAAAGGGCATTAAATCAGTAACATTGAAGCTTTCATTAATGCTATACTCTAGCTTGTAAGCATTATTATTAATGCGTTCCAACACACAAAATGGTCCATCTCCTCTAGGAAGAAGTTTTGATCGCCTTTGTTCCGGAAATCGTTCTTTTCTCATATGAAGCCAGACCCAATCACCAGGTTAAAAAATGACACTTTTGCGGCCCTTGTTTGCTTGTTTTTCATAAACTTTAGTCATCCGTTCAATATGCATCTTTGTCTTCTCGTGCAGTTCTTTCACAAACTCTGCTTTTCTCTTTCCATCAAAATTCACAAATTCACCTACAGGAAGTGGAGTTAGATCTAGAGGGGTTAATGGATTGAAACCATAAACAATCTCAAATGGTGAAAACTTAGTTGTAGAATGAACAGAATAATTATAAGCAAATTCAACATGTGGTAAGCAATCTTCCCATGATTTCAAATTCTTTTTTATTATAGAACGTAATAAACTACCTAATGTCCTATTTACTACTTCTATTTGACCATCAGTTTGTGGGTGACATGTTGAAAACAGCAATTTGGTTCCCAATTTACCCCATAGGGTTTTCCAAAAGTAACTCAAGAATTTAGAATCACGATCAGAAACAATAATTCTAGGCATACCATGCAATTTGACAACTTCTCTAAAGAACAAATCAACCACATTTGATGCATCATCCGTTTTATGACATGGAATGAAATGTGTCATTTTCGAAAACCTATCAACTACCACAAACACAAAATCCCTCCCCCTCTTAGTTCTTGGTAATCTTAAAACAAAATCCATGGAAATATCAATCCAAGGTGCATTAGGAATCGAAAGAGGAGTATACAGGCCGTGAGGTTGTTGCCTAGACTTAGACTCCTTACATGTAATGCATCGAGAACAAATTTTCTCAACATCCCTTTTCATGTGGGGCCAAAAAAAATGCTCATGCATCATCGCCATAGTTTTAGCTACCCCAAAATGTCCCATAAGTCCTCCACCAAGTGCTTCCCTAACAAGTAACTCATGCAAAGATGACTGAGGGATGCATAATTTGTTTTCTCGAAAAAGAAATCCATTTTGTAAATAAAATTTTCCAAACCTACCAGTTCGACAACCTTTAAACACTTCACAAAAATCAGGATCATTTGTATACAAATCCTTGATATAATCAAAACCAAGTAATTTTGAATCAAGCATTGAAAGCATAGCGTACCTTCGCGATAGAATATCTGCAACTATATTTTCCTTACCTTGTTTGTAGTTGATCACATATGGGAATGTTTTAATGAACTCCACCCACCTTGCATGGTGTTTGTTCAACATGAGTTGTCCTTTGAGATGTTTAAGAGATTCATGATCTGTGTGAATCACAAACTCTTTCGGCCATAGGTAGTGCTGCCATGTTTGGAGAGTTCAAACTAGGGCATACATCTCCTTATCATAGGTAGGATAGTTAAGGGTTGCTCCACTCAACTTTTCACTGAAATATGCAATTGGTCTTCCTTCCTGCATTAATACACCTCCAATACCTACTCCTGATGCATCACACTCAATTTCAAATGTTTTCGAAAAATTAGGCAATGAGAGCAATGGGGCAGTAGTTAATTTTTCCTTTATCAATTGAAATGCATTTTGTTGCTCATTACCCCATTTAAAAGGTACATTTTTCTTTATAATAGCAGTAAGAGGTGCAACATAACTACTGAAATTTGGAACAAAGGTCTATAAAAACTAGCTAATCCATGGAAACTTCTTACCTGACTTACTGAATTAGGTGTCGGCCAGCCGCGAATTGCCTTAATCTTTTCCTCGTCAACTCCAATCCCTTCTGAACTTATAACATATCCAACAAACACAAGTTTATCCGAACAAAAAACACATTTATTCAAGTTGGCAAACAACTTATGTTGCCTTAATGCTTCTAACACAACTCTTAAATGTGCTACATGTTCATCCATGGTCTTGCTGTAGATTAGAATATCATCAACATATACCACTACAAATCTCCCAATAAAAGCACGTAATACATGATTTATTAATCTCATGAAAGTGCTTGGTGCATTAGTCAACCCAAAGGGCATAACTAACCATTCATATAATCCTTGTTTAGTCTTAAATGCAGTTTTCCATTCATCCCCTTCTTTCATTCGAATTTGATGATATCCACTCTTAAGATCTATTTCCGAAAATAAACAAGATCCATGCAACTCATCTAACATGTCATCCAAACGAGGAATAGGGTGGCGATACTTTACCGTGATGTTGTTGATGGCTTGACAATCCACGCACATTCGCCATGTTTCGTCCTTCTTAGGTACAAGTAGCACTGGCACAGCACATGGACTCATACTCTCTTGAACATACCCCTTTTCCATCAGCTCTAGGACTTGGCGTTGAAGTTCCTTTGTTTCTTCAGGGTTACTTCTATATGCTGGTCGGTTAGGAATCGTCGCTCCAGGGATTAAATCAATTTGATGTTCAATTCCTCGAATTGGTGGCAAACCTAGTGGTATCTCACCAAGAAAGACATCGATAAATTCTTGCAAAACAGTAATAATATTGCTCGGCAAAGATCTGACAAGATCGTTAGTACTCAAAAAGGCGTCCTTGTACATAAGTACAATAAGAGCCTGATGTGAAAGTAAAGCTCGCTTGATCTCACTTTTTCTTGCAATAAAATTGCTTTTACTCTCTTTTTTTTTCCACTTCTGGCTTTTCCCTCTTTTTTTTCAACTATGATATTTCTCCTTTCTTTCTTTCTTCTATTTTCTGTTCATTTGCCTTTTTCTTTTTCAGTTGATCCTCAAAAACTTGCCTTGGAGTCAATGGTACAAGAGATATTGGTCTCTCATTCATCACAAAAGAGTACTTATTAGTGAATCCATCATGCATAACTTGACGATCAAACTGCCAAGGTCGTCCCAAAAGTATATGGCACGCGTGCATTGGTACCACGTCACATAGTATTTTATCTTGATATTTTCCAATGGAAAATGCAACCAACACTTGTTTGGTTACCTTGAGTTCACCTTGGTCGTTCAGCCATTGTAGTCGATAAGGCTTCGGATGCTTTAAGGTTGGTAATGCCAATTTCTCCACCAGCTCAGTGCTAGCTACATTAGTGCAACTTCCCCCATCTATAATAACACAGCAAACCTTATTTTTCACACAACAACGAGTTTGAAATAAGTTCTCACGCTGATTGTTTTCTTCTTCTTGGGCTTGAACACTGAGAGTTTGCCGTGCAACCAACAATTCCCCTTCTTCTGCATATTCATCAGCATCTTCAAGTGGTGGCATCCCCGGATCGATATCTTCTTTTTCATCATTGGTCTCAATCTCACCATTAGCATTGATCACCATTGCCCGCTTATTTGGGCATTGGCTTGCAATGTGACCCCTGCCTTGGCATCGAAAACACTTAATATCACAAGTTTTGGGAGTTGTGATATGGGTGTTACCTTGATTTTGGGCCATAGCCTGCTTGGTTGTCTCTTTTAGTGGAGCATGCTGAGGTTGAGTTGACTGACTCTCAAATCGCCTTGAGGATGGTTTCCATGAGTTCGAGGAACCATTGTTTAATCCCCTTTTGTGTAAACTCTTTCTCTTCAATTGTTGTTCGACTTTGATAGCTTGATGTACCATATCTTGCAGCTCAACATGATATTGCATTTCCACCACGTCAGCTATCTCATGGTTTAGACCATGCAAAAATCTTGCCATTATTGCCTCTCTATCTTCCTCCACATTTGCTCGAATCATCGCAATCTCCATCTCCTTGAAGTATTCGTCGATGCTTCTTGATCCTTAGGTAAGCCTTTGGAGTTTATTGAACAACTCCCGGTGATAGTGGCTGGGAACAAATCGTCGTTGCATGATCGCTTTCATTTCATCCTAAGACTCCACAGGGCGTTCGTGATTTCGTTTCCTTTCCTTCACCAACTGATCCCACCATATTATAGCATAATCAGTAAATTCGACAGCAGCAAGTCGTACCATCTCCATCCTCTTTTCCCATTCAAGATACGCTTCTGGATCAGTTTTTCCTTGAAAAGAGGGTATCTTCAACTTGATATTATCCAGGTTGTCATCAACTCGGGGTCGTTCTCTATGAGCATATCGATCGAACTCCTCGGGTTCTTGTGGATCAAAACGTCTTGGCTGAAAGCTTTGAGGTCGCTGTTCAGTAGGGGTATGTTGACGCGAACCCCTCACTCCTTCTTCCAATTGATCAATTCGCTCATGAAGTGGTTCCAACTCGGACTTCAGCATTCGTCTCATTTCGCTTATTATGGCTTGCATTTGTAAATTTGGAATCGGTTGTTGAGAATCTTCTTTATTTGGCGTATCTCCTCGTCGTTGTGCCATAAGTTCCTACAAATGATAATAGAAGAACCTTCCAAATGCTCACTCACGTATTTCTCTCAATCACTCGTGTTTTCACACTCAATTGGCCTTTTCTTAAAGATTCAAACACTCTTGCCATTTTCCTCTCGAATGTCTTCTTTCAATCTAAATTGAACTTTAAAAACAAATCGTTTTTACGAAGCAGTTCAACTTGAGGAACAATCAAGACAAATCAATAAAGGTTTTCAAAAAGTAATTCCAAAGAATTTAAGTGAGAGGTATGAATAGACTCAGATATAAGAGTAAAATTTAAATAGAGAAGAAAGAAATGAAGTAATAGACTTAGATAAAGCAGAATAAGAATGAGATATAAGATAGAATTGTGTGCCACTTTTTTTTTCTTTTGCCTTTTTTTTTCACGAATTTTTTTCATCTTTTTTTAGCACGAACTTTTTTTGCTCTATTTTTTAGCACGAATTTTTGGCTTTTTTTCTCTTTTTTTTTTTAACGTTGAAGAGAAGATAGATAGAAGAATATGATAATTTCTTTATAGAGAATAGAAATAGGTAGGGAAGATAAAAAAAAAAACTACATAAAAAGATGGGATGGAACTTGCCGTGCAACCGTGTGCTCTAATACCAACTGACGACACCCTACACCAAATATGGCAACGATCCCAAGACTTTCATGACGCAAGTGCGAAAAGATGGAATATACCTTGTTTATGTGAGAAACAAGGTATGGGATATGTAGACGCCACACCCAAATCCTCTAAGAAGAACTCTTAGAAAACCCCGGGTGATAAGTCTTGATTGGTAAGGGGTAATAACACTGAAACCTGTGAAAAGTAAGTACGCGATGCTCAAAAGAACACTGAGCTAAGAGTTTCAATGATGCAGTGAATAACTAGACACAATAACGATTGGGCATCTTGGAACTCCCAATCCAAAAATCTTGAGTAAGAACTCAAGGGGAAGAATCTTACACAAAGCAAATGAAGATGTGAACCTAGGGAAATACCTTTGAACTTGTGAGCAAGATATACTAGTTATGATAATCTTCATGGACGGAGTAAACAATGTAAAGGAAAGGAACTTCCTTAAGCACTTAATTTAAAATGGTCAAAGTGAAAGATCGATCGAAGTGTTAAAATGTTCAAGTTAACATTAAGGGAAGTTTATCCCAAAGTGAAAAATGTTGATTTAGTTTTGACGATAAAACTCCTAAAAGGAGGGGAGAGTTGTAAATCTCACCCTTTGGAGTTAAGGAAAACTGGGAAATGAACCGGTCAAACCGAGTGAGAAACACGAACTAATTCACAAACCTGATCATTAGAGAATGGGCAATTTGGGAAATTTACAACTCTCGAGTGACCCAAAGGGTTCATAAAACCTTGGAAAATGACCATAGGACAATTTGGGAGAAAAAATGAGACTGATTTAGGAGAATTGGATCCGATCCGAATTGAACTGGTTTATGAACCAAGTCAGTTCATGAACCGAAACCGATAGAGAAAGGGAAAATCGGGAAATTTATGGATCCCAAGTGACCTAAAGAGTCACAAAAGTCATGAAAAGGAACTTTAGGATGAATTGGAGATGAAAACCAAACCGGTTTAGGTGAACCAGATCCGAATCGTATTGAACCGGTTTGAACAACTATTGAACCAGATGTTAAATTTATTTTTCTAGGTGGCTTAGAAAATTCAAATTTGAGATTAGATGCAACCATTGGATAGAAAATGAATTTAGAATTTTTTAATTTTAAAAAATTCGGTTGAATCGGGCATGAACTAGCCGATTTAAGCTTTGAACCCGAGTCAGAATAGTATCATCTTCTTCCTTCACATGACAAAACTGTTCACTTGTAGAAAAACCGAGCAGCACCAACGAAGATGAAAAGTCTCCGGCCAGGAACATTTAGGAAATGAATGACCACCATTAAGGTGCCAATCGGATGGCTAAGAAGTCCGTGAGTGTAAACCCTATCCTTTTGCAGTTAAGGAAATCGGGAAAAGAACCGGTCAAATCGAGTGAGAAAACTAAACCAGTTCACAAACCTGATCATGAGAGAACATGCAATTTGGGAAATTTATAACTCCCAAGTGACCATAAGGTTTCATAAAACCTTGGAAAAGAACCTTAAGACAAATTGGAATAGAAAAACTAGTCCAGTTCAGATGAACTGGATCCAAATGGATTAAACCGGTTTATGAACTAAGTCAGTTCATGAACCAGAACCGATAAAGAAATGGCACCCTGGGAAATTTATGAATCCCGAGTGACCTAAAGAGTCACAAAAGTCAAGAAAAAAGGACTTTTGGATGAATTGGAGATGAAAACCAATCCGGTTAAGGTGAACTGGATCCGAACCAGATTGAACTGGTTTGGACCGGTTTGAACCACTATTGAATTGAATGCTAAATTCATTTTTCTATGTGGCTCATAAAATTCAAATTTGAGATTTGAGGCCACCATAGGATTGAGAATAAATTTAGATGAATTTTGAAAATTTTAATTTTGAAAAACTTGGTCGAATCGGGCCTAAACTGGTTGGTTTAAGCTTTGAACCTGGTTTGGAACAGTGTCATCTTCTTCTTTCAGATGATAGAGTTGTTCACTCACCGAAAAATTGAGCAATGCCGATGAAGCTGAAAAGTCTCTGACCAAAGAGTTTCAGGCAATGAATGACCCATAATAAGGTGCCAATCGGATGGCCAAGAAGTCCCCAAGCTTCTTATATAAAGATCATCTCCTCATTCATCCTCTCCACACTTGAAAACTCCATTCTCTCTCAACTACTCCAATTTTCGATGAAGCTCGAACCAGAGCTCCGATATAGGGTCTTTTCTAAGCCAAAGAAGGCATGGTCAGATTCTTTGGATTCGAGGAGAAGTCAGTCACACGCCTATAGTCTCCATTTGCTCCGAGTGTCACCGGAGAAGGGTCGATGTGATCGAACAGTGAAGCAACTCAAGCGGACCGAAGCTGCCCTATTTTGGCTGAGCTAAAATCGGCCAATTCGAGCCCTTCTCAGGCCAAACCAAGCCCTCCCAACACCTCCACAGTCCTCCTATAGCTGAATTAGAGCTAAAAGGTAAGCCAATTTGGCTCCCCTCTATAATTTTCGATCGGAGCTAGAGAGAGAACCGACAGAATTTTGATGAAAAAATTCTCGCTCAATTTGGCATCAATTCATGCAATTCTTGATCCTAGGAGAAACCTCAAGACAAGAGCTATCTACCCGATTGAAAGCTCGGACTGTCGCACCCCCGACGGTAAGCTTTCGAAGCTTTCCCTCTCTAGTTTTACGGTGATGCTTCGTTTGAGCTCATTCTGACATCAAATCGTGCTATTCAAAGTGCAATTGAATTATATGAAGGTGTAGGAACTCCAATCTAACTTCAATTCCAATGATTAAACTCATTTGATCAATCAGTTTGATGAAATCAAATTCGGCTGAGTTAGAAGGTTGAAATTGGGGAAAAATTGGGAATTTCAAAAATTTGAGGGATTAAAGTGCAATTTCATAAAATAGAGGGCCAACTGGGCATGATAAAGATGTTGGACGACCAAATGGGAAAATTTTGGAATTTTTGGGGCAAAACTTTCCATTTTTGTAAAGTAGGGGCAAAATGGTAATTTTAGAAAAGTTGGGGACAAATTTGGAAAGTTGGGAAATTGAACCCCTTTTTGTGAAATTGAATAAATTGAGGGCCAAGGTGAATTTTAAAAGTTTCAGGACTCAATTTGAGTTAAAATCGGCATTAGAAACTTAAAGTTAAAGAAAAATAACTTTAGAGACCTAATTGCAAATAAATGAAAAGTTTGATTTTCTCATTCATTTGGAATGAATGAAGGCTATTAGGCCAAAGGATAATGAACAATGATGTTCATATCATGTAGGAACATGAAGTACCAGGAACGCCAGCTAAGACAAGTTTGCATAATGGCAACATGCCGACTAAGAGGAAATTCACTACACTATCGGGTGAGTGAGATATTTAATATCATACCTGGTTGGGATGATAAGCACTTCAGAAATAAAAACCCATTGCTAAGTGGTATTTTAACCATCACACCTAAGAGGAGTGATGTGGAAATCACATGGAAAATCAACTTACTAGTTGTAAGTAAGTTATACCCGGTTGGTATGATTAAACTTCCTGGAAGGAAGTGGAAAAAACCCACTTATCAGTTATAAGCGGAGATGTCCTCATACTCGGTTGGTGCGATGGACGACTAAAAATTTTATTTTGTCAGAAGTGCTCTCTCTTACTATGTGTCACTGCTTAAAAGTTTTAGGAGACCTTCTTGACGCGAGCTCAAATAGCTCATATAGCTTAGATACCTTAATTTTGGAACTTGGGGGCTAATATACCCGATTTTGAAAATCTCGAATAGTGGGCCCTAGGCTAGTTGGCACGAGTAGGAGCTCGTAAACAAACATGATTATTAAGCTATGAAAACTTAAGTAAATTATTTGTTTGGCTACTGTACCGAGATAGGACCAACATACTCGATGGACTAGCAGTAGTGCTACATGATAGGTCTACGGATCAGTCAAGACAAACAGTTGTAGGTTAAGTTGAGAGTCGGGGCCGTTGGACCACTGGCATCACAGATTATATCACTTATGTGAAAGACTATTGATTTGTGCATGCATTATGTTACAGGACCTTCAAGATGCCCAAGAGGAGTAGTGATGCATCCTAGGGCTCTGATAACCTGGTGGAAATAAGGGCAATTAGTGGTAGTAAATGTCTTGCGAAGCTTGACGTAGCTTCATGCGTATGAGACTGGGGTGGGGATGGGGTGAGGTCTCTGTCCTCATATGGACACTTTTATTATGGGATTGTGGGTCGGATGTTGCGAACATCCACTCATTCTTAGGGTAGAAGTGGACGTACTTCTATCTAGGTGGCCAGTAAAGTTGTTTCGACGCCACAAGTGGGTACAGTAGGTGGGTTGGCCTACGAATATGTGTTTCCTTCATGATGAAGGGCATGTGTTGGTTGATAAACACACCATTATGATGAGAAATGCTTATGAAAACTGAGATTTGAGAATGAAATGTTTTTAAAAGAAAAATATGGAGTCTAGCACACTACAAATTCAAACTATTTTAGAAATGTCAAAATTTAAAAACCCATTCACTGAGTCATTGAACTCACCCCCTCCCTTATATCCCTTTCAGGTAACTTCGGAAAGCTTACCCAAAGAACACCAATTAACATACCTATAAGACAGGTATGAAAAGTTTAAAATTTTATTTAGTTTTTATTTATTTTATTCTAGGAAAGGTGAAGGTTTAAAGGATGCTTTAATCCTCATGATTTAAAAAGAAGGGGCAACTCTTAGTAAACCGAGAGAGTTACGGATTGATCACAGGGATCTGACCAAATCGGGTCGGGACATGACAACTTGAGTGGTATCAGAACATGTTTCCTCGAATACATAATAAAGACTAGAAAATATAGTAACTAATAGGATTGATCTTAAAAGTTTTAGATGGCTCCCAAGAGAGGAACCAAGAAAACTAGGAATGACTCTACTAAACACCATATACTTTTAGGAAGACAACCCTAGAAGCTTCCTAATGCCCGAGACATAGTAGAAGCCCCAAAGGACCAAATGATGCGAACCCCGCCAATATGCTGACGACACCCTACACCAAATATGGCAAAAACCCCAAGACTTTAATGACGCAAGCACAAAAAGATAGAATATACCTTGTTTATGTGAGAAATAAGGTATGGGATATGTAGACGCCACACCCAAATTCTCTAAGAAGAACTCTTAGAAAACCCTGGGTGATAAGTCTTGATTGCTTGATTCGTTTGTCAAATTCACATCATTCTTCCCTTCTTGAAAATGATTTATCCTCAAATCTTCTGTTCCTTCATCACCTACATCAAAAGAAATTAAATTAGAAATATGTATGCTATAGCTAATAGTATATTTATGAAATAACTTATTGTTGTAATTATTATTAATGAGTTTTAACACTTTAAATGATCTCTCTAATCTAAAAAATTTTGATAGTTTTCTATCCATAAACTATTCATTCCTTAGATGTAAACTAACCCAAATCCCTAGATCAAAAACAACTTTCATGAAACTCTTGTTGTAAAGATTAATATTTTCTTGAGTCTACTGTTTTCTATCCAATGGATTAAAACTATAGATAATCTTCAATGGTGATAACTTAGTCACTAAATAAATATAACAATTATAAGCAAACACAACATGTGGTAAACATGTAGTTAAAAATAGAAATTTTGTATCAAACAAAGTATTCCAAGCAAAACTAAGCAATTTAGTATCAACAACTACATTTTTTATACCTTTCTTACACTTGATCACATAAGGAAATATTTTGATGAAATCCACCCACCTTGCATGACACTCGTTCAGTTTGAGGGCTACTCCGCTTAACTTTTCATTATAAAATGTAATTGATCTTCTTTCCTGACTTACCAAATAAGGTGTTTGCTAATCTTGAATTACCTTAATCTCCTTGTCAATGCCAATACTGTAAAACCCACCCTTTTGAGCTAAGGAAAACCAGGAAAAGAACCGGTTAAACCAAGTGAGGATTCAGAACCAGTTCACAAACATGATTATTTCTGAATAGGCAAGTTGGGAATTTACAACTCTCGAGTGATCCAAAGGGTTAATTAAACCTTGGAAAAGGAACTTAAGACAAATTAGAAAACAAAAACCAAAGTGGTTTAGGTGAACTAGATTCCATGAGAATTTTAAAGTAAGTGTGCTTGCTTGAGAGTAGTGTGAGGATGGGTGACCTCCTGGGAAGTATGAATTTTTTTTTGTAACCCGAAATTTTGGTCAAAAATTTGTATGTATGCCTTATCATAAATAATCATAAATTAATATATATTTAATTATTGTAATTAATACTAATAATTTAATGTCGAAATTAAATTATTGGATTTAATACCAATAATTTATGGTAATATTAATACTAGTAATAAATTTTGCCCATTTAATACACGGGTTTTATGCCTATATAAAGAGGTAATCCCCATTTCATTCTCCTCACACCTTAACACTTCTCTCTCTCTCTCACTACTGCTCTATTTCCCGGTAAAGCTCGAACAAGAGCTTTGACTTGAACAAAGGTCGGGCTCTTTAGAACCGGGGAGAAGACAACAATCTGATACAAACTTCAGTCAATCCGAGAATTGTTGGAGAAGCGCCGACATGATGGAATAGTGAAGCAACTTCGGCGGACCGAAGCTGCCCTATTTTGGCCAAGCTGAAATTGGCCATTTCAAGCCCTCCTCAGGCCAAACCAAGCTTTCCCAACACTTCCTTAGCCTTTCCATGGCCGAATTAGGACCGAAAGGTAAGCTAATTCGGCTCCCCTTTACAATTTTCGATGCTAGAGAGAGAATTGACTGAATTTCAATGACGAAATTCTAATCCGATTCCGCATCATGTGATGCAATTCTTGATTCTAGGATGAATCTTAGGACAAGACCTATCTGTCTAGATTGAAAGCTTGGACCGCCAAGCCTTCACCGGTGAGTAATCGAAGCTTTCACTCTCTACAGTCTGTTTTCCGGCGAAGCTTTGTTTAAGCTCGTTCTGGCATTAAAATCTGCGATTCAAAGTTTCTTAGAATCGTATGAACATGCAGGAACTCAATTTCAACTCCAATTTCAATAATTAGAAGTGTTTGATCAGTCAATTTGATGAAATCAAATTCGGTAGTGTTGAAGAGTTGAAATTGGGGGAAAATTTGGGGATTATCGAAATTCAAATGGCCAAAATACAATTTTATAAAATTGAGGGTCAATTGGGCATGAAAATAATGTTGGAGGACCAATTGAGGAATTTTGGAATTTTTGGGGCAAAACTTACCATTTTTGTAAAAGAAGGGTAAAATGGTAATTTTGGAAAAATTGGGGAACCAAATTAGAAATTTGGGAAATTAAACCCCTTTTTTTTTGGGAAAATTGAATAAATTGAAGTCCCAGGATAAATTTTAAAAGTTACGGGACTCAATTTGAGGAAAAACTGACATTAGGGACTTAAAGTTAAAGAGAAATAACTTTAGGGACCTAATTGCAAATAACTAAAAGTTTGGGTTTTCTCATTCATTGGAAATGAATGAAGGTTGTTATGCCGAGTAATAATGAACAAGGTTGTTTATATCGTGTAGGAACATGAAATACCGGGAACGCCAGCAAGGACAAGCTCACGTGAATACAAAAAACCAGTCTAGTGGAATTCACGGCATTAACGAGTGAGTGGGTTTACTAACATCATACCTGGTTGGGATAATGAGCACAAATTCAAGATAAAAACCACTTATCGGTTGTGGGTGAAAATTTTATATCATACTCGATAGGGGGTGATAAGTAACTCGATATAAAAACTCACTATTTAGTGGTATTTTAATCATCACCACTTAGAGAAAGTGATGTGAAAATTATGCGGAAAAACTACTTACCGGTTGTAAGTAGATCATACCCGATTGGTATGATGAAACTTCCTCGAGGGAAGTTGAAAACCCGTTCATCGGTTATGAACGGAGATGTCCTCATGCCAGTTGGTATAATAGACAGTAAAAACCTATTTTGTCGGAAGTGTTCTCCCCTGACTATGTGCCAATGTTTAAACTATTTGGGAGACCTTCTTGACGGGAGCTCGAATAGCTCTGATAGGCTAGGGGCCTCGATTTTGGAACTTGGGGGCTAAATGCCCGATTTTGAAAATCCCAGGAGCTCGTAAACGCACATGATATATGTGCCATAAAACTTAATAAGTGAATTTTTTGGCCATGGTACCAAGATAGGACCGACATGCTCAGTCAACTAGCGGCAGTGCAACATGATAGGTTGACGGACTAGTCAAGACAAACAGTTGCAGGTTGAGTTGAGAGTCAGGGCCGTTGGACTAGTGGTATCACATATTACATGGCAATATAATAAAACATTGTTTGTGCATGCACTGTGAGTACGGGATCATCAAGATGCCCATGAGGGTAGTGATGTGTCCTAAGGGCCCTGGACGACCCGGTGAGTATAAGGGCAGATCGCCGTTCCAGGTGTCTGTGCGAAATCTGGACTAGCACTAAGCGCATGAGACTGGGGTGGGGATAGGATGTGGTCTCTGTCCTCATACGAACACGAAGAAGTGATTTCGGGATTGTGGGTCGGATGTCATGTACATCCACTCATTCCCAAGGTAGAAGTGGTTGTACTTCTATCCGGGTGGCCAGAAAAGTCGCTCCGAAGCCACTAGCGGGTTCAGTAGTGTTACTGACTTGCGAATGTGTGTAACCTTCATGATGAAGGATGTGTGTTGGGTGATGACACACTGGTAACTAAGAAATAATGGAAAAAAACCCAAAATTTTAAATAAAGGAATTTTTTTTAAAAGAAAGGAGTCTGGCACACTCAATATAAATGTTTTTCTTAAAAGTTAAAAGTAGACTTTTGAAAACCCATTCACTAAGTAGTCGTACTTAGGAAATCCCGGAAAGCCTACCTTGAAAGACCGTCAACTAAGATGCCTGTAAGACAAGTATGTAAAGTTTAAAATTTCATGCTGTTTTGATTATACTATTATAGGAAATGGTGCAGGTTTAAAGGACGCCTTACTCTTTACGGATTATAATAAGGGGAAACCCTTTAATAAACCGGAAGAGTGGCGGGTTGTTCACAGGGATCCAACCAAACCGGGTCGGGGCATGACAAATACCTTCAAAACTTATAGCATATACAGGAAATACAAGTGTACCAGCAAGATCCGACTAAAGACCTCTTATTAGTCACACCAGCAAGATCGGTATGTAAAGTTTAAAATTTCATTCAGTTTTGATTAATGTTATTCTAGGAAAGGTATATGTTTAAAGGACACATTACTCCTCTTGGGTTAAAGAAGGGGAAAACCTTTAATAAACCAATAGAGTGGCGGGTTGCTCACAAGGATCCAACCAAATCGGCTCGGGGCATGACAACTTGAGTGGTATCAGAGTCAGGTTCCTCAAATACATTATCATGACTATATAACATAGTAACTAAAAGAAAGTTTCAAAAATTTTAGATGGCTCCTAGGAGAGGAACAATAAAAAACTAAGACTGACTCTACCCAACACATTGTCCTCGTAAGAAGACCACCCTAAAAAGCTCTTCCATACCCGAGAAGTCCCAAAGAACCAAGAGACATTAGTGGGAAGTATCCAAGAAGATGGTGCCAGGACCTGTTGAGGTGACAATCCTAAGTACGAAGGGAGCCAAGTCTAAGGCCAAAAACACCATTAAGGGCTTATAACCTTGTGAAGGAGGACTCTTGTCAAGAACCTGTAGCTCCCCATCTATTTTGTAACCACTTTTTGTAATGGGGTTAAGACCCCAAAACATTGTACTATTTCTCCACTAATAAATAACTCCAAGTTCCTAAAAATTATATCTCTAAAAAATGATGTGACCTTGAGCCTCAACCATAGGAGGATTTCCCAAGAAAAGTAGCCAAACAAACCCGTGTTACTATAGACACCACGAAAACCAAGGAGATTCTTATCCCAAATAAAGGAACATATAAGGGGAATTATTCCACTAAGAAGACGCAACAAAAAAAACCATCAAGGTAATTAATGAGTCTAGGAGAACTTTTGGAGTAACAACTAGGCAAGGAAACAAACTATTACAAGGTATGGACAATAGAGACATTGCTTAAGAAAGTACCCAACACTACTAAGGATAGGTATCAAGATAACATGTTATAAGTGTATGGGGAATATGACATGAAGTGTAGGACTATCCCACACCACAAGGATTTAAAACAACACTTTCCAAGAAAAACGCCTCCACAACTATAGGAATCCAAAAGGATACCACCCCAAGAAATACAACTCCCGATCAAAATTTCAACCACATCCATAAGGAAGCTCTTCAAGATCCTAGTATAGTGGCAGGAAGGAAAAAAGACTAAAGATAGGACCTCGATAAATTGCAAACATAACAAGGGTAGCTGAAGAGAGTTCTTCCTTAAAAAGAAATTTCTAGCCATTTAGGAGCAAGGAAGGGAGCATCTCCACAAGAGAAGACAAGTCGAGCATTTGACAATAAAATGGAATGTCTTGGGATGGCAAGTACGACTCACTTTGGAAATAGCAGTGAAGCCAAATAGGAGTTTTAGACCAACCTAATAGAAGGAAGCAAGTTGTAACAATAAGATAGTTGCGGAGAATAAATGACGCCCTAAGGAAGGCCGAGAAGTAGGAAGGACTACACCCTAAAAGGGTAATAGGATTGACATTAAGAATAAGACTTGAGAAACAACTGCCCTAGATAATTAGACCAAAGGAAGGGTAAGGACGAGATAGTTAAAGAACGGATACTCGTGAAGGTCATAATTTAAGCTCCAGCAAAGAAGAGAGAGTTGAAAGGCTAAATGTTGGAAATAAGGATTAAGGAAATCCTTAAAGGAAATTATGGCCGAAAATGGAATGGAGACAATACTCAAGCCATGAGGAGGATTAAGTAAGCCTCACATAAAGGGATCTTGAAACAAATCGTGTCTGAACCCTTTTCAAGGAAGAAAACTTGTGCGGGATACAAGTAGAATTAAGGAAATGGTATAAAGATGTACCACTAGAATTCCCAAGAAGGGTACACGGGAAGGAAGACATCAAAGGATGTAATTTAATGGTTAAATACTTCCAAAGGACGCATGAAAAAGGAATTCTGGGAGAAAGGGAAAAAATCCTACAAAGGAAGGAAGCCCCAAAAAGGCATACATATCCCAACTAAGAGGAAATGGAACCAAGTGAAGTGGGATAAGAAGATGAACTTGCTCATGAAGCGCATTTTGAGGTGGAAGAACTCGGGGAAAGCATATTAGGAGGACCCAAGGAGTAAGTTAAACCCAAGGAATGGGTAAATAGGATGATAGCAACAAAAGATGTTGTACAAATAAGAGGGGTGAACTGCCCAAAATAAGGAAAAAGAGGAAAGAACATTTGAGAAACTTTGGAGAAGTATGCCCTCCAAATAAGAAGTGGTTGAAGGGGAAACAACCACTAATATCAAGACGGATCATGGTCCACACTTGCATAAAGAGTGGACGACTGTGCATAGGGTAGAGTACGCGGAATAAGACTAATAATCGAAAGTTCCTCAAACAAGGAAAAAGGGAAGAAATGGAATTTTAAGATAAGGAAGGATTCAAAGCTTGCAAATGCCCCAATATAGAAGGAGTTGTAAGGAAATGAACGAAGAAACCTTCAAGGAATCGTAAGAAGGTTGAGCATTTAGCTCCTAAGACAAAAGCCTCTTCTTTGAGGGATATAGTAGAGAATGAAACCGTAAGAAGGGAACTCCCCAAACAAAACAATAGACACATAGACCGAAATGGATCAAACGGGAATAACGAGTCATGAAATGATCATGAGTAAGTAAAAGTGAATTAAGAAAAAGGAAAGTCCTTGAATAAAGAATGCCAAGGACTTAAGTAGGAAAGAATCCCAGATTGTCGGTAAACCATTGGGGAAGCAAATAATTGGAACCAAAAAGACCCAATAAGGAAGTTGGGAAGGACGAGTGGATAAGGAAAACCAACACAGTTATATAAGTTCATTGGATAACGGTAAAGGTAGTCTAAGAATACTACCAAACGAAAAGAGGAATGAAGTTATACAATCATTGAAAGTTTGGAAAGTTGAGAACGATCCTCAAGGAAGTGTTCTAGAAATCTAATGGATAGAGGCAAGTTCTAGAAAATGTCATGTTGTAATGGGCATGTAAGCTCAACAGTCCCAAGAAAAATATGACTCAAAGTAAGGAAGAGTCAATTAGTAAGCATGACAAGGTCAAACATTAAAGTTGGACTGAAATTATAATAAACAACAAATGGAGGAAGGGTCAAAATAGGACAAAAAGCTAATAACACTGAAACCCGTGAAAAATAAGTACGTAGAACTTGAAAGGACACCGAGCTAATGGTTTCAAGGATGAAAAGAATAACTAGACATATTAACAATTGGGCATCTTGGAACTCCCAATCCTGAAATCTTAAGTAAGAACCTCAAGGGGAAGAATCTTGCCCTAAGCAAAGGAAGATGTGAACCTAAGGAAATACCTTTGGACTCATGGGCAAGACATAATAAACTCCAAGGAAGGCATAAACAATGTAAAGGAAAGGAAATTCCTTAAGCGAGTGATTTAAAATGGTCTAAGTGAAAGAATAACCGAAGTGTTAACATGTTCAAGTTAACAATAAGGGAAGTTTATCCCAAAGTAAAACTTTTTTATTTAGTTTTAGGGACAAAACTCCTAAAAGGAGGGGAGACTTGTAAACTCCATCCCTTAAAGACAAGGAAAGCGAGGAAAGAACCTATAAACCCGGGTGAGAAAACCGAACCGGTTCACAAACCTCAACTATTAGAGAAAGGGTAAATCGAGAAATTTATGGATCTCAAGTGACCTAAATAGTCATAAAAGTCATGAGAAAGGACTTTAGGGTGAATTGGAGGTGAAAACCAAACCGGTTCAAGTGAACCAGACCTGAACTGGATTGAACCGGTTCCTAAATTCATTTTTCTAGATGGCTTAGAAAATTCAATTTGGAGAATTAAGGCCACCATTTGATAGAGAATGAATTTGAAAATATTTAATTTTGAAAAACTCGGCTGAATTGGGTATGAACCATCTGGTTTAAGCGTTGAACCCGGTTCGGACCGGTACGGTCCAGTTCGGAATCTTCTTCCTTCAGATGACACCACTGTTCACTCATTGAAAAATCGAGCAGCGCTGAAAAAGATGAAAAGTCTCTGAGTAGGGAGTTTCAGACAATGAATGACCACCATTAAGGAGCCAATCGAATGACCAAGAAATCCTTGAGCTTCCTATATAAAGAGTCCCTCCTAATTCATCCTCTTCACACCTGAAAACTCCAATCTCTCCCTGCTGCTCCATTTTTTTTAGTGAAACTTGAACCAGAGCTCCGACTTGAGCAAAAGAAAGTATGTTCAGGTTCTTTGGATTTAGGGAGAAGTCAGCAACACGCCTATAGTCTTCATTTGCTCCGAGGAGCGCTGGAGAAATGTTGGCATGATAGAATAGTGAAGCAGCTCCGGTGGACCGAAGCTGCCCTATTTTGGCCGAGATGAAAATGGTCAATTCGAGCCCTACTCAAATCAAACCAAGCCCACCCAACACCTTCAGAGCTTTCCTACAACTAAATTAGAGCAAAAAGGTAAGCCAATTTGGCTTCCCTTTGTATATTCCAATCAGTGCTATAGAGAGAGAACTGCCAGATCTTTACTGACCAAATTCTCCCTCAATTCAACATGAATTGAGGTGATTCTTGATCCTAAGAAGAACCGTAGTACAAGAGCTATCTGCCTAAATTGAATGTTTGGACTGCCACGCCCCCGATAGTAAGCTTTCAAAGCTTTCTCTCTCTATGTTCATTTTTCCAGTGAAGCTCAGTTTAAAATTGTTCTGGCATCAAATTGTGCGATTCAAAGTGCAAATGAATCATATAGAGGTGTCGTATCACGCCCCGACCCGATTTGGTTGGATCCCCGTGAACAACCCACAACTCTCCCTATTTATTAAACGGTTTCACCTTATTATAAACCATAAAGAGTAAGGTGTCCTTTAACCTATACCTTTTCTTGGAATAACATAAATCAAAACTGCATAATAATTTAGATTTATCATACCTATCTCACAGGTGTCTTAGTTGATAGTCTTTAAGGGTAGGCTTTCTGAAATCTCCTGAAAGGGATATAAGGGAGGGGATGAGTACGACTACTCAGTGAATGGATTTTCAAAATTTTTTATCTTTAGGAAAAAGATAAATTTTGGAGTGTGCTAGACTCATTTCTTTCAAAACCATTTCATTTGAAATCTCGGGTTTATCACCATTTCCGTATTTAATCATGGTGTGTCATCACTCAACACACATCCTTCATCATGAAGGTTAAACACACATTTGTAGGTCAGTACGTCCACTAAACCCACTTGTGGCTTCGGAGCAACTTTTCTAGCCACCCAAATAGAAGTACGTCCACTTATACCCCAAAAATGAGTGGATGTGCATGACATCCAACCCTCAATCCTGAAATTAATTCTTCGTGTTCGTATGAGGACAAAGACCTCATCCCGTCCCCACCCTGGTCTCATGAGCTTAGTGCTACTCGAAATTTTGCACGGTCACCTGGTACGATGAATTGCCCTTATATTCACCGGTTTGTCCAGAGCCCTTAGGATGCATCACTACCCCTCATGGGCGTCTTGATGATCCCATAATCATAATGCATGCACAATCAATATTTTCTCATTATGCCATATAATCTGTGATGCCACTGGTCCAACGACCCCGACTCTCAACTCAACCCACAATTATTTGTCTTGATTGGTCTGTCGACCTATCATGTTGCACTGTCGCTAGTTGACTGAGTATGTCGGTCTTATCTTGGTACCATGGCCAAACAATTCCTTTATTTAAAGTTTTATGGTATATAACTCATGTTTTTTTATGAGCTCCTATTTGTGCCAACTAGCCTTAGGCCCATTGTACGAGATTTTCAAAATTTGGCATATTAGCCCCAAAGTTCCCAATACCAAGGCCCCCGACCTATAAGAGCTATTCGAGCTCCCGTCAAGAAGGTCTCCCAAATAGTTTAAGCATTGGCACATAGTTAGGGGAGAGCACTTCCGACAAAATATATTTTCAACTGTACATTATACCGATCGGGTATAAGGACATCTCTGCTCATAACTGATGAATGGGTTTTCAACTACCTACGAGAAAGTTTCATCATACCAACTGGGTATGATCTACTTACAAACGGTAAGTAGTTTTTCTGTATGGTTTTCACATCACTCTTCTAAGTTGTGATGTTTAAAATACCACATAATAGTGGGTTTTCATTCCGATATGCTTATCATTCCCAACCGGGTTTGATATAAAAATCCCACTCACAACCGGTAAGTGGTTTTTAACTTTAAGTTATGCTCATCATCCCAACCGGGTATGACGTTAGTAAATCCACTTACCCATTAATGTCGTGAATTCCACTAGACCGGTTCTTTGTATTCATGTGAGCTTGCCCTTGCTAGCATTCCCAGTACTTCATTTTCCTACACGATATGAACATCTCGGTTCATTATCTTTTGGACTAATAGCTTTCATTCATTCCAAATGAATGAGATAGTGAATCTTTCATTTATTTGCAATTAGGTCACTAAAGTTATTTCTTTTTAACTTTAAGTCCCTAATGCTGATTTTTCCAAAAATTGAGTCCTGAAACATTTAAAATTTATCATAGGACCTCAATTTATTCCATTTCACAAAAAGAGGATTAATTTCCCAAACTTCCAATTTGATCCCCCAACTTTTCCAAAATTACCATTTTGCCATTCCTTTACAAAAATGGTAAGTTTCACCCCAAAAATTCTAAAATCCCTCAATTGGCCCTCTAAAATTTTTATCATGCCCAATTGATCCTTAATATTAGGAAATTGCATTTCGGTCCCTCAAATTTTTGAAAATCCCCAATTTCCCCAATTCCAACTCTTTAACCCAGTTGAATTTGATTTATCAATTTGACCGATCAAACACCTCTAATTTTTGAAATTGAAGTTGAAATTGAGTTTCTTCATATTCATACGATTCCATAGAACTTTGAATCATGAGTTTTAATGTCAGAACGAGCTCAAATAGAGCTTTGCTAGAAAAGACATTGTAGAGAGTGAATGCTTCGATTACTCACCGGTGAGAGCACGACGGTTTGAGCTTTCGATCTAGGCAGATAACTCTCATCCTGAGGTTTATCCTAGAATCAAGAATCACATCAATTGATGCTGGATTAGATTAGAATTTCGCCCTTGAAATTTGACCTACTCTCTCACTAACACTGATAAGAAATTGTAAAGGGGAACCGAATTGGCTTATCTTTCAGTCCTAATTCGGCCATGGAAGGGCTGAGGAAGAGTTGGGAGGGCTTGGTTTGGCCTGAGGTGGGCTTGAAATTGCCGATTTCAACTCGACCGAAATAGGGCAGCTTTGGTTCGCCAGAGCTACTTCACTGTTTCATCACCCCAGCATTTGTTCGGCGACCCTCAAAGCAAATGAAGACTACAAGCATGTAGTTGACTTCTCCCTGGTTCTAAAGAACCCTACCTCACCTTATTTGGCTAAAAAAAGACCCTATGTCAGAGCTCTGGTTCGAGCTTTGCCGGAAAACTATGCAATTCAGAGAGAGTGAGCTTTTTAGGTGTGGAGAGGACGAATGGAGAGAGGCTGTTTATATAGGGAGCTCGGGGACCCATTGGCCATTCGTTAGACACCGTTATGACAGGCATTGAAGACTAGAAACATATCAAACGGAAGCGTTTCTTCTTCGTCGACGCTGCTTCAATTTTTTGGCAAGTGAACAGTGTTGTCATCCTGAGGAAGAAGATGACACTGTTCCGAACCAGACCGGACCGAGTTCGAAGCTTAAACTGGCCGGTTCACCCCTTATTCGACCGAGTTTTTCAAATCTAAAAATTTCTAAATTCATCTAAATTCATTTTCTATCCAATGGTGACCTCAAATCTCAAATTTGAATTATTTAAGCCACATAGAAAAATGAATTTAGGATTCGGTTTAGTAGTGGTTCTAACCGGTTGAAACCGGTTCAGATCTAGTTCACCTGAACCGGTTTGGTTTTCATCCCCAATTCCTTCACAAGTCCATTTCCATGTCTTTTGTGACTCCTTGGGTCACTTAAGGTCCAAAAAATTCCCGGTTTGCCATCTCTTTTTCGATTTCGATTCATAAACCAACTCAGTCCTTAAATCGGTTCAATATAATTCGGGTCGGGTTCACCCAAACTGATCTAGTTTTTTTCTCTCACTTTGTTCTAAGGTTCCTTCCCAAGTTTATAAATCTCTTCAGGTCACAAGGGATCCATAAATTTCCTTGTTTTCCCTTTCTTTATCAGTTTCGGTTTATGAACCGACTCGGTTCATAAATCGGCTTAGTCCAGTTGGATCCAGTTCATCCAAATTGATCTGGTTTTTGTCTTCCAATTCATCCTAAGATTCTTTTCCATAGTATTATAAACCCTTTGTATCACCGGAGAGTTATAAATTCCCAAATTACCCGTTCATAAATGATCAGGTTTGTGAACCGGTTCAGTTTTCTCACTCGGTTTGACCAGTTCTTTTCCCGGTTTTTCCTTTGCTCAAAAGGGCGGGGTTTACAACTCTCCCCTCCATTTAGGAGTTTTGTCCCCACAACTAAATTATCAGCCTTGTATGAGGAATCATTTCCTTTGATGCCCCTTTGGTGTTTGCTTAACATGCAAACTCTTCTCTTGTCCTTCCAATTAGCCCTTTTTACAACCTTCACTTAAGGAATTCCTTTTCCTTTATATTATTTACTCCCTCCATGGAGTTTATCATAACTAGACATACCTTACTTCAAGGTATATTCTTAGATTTTATCTCTTTCTTTGTTTAGAGCAACATTCTTCCCTTTGAGGATTGTTGGGCTTACATGCACCTTACAGCATGGCATTTTCTAGGACCTATCTCTGTCCATTAGATTTCTAGAACATCTCCTTGAGAGTCTCTCTTATCTTTTCGACCTTTCAAGGATCGTATAACTTCATCCCTCTTTTCTTTTGTTAGCATTCCTCAACTATCCTTTTTACCATTATCCTCTCCTCCATCATGCCTTTGAAGTTATGTCTCACATAACCGCATGGATTCCTCTTACCTACTCATCTTTCCCCAAATTCTTTATTGTGTCTTTTTGGTTCCAATTGATTGGGTTTTCCAAATACTATACCAACAAGTTGGGATTCATTCTTTCTTAGGTCCATCCTCGTTCCCAATGACATCCTTTTCTCAAGGATTTTACTTTGGCCTTAATCCACTATTACTTTTTTCATAATCATTTCGCAATTCTTTATACCGAGTTGATTCCTTTTGGTCTACATGTCGATTTACTTGGTTTGGGGAGTTTTCCTTTTTACCGTTTCATTATCTACTATTTCCTTCAAACTAGAGACTTTCACCTTAGGAGTTACATGTTCAACCTTCTTACCATTTCTTGAAGGTTTCCTTTCTTCATCTCCTTACACCCTTTCTATATTGGGGCATTTGCCTACTTTCATCCTCCATTGTCTTAAATTTTCGATTGCATCCCTTATTCCTTATTTGAGTAGCTTCCGATTATCGGTCTTATTTCGTATACTCCACCCCCATGCCCTAACCATCCACTCTTTAGGCTCTATAATGCGAGTGTGGACCACAATCCATCTTGATATTAGTGGTAGTTCCCTCTTAACCACTTCTTATTTAGGGAGCTTACTTTTGCATGGTTTCTCGGACGTTCTTTCCTTTACTTTCTTATTATGGGTAGTCTACCCATTCTTACTTGTTATGTCATCTATTGATGCTATCATTCTACCTACTCGTTCCTTGGGTTTAACTTACTCCTTAGGTTTTCCTAGTATGTTTCCCTTGGTTATTTCACCTCACCATGCACTTTATTTGCAAGTTCGTCTCCTCATCCCTCGTCACTTGGTCCCATGACCTCCTAATTGGGACATGTATCCCTCCTCAAGGTTTCCTTCCTTGGTGAGATTCTTTCCCTTTCTCCCGTAATTCCTTCTTCATTCATTTTCGTATGTATATATCCTTGAATGACATCCTTTGATGCCATCCCCTTCCGTTTACCTTTACTCTTGAAATCTTGCGGGTACATCCTTTGTACCCCTGTACACGTCTATTTCCTTTAAGTAGAGATCAAATCCTCCTTATTTCCAGATCTCTTAATCATCCTGCGAGAGGATTACTTAATCTTCTCCTAGCTTTGAGTTTGGTTGTCAATCCATTCTTGGCCATTGATCTCTTTAAGGATTTCCTCCATCCTTCTTTTTCCAAATATTTGGCCTTTCCACCTCTCCCTTCTTAACTAGAGATTAAATTTATGACATTCACGAGGGTTAGTTCGTTAATTGACTCGTCGCTACTATTCTCCTTGTCTAATTATATTGAAACAGTTGTCTCTCGAGTCTTCTTGTCCATAATGCCCATCCCATTGCCCTTTTTAAGGTGTAGTCCTTACTACTTCCCAGTCCTCCTTAGGGCGTCGTTTATTCTCCTTAACTATCTTGTTGTTATGATTTGCTTCCTTCCGCTATGTTGGTTCGAAACTTGACTTCTCTGCTTTTTCCAAAGTAAGTTGTACTTATCATCCCAAAACATCCCATTTGTCATCTAATGCTCGACTTGTCTTCTCTTGTAGATTCCTTCCTTGCTTCCAGATGGTTGGAATTTTCTTCTTAAAGAAGAATTCTCTTCCAGATGGTTTTATTTGTGGTTGATCGAGGTCCTACCTTCAGTCCTTTTCCTCCCTCATCTAGTTGACTCACACCATTACACCATCATTGAGGGACAAAAATTTTTAGGAACTCAAAATTTACTTTCGAAATACGATTACCAGCTTGGGGCTTTAGCTTTTCTTAAAGGAGATTAGGTGGGGAAGTATCCGTCACTATGCTAGGATCTTGAAGAGCTTCCTCCTAGGTGTGGTTGAAGTTTCGAGCAGGAGTCATATTTCATGGGGTGGAATACTTTCAGATTCATGTAGCTGTAGAGGCATTGTTCTTGGAAGGTATTGTTCTAAATCCTTGCGATGTGGGGCAATCCTTCACTTCATGCCCCATTTCCCTTACACCTATAATAGGTTATCTTAATACTTGTCCTTAGTAGTGTTGAGCACTTTCTTGAGTAGTGTTCCTATTGTCCCCACCTTGTAACAAGCCATTTCCTTGCCCAGTAGTTACTACTAGAGTTCTCACTCCTTATTCACCTTGTCGATTTTCTTGTCGAGTCTTCTTTGCCTACTAGTTTTCTCCTAAGAGTTCTCCTAGACTCTTTAGTCTTTTAGTTCATTTCCTTATTTGGGATGGGATTCTCCTTGGTCCCCGCATTTTGTTTGGTTACTTTTCTTGTAGGCTTACATCCCTTTTTTAGAGACATGGTTTCAAGAACTTGGAATTCCTCATTAATGGAGAAGGAGAACAATATGTTAGTGTCCTAACCATATTACAAAAAGGTGGTTATGAAATAGATAGAGGGCTACGGGGTGTTTGATAAACATCCTCCATGGTAAGGTTATAAGCCCTAGCTGGTGTTCCTAGTTTCAGGATTGGCTCCCTTTGTACTCGGGGGTGTGACCTCAATAGATCCAAGCATCATCCTCATGGATACTTTGACATTTGGTCCTTGGGGATTTCTACTATGGCCCAGGCATTTGGGAAGCTTCTAGAGTTGTCTTCCTACGAGGACAGGGTGTTGAGCCGAATCATTCCTAGTTTTCTTGGTTTCTCTCCTGGGAGCCATCTGAAAATTTTAAGATAAATCCTATCAGTTACTATATTTTCTAGACTTCATTATGTATTCAAGGAAACAGGCTACTCTTATCATGCCCCAACCCATTTTGGTCGGATTCTAATGAACAACCCGCCACTCTACCTGTTTATTAAATGGTTTCCCCTTATAATAAACCGTAAAAAGTAAGACGTCTTTTAACCTACACCTTTTCCTAGAATAACACAAATTAAAATTGCATAATAATTTAGATTTATCATACCTGTCTCACAGGTGTCTTAGTTGATTGTCTTTAATGGTAGGCTTTTCGAAATCTACTGAAAGTGATATAAGGAAGGGGTTGAGTACGACTACTCAGTGAATCGGTTTTCAAAACTTTTTATCTTTAAGAAAAAGATAAATTTTGGAGTGTGTCATACTCCTTTCTTTCAAAACCATTTCATTTGAAATCTCGGGTTTATCACATTTCCTTATTTAATCACGGTGTGTCATCACCCAATACACATCCTTCATCATGATGGTTAAACACACATTCGCAGGTCATTACGTCTACTGAACCCACTTGTGGCTTTGGAGCGACTTTACCGGCCACCCATATAGAAGTACTTCCACTTCTACCCTAAGAATGAGTGGATGTTCGCAACATTCAACCCTCAATACCAAAATCAATTCTTCGTGTCCGTATGAGGACAAAGACCTCATCCCATCCCCACCCCGGTCTCATGCGCTTAGTCCTACTCTAAATTTCGCACGGTCACTTGGTACGACGAACTGCCCTAATACTCATTGGTTCGTCCAAGGCCCTTAGGATGCATCACTACCCCTCATGGGTGTCTTGATGATCCCGTAATCATAGTGCATGCACAATCAATATTTTCTCATTATGCCATATAATTTGTGGTGCCACTGGTCCAACGGCCCTGACTCTCAACTCAAGCCGCAGTTGGTTGTCTTGACCGGTCTGTCGACCTATCATGTTGCATTGTCGCTAGATGACTGAGTATGTCGGTTCTATCTTGGTACCATAGCCAAAAAATTCCTTTATTTAAAGTTTTATGGCATATAACTCATGTTTGTTTATGAGCTCCTGCTCGTGCCAACTAGCCTTGGGCCCACTATACGATATTTTCAAAATCGGGCATATTAGCCCCAAAGTTGCCAAAACTAAGGCCCTTGACCTATAAGAGCTATTCAAGCTCTCGTCAAGAAGGTCTCCCAAATAGTTTAAGCATTAGCACATAGCAATGGGAGAGCACTTCCAACAAAATATATTTTCAACTGTCCATTATACTGACCGGGTATAAGGACATCTCCGCTCATCACCGATGAATGGGTTTTCAACTTTCTTCAAGGAAGTTTCATGATACCAACTGGGTATGATCTACTTACAACTGATAAGTAGTTTTTCTGTATGGTTTTCACATCACTCTTCTAAGTTGTGATGTTTAAAATACCACATAATAGTGGGTTTTCATTACGATATGCTTATAATTCCCAATCGGGTATGATATAAAAATCCCATTCACAGCCGATAAGTGGTTTTTAACTTTAAGTTATGCTTATCATCCTAACCGGGTATGACGTTAGTAAACCCACTCACCCATTAATACCGTGAATTCCACTAGACACTTTGTATTCACGCGAGCTTATCCTTGTTGGCCTTCTCAGTACTTCCTATTCCTACACGATATGAAAATCTCGGTTCATTATCTTTTGACCTAATAGCCTTCATTCATTCCAAATGAAAGTGAAAGTCAAACTTTCATTTATTTGCAATTAGGTCCCAAAAGTTATTTCTCTTTAACTTTAAGTCCCTAATGCCAATTTTTCATCAAATTGAGTCTCGAAACTTTTAAAATTTATCATAGGACCTCAATTTATATCTATTTCACAAAAAGGGGTTTAATTTCGCAAATTTCCAATTTGGTCCCCAAAGTTTCATCCAAAAAATTCTAAAATTCCAAAATTAGCCCTCTAATATTTTTATCATGCCCAATTGACCCTCAATTTTAGGAATTGCATTTTGGTTCCTCGAATTTTCGAAAATCCCCAATTTCCTCATATTTTCCCCCCAATTCCAATTTTTTAACACAACCGAATTTGATTTAGTCAAATTGACTGATCAAACACATCTAATTGTTGAAATTGAGTTTCTCCATGTTCGTTCGTACGATTCCATAAAACTTTGAATCGCAAGTTTTAATGCTCGAACGAGCTCAAATGGAGCTTCGCCGGAAAATAGACTATAGAGAGAGAAAGCTTCGATTACTCACCAATGAGGGCATGACGGTCCGAGCATTCAATCCGGGTAGATAGCTCTCATCCTGAGGTTCATCCTAGAATCAAGAATCGCATTGATGGATACTGAATTGGTTTAGAATTTTGTCATTGAAATTCGGCCGACTCTCTCTCTGACATCGATCGGAAATTGTAAAGGGGAGTTGAATTGGATTACCTTTCGATCCTAATTCGGCCGTGGAGGGGCTGAGGATGTATTGGGAGGGCTTGTTTTGGCTTGAGGAGGGCTCAAAATGGCCGATTTCAACTCGGCTAAAACAGGGTAGCTTTGGTCTGCCAGAGCTTCTTTACTGTTTCATCATGCCGGTGTTTCTCTGACGACCCTCGAAGCAATTGGAGACTACAGGTGTGTAGCTAACTTCTCTATGGTTCTAAAGAACCCGACCTCACCTTATTTGGCTTAGAAAAGACCCTATATCGGAGCTCTGGTTCGAGCTTCACCGAAAAACTAAGCAACTGAGAGAGAGTGAGCTTTTCAGGTGTAGAGAGGATGAATGGGGAGGTGCTCTTTATGTAGGGAGCACGGGGACCCATTGGCCGTCCATTTGGCACCGTTGTGACAGGCATTGAAGACCTGAAACGTACCGAATGGAAGCATTTCTTCTTCGTCGGTGCTTCTTTGATTTTCCGGCGAGTGAACATTGCTGTCATTTTGAGGAAGAAGATGACACTATTCCGAACCGGACAGGACCGGTCCGACTGGGTTCGAAGCTTTAACCGGCCGATTCACCCCTCATTCGACCATGTTTTTAAATCTAAAAATTTATAAATTCATTTTCTATCCAATGGTGGCCTCAAATCTCAAATTTGAATTATTTAAGCCACCTAGAAAAATGAATTTAGGATCTGGTTCAATAGTGGTTCAAACCGATTCGGATCCGATTCACCTGAATCGGTTTGGTTTTCACCCCAAATTCTTTCACAAGTCCATTTCCATGTCTTTTGTGACTCCTTCGGTCACTTAGGGTCCATAAATTTCTTGGTTTACCATCTCTTTGTCGATTCTGGTTCATAAAATGACTCGGTCCTTAAAGTGGTTCAATCTAGTTCACCCAAACTGATATGGTTTTTCTCTCTCACTTTGTTCTAAGGTTTCTGCCCAAGGTTTATAAATATCTTTGGGTCATAAGGGATCCATAAATTTCCTTCCCTATTTGTTCTTTCTCTACTAGTTCCGGTTCATGAACCGACTCATTTCATCCAAACCAGTCTTGTTTTTCTCTTCCATTTCATCCTAAGGTTGTTTTCCATAGTATTATAAACCCTTTGGATCACCTGAGAGTTGTAAATTCCCATATTACCCGTCCACAAATGATCAGGTTTGTGAACCGGTTCAGTTTTCTCACTCGGTTTTACCGGTACTTTTCCTAATTTTCCCTTACTCAAAAGGGCGGGGTTTACATGTAGAAACTTCAATCAAACTTTGATTTCAACAATTAAACTCATTTGATATGTCAATTTGATAAAATCAAATTCAGCTGAGTTGGAAGGTTCAAATTGGGGAAATTTTTGGGGATTTAAAAAATTTGAGGGACTAAAGTGCAATTTCATAAAATTGAGGACCAATTAGGCATGATAAAGATGTTGGAGGACCAATCGTCTAATTTTTGGGGTGAAACTTACCATTTTTGTAAAGTAGGGGCAAAATGGTAAATTTGGAAAAGTTGGGGGCCTAATTGGAAATTTAAGAAACTTGAACTCCTTTTTGTGATTTTGAATAAATTGAGGTCCTAAGTTGGATTTTAGAAGTTTCTGGACTCAATTTTGTGGAAAATCGGCATTAGGGACCTAAAGTTAAAGAAAAAGAACTTTAAGGACCTAATTGCAATAAACCAAAATGTTTGAGTATTTCATCTAAAGGACAAGCTCGCATGTAAACAAAGAACAAATCAAGAGGAATTTATTGCATTAACGAGTGAGTGGGATTTTTATATCATAACCATTTGGGACGATAATCACCTCATAAATGAAAAACCACTATTAAGTGGAATTTTAAACATCACACCTGAATGGAGTGATGTTGAAATTATGCAGAAATACTACTTACCGATTGTATGTAGATCATACCTGGTTGGTATGATGAACTTCCTGGAAGGAAGTAGAAAAACCTGTTCATTGATTATGAGTGGAGATGTCTTAACACTCGGTTGATGTGATGGATGACTAAAAGAATATTTTTGTCAGAAGTACTCTCCCTTGATTGTGTGCTAGTGCTTAAACTTTTTGGGAGACCTTCTTGATGGGAGCTCGAATAGCTCGAATAGGCTGGAGGCCCTGGTTTTGGAACTTAGGGGCTAATATGCCCGATTTTGAAAATCTTGTACAGTGGGCCCACAACCAGTTGGCATGAGCAGGAGCTCATAAACAAACATAAGTTTAAGCCATGAAAACTTTAAATGAATGATATGTTTGGCCATGGTACCAAGACAGGACTAACATAGTGGATGGACTAGCGGCCATGCAACATGACAGGTCCATGGACTTGTCGAGACAAACAACTATAGGTTGAGTTGAGGGTCGGGGTCATTGGACCAGTGGTACTACATATTAAATGGCTTATGTGAAAAACTATTGTTTTGTGCATGCACTGAGGTACGAGAACCTCAAGACGCCCAAGAGGGGTAGTGATGTGTCCTAGGGACTATTAGACAACATAGTGGAGATAAGGGCAGTTTATCATGCTAGCAATCAGGGAAGTCAACGTAGCTTCGTGCGCATGAGACCGGGGTGGGGTCAGGATGAGATCTCTATCCTCATACAGACATGGAGTTTCTTTATGAGATTGAGGGTTGGATGTCCCATACATCCACTCATTCTCAGTGTAGAAGTGGACGTGCTTCTATCTTGGTGGTCAATAAAGTCGCTCCGACTCCATAAGTGGGTGCAGTGGACGTGCTGCCCTACGAATGTGTGTTCCCTTCACAATGAAGGGTGTGTGTTGGTTGATAAACACCGGTTATGATCAAGGATTGAGAAGTGGCTATGAATATAAGATTTTGTGGATAAATTGTTTTAAAAGAAAATAAGGACTCTGGCACATTCCAATTCAAACTATTTTCTAAAAGTCAAACTTTAAACACCCATTCACTGAGCTGTTGAACTCACCTCCTCCCTTACATCCCTTTTCAGGTAACTAAGGGAAACATACCTAAAGACCTCTTGTTAGTCACACCTACAAGATCTATATGTAAAGTTTAAAATTTCCTATAGTTTTGATTAATGTTATTCCAAGAAAGGTATAGGTTTAATGGATGTTTTACTCCTCCCAAGTTAAAGAAGTGGAAATCCCTTAATAAATTGAAAGAGTGGCAGGTTGCTAATGGGGATCCGACCAAACTGGATCGGGGCGTAACATCATCCTTCCATAATCCGAAGGATTCATTCCACTCTTGAAGGTGGACCTCACATAATTTTGTATACTTTTAAGTATTTTCCCTCCCGATCTCATATCGGGGTATTCTCAATGGCGGTATGCAATCTCAACATCTACTCTTCATGGACTTAACCATTTAGACATGTTATTTCCCTTCTCTTCAGGTTCTATCTTAGGTTTATACTATTAAATTACATTCTTATTGTTTGGTTTCCTTAACTGAAACCCCACTTCTCATAGGCTCTACCACTCGTCCCTATCTTTGGCTTCTCAAAATATGTGACCACCGATTTCTATGGCATGACCCACTAGGATATTTGATCATTCGTCAGTTGTACCTCTCATGGTACCCTCATAATACTGTTTTGGCAACATTTTCAAATTTTGTGGTTTCAAATTTTATGTTATAATTGAAGGCCTTATCAATGTTATTATCATTTTTCTATCCACCCTAAAACATTTTGTTTCCAAAATCTTCTATTTTGAAAACACGGGCTCTCATACCACCAGAAGCTATCACGACCAGATTTGATTCATCGACTTGTTGTCCCATGCAACTTGCCAATCCCCTTAATATTACAGTAGCGAGATCTTTCATCAAAGTAAAAATGACGGGACTAAGGCTCAGAATAGAAAATACATCTCTATTTTTCAGTGAAAATTTGAATATTTTCTTTAAAGTATGGTGCCTGAAAAATGGTTTAACAATAACCTAGGAATACAATAGTTAATAAGCAGTAAATTATAACTTTCGTAATAGAGAAGAGGGCTATTGTAGACGACGATGATCTAGGGAGATCCTCACACTTCCGTCTCTTGCTTCCTCAGCTTTCACCTGCAATAGTTTGGGGGAGGGGGTGAGCTCACATCTCAGTGAGTAGGACACTAACGTCGTGACAGTACATAGCTTACAACCCATATCTTTCCCGTAAACAAACTAGAAAGATATACTATCTACCTCACTCATATTTGCCTATATGAGTCCCGTGGTTTACTTTTACCCCTTGAGATGTATGTCTCGAGCCATCCTACTCGTAGTCTAAGCTATGGTCAGGTTATCATTGGTCTCCCCATTTTTCCTTTTACACATTTAGTGCATTAAAGACAAACAATGGGACTCAATCCTGCACACACACATGGTCTATGCTCAAGCGTAACTGCTAGGATATATATAGCATGCGCCTCAACCTAACAACTCAAACATCAACACAAAAGCATGGGTAACTCATGGCTTCAAAGCAAATAAACATACACCGAAACGGATCACCAATTTTGCAATCTCAGCCAGGTAAGATAGGGTGTGAGGGCCTTAAGGCTCTCTTTCGACCACCAGCACCTTACTCGTGCCTTCTCACAGCTCGATGCCTCTACACCCCGGGGCTACTTAGGCCTCTAAATAACAAAACACATGGTGATACTCAGGCCTCTAACAATGATCAGAATTCGGTCCGCCCAATAGGATGCATCGTCAAACAACCCACTCAGATTTTTATCGAGACTTGTTCATCCTGACTGTTATTTCCTGTATCTCTAGTTGTGCGATCCTTGCGCAATTCACTGCAAGATTCATTCTACATTAATCAAATTACACAATCGATTCAGTTGAGAGGTTTATAAAATACTCATAATTATTATCCCATTATATTCCAAAAATTACGGCTTTGCCCTTGGGGCTATGTTCTCTCGACTAACATGTTGATGATCCTTCATAATTAATAACCCCACCTATGATTTCCTTCAAAATTAAGATTTGACCACATTATGTCTTATTCAATAAAATTACCTAAAAGTATCTAAGTTCCTTACTTAGATAACCTAACTTTTCCTAAATTTTGTATTTTGATCCTTAAGTGGGGAAAAATTACCATTTTGTCCCTACTCATCAAAAGTTCCTCAATTTGGACCCTAGTATTCCCAAGTCACTCATTTGGGTCCTCATAACTCTTTTAGAAACACTTGGGCCCCAAAAATGTATTGATTACATTTTGGTACCTAACATGGGCAAAATTACCATTTTGCCTCTTATTTGCAAAAATATTTATTTTTGCATATTTACTTTTAAAAATTACTATTTTGCCATTCATAATTCAAAATGAACTATTTAAATTCCCTTTGGGCAAAATTACCATTTCCCCCTCATTTACACCATATTTACGATTTTTCCCTTGAATTACCAAAAATGACTATAAACATCCCCGTATGTTTTAAAATCACTTCTAAGCCCCTTAGGCAACATTTAGGGAAATTTCCCATAACTCATTCAAAAACACTTGGTCCCCAAAAATGTATTAATTACATTTTGGTACCTAACATGTGCAAAATTACCATTTTGCCCCTTATATGTAAAAAAATTTATTTTTGCATATTTACTTTTGAAATTTACCATTTTGTCCTTCATAGTTCAAAATGAACTACTTGATATCCCTTTTGGGCAAAATCACCATATTTACGATTTTCCCCTTAAATTCCTAAAAATGACTCTAAATGTCACCCCCGACCTAGTTTGGTCGGATCCCCATGAGCAACCTGCCATTCCCTATGGTTCATAAAGGGTTTCGCCCTTTTCTAAACCACGAGGAGTAATGTGTCCTTTTTCCTAGAATAACATTATAAAAAACTGAAAATCTTTTAAACAGACATACTTCTGTTTAGAGTTCCCATACAAAGAGGTATTTAACTTTGGTTTTCACTTGGTTACTTGAAAATGGTAAAAGGGAGGGGTGAATTCTACAACTCATTGAGTGGGTGCTGAGAGTGAGTTTTCAAAATAGCCTTAGTTTATCCAAACCACACCAAGGTTATCATTTCCTTTAAAAATGATTTATTCCTAATTTTTTGTTTCAAAACCTTTATCCTACCAAGGGTAACTTTTTCTTTTAAAATGGTTTTCCTCAAATTTAATTTCCTTTCAAAAATCTTTTACCAAGGTTTACCATTCCTTTTCCAAGGATTCTCAAGTCTCGAAACCTTTTTCCCATTTCCATATTAGGTGTGTCCCCTTGGGAGGCATTTAATAAACAAGCACACGCCCTTCATCATGAAGGGTACACACATTCGCGAGATGCAGTTACGACGACTGCACCCACTTGTGGATCAGAGCGCCTTTACCATCCACCCTAATAGAAGTCCCTGACATCTACCTGGAGTCTCAATGAATGTCCCAGACGTTCAACCCTTAGACCCAAAATCATTTGTGTCCGTATGAGGATGGAGATCTCATCTAGACTCCACTCTTATCTCATGCACATGAAGCTAGGTTGAGCTTCCCTAACTGCTGGCACAACAAGCTGCCCCTTATCTCCACCATGTTTTCTAGTAGCCCTTAGGACGCATCACTACCCCTCTTGGGCATCTTAATGGTCATGAACCTCAAGTGCATGCACAAACAATAGTTTTTCCAAAAATCCATTTATCTTTGGAGCCACTGGTACAAAAACCCCGACCCTCAACTCGACATGCAGCTGTTTGTCTTGGCTGGTCCATCGACCTAGCCCTAACGCACTACCGCTAGTCCATCAATTATGCTGATATTGTCTTGGTACCTTGGAAAAATCACATAATCCATTCATTAAGAATTTTCATGGCTTTAATATATCATGTTTGTTTATGAGCTCCTGCTCATGGCAACTGGCCTTGGGCCCACTATAAGTGATTTTCCAAAAACGGGCTTTTAGCTCATTAAGTTCCAAAATTGAGGCATTTGACCTATCTGAGTTGTTCCAGCCCTCGTAAAAAAGGTCTCCCAAAAAAATTTAAGCATTGGCACACAGTTAGGGGAGAACACTTCTAACAAAAATCATCTTTCAATTCATCACACCAACCAGGTGTGATGATATCTCCGCTTACAACTGGCAAGCGGGTTTTCTTATTTCTTCAAGGAAGTCCATCATATCAACCGGGTATGAGTTTCTCTACTTACAATCGGTAAGTAGTTTTCTGCTTAGTTCTCACATCACTCCAACCATGTGTGATGTTTAAATCCCACATATAAGTAGTTTTTCATTTTTGAGGTACTCATAATCCCAATGGGGTATGATGTTAATAAACCCACTCACGATGGCTTACAATTTAGAAAAGGTGCTCATCATCCCAACTAGGTATGAAGTGTAAATTAGCTTGCTCAAGGTGGCTTCCAATTTAGAAAAGGTGATCATCATCCCAACCGGGTATGAAGTGTAAATTAGCCCACTCACTGTGGCTTCCAATTTAGAAAAGGTGCTCATCATCCCAACTAGGTATGAAGTGTAAATTAGCCCACTCATGGTGACTTCCAATTTAGAAAAGGTGCTCAACATCTCAATTGGATATGAAGTGTAAATTAAGCCACTCATGGTGGCTTCCAATTTAGAAAAGGTGCTCATCATCCCAACCGGGTATGAAGTGTGAATTAGTCCACTCACCTTCTATCCAAAGATATGTTCATCCTAGAGGGATTCCTAGGTATCCATCCCTAATTGGTCTTATAGGTGTTTCTCTACTCCGGTAATTCCAAATTTTTCTTAAATTTGGTTGTTGCATGGTGGATGTCGAGATTGAGAATTTCATATGTCATGCCTCGACCCGATTTGGTCGGATCCCCATGATCAACCTGCGAGTCACCCAGTTTGTCAAGGGTTTTCCCTTCCTTTAAACCATGAGGAGTAAGGTATCCTTTAAATCTGTACCTTTCTTGGAATAACATTACCCAAAACTATAATAAAATTTAATGTTAACATACCCGTCTCACAGGTGTAGTTAACTTGAGGTCTTTTGGGTAGGCTTTCCCTTGGTTTCCTAAAAAGGGGTATAAGGGAGGAGGTGAGTTCAACAACTTAGTGAATGGGTGTTTTAAAATTTGACTTTAAAAAAATAGTTGGAATTGGAGTGTGCCAGACTCCTTATTTTCTTTAAAACATTTCCTTCTCAAAATCTCAGTTTTCATAGTCATATGTCATCATTAACCATAAACGGTATGTTTATCAACCAACACATGCCTTTCATCATGAAGGGAACACATATTCATAGGGTAGCACATCCATTGCACCCACTTGTGATGTCGGAGCGACTTTACCAGCCACCTAGATAGAAGCTTGTCCACTTCTACTCTGAGAATGAGTGGATGTACATGACATCTAACCCTCAATCCCGTAAAGAAAACTCCATGTCTATATGAGGACAGAGACCTCATTCTGACCCCAACATGATCTCATGTGCATTAAGCTACATCGAGATTCCCTGATTACTAGCATGATAATCTGCCTTTATCTCCACCATGTCATCTAGTAGCCCTTAGGACGTATCACTACCCCTCTTGGGTGTCTTAAAGGTCTTGTACCTCAGTGCATGCACAAAATAATAGTTTTCCTCATAATCCATTTAATCTTTGGTGCCACTAGTCCAATAGCCCTGACCCTCAACTCGGCCTACAGCTGTTTTTTTCAACTGGTCCGTCGACTTGTCATGTCACACTACTGCCAGTCCATCGAGTATGTCGGTCTAGTCTTGGTACCATGGCCAAACATATAATTCCTTTTAAATTTTTCATGGCTTAAACTCATGTTTTTTTACGAGATCCTGCTCATGCAAATTGGCCTTGGGCCTACTGTATGAGATTTTTAAAATCGAGTATATTAGCCCTCAAGTTCCAATATCGAGGCCTCCGACCTATCTAAGCTATTTGAGCTCCCATCAAGAAGGCCTCCCAAAAGGTTTAAGCAATGGCACAGAGTCAGGGGAGATCACTTCCAACAAAAATAACCTTTCAACCATCCATCACACCAACAAGGTGTGAGGACATCTCCGATCATAATCGATGAACGGGTTTTCTTCTTCCCTCTAGTAAGTTCATCATACTAACCGAGTATGATCTACTTACAATAGGTAAGTAGTTTTTCCGTGTAATTTCCACATCACTCCATTCAGGTGTGAAGTTTAAAATTTCACTTAATAGTGGGTTTTCATTTCTAAGGTGCTTATCATCCCAATCGGGTATGATATAAAAATCCCACTCACCCGATAACGCAGTGATTCCCTCTTAACCGGTTCTTTGTTTTCACACAAGCTTGTCCTTGTTGGCATTCCCGGTACTTCGTGTTCCTATGCAATATGAAAATCCTTGTTCATTATCCCTTGGCCTAATAGCCTTCATCCATTATGAATGGATAAAATACTCAAACTTTTCAATTAATTGCAATTAGGTCCATAAAGTTCTTTTTCTTTAACTTTTGGTCCCGAATGTCGATTTTTCACCAAATTGAGTCTGAAAACTTCAAATTTTATTTCGGATCTTAATTTATTCAAAATTACACAAATGGGTTCAAGTTTCCCAATTTCCCAATTTGGTCTCCAAATTTTCAAAAATTACCATTTTGCCCCTACTTTATAAAAATGATAAAATTGACTTCAATAATTCCAAATTTGACGAATTGGTCCTCCAACATCTTTTCCATGCCCAATTGACCCTCAATTTTGAAAAATTGCACTTTAGTCACTTGAATTTTTGAAATTCCTACAATTTCCCAAAATTTCCCCTAATTTCAACCTCTCAACCTGAACGAATTTTATTTTATCAAATTGACCGATCAATCTAAATTTATTGTTGAAATTGAAGGTGGATTTTAGTTCCTACACATCCATACGATTCAATTGCACTTTGAATTGCATGAATTGATGTCGGAATGAGCGGAAACGGAGCTTCACCGAAAAACTAGACATAGAGAGAGAAAGCTTCGAAAGCTTACCGTCGGGGGTGTGGCGATCCGAGCTTTTGATCTGGGCAGATAGCTCTTATCTTGAAGTTCCTCCTAGGATCAAGAATCGCATCAATTGATGTCAAATTGAGGGAGAATTTGGTCAATGAAATTTCGCTAGTTCTCTCTCTAGGACTAGATGGAAATTACAAAGGGGAGCCAAATTAACTTACCTTTTTCCTCTAATTCAGGTGTATGAGGATTGTGGAAGTGTTGGAATGGCTTGGTTTGGCCTGAAAATGGCTCAAATTAGCCATTTTTAGCTCGACCAAAATAGGGCAGCTTCGATTCGTTAGAGCTGCTTCACTATTCTATCACGTCGGTGCTTCTTCGGCAACCCTTGGAGCAAATGGAGACTACAATCATGTAGTTGACTTCTTCTTGAATATTAAGAACCCGGGCATGCCTTCTTTGGCTCATAAAAATGCTCAATTCGGAGCTCTGGTTCAAGCTTGTCATGCCCTGACCCGATTTGGTCGTGGTTCATGATTAACCCACCTCCCTTCCTCATACTAATCTAGTATTTCTACTAAATAGTCCAAGGAAGGTAAAGGTGTTGGAGTACCTATTTTCCATAACAATGTTTGCAAAACATAAAAGTTACCTGATTGTGGTACCATTGGCTTCTTCTCCTAGCCTAGGTTCGTCGTGACGAGGTGTTTCTCCTAAAAAAGGTTAATGGGAGGGGGTGAGTTTCTACAAATCCCTTTCTATCACCCTTTCTATCATAGAAAGGGAACACACATTCGCAGAACAGTCTCCGACCATTCCACTTGTGGTTCAACGCATCTTTTTCATCCACCAGCATAGAGGTGTACTACCTCTACATTAAGTTTGAGGGGACATCAGTAGTTCTACCCTTCAAACCCTTATCGTGTCCTCTTGGTGGGACGAGACCTCATTTCCCTCCGGCCTCAATCCCAAACCTTCATCATGTCTGCTTTGTAGGATGAGACCTCATTTCCCCTATGGCCTCGGTCTTAGTGCACATGAGGCTATCACAGCTTCTTGACTAACTGACACGACAAACTCGCCATTATTTCATTTAAGTCATCCAAGAGCCCTTAGGACTCATTTGCTACCCCTCTTGGGCTTCTAGATGCTCTTGAATTCCTCATACATGCATACAGTAGTTTTGATTCATTAACCATGCTCTTTGGTGTCAACAGTCCAATGGCCCCGACACCCGACCTGGCCCACAACTATTAATCTTGACCGGCTCGTTGACCAGGTTTGAGCATACTACCACTAGCCCATCAAGCTTTGTCAATCCTATCTTGGCCCCGTGGCCAATCACACAACATTTCCAGCTTTTCTTAGAGATTTCATGGTTCTTATAGTTCATGTTTATCTACGGGTCCAACCCATGCACACTAGCCGTGGGCTCACTTCACGAGCTTTCCGAAAAGCTGGGCCTTCGATCCTATCATTTTCAAATTCGAGGTCTCAAGCCTATTGGAGCAATCCCAGCTCCTATTAGGGACATCTCCCAAGTAGGTCTCAAGTAGGTTCACGTAGTCAAGGGAGGCCATTCCTGAAAAAATGATTTTCAAACTTTAAAACAATCCTCATCACTCCCAACCGGGTATGATGCTGAAAATCCCACTCACCCGGTGATAGTGAAATGGTCGTCCCGGTGAGATCTTGACTCTGGTGTGCTTCCTTGCATCAGTACTTGAATGATCGACTCATGCATGGTTCGAGTACACTTATTAGGAGAATCGACATAAGGGACCTTATAGTCTCGGTTATATGCGCATAGGTCCTCTCACTATGCCTAAATTGCATTTAGGTCCCTCAACGTTTATAACCTTACATATGGGTCCCTAAATTTTCATTTGATCTCAATTAAGTCCGTAGGACTCCCAATTATTCCTCATGGTCCTTGAACTTTCCAGAATAGCCGATTGGTCCTTAATTTTCCTAAAATTTCTAATTGGTCTTTAATAATTCAAAAATTGCAAATTAATCCTTAAATTCCAAAAATTACAAATTCGTTCTCCATTTTATGTAATTGCCCAATTGAATCCCAATTAGAAATTAATTTCATGAAAATACCCCAATTTTCCTTAAATTACAATTTGGCCCCTAATTTCCCAAAAATCCCCAAATTCCCAATTTCTCAAAAATTACAATTTAGTCCATGGATCAAATTTTTGTTCAATTGACCCCTAAAATGGGGTTAATTGTGTCAATTGGTGATCTGAATCATCTTCCCAATGTCTTCCTCATCATTTTAAGCTTTGAATCGCTCGATTTGGCTTAGAAATGAGCTCAAATGGAGCTTCACCAAAAAATTCAGTCTAGAGAGAGAAATCTTCGATATCTTACCGGTGAGGGTTCGGCAGTTGAAGCTTTTGCTTTCTCTAGATTGCTCTCCTCCCAAGATTCCTCCTTGGATCAAACCACGCCTCAATTGGTGGCCTGAGGAGTGTGAATTTTAGTGTTAAACCTTTTGCAAAAATCGGCTGTGAACAGGGTTTTTCGACGATGGGGCGGCAGAGGGGCTTACCGTGCTAGCTCGAGGCAGCTTTAGGTAGTGTTTAGGAGGCTTGGTTTGGCCAGAATTGGCCTAAGGATGACTCGAGTAGCTCGGGTTGTTGACAATTGGGGAGTAGTGTTACTGTTTGAGCTTCCTCGTTCTTCTATGATGACTCTCGGGTGAAATGGAGGGTGCAACTTGATAGAGGACTTCCTCCTAGTTCTAATGGTACCAAATGCAGCTTATGAGGTGGAGAAAAGCCCTAATGTTGGAACTCTAGTTTGCTGCTCGCCGAAAAATGGAGTAGTTCACCTTCTTTAGTTGATTGTTGGATATTGAGATCGAATGGAGGGATGCTTTTTATATAGGGAGCTCGACAACTGCTAAGGCTACTCGCCAACATAAAACTCGGCCTTTGACTTGATCACCAGTAACCTGACCGGAGCATATTTTGACACGTTGGAGACTCTAGCGTTTTTGGCGACTCTTTCTTCTCTCTTCTCTCTATTTGCAGCTGGAGGTTGAAGACCATACCGTGGTAGGTATGCCATGTGGCGCGCTGTGATTGGTCATTTTTTTCTAACGTGGATTGCCAGCATGGCTGCCATGTCAGTTGTTGACCATTTACCTTTGACCGTTAACTAGTTTGTTAACCGTTGATTGGTCGTAGCATTGACTGATTCGGTCCGACCGGGTTTGGTGACCCAAATTCAAAATTTGGTCGGTTCGGACTTGATTCGACCGATTGTCTAAAATTTAAAAATTTCTAAATTAATCTAAATTCATTTTCTATTTAATGGTGGTCTCAATTTCCCAAATTGACATTTTTAAGCCACCTAGAAAAAAAAATTATTGAATAGGTTCACTATGGTTCATCCCAGTTCGAGTCCGGCTCACCCTAAACCGATTCGATTCTCTCATCAATTCCACTTCCCAGTTCTTCCTCATGACTTTTATGAATTTTTTGTCATTTGGGATTTTCCAATTTCCCATTTTAACCCTTCTTTGACATTTTTTTGTCCCTTTTTTTGGCTCGGTTTTCTCAAAACCGCCAGTTCCTTTCCCAGTTTACTTGGTCCGAGGGTCAAGTTCCACAACTATCCCCTCCTTTTAGGAGTTTTGTCCTCAAAACTTAGCCATCCATCCTTGACATCAGAAACGGATTCTCTTGTGGTCAACTCAGGGTTTGATATGACATCCTATCGCTCTAGTTTCCCCCTTTTTGTTCACTCATTTATTTCCTTGGACTTAGTTCCTTTGCTTTGCTTTACCCCTGTGTCCAAGTAATCACCTCTTAGTTGAAGGGCGCATTTTCCAAGGTTTCTTGGGTATCCTTCCCTAGATTCCTTTATTATGGGTATTCCATCCATTCCCACCTGTTACGGTATTACCTAAGTTTGTCATCCTACTATCCACTCCTTGGGTTTTGCTTCACTACTTGGCTTTGGGTACACTCTCCTTTTCATCTGTCCTTGAGGTATCAGAACCTTAACCGACTCCATGACATCCTTTGATGTCATCTTTTCTTTTCTACTTTCCCTTCCTCCGCATCCTTTCTTTATTCCTACAAGTTTACTTGATTTCAGTAGATTCCATGAAAGGTGCACTTGGTCCTTCTTATGGTGTGAGGGTGCTTGCTACATTCTGTTTGGCCACAAATTGTCCTAGGGATTTCCTTCATCCTTCACTTCCTACATTTGCCCCTCTTTACTTTTCTCTTTTCATCGAGATTTGAATTCATGAGTCTCATGAGGGTCGATTTGTTCAGCAACCCTATTCCAACTGCTCTCTTTGTCTTGAGACATTTGACTCTCGAGTTCATTTAATTCCCATCCTATCACCTTCTTCAGGGTGTGGTTGTCACCACTCCTTCTGGTCTTGCTTAGGGCATTGTTTTTTGTGCCCTTCGGTTATCCCATAGTTACTAGTTGTCTACTTTCACGGGGTTAGTCCGCAACCCTACTTGGCTCCTCTGCTTTTCCCAAGAGGTTACAATTTGCCATTCCTAACTCCATGTTCTTACCCGAGTAACTACTAGTTCTCATCTTGGTCTTGCGCACTCCCGATTACTCCTTGTTGTCTAATCCTAGGTTTCCTCAAGTAGATAGGGTTAGAGACTAGTCTTGATGTTTACCGGTTCTTAGTTAGTGGATGTACTCTTCCAAGATCCCTTTTCTCCTTGAAACCTCCTTCCTTTGCCTCTAGGTTATAATCACCTTGCCTATCCTACTTGGGTTATTGCCTTTCCTACCGCCTTCTCATTTGCCTATTCTTTGGGTTTAGCTCTATGCATGGTTTTACCTCCCCTCTCTCTTTCAGGAAGGTTGGAATACCTTGACCTCCTTTAAAGTTGTTATTTATCCTTATTAGGTTTGTCCTGTTTTGTTCCTTATTCGTCCTGGGGCACGAGATTTTTATTGTAGTCATTACGAGTTAGGGCAATAAATTTTTTATGAGAATTTAAAATCTTATTTCTTGGAAATTGAATACAGTACATTTTGGGGCACTATTTCTCTAAGAAAGTTTGGGAAGCTTTATGCTAGAGTTTTGATAAACTATCCCTGGGTGGGTTTGAAATCCCCATTTGGAGTTGTGGCTTCCAAGGTGGCATCCTGCCTTTCATCCTCTTGGGCTCCAGTGGTCGGGGGAGGGGGGGGTGGTATTTCTCTTGGGAGGTATTGCTATCCATCCTAGTGGTGTGGGACATTTTCTCGTCATGTGTCCTATTTCTCCACACCTATAGTAGGTTATGCCTACATTGTTCCTACGTGGGCCCTTCGGTATTTGTGTGGAGGAGAGGCTTCTTATGTCCTCTTTCCCTTTCTATTCCTTTCTTCATGTCCTTCCCTGCTCATGGAGATAGTGCATCCATGAGTGGGTAGCACATTCCTTAATGGTATTGGGCACCTTCAGGTGTAATGTCCCTTCTGTCCACAATTGTAGCAAGTTACTTCCTTGAGTGGATCTCTATAGCTTCTTCTCCATCCCAAGCTCTAGGAGGTTTTTCTTGGTATGCTAGGGGCCTCCATGTGTCACCATCCTCTGGGTGCACACATCTCGTGGAACGGTGCCCATTCCTAAGTCCGAAGCAAGGTTCTCCGAATACCTTGACGAATTCTTCGAAAGACTTCTTGGCTCAACAGACATCCTTGGTCTTAAGGGTTTGGTCCTCCTAGGCTCTTGAGCTCCCAAGCTAATTTCCTCGTGTGGGGCAGGATTTCTACCTAGTTCCGGGGTGGCTATGATAGAGTGTGTCCATTCGGTTTTTATAGGGGTGGTCATATATGTTGACAGAAGTTTATTGTGGGTTAATGTTCTAGGTCTCTTAGTTTTGAAACTTTGTTTGGAAAATCTTGCACTGATACCACTTAAGTTGTCATGCCCTGACCTAGTTTGGCAAGGTTCATGATCAACCCACCACCCTTCCTCGTACTAATTGATTATTTCTACTAACTAGTCCAAGGTAAAGTTGTTGGAGTACCAGTTTTCCATAACAAAGTTTACAAAGCATAAAAGTTACCTTATGGCAGTACCATTGGCTTCTTCTCCTAGCCTAGGCTCATCGTGGTGAGGTGTTTCTCCTGAAAACTGTTAATGGGGCGGGGGGTGGGTGAGTTTCTACAACCTAGTGAGAGGGAGTTGGGAAGTGGGTTTTCAAAACAATTAGTTTATCAAAAAGTTTTATGTTTTTTAATTTATTGTAATATGAGTTTATCTCTTCTTGAACATTTCCCCTTGCTTGGGAGATGCCTCAATAAACAATCACCCACCCTTTCAATCATAGAAAGGGATCACATGTTCATAGAATAGTCCCCAACCATTCCACTCGTATACTGCCTCTACCCTAAGTTTAAGGGGACATCAGTAGTCCTACCCTTCAAACCCATATCATGTTCGCTTGGTGGGACAAGACCTCATTTCCCTCGTGGCCTCAGTCCCAATGCTTCATCATGTCCGCTTTGAGGGACGAGATCTCATTCCCCCCTACCTCGGTCTTAGTGTGCATGAAGTTAACAAAGCTTCATGGCTGACTGGCATGACAGACCCGCCCTTATTGCATCCAAGTCATCCAACAACCTTTAGGATTGATCGACTACCCATCTTGGGCGTCTAGATGCTCCCAATTTCCTCATACATGCATATAGTAGTTTTGATTCATTAACCATGCTCTTTGGTGCCAACGGTACAATGGCCCTGACACCCGACCTGGCCTACAACTATTTGCAATGACCAGCCAGTCGATTTGGTCTGGGTGCACTGCCTCTAGACCATCGAGTTTTGTCAGTACTGACTTGGCCCCGTGGCCAATCACACAACATTTCCAGTTTTTCTGAGAGTTTTCATTGTTCTTATAGTTCATGTTTATCTACGGGTCTAACTTGTGCACACTATGTCATGCTCTGATCCAGTTTGGTCGGATCCCTGTGAAGAACCCGACGCTCTCTTCGTTCAAGAGGGGTTTCCCCTTTCTTTAATTAGAGAGGAGTCAGGTGTAATTTCAACCTTATTCCCTAGAATAACATATATCGAATAAAATGCAAGCTTAAGAGAAATTAAGCATAGCTGATAGAGGTTAAGGCTTGGTGTTATTCGTAGTCATTTCTCTAATTCCTGAAAATGGATGAAAATGGTGGGTTAGTTTCTACAACTTAGTGAATGGGTATTTAAAAACAAAACAAACTTTCGATAAAATAGTTTTTAAATTAGAGTGTTCTAGACTCCGTAATTTCTTTAAATTTCTTTCTTCCTTATTTTCTTGGTTTTCAAAGCAATTTCTTCATCATCAACCACAAATAATGTGTTTAGCAGCCAACACACATCCTTCATCATGAAGGGAATACACATTCGTAGGGCTGCACATGCACTACACGCACTTGTGGCGTCGGAGCAACTTTACCGACCACCTAGATAGAAGCATGTCAACTTCTACCCTACGAATGAATGTACGTGACATCCGACCCTAAATCCCCAAAGAAAAATTTGTGTCCATATGAGGACAAAGACCTCATCCCAACCCAACCCCAGTCTCATGCGCCTGATGCTATGTCAAGCTTCCCTAACTGCTGGCACAACAATCTGCCCTTATCTCCACCATGTTGTCTAGTAGGCCCTAGGACGTATCACTACCCCTCTTGAGTGTCATGAAGGTTCCGTAACTTAGTGCATGCACAAAACAACAGTTTTCCAAATAAGCAATTTAATCTGTGGTGCCACTAGTCCAACGACCCCGACCCCTAATTCAATCTGTAGTTGTTTGTCTCGACTGGTCAGTCAAATTGTCATGTCACGCTATTGCCAGTCCATCGAGTATGTTAGTCCTATCTTGGTACCATGGACAATTAAATCATTCATTTAACATTTTCATGGTTTAAACTCATGTTTGTTTACAAGCTCCTACAAGTGCCAACTAACCTTGGGCCCACTATACGAGATTTTCAAAATTTTGGCATATTAGCCCCTAAGTTCCAAAATCGAGGCCTCTTGCCTATATGAGCATTTCTAGTTCCCATCAAGAAGGTCTCCCAAAAATTTTAAGTAGTGACACATAGTCAGGGGAAAGCACTTTCAAAAAAAATAAAGTTTTCATCTGTACATCACATCAACCGGATATGAGGACATCTCCACTTATAACCACCGATAAGCGAGTTTTCTACTTCATTCCATAAAGTTCATCATAGCAACTGAGTATGATCTACTTGCAACTAGTAAATAATTTTTACCGTATAATTATCACATCACTCCTCTCAGTTGTGATCGTTAAAATACCACTTATTAGTGTGTTTTCATTTTCGATGTGCTTATCAACCCATCTGGAAATGATATTAAATCACACTCACTAGATATTTGTAGTGTATTTTCTCTAAATTTGCTTTCATTACCTTGCTAGCTTTTTCTTAGCTAGTGTTCCTGATACCTCGTGTTCCTACACGATATGAGCATTTATGTTCATTACCCCTTGGCTTGATAACGTTCTTTCATTAAAAATGAATAAAATTTTCAACTTTTCAAATATTTGTAATTTGGTCCATAAAGTTCTTTTTCTTTTACTTTTGGTCCCAAATGCCGATTTTCCCTAAATTGAGTCTCAAAAATTCAAAATTATACTTTGAGACCTCAATTTATTCAAAATTTCATGAAGGGGTTCAAGTTTCCCAGATTCCCAATTTGGTCCCCAATTTTTCCAAAATTACCACTTTGCCCATATTTTACAAAAATGGTAAGTTTTGCCCCAAAATTCCAAAAAATGCCCAATTAGTCCTCCAACATCTTTATCATGCCCAATTAGCCCTCAATTTTATGAAATTGCATTTTAGTCCCTTAATTTTTTTGAAATCCCAAAAATTTCCCTCAATTTCAACATTCCAAAACAACTGAACTTGATCTCATCAAATTGACCAATAAAATGAGTTTAATTTTGAAATTGAAGTTAGATTGGAGTTCTTACAACTTCATATGATTAAATTTCTCTTTGAATCGCACAATTTGATGAGGAAATGAGCTAAAATAGAGTTTCACCAGAAAACTAAACGTAGAGAGAGAAAGCTTATCGTCGGGGGCGCGACGCTCCGAGCTTTCAATCTAGGCAGATAGCTCTCATCTTGAGGTCCTTTCTAGAATCAAGAATTACCTCAATTCATGTTGAATTGAGGGAGAATTTAGTTAGTGAAAATTTGTCTATTTTCTCTCTAGCACTGATTGAAATTCACAAAGGTGAGCCAAATTGGCTTACCTTTCCCCACAAATTTGGCCATAGGAGGGTTGAGAAGTTGTTGGGAGGGCTTGGTTTGGCCTAAGGAGGGATTGAATTGGCTTATTTTAGCTCGACAAAAATATGGCAGGTTTGGTCCGTCGAAGCTGCTTCACTGTTGAATTTTCCAATTTGAATTTTCTAAGCCACCTAGAAAAATGAATTTAGCATTCGGTTCAATAGTGGTTCAGACCGGTTCAATTTGGTTCAAATCCAGTTTACCTGAACCAGTTTGGTTTTCATCTCCAATTCATCCTAAAGTCCTTTTTCATGAATTTTGTGACTCTTTAGGTCACTCGGAGTACATAAATTTCTCAATTTGTCCTTTCTCTATCTATTCTAGTTCATAAACCGACTCGGTTCATAAATCGATTCAATTCGGCTAGGATCCGGTTCACCTTAACTAGTCTGGTTTTCTCTCCCAAATTGTCCTACGGTTTTTTTCCAAGTTTTTTATGAAACCTTTAGGTCACTCGGGAGTTGTAATTTCCCAATTTGTCCATTCTCTGATGATCGGGTTTATGAACCGATATAGTTTTCTCACTCGGTTTGACCGATTCTTTTCCTGTTTTTCCTTAACTTTAAAGGGCGGGATTTACAACTCTCCCCTCCTTTTAGAAGTTTTGTCCCCAAAACTTATTTCATACTCATTGTACTGGAATGAGTTCCTATTGACATATAATCCCTTTAGTTAGTTCCATCTCTCCCACATATAACATACACTTGAGATCTCATTTTCTTTTCTATCATTATCTCATTCCATTGAGTTTATTTTAGCTATGCATATCTCACTAAAAGTTTTAAAGTCATATCCTTAGATTCACTTCCTTCGTTCCTTAACGCACTATTTCTCCATTCCAAGATTCTTGACTTAAGATCTCAAAATTGGAAGTTCTGAAATACTCAATCATTCTTGCATATGGTTATTTCCTTTATTGTTGACCTTCTTAGATTAGTGTACGTTCCCGTATCACGTACTTACTTCCATAGATGTTGGTGTTATCACCCTTTTTTTCTCCTACATTGATGTGAATCCGACTAAAGAGAGTACGAATTCACAAGTTCAATAAACCATACCTGCAATGGAGTTGAACACTTTGTCACCAAATGGGATAAATGATCACTTGAGACTTCAAGAGGGCCCAATCACAAGGTTAAGGGGCTAAAAGATTCAAAGAAGCTTTATATGGGGTGATTAAAGAGATTGCTGAATATTCAAATAGAAGCCCAAATGAAGAGCCCAAGATGAGCCCAAGAGAAGGTCCAGATTTAATTAATAAGGAGAGATTTATAAATATAATAAATCTCTTAGGATAATATTAGGTGGTTAGATTAGATAAGGTTAGCTTATAACCATAATAGATTTTTTTCCTCATTATGTGGGTCATTCGGTTGTTTTCTGAGGCTATAAAAGGCATACTCCACAGCATTAGAGACACACTTTGGAATTTATATCTTGTAAGGTTTTGTCTTCTTTCTATCTTGAAAGAGCTTTTGAAATTATCAGGTTTTTACCTGTGGCGTTCAAGCAATCAAGATTTATCACCCGGGGTTTTCTAAGAGTTCTTCTTAGAGGATTTGGGTGTGGCATCTACATATCCCATACCTTGTTTCTCACATAAACAAGGTATATTCCATCTTTTCGCACTTGCGTCGTGAAAGTCCTGGGATCGTTGCCATATTTGGTGTAGGGTGTCGTCAGCATATTGGCGAGGTTCGCATTAGTTGGTATTAGAGCACACGGTTACACTGCAAGTTCCATACCATTTTTTTATCTAGTTCTTTTTTTTATCTTCTCTACCTATTTCTATTCTCTATAAAAAAAATTATCATATTCTTCTATCTATCTTCTCTTCAGTAGGTTAAAAAAAAGAGAAAAAAAAAAGCCAAAAAAATTCGTGAAAAAAAAGGCAAAAAACAAGGAGGCACACAATTTTATCTTATTATATCATTCTTATTCTGCTCTATCTAAGTCTATTACTTCATTCCATCTTAATTTTTTTCTTCTCTATCTAAAATTTACTCTTATTTCTGAGTCTATTCGTACCTCTCACTTAAATTCTTTGGAATTGGTTTTTGAAAACCTTTACCGATATATCTTGATTGTTCCTCAAGTTGAACTGCTTCGTAAAAACGATTTGTTTTTAAAGTTCAATTCAGATTGAAAGAAGACATATGAGTGGAACAAGGCAAGAGTGCTTTAAATCTATAAGAAAAAGCTATTTGAGTATGAAACATGAGTGTTTGAGAGAAACATGTGAGGGAGAGTTGCGAGGTTCTTTTCTTTCTAACAATTATCAAGTTCAGAAGGCCCAACGAGAAGAAAACACAATGAAAGAAAAGGGTTTCATATCGCCTATTCAAAACCAACAATGGAAAGCAATGAAGAGTCAAATGAAAGAGATAGTGAAGTCTGAATTTGAGCCACTTCATACGTGAATGGATCGCTTGGAGGAAGGTGTGAGACGACACTCACATACTTCCATTGAACGACCGTGGAGCAGTCGATCTCGATGCTTTGAACCATAGGAACTGGGGGAGTTCGATGATCTCCAAGTTAATCGCAGCAACATCAAGCTCAATTCCTTCAATCAACTTACTACTTGGAACAGACCATGGGTTGATGATATCTTGGACAATCAACGTGATAAGTTATTTCATACTCATTGCTCTATGAACAATAAGGTTTGTTCGGTTATCATAGATGGGGAAAGCTGTACTAATTCGGTTATCATAGATGGGGAAAGCTGTACCAATTCGGTTATCATAGATGGGGAAAGCTGCACTAACTTTGCTAGCACCGAGCTTGTGGAGAAGTTGGCATTACATGCAACGAAGCATCCAAAGCCATATCAAATTCAAAGGCTGAGTGATCAACCCAAACTCGAGGTAACCCAACAGGTGATAGTGTCCTTCTCTATTGGGAAATATCAGGATGAAATATTATGTGATGTAGTACCAATGCAAGCACGTTATATTTTATTGGGAGAACCTTGGAAGTTAGATCGTCACATTACATATGATAGATTAACAGATAGGTACTTATTCGTGATGAATAATAGATCAATATCTCTTGTACCTCTTACTTTACAACAAGTTTTTCAAGATCAGTTGAAAAAGAAAAAGGCAAATGAAAAGAAAATAGCAGAAAGACAAGAGAGAAAAGCCATTATTGAAGAGGAAGAGACAAAAGGCAATATTGAAAAAGAAGAGAGAAAAATCCGAGAGAGAAAAGCCGAAATTGAAAATGATGTGAGAAAAGGCAATGTTGAAAAAGAAGAGAGAAAAGCCATAATACAAAGAAAAGATAGTAAAAATAATTTTATGGAGAGAAAAAGTGAGATCAAGAGAGATACAATTTCATATCCTATCCTTACAGTACTTATGTACAAGGATTTATATTTTACTAACCATATTGTCAGATATTTGCCGAGCATTAGTGTTTCTCTTCTGCAGGAATTCAAGAATGTCATTACAAAGAAGATAACTCTTGGTTTGCCACTAGTTCGAGAAAACAAGTATCAAAGTCAACACCAAGTCCTAAAATTGATGGAAAGGAGATATATACGTAAGAGCAAGCGACCATGTGTTGTACCCATGAAGGACGATACTTTGCAAATATGCCTTAATTGTCGAGCCATTGACAATATCATGGTAAAGTATCAACAACATCTTTCTTATTTATATGATATTGTTATTAAGTTGCATAGATACTATTTGTTTTCAAACCGTGGTCTTAAGAGTGAATATCATCAATTTCAAATTAAAGAAAAAGATGATTTGAAAATAACATATGAAACAAAACTAGGTCTATATGATTGGTTAGCTGTGATTTTTGGATTGACTAGTGCCTATAGCACTATCATGATAATAATGAAGCATATCTTGGATGTTATCATTTTAAAGTTTGACTATATATATTTTGATGACGTCCTGGTATATGAACTTATGGAATATTTGAAAATGATGTTAGAACTTTTAAGGAAAGATAAATTGTTTGTGAATTTTAAGATATTTATCATTTGTTCGAATAAACTTGTATTTCCTGGATATGTTATAAGTTTTGAAGGGATTGCCATTGACAAGGAAATTAAGGTAATTCAAGATTGGCAAACACCTTACTTGGTAAGTCAGGAAAGAAGATCAATTGTATATTATAATGAAAAGTTCAGTGGAGTAGCCCTCAAGCTGAATGAGTATCATGCAAGGTGGGTAGAATTCATTTATACATCTAGTTATGTGATCAAGTGTAAGCAAGGTATGAAAAATGTAGTTTCTCATACATTATCTGAAAGGTACATTTTGTTTATAATCATTGATACTAAATTGCTTAATTTTTCTTGGAATACTGTGTTGGTTACAAAACTTCTATTTTCAACTGCATGTTTACCACATATTGTGTTTGCATATAATCGTTATATTTATTCAGTAACTAAGTTATCACCAATGGAGATTATCTATGATTTTAATCCATTGGATAGAAAACAACATACTCAAGAAAATATTAATCTTTACAACAAGAGTTTCATGAAAGTTGTTTTTGATCCAGGGATTTGGGTTAGTTTACATATGAGGAATGAACGGTTTATGAATAGAAAACTATCAAAATTTCTTAGATTAGAGGGATTATTTAAAGTGTTAAAACTCAGTAGTAATAATTACAACAGGAAGTTATCTAGCAAATATATTGTTAATAATAGCATAAATATTTATAAGTTAATGTCTTTTGATGTAGGTGATGAAGGAAAAGAAGATTTAAGGACAAATCATTTTCAAGAGGGGGAGAATGATGTGAATCCGACTAAAGAGAGTACGAATTCACAAGTTCAACAAACCAGACCTGCAATGAAGCTGAACACTTTGTCACCAAATGGGACAAATGATCACTTGAGACTTCAAGAGGGCCCAATCACAAGGTTAAGGGGCTAAAAGATTCAAAGAAGCTTTATATGGGGTGATTAAAGAGATTGCTGAATATTCAAATAGAAGCCCAAATGAAGAGCCCAAGATGAGCCCAAGAGAAGGTCCAAATTTAATTAATAAGGAGAGATTTATAAATATAATAAATCTCTTAGGATAATATTAGGTGGTTAGCTTATAACCATAATAGATTTTTTTTCCTCATTATGTGGGTCATTCGGTTGTTTTCTGAGCCTATAAAAGGCATACTCCATAGCATTGGAGACACACTTTGGAATTTATATCTTGTGAGGTTTTGTCTTCTTTCTATCTTAAAAGAGCTTTTGAACTTATCAAGTTTTTACCTGTGGCGTTCAAGCAATCAAGATTTATCACCCGGGGTTTTCTAAGAGTTCTTCTTAGAGGATTTGGGTGTGGCGTCTACATATCCCATACCTTGTTTCTCACATAAACAAGGTATATTCCATCTTTTCGCACTTGCGTCGTGAAAGTCTTGGGATCGTTGCCATATTTGGTGTAGGGTGTCGTCAGCATATTGGCGAGGTTCGCATCATACATTGATCCTTCTCCCATTCATTGATTATTACAACTTCATTCCACATTTAATGTCTTGCCTTGTCTTGCTCAATTCATAGACTCTTCTCTTCCTAATTCATATTTCTCCAAGAGAGTTGAGCTTACATATCCTTTATTGCACGACATTCTTTAGAGCTTGTCTTTAACTGCGCATCTTTATGACCATATTGGATTCCTCACTCACTCATTTTTTTCCAAACTTCTTTATTAGGTCATTCAATCTTTCAAATCTTTGAGTTTTCCAATAACGTTTTGGCATGTTGGAACTCTTCCTTTCTTACATCATTCCTCATTCCCACTGTCGTCCTTTCTTTTAAGGTCTCTTCTCTTTCTTAATCCATTCTTACTCACTCATGATCAATCTACATACAACATCTTTTGATTTTGTCTACCTACCTACCCATTACTTGGGATTTAACTTGTCCCTTGGACCTTCACGGTTACTTTTCTTTTATACTTGATCATTTCATCTCTAGTAGCTTGTTCTTAAGGAGCTTATCTTCTTCTCAATTTTGTTGGTTCCATTTCTTCTTAATTATTACACATGAACCAATTCATATCGTCAATTCGAGAAAATAACCACGATTGAATGGCCAATTTGCAAAAATCAAATTCGGTTAGTAGAGAGGGGCAGAAATTGGAAAATTTTTTGGGGATTTTAAAAAATTGAGGGACCTCGATGCAGTTTCTCAAAATTGAAGGTCAATTGGTAATGAGAAAGATGTTGGAGGGCCAATTGGTCTGTTTTTGAAAGATTTTGGGCCAAATGGCTCATTTTGGAAAGTAGGGGAAAATAGTAATTTTAGAAAATTTTGGGGAGTAAATTGGGAATTTGGAAAACTTGAGCTTCGTTCACAATTTTAAGTAAATAAAGGACACAAGGAGGATATTGGAAGTCCTTGGGACTTGATTTGGGAAAATTTTAACATTAGGGACCTAAAGTAAAGAAGTAAGAACATTAGGGATCTAAGTGCAATAAACCAAAATTTTGGGCCTATTAGCCAATACCAAAAAGCTAGGAAGCCTTTATGCCAAACCCTAACATATATAAGAGGTCAAACTATGTAGGGACACTTAGGACAGGAACGCAATCAAGAGAGCTAGCGTGGACTTGGAAAACCCATTAAGGACGAACGCATCACAATCACCTAGTGAGTGGGATTATCTAACGTCATACCCTATTAGGGTGATGAGCACTTTTATTAAAGAAAAATATATTTACTAGTTGTAAGTAGGTTGATTTAAAAATCATATCTGGTTGCTATGATGAGCTTCTTTACTAAAAGGAAAAACTTGCATATTGGTTGTAAGCGGACCTATCAACACACCCGGTTGCTGTGATGAGTTTAAAGGAAAATTTTGTCGGAAGTGTTCTCCTCTGACTGTATACCATTGCTTAAACTATTTAGGAGACCTTAACTAGAGCTAGAAAAGCTCTAATAGGCTAGGGGCTCAAATTTTGAACTCATAGGGCTCAAGGCCCAATTTTGAAAAACACGTGCAGTGGGCGTGCTGCACTAATGAACGTGTGGACCCTTTATGATAAAGGGTGTGTGTTCGTTTTCTAAATACCTCTCGAGGCAAGGGGATGTGCTAAAAGAGCTAGACACACTAAGGATTCAAAGAAAGATTTGTGAAAAGGGTTTTAATAAACTATGTTTTTTTAAAACTCACTCCTAACACCCGCTCACCAAGTCGTAGAAACTCACCCCCTCCCTTTATCCTTTTTTTTTTTAGAAAAAATGAGATCAAACTGAGAGAGAGAGATCGAGAAGATGAATTCTGAGTCAGGTACGCTTAAAGTTCTTTTAAGCTTGCTTTAGTTTTAATTAATACTATTCCAGGGAACAAAATGAAATTACGCTTGGCTCCTCTTGTATAAAAGAAGGGGAAACCCTTCTTGAACTAAGGGAGCGACGGATTGCTCATAGGGATTTGACCAAACTAGGTTGGGGCGTGATATTTATGCTTAAGTGATCCATTTTGTTGGGGCATATATGGGCAAGAAATGCGGTGACTGATGTCGACAAGCTAAAGTTTAGATTGAAATGAGGTACAAATAAATTCCTTGGAACCATCTGATTGAAGAAATTTAATTTTGTAGTCGAGCAAATTTTCAACTTGCAAACAAAAGGCTCAGAAAATAGATAGAATATTTGAATGCCTTTTCATGACAAAAAACCATGAGAACTTACTATAATCATTATGAAAATGAAAATAGTAAATATGACTTGTGTGGGATGTAATCGGAGCGGGTCCCTATATGTCAGTATGAATCAGCTCAAGAGGATGAGTGCTGACAGTGTGAGTTAAAGGGGAAGAATACAAAGAGATTTTACCACAAGAACATGAATCACATAATGATAAAGGCGAGATAGCTTTCATTAATAAATATTAAGAAAGCACACGACTAATAATAGGAAAAGTGGGATTTCCTAAACATTGATGCCATAATGAAGTTAGTTTAGTACGACTTACACAAGCAACTAAAGATAATGTAGAAGGATTATGACCAGTACGAAGACAATATAATCCTCCCTTGCAACTTCTGCGTATCAACTCTTTGTGAGAAACAATATCTTTGATGAGTAAGTGAGTAGGGTGAAATTCAAAATAGAAAGCATTATATTTAGTAAATTGGGAGAAATAAAGTAAATTAAGGGAAATTTGAGGAACATAGTAGATATTGATGTGAATCCGACTAAAAAGACTACGAATTCATAAGTCCAATCAACCGAATCTGCAATGGAGCTAGACAGTTTGTCACAAAATGAGATGGATAATTATTTGAGACTGCAAGAGGGCCCAACCACAAGGTTAAGTGCTAAAAGATTCAAAAAAGCTTTATATGTGCTGATTAAGGAGATTGCTGAATATTCAAATGGAAGCCCAAGATGAGCCCAAGAGAAAGTCCACATTTAATTAGGTAGTTCAGATTTTTAAATTAGTTATTAAATATCCTATATATTTAGATTAGATATGGTTAGCTTGTAACCATAATAGATTTTTTCCATCTTTTGTGGGCTATTTGGTTGTTTTCTAAGCCTATAAAAGGCATACTCCACAGCATTGGAAAGACACACTTTGGAATTTCAATTTTGTGAGTTTTGTCTTCTTTCTATCTTGAAAGAGCTTTTACCTGTGGCGTTCAAACAATCAAGACTTATCACCCGGGGCTTTCTAAGAGTTCTTCTTAGAGGATTTGGATGTGACGTCTACATATCTCATACCTTGTTTCTCACATGAACAAGGTATATTCCATCTTTTTGCACTTGAGTCATCAAAGTCTTGGGGTCCTTGCCATATTTGGTGTAGGGTGTCGTCAATATATTGGCGAGGTTCGCATCAGTTGGTATTAGAGCACACAGTTGCACGACAAGTTCTATCCCATATTTTTATCTTGTTCTTTTTTTTTTATCTTCTCTACCTATTTCTATTCTCTACAAAAGAAAAAAAATTCTCATCTTCTTTTATCTATCTTCTCTTCAGTCGGTTAAATAAAAAGAAAAAAAGCCAAAAAAATCCGTGCAAAAAAAAAAAGAGGCACACAATTCTAGCTTGAATTTCATTCTGCTCTATCTAGTCTACTTCATTTCATCTTAATTTCTTTCTCTATCTCAATTTTATTGTTCTCTAAGTCTATTCGTACACCACACTTAAATTCTTCTAGAATTGGTTTTTTGAAAACCTTATTGATTTTGTCTTAATTGTTCCTCAAGTTGAACTGCTTCATAAAAATGATTTATTTTTAATGTTTAATTTAGATTGAAAGAAGACATATGAGAGGAAAAAGGCAAGAGTGTTTGAATCTATAAGAAAAAGCCAATTGAGTGTGAAAACATGAGTGATTGAGAGAAATACATAAAGGAGCGTTGGCAAGGTTCTTCTGTTATTTTTATCATTTGTAGAAACTCATGGCACAACGACGAGGAGATACGCCAAATGAAGAAGATTTTCAACAGCCGATTCCAAATTTACAAGTGCAAGCTATAATAAGCGAAATGAGACGAATGCTGAAGTCCGAGTTGGAACCGCTTCATGAGTGAATTGATCAATTGGAAGAAGTGAGGGGTTCTCGTCAACATACCCCTACTGAACAGTGACCTCAAAGCTTTCAGTCAAGACATTTTGATCCACAAGAACTCGAGGAGTTCAATCAATATGCTCATAGAGAACGACCTTGAGTTAATGACAACCTGGATAATATCAAGTTGAAGATACACTCTTTTCAAGGAAAAACTGATCTAGAAGCGTATCTTGAATGGGAAAAGAGGATGGAGATGGTTTTTTACTGTCATAATTACTCGAAGATGAAAAAGGTATGACTTGCTGCTATTGAATTTACTGATTATGCTATAATATGGTGGGATCAGTTGGTGAAGGAAAGGAAACGAAATCATGAACGCCCTGTGGAGTCTTGGGATGAAATGAAAGCAATCATGCGACGACAATTTGTTCCTAGCCACTATCACCGGGAGTTGTTCAATAAACTCCAAAGGCTTACCCAAGGATCAAAAAGCGTCGACGAATACTTTATGGAGATGGAGATTGCAATGATTCGAGCAAATGTGGAGGAAGACAAAGAGCCAACAACGGCAAAAGTTTTGCATGGTCTAAACCATGAAATAGCTGACGTGGTGGAAATGCAATATCATATTGAGCTCCAAGATATGGTACATCAAGCTATCAAAGTCGAACAACAACCGAAGAGAAAGAGTTTACACAAAAGGGGATTAAACAATGGTTCCTCAAACTCATGGAAACCATCCTCAAGGCGATTTGAGAGTTAGTCAACTCAACCTCAGCATGCTCCACTAAAAGAGACAACCAAGTAAGCTGTGGCCCAAAATCAAGGTAACACCCATATCACAACTCCCAAAGCTCATGATATTAACTGTTTTCGATGCCAAGGTAGGGGTCACATTGCAAGTCAATCCCCAAATAAGCAGGCAATGGTGATCAATGCTAATGGGGAAATTGAGACCGATGATGAAAAAGAAGATATTGATCCGGGGATGCCACCACTTGAAGATGTTGATGAATATGCAAAAGAAGGGGAATTGTTGGTTGCACGACGAACTCTCAGTGTTCAAGCCCAAGAAGAAGAAAACAATCAGCGTGAGAACTTATTTCAAACTCGTTGTTGTGTGAAAAATAAGGTTTGTTGTGTTATTATAGATGGGGGAAGCTGCACTAATGTAGCTAGCACTGAGCTAGTGGAGAAATTGGCATTACCAACCTTAAAGCATCCGAAGCCTTACCGACTACAATGGCTGAATGACCAAGGTGAACGCAAGGTAACCAAGTAAGTGTTGGTTGCATTTTCTATTGGAAAATATCAAGATGAAATACTATGTGATGTGATACCAATGCATGCGTGCCATATACTTTTGGAACGACCTTGGCAGTTTGATCATCAAGTTATGCATGATGGATTTACTAATAGGTACTTTTTTTGTGATGAATGAGAGACTAATATCCCTTGTACCATTGACTCCAAGGCAACTTTTTGAGGATCAACTAAAAAAGAAAAAGGCAAATGAATAGAAAATAGAAGAAAAAAAGAAGGGAGAAATATCAGAGTTGGAAAAAAAGAGGGAAAAGCCAGAAGTGGAAAAAAAAGACAGTAAAAGCAATTTTATTGCAAGAAAAAGTGAGATCAAACGAGCTTTACTTTCACATCATGCTCTTATTTTACTTATGTACAAGAACGCCTTTTTGAGTACTAACGATCTTGTTGGATCTTTGCCGAGCAATATTATTACTGTTTTGCAGGAATTTATCGATGTCTTTCCTGATGAGATACCACCAGGTTTGCCACCAATTCGAGGAATTGAACATCAAATTGATTTAATCCCTGGAGCGACGATTCCCAACCGACCAGCATATAGAAGTAACCCTGAGGAAACAAGGGAACTTCAATGCCAAATCCTAGAGCCGATGGAAAAGGGGTATGTTCGAGAGAGTATGAGTCCATGTGCTATGTCAGTGCTACTTGTACCTAAGAAGGACAGAACTTGGCGAATGTGTGTGGATTGTCGAGCCATCAACAACATCATGGTAAAGTATCGCCACCCTATTCCTCATTTGGATGACATGTTAGATGAGTTGCATGGATCTTCTTTATTTTTTAAAATAGATCTTAAGAGTGGATATCATCAAATTCGAATGAAAGAAGGAGATGAATGGAAAACTGCATTTAAAACTAAACAAGGATTATATGAATGGTTAGTTGCCCTTTGGATTGACTAATGCACCAAGCACTTTCATGAGATTAATAAATCATGTATTACGTGCTTTTATTGGGAGATTTGTAGTGGTATATTTTGATGATATTCTAATATACAGCAAGACCATGGATGAATATGTAGCACATTTAAGAGTTGTGTTAGAAGCATTAAGGCAACATAAGTTGTTTGCCAACTTGAATAAATGTGTCTTTTGTTCAGATAAACTTGTGTTTCTTGGATATATTGTAAGTTCATAAGGTATTGGAGTTGACGAGGAAAAGATTAAGGCAATTCACGACTGATCGACACCTAATTCGGTAAGTCGGGTAAGAAGTTCTCATGGATTAGCTAGTTTTTATAGACATTTTGTTCCAAATTTTAATAGTTATGTTGCACTGCTTACTGCTGTTATAAAGAAAAATGTACCTTTTAAATGCGGCAATGAGCAACAAAATGCATTTTAATTGATAAAGGAAAAACTAACTACTGCCCCATTACTGTCATTGCCTAATATTTTGAAAACATTTGAAATTGAGTGTGATACATCAGGAGTAGGTATTGGAGGTGTATTAATGCAGGAAGGAAGACCAATTGCATATTTCAGTGAAAAGTGGAGTGGAGCAACCCTTAATTATCCTACCTATGATAAGGAGATGTATGCCCTAGTTCAAACTCTTCAAACATGGCAGCACTATCTATGGCCAAAAGAGTTTGTGATTCACACAAATCATGAATCTCTTAAGCATCTCAAAGGACAACACAAGTTGAACAAACGCCATGCAAGGTGGGTGGAGTTCATTGAAGCATTCCCATATGTGATCAAGTACAAATAAGTTAAGGAAAATATAGTTGCAAATGCTCTATCACGAAGGTACGCTATGCTTTCAATGCTTGATTCTAAATTGCTTGGGTTTGGTTATATCAAGGATTTGTATGCAAACGATCCTGATTTCTATGAAGTGTTTAAAGGTTTTCAAAGTGGTAAGTTTGGGAAATTTTATTTACAAAATGGATTTCATTTCGAGAAAACAAATTATATATCCCTTAATCTTCTTTGCCTGAGTTACTTGTTAGGGAAGCACATGTTGGAGGACTTATGGGACATTTTGGGGTAGCTAAGACTATGGCGATAATGCATGAGCATTTTTTTTTTGGCCCCACATAAAAAGGGATGTTGAGAAAATTTGTTCTCGATGCATTACATGTAAGGAGTCTATGTCTAGGCAACAACCTCATGGCCTATATACTCCTCTTCTGATTCCTAATGCACCTTTTGGGGAGGGATTTTGTTTTAGGATTACCAAGAACTAAGAGGGGGAGGGATTCAATGTTTGTGGTAGTTGATAGGTTTTCAAAAATGGCACATTTCATTCCATGTCATAAAACTGATGATGCATCGAATGTTACTGATTTGTTCTTTAGAGAAGTTGTCAGATTGCATGGTATGCCTAGAACTATTGTTTCTGATCGTGATTCAAAATTCTTGAGTTACTTTTGGAAAACCCTATGGGGTAAATTGGGAACCAAACCGCTATTTTCAACAACATGTCACCCACAAACTGATGGTCAAACAGAAGTAGTAAATAGGACATTAGGTACTTTATTACATTCTATAATAAAAAAGAATTTGAAATCATGGGAAGATTACTTACCACATGTTGAATTTGTTTATAATCGTTCTGTTCATTCTACAACTAAGTTTTCACCATTTGAGATTATTTATGGTTTCAATACATTAACCCCTCTAAATCTAACTCCACTTCCTGTAGGTGAATTGGTGAATTTTGATGGAAAGAGAAAAGCAAAGTTTGTGAAAGAACTACACAAAAAGACAAAGATGCACATTGAACAAATGACTAAAGTTTATGAAAAACAAGCAAACAAGGGCTACAAAAGTGTCATTTTTGAACCCGATGATTGGGTCTAACTTAATATGAGGAAAGAACGATTTCCGGAACAAAGGCGATCAAAACTTCTTCCTATAGGAGATGGACCATTTCGTGTGTTGGAACGCATTAATAATAATGCTTACAAGCTAGAGTTACCTGGTGAGTATAATGTTAATGAAAGCTTCAATGTTACTGATTTAATGCCCTTTGATGTAGGTGATGAAAAAACAGAAGATTTGAGGACAAATCATTTTCAAGAGGGGGAGAATGATGTGAATCCGACTAAATAGACTACGAATTCACAAGTCCAATCAATTAAACTTGTAATGGAGCTGGACAGTTTGTCACCAAATGAGATGAATAATTATTTGAGACTACAAGAGGCGCAATCACAAGGTTAAGGGCTAAAAGATTCAAAGAAGCTTTATATGGGCTGATTAAGGAGATTGCTGAATATTCAAATGGAAGTCCAAATGAAGAGCCCAAGATGAGCCCAAGAGAAAGTCCATATTTAATTAAGGAGAGATTTATTATATTTAATAAATCTCTTAGGATAATATTAGATAGTTCAGATTTTTAAATTATTTATTAAATATCCTAAATATTTAGATTAGATATGGTTAGCTTATAACCATAATAGTTTTTTTTCCTTCTTTTGTGGGCTATTCGATTATTTTCTAAGCCTATAAAAGGCATACTCCACAACATTGGAAAGACACACTTTGGAATTTCAATTTTGTGAGTTTTGTCTTCTTTCTATCTTGAAAGAGCTTTTGAACTTATCAGGTTTTTACCTGTGGCATTCAAGCAATCAAGACTTATCACCCGGGGTTTTCTAAGAGTTCGTCTTAGAGGATTTGGGTGTGGCGTCTACATATCTCATACCTTGTTTCTCACATAAACAAGGTATATTCCATCCTTTCGCACTTGCGTCATGAAAGTCTTGGGGTGCTTGCCATATTTGGTGTAGGGTGTCGTCAACATATTGGTGAGGTTCACATCAGATATTGTTGAGATAAAAGGGATGAGTAGAAGATCTAAGACATGTAGATCCAGGGGATAAAATGGGTAAAATTGTCTAGTCTCCAGTTAGTAGATGCTTATATAGTGTCTTATTCTCCTTAATAGACATGTGAGATATATTATTAGTAACATGAGTTGTCACTCCTATATCAACATAACAGTAAAGATAATTTGGACTAGATTCATTGTAATGAGTAGAGAGAACTTGAGGTGTCGTAGAGAGAACTTGAGGAGTTGAAGAAAGAGTCTTGAATACATAGGAAGGCAATGATGAGTTGAATGTTCATTTTTGCCACAAAGTTGACAAGACTCCAAAAGTCGAGAAAAGGGACTAGTAGTTTATTGTCCTGTGATACCAAAATAAGTGGGTTGATTAAAACTCACATTACCCGAATTAAAGTATTGACATGGTCTTGATCCATAATTTATTGAGCTAGATCTAGATTGATAATATGAGCGAGGCTCAAGCCCCTTTGAAGTTATCTGCCCCCATGCACGCGAGTTGTCATTTGCACCCATTTTTTTTATTAGGGTTGAGAGAAGTTCCTGGGAGAGATGAGTAAAAGTGATCAAAGTGTTAAGGGCGCATAATGACAGGAGTGAGAAGAAAGCCAAAGAGAGACCTTAGTTTTTTAGCCATATTTTTTAACATATAACTCATATTGGCTTGTTTGATTTATAGGATGCACCCAACGATATTAAACAAATATTTAAAGAAAAATAGAGATTATGAGTCACGGATCATAGATTTGGTGTGGCCAAAATGAGTAAAGGAGTTGTGATGCAATAACTTTGATACCATGAAAAAAATTAAAATAGGGGAGTAAAATATGTTGAAAGATAAGTTTGGTAGGTCATTAGTAACTCAATAAATTACATATAGACGTGCTTATTTATAGGCTCATGGAAATATAAATATAAAAATAAATAATACTAGAAAATATATATGATATAATATTGATTAGTTAATATTATATCATATATATTGTAACTATCTAAAATAATATCATAATAATATATTATAATATTCTAAAATTTATTCTCCATATTAGAATTGTTATTAAAGAGAAATAATCATTTACCTTTATTGAAATTGATTGACCTAATGAATATAATTTGATTTAAGAATTTGTGACGAGAGTAGATTAGTTTGTCATATAGCAAGTTAACACTTGATTCTTGATGAAAGTATGATAATTATATTGTAATCTCAATGATGATAATGCATTTGTATAATTTTATCATCATTGTGACTAGATGTAGTATTTTGGGATCAAAAGTTATCTGAAGGGGTTGAGTGATCTAGAATGGATTTCTAGATAGTGATAGATATATGGGGATGTACATTTACTTTTCTGAATTACCGGACTAGAGAATTATAGAGTGCGGTTCATTGCGTTGACCAATTATAGAATGGATATGATAAATATTTTTCGGTAACATACTTCTATTTCACTAATGCATTGAATGTATTACCTCAAGGATGCATTGGTAATGTCGCTTTCACTTAGTCCCTTGAGTGATGAGTTAGCAAAGTCACCTTCACTAGTATTTATGGTTTTGTTGTAATCATCAACAAGTAAATTGTGTTATAATAACATGGTTTAAGATGATATACATACTTACGAATTTTGTGTGATACTATTTTGATAAATTAAATATCCTTCCTACTAAATTTTTTAAGTAAAAATTAAATCGAAAACATGAGCACTCGGTGACAATTATCTTATTCAATAGGCATAAGGTCTCCCCTCTAACAACCCTTGGGAAACCAATAGAGGAAGGAAATAACAAGAGGAGGAGAATTCTGGTCAACAAAAACTCAGGTAAAATGCTTTCATTTAATAAATAAATATTCATATTAATTATTTTTTTGGACATGTTTGAATTTTATAAGTGTTTACTATTTAATTTTCAAAGTGTAAATTTTGATAGAAATAATATATACCTTATACTCTCATTATTACAACATATTGCTAATATATTAGCATGAGCCTACTATCGTAACATGGAAATGATATTACAGTTATTATACTAATCCCACTCCCAATCGAGTCGGGTATGATATTATTGTAGTTGTTGAGAATTAAATAACTAGAAATATTGATCATATTTGCAATGTTTATGATGATTTCACTCTATAATTCTATTATTCCAAGAAGGGAAGGTGAAATTGGCTTACCACAAAGGTTTAGGGAGGTCGAGGTTCAATCGTGGGGAGCTATGGGAGGGTCGTTATGGTCGTAGAGGTTCGATAGTGATCAGAGTTTAGCTTGAAAGATTATGCACATATTTAGTTATTTAAGTGCATGTATTGTGCATACTCATGTGAACTTCGCTGGTAATCTTCAAGCTGAATGGAGTATGGTGGAAGGTGGAGAAGTTCCTTAGGTTATGAGAGAACTAAATTTCACGATCAGAGCTGTAGAAAAGGGTCGACTAAGAGCTTTGGTTCGAGGTTGGTCGAAAAGTGGAGTAGTTCGTTTTATTCATACTTTTGAGGGATGGAGAGAATGAATGGAGAGAAACTCTTTATATAGGGAGCTCAGGGTCTAACCATTCTGTCTGTTCATTCATTGGTCAGCTATTAACTTTCCAATTTCAGGCCTTGTCCGAGGGATTTATTGGTCGTTGGAGTTATGACAGCCGTTCTAACCATTTTTTCTCTGTCCGTTCAAAGGATGAAGATGACACATTGTGTGCGTGCAAGCTTCACATGTGCGGGCTGCCATGTGTCACACTGTGATTGGCTAGCGTCACTCACGCAGCTGCTCACTCAGCATCTAAGTCACTTGTTGAACCATTGACTAGACACGTGACAATTTCTCATTGGTTGCCTAATCTAACGTAGCCATTGTACGAATCTATCCTGCAATTGACCATGGCACGTGGCGTCCTCTATTTAGTTAATTTAAATTCACAAGTTTTCCCACCTGACACACTATGCCACTACCACATGTCATTCTCTAATTGTCTATGGCCATTTGAAGTGGCTTTGCCACATGTCAGCCTCTAATTGGTCGTCCGTTCTCTGACATCCTATTCGACTACTAACGATTTCTCATTAGTTGCCTAATCCGACGTTGCCGTTGATTGAATCTATCCCTCTGTTGACCATGACACATGGTGTCTTCTAACACAGAGGGGATTAGCAGGTTGCATGGGACCAATGATAGAGTGAATCAGGTTGGGGCATGATATGTGCCATTAGACAAATCACGAGAAGGAGTCATAGCTAAAAGTGGAGAACGTCAAGAAATTTTAAGAGGACTACATGAGTAAACATGTAAGGCCGAGAAATCCCAAGGAAATAACTGGACAAAGTTAAACTTGGAAGGGAGTTTGAACCGGAAGGCCAAACGTGAACCAAGAGGTGACATCCAACCAAAATGAGGAGAGGGATCAATCAAGAGGCAAGTAGGGGTGAAAAAAGGTTAAGAGAAACTCGTAGAAGTGTTTTGGGACACAGGGTCAATAGTGGTGATAAAATTGGGATAGAATTGGTTCAGGCTGAGATCGGGCTGAGAAGAGTAAAAAAACTACTCAAATTTTTAAGGGGTCAAAACAAATACAAATGGAATGGTTCTTGAATCCATTCAATAGAAAATTGAATTTAGAAGTTTTAGATATTTTGATTTTCTCAAGAATTAGTCAAGAAAAGGGTGAACCAAGACAAAATCTACATAACCGACCAAGAAAATCAGCGGAAATAGGTTCGCTATAGTGCCGAGCTAGTCAGGTAAGATGTTGGGCATACGCACGAGCGGCCACGCGTGTGTGTCATCTTCCTCTCCTGGCAGTTGACCCGGATTTCCCCTATTTTACCTGGTGACTCACCCAAATAACCCAAATCCATCGCTTGGAGAAATTAAATATATTTTTGAGGCATTGGGTTATGGAATGAAGAAATAATTGGGATTACTCCCTCATCAGATTTTTCTCATAATCCTGTCCCAACCATCGATCGCTTCAAACTCGGGCGACCGACTACCAGAGAGAATTTCTCTATTGTCCGACTTCCTCCAATGATTTTCTTGGTATCCCTGAAAAGTTGAGGATCTCAACTTTCCATTGCCACCCATCTCGACCCTCAATGCTTCCTCTATCATTTTCAGCAAGATTGCATATTACTCAATCTCCATCGACCTGAAATAGAGATGCTATTATCGAGACCAATTCTAATGGCCATGGTGACCCTCGTGAGCAGGAAAATATTTATTAAGTCACTTGAACCACCAACTTTCCATAGCCTCCGGCCTTGCCTGTTCTGAGTAAGATTTGCGGGTGAATTAATTCATCTAAATTTCAAATCATGGGTTTAGTGGTCAAGCTAACTAAAAAATTGATTACAAGAGCAACAAAGCACCATTTGAGGCCATTTAAGTGACAACAAATTCTTAAGAGAGTCAGCTTTCTAACTCCACTAGCCTCAAGAGCCGACGTCCCATCGCCGGTATGTTCCCCGCTTCGACCCGACTTCAACTCATCTACATGCATGCTTCTGATCAAGCATGATCGGAGCACCTCTGGTCAACCCAAACCAAACTAAGTTCATGATGGCTTCGAGGGATGCTAGGGGGATCTCTCCACTTCGTTTGTTAAGTATTTGAAATACTTTAGTTCTAGGTCAACGAACAAGGCCAAAATGCAAATTTTGAAAGTTAGGTGGTTCAAATGCTATTAGGCTTTTTATGGGGTCTTACTAAGGGGTAAAATAAAGTTATGGGACTAAATGGGAAGTTTGGTAAATGTTGGGGATTGGGTTTGCCTATTGGGAAAGGTCTATGGACCTTTTTGCAATAAATGCAAAGATAGGGATTAAAGTGCAAAATATGAGTATTTGCATGGCAAATGAAAACTTTTGAGCAGTTCAAGGATCTAAACATAATTTATGAATGTTTAGGGACCTGCATGATAAATTGTGGTAAATGGATGACAAAACCTAAGTAGTCAAGAAAAGGGGCAAAATGGTAATTTTGCCAAAATTTAGGGGCCTTTTAGAAATGTTGAGAAATAGAGCTTGAAAATGTTCCAAGGCCTATTTGGGACCTAATTGGGACTCAAGAGGACTTGAGAGACCCAAATGGAAGAGTTGGGTCAGTTTTAGGTGCAATGAAAAATAAGTTGTAAAGTATAAGGGTAAAATGGTAATTTTATCTAAATTAGGGATCAAATTGTAATTTGGTGAAAGAAGAGCCACTAGGTGGTTGGTAGAGGAAGTTTAGGCACTTCATTTAGTGCTAAGTGGAAAGAGCATAAGCTCAAGCCCTAAGAAATCAAACTTAGAAAAGGTTAGATCATAGGTCGAGTTACAAATTGATGAGTTGGGAAAGCAAGACCCAAAAGGGCTAAATTGATGAGTGGAATTTTGACGGTGAGTCCTATTGGACCGACCGAAGCAATAAATAGACATGCTTGTGTAATTATATGTTTCTATGTAGCAAGATTACCTTACAACTCATATAAGTAGTATAAATGGATATGATCTTGTTCACTTAAATTAAATATGAGTTTTCAAAAGGATAACTAAGAACTGGTCATAACACAAGAGCATGTGGTATGTAAAAACAAGTTTTGAGAAAATAAGGGGAAAAGGTGTGGTTTTTAAGCCTTGTGTGAATTGGGGAGACAATCGTTGAGGGGTCAGGCTCCCAACATGATTTGTATGCTTTTTTGAATGACCGAGTCTAGCATAAGCTGTGAGACCTGAATATAAGGCTAGATGGCCAAATTATGTGATATGGTGAGATGGACCCACATCGAGTTGTACTCCCGAGTTTGTTTTCATGGCTTAGGGGAGTCAGCTAGTAAAGAACTTGACTCCCTAGCATCTCCATGTATAGCATGCTGAATTGTTGCATCATTGTTTGTGTGTGTGATTTAGGGAAAGTCAGGTGAGATACACGCTAAGCTCTAGGTGACCAGATGTGTTTAGCACTATTATGAAAATAGTTGTGAGTACTAAGGATATGACCATGGATCATGTCATTGATTTTATTATTATGAATATCGGTATTGGAGGGGGTGACAGATCAATGCTTGATTGGTTGTGTCGTCACTCAAATGAAAATGGAAAGGAGATCAAGGTTCATTGTGTGATATCTTCCAATTTTCTTGGGCCACCCAAATGATGTACCGGTACCATCCCTATACACCTATGTGACGAGACGATGGTGGAATTGAGTCATGTGTGTTGGTCCATGGGCCAACGATAGATGGTTAAGCGACCATGACCCGAGGTGCTGAGTCACCTAGTTGTAAGACGACACGTGAGGCTGTCGGTTACGATTTGGAAGTTCGCAACCCCTGCACTATAGTTCTCTATCTGGTATTATCTTACAAGGGTAATACATTCTTGATATAATATGTAGGGCCTAATTAGCCCATTTGTATGCGGGCCTGAGTACTCAGTGAGTGCGGGAGAGTGACATGAGTTCCACCATGACCCCGAGGTGCTAAGACACCAAACTAAGTTATGGCACGAGTGATGTGTCAGTTATGGGAAGAGTACCTTGGGCCTTCCACACTCTAATTTCCCAACCTGATATTGCTTGAGAGGCAGTACATCTCAGGTGTATGTTGTTTGCTTTAGGGCCATGAGTTGCCCCTACTTTGATTTAGAACTAAGTTGTTGGGTCAAGGCGCAGGTTGTGAATAGTCCCAACATGTCGCCCGAGTGTAAGCCATGATTGTGTGTGAGACTAAGTCCATATGCTTGCATATAACCCACTATAGACGTTTATTAGAAAGGAGGGGACCTAGAATAACCTAACATTAGCTTATACTAGGAGTCAGATGGCCCGAGACTCTAGTATTGAAGAGAAAAAGTAAACCATTATACTCGTAAGGGTATTACGCATAAAGGATATAGGATTCCATGCCAGGTGGTTTATTGGAAACATCTTGGTTGTGAGCCATATAGTGGCATGACGCTAGTTTCCCACTCACTAGGTTGTGAGCTCATCTCCTCCCCTAAACATTTCTGCAAGTAGCGAAGAGGAACAGGGAGAACAAGAGTAGCCCATTCTCGAGGCACTATATCATGCACACGAAGTTAAAAATCTTATCATATTGATGTTATTCCCATGGTTTTTTTAATTAAATCTAGTTAGGGCTCTCATGTGTTTTTTTATAAAAAATTTTAAATTTTCGTTGTTTTTTACAAATTATGTTTTCTGTTATGAGCATGGGTTCTATCGGGTTTACCTTAGTGAAGGATCCCACCTTTGTAATATCAGGGGAATTGGCGGGAGTGCATGGGTCCATGACCGAGGAGATCGAGTCGGGGCGTGACAACCCTTGGGTGGTATAAGAGCCCGAGTTTTCAAAAGTTGAGGATTGAAAATAAAATGGTTTTGGGAGGGATGGTACTTGGGAATATAAATGATAAGACTTCGTTTATAAGATTAAAGTGAACAAATTCACTAAATTATCCTAGCAACCCTTTTGTAGCCATGGCCATCACCCAAACCACCAACTGAGTATAGAGAGGAAGGAGGGCCCATGAGCATCGAGGGGTAGTGGACCCTAGACCCATGCTGATCTAGGTGGACTCTAGTAACTTGGAGAACACTACCCCAAGTGACATCAACAATCAGGTGTCGGGCCCCGTGGGGATGGGGTACTATGAGGGTGACTTTAGTAGACCACTCGTCGTCCCCGACAACGAGCACGGAAGAGCAAGCCTACTAGAAACTGTGGGTCATTTCCATGGTGGGACTGATGTGGTGAGAGCCATGAATTGACTCCCTAATTTGAAGAAAGGCATTGATGCTTTCCATATGCACTACCTGGATCGCACACTTAAGGCCATCAGACTCCTTTCTGGTGGCTTCCGATAATGGTGGGGAGTGATCTGGTGCAAGTTTGAGGGGTCAAGTACCCACGACTAGCTGGTGTTCGAGGAAAGATTCACTGCAACGTGCGTTCCTATGACTCTAGTGGAGGAGATGACCCATCGGTTGGCCATGCTAGAATAGTGGAATGGAATAGTAGCAACCTATGCTCAGGAGTTCTTGCAACTCCAATGCTTCACTTATGACTGGATACATCCGAACACCATCTACCAATGGATCATCCAAGGGCTGAACTGAGGTGTGCGCTGCATCCTCAACATGCTAGGGACTCACACGAATATTGAGGTCACCATCGACATGGCCAATGAGTGTGAGAGGCTAGTGGCAGACCCTCTTCCCCTGGACCATATACGCGATGTCAACATGGAGGACATGAACGAGGAGGAGAAAGATGAGGATAATGAGGAGAGCAGTACAGGCTGGAATCACTAGGTACCGAGCTGAAATACTCTCTTAGGCCAGTAAAACTAAGGTGTGGCGACTTGGGCCGGTAAAACTAAGGGAATAGTATTTCACATAGAGATGAAAGAAGAAAGAAGGAAAGAAGGAAAGAAGGTTTGACAACACCATACCTAGAGTCTAGTTTGAAGGTTAAAGATTGATGTAAAACGGGGGGAGTTGGCTTAACAAAAGTCACCAGTGTCGGTAGGAAGGAACAATATGTAATGACACTCAGCGATACACAAATAAGATGGAAGAATTGGGAAGTAGTTTTTGTAGACTTGCCTAGATTACCAGGAAGCATATGTTGTGACTCTCCTCCATGACATATGCTTACTAGATTTCAATATGGTACATTACCTTCATGTTGTTTTCAAATTGATCATGTTGCCTTCCTTATTTCCTCTTTTTAGGAACCTTAAACTTTAAAGCAAACTTAGAAACATCCTTCATGTTATTTTCAAATTGATCATGTTGCCTTCCTTATTTCTACTTTTTAGGAACCTTAAACTTTAAAGCAAGCTCAGAAACATCCTTGTTGGATTAAAGCCATGGACTTGGTGCATGCAACCCAACTAAAAAACCACACCTAGGATCTTGATTTTACTAGTCCTAATAGACATATTATCGAATGCAAATGAGTTTACAAACTAAAACAACTTTTAGATGGCTCCCTTGTCAGATGTAAAGCATATTTAGTCGCCCAAGGATTCTCATAAAAAGAAGGCATCCACTATGATGAAACATTTAGCTCAGTATTAAATCGATCACTATTCATGTAGTTTCTATCCATTATTGTCTCTTTCAATTGGTTTATTCGATAGCTTGACGTGAATAATGCATTTATTTATGGAAATTTTGATGAAGAAATTTATATTCTACAACCACTAGGATATATGATTGTCACGCCCTGACCCGGTTTGGTCGGATCCCTATGATCAACCCGCCACTCTCCCAGTTTATTAAAGGGTTTCCCCTTATTGTAAACAGTAAAGAGTAAGGCATCCTTTAACCTGCACCTTTTCCTGGAATAACATAAATCAAAATTATATAATAATTTTGTTTTATCATACCTGTTTCACAGGTGTCTTAGTTGATGGTCTTTAAGGGTAGACTTTCTGAAATCTCCTAAAAGGGATATAAGGGAGTGGGTTAGGTATGACCACTCACTGAATGGGTTTTCAAAAGTTTAACTTTTAAGAAAATAATTATTATTTGAGTGTGCCACACTCCTTTATTTCCAAAATCCCTTTATTCAATAATCTCAGTTTTTCCACCATTTCCATATTTACCCACGGTGTGTCATCATCCAACATACATTCTTCAACATGAAGGTTACACATATTCGTAGGTCAGCACAATCACTGAACCCACTAGTGGCTTTAGAGCGACTTTTTTGGCCACCCGGATAGAAGCACGACCACTTCTACCTTAGGAATGAGTGGATGTACACGACATTCGATCATGAATCTTGAAAGCGATTCTTCATGTACGTATGAGGACAGAGACCTCATCCTATCCCCACCCCCGTCTCATGCGCTTGGTGCTACTCCAAATTTTGCACAGACACCTAGAACAACGATCTACCCTTATACTCACCAGGTCGTCTAGGTCCTTTAGGATTCATCACTACCCCTCATGGGCATCTTGATGATCCCATACTCATAGTGCATGCACAAACAAAGTTTTCTTAAATTATCATGTAATATGCAGTGTCATTAGTCCCAACGGTCCCGACCTTCAACTCAACCCATAGCGGTTTGTTTTGACTGGTTCGGAGACCGATCATGTCGCACGACTACTAGTTGACTGAGTATGCCAGACCTGCCTTGGTGTCATAACCAAACAATTCACTTATTAATGTTTAATGGCACATATATATATCATGTTCTTTTACGAGCTCCCACTCGTGTTCATTGGCCTATGGCCCACTGTTCGAGTTTTTCAAAAATAGGGCATATTAGCCCTCAAGTTCCAAGACCGAGGCCCCTGGCCTATAAGAGCTATTCGAGCTCCCGTCAAGAAGGTCTCCCAAATAGTTTCAGCATTGGCACACAGTCAAGGGAGAACACTTCTGACAAAATAGGTTTTCACTGTCCATTATACCGACTGGTATAAGGACATCTCCGTTCATTACCGATGAACGGGTTTTCAACTTCGTTCGAGAAAGTCTCATCATACCAACTGGGTATGATCTACTTACAACCAGTAAGTAGTTTTTCCGCGTGGTTTTCACATCACTTTATCTAAGTTACGATGATTAAAATTCCACTGAACAATAGGTTTTTATACTGAGGTACTTATCATCCCTAACCGGGTATGATATATAATCCCACTCACAACTGTTAAGTGGTTTTTATCTATAAGTTGTGCTCATTATACCGACCGGGTATGATGTTAGTAAACCCACTCACCTGTTAACGTAGTGAATTCTAGTAGACCGGTTCTTTGTAATCACGAGAGCTCGTCCATGCTGGTGTTCCTGATATTTTGCGTTCCTACACGATATGAACATTCTTGTTCATTATTACTCGGAATAATCGCCTTCATTCATTTCAAATGAATGAGAAAATCCAAAATTTTAGTTATTTGCAAGTAGGTTTCTAAAGTAATTTCTCTTTAAGTCTGTAATATTGGTTTTTTCTCAAATTAAGTCCCATAACTTTTAAAATTTATGTTGGGACCTCAATTTAATCAATTTTACTAAAAAGTGGTTTAATTTCCCAAATTTCCAATTTGGTCCCCCCAATTTTTCCAAAATTACCATTTTGCCCTTCCTTTACAAAAATGGTAAGTTTTGCCCCAAAAATTCCAAAATTCTGCAATTGGTCCTCCAACATTATTTTCATGCCCAATTGACCCACAATTTCATAAAATTGTATTTTGGTCCTTTGAATTTCGAAAATCCCCAATTTCCCCCAATTTTCCCCTAATTTCAACTCCTTAGCATAACCGAATTTGATTTCATCAAATTGACCGATCAAACACCTCTAATTGTTGAAATTAAAGTTAAAATTGATTTCCTCCATCTTCTTATGATTCAATAGCACTTTGAATCGTAAGTTTAGATGCCGGAACGAGCTCAAATGGAGCTTCATCAAAAAACGGACTATAGGGAGAGAAAGCTTCGATTACTCATCGGTGTGGGCACAGCAATCCGAGCTTTCGATTTGGGCAGATAGCTCTCATCCTGAGGTTCATCATATAATCAAGAATCACATCAATTGATGCCGAATTGAGTTATAATTTCATCATTGAAATTCTACCGGTTCTGTCTCTAGCACCGAACGAAAATTGTAGAGGGGAGCCAAATTGGCTTAGCTTTCAGTCCTAATTTGGTTGTGGGAGGGCTGAGGAAGTTTTGGAAAGGCTTGGTTTGGCTTTAGGAGGGCTTGAAATGGCCAATTTCAGCTTGGCCAAAATAGGGCAGCTTCGGTCCACCAGAGCTACTTCACTGTTTTCTCACGCTGGCATCTCACTGGCAACCCTCGGAGTGAACGGAGACTACAGATGTGTAGCTGACTTCTTCCCGGTTCTAAAGAACCTGAGCTCACCTTGTTTGGCTCAGAATAGACCCCATGTCAGAGCTCTTGATCGAGCTTCACTGAAAAATGGAGCAGTTGATAGAGAATGAAGTTTTCAATTGTGGAGAGGATGAATGTAGAGGAGCTCTTTATATAGGGAGCTTAGGGACCCGTTGGCCGTCCATTTGGCACCATTATGTCTGACATTGAAGACCTGAAATGCCTCGAGTAGAAGCATTTCTTCTCCACCGGCATTTTTTCAGTTTCCCAGTGAGTGAATAGTGTTGTCATCCTGAGGAAGAAGATGACACTATTTTGAAACAGACCGGACTGGTCCGAACCAGGTTCAAAGTTTAAACCGGCCGGTTCACCCCTCATTCAATTGAGTTTTTCAAATCTAAAAATTTCTAAATTCATCTAAATTCATTCTCTATCCAATAATGACCTCAAATCTTCAATTTGAATTATTTAAGCCACCTAGAAAATTGAATTTAGGATTCAATTCAATAGTGGTTCAAACCGGTCCAAATCGGTTCAAATCCGGTTGACCTGAACCGGTTTGGTTTTCATAACCAATTCCTTCAAAAGTCCATTCCCCTAACTTTTGTGACTCCTTAGGTCACTTAGGGTCCATAAAATTCCCAGTTTATCATTCGTTTATCAATTCCAGTTCACAAATAGATTCGGTCCTTAAACCGATTGAATCCGGTTCACCCGAACCGGTCTGGTTTTTCTCTCCCACTTTGCTCTAAGGTTTCTTCCCAAGGTTTATGAATTTCTTTGGAGTATAATGGAGTTGAATTCCTTTGTTTTGCCCGATCTCTATCGGTTCCGGTTCATGAACTAACTTGGTTCATAATCTGTTTCAATCCTATTGGACCTAGTTCATCCAAACCTGTCTAGTTTTCCTCTTCCAATTCATCCTAAGGTTCTTTTCCATAGTATTATGAACCCTTTGGATCACCTGGGAGATGTAAATTCCTAAATCATTCACAATTAATCGGGTTTGTGAACCGGTTCAGTTTTCTCACTTGGTTTGATCAGTTCCCTTCTCGGTTTTCCTTAGCTCAAAAGGGCGGGGTTTACAACTCTCCCCTCCTTTTAGGAGTTTTGTCCCCAAAACTTAATTAGCAACCTTGTATGAGGAATCATTTCCTTTGATACCCCTTTGGTGTTTGCTTAGCATGCAAACTCTTCTCTTGTTCTATCAATTATTCATTTTTACAACCTTCACTTAAGTAATTCCTTTTTCCTTTGTATTATTTACTCCCTCCATGGAGTTTGTCATAATTAGACATACCTTACTTCATGGTATGTTCTTAGATTTTATCTCTTTCTTCGCTTAGAGTAACATTCTTCCCCTTGAGGTTCTGTACTCAAGATTGGAAATTCCAAGATAACTAACCATTTCTATGTCTAGTTAGCCACTTGGTCATTGAAACCCTTAGCTCGACATCCTTTAGAGCATTACATACCTATTTTCACGGATTTCGTTATCATCACTTTTTCATCCCATTTCGACTCTTTCTTCATTTGTTGCTCATTACAAATCCGTCCAAATTATGTTTGACTTTGTCATGCTTACGATCCGACTCTTCCTTATTTTGAGTCATGTTTTCATTGGATTTGTTGGGTTTTCTTGTCCCTTACAGCATGACGTTTTCTAGATCTTGTCTCTATATCCATTAGATCTCCAAAACACCTCTTTTAGGGTTATTCCTTATTTTTCAACCTCTTAGGAATTGTAAAACTTCATCCCTCCTTTCTTCTTGTAGTATTCCTCAACTACATTTACTGTTATTAACTCAATTCACATAATTGTGTTGGTTCTCCTTACCCACTAGTCCTTTTTTGACTTTCTTATTGAGTATTTTGGTTCCGATTATTTGATTTCTAGATGTTTTACTGACATGTTAGTATTTGTCCTTTCTTAGGTCCATCATCATTCCTAATAACATCCTTTATTCAAGGATTTTACCTTGGCCTTTCAACCCACTCTTACTTGTTCGTAATCATCTCACAATTCATTATATCGAGTTGATTCCTTTCGGTCTACATGTCATTTGCTTGGTTTGGGAAGTTTCCCCTTTTTACGGTTTCATTATCTACTATTTCCTTCAAGGTAGAGACTGGCATCTTAGGAGATACATGTTCAACCTTCTTACCATTTCTTAAAGGTTTCCTTTCTTCATCTCCTTACACCCTTTCCATATTGGGGCATTTGCCCGCTTTTAGTCCTCCATTGTCTTAAATTTTTCCCATTCCATCCCTTATTCCTTATTTGAGTAGTTTATTAATCTTTTTTTTCGGGTACTTCATATTATGCTTAGCCGTCCACTCTTTAGGCTTTATTATACGTGTGTGGACTATGGCCTGTCTTACTGATCACGGTTATTCCTCCATAACCACCTCTTATTTGGAGGGCTTACTTTCCCAACGTTTCTCATACGTTCTATCCTTACCTTATTATGGATAGTCCACTCATTCTTACTTGCCACAACATCTCTTAATATGCTTCCTTGGGTTTCTTTCACTTTAGCATGCATTTTATCTGCGAATTTGTCTGCTCACCTCTCGTCACCAGATTCCGTTTCTTCTTTATTAAGTCATGTATCCTTTCTTAGGATTTCCTTACATGGGAGGATTCTTACCCTTTTCTCCTTTAATTTCTTTTTTCATACATCCTTGAAGGCACCTAACTTTGAATGATGTCCCTTGATGTTATTCTTGTATGCTTACCTTTACTCTTGAGATCCTATGGATATGTTTTTCGTACTTCATTCTTATTCTCACTCGTACCTCTGAACATGTCTTGATCTTGTATCCACCTAGTTTCAAAATCCCTTGGTTACCCTTCAAGAGGTTCAAGAGGTTCGTCTTTTCCAATGATTTGCTGTAAACCCCACACATTTGAGTTAAGGAAAATCGGGAAAAGAATCGGTCAAATCAAATAAGAAAACCAAACCGGTTTACATTTGGGAATAAGCAATATGAAAATTTACAAATTTCGGTTGATCCAAAGGATTTATTAAACATTGGAAAAGAAACTTAAGACAAATTAGAAAAACAAAAACCAAATTGGTTCAGGTGAACTAGATTCCATAAAAACTTTAAATTATTGGAATTAATACCAAAACTAAATTATTGAAACTAATACTAATAATTTATGGTAATATTAATACTAGTAATAAATCTCGCCCATTTAATACACGGGTTTTATGACTATATAAAGAGGTCATCCCCATTTCATTCTCCTCACACCTGAACACTTCTCTCTCTCTACTGCTCCATTTCCCGGTAAAGCTCGAACCAAAGTTGTGACTTGAAGAAAGGTCGGACTCTTTAGAACCGGGGAGAAGATAGCTATCTAATAGCAAACTCTAATCAATCTGAGAATCGTTGTAGAAGCGCTGACATGATGGAATAGTGAAGCAACTCCGGCGAACTGAAGCTGCCCTATTTCAGCCAAGCTTAAATCGGCCATTTCAAGCCCTCCTCAGGCCAAACCAAGCCCTCCCAACACTTCCTCAGCCTTTCCACGACCGAATTAGGACCAAAAGGTAAGCCAATTCGGCTCCCCTTTATAATTTACGATCGGTGCTAAAGAGAGAGTCGATCGAATTTCAATGATGAAATTCTAATCTAATTCCGCATCAATTGATACAATACTTGATTTTAGGATGAACCTCAGGATGAGACCTATCTGCCCAGATCGAAAGCTCAGACTCTCTACAGTCTGTTTTCCGGCAAAGCTTCGTTTGAGCTCGTTCCGACGTTAAAATCTGCGATTCAAAGTTTCTTAGAATCGTATGAACATACATGAACTCAATTTCAACTCCAATTTCAATAATTAGAAGTGTTTGATCGGTCAATTTGATGAAATCAAATTCGATAGTGTTGAAGAGTTGAAATTGGGGGAAAATTTGGGAATTTTTGAAATTCAAAGGGGCCAAAATACAATTTTATGAAATTGAGGGTCAATTGGGCATGAAAATAATGTTGGAGGACCAACTGAGGAATTTTGGAAATGTTGGGGAAAAACTTACCATTTTTGTGAAAGAAGGGCAAAATGGTAATTTTGGAAAAATTAGGGAACCAAATTGGAAATTTGGAAAATTAAACCTCTTTTTTGGTGAAATTGAATAAATTGATGTCCCACGATAAATTTTAAATGTTACGGGACTCAATTTGAGGAAAAACCGACATTAGGGACTTAAAGTTAAAGAGAAATCACTTTAGGGACCTAATTGCAAATAACTAAAAGTTTGGGTTTTCTCATTCATTAATGAATGAAGGCTGTTATGCCGAGTAATAATGAACAAGGTTGTTCATATCGTGTAGGAACGTTAAATACCAGGAACGCCAGCAAGGACAAGCTCGCGTGAATACAAAGAACCAGTCTAGTGGAAATTACGGCATTAACGGGTGAGTGGGTTTACTAACATCATACCCGGTTGGGCATGATAAGTGCCTCGATATAAAAACCCACTGTTTAGTGGTATTTTAATCATCACTACTTAGAGAAAGTGATGTGAAAGTTATGCGAAAAAAACTACTTATGGGTTGTAAATAGATCATACCCGGTTGGTATGATGAGACTTCCTCGAAGGAAGTTGAAAACCCGTTCATCGGTTATGAACGGAGATGTCCTTATACCGGTCGGTATGATGGACAGTAAAAACCTATTTTTGTTGGAAGTGCTCTCCCCTGACTGTGTGCCAATGCTTAAACAATTTGGGAGACCTTCTCGACGGGAGCTCGAATAGCTCTAATAGGTCGGGGGCCTCAATTTTGGAACTTGGGGGCTAAATACCCGATTTTGAAAATCTCGTATAGTGGGCCCAAGGCCAGTTGGCACGAGCAGGAGCTCATAAATGAACATGATATATGTGCCATAAAACTTAATAAGTGAATTTTTTGGCCATGGTACCAAGATAGGACCGACATGCTCAATCAACTAGCGGCAATGCTACATGACAGGTCGACGAACTAGTTAAGACAAACAGCTGCAGGTTGAGTTGAGAGTCGGGGCCGTTGGACTAGTGGCACCACAGATTACATGGCAATATAAGAAAACATTGTTTGTGCATGCACTGTGAATACGGGATCATCAAGATGCCCATGAGGGGTAGTGATGCATCCTAAGCGCACTAGATGACCTGGTGGCTATAAGGGCAGTTCGTCGTTCCAGGTGTCTGTGCGAAATCTGAAGTAGCACGAAGCGCATGAGACCGGGGTGGGACAGGATGAGGTCTCTGTCCTCATACAGACATGAAGAAGTGATTTCGGGATTGTGGGTAGGATGTCACGTACATCCACTCATTCCCAGGGTAGAAGTGGTCGTACTTCTATCCGGGTGGTAGGAAAAGTCGCCCCGAAGCCACAAGCGGGTTTAGTAGTGATACTGACTTGCGAATGTGTGTAACCTTCATGATGAAGGATGTGTGTTGGGTGATGACACACCGTGGTAACTAAGAAATAATGGAAAAATCTAAATTTTTAAATGATGTAATTTTTGAAAACAAAGGAGTCTGGCACACTCCATATAAATATTTTTCTTAAAAGTCAAAAGCTTTTAAAAACCCATTCACTGAGTAGTCGTACTCACCCCCTCCCTTATATCCCTTTCAGGAAATCCCGGAAAGCCTGCCCTTAAAGACCGTCAACTAAGATGCCTGTAAGACAGGTATGTAAAGTTTTAAATTTTCATACAGTTTTGATTATGCTATTCTAGGAAAAAGGTGCAAGTTAAAGGATGCCTTACTCTTTACGGTTTACGATAAGGGGAAACCATTTAATAAACCAAGATAGTGGCGGGTTGATCACGGGGATCCGACCAAACCGGGTCGGGGCATGACATTTTCCCTTTTTACTTCTTCCTTCTTTATCATGGTTTAAATTCCTAGTTGTCTCGAAGGCTAGTTCTTTAACTACCTCCTTCACACTATTTTTCTAATCCAATCATCTGGGCAGTTGTATCACTCTTCCTTCATGCCTATCCTTTTGTTCTTCATAGAATGTAGTATTTACTATACCTCAGTCTTTCTTAGGATTCTAGTCATTCTCTTTGGCTGCCCTCTGCTACCAGTTTCTTCTTTCTACTTCGTTCTCCTACTCTCTCCAAACAAGTCGCCCTAAGCCACCACGAAACTTCCTTCCTTTGAAATATTTCCTAACTAAGGGTTGTTTTCTTGTACTCCACATTATGTACATCCGCCCATCCATAATTTCTTTAAGGTTAGTCATATCCATCCCTCCAAAGATTACTTTCATAATGTATTTCCTTATGAAGCATTCAAATCTTCTTTGTTTCAAGATTTCTTGACAATTGTGTGAGAGACTTGCCTATTCTTTTCTTGGCTTGAGTTTAGTCGTTAATTTGACCCTTGGTCCTATTAAGGATTTCTTTCATCCTTCTTTTCCCAAGTATTTGACCTTTCCACCCCTCTCTTCATTGCTGGAACTCAAATTATGGCTTTCTCGTGTATTAGTTCGTTAATTGACTTGTCTCCACCATTCCTTTGGTCTAAGTCTCTTAGAGCAGTTGTTTCTCGAGTCCTCCTATCCTTAACGTCTATCTCACTGACCTTTTAGGTTGTAGTCCTTTCTACCTCTCGGTCTTCCTTAGGGTATCATTTATTTCCTCTTACTATCTTATTTTTATGGTTTTCTTACTTCTACAATGTTGGTCAGAGACTCCAATTATTTTTACTTCTCTGCTTTTTCCCAAAAGAGGTTGTACTTTAAAATTATATCACTTTTCCAAAGCAGGTTAGTCTTGGCCTCCGATACTTCCTTCCTTCAACTAATTTCCAATGAGGGGTTGACTCCTTGCACTCCACGTTATGTCCATCTGCCAACCAATGATTCCTTCAAGGCACTTAGTTGTATGCATCCCTCTAGAGTTCCCTTTCACAGCGTATTTCTTCTCTTCTTCACTCCATTGTGTCATTCCCTAGAGTTCCGAGGGACGTTTTTCTGTGTTTGCCCCTTATGAGAGGGTTCTTAAGTATACTTCCCACATACCTTATCCCTATTCTTAAGGTATCCTTCTTGATTTGACCTTCTTAAGAAGTTTTTGGATTCACCTCATCATTTCTTGACCTCTTTGTGAACCGTTTACATAACTTGCTCCATGGTATCGGTCTCCAATCCTTCATGTCTTTCGTGACCTTTGAGGAGGTATTGTCTTGAATCCATAAGGTGTGAAACACCCCTTCTTTCCTTACATCTATAATATTTCATCTTGGTACTTGTCCTTTAGTAGGGTTGGGCTTCTCTTCAAGAATGTCCCATCATTAATCCCATACATGGATTGTTGTGGTTCCTTCTTTCCTTTGAGTGGGGCTTTTCCAGATTTGCTAGTGATTTGGTACTTCACCGTTCTTGAGTCTGATCACTTTGACATTTTTCTTGCTGAATTTCCTTTACTAAAGGGTCATGGTAAGAGTTCTCCTAAGTTTCTTATTTCCTTGATTCCGCTTCCATAACCAAGATGTGACTTTTCCTTAGTTTCCAGGATAGTGTGGGTTTGTTTTATTTTCCTTAGGCCATATTCCCAACAAGATCGCATCATCAGGAGATAGAGTTTTGAGAATTTGAGAATTTTATTAATAGGGGGATACAAAAGATAAGGCTTTCAGGCCTATCACAGGAAATGGACACAAAATAACTAAGGAGCTATGGAATTCTTGATAAATGTCCTCCTTCATACTTAAGGTTGTACCATCAATAGGTCCTAGCACCATTCTCCAGGATAATTCTCCATTTGGTCTTTCGAGATTCTTTCCAGGTTTTAGGCATTTGGGAAGCTTCTAGGGTTGTCTTTCTACAAAGATAGGGTGTTGAGTAAAGGCATTCCAAGTTTTCTTAGTTTCTCTCCTGGGAGCCATCTGAAAATTTTAGGATAAATCCTATTAGTTACTATATTTTCTAGTCTTAATTATGTATTCGAGGAAATAGGCTCTCATACCACTCTAGTTCTCAAGCCTTGACCCGGTTTGGTCGGATCGCCGTGATCAACCCGCCACTCTCCCGATTTATTAAAGGGTTTCCCCTTATTGTAAACCGTAAAGAGTAAGGTGTTCTTTAACCTACACCTTTTCCTACAATAACATAAATCTAAACTGTATAATAATTTAGGTTTATCATACCTATCTCACAGGCATCTTAGTTGATGGTCTTTAAGAGTAGGCTTTCTGAAATCTCCTAAAAGGGATATAAGGGAGGGGGTCAGTACGATTACTCAGTGAATGGGTTTTCAAAATTGACTTTTAAGAAAACAATTATTATTGGAGTGTGCCAGACTCTTTGATTTCAAAAATCCCTTTATTCAATAATCTTATTTTTTTCCACCATTTCCATATTTAACCATGGTGTGACATCACCCAACACACATCCTTCATCATGAACGCTACACACATTTGCAGGTCAGCACGATCAATGAACCCACTAGTGGCTTTGGAGCGACTTTACCGGCCACCCGGATAGAAGCACGACCACTTCTACCTAGGGAATGAGTGAATGTACGCGACATACGACCCTCAATCCAAAAAGTGATTCTTCATGTCCGTATGAGGACAAAGACCTCATCATGTCCCCACCCCGGTCTCATGCGCTTGGTGCTACTCCAAATTTTGCATAGAAACCTAGAATGAAAATCTGCCCTTATATTCACCAGGTCGTCTAGGGCCCTTAGGATGCATCACTACCCCTCATGGGCATCTTGATGATCTCGTACTCAAAGTCCATGCACAAACAAAGTTTTCTTAAATTGCATGTAATATTCGGTGCCATTAGTCCCAATGGTCCCGACCTTCAACTAAACCTGTAGCTGTTTGTTTTGACTGGTCCGAAGACCAGTCATGTTGCACAACTACTAGTTGACTGAGTATGTCAGACCTACCATGATATCATGACCAAACAATTCACTTTCTTAATGTTTAATGGCAAATATATATATCATGTTCTTTTACGAGCTCCTGCACATGTCCATTGGCCTATGGCCTATTAGCTCTTAAGTTCCAAAATCAAGGCCCCCAGCCTATAAGAACTATTCAAGCTCCCGTCAAGAAGGTCTCCCAAATAGTTTAAGCATTGGCACAAAGTCAGGGGAGAACACTTCTGACAAAATAGGTTTTCACTGTCCATTTTACTGACTGGTATAAGGACACCTCCGTTCATGACCGATGAACGGGTTTTCAACTTCCTTCGAGGAAGTCTCTTCATACCAACCGAGTATGATCTACTTACAATCGGTAAGTAGTTTTTCCACTTGGTTTTCACATCACTTTTCTAAGTTATGATGATTAAAATTCCACTAAACAGTAGGTTTTTATACCTAGGTACTTATCATCCCCAACTGGGTATGATATATAATCTCACTCACAATCGGTAAGTGGTTTTTATCTCTAAGTTGTGCTCATCAACCCAACCGAGTATGATGTTAGTAAACCCACTCACCCGTTAACGTAGTGAATTCCATTAGACCGGTTCTTTGTAATCACGTGAGCTCGTCCATGCTGGCGTTCTCGGTATTTTGTGTTCTTACACGATATGAACATTCTTGTTCATTATTACTCGGAATAACAGCCTTCATTCATTTCAAATGAATGAGAAAACCCAATATTTCAGTTATTTGCAAGTAGGTTCCTAAAGTTATTTCTCTTTAACTTTAAGTCACTAATGTTAGTTTTTTCTCAAATTGAGTCCCGTAACTTTTAAAATTTATGTTGGGACCTCAATTTATTCAATTTCACCAAAAAGGGGTTTAATTTCCCAAATTTTTCCAAAATTACAATTTCCCCCTTCCTTTACAAAAATGGTAAGTTTTGCCCCAAAAATTCCAAAATTCCGCAATTGGTCCTCCAACATTATTTTCATGCCCAATTGACCCTCAATTTCATAAAATTGCATTTTGGTCCTTTGAATTTCGAAAATCTCCAAATTTCCCCAATTTTCCCCTAATTTCAACTCCTTAGCATAATCGAATATAATTTCATCAAATTGACCGATCAAACACCTCTAATTATAGAGAGAGAAAGCTTATGAGTGTCTAATGATATGAAGTCAAGGATTGAGAGAAAATTGGGAAAAATCGGCATGAACTGAGTTAAGGTTGTGGGAGTCACAAAACCCACCGAATTTTTAAAAGTGTTGAACAAATCAGAACTAAGCGGTTATTAAATCAATTCAATAGGAAATTTAAAATAGAATTTTTAGGTATTTTTATTTTCCCAAGAAAGACTAAAAAAATGGGTGAACCAACCCAAAAACCGTTAAACTAACCAAACAATTCATCGAAAACCAGTGCGGTAAAGAGTACACCAGTCATTGTGTTTCATTTGGTACATGTACGCACAACACGTGAGTAGCACAACTTGCACACATGCATGGCCACGCGCACGCATGTACATCTTCCTTAGACGAGTCTTGGCCCGAATTCACCTAGAAAACCTGATGAACCTTGTAAACAACCCAAATCTGACTGCTTAGGAAAATTAATTCATGCACAAAGCTACATGCTATAGATTGATGAAAGAAGGCTATGGATGGGTAGCCATGAAAGTCTTGAACATGATCAAATAAGGTATGTGTGTCCCATTGTCAAAATTCACTCTAAAGCTCGACTACTACCAACTCTGGAGACTTGAATACCCTTGAGCATAGATCCTTCGTCTAACCACATCTATTGATGATCTTGGTACCTCTAGAAAGCTAAAGAAGTTAGCTTTCCACCAACACCTCTCTCAACCCTCAACTTTGCATCGAAAATCTCGGGCAAGATCACACAATACATGAACTCTAGTGATAAAAAATAGAGCACTTGTTTCAAAGGCCAATTTAGTTGGCCAAGACAACACTCTCAAGCTGAGAACAATTTAGCAAGTCCTTCACACTCTAGCCTTTCCATAGCCGAGCATTGCCCAATTTGAGAAAGTTTTAAGAGAGAATTAAATCTTTTAAATTTAGAATCTCGAGTTTAATGGTCAAGGTTACTAAAATTGACCTTGCGGGAGCTAAAGACTACTAATCAAGGTGATTCAAGTAGTCACAGACTCCTTCTGGAGTCAGCTTTCAAACTGCACTGACCTCGATGACCGATGTGCCATCTCTGATGTGTTCTTGGCTTTGACCCGACTATTACTCATTTTGGTTTAAGCTTTTGATTAAGCCTAATCAGAGTAATTCAAGCCTATTGAGGCAAACCAAGCTTACTATAACTTAGAGGGAGACTAGAGGGACTTTGACACTTAGTTTGGTAATTTTTAGAGATACTTTAGTTATTGGTCAAATGTCAGGGCCAACATGAAAATAATCCAATGTTAGGTGACCCATTTGAGAATGAACTTTCTAGTGGGTCTTCCTAAGTGGCTAAATATAGTGTGGGGACTGATTTGAAAGTTTGATAAGGTTTTAGGACTAGGTTACCATTGTCACGCCCTGACCCGGCTTGGTCAAATCCCCGTGAGCAACCTCCCGCTCCCTTGGTTTAAGAGGGGTTACACCTTCCTTGAATCAAGAGGAGCCAAGTGAAATTTCAAGCCTCATTCCCCCTATTAGTATAAATAAATAAACATCCAAGCTTAAAAGTGACACTTAAGTATACCTGACAGATGGTACATCCTTATGTTTTCTTTGGTCATGTTTCCTTACCCCTGAAAGGGGTAAAAGAGAGGGGGTGAGTTCTACAATTCAGTGACTGGGTGTTGGGAGTGAGTTTTCAAGACAATTAGCTTTAGTTAAACTATGCCAAGGTTGTTGTTTTAAAATAAAGTTTTCCTCATATTCTGATTTTCATAACCTTTTTCTCATTTACACATTAGTTGTGTTTAGCAAACAACACACGCCCTTCATTATGTAGGGTACACACATTCACAGGTGCAGCCCATCTACTGCACCCACTTGTGGCTCGAAGTGTCTTTACCGGCTGCCAGATAGAAGTTCGTCCACTTCTACCCTAGGTCTGAGCGAATGTTCTTGACATCCGACCCTTAGATCTGAATGCCACTCCATGTTCGTATGAATATAGAGACCTCATCCCGACCCCACATTAGTCTCGTGCACAAGAAGCTATACCGAGTTTCCCGACTAACTAGCACAACGATCTACCCTTATCTCCACCATGTCATCCAGTAACCCTTAGCACCCATCACTACCCCTCTTGGTGTCTTGATGGTCATGTACCACAAGTGCATGCACAAATAAAAGTTTTCACATATAGCCATTTATCTTTGGTTCTGTTGGTTCAACGGCCCCAACCTCAACCCCACCTGCAGCTATTTGTCTAGGCCGATCTATCAACCTAGCCCTAACGCACTGTCGCCAATCCATCGAGTACTATTGGTCCTCACATGGTACCATCTCAAAATAACACAACAAGTTCATTAGAAATTAGGCTTTCTCAATTGAAATTTTCTTACGAGCTCTGTCCACTGGACTTGGTCCCACTACACGTGAGTTTTCAAAACTGAGCATTTAACCCCATAATTTAAAAACCGAGGCCTCTTGCCTATATAAGTTATTCTAGCTCCCGTCAAGAAGGTCTCCCAAATAGTTTAAGCAATTACATACAGTCAGGGGAGAACACTTTTGACAAAATATATTTTCACTTCATCCCATCAACTGGTGTGATGACATACCCGCTTACAAAGGGCAAGCGGGTGTCTTCTTCCTACAAGGAAGTCCATCATACTAACCTTGTATGATTTTCTCTACTTACAAACAGTAAGTAGGTCTTAGCTTAAATTTCCCATCACTCCATCTGGGTATGATGTTAAAATCTCACCTACAAGTGGTTTTTCATTTCTAAAGTGCTCACCATGTCACGCCCCAACCCGGTTTGGTTGGATCCCTGTGAACAACCCGTCGCTCTCTTGGTTCAAGAGGAGTTTGCTCCTTCTTTAACTCGAGATGAGCCAGGCGTAATTTCAACCTTGTTCCTTGTAAAGACATATATCAAATAAAATGCAAGCTTAAGGAAAATTAAGCATACCTGACAGAGGGTAATGCTCGGTGTTATTCCTAGACATTTTCTCTTTTACTGAAAAAGAGATAGAAAAGAGGGGTGGGTTTCTACAACTCAGTGAATGGGTTTTCAAAAATTTTTAACTTTTAGGAAAAAGAATTGTATTGGAGTGTGCGAGACTGCTTAATTTCTTTCAAAAATACATCCATTTCAAATCTCTATTTTTATCACCAATATTTATTAATCACGGTGTGTTATAACCCAACACACATCCTTCATCATGAAGGTCAATCACATAATTGTAGGCCAGCCCATCCACTGAACCCACTTGTAGTGTTAGAGCGGCTTTACCAGCCACCTAGATAGAAGCATATCCACTTCTACCCTAAGAATGAGTGGATGTACACGACATTCGACCCTCAATCTCGAAATCAATTCTCCGTGTCTATATGAGGACATAGACCTCATCTTGACCCCACCCCAATCTCGTGCGCAATGAAGCTACGTCAAGCTTCGCAAGGTCACTTGGTCCGATGAACTGTCCTTATATCCACCAGGTCGTCTAGGGCCCTAGGACACATCACTACCCCTCTTGGGCATCTTGAAGGTCCCATACAAACACTACATGCACAATAATTATTTTCATCTCATGCCTTATAATCTACGGTGCCATTGGTCCAACGGCCCTGACCATCAACTCAACATGCAGCTGTTTGTCTTGACTAGTTCGGAGACCTATCATGTCGCACTACCACTAGTTGACTAAATATGTCAGTCCTATGTTGGTACTATGGCCAAACAATTCATTTCCTTAAAGTTTTATAGAATATATCTCATGTTTGTTTACGAGCTCCTTCTCGTGCCAATTGTCCTATGGCCCACTATTCGAGATTTTCAAAGTCGGGCGTATTAGCCCCCAAGTTTCAAAACCGAGGCCCCCGGCCTATAAGAGCTATTCGAGCTCCTGTCAAGAAGGTCTCCCAAATTGTTTAAGCAGTGCCACATAGTCAGGGGAGAGCATTTCCGACAAAAATATGTTTTCAGTTGTACATCATACTGACTAGGTATAATGACATCTCTGTTCATAATCGATGAATGGGTTTTCCACTTCCTTCGAGGAAGATTCATCATACTAACCAGGTATGATCTACTTACAACTGGTAAGTAGTTTTTCCACATGATTTTCACATCACTCCTCTAAGTTGTGATGTTTAAGATACCACTAAGTAGAGGATTTTCATTTCGAAGTACTTATCATCCCCAACCGGGTATGATATATAAAATTCCCACTCACCCAATCGTGTAGTAAAATTCCACTTAGTCGATTTCCATCCCTAGCAAGTTTAACATCAGTTGGCATTCCCGATGTCTCGTTTTCCTATACGAAATGAACATATTTGTTCATTATTCTTTGGTCTAATAGCCTTCATTAATTCGAAATGAATGAGAAAACCAAACTTTCTATTTATATAAAATTTGGTCCCTAAAGTTATTTTTCTTTAACTTGAGTCCCTAATGCCGATTTTTCCTCAAATTGAGTTCCAAAACTTTTAAAACTTATCTTAGGATTTCAATTTATTCAAATTCACAAAAAGGGGTTTAATTTCCCACATTTCCAATTTGGTCCCCAAACTTTTCCAAAATTACCATTTTGCCCTTTATTTCCAAAAATTGTAAGTTTCACCCCCAACAAATTCTAAAATTCCTCAATTGGCCCTCTAACATTCTTATCATACCCAATTGACCCTCAATTTAAGAAAATTAAATTTTGGACCTTCAAAATTTTGAAAATCCCCAATTTCCCCAAAATTTCACCCAATTACAACTCAAGAAAATAGTCAAATTTGATTTCATCAAATTGACCAATCAAACACCTCTAATTTTAAAATTGAAGTTGAAATTGAGTTTCTACATGTTTATACGATTCCATAGAACTTTGAATCGTAAGTTTTAATGCCAGAATGAGCTCAAATGCAGTTTCGTCGAGAAACATATTATAAAGAGAGAAAGCTTCGATTGCTCACCGGTGAGGGTGCAGCAGTCTGAGCTTTCTATCTAGGTAAGTAGCTCTCCTCCTGAGTTTCCTCCTAGGATCAAGAATGACATCAATTGATGTCGAATTGGATTAGAATTCTGTAATTGAAATTCGGTCGACTCTCTCTCTAACACTGATCAGAAATTGTATAGGGGAGACGAATTGGCTTACCTTTCATTCCTAATTCGGCCTTGGGAGGGCTGAGGAAGTGTTGAGAGGGCTTGGTTTGGCTTTAGGAGGGCTCAAATTGGTTGACTTCAACGCAACCAAAATAGGCCAGCTTCGGTCCGCCGAAGTTGCTTCACTATTCAATCACACTGACGCTTCTCTAGCAACTCTCAAAACGAATGGATGTCACCACCGTGTTGCTAACTTCTCTCTGGTTCTAAGGAACCCAACCTCACCTTCTTTGGCTTAGAAATGACCCTATATCAGACCTCTGGTTCGAGCTTCACTGAAACACTAAGTAATTGAGAGAGAGTGAGCTTTTCAGGTGTAGAGAGGATGAATGGAGAGGGGCTCTTTATATAGGGAGCTCGAGGACTCGTCGGTCGTCCGTTTGGCACCTTTATGACAGACATTAATGACCTAAAATGTATTGAACCAAGAGGTTTCTTCTTCATAGGTGCTGCTTCGATTTTCTGACAAGTGAACAGTGTTGTCATCTCAAGGAAGAAGACGACTCTGTTCCGAACTGGACTGGACCGGTCCGAACTGGGTTCAAAGCTTAAACTGGCCGGTTCACCCTTGATTTGATCGAATTTTTCATATCTAAAAATTCTTAAATTCATTTTATAACTAATGGTGGCCTCAAATCTCAAATTTGAATTATTTTAGGCCACCTAGAAAAATGAATTTAACATCCGATTCAATAATAGTTCAAACTGGTCCAAACTGGTTCGGATCCAGTTCACCTAAACTAGTTTGATTTTCATCCCCTACTCATCCTAAAGTCCTTTTTCATGACTTTTGGGACTCCTTAGGTCATTCAGGTTCCTAAATTTCCCTGTTTGCATGCTCTCTATGCGCTTCGATTCATAAACTAGTTTGGTTTCTTAAGCTGGTTCAATCCGGTTCGGGTACGGTTCACCCAAACCGGTTTGGTTTCTCTCTCTCAATTTGTCCTAACTTTCTGTTCTAAGGTTTAGGAACCTCTTTGGGTCACCTCAGCGTTAAAATTCCTCCAACTTGCTCGTTCCCCAATAATGGACTTATGAATCGGTTTGGTTTTCTCACTTAGTAACGTCGGTTCTTGGTTTTCCTTAACTCTAAGGAGTGGGGTTTACAACTCTCCCCTCCTTTTAGGAGTTTTGTTACCAAAAATTATTTCACATTATTCATGTGTTGTTTTAAACTTTTTATTGTTATAAAATTTTCTATTCTTTTGTCCTATATTTTGCTCGGTTATTTTTGTTCATCTCTTTCATCATGTAATTAAGATTCTCATCTCATTCCCATCCTTTTCCTCATTCTATGAAATTTACCGTAGCGTAGAGTATTTCCTTTGAACATCTATGATCATTCTCTTTCATTACGTCCTTCTTTCCCAAGGCACCATTTCACACCCCATTCTTCTTTCACCAAAAATTTCTGAACTAGAATTCACGGTCATTTTTCTTACATGGATTCTAGCATTTATTGTCTTTTCATACTACATGGAGTCCTCCCTCATTCTTTGGTTATTACCCTTTATGCTTGACTTTGTTATGTCTTACTCATAGACCACTCCTTGTGTAAGTCGTATTTCTCGGAGTAAGTTAGGTTTACTCGTCCCTCTTTCCACATGATGTTCTTAGTGATGTTTTAATTAACATCCCTATGACAGTATTTGTTTTTGTACTTCTCGTCTTTTCTAAATTTCTTTATTTGTTCATTCCGCCTTCAAACCCTTAAATTCCTCGATACTTACATACATATTAAAACTTTTGCTCTTTACTTCATTCTGCCTTTCCACTAGTGTCCTCCCCCCTTAAAATCTCTTCTCTTTTCCATTTCCATCCTTGCCTTTATCAATGTTTCTTCCAATATTATTCATTTTGAGTTTATTTCCTTTCTTACTCGTATGGAATCTATTGATGTCATCTTCCTTTTCATAATTCACTTGGGTTGATTTATCCCCTGTTTTCTTTACGATTTCCTTCTCTTTGTACATGATTCTTTCCTTTCCATTATCTTGTTCTTAAGGAGTTATTCTCTTGCTTATTCCATTGGTTTCACTCTCTTTCCTTGGTACACCAATGTCTTCCCAAGATTCCTTTCTCTAATGAGCCTCACATTCTCTTTCCCTTCGTATTTTCTTCTAGTTCTAGCATTGAAATCCTTAAATTTCTAGAGTATCTTTTTGCCGATATGTTCACCAACTTACTCTTACTCTTTGAACCCATGAGTACCATTGGTTGATCTTGCTTCATTTCTACTCGCTTTAATATTCGTTTATTCATTTGAGGTGGATTACTCATCTTCATCATGCTCAAACATTTCGTACCTTCATATCCTTAGTATTTCTCTTTTTGTCTTGGTTAGGGTGTATTCTTCCACTATTCCCTATCTCGGGTTAGATCTCGTTTACTCTTCCAAATAATTTGGTCTAAATAAGTTATTTCCTTATATAGGATTTTTCTAAAGTTCCTATTTGAGTTTTCCAGGCCTTCTTGTAGTAGATCATGCTCAGCCTCCCAATACTCTCACTTAACCACTCGTACTTCTTATCGAGTACCTCATCATGCCCTAGGTATTGAAACCCTCCTTCGATCAACCATTTTGTTTTTGACTTGATACTTTCTCCTTCCCTGATCCAACTTCCTAACTTTTATCCTCCTTCTGGTGTCTTCCAATTTGGGATTCCGGTGTTCGATCGCCTTATCTTTTGGAAAATTTCTCCTAATTTTAAGGGCCTGGTATGATTTTATCTACTCTTGTTTTTCTTCTTTCTTTAACTCATGCTTTAACTTCCACGTCTCTTATCCTTTGAAATTTCTAAGGAATATGTATCTTAGTTATTTAATAGTAATTGGTTACACATGGGACTTCCTGTTGTTGTACTTTCTCTCCATCTTTCCCTAGCGAACTCTATACAAAATTTCTTTTTCTTCTCGATCAACTTCTATTCTTGTGGTTCCTTTTGGGATGTTATACTTCCTCCCATGTTTTATTTCTTATCCTAAATTCTCATAGTTTAGTTTTAACTTCTTGGTCTCTCAAAATTATGTACTCTTGGATGGTTGCTCCTCCAACTCCCTTTTTCCTTTTCTTAGGATCTCCATCAGATGTATTTCTCCTTATTGTGTTTCTAAGGGTAAGTCTTAAGGGTTGAGTTTAACTATCCATAACCCATCCTTCCTTAGGGAGATTTCTTCCCTTTTATGTAAATTTTTATTATCATACTTTTTAAAATTTCTTCAAGGAACTCAAGGGTTTTAATAAACTTCTACATTTATTTATTTAGGAAATATTTTCTTGCCATAATTTGGCTTATTACATGAACTCTCTACCCCTTAATCCCTTGGGGTCATAGGGCTAGAGTTAACCCTAGCATGATTATGGGACTCGCGATCAGAAGGATGAAAGGAACTAATTGGGGTCCATTCGTGCTCCTCAATAGGACAAATTTCATGTATGACCTCCAACCCGTACCGCCTTAGTACTTCCACCTCACACTCATAAGTCCACTTCACCCATTTAGACGGATTAAAGTCAAGTTGAGTGGGTGGAGGTACTTGGTGGACCTTCATGAAGGTGGCATATGGATCCCAATAGTTATCTAAGGCCTCCTTCTTGGTGGGATTCCTCTTCTGTTGTTGTGGCATTGGAGGGGGATGGGTTGGACTTCTAGGAGGTGATACTAGTTCTTCTTGTCTTGGAGGATGGTATATGATACCTTCTGGTTCTAATAAGGCTCCAACTAGTTTTCGGTAGTCTTCCACCATGTCCTTGGGTACCCTTTTCTCACCCTTTAGAAACCTGTGAACGGCTTCCTCCCTTGGGTTGGATGTCTTTTTCACCATTGTAGGGGAAGGATTGGATTTTTTCGTGAATTTCCTAGGGACTTTCCTTCATACATGACAGTTTAGAGTTGGGTTAATATCAAGGCATAATATTGATAATGTTTCAAGGGAACTAGGCTCTGATACCACTCTAGTTGTCACACTCCAACCCGTTTTGGTTGGATCCCCGTGAACAACTCGTCGCTCTCTCAGTTCAAGAGGAGTTTCCTCCTTTTTTTAACTCGAGATGAGCCAGGCGTAATTTCAACCTTGTCACCTGGAAAGACATATATCAAATAAAATGCAAGCTTAAGAAAAATTAAGCATACCTAACAGAGGGTAAGGCTCGGTGTTATTCATAGTTATTTTCTCTTTTCCTGAAAAATGGATATAAAAGAGGGGTGAGTTTCAACAACTTAGTAAATGGGTTTCGAAAATTTTTAACTTTTAGGAAAAAGAATTGTATTGTAGTGTGCCAGATTCGTTAATTTCTTTAAAAAATATTTTTATTTCAAAATTTTGTTTTTATCACCATTTCTTATTAATCACAATGTGTTATCACCCAACACACATCCTTCATCATGAAGGTCAATCACACAATCGCAGGCCAGCCCGTCCACTAAACCCACTTGTGGCATTAGAGCGACTTTACCGGCCACCTAGATAGAAGCACACCAACTTCTACCTAGAGAATGAGTGGATGTACACAACATTTGACCCTCAATCTTGAAATCAATTCTCCATGTTCGTATGAGAACAGAGACCTCATCCCCACCCCAGTCTTGTGTGCAATGAAGCTACATCAAGCTCTATAAGGTCACCTAGTCCGACGAACAGCCCTTATATCCACCAGGTCGTCCAGGGCCCTAGGACACATCACTACCCCTCTTGGGCATCTTGAAGGTCTCGTACACACAGTGCATGAACAATTAGTATTTTCTTCTCACGCCTTATAATATGTGGTGCCACTGGTCCAATGGCCCCGACTATTAACTCAACCTGCAGCTGTTTGTCTTGACTAGTCCAGAGACCTGTCATGTCACACTACCACTAGTTGACTGAATATGTCAGTCCTGTCTTGGTACCATGGCCAAACAATTGAGCTCCTACTCGTGCCAATTGACCTATGGCCCACTGTTCGAGATTTTCAAAATCAGGTATATTAGCCCCTAAGTTTCAAAATTGAGGCCCCCGACCAATAAGAGCTATTCAAGCTCTCGTTAAGAAGGTTTCCCAAATCGTTTAAGCAGTGGCACATAGGTAGGGGAAAGAACTTTTGACAAAAATATGTTTCTAGTTGTCCATCATACCGACCGGGTATAATGATATCTTCGTTCATAATCAATGAATTAGTTTTACACTTCCTTTGAGGAAGTTTAATCATACCAACCAGGTATGATTTACTTATAACCAATAAATAGTTTTTCACGTGATTTTCACATCACTCATCTAAGTTGTGATGTTTAAAATACCACTAAGTAGTGGGTTTTCATTTCGAGGTACTTATCATCCCTAACCAGGTATGATTTAAAATACCACTAAGTAAAATTCCACTTGGTCAGTTTCTGTGCCCTAGCAAGTTTAACTTCTACTGGCATTCCCAATGTCTCCTTTTCCCACATGAAATGAACATAGTTGTTCATTATTCTTTGGCCTAATAGCCTTCATTCATTACAAATGCTGGTTATTTATCTGTAATTAGGTCCCTAAAATTATTTTTCTTTAACTTTGAGTCCCTAATGCTAGTTTTTCCTCAAATTGAGTACCGAAACTTTTAAAATTTATCTTAGGACCTCAATTTATTCAAATTCATAAAAAAAAGGGTTTAATTTCCCACATTTCCAATTTGGTCCCCCAACTTTTCAAAAATTACCATTTTGCCCTTCCTTTACAAAAAATGGTAAGTTTCACCCCAACAAATTCTAAAATTCCTCATTTGGCCCTCTAACATTCTTATCATGCCCAATTGACCTCAAATTTAGAAAATTGCATTTTGGTCCTTGGAATTTTAAAAAAACTCAAATTTCCCCGAATTTCCCCCCAATTTCAACTCACTAACACAGGCGAATTTGATTTCATCAAATTAACCGATCAAACACCTCTAATTGTTGCAATTGAAGTTGAAATTGAGTTTCCACATGTTCATACGATTCCATAGAACTTTGAATTGTAAGTTTTAATGTCGAAACGAGCTCAAACAGAACTTCACCGAAAAAGCTTTGATTGATTTTCACCGAAAACAGACTATAGAGAGAGAAAGCTTTGATTGCTCACTCATGAGGGCGTGCGGTTGAATCGTAAGTTTCTACATGTTCACACGATTCCATAGAACTTTGAATCGTAAGTTTTAACGTCGAAACGAGCTCAAACAGAGCTTCACCGAAAAAGCTTTGATTGATTTTCGCCGAAAACATACTACACAGAGAGAAAGCTTTGATTGCTCACTCGTGATGGCATGCGGTCTGAGCTTTCTATCTAGTCAAGTAGCTCTCCTCCTAAGGTTCCTCCTAGGACCAAGAATGACATCAATTGATGTCGAATTGGATTAGAATTCTGTCATTAAAATTTGGCCAATTCTCTCTCTAACACTGATAAAAAATTGTAGAGTGGAGCCGAATTGAATTACCTTCCGATCCTAATTCGGCCGTGGGAGGGCCGAGGAACTATTAGGAGGGCTCAAATTGGCCGATTTCAACTCGGCCAAAATAGGGCACTTCTGTCTACCAAAGCTACTTTAATGTTCAATCACGCTAGTGCTTCTCCGGTGACTCTCGAAACAAATGGATGTCAACACCGTTTAGCTGACTTATCCCCGGTTCTAGGGAACCCGATCTCACCTTCTTTGGCTTAGAAATGACCCTATATCATAGCTCTGGTCTGAGCTTCGCCGAAAAATTAAGTAGCTGAGAGAGAGTGAGCTTTTCAAGTGTGGAGAGGATGAATGGAGAGGGGCTCTTTATATAGGGAGCTCTAGGACTCGTCGGCCGTCCATTTGGCACCTTTTGACAGACACTAATGGCCTAAAACATATTGAACGGAGACGTTTCTTCTTCGTTGGTGCTACTTCAATTTTCCATTAAGTGAATAGTGCTATCATCTTAAGAAAGAAGATGACACTGTGTCGAACTGGACCGGATCATTCCGATCTAAGTTCAATGCATAAACCAACCAGTTCACCCCCGATTGAACCGAATTTTTCAAATCTAAAAATTTCTAAATTCATCTAAATTTATTTTCTATCTAATAGTGGCCTTAAATCTCAAATTTTAATTTTTTAGGCCACATAGAGAAATGAATTTAGCATCGAGTTTAATAGTGGTTCAAACTAATCAAAATCAGTTCAATCTTGTTCGTAACTTATTCTTATTCTTTAGATTCAGGAGTACCTTCTATTGACCTTGCTTCATTTCCACTCGCTTCAATATTTGCCTATTCCCTTGAGGTGGGTCTCTTATTCTAATCGTGTTCAAACCTTCCGTACCTTTAAATCCCCGGTGCTTCCCTTTTTGTCTTGGTTGAGGTGTATTCTTCCCACTATTCCCCATCTTTGGGCAGACTTCGTTTACTCCACCAATTCATTTGGCTCAAATAAGTTATTTCCTTATGTATTATTTCTTTGACTTCCAAATTTGAGTTTTCTAAGCCTCCTTGTAGTAGATCATGCTCCACCTCCTAACAATCTTACCTAACCACTCCTACTTTCAGGTGTTTGATCGCTTTTCCTTTGGAAATTTTTCTCCTAAACTTTAGGGACCTAGTACGCTTGTTCTATAACTTGTTTTTCTTCTTTCCTCGACTCACACTGTAAACCTCATCCTTTAGTAATGAGAAAATTGAGGAAAGAACCGGTCAATTTGAATCATTAAACCCAATTGGTCTAAAAACCCGATTGTTAAGGGACGGGCAAATTTGAAAATTTTTAACTCCCATGTGACTCAAAAAGGTTCATAAACTTGGGAAAAAGAGCCCTAGGATGGAATGAGGAAGAAAGATCGAAGCAGTTCAATAGAACCGGGTCTAAACCAGATAGAACCGGTTTATGAATTGAGTTGATTCATTAAACCGAAACTGATAGAAAATGGGTAAACCAAGACGCTTATGGATCCCTTGTGATTGAAAGAGGTTTATAATCCTTGGGAAGCAACCTTAGAACAATGTGGGAGAGAAAAACCAGATCGGTTCGGGTGAACCGAATTAAACCGATTTAAGAACCGGAATCAATTAAGAGAGGGTAAACTAAAACTTTTATGTACCCTAAGTGACCCAAGGAGTCACAAAAGACATGGAAATGGACTTGTGAAGGAATTGGGGATGAAAAACAAACCAATTCAGATGAACTGGATCCCAACCGGTTCAGTCCGATTTAAATCACTATTGAACTTGATCCAAAATTCATTTTTCTAGGTGGCTTAAATAATTCAAATTTAAGATTTGAGGCCACCATTGGATAGAAAATGAATTTAGAAATTTTTAGATTTGAAAAACTTGGTCGAATGAGGGATGAACCGGCCAGTTTAAGCTTTGAATCTGGTTCGGACCGGCCCGGTCCGGTTCGAAACAGTGTCATCTTCTTCCTCAGGATGACAGCACTGTTCACTCACCGAAAAATCAAAGTAGCGTTGGTGAAAAAGAAACATTTCCATTTGGTATGTTTCAAGTCTTTAAGGCATGTCATAAAGGTGCCAAACAGATAACCAACGGGTCCCCGAGCTCCCTATATAAAGAGCCCCTCTCCATTCATCATCTCCACACCTGAAAAGCTCACTCTCTCTTAGTTGCTTAGTTTTTCAGTGGAGAAGCATCAACGTGATCGAACACTAAGCAACTCCAGCGGGCCGAAGCTACCCTGTTTCGGCCAAGTTGAAATCGGCCAACTTGATCCCTCCTTAGGCCAAACCAAGCTCTCCCGACACCTCCTCAGCCCTTCCATAGCCGAATTAGGACCGAAATGTAAGCCAATTCGGCACCCCTTTACAATTTTCTATTAGTGTTTGAGAGAGAGTCAGCCAAATTTCAATGACAAAATTCTAATCCAATTCAACATCAATTGATGTCATTCTTGATCCTAGGAAGAACCTCTAGAGGAGAGTTACCTGCCCAAATAGAAAGTTCGGACCGTCGTGCCCTCATCGGTGAGAAATCGAAGCTTTTTCTCTCAATAGTCTGTTTTCTGGCAAAGCTCCGTTTGAGCTCATTCCGACGTTAAAACCTGCTATCCAAAGTTTCTTAGAATCTTATGAACATATAGAAACTCAATTTCAACTTCAATTTCAATGAATAGATGTGTTTGATCAGTCAATTTGATAAAATCAAATTTGGTTGTGTTAAAAAGTTGAAATTGGGGGGAAAATTATGGAAATTTGGGGATTTTTGAAAATTCGAAGGACCAAAATGTAATTTTCTAAAATTGAGGGTCAATTGGTCATGATAAGAATATTAGAGGGCCATTTGAGAAATTTTAGAAGTTTTGGGGCAAAATTTACCATTTTTGTAAAGGAAGGGCCAAATGGTACTTTTGGGAAAATTGAGGAACCAAATTGAAAATTTGGGAAATTAAACCCATTTTTACAGAATTTAATTAATTTGAGGTCCTAAGATAAATTTAAAAGTTTTGGGACTCAATTTGAGTAAAAACCCAACAATAGAGACTTATAGAAAAATAACTTTAGAGACCTAATTGCAAATACATAAAAAGTTTGGTTTTCTCATTTATTGGAACGAATGAGGGCTATTAGGCCAAAGAATAATGAACAACTATGTTCATTTCGTGTAGGAGAATGAGAATCGGGAATGCCAGTTGAGGTCTAGTGTGCAAGGGATGGAACTCGTCTAAGTGGAATTTCACTGCACAATCAGGTGAGTGAGATTTCATATCATACCCGATTGGGGATGATAAGCACATCGTAATGAAAACCCACTACTATGTGGTATTTTAAACATCATGACTTAGAGTAGTGATGTGAAAACCTTGCCGAAAAACTACTTACTGGTTGTAAGTACATCGTACTCGGTTGGTATGATGAAACTTCCTCTATGGAAGTTGAAAACCCGTTCATCAGTTATGAATGGAGATGTCCTTATATCGGGTCAGTATAAAGGACAGTGAAAACATATTTTTCTTGGAAGTGTTCTCCCCTGACTGTGTGCCAATGCTTAAACAATTTGGGAGACCTTCGCGATGGGAACTCAAATAGCTCCTATAGGCTAGGGGCCTCGGTTTTTGGAACTTGGGGGCTAATATGCCCGATTTTTTTTTAAATCTCGAATAGTGTGCCATAGGCCAATCGACACAAGCAGAAGCTCATAAACGAACATGATATATGTGCCATAAAACTTTAATTAGTAAATTGTATGGTCATGGTACCAAGGCTGGTCCGACATTTTCAGTCAACTAGGAGTATTGCGACATGACTAGTCTTCGGACCAGTCAAGACAAATAGCTATAGGTTGAGTTAAAAGTCGGGACCGTTAGACTAATGACACCACAAATTACATGGCATAATAAGAAAACATTATTTGTGCATGCACTATGAGTATGGGATCATCAAGATGCCCATGAGGGGTAGTGATGCATCCTAAGGGCCTTGGATGACCCGGTGAATATAAGGGCAGTTCGTCGTTCCAGGTGACCGTGTGAAATTTGGAGTAGCACCAAGCGCATGAGACCAAGGTGGGGACGGGATGAGGTCTCTATCCTCATACAGACACGAAGAATCGATTTCGTGATTGAGGTCGGATGTCACGTACATCCACTCATTCTCAGGATGGAAGTGGTCATACTTCTATCTAGGTGGCTGGTAAAGTCGCTCCGAAGCCACAAGTAGGTTCAGTGGTCGTGCTGACCTATGAATGTGTGTAACCTTCATGATGAAGGATGTGTGTTGGGTGATGACACACCATGATAATAATAAATGGTGAAAAACCAGAGATTTTAAATGAAATGATTTTGAAAAGTGAGGAGTCTGGCACACTCCAATACAAATATTTTTCTTAAAAGTTAAATTTAGACTTTTGAAAAACCCATTCACTGAGTTGTAGAAACTCACCCCTCTTTTCTATCCCTTTTCAATAAAAGAAAAAATTACTAGAAGTAACACTGAGCCTCACCCTTCATCGGGTATGCTTAATTTTTCCTTAAAATTGTATTTTATTTGATATATGACTTCCAGGGAACAAGGTTGAAATTTCGCCTGGCTCCTCTTGAGTAAAAGAAGAGGGAAACTCCTCTTGAACCGAGAAAGAGCGGCGGGTTGTTCATGGGGATCCAACCAAATTGGTTTGGGGCGTGACACACACCTTACCTTCCATATGTATCTTATCCTTTGGAATTCCTATGGAATTTGTTACCATTGGGACTTCCTGTTTTTGTACTTTCTCTTCATCTTTATCGGGTGGACTCTAAATTTCTTTTCCTTATTGATCAAATTCTATTCTTGTGGTTCTTTCTAGGATGTTATACTTCCTCCTAAGTTTTTCTCAGAACTTCTTGATCTCTCAAAAGTTATGTACTTTTGGATGGTTGTTCCTCCAACTTCCTTTTCCTTTCTTTAGGATCTCTATCAGATGAAACACTTAAGTTTTCTTTAGGAACTCAAGGTTTTAATAAACTTCTAATTCATTCAGGAAATATTTTCTTGCTAAAATTTTGGCTTATTACATGACTTCTCTACCCCCTAATCCCTTGGGGTCATAGGGCTAGAGTTAACCCAAAAATGATTATGGGACTCTTGGTGAGAAGGCTTAGAGTAATTGATTGGGGTCCATTCATGCTCCTTAATAGGACAAATTTCATGTATGGCCTCTAACCCGTACCGCCTTAGTACTTCCGCCTCACACTCATATGCCCATTTCATCCATCGAGATGGATTGAAGTCAGGTTGAGTGGGTGGAGGTACTTGGTGGACCTTCATGAAGGTGGCATAAGCATCCCAATAATTATCCCAAGCCTCCTTCTTGGTGGGGTTCCTCTTCTATTGTTGTGGTATTGGAGGAGGGGTTGGACTTCTAGGAGGTGATGATGATTCCTCTTGTCTGGGAGGAGGGCATATGATGCATTCTGGTTCTAGTAAGGCTCCAACTAGTTTCTAGTAGTCTTCTACCATGTCCTTGGGTACTCATTTTTTGCCTCTTAGGAACCTTTGAACGGCTTCCTCTCGTGGGTTGGATGTCTTTTTCACGCTTATAGGGGGAGGACTAGATTTATTTGTGAATTTCCTGGGGATTCTCATTCCTAGAAGATACTTTAGAGTTGGGTTAATATTAAGGCATAATATTGATAATGTTTCAAGGGAACTAGGCACTGATACCACTCTAGTTGTCATTCCCTAACCCGGTTTGGTTAGATCCCCATGAACAATCCGCCTGTAAAGCCTGCCCTTTTGATCTACGAAAAACTGGGAAAAGAACCGGTCAAACCGAGTGAGAAAAACTAAACTGATTCATAAAACTAACCATTTGGGAACAAGCAATTTGGAAATTTACAACTTCTGGGTGATCCAAAGGGTTCATTATACCTTGGAAAAGAAACTTAAGACAAATTAGAAAAAAAAACTAAATTGGTTTAGGTGAATGAGATCCCATAAGAACTCTAAAGTTAAGGGTGCTTGCCCTAGAGTAGTGCTAGGAAGTATGATTTAATACCTAAATTAAATTATTTGAATTAATACAAATAATTTAATACCGAAATTAAGTTATTAGAATTAATACCAATAATTTATTGCTATATTAATACTAGTAATAAATCTCTCCCATTTAATACATGATTTTACACCTATATAAAGAGGTCATCCCCATTCATTCTCCTCACACCTGAACACTTATCTCTCTCTCTCTCTCTCCTGCTCCATTTCTCGGTGAAGCTCGAACCAGAGCTTCAACTTGAACATTTTTCTTAACCTCAGAAGGAGAGGTCGGGCTCTTTAGAACTGTGGAGAAGACAACTATCTGATAGCAAACTACAGTCAATCCGAGAATCACTGGAGTAGTGTCGGCATGATGGAACAGTGAAGCAGCTCCGGCAAACCGAAGCTGCCCTATTTCAGCCAAGCTGAAATTGGTCATTTTGAGCCATCCTCAGGCCAAACCAAGCCATCCCAACACTTCCCCAACCCTTCCATGGCCAAATTAGGACCGAAAGGTAAGCCAATTTAGCTCCCCTTTACAATTTTTGATCGGTGTTAGAAATAGAGTCAATTGAATTTCAATGACAAAATTTTAATCCAATTCAACATCAATTGATGCAATTCTTGATTCTAGGATGAACCTTAGGACGAGAGCTATCTGCCAGATTGAAAGCTCGGTCCGTCGTGCTCTCACCGGTGAGTAATCGAATTTTTCTCTCTCTAGAGTCTATTTTACGGTGAAGCTCCGTTTGAGCTCGTTCCAGCGTTAAAACTTGCAATTCAAAGTTCTATGGAATCGTATGAACATGGAGAAACTCAATTTCAACAATTAGAGGTGTTTGATTGGTCAATTTGATGAAATCAAATTCTGTTGTGTTAAACAGTTGGAATTGAGGGAAAAAATTGGGGGAAATTGGGGATTTTCAAAAATTCGAGGGACTTAAATGCAATTTCCTAAAATTGAGGGTCAATTGGGCATGATAAAAATGCTAGAGGGCTAATTGAGGAATTTTAGAATTTTTGGGGTGAAACTTACCGTTTTTATAAAGGAAGGGCAAATGGTAATTTTGGAAAAGTTGGGGGGACCAAATTGAAAATTTGGGAAATTAATCCCCTTTCTGTGAAATAGAATAAATAGGGGTTCTATGATATATTTTAAAAGTTTCAGGACTCAATTTGTAGGAAAACCAGCATTGGGGACTTAAAGTTAAAGAGAAATAACTTTAGGGACCTAATTGCAAAAAAATGAAAGTTTAACTTTCTCATTCATTTGGAATGAATAAAGGCTATTAGGCTAAAGGATAATGAACCAAAATATTCATATCATGTAGGAACACGAAGTACCGGGAATGCCAACAAGGACAAGCTTGCGTGAATACAAAGAATTGATTTAGTGGAATTCACAGCATTAACGGGTGAGTGAGTTTAATAACGTCATACCCGGTTGGGATGATAAGCACAACTTAAAGTTAAAAACCACTCACTGGTTGTGAGTGAGATTTTAGATCACACCCGGTTGGGGATGATAAGTACATTAAAATGAAAACCCACTACTATGTAGTATTTTAAACATCACGACTTAGAGTTGTGATGTAAAAACCATGCGGAAAAACTACTTACCGGTTATAAGTAGATCATATTTGGTTGGTATGATGAAACTTCCTCGAAGGAAGTTGAAAATCCGTTCATCAATTGTGAATGAAGATGTCCTTGTATCGAATCGAAATAATGGACAATGAAAACATATTTTGTCAGAAATGTTCTACCCTGATTGTGTGCCAATGCTTAAACAATTTGGGAGACCTTCTCGACAGGAGCTCGAATAGCTCTTATAGGTCGGGGGCCTTGGTTTTGGAACTTGGGGGCTAAATGCCCTATTTTGAAAAATCTCGTACAGTGGGCCCAAGGCCAGTTGGCACGAGTAGGAGCTCATAAACGAACATGATATATGTGCCATAAAACTTAATAAGTGAATTGTTTGGCCATGGTACCAAGATAGGACCAACATGCTTAGTCAACTAGCGATAGTGCGACATGACAGATTGACGAACCATTCAAGACAAACAACTGCAGGTTGAGTTGAGAGTTAGGGCCGTCGAACCAGTGGCATCACAGATTACATGGCATGATAAGAAAATTTTGATTGTGCATGCACTGTGAGTACGAGACCATTAAGACATCCAAGAGGGGTAGTGATGCATCCAAAGGGCCCTGGACGACCCGATAAGTATAAGGGCAGTTCATCGATCCATGTGTCTGTGCGAAATTTGGAGTAGCACCAAGCGCATGAGACTGGGTGGGGACGGGATGAGGTCTTTGTCCTCATATGGACACGAAGAATCAATTTTGGGATTGAGGGTTGGATGTCACGTACATCCACTCATTTCTAGGGTAGAGGTGGACGTACTTCTATCCGAGTGGCCGGTAAAGTCGCTCTGAAGCCACAAGTGGGTTCAATGGTCGTGCTAACCTGTGAATGTGTGTAACCTTCATGATGAAGGATGTGTGTTGGGTGATGACACACCGTGATTAATATGGAAATGGTGATAAATCCGAGATTTCAAATGAAAGGATTTTTTAAATAAAGGAGTCTGGCACACATCAATAATAAATATTTTCTTAAAAGTTTAAACTTTTGAAAACCCATTCACTAAGTAGTCGTACTCACCCCCTCCATTATATCCCTTTCAGGAGATTTATGAAAGCATGCCCTTAAAGACCAACAACAAAGATGCATGTGATACATGTATGATGAATCTAAATTATTGTGCAGTTTTTTTTTATGTTATTCCTAGAAAAGGTACAAGTTTAAAGGACGCTTTACTCTTTATGGTGTATAATAAGGGGGAAACCCTTTAATAAATCGAGAGAGTGGCGGGTTGATCATGGGGATCCGACCAAACTGGGTCAGTTCATGACACTGCCACTCTTTCTCAATTTAAGATGAGTTTCTTGCTTCTTTAACTCGAGAAGAGCCATTCGAAGTTTCAACCTCGTTCCCTAGAAGACATATATCAATTAGAATGCAAGATTAAGGAAAATTAAGCATACCTGATAAAGGATAAGGCTCAGTGTTACTCCTAGTCATTTTCCCTTTTTCCTAAAAATGGATAGAAATGATGGGTGAGTTTCTACAACTTAGTGAATGGGTTTTTCAAAAGTCTACTTTAAATTTTTAGGAAAAAGGCTTGTATTGGAGTGTGCCAAACTCATTTCTTTTAAAAATCATTTGCGGGTCAGTACATCCACTAAACCTACTTGTGGCTTCGGAGCAACTTTACCGGCCACCTGGATAGAAGTACGTCCACTTCTACCCTGAGAATGAGTGATTGTTCACGACATCCGACCCTCATTTTGGAGTAAATTATTCGTGTCCGTATGAGGACAGAGACCTCATCCCATCCCCACCCCAGTCTCATGCACTTGGTCACATGGAACGACGAACTGCCCTTATACACACCGGGTCGTCCAGGGCCCTTAGCAAACATCATTACCTCTCATGGGCTTCTTGATGATCCTATACTCATAATGCATGCACAAAAAATGTTTTCTTATCATGCCATGTAATATATGGTGTCATTAGTCCAACGGTCCCAACCTTCAACTCAACCTGCAGCTGTTTGTCTTGATTGGTCCGGAGACCGGTCATGTCGCACTACTGCTAGTTGATTGAGAATGTCGGACTAGCCTTAGTACTATAACCAAACAATTTACTTATTAAAGTTTTATGGCACATAAATCATGTTCGTTTACGAGCTCCTATTCGTGCCCATTGGCCTATGGCCCACTGTTCGAGATTTTCAAAATCAGGCATATTAGCCCCAAGTTCAAAATTGAGGCCCCCAGCCTATAAAAGCTACTTGAGCTCCCGTCAAAAAAGTCTCCCAAATTGTTTAATCATTGGCACATAGTCAGGGGAGAGCACTTCCGACAAAAATATGTTTTCACTGTACCTTATACCGCACGGGTACAAGGACATCTCTATTCATAACCGATGAACGAGTTTTCAACTTCTTTCGAATAAGTTTTAACATATCAAACGGGTATGATCTACTTACAACTGGTAAGTAGTTTTTGCGCTTGATTTTCAAATCATTCCTCTAAGTTGTTATGTTTAAAATACCAAATAGTAGTGGGTTTTTATTTTGGTGTGCTTATCATTCCCAACCAAGTATAATATAAAATCTCACTAACAACTGGTAAGTAGTTTTTAAGTTTAAGTTGTGCTTATCATCCCAACTGGGTATGATGTTAGTAAACCCACTCACCCGATAGTGCATTGAAATTTCACTTAGTTGGGTTCCGTCCCTCGCAAGCTGGACCTCGACTGGCGTTCCTGATGTCTCGTTTTCCTACATGAAATAAACATAGTTGTTCAATAAAAACGACAAAATATTATGAAAATTAAAAAATACAATAATATTTCAAAAATAAACCGTAAAAGAAATTATTAATAATAGTAAATTACACTAAGTACTCATTCAAATACCAAAAATATATTAAGTAACACATAAACGACAAACAACCAATAGTAATATACATTTAAAGAAATAACTCAAATAATAATGTATGTTTAAAATACCAATAAACTCTAAAAATGTAAGAAATATTAAAAAAAAATAAATAATTACTAAATATAGTATGGATAGTTCGATATACAAAAATGGTAAAAATTACTCAAAATACACAAAATTGTATTAAACAATAAAATAAAAAAATGAATTATACAAACTATTAAGTAAAACAAAAAAATGTAAGAAATATGAAAAATATTAAGAAATAAAAAAATGAATAATAAAACATTGTAAGATAGATTTAAAGAAATAAAAAATACAAATAAATATTTAAATTACAATTAGTTTTCAAAAATCATAAAAATATTAAAAAACATTAAACAACAAAAATATATAGGATCGTTCAATATATAATAAATGATAATAATCCATGAAAACAACAAAAAATAGTATGAAAATTATGCAAAATAATAATAATAATTAAATAAACTACAAAATAAATTGCTAAACTAGCAAGTTAAACTAAGAAACCAAACAAACACAAAAAATACTAAGGAATGCCCAAATGAACAACAAAATTTATAAAAAAAATGAATTCAAAAGAAAAACACAAATTGGAAAAAAAATACCTAAAATTCCATTAAATTGCAAAATTTATAAGTGGCACTCAAAATAATTACATAAGATAAAAATATTAAGAAGTGCCCAAATAACCAAAAAAAATACAGTAAAATACATTTAAATAAACACCATAAATAGTAAAAACTCATAAAAAATAAGAAACTCCAAAATTTAATATTTAAAATGTAAAAATACCAATAAACATAAAAAATATCATGGATTGTTCTTAATATAAAATAAAAGAAATAGTAAAAAATATTCAAAATAATATGAAATTTAATAAAATTAAATCGACAAAAATATAATAAAATATTAATAAATACAATAACATTTCAAAAATAAATTGTAAAATGAATTACTAATAATGGTAAATTACACTTAATGCTCATTCAAACACCAAAAATTTATTAAGTAATACATAAATGACCAATAACTAATAGTAACATATATTTATACAAATAATTCAAATAATAAGATATGTATAAAATATCAGGAAATTCCAAATAAAGTAATAAACATTAAAAAAATACAAAGAATTGTTAAATATAAAATGGATCATTAGATATACAAAAATGGTAAAAATAACTTAAAATATACAAAAAAAAGTATAAAACACACAATAAAAATCCAAAAATAAACCATAAATGAAATTATATAAAATATTTAGAGATACAAAAAATTTAATAAATACGAAAAAATTGTATAAAACAACCAAATGAATTATAAAATATTGTAAGATGCATTTAAAGAACACAAAAAAAATAATCAATAATTAAATTACAATAAGTGTCTAAAAATAAAAAAAAAACATCAAAAAAGTTAAACTAAAAAAATATATGGGATCGTTCAATATATAAAAAATGGTAAAAATCAATGAAAACTACAAAATATAGTGTAAAATATGTAAAATATTAACTAAAAGTAAACCACAAAATGAATTGCTAAAATAATAAGTTTAATTAAGACCAAAGCAGACACAAAAAAAACACCGAGAAACATCCAATTAACAAACAAAAATTATAAAAAAAATGAATTAAAAAATTATAAAAAAATGAATTAACAAAAGAAAGCCACAAATAGAAAAAAAAATTATTTAAAATTCCATAAACTTGCAAAATTAATGAATGATACTCAAAATAATAATGTAAGACCAAAATATAAATAAACGTAAAAAAATATTAGAAAATGCCCAAATAAAGTAAAACACATAGTAACATAGATTTAAATAAATAATATAAATAGTAAGAATAAATAAAATAACAATAAACTCCAAAAATTAATATAAAAAATACAAAAATAAAAATAAACGTAAAATATAATATGCATCATTCATAATAAAAAAAATAAAAATAATCAGCTAAAAAGATGAAATAGTATGAAATATAATATAATAACATATAAATAAATTACCAACAAAATATTGTAAAATACATTCAAATAAATACCATACAACCATTGATAAATAAAATTTAAAAATTTTCCAAATTTAATAAAAGAAACTAATAAATAAAAATAAAAAATTAGTATGAAACACAAAAAAATAATATAATATTTCAAAAATAAACCATATAAGGTTATTATTAATAATAGTAAATTACAATAAATACTCAATTAATCACCAAAAATAAATGTCCAAAAATTATAAAAACACTCAAAAATAAATTTAAACAAAAAAATATATGAGATCATAAGAAAAATATGCAATACAATAATAATAATAATAATTAAAAGCAAACCACAAAATAAATTACTAAAATAGTAAGTCACACTAAGAAACTAAGCAAACACTAAAAATTAGGGAAACCACCTAAATAACCAACTAAATTTATAAAAATGAATTTAAAAGAAGACAACAAATAGGAAAAAGTATTTAAATTTCTATAAACTTATAAAATTAATAAGTGACACTCAAAATAATAACTTAACACTAAAATATAAATAAATGCTAAAAATAATAAAAAAAAAGTGTCTAAATAACCTAAAAAAACATAGTAACATACATTTAAAAGAACCCTATAAATAAGAAAAATATATAAAATAAAATGAAACTTCAAAAATAAATAAGAAAATTGTAAAATACCAATAAACGTAAAAAAAAATAGTATGGATCATTTATAATATAAAAATAAAAAGAAGCCCTAAAAATATCTGAAATAGTATGAAACACTTAAAAATTATCTAAACATTAAAAAATAAATCACAAATTTTATTAAGAAAAAATTTAAGCAAAGGTAAAAATGTTGGGAATAAAAAATAATTAGAAAATAATAAATGAACTATAAAACAAATAAATTTAAATAAACATCACAAATATTAATAAATACTTAAAATTAAAAAATAAATCTAAAAATTAATAAGAAAAACTAAATAAAGTAAAAAAGCCACAATTATAGTTGAAATTATTAAAGACCTAAAAGTGGTATGATTAAATGATAATAGTACAAAATAGTATGAAGCACAAAAAAATACTAATATAAAGACAAACCACAAAAGAAGTTACTAAAAATAATAATAAATGCAATTAAACACAAAAAATATAGTAATAAACATATAAATAATTAATAACAAATAGTACAATACATTTAAGCAAACAATATAAATAATAAGGTATGCCTAATCCATCAATAAACTTTAAAATAATTATGAAATTCTAAAAAAACTAAGAAATGATAAAATTGGTATGAATTGTTCCATATACACAAATGGAAATAATTACTAAAAATACAACAAATTGTAATAAACAAAAAATAACAAGTGAAATAAAAAATTTAAGGAAATATAAAACATATTAAGAAATAAATAAATAATAAAAAATTGTAAAATATATTTAGATAAAAGCAAAAATTGTAATAAATACTTAAAATACAATAATTTTTGAAAAATCATAAAAACAACCAAAACACAAATAAATACAAAAAAATAAAATAATTAGAAAAAAAATAAAGGACCAACAAAACATTGTATACTAAAATTAAATAAACACCACAAATAACAATAAAAATTTAATATTAAAATATCCAAAAAAATAATAAGAAAAACTAATAAATGCAAAGTAAGGTTAAAAATAGTTGAAATCATTCAAAACTTAAAAATGTTGTGATTAATTGAAAATAATCCAAAATAGAATACAACACTAAAAAAATAAAATAATAATTAAAAAACAAAACATAAAATGATTTACTAAAAATATTAATAAAGGACATTAAACACTCAAACAAAAACAAAATATATACTAAGTAACACATTAATGATCAATAACAAGTAATACAATTCATTTAAACAAATAACTTAAATAATAAAAAAATCTATAATAAATTAAGAAACTCTAAAATAAAAAAAATCTAAAAAAACACTAAAAATAATAAAAGTAATATAAATTGTTCGATATACAAAAATGAAAAAATAACTCAAAATACACAAAATTGTTTGAATCACTAAAAACACAAACAAATGCTAAAAATAGTTGTTCGAGATAAACAAATGATAAAAATTACTCTAAATATTATAAAATAATAAAAAAAATATATTAAAATTTAAAAATAAAACATAAATTCAATTATAAAAAATATTGTGTGAAAAAAAACATTTAATAAAATAAAAAAATAGTAATAAATAAATAAATGAATAATAAACCATTGTAAGATGCATATAAACAAATATCAAAATAGTAATAAAAACTTAAAATATAATAAGAATTAATGAAAACAAAAAATAGTATAAATACTGAGAAACTAAACAAACAAAAAATAGTATAAATAAGCAAATCAATAATAAAATAAATTACTAAAATAATTAATAAAACTAAGAAACTAAACAAACAAAAAAATACTGAGAAAAACCTAAATAACCAATAACATTTATAAAAATGATTTTAAAAGAAGTTCAAGAAAAATTTATTTAAAATTCCATAAACTTACAAAATTAATAAGTGGCACTAAAAATAATAATTTAACACCAAAATGTAAATAAATGTAAAAATATTAAAAAGTGCATAAATAACAAAAAAAGCAAAATAACATCCATTTAAATAAATAACATAAATAGTAAAAACACATAAAATAACCATAAACTCTAAAAATTAATATAAAAAATGGAAAAATACCAATAAACGTTAAATAATACACAATAAAAATCTAAAAATAAATCATAAATTTAATTATACAATATATTAAGTGAAAAAAATGTAAGAATTATGAAAATAGTAAAAAATAATCAAATAAATAAAAAAAAACATTGTAAGATATATTAAAAGAAACACCAAAAATATAAATATATATTTAAAATACAAGTAATGTCCAAAAATCTTAAAAAAAATACTAAATAACAAAAATTAACACATAAAATATTTGGGATCGTTATTAAATGAAAACAACCAAAAATAGTTTGAAATATGTAAAATAATAATAATAATTAAAACCAAACTGCTAAAAGAATTACTAAAATAGTACAAAAAACCAAGCAAACATTGAAAATACTAAGAAACGCCTCAATGGACAAACTTTTTAAAAAATGAATTCAAAGAAAATCACATATAAGAAAAAAATTCTTTAAATTCTGTAAAATTACAAAATGTAAATAAACTTAAAAAATATTAAGAAGTGTCCAACTCACAAAAATAGCATTGTAAAATACATTTAAATAAACACGAAAAATAGTAAAAGCACATAAAATAAAAATAAACTCCAAAATTAATAAGAATAATGCAAAAATAAGAATAAATGTAAAAAAAATAGTATGAACCGTGCATAATATAAAAATAAAAAAGTACTAAATTATCCAAAATAGTATAAAGTATAATATAATAACAAATAAATAAATTACCAACAAAAAATAACAAATACATTTAATTAAACACAACAAATAGCAATAAATACTTAAAATTCAATAAATTTCAAAAAATAATTAGAGAATCTAAAAAATACAAAAATGAAAAAATAGTATAAAATACAAAAATACAATAATATTTGTTAAATAAACTATAAAAGAAATTATTAAAAATAGTAAATTACACTAAATACTCAGCAAACACAAAAATATATATTAGGTTACACAAAAACAACCAATAACAAATAGTAAGATATATTTATGCAAATGACTCAAATAATAAAATATGTATAAAATACCAAAAAACTCCTAATAAAGTAAGAAACATTAAAAAATATAAAGAAATGTTAAATATTCTATGAATTATTCGACATACAAAAATGGTAAGAATTATTCGAAATACACAAAATTGTATAAAATAATAAAACATAAAAAAATCTAAAACTAAAACAAAATTTGAATTATACAAAATATTTCAAGATACATTTAAAGAAATCGAAAAAAAATAAATTAATATTTAAAATACAAATAGTGTTCAAAAAACATAAAAAACACTCAAAAATAAATTTAGACTTAAAAAATTTATGGAATGGTACAATACATATGAAATGGTAATAATCAATGAAAATAATAAAAATAGTATGAAATATACAAAACAATAATAATAAATTAAAAGTAAACTACAAAATAAATTACTAAAATAGTAATTAAAATTAAAAACCCAAGCAAAAATAAATAATAATGAGAAACACCTAAAAGAAGAATAAAATTTATAAAAAATGAATTCAAAAGAAACCACAAATAAAAAAAAGTACTTTGCAAAAGTAATAAGTGACACTAAAAATAATAATGTAACACTAAAATATAAATAAACGAAAAAATATTAAGAAGTGCACAAATAAATAAAAATATTGGTAACATACATTTAAATAAATACTAAAAATAGTAAAAATACATAAAATAACAAGAAAATTCAAGATTTAATATGAAAATTACAAAAATATCAATAAATGTAAAATAATAACAACCATTTTCCATAATATAAAAAATAAAAAGTCACTTAAAAGATCTAAAATAGTATGAAATATATAATATAATGACAAATAAATAAATTACCAACAAAAACATAATAAAATACATCAAATAAACACCACAAATAGACATAAAAGCTTAAAGTTCAATAAATTTCCATAAATAATCAAAGAGACTGAAAAATAAAAAAATTGATGATAAAATATGTAATACTAAAAAATATAATAATATTTCAAAAATAAATCGTAAATAGAATTAATAAAAAATTTTAAATTACACTAAATACTCAATCAAACATAAAAAAATAAATTAATTAACATATAAACCACCAACAACTAATAGTAATATATATTTACACAAATAACTCAAGTAATAATTTATGTAAAAAAATACCAATAAACTCCAAATATAGTAATAATTATTAAAAAAAACAAAGAATTACTAAATATAGTATAGATTGTTCTATATACAAAAATGGTAAATATTATTCACAATACACAAAATAATATAAAACAATAAAAAATAAAACACAATAAAAATTCAAAAATAAATTATAAGTTGAGTTATACTAAATATTAAATGAAACAAAAAATGTAAGAAATATGAAAAATATAAAGAAACAAACAAATGAATAATTAAACATTGTAAGATACATTTAAAAAAACTAAATATTTAAAATATAATTAGTGTCCAAAAAATCATAAAAAACACAGAAAAATAAAATTAAACACAAAAAATATATTGTGTTGTTCAATACATAAGAAATGGTAATAATCAATGAAAACTACAAAATGAATTACTAAAATAGTAGCTAAAACTAAAAACACAATCAAATACAAAAAATATAGAGAAATGCCTAAATGACCAACAAAATTTAGAAAAAAATGAATTTAAAAGAAAACTAAAAATAGCATAAATACTTAAAATTTAATATATTTTTCAAAATAATTGCACAAACTAAAAAATAAAAAAATGACAAAAATTATATGAAACACTAAAAAATACATAATATTTCAAAATTAAACCACCAACAACTAATAGTAAGTAACATTTATACAAACTCAAATAATAAGATATGTATAAAATACCAAAAAAACTTCAAATAAAGTCAGAAATATCAAAAACACAAAAATATTGCTAAATATAATATGAATAGTTCAATATTCAAAAGTGATAAATATTAAAAAAATACACAAAATAGTATAAAACAATAAAGCACACAATAAAAATCCAAAACTAAAACATAAATTGAATTAAATAAAATTTTAAGTGAAACAAAAAATGTATGAAATACGAAAAATAATAAGAAACAAACAAAAGAATAATAAAAAATTGTAAGATACATTTCAAGAAACACAAAAATTATAGATAAATATTTAAAATACAATTAGTGTACAAAAATCATAAAAAACTCAAAAATAAAATTAATTATACATAAAAAGTTTAATACATAAGAAATGGTAAGAATAAATGAAAACAATAAAAAATAGTAAAAAATATTTTAAAAAATTTTACAATTAAAAGCAAACCACAAGACTAATTACTAAAATAATAATGCAAACTAAGAACCCTAGCAAACACAAAAAATAACGAGAAACGTCTAAATGACAAAAAATTTATAATTAATGAATTCAAAAGAAAACCACAAATAGGAAAAGGGAATTTAAAATTTAATAAACTTGCAAAAGTAATAAGTGACACTCTAAAAATAATGTAACATCGAAATGTAAATAAATATAATAAGTATTCAAATAACCAAAAAAAACATAGTAACATACATTTAAATAAATACTATAAATAGTAAAATCACATAAAATAATGAACAAACTCCAATAATAAATATGAAAATTGTAAAAATATCAATAAACGTAAAAAATAGTATTGATTATTAATAATATAAAAATAAGAAGATGCACTCATAAAGATTTAAAACAATATGAAATATAATATAATAACCTATAAATAAATTACTAATAAAACATAGAAAATTACATTTAAATAACCAAAAAGGCATATTAACATAAATTGAAATAAACACAATAAATATTTAAAACTTATAGAATAACAAGATACTCCAAATATTAATATGAATAATACAAAAATAACAATATAAGTAAAATAACCAAAAATAGTATGAAATATGTAAAATAATAATAACAATTAAAACCAACCTAAAAAATGAATTACTAAAATTGTAAGACAATCTAAGAACCTTGGTAAACACAAAATATATTAAGAAAATCACAAATAAAAAAAGTACTTAAAATTTTATAAACTTGCAAAAGTATTAAGTGATGCTCAAAATGATAATTTAATACCAAAATGTAAATAAAGGCAAAAAAATATTAATAAGTGTGCAAATAACCAAAAAAACATAGTAACATTCATTTAAATAAAGACTATAAATATTAAAAACACATAAATTAATGAACAAACTCCAATAATTAATATGAAAATTGTAAAAATATCAATAATATGAAATATAATAAAATAACCTATAAATCAATTACTAACAAAACATTGTAAATTATATTTAAATAAACACTAGAAATAGAAATAAATACTTAAAATTTTATAAAATTCCCAAAATAATGAAAGAAACTAAAAAAATAAAAAATGACAATATAGTATTAAACACTAAAAAATACAATAATATTTAAAAATAAATTATAAAATAAATTATTAAAAATAGTAAATTACACTAAAAACTCAATCAAACACTACAAATATATTAAGTAACACATAAACAACCAACAACAAATAGTAAGATACATTTATACAAATAACTCAAATAATAAGAAATGTATAAAATACCAAAAAACTCCAAATAATGTATGAAATATTAAAAAATACAATGAATAGCTAAATATAGTATGTATGGTTTGTTATACAAAAATGGTAAGAATTATTTAAAATAAACAAAATAGAATAAAACAATAAAACACAAACTAAAAATCCAAAAATAAACCATAAATTGAATTATACAAAATATTAAGTGAAATAAAAAATGTAAGAAACATGAAAAATAGTAAGAAACAAACAAATAAGTAATAAAACATAACACAATAAATCTTGTTGTTCACACAACAATGAGTATGAAATAAGTTCTCACTTTGGTTGTTTTCTTCTTCTTGGGCATGAGCACTAAGAATTCGCCTTGCTACTAATAACTCTCCTTCTTCGGCATACTCACTAGAATCCTCAAGTGGTCGCACATCAGGATTCTTTTCTTCTTCTTCATCCTCGGTTTCGATCTCCCCCATCAACATTGATCACCATGGCCCGCTAATTCAAGCATTAACTTCCTACGTGACCCTTGCCTTGGCATTGAAAACATTTAATATCACGATCTTTGGGAGTTGTGATACGAGTGTTACCTTATTTTTGGGTCACATCTTGCTTGGTTGTCTCCTTTGGAAGGGAGGGCTGAGGTTAGTCGACGACTTCTCAACTTTCCTAAAGGTTGGTTTCCATGTGTTTAAGAGACCATTGTTTAATCCCCTTTTGTATAAGTTCTTCCTCTTAAGTTGTTATTTGACTTTGATAGCTTGGTGCATCATGTCTTGAAGCTTAACATGATATTTCATTTCCACCACATCAGCTATCTTATGGTTTAGGCCATGCAAAAATTTGGCTATTGTAGCCTCTCTATCTTCCTCCACATTAGCTCAAATCATGGTAATTTCCATCTCCTTGAAGTACTCATCGACACTTTTCGATCCTTGGGTAAGTCTTTGAAGTTTATTGAACAACTCTCAATGGTAGTGGCTGGGAACAAATCGTAATCGCATGATTGCTTTCATCTCATCCCAAGATTCCATAGGGCGTTCATGATTTCTTTTCCTCCCCTTCACCAACTGATCCCACCATATTATAGCATAATCAGTAAATTCGACAGCAATAAGTCGTACCTTTTTTATTTTACAATAATTATAGCATTAAAAAACCATCTCCATCTTCCTTTCCCATTCAAAATAGGCTTCTAGGTTAGTTTTTCTTTGAAAAGAAGGTATATTCAGTTTGATGTTGTCCAAGTTGTCATCAATATGTGGTCGCCCTCTTTGATCATATCAATCGATGGAATCACGTCCGAGCCTGTTAAGATTGACTTGGATTTCATCGAACTCCTTGAGATCTTATGGATCAAAATGCCTAGATTGAAAGTTTCGAGGTCGTTGTTCAGTAGGGGTATGTTGACATGAATCCTTCACTCCTTCCTCCAATTGATCTATCCGCACGTGAAGTGGCTCAATTCAATCGTCTCATCTCACTCATTATAGCTTGCACTTGTAAGTTTGGAATGAGTTGTGGGGGCTACTCCTCATTTGGGTCGTCTCCTCTTCATTAAGCCATGTGTTCCTACAAATGTTAAAAAAAACCTCGCAACACTTGTGTTTCACTCAATTGGTTTTTTTATGAATTCAAACACTCTTGCCTTTTTCCTCTTGTATGTCTTCTTTTAAATTTTAATTGAACTTACTAAGAAATCGTTTTTAGGAATCAATTCAACTTAAGGAAAAATCAAGACAAATCACAAAGTTTCAAAAAGTAATTCTAAAAGGATTTAAGCATGAGATATGAAGATAATCAAAGTGATAAAGAAAAAAAAGTATGAAATCTAAAAGAGTAGAATGAATAAGATACTAAGTATATACCTTTTTTATTATTCTCTTTTTTTGCCTTTTTTCAACTTTTTTAACATATTTTTTGCCTTTTTTGTTCTTTTTTTTTCACGCCTTTTTTCTACTTTTTTTACAAAATTGTTTTTTTGTTTTTTTAACCTTTTTTCGCTTTTTTAAACAATTATTTTGATTTTTTTTACTTTTTTTAATATAAAGAAAGTAGAAAAAAGATGAGATTTTTTATAGAGACTACAAGTAAAAAGAACATAATGAAAATATAACTAGATATGAGAAAAAAGAGAATTTTTTGTAATTTTTTATACTGAATAGAAATAGGTAGAAGATAAGGAAAGTAGAACGAAATTTGAAAGGATAGTATGAAACTTGTCGTGCAACCATGTGCTCTCATACGAACTGATACGAACCTTGCCAATATACTAATGACATCCTACACCAAATATGGAATAGACCCCAAAACTTTCACGACGTAAGTAAAAATAATGGAATATACCTTATTCGATTTAGAAACAAGGTATGGATAGAAGTAGACACCACACCAAACTAATCTAAGAAGAGATCCTAGAAAACCCTAATGATAAGTCTGATTGCTTGAACGCCATAAGTAAAAAAATCTTAATAAGTTCAAAAGTTCTCTCAAAAGATAAAGAAGACCTAAACCTCACAATAATATTGAAATAAAAAATCTGTCTTTACAGTACTCTGAAGCTAGCCTTTTATAGGCACTTGATAATATTAACTATTATGTAAATAAGGAAATAAAATATTGTGGTTGACATGCCAACCATATAGAGAATATTGCTAATATATTTCTTACACATATTTAGAAAATATATTGTTTACTTATTTAATCTTCTAGAAGATTTATGATATTAATAAATCTCTCATTTGAATTGTAGCCTTCTTTAGTGCTCTCATTATATATACTCTTCAATTATGCTCCCAACTTTGCTTCCTGCAATCGCTCCAATCAGCCCTTGCATTTCTTCTTTAATTCTTTTGATCCTTAACCTTGTGATTGGACCTTATAAATTGGTAGCACCCTTAGTTGGACTCACATCAATAAATTGTGAGCCTAAGCATTTATGCCAAACCTTAAGTGAAAAAGGCTGCCCAATTCATGTAAGGATAAGTGTGGTCGGAACACCAGCAAGTGAAAGCTCGCGTTAACTTGGAAAACCAACCGAGGATGAACACGTCACGGTTAACGGGTGAGTGGTTTTATTCACATCATACCCGGTTGAGATGGTGAGCACTTTAGAAATGAAAAACCACTTATATGTGGGATTTTAACATCACAAACAGTTGGAGTGATGTGCGAACTAAACTAAAAACTACTTACCAGTTGAAAGTAGAAGAAATCATACCTGGTTGGTTAGTTTGAGGACTTCCTTAAAGGAAGGAGAAACCTGTTTGCCGATTGTAAGCGGAGGTATCATCACAACTAGTTGGTGTAATGAAGTGGAAATTATATTTTGTCAGAAGTGTTGTCCCGTGACTATGTGCCAATGCTTAAACTCTTTGGGAAACCTTCTTGACGAGAGCTAGAATAGCTCAGATAGGCTAGAGGCCTCAGTTATTGAACTTGTGGGGCTGAATGCCCAATTTTGGAAAATCATGTAGAGTGGGCTCAAGGCCAGTTTGCACGACTAGAGTTCGTAAACAAACATGAAATTTTGAAAGCCATGAAAACTCTTAATGAAATGGTTATATGATTTCACCATGGTACTAAGACATGACCAACATACTCAATGGACTAGCAGTAGTGCGTCATGGCCAAGTCGACGAACCGGCCTAGAAAAACAGTTGTAGGTTGGGTTGAGGGTCGAGGTCGTTGGACCAGTGGCACCAAAGATAAATGGCTATGTGGAAAAATTATTGTTTATGCATGCACTTGAGGTACAGGACCATTAAGATGCCCAAGAGGAGTATTGCTGCACCTAAGGGCTACTGGACGACATGGTGGAGATAAGGGCAGTTTTTCGTGCCAGTAGTCGGGAAGCTTGACATAGCTTCTTGCACATGATGCCGGGGTGGGGTCGGGATGAGGTCTATGTCCTCATATGGACACGGAGTTGATTTCAGGTTTGAGGGTCGAATGTTGCGAACATTCACTCAAACCCAGGGTAGAAGTGGATGGGCTTCTATCTTGGTGGCCGGTAAAGACGCTCCAAGCCACAAGTGGGTGTAGTGAATGAGCTGCCTTGTGAATGTGTGATCCCTTCTAGAAGAAGGGCGTGTATTGACTGTTAAACACACCTAATGTGGAAAATGAGGAAAAGGGGTTTTGAAAACCGAAATTTGAGGAAAGATCATTCTTAAAGGAAATAAGAAATTTTGGCACACTTTGATTAAAGCTATTTATGAAAACTCACTCCCAACACCCATTCACTGAGTTGTAGAACTCATCCCTCCCTTTTTACCACTTTCAGGTGACCAAGGGAAACCAACCTTAAAGATCTCCATGTAACCAAACTTTAAGCCAAGGTATGTAAGATTTAAGATATTCAGTTTTTTTTAATGTTATTCCAGGAAAGATACAGGTAAAAAGAACGCCTTACTCCTTGTAGTTTAAAAAGGGGAAACCCATGATAAATCGAGAGAGTGGCGGGTTGTTCACAGGGATTCGACCTAACTGGGTCAGGGCATGACATTATTAGTCTTGGACTTCCCCTTCATGACCAGGTGTTCACCCTATTGTTATTCTTGGTCGGCGTCCTCCCTTCATATATTAACATCCATTTGTGCGGTCGCTTCCCTAGTCCCTACTATGGCCTCCTCGATCCCTATTCGGTTTATCGAACCTAACTTACCCTCACTTTGGTTCACCATATTCCTACTTGAGGTCCTCGTCCTTTGGAACATCGTTGGCTCAATTGAGGTCCTTTCATGGTACTTTATCCCAACTCGTCCTGTGTTGTTTCCTTTATGCCTTTCTAGGCTCACTATGGTTTACTCCATTGGGTTCGAACCTCCTTTGCCTTTCGGAGTCTCCTTCAAGGCCATCTTACCCTTACCCTAGCCTTATCATTCTAGTTCTGGCATCTTTTCTTGGACGTATTTGGTACAGGTTTTGGGAAGTTGGGTGACTGGTCCAATCATGTCCCGACTCGGTTTGGTCAGATTCCTGTGAACAACCCGCCACTCTTGTGGTCTATCAAGGGTTTCCTGTTTTCTAAACCGTGAGTAGTAAGGCATCCTTTTTACATGTGTCTTTCTTGGAATAGCATTATACAAAATTGAGTAATTTAAAATATACATACTTGTCTTGTTTGAAATTAGTAGGGTATTTATGGAGGGTCTTTCCTTGGTTACCTAAAAGGGGTAAGAAGGGAGGGGGTGAGTTCTACAACTTAGTGAGCGTGTGTTGGGAGTGAGTTTTTAAGAAAATAGCTTTATTCGAAATGTGCCAAAATTCTTATTTCTTTTAAGAAGTATCTTTCCTCAATTTTTTATTTTTCAAAATATCTTTCCATTTGCCATTTGGTGTGTTTAGCAAACAACACACCTCCTTCATCGTGAAGGGAATACACATTCGCAGGTGCAGCCCGTCCACTGCACTCACTTGTGGCTTAGAGCGTCTTTACCAGCCACCAAAATAGAAATTCGTCCACTTCTACCCTTGGTTTGAGTGGATGTTCTCAACATCCAACCCTCATACCCAAATACCACTCCGTGTCTGTATGACAACAAAGACCTCATCCTGACCCCACCCTGGTCTCGTGCGCAAGAAGCTACTCTAAGCTTCCCAAATGACTAGCACGACGAACTACCCTTATCTCCACCATGTCGTCTAGTAGCCCTTAGGACCCATCACTACCCCTCTTAGGCATCTTGATGATCCTGTACCACAAGTGCATGTACAAAACAACAGTTTTCACATATAGCCATTTATCTTTGGTGGCACAGGTCCAACGGCCCCAACCTTCAACCCGACCCATAGCTGTTTGTCTAGGTCGGTCCATCAACCTGGCCCTGACGCACTGCCTCCTATCCATCGAGTAATGTCGGTCCTAACTTGGTACCATGGCAAAATAACACAACCATTTCATTTAAAATTTTTCATGGCTTTCATATCTCAAGTTTGTTTACGATCTCCTGCTCGTGTTCACTGTCCTTAGGCCTACTGCACGTGATTTTCCAAAATCAGGCATTCAGCAACCATAAGTTTCAAAAATTGAGGCTTCTAGCCTATTTGAGATGCTCTAGCACCTGTCAAGAAGGTCTCCCAAATAGTTTAAGCATTGGCACACAGTTAGGGGAGAACACTTCTGACAAAAATATATTTTTACTTCATCCACCAACCAGGTGTGATGATATCTCTGCTTACAACCGGCAAGCGGGTTTCTTCTTCCTTCAAGGAAGTCCATCATATCAACTAAGTATGATTTCCTCTACTTACAACCCATAAATTGGTTTTAGCTTAATTCGCCCATTACCCCATTCGGGTATGGTGTTAAAATCCCACTTACAGTTAAAATCCCACTTACAAGTTGTTTTTCATTTCTAAAGTGCTCATCATCCCAATCGAGTAAGATGTAAATATGCCCATTCACCCGATAATTGTAACGTGTTCTTCCTCGGTCAGTTTTTCCAAGACTATGCGAGCTTTATCTTGTTGGAATTCCGGTCACACTTGTCCCTACATGTTTTGGCCAGCCTTATCAATTACGGTTTTGCATAAAAGCCTAGGCTCACAAATTAATGATTAATTGCACTTAAGTCCCTAAAATTCATTTCTCTTAACTTTAGGTCCCTAATGCCATATTTTGCCCAATTTGAGTCCCAAGGTTTCTAAAATTCCCTTTAAGTCCTCATTTGACTCAAAATTGTATAAGAGGCTCAAGTTTTCCAAATTTCCAATTTGGTCCCCAACTTTTCAAAAATTACCATTTTGCCCTACTTTCCAAAAATGGCAATTTGACAACAAATGTTTCAAAAATCAACCAATCAATCCTCAACATCTTTTTCATAGCCAATTGGCCTTCAATTTTGGGAAATTGCAAAGAGGTGCCTCAATTTTTATGAAATCCCCAATTTTCCCCCAATTTCTCCCCTTCAAGCTGATCGAATTTGATTACTTCAAACTGGTCATTCAATTAGGGTTAATTGCTCCAATTGAAGGTATGGATAAGTTCCTAACTTTCGTATGATTTAATTGAGCTTTGAATCGCATCATTTGGGTCTGTATTGAGCTCAAAGGGAGCTTTGCTGGAAAATTGTATGTAGAGAAAGAAAGCTTCGAAAGCTTAATGTCGGAGGTACAGTGGTTCGAGCTCTCGATCGGGAAGGTAGCACTTATCCGGAGGTTCCTTCTAAGATCAAGAATTGCTACAATTAGTATAAAATTGAGGAGAATTCTATCAGTAAAGTTTTGCACTTTCTATCTCTAACGTTGATCTACAACGACTGATAAGGGTCGAATTGACTTACCTTTCAGCTCTGTTAAGGTCCTATGAGGGTTGTGGGAGTGTTGGGGAGGCTTGGCTTGGTTGGAGGAGGGCTGAATTTTTCCGAATTCAGCTTGGCCAAAATAGGGCAGCTTCGGTTCGTCGGAGCTGCTTCACTGTTTGAATCCGCCGACGGTTCTCCGGCGATCATCGGGTCAAAAGGAAGATGCTATTAGGTAACTGACTTCTCCCAGAGTCTATAGGACCCGACCATGCCTTTTGAGGATAAGAAAACTACCCAAGTCGAAGCTCTGATTTGAGCTTCACTAAAAAATGGTGTAGTTGAGAGAGAATGAAGATTTCAGATGTGTAGAGCATAAAATGGAGAGAAGCTCTTTATATAGAGAGCTCGAGGACCCTCTGCCCGACAAGTTTCCTTTTTGGTTGATCTTATCCTCACCCTGAAATGGCCTGATCATAGCCATTTTTCTCTCGATGGTGTCATCCATTTCTACATTAAATGAGCAGTGTTGTCATCCGAAAGAAGAAAATGACATTATTCCGAACCAGACCGGATCGGTCCGAACAGTTCAATGCATAAATCAGCCGGTTAAGGTTCGATTCGACTGATTTTCTCAAAATTAAAAATGTTCTAAATTCATTCTCCATCTAATGGTGCTTCAATTCCCCAATTTGATCATTTTAAGCCATCAAGAAAAATGAATTTAGAAACCGGTTCAAGTATGGTTCAATCCGGTTCAAGTCTAGTTCACCTAAATCAGTTTGGTTTTCTTTTCCAATTCATCCCAACGTTCCTTTCCATGGTTTTTATGACTCTTTGTGTCATGCCTGCCCAGTTTGGTCGGATCCCCATGATCAACCCACCACTCTCCTGATTTACTAAGGGTTGCCCCTTTTATTATAAACCGTAAACAGTAAGGCGTTCTTTAAACATGCACCATTCCTGGAATAACATAAATAAAAAATGCATAAAATTTTAAATTGATCATATGTAAACCCTACCCTTTTGAGTTAATAAAAATTGGGAAAAGAACCGGTCAAATCAAGTAAGAAAATTGAACCGGTTCACAAATCCAATCATTTGGAAACGAGCAATTTGGAAATTTACAACTCCTGGGTGATACAAATGGTTCATAAAACCTTGGAAAAGAATCTTAGGACAAATTAGAAGAGAAAAACCAAACCAGTTTAGATGAACCAAATCCAACTGGATTAAACTAGTTTATGAACTGAGTCGGTTCATGAATTGGAACGAATAGAGAAAGGGAAAACCAAGAAATTTATGGATCTCGAGTGACACAAAGAGTTCCAAAAGTCATGGAAATGGACTTGAGAATGAATTGGAGATGAAAACCAAACCAGTTCAGGTGAACCAGATCCGAACCAGATTGAACTAGTTTGGATTGGTTTGAAAAACTAATTAACCAGATTCTAAATTCATTTTTCTAGGCAGCTTAAAAAATTCAAATGTGAGATTTGAGGCCACTATTAGATAGAAAATTAATTTAGATGAATTTAGAAATTTTTAGATTTGAAAATTTTGGTCGAATGGGGGTGAACTAGTGGGTTTAAGCTTTGAACCCAGTTCGGACCGGTCCGGTTCGGTTCGGTTCGGAACAATGTCGTCTTCTTCCTTCAGATGATAGCACTGTTCACTCGTTGGAAAATCGAGCAGCACCAACGAAGAAGAAATGTTTCTGTTCAGTACGTTTCAAACCATCAATGTCAGTCATAAAGGTGCCAAACAGACGGCAGACGAGTCATCGAGCTCCTTATATAAAGAGCCCTTCTCCATTCATCCTATCCACACCTGAAAAGCTCACTCTCTCTTAGCTGCTTAATTCTCCAGCAAAGCTTGAACAAGAGCTCCAATATAGGGTCATTGTTTAGCCAAAGAAGGTGAGGTCGGGTTCCTTAGAATTGGGGAGAAGTTAGCTACACGGTGGTGACATCCACTCATTCCGAGAGTTGCCAGAGAAGCGTCAGCGTGATCGAACAGTGAAGCAACTGTGGCGGACCGAAGCTGCCCTATTTTGGCCAAGCTGAAATCGGCCAATTTGAACCCTCCTCAAGCTAAACCAAGCCCACCCACGGCCGAATAAGGACCAAAAGTTAAGCCAATTCTACTCCCCTCTACAATTTTCGACCGGTGTTAGAGAGAGAGTCAGCAAAATTTAAATGATAAAATTCTAATCCAATTCAATATCAATTGATGTCATTCTTAATTCTAGGAGGAAACTTAGGAGAAGAGCTACCTGCCCAAATAGAAAGCTCATACCGTCATGCCCTCATCGGGGAGCAATTGAAGCTTTCTCTCTCTATAGTCTATTTTTTGGCGAAGCTCCATTTGAGCTCGTTCCGGCATTAAAACTTATGATTCAAAGTGCTATGGAATCATATGAACATGCATAAACTCAATTTATACTTCAATTTCAACCATTAGAAGTGTCAATTTGTTGAAATCAAATTCGGTTGTGTTAGTGAGTTGAAATTGGGGAAATTGGGGATTTTCAAAAATTTGATGAACCAAAATGCAATTTTATAAAATTGAGGGTCAATTGGGCATGATAAGAATATTAGAGGCTAATTGAGGAATTTTACAGACATGGAGAATTGATTTTGGGATTGAGGGTTGGATATCATGTACATCCACTCATTCTCAGGGTAGAAGTGAATGTGCTTCTATCTAGGTGACTGGTAAAGTTGCTCCAATGCCACAAGTGAGTTCAGTGGACGGGCTAGCATGCGACCGTGTGTTTTTTACCTTCATGATAAAGGATGTGTGTTGGGTGATGACACACCATGATTAATAAGAAATGCTGATAAAAATAGAAATTTGAAATGAAAGGATTTTTGAAAGAAAATAAGGAGTCTGACACATTCTAATACAAATCTTTTCCCTAAAACTAAAATTTTGAAAACCCATTCACCGAGTAGTCGTACTCACCCCCTCACTTATATCCCTTTCAAGAAATTCTGGAAAGCCTACCCTTAAAGACCATCAACTAAGACGCATGTAAGACAAGTATGATAAATTTTAGTATTATAAGCAATTTTGAATTATGTTATTCCAAAAAAGGTGCAGGTTTAAAGGACACCTTACTCTTTACGCTTTATAATAAGGGGAATCCCTTTAATAAACCGGGAGAGTGGCGGGTTGATCACGGGGATCTTACCAAACCGGGTTGGGGCATGACATCATACCTGTCTTATAGGCGTATTAGTTATGGGCTTTGGGGTAGGCATTCTAGGATTACTTGAAAGGCACATAAGGGAGGAGGTGAGTACACTAACTCAGTGAATGGGTTTTCAAAATTTATCTTTTAGGAAAAATGTTTGATTTGGAGAGTGTTAGACTCATTATTCTCTATTAAAAACTTTTCATTTCAAATTTCAATTTTTTTTATCACCATTTCTTATTAGCCACAATGTGTCATCACCCAACACACATTCTTCACCATGAAGGTCAAACACATAATCGTAGGCCAGCCCGTCCACTGAACCCACTTGTGGAGTCGGAGCAACTTTATCAGCCACCTAGATACAAGCACATCCACTTCTACCCTGAGAATGAGTGGATGTTTGCGACATCCGACCCTCAATCTCATAATAAATCTCTGTGTCCATATGAGAATAGAGACCTCATCCTGACCCCACCCCAGTCTCATGCGCTTGAAGCTACGTCGAGCTTCGCAATACTTCTGGTACAATAATTTGCCCATATATCCACCGGGTCGTCTAGAGCCCTGGGGCGTGCCAACTAGCCTAGGGCCCACAGTTCAAGATTTTAAAAATCGTGCATATTAGCCACCAAGTTCAAAAACCAAGGCCTCCAGCCTAACAGAGCTATTCGAGCTCCCATCAAGAAGGTATCCCAAATTGTTTAAGTAGTAGCACATAGTCAGGGGAGAGCACTTCCAACAAAAATATATTTTAAACTATCCATCATACCAACCGAGTATGAGGACATCTCCGCTCATAACCACTGAATGGGTTTTCCACTTCCTTCGAGGAAGTTTCATCATACCAACCAGGTGTGATCTACTTACAACTAGTTAGTAGCTTTTCTGTGAGATTTTCACATCACTCCTCTGAGGTGTGATATTTAAAGTACCACTTAGAAAATGGTTTTCATTTCCAAGGTATTTTGATCCCAACAAGGTATGATATAAAAATCCCACTCACCCGATCATGTAGTGAAATTCCTCTTAGCTGACTTGTTGCCTTCCTCAAACTCGTCTTAGCTGGCGTTCTCGATATTTCATGTTCCTACACGATATGAACATTCTTGTTCATTATTTCTTGGCCTAATAGCCCTCATTCACCCCAAATGAATGAGAAACCCAACTTTTCCTTTATTTACAATTAGGTACCTAATGTTATTTTTCTTTAAGTCCCCAAATGTCGATTCTTCCTCAAATTGAGTCCTGAAACTTTTAAAATTCATCTTAGGACCTCAATTTATTCAAATTCACAAAAAAGATTAATTTCCCAAATTTCCAATCTGGTCCCTCAACTTTTCCAAAATTACCATTTTACAGCTACTTTACAAAAAATGGTAAGTTTTCCCCAAAAATTACCCAATTGGTCCTCCAACTTCTTTATCATGCCTAATTGGTCCTCAATTTTATGAATTTCACTTTAGTCCCTCTAATTTTTAAAATTCCCAAAATTTCCCCCAATTTCAACCTTCTAACTCTGTCGAATTTGATTTCATCAAATTGTCAGATCAAATTAGTTTAATTATTGGAATTGAAGTTAAATTAGAGTTCCTACACCTTCATACAATTCAATTGCACTTTGAATCACACAATTTGGTGCTAGAATGAGCTCAAATAGAGCTTCGTTGGAAATCTGGACTTAGAGGAGAAAGCTTCGAAAGCTTACCGTCGGTGACGTGGCTGTCTGAGCTTTCAATCTAGGCAGATAGCTCATGTACTGAGGTTCCTCCTAGGATCAAGAATTGTATCAATTGATACCAAATTGAGTGAGAATTTCATCATAGAAATTTTGTCGATTCTCTCTCTAGCACCAGTCAGAAATTACAAAGGGGAGCCGAATTGGATTACCTTTCAGCTCTAATTCAGATGTTGGAGAGCTGTGAAGGTGTTGGGAGGGCTCGTTTTGGCATGAGAAGGACTCGAATTGGCCGATTTTAGCTCGTTCGAAACAAGGTAGCTTCGGTCCGCCAGAGCTGCTTCACTATTCAATCACGCCGGCATTTCTCCGGCGACTCTCAAAGAAAATGGAGACTACAAGCATGTAGCTGACTTCTCCCTAGTTCTAAAGAACCCAACCACGCCTCCTTTGGCTCATAAAAGACCCTATATCGGAGCTCTAGTTCCAAATTCATCGAAAAACTAAGTAGCTGAGAGAGAATGGAGTTTTCAGATGTGGAGAATATGAATGAGGAGGGTCTCTTTATATAAGAAGCTCGAAGACTTCTTGGTTGTCCGATTGGCACCTTAATGGCGCTCATTCATTGCATGAAACTCCCTGGCTGGAGACTTTTCAGCTTCATTGGCGTTGTGCAATTTTTTGGCGAGTGGACAATATTTTCATCTAAAGGAAGAAGACGGCATTGTTTCGAACCAGACCGAACCGGGAGCCATCTAAATACTAGCTTGATAACTATTATTGTAAGCAAATTCCATCAGGTACAAGTATTCTTCCCAGCCTTTGTTCATGGTGAGTACACACGCTCTTAGCATGTCCTCCAAGGTTTGTATCGTTCGCTCAAACTGCTGATCTTTTAGAGGATGGAACGTCGTGCTTATGTGGAGCTTGGTTACCATACCACTTTGCAAGCTTGGCCAGAACCTTGAAGTAAATCTTGGATCTCTATCTGATACTATATTCACCGAAACGCCATGGAGTCTCACTATTTCCAGCATGTATAAGACAGCCAGTTGTTCTATTGTGTCTGTCACTCTTATAGGAAGGAAATGAGCTGATTTTGTCAATCTATCCATGATAACCCAAATCGCATCTTAACCCTTTCTTGTTCCAGGTAGTCCCGTGACAAAGTCCATGGTGATGTGCTCCCATTTCCACTCCGGAATTGGTAGAGGTTGTAGCAGTCCTGATGATTTCTGATGCTCCACTTTTATCTGCTGACAGGACAAACATCAGGCTATATATTTCGCAATGTCCCTCTTCATACCTTTCCACCAGTATCCTTGTTTGAGGGTGTGGTACATTTTGGTACCGCATGGATGCATAGCATACACTGAATCGTGTGCCTCTTCCATAATTAATCTATTTAGTTCCTTACTTTGAGGCACACATACCCTACTCTTGTAGGTTAGAACCCCATCATTGCGCAGGTTGTAGTCTGATTTAGTTTCCCTATTAACCGAATCTAGATAAGGTTGAAGTTCCTTATTTGCTTTTTGTTGAGCCAGGATCTGCTCAGTGATACTGGGTCTTACTACCACATTAGCCACCAAGCACCCTTTCCGCTTGTTCATTTTGAGGTCCACTTCAATTCTTCCTGATTGTTGCAACAGGGGTATGTAATTTGCCTTTACTTGTGTAGCCTCGATTTGGTACTTGCGACTCAAAGCATTTGCTACCACATTTGCCTTTTTGGGGTGGTATTCTATCAACAGGTCATAATCCTTAACCAGTTCCAACCATCTCCTCTGACAGAGATTAAACCCTTTCTGAGTTAGGAAGTACTTAAGACTCTTGTGATCTATGTATATCCTACACTTAACCCCGTAAAGGTAGTGTCGCCATATCTTTAAGGCTAACACTATTGTAGCTAATTCCAGATTGAGAGTTGGGTAGTTTCTTTCATGTACCTTCAGTTGTCATGAGGCATAAGTGATAACCTTCCCTTGTTGTATCAAGATACATTCGAGTCATTGTCCGAATGCATCACTATAAACAGTGTACTCTCCTACATTAGAGTCAGGTAAGGAGAGTATCAATGTAGTTGTTAGTCGGGTCTTTAACTCCTAAAAAGACTTCTCACAGCTCTCATCCCACTTATACTCAACTCCTTTCCTGGTGAGTCGAGTTAGAGGAGCTGCTATCTTAGAAAAATCTAGTATAAACCATCAATAGTATCCTGTTAGACCTAAGAAACTTCTTATTTTTGTAGGATTCCTTGGAGCCTTCTAATCGGATATGGCTTCCACCCTGGCTGAATATATCTTAACTCCATCTGTGGACACTATATGTCCTAAGAATCTTACTTCCTACAACCAGAACTCACACTTGGAGAATGTTGCATATAGTTGATTTTCCTTTAAAATTCCCAAGGTGATTGCTAAATGCTCTACATATTCCGACCTAGTTTGTGAGTATATAAGGATGTCATCTATGAATACTCTCATGAACCTATCCAAATGGGGTTGGAACATATGGTTCATTAAGTCCAAGAAGGCTGCAGGGGCATTCGTCAATCCGAACGCCATCACTCTGAACTCATAATGTCCATATTTGGATTGGAATGCCATCTTAGGGATGTCCTCTTCTCGAATCCTGAGTTGATGATAACCCGATCGAAGATCTATTTTAGAGAAGTAAGCTGCTCCTTTTAATTGATCGAATAGATCGTCTATCCTCGTAAGTGGATATCGATTCTTGATGGTGACCTAATTCAGATTTATGTAGTCTATGCACAATCTCATACTTCCATCCTTTTTCTTTACAAATAGAAAAAGAGCACCCCACGAAGACTGACTTGAAAGTATGAAATCATTCTCTAATAATTCATCCAATTGTTCTTTCAATTCCTTCAACTTTGTCGGAGCCATCCGATATGGGGCTTGGGATATGGGATTTGTTCCTAGGATTATTTCTATGGTGAACTCCACTTGCCGGCTTGGAGGTAGTCCGGGTAGCTCCTTTGGAAATACCTCTAGGTAGTGTCTAACCACCGTAATGTCTTCCAGTCTCTTTTCTTCAAATTTTTTGTCTATAACCATGGACAGAAAAGTCGTACAACCTTTTTGTATCATCTTTTGGGCTTTTAGATGGGACACCATTTGTAGTTAACTTTTTTTCTATCTCCCTAAAACTTTAATCCTTTCATCTTGGGAGTGTGGAAGTTTATCGTCTTCTTTCCACAGTCCATTCTCGCCTGATGATTACTCACCCAATCCATCCCCAGGATTACTTCAAATTCTTTTAAGGGTAATGAGATCAAGTCAGCTTCAAGTTTGATTCCTCCAATCTTTATATCACATCCCTTTAATTGTTTATTCATGTTTAAACCTTCTCCTAAAGGTGTAAGGATATTAAGACTTTGCTCTAGTGGAGAGAGCTCTAGGGGTACTCTTGAAACCAACTCTTACTTGATGAAGGATCTCTCAGCTCTTAAGTCAAACAAGACAAAGACTTGTTGTCCCCATAGTTGTATATACCCTGGTTGAAGAAACGTATTGTTTAGAAGGAAAGTTTCCTTTATTAAATCAAAAAGATCTTTTGTTTACATGACTCTCTTGAACTAATTTGGAGGGTTTTGGGATGTACCCGCTATAGTGCTAGGGTCTCTTCTAGCCTCCTCCGTGGTGAGGTTGTATACCCTAGCTGGTTCCCTTATTGTAGTGTCTGGCCTATGGTTCCTAGGATTTCCTTGAGGTGGTCCAAGAGTATTCCTCTGCCTGTTCTCCTTGAGGATGGGACAATCCTTTGCAAAGTGTCTCACTTGTCCGCATGCAAAGTAGGTAAGGCATGCTCCCTCATGGTTCCTTTGACACTTTGGACAGCAAGGGTTTCCTTGAGGTAAGGACTACTATGAGGGGGAGGTGGTGGCATGTCCCTTCTCCTTTGGAATTCCATTCTACTTCCCCATTTTGGACTGTTATGTTCCTTCCGTCCTCCCTAGCGATTTGGGCCCTTATCCTTCTTTTGGGTCGTTTGCTCCATTCAACAATGTCGGGTCTGCACCAGTCGCTCACCCTCGTAGGCCATACTGATTATGGCCGCCAAGTTAGTGGGACGTCTCAGTACTCCCACACGGTCTTGAATGTCCATATTGAGACCGTCCTAGAACCTCTGGCATATGTCTGCCGGCCCAACTAGGTCAGGAGCAAAAGGTCTTAACTCGTTGAATTTTGTCTCATACTCCAATATGGAATTACGCCCTTGTTGAAGTTGGATGAACTCCTACTTCTTCTCGTTTATTAGATGGGATGCCAAGTACTCCTTTGAGTACCTCTCCTCGAATTGTTCCCAAGTGAGGATGGTGGTATGCAGATTTTGAACATTGTCCTACCACCGTTTGGTGCTTCCTTCCAAGAAGAATTCTGTCAGGGTCACCAAATCATTTGGTGATATCCTAATGATTTCCATCAGCTCTTAATGTTTGTCAGTCAATCCATGGCGGCTCCAACATCTTTTTCTCCAAGGAAGGGTTTACACCCTAGTTGCAATAGAGTCTTGATGTTTCTGGGAATGTCTATGAGAGTGGGATGGTTGACAGGAGGAAGATGGCATTGTACTTCCTCTAGTTTAACCTGAGAATTGGTGCCCACCTCAAGGACGAGGTTAGGTTGTCCAAATACACAGGTGAACTCCTTGTACAATCTTTGGTGCTCCCTACTGAGTTGAGTAGGAGTTGTCTGGGCTTTTTTGGGAGTTTCTACCGGTAGGGGTAGTTGGGCGGTGTTGGAGACTGCAGCCCTAATTCTCTTAGTTCCTTTCTTCAGAGCCATTTTGAAAATTTTAAAATCAATCATATTAGTTACTATGTTTTCTAGTCTTAATTATGTATTCGAGGAAACAAGCTATGATACCACTCAAGTTGTCATGCCCTAACTCGGTTTGGTCAGATCCCCATGATCAACCTACCACTCTCCCGATTTACTAAGGGTTGCCCCTTTTTTTTTACAAACCGTGAATAGTAAGGCATCCTTTAAACATGCACCTTTCTGGGAATAACATAAATCAAAACTATATAAAATTTTAAACTGGTCATACCTATCTTACAGGCATATTAGCTGTGGGCTTTGGGGTAGGCTTTCTAGGATTACCTAAAAGGGATATAAGGGAGGGGTGAGTACAACGACTCAGTGAATGGGTTTTCAAAATTTATCTTTTAGGAAAAATGTTTGATTTGGAGTATGTCAGACTCCTTATTCTCTTTTCAAAACTTTTCATTTCAAATTTCAATTTTTTTATCACCATTTCTTATTAGCCACAATGTGTCATCACCTAACACAACTCCTTCATCATAAAGGTCAAACACATAATCATAGGCCAGCCCGTCCACTGAACCCACTTGTGGCGTCGGAGCGACTTTACCGGCCACCTAGATAGAAGCATGTCCACTTCAACCCTGAGAATGAGTGGATGTCTGTGACATTCGACCCTTAATCCCATAATAAATCTCCATGTCCATATGAGGATAGAGACCTCATCTTGACCCCACCCTAGTCTCATGCGCTTGAAGCTACATCAAGCTTTGCAAGACTTCTGGTACAACAATCTGCTCTTTTATCCACCAGCTCATCCAGAGCCCTAGGACGCATTACTACCCCTCTTGGGCATCTTGAAGGTCCCGTAAACATAGTGCATGCACAATCAACATTTTTCACATGATGCCATATAATTTGTAGTGCCACTAGTCCAATGGCCCAAACCCTCAACTCAACCTACAGTTGTTTGTCCTTTGGGCTTATAACTTTTACCCTACTCCCCAAATTATTATTATTATCATTTTAAATATTACTTTATAAATACTCTCACAGTTTTATTCTCAAAACTCATATAATATAGATATTCTCTTTCTACTTTTCAACTATTTATCTCTTTATATTATCACTTATGATTATTTCTCTTCTTGCAATAGTAATTATCTATATGAAATATTCATCTTTCTAGTCACTCATCCTTATTATAATTTATTGTATCTAGTTTAACGAATATTCGCTAGTTGTAATCTATTTTGTCCAAACAAACCCTCTAGGTACGTGTCGGTCAATTGTACCACTTTTTCTATAAAACTCAGTTAAAGCATTTTGTCTTATATTTCAACTCTTTATAATGAGCGTCTTACTTACGTTATTTGTACATTTACATCTTTCGTGTAAAAAATTAGTGACCGACTGTTACCATAATACTGATAATTCCTTTTGTATTAATTTCAACAATCCTCAAAGTTGTTTCTACATTTTGGATTCTTGTGTACTTATCCATGAGATTACTTTTCACATTGTACAACAGATCTATCATGCTTAGCTTTTGCTAAGAACATGAATTCTTTATTGATATAAGTACTGTTCATGTGCTTCATAAGCGCTAGTATCATGCCTAGTTGTTATTGGCAAAGTCTTCCATCTTTTAACTAACTTGGGGTATTGACTTACTCCACTTCTTATGAGGTCAATCCTCTTACTTTTATCCTACTTTTCATCTCATATAAATTTTCACTAAATATTGTCACCAAAAGACTTGCGTCAGTAGTTGTCTTTTAAATCACTATTAGAGGTCCAAACTCAAGATAGATAATTGAGTTTCTCTATATTCCTCTAAATTTTTTTTTCCTTTTGCATGCCACCATCATTTTTCCACCTCATTGACATATTCCTCTAAGCAATACATGCTTCTTGGTTTTGTTAGAAAATAGGTTTGTCCAAAACTTGTGCCCATATTTCACAATTTACTTTGTGGATATTCCCATATAATTTATTTAGGATAATATTTATACTTTATCCATCACCATCATTTTTCTCTAATGACGCCCTTTAATATTATTTCACTAATCCCCATCCTAGGTATCGAGAGGGTGCTGCTCGCAACTTTATCTTGCATACTTCTTACCTTATTCTCACTCCATGTCGTTTTCTTTAGTGTCATAATCGAATTTTCATCCCTTTAGTCTCTTTATAACCTCCTTTGATATCTTATTCCACCTTACCCATCATTGGAGTACGGCACATTTGGCGTTTATTAGGGGTGTACACATTTTTTTTTCGTGGATAAACTTACTTCCACCCTTCTTGTTATCCCTGGACATTTTCAAGTCGGTATCTATTTGTCACCTTACTCTGTGAGTCCATTATTTTCTAAGACCTTAGACATAGACGTTACCTCAAGAGTAATTTTTTCTCCAATACTTGATATTACATTGAGGTTTGGTAAATCCTTTCAAAATAAGCTTCTTTTATTCCTCCTCATAATTCGTCAGACTACTTCCTTTAAGACTACCCAAAATGTTATTGTAAATGTTTCCCAATTTATATTTCCTGACATTCTTGAGTCAATATTTCATTTTGACATTTTCCTCAAGTTCGCTCCCATACTAAGGTCATATACCTAGTGCTCCATTCAATAAGTGTAGCCCCATTTAAAGTTAAGGTTATTGAGATATTAGGGAGATGACAAGTGTAAGTCTTATACACTTTCCCAGTGCTTTTGCTTTTCAAAAATATTTTCACTTCCTCAAAAACCAAGTTAAAAAATACTTTGCTCTGATACCACTCAAGTTGTCACATCTTGACACGATTTTTTCTAGTCAGACCTGCAGACAACCATTGTGTAAACCTCTTTCAAATATGGAGAAACTCAATTTCAACTTCAATTTCAATAATTAGAGGTGTTTGATCGGTCAATTTGATGAAATCAAATTCGTCTGTGTTAAAGAGTTGGAATTAGGGGAAATTTTGGGGGAGATTGGGAATTTTCGAAAATTCGAGGGACCGAAATACAATTTCCTAAAATTGAGGGTCAATTGGGCATGATAAAAATGTTAGAGGGCAAATTAAGGAATTTTAGAATTTTTGGGGTGAAACTTACTATTTTTGTAAAGGAAGGGCAAAATAGTAATTTTGGAAAAGTTGGGGGACCAAATTGGAAATTTGGAAAATTAATCTCCTTTTTGTGAAATGGAATAAATTAAGGTTCCTTGATAAATTTTAAAAGTTTTGGGACTTAATTTGAGGAAAAATCGACATTAGGGACTTAAAGTTTATGAGAAATAACTTTAGGGACCTAATTGCAAATAAATGAAAGTTTGGCTTTTTCATTCATTTGGAATGAATGAAGGCTATTAGGCCAAAGGATAATAAACCGAGATGTTCATATCGTGTAGGAACACGAAGTATCGGGAACGCCAGCAAGGACAAGCTCGCGTGAAAACAAAGAATCGGTCTAGTGGAATTCATGGCATTAACGGGTGAGTGGGTTTACTAACATCATACCCGGTTGGGATGATGAGTACAACTTAAAGCTAAAAACCACTTACCGGTTGTGAGTGAGATTTTATATCATACCCGGTTGGGGATGATAAGCACATTGAAATAAAAATTCACTACTTTGTGGTATTTTAAACATCACGACTGAGAGTTGTGATGTACAAATCATGCGAAAAAACTACTTACTAGTGGTAAGTAGATCATACCAAGTTGGTATGATTAAACTTCCTCGAAGGAAGTTGAAACCATGCAGAAAAATAACTTACCGGTGGTAAGTAGATCATACTCAGATGGTATGATGAAACTTCCTCGAAGGAAGTTGAAAACCCGTTCATCGGTTATGAACGGAGATGTCCTTATATCGGATCGGTATAATGGACAGTAAAAACATCTTTTTGTTGGAAGTGTTCTCCCCTTACTATGTGCCAATGCTTAAACAATTTGGGAGACCTTCTTGACGGGAGGTCGAATAGCTCTTATATGTTGGGGGCCTCGGTTTTGGAACTTAGGGATTAATATGCCCAGTTTTGAAAATCTCGCATAGTGGGCCATAGGCCAATGGGCATGAGCAGAAGCTCATAAATGAACTTGATATATGTGCCATAAAACTTTAATAAATAAATTGTATGGTTATGGTACCAAGGTTGGGATGATGAGTACAACTTAAAGCTAAAAACCACTTACCGGTTGTGAGTGAGATTTTATATCATACCCGGTTGGGGATGATAAGCACATTGAAATAAAAATTCACTACTTTGTGGTATTTTAAACATCACGACTGAGAGTTGTGATGTACAAATCATGCGAAAAAACTACTTACTAGTGGTAAGTAGATCATACCAAGTTGGTATGATTAAACTTCCTCGAAGGAAGTTGAAACCATGCAGAAAAATAACTTACCGGTGGTAAGTAGATCATACTCAGATGGTATGATGAAACTTCCTCGAAGGAAGTTGAAAACCCGTTCATCGGTTATGAACGGAGATGTCCTTATATCGGATCGGTATAATGGACAGTAAAAACATCTTTTTGTTGGAAGTGTTCTCCCCTTACTATGTGCCAATGCTTAAACAATTTGGGAGACCTTCTTGACGGGAGGTCGAATAGCTCTTATATGTTGGGGGCCTCGGTTTTGGAACTTAGGGATTAATATGCCCAGTTTTGAAAATCTCGCATAGTGGGCCATAGGCCAATGGGCATGAGCAGAAGCTCATAAATGAACTTGATATATGTGCCATAAAACTTTAATAAATAAATTGTATGGTTATGGTACCAAGGTTGGTCTGACATTCTTAGTCAACTGGTAGCAGTGCGACATGACCGGTCTCTGGACCAGTCAAGACAAATAGCTACAGGTTAAGTTAAAAAGTTAGGACCGTTGGACTAATGACACCACAAATTACATGGCATATTAAGAAAATATTGTTTGTCCATGCATGAGTACGAGATCATCAAGACACCCATGAGGGGTAGTGATGCGTACTAAGGGCCCTGGACGACATAGTGAGTATAAGGGCAGTTCGTCGTTCCAGGTGACCTTGCGAAATTTGGAGTAGCACCAAGCGCATGAGACTGGGGTGGGGATGAGATGAGGTCTCTGTCCTCATAACGGACACGAAGAATTTATTTCGGGAATGAGGGTTAGATGTCGCGAACATCCACTCATTCTCATGGTAGAAGTAGACGTACTTCTGTGCGGGTGGCTGGTAAAGTCGCTCCGAAGCCACAAGTGGGTTTAGTGGATGTACTGACCTGCGAATGTGTGTTTCACCTTCATGATGAAGGATGTGTGTTAGGTGATAATACACCGTAATTAAATAAGGAAATGGTGATAAAACCTGAGATTTTGAATGAAGGGATTTTTGAAAGAAATGAGTCTGGCACACTCCAAAAATAAATATTTTCTTAAAAGTCCAAACTTTTGAAAATCCATTCACTGAGTAGTCGTACTCACCCCCTCCCTTATATCCCTTTCAGAAAATCCTGGAAAGCCTACCCTTAAAGACCATCAACTAAGATGCATGTGAGACAAGTATGATGAATTTAAAATGTTATGGAGTTTTGATTATGTTATTCTAGGAAAAAGGTGCAGGTTAAATGACGTCTTACTCTTTACAGTTTATAATAAGAGAAACCCTTTAATAAATCGTGAGAGTGGTGGGTTGATCATGGGGATCCAACCAAACCGGGTCAGGGCGTGACAACTAGAGTGGTATCATAGCCTATTTCCTCGAATACATATAAAGACTAGAAAATATAGTAACTGATAGGATTTATCCTAAAATTTTCAGATGGCTCATAGGAGAGGAACTAAGAAAACTAGGAATGGCTCTACTCAACACCTTATTTTTGTAGGAAGACAACCCTAGAAGCTTCCCAAAGGCCTGAAGCATGGCAAGAATCTCAAAAAACCAAATGAGAAAGTATCCTGGAGAATGGTGTCAGGACCTATTGAGGTTACAACTCTAAGTATAAAGGAAGCCAAACATGAAGCCATAAAAGGGGGCACATAACCTTATATAGGAGGATGCTTATCAAGAATCTCGTAGCTCCCTAGTTATTTTGTGACCATTTCCTGTGATAGGGCTGAAAGCCTAATCTTTTGTCTCCCCCTGTTAATAAAATACTCAAATTCTCAAAACTCTATCTCCTAATGATGCGATCTTGTTGGGAATATGGCCTAAGGAAAATAAAGCAAACCCACACTATCCTAGAAACTAAGGAAAAGTCACATCTCGGTTATGAAAGATGAATCAGGGAATTAAGAAATCTAGAAGGGCTCTTACCATGGCCCTTTAGCAAAGGAGATTCAGCAAGAAAATTGTTAAAGTGATTAGACTCAAGAACGGTAAAGCACCAAATCACTAGTAACCCTGGAAAAGCCCCACTCGAAGGAAAGAAGGAACCATAACAATCCATGTAAGGGAATAACGATGGGACATTACCTGAAGAGATGCCCAACCTTACTAAAGGACAAGACCAAGATGAATGGGTGTTCTACACCTCATAGATTCAGGGCAATACCTCCTCAAAGGTCATGAAAGACATGAAGGATTGGAGACTGATACCATGGAGCAGGTTACGTAAACGATTCACAAAGAGGTCAAGAAATGACGAGGTGAATGCAAAATCTTCTTAAGAAGGTCAAACCGAGAAGGATACCTCATGAATAGGGATAAGGTACATGGGAAGCATACTTAGAACCCTATCATAAGGGGCAAACACAGAAAAATGTCCCCCAGAACTCTAGGGAATGACACTGTGAGGATGAAGAAGAGAAGGAATACGTTGTGAAAGGGAACTCTGGAGGGATGCATACAACCAAGTGCCATGAAGGAATCATTGGTTGGCGGATGGACATAATGTGGAGCGCAAGAAGCCAACCCCTCATTAGAATCTGCTTGAAGGAAGGATGTATCGGAGGCCAAGACTAACTTGCTTTGGAAAAGTGATATAAGGATCATTAAGGACAAGAAGATTAGAGAGACAACTACCTCAAGAAAACTAAACAAGATAAAAACTAGGGGCGAGACAGGTAACGAACTACTCTCGTGAGGGTGATAGAGTAAACTCCAGCAAAGAAGGAAGAGATGGAAAGGCCAAATATTGGAGAAAAGAAGGATGAAAGAAATCCTTAAAAAAACTAATGACCAAATTAACGATGGAATTCAAGCTAAGAAAGGAGTAGGTAAGCCTTTCACATAATGGTCAAGAAATCTTGAAACAAGGAAAAAAAATTTAAACTCTCCGTAAAAGAAATGGATGTGTATTGTGGTATGAGTAGGGATGAGGATAGGGAACCAAAGATATACCTGCAAAATTTCAAGAGAAAGGATAAACAGAAGAGGATGACAATCAAAGGATGCCATTTAAAGGTAGATATCCCCCAAAACCAGGGAAAAAGGAGAGAGTCCTACCGAGGAAGAAAATCCTAGAAAGAAATATGCATCCCAACTAAGAGATAATGGAACCAAGAGAAATGGACAAAGAGATAAACTTGCAAATGAAGCGCAAGCCAAGGTGAAAGAACCAAGAAAGCATGCTTGAGCGATCCAAGGAAATAGTTTAAAAGGAAAGAATGTCCAAGAAACATTAGGAAATTCAAGTCTTCTAAATAAAATGTGGCTAAGAAGGAATAACCACAATTGGTAAGACGGGTCAGAGTCCACATACGCATATGAAGTCTAAAGAGTGAACGACTGAGCATAGTGCTGAATGCACAGAATAAAACTAATAATCAGAAGTACCTCATGTAAGGAATAAGGGACGAAACAAAAGTGGTGGGTAGAGAAGGATCCAAAGTAAAAAAATGCCCTAATATAGATAAGGGTACGAGGAAAGGGAGAAAAGAAACCTTCAAGCAATGGTAAGAAGGTTGAGCATGTAGCTCCTAGAACGAAAGTCTCTCCCTTGAAGAATATATTGGGGAATGGAAACGTAAAAAGGGAACTCCCTGATCAAAACAATAGACTGAAAAAGGGTCAAATAGGAATAACAAACTATGAAATGGTTACGAACAAGTAAGAGTGGATTGAGGCCAAAGGAAAATCCTTGAGTAAAGGATGTCATTGGGAATGATGATGGACCTAAGAAAGGACGAATCCTAGCATGTTAGTAAAACAATCAGAAATCAAATAATTGGAACCAGAAATACTCAATAAAGAAGTCAAAAAAGGACGAGTGGGTAAGGAGAAACGACACCGTTATAAATTGATGCGGATAATGGTAAAGGTAGTTGAGGAATACTACCAAAAGAAAAGAGGGATTGAGTTATACAATCCTTGAGAGTTGGGAAAGTTAGGAATAATCCTAAAGGAGGTGTCCTGGAAATCTAATGGACATAGAGACAAGATTTTAGGAAACGTCATGCTGTAAAGCGCAGGTAAACCCGATAGCACCGAGGAAAATGTGACTCAAGATAAGGAAGAGTCAGTTAGTAAAAATGACAATGTCAAACCAAAAATTTGGACTGAATTGTAATGAGCAATAGATGAAAGAAGAGTCAAAATAGGACAAAAAGGTGAGGACAAGGAAATCCGCGAAAATAGGTATGTAATACTCTAAATTACATTGAGCTAAGGGTTTCAATGACCAAGAGGTTTACTAGATACGGGAATGGTTTGGTACCATGGAACTCCCAATTTGGAGTACAAAACCTCAAAGGGAAGAACGTTGCTCTAAGCAAAGAAAGAGATAAAATCTAAGAACATACCCTAAAGTAAGGTATGTCTAGTTATGAAAAACTCCATGGAGGGAGTAAATAATATAAAGGAAAAGGAATTCCTTAGGTGAAGGTTGTAAAAGGGGCTAATGGAAAGGGCAAGAGAAAAGTTGCATGTTAAGAAAACACCAAAGGGGCATCAGAGGGAATGATTGCTCATGCAAGGTTGCTAACTAAGTTTTGGGGACAAAACTCCTAAAAGGAGGGGAGAGTTGTAAACCCCGCCCTTTTGAGCTAAGGAAAATTGGGAAAAGAACCGGTCAAACTGAGTGAGAAACCGAACCAGTTCACAAACTCGATCATTTGTGAACAGATAATTTGGGAATTTACAACTCCCGGGTAATCCAAAGGGTTCATAATACCATGGAAAAGAACCTTAGGATGAATTGGAAGAGAAATACCATACCGCTTTAAATGAAATGGATCCAACTGGATTGAACCGATTTATGGAACAAAGTGGTAGAGAGAAACTAGATCGGTTCGAGTGAACCGGACCCGAACCGGATTGAACCGGTTTAAGGACCAAGTTGGTTTATAAATCAGAATCAATAAAAAGATGGTAAACCAGGAATTTTATGGACCCTAAGTGACCCAAGGAGTCACAAAAGACATGAAAATGGACTTGTGAAGGAATTGGGGATGAAAACCAAACCGGTTCAGGTGAACTGAATCCGAACCGATTTGGACTGGTTTGAACCACTATTGAACCGAATCCTAAATTCATTTTTCTGGGTGGCTTAAATAATTCAAATTTGAGATTTGAGGTGACCATTGTATAGAAAATGAATTTAGATGAATTTAGAAATTTTTAGATTTGAAAAAATTGATCGAATGGGTGGTGAATCGGCTGGTTTAAGTTTCAAATCCGGTTTGGATCGGTCTGGTCCGGTTCGGAATAGTGTCATCTTCTTCCTCAGGATGAAAACACTGTTCACTCACCGAAAAATCGAAGCAGCACCGACGTAGAAGAAATGCTTCCATTCAATATGTTTCAGGTCTTCAATGCCTGTCATAACAGTGCCAAACGGACGGCCAACGAGTCCCCGAGCTCCCTATATAAAGAGCCTCTCTCCATTCATCCTCTCCACACCTGAAAACTCCATTCTTTCTCAACTGCTCCATTTTCTGGTGAAGCTTGAACCAGAGCTTCGACATGGGCACTTTTTTTAGCCAAATAAGGCAAGGTCAAGTCCTTTAGAACCAGGGAGAATTTAGCTACACGCTTGTAGTCTCCATTTGCTCCGAGGGTCACCGGAGAAATGCCGACGTGATGGAACAATGAAGTAGCTCCGACGGACTGAAGCTGCCCTGTTTCGGCCGAGTTGAAATTGGCCATTTCGAGCCCTCCTCAGGCCAAACCAAGCCCTTCCATGACTGAATTAGGACAGAAAGGTAAGCCAATTCGGCTCCCCTTTACAATTTCCGATCAGTGTTATAAAGAGAGTCAGTCGAATTTCAATGATGAAATTCTAATCCAATTCAGCATCAATTGATGCGATTCTTGATTCTAGGATGAACCTTAGTATGAGAGCTATCTACCCAGATCGAAAGCTCGGACCGTCGTGCCCTCACCGGTGAGTAATCAAAGCTTTCTCTCTCTATACAGTCTATTTTTCAGGCGAAGCTTCATTTGAGCTCGTTCCGGCATTAAAAATCATGATTCAAAGTTCTATGGAATCGTATGAACATGGAGAAACTCAATTTCAACAATTAGAGGTGTTTGATCGGTCAATTTGATGAAATCAAATTCGAATGTGTTAAAGAGTTGGAATTGGGGGAGATTGGGGATTTTCAAAAATTAGAGGGACTGAAATTTAATTTCCTAAAATTGAGGGTCAATTGGGCATAATAAAAATGTTAGAGGGCCAATTGAGAAATTTTAGAATTTTTGGGGTGAAACTTACCATTTTTGTAAAAGAAGGGCAAAATGGTAATTTTGGAAAAGTTGGGGGACTAAATTGGAAATTTGGGAAATTAATCCCCTTTTTGTGAAATGGAATAAATTGAGGTCCCTTGATAAATTTTAAAATTTTTGAGACTCAATTTGAGGAAAACCGGCATTAGGGACTTAAAGTTTAAGAGAAATAAATTTAGAAACCTAATTGCAAATAAATGAAACTTTGACTATCTCATTCATTTGGAATGAATGAAGGCTATTAGGCCAAAGGATAATAAACCGAGATGTTCATATCGTGTAGGAACACGAAGTATCGGGAACGCCAGCAAGGACAAGCTCGCGTGAATACAAAGAATCGGTCTAGTGGAATTCATGGCATTAACGGGTGAGTGGGTTTACTAACATCATACCCGGTTGGGATGATGAGTACAACTTAAAGTTAAAAACCACTTACCGGTTGTGAGTGAGATTTTATATCATACCCGGTTGGGGATGATAAGCACATTGAAATAAAAATTCACTACTTTGTGGTATTTTAAACATCACAACTGAGAGTTGTGATGTACAAACCATGCGGAAAAACTACTTACTAGTGGTAAGTAGATCATACCAAGTTGGTATGATTAAACTTCCTCGAAGGAAGTTGAAAACCCGTTCATCGGTTATGAATGGAGATGTTCGTATATCGAGTCGGTATAATGGAAAGTAAAAACATCTTTTTGTCGAAAGTATTCCCCTCTAACTGTGTGCCAATGCTTAAACAATTTGGTAGACCTTTTCGACAGGAGCTCAAATAACTCTTATAGGTCGGGGGCCTCGGTTTTGGAACTTGGGGGCTGATATGCTTGGTTTTGAAAATCTCGCACAGTGGGCCAAAGGCTAATGGGCATGAGTAGAAGCTCATAAACGAACATGATATATGTGCCATAAAACTTTAATAAATAAATTGTATGGTTCGACATTCTCAATCAACTAGCAGTAGTCCGACATGACCGGTCTCCGTACCAGTCAAGACAAACAGCTGCAGGTTGAGTTGAAAGTTGGGATTGTTAGACTAATGATACCACAGATTACAAGGAATATTAAGAAAATATTGTTTGTGCATGCACTATGAGTATGAGATCATCAAGACGTCCATGAGGGGTAGTGATGTGTCCTAAGGGCCTTAGACGACCCGATGAGTATAAGGGCAGTTCATCGTTCCAAGTGACCGTGCGAAATTTGGAGTAGCACCAAGTGCATGAGACTGAGGTGGGGACGGGATGAGGTCTCTGTCCTCATAATGGAAACGAAGAATTTATTCCGGGAATGAGGGTCGGATGTCGCAAACATCCACTCATTCTTAGGGTAGAAGTGGATGTACTTCTATCCGAATGACCGGTAAAGTCGCTTTGAAGCCACAAGTGGGTTCAGTGGAAGTACTGACCTGTGAATGTGTGTTTAACCTTCATGATGATGGATGTGTGTTAGGTGATGACACACCGTGATTAAATAAGGAAATGGTGATAAAACCCGAGATTTTGAATGAAGGGATTTTTGAAAGAAAGGAGTCTAGCACACTCTAATAATAAATGTTTTCTTAAAAGTCCAAACTTTTGAAAACCCATTCACTGAGTAGTTGTACTCACCCCTCCCTTATATCTCTTTCAGGAAATCTTGGAAAGGCTACCCTTAAAAACCATCAACTAAGAATCTTGTAAGACAAGTATGATGAATTTAAAATGTTATGCAGTTTTGATTATGTTATTCTAGGAAAAAGGTGCAGGTTAAATGATGTCTTACTCTTTACGGTTTATAATAAAAAAAACCCTTTAATAAACCAGAAGAGTGGCAGGTTGATCACGGGGATCCGACCAAACCGGATCAGGGCATGACACGTCGCATCCTCTCGACTTTATAACAATGAGCGCCTCATCATTATACAACCATCAGGGTGCAAAGCTCAAAACATAATACCCCAAAATATTTTTTAATCTAATAAATTAACTTTTGAAAATTCAACTTCCAAAAATCATAGAGAGAGAGATGGGTGAGAGAGACTAAGCGAGAGAGAGACGGGGATAGAGGGATGGGGAGAGAGAGACAAAGAGAGAGAGATAAAGAGATAGAGAGAGTGGGAGAGAGAGAGATATAGTGAGATACAAAGAGAGAGATAGATAGATAGGGAGAGAGAGACATAGAGACGGAGAGAGAGATAGAGAGAGAGACATAGAGAGAGATATTGGGAGAGAGAGACATAGAGAGAGAGAGAGTGGGAGAATGAGAGAGGGGGAGAGAGAGATAGAGATATAGAGATGGAGAGAGAGATATGGGGAGAGAGACGAATAGAGAGAGAGTGGGAGCAAGAGAGATAAATAGATAGGAAGAGAGAGATTGGGATAGAGAGACCTAGAGAGACATAGAGAGAGTGAGAGAGAGAGATGTGGAGATAGAGAGATACGGAGAGAAAGAGAGAGAGATGGAGAGATACAAAGAAAGAGAGAGAGATAAAAAGATAGAGAGACAAAAGAGAGAGATAGAGACAGAGAGAGAGGGACGGGGAGAGAGAGACGAAGAGGTTGACATAGAGAGAGAGAGATAGATGGGGGAGAGAGGGAGGGGGAGAGATAGATGAAGAGAGACATAGAGAGAGTGTGATAGAGAGAGAGAGATGGGGAGAGAGAGACTCGAAGAGAGAGGGATGGGGAGAGAGACGAAGAGAGAGAGTGATAGAGAGAGAAGGACAGAGAGTGATAGAGAGAGATGTGGAGAGAGAGACAAAGAGAATGAGAGAGAGATAGAAAGACATGGAGAGAGATAGAGATAGAGAGATAGAGAGATAGAGAGAGAGATAGAGATAGAGAGATAGAGAGAGATAGAGAGATAGAGAGAGAGACAGAGAGAGATAGAGAAAGACAGAGAGAGATGGTGTGAGGGAGACAAGGAGAGAAAGGGGGAGCGAGAGGGAGAGAGAGACACACAAAGAGAGAGACTAGGAGAGAGAGGGGGAGAGAGAGAAAGAGAGAGATGTGGAGAGAGAGACGTAGAGAGAGATATCTGGGGAGAGAGAGACTTGGAAAGAGAGAGAGGGAGAGAGAGGGTGGGAGAGTGGGAGAAAGAGACAGGGAGAGAGAGAGGCGGTAGAGAGAGATATATAGATAGAGAGAGATAAAGAGACATAGAGAGTGACTAGGAGAGAGATAGAGATGGGGAGAGAGAGACATAGAGAGAGATAGAGAGACAGAAAAAGATGGGGTGAGAGAGACTAGGAGAGAGAGGGGGAGAGAGATACACATAAAGAGAGACTAGGAGAGAGAGGGGGAGAGAGACATAGAGAGAGATATCTGGGGAGAGAGAGACTTGGAGAGAGAGAGAGTGGGAGAGAGAGGGTGGGAGAGTGGAAGAAGGAGATAGGGAGAGAGAGAGGTGGCAGAGAGAGATAGAGAGAGCGAGAGAGATAGATAGAGAGACACAGAGAGAGATTGGGAGAGAGAGATAGAGACGGGGAGAGAGAGACAAAGAGAGATGGGGTGAGAGAGACTAGGAGACAAAGGGGGGAGAGAGAGTGGGAGAGAGAGACACACATAGAGAGAGACGGAGAGAGATGGAGAGAGAGACACACAAAGAAAGACTAGGAGAGAGATAGGGGAGAGAGAGAGACACATAGAGAGAGAGATTAGGAGATAGAGAGGGGGAGAGAGACATAGAGAGAGAGTGGGAGAGGGAGAGGGATAGAGAGAGACATAGAGAGGAAGAGAGAGAGATGTGGAGAGAGAGAGGAAGAGAGAGATGTGGAGAGAGAGACAGAGAGAGAGACTTGGAGAGATAGGGGGAGAGAGAGTGGGAGAGAGAGGGGGAGAGAGAGGGGGAGAGAGAGTGGGAGAGAGAGGGGGAGAGATAGAGGCGGGAGAGAGAGATAGGGAGAGAGACGGAGATAGAGAGTGAGAGAGAGAGATGGAGAGAGATAGTGAGAGAGAGAAAGGGGAGAGATAGAGAGAGGGGGAGAGAGAGATGGGGAGAGTGAGATAGAGAGAGGTAGAGAAAGGGAGAGAGATTGGAGAGAGAGTGAGAGAGAGAAAGCGGAGAGATAGAGAGAGGAGAGAGAGATTCGTGAGAGAGTGAGAGAGAGAAAGGGAGAGAGAGGAGGAGAGAGAATGAGAGAGAGAAAGTGGAGAGACGGAGAGAGAGGGGGAGAGAGAGTGAGAGAGAAAGGGGAGAGATAGATATAGGAGAGAGAGGGAGAGAGAGAAAGGAGAGAGATAGAGAGAGACGTGAAAGAGAGGGAGAGATAGGAGGAGAGAGAGTGAGAGAGAGGGAGAGATGGCAGGATAGAAAGAGTGAGAGAGGGAGAGATAGGAGGAGAGAGAGAAAGGGGGAGAGAGACTGGGAGAGATAGGAGAGAGAAAGGGAGAGAGGGATTGGAAAGAGAGAGAGAGGGAAAGGGGAGAGATAGAGAGAGACGGGGAGAGAGAGGAAGAGAGAGTGAGAGAGAAAAGGGAGAGAGAGGAGAGAGAGGAAGAGAGAGTGAGAGAGAAAAGGGAGAGAGAGGAGAGAGATGGAAGAGAGTGAGGGAGATTGAGAGAGAGAAAGGGAGAGAGAGGATAGAGAGAAATGGGAGAGATAAAGAGAGAGGAGAGATAGAAATTGGAGAGAGAGTGAGAGATAGAAAGTGGAGAGATAATGAGAGCGACGGGGATATAGGGAGAGATAGAAAGTGGAGAGATAATGAGAGAGACGGGGATATAGGGAGAGAGAGGAGGAGAGATTGAGAGAGAGAAAGGTGAGAGATAGAGAGAGGAGAGAGAGTAGAGAGAGGAAAGAGAGTGAGAGAGAAAGGGGAGAAATAGAGATAAAGAGGAGAGAGAGACAGGGACAGAGAGGAGGAAAGAGAGAGAGAGAAAGGGGAGAGATAGAGAGAGGAGAGAGAGATAGGGAGAGAGAGGAGGAAAGAGAGAGAGAGAAAGGGGAGAGATAGAGAGAGGAGAGAGAGATAGGGAGAGAGAGGAGGAAAGAGAGTGAGAGAGATAGAGATGAGGAGGGGGAGAGAGGGAGAAATGAGAGACAGAGAGAGAGGAGGGGAGAGATAGAGAGAGAAGAGATAGGGAGAAGGAGAGGGGAAGAGAGAGACGGGGGAGAGAGTGAGATAGAGAAAGGGGAGAGAAAGATAGAGAGAGACAGAGAGAGGCATAGGAGATAGAGAAAGGGGAGAGAGAGACGGTGTGAGAGAGATAGGAAGAGAGACACAGATGTTGAGAGAGAGACGGGGAGAGATAGAGAGAGTAAGAGAAGGGGGGAGATATGAGAGAGAGAAAGGGGAGAGATAGATAGAGGAGAGAGAGGTGGAGAGAGAAAGGATAGAGACATGAAAGAGAGGGAGAGATAGGAGGAGAGAGAGTGAGAGACAGGGAGAGATGGAAGGATAGAAAGAGTGAGAGAGAGGGAGAGAGAGGAGAGAGAGAAAGGGGAGCGATAGAGAGAGACAAGGGGAGAGAGAATGAGAGAGACAAAGGGCATAGATATGGGGTAGAGAGAGACAAGGAGAGAGTGAGAGAGAAAGGGGAGATAGAGAGAGGAGGGAGAAAGGGGAGAGATAGAGAGAGACGGGAAGAAAGAGGGAGAGATAGGAGGAGAGAGAGTGAGAGAGAGAGGGAGAGAGGAGAGAGAAAGGGGCGAGAGGGAGGAGAGAGAATGAGAGAGAGAAAGAGGAGAGATATGGGAGAGAGAGATATAGAGAGATGAGGAGAGAGAGATAGAGAGAGATGGAGAGAGAGATGCTGAGATAGGAGGGGGAGAGAGAGGAGGGGAGAGATAGAGAGAGGGAGAGAGAGTGATAGAGAGACTAGGAGGGAAAGAGGGAGATAAAGAGAGAGGGAGAGAGATAGGAGAGAGAGGGGCGATAGAGAAAGGGAAGAGATAGAGTGAGAGGAGAGAGAGAGAAAGTGGGAGATAGAGAGAGGAGAGATAGAGAGAGAAAGAGATGGGGAGAGAGAGATGGGGGGAGAGATAGAGAGAGACGGGGAGAGATAGAGAGAGGAGTGAGAGGAGAAGAGAGAGACAGGGAGAGAGGGAGAAATGAGAGACATAGAGAGAGAGGAGAGAGATTGGAGAGAGAGTGGTAGAGAGAAGAAGGGAAAGAGAGGCCGAGTGAGAGAGAGAGAAAGGGGAGAGATAGAGTGAAAGGAGGGGAGAGAAAGAGGGAGAGAACAGAAGAGAAAGAGTGAGAGAGAGGAGGAGAGAGAGTGGTAGAGAGAAGAAGGGAAAGAGAGGCCGAGTGAGAGAGAGAGAAAGGGGAGAGATAGAGTGAAAGGAGGGGAGAGAAAGAGGGAGAGAACAGGAGAGAAAGAGTGAGAGAGAGGAGGAGAGAGAGAGTGAGACAGAGAGAGAGAGAGAGATAGAGGGAGAGAGAGACCGGGGAGCGAGAGATATGAGAGAAAAAGGGCGAGAGGGATTGGAAAGAGAGAGTGAGAGAGAGAAAGGGGAGAGATAGAGAGAGAAAGGGTAGAGAGAGGAGGAGAGAGAGAAGAGAGATGTTAAGAGAGAGACAGAAGAGAGAGGGAGAGAGAGTGAGAGAGATTGAGAGAGAGAAAGGGGAGAGACATAGAGAGAGGAGAGAGAGAAAGAGGAGAGATAAAGAGAGGGAGCGACAGAGGAGAGAGAGAGATTAGAGAGAGTAAGAGTGAGAGATAGAAAGTGGAGAGATAATGAGAGCGTCAAGGAGATAGAGAGAGAGAGGAGGAGAGATTGAGAGAGAGAGAAAGGAGAGAGATAGAGAGAGGAGAGATATATGGAGAGTAGAGAGAGGAGAGGGAGATAGGGAGACTAGGAGGGAGATAGAGAGAGGGTGAGAGAGAAAGGGGAGAGATAGAGTGAAAGGAGGGGAGAGAGAGGGAGAGAGAGATAGCAGAGAGAGGAGGAGAGAAAGAGTGAGAGAGAGAAAGGGGAGAGAGTTAGATAGGGAGAGAGAGGGAGCTAGAGAAAGGAGAGAGTAAGAGAGAGAAAGGGGAGAGATAGAGAGAGAGGAGGAAAGAGAGACAGAGAAAGGGAAGAAATAGAGAAAGGAAACATAAATTTATAGGGGAATGGTATTGATAAGAAACAAGCCTATAAGGCTTGCTATAGTTTATAATATAAAATATTATATATTATATATTATAAATTAATTATATATTTTTTATACAATAATGTTGTCAAAATTTTTCATAAATCAATTAATATAAAATATGTTTAATTAATTTTTTATAAAATTAAATAACTTTTTATAAGATTTTGATGGAGTAAATATTTGAATCTCAACATCACAAGGTAAAGAAATTTAAAATAAAACTCAAATTTAAAATTTTCAAATGCATAATTTTGATTAAATAAATAATTTTTTTAGAATAGCTTATAATATATGCAAAGACATGCTAATAATATAAATTCACAATAATAGAGGGGTATGGATAAGGAAAAAACAGGTGAGACCTACTTTAGTTTAGAATATAAAATATTATATATTATATATTATAAATTAATTATATATTTTTTATACAATAATTTTGTCAAAATTTTTCATAAATCAATTAATATAAAGTATGTTTAATTAATTTTTTATAAAATTTAATAACTATGTATACGATTTTGATTGAGTAAATATTAGAATCTCAACATCACACGAGTAAGGTAATTAAATTAAAAATTAAACTTAAATTTGAAAATTCCAAATGTCGAATTTCAATCAAATAAAGAATTTTTTTATTAGAATAGTTTATAACAAATGTAAAGAGATGCTAGTAACAAAAAATCACAATGGAGGAAGGGTTTTGATAAGAAATAAGCACATGAGGCTTGCTCTAGTTTAAAATATAAAATATTATATATTTAATATTCTTAATTAATTATATTATTTTTAATATAATAATATTGTTAAAATTATTTTATAAATAAAATATTATAAAATATGTTTAATTATTTTTTAATAAAATGTTATAAATCTATAACATTTTGATAGAATAAGGTAATAAAATTTAAAATAAAAATTAAATTTAAAAATTTCAAATACAGAATTTCGATCAAATAAATAGTTTTTTTATTACAATGGTTAATAACATAAATTAACAATAGAGGAAGCGTTTGGATAAAAAATAAGCATGTGAGACTTGCTCTAGTTTAGAATATAAAATATTATATATTTTATAATATAAATTAATTATATATTTTTATATAATAATATTATTGAAATTTTTTATAAATAAAATATTATAAAATAAGTTTAATTATTTTTTAACAAAATATAATAACTCTTTATAATATTTTAATAGAGCAAATATTAGAATCTTAACATCACACAAGTAAGGTAATGAACTTTAAAATTAAACTCATTAAAAAATTCCAAATACGAAATGTGGATCAAATAAACAATGTTTTTATTAGAATAGTTTATAACATATTTAAAGAGATGCTAATAACAAAAATTCACAATAGGGGAAGGGTCTGGATAAGAAATAAGCAGGTGATGTTTGATCTAGTTTAAAATATAAAATTTTATATATTTAATAGTATAAATTAATTTTATAATTTCTATATAATAATATTGTTAAAATTTTTTCATAAATAAAATATTATAAAATATGTTTAATTTTTTTAATAAAATGTAATAACTCTTTATAAGATTTTATTAAAATCTCAAAATCACACAAATAAGGTAATGAAATTTAAAATAAAACTCAAATTTGAAAATTTCAACTGTGTAATTTTGATTAAATAAACAATTTATTTGTTAGCATAGTTTATAACAAATGCAAATAGATGTTAATAACAAAATTCAATATATTGTAAGGGTTTGGATAAAAAACAAGTAGGTGAGTTTGCTCTAGTTTAGAATATATAATATTATCTATTTTATATTATAAATTAATTATATATTTTTATATAATAATATTGTTGAAAATTTTGCATAAATCAAATATTATATAATATATTTAATTATTTTTTAATAAAATGTAATAACTTTTTATAAGAATTTGATAGAGTAAATACTAAAATCTCAACATCACACAAATAAGGTAATAAAGTTTAAAATAAAACTCAAATTTATAAAATTTCAAATGCGAAATTTCGATCAAATAAATAATTTTTTTTGTTAGAATAGTTTATGACATATGTAAAAAGATGCTATTAACAAAAATTCACAATAGAGGAAGGGTATTAATATGAAATAAGCAGTTGAGGTTTACTCTATTTTTTAATATAAAATATTATATATTTTATATTAGAAATTAATTATATACTTTTTATATAATATTATTGTTAAATATTTTCATAAATCTATTATTATAAAATATTTAATTATTGTTTAGTAAAATATGATAACACTTTTTAAGATTTAGATATAGTAAATATTAGAATATCAAAATTACACAACTAAGGTAATAAAGTTTAAAATAAAACTAAAATTTGAAAATTCCAAATGAGGAATATCGATCATATAAATAATTATTTTGTTAGAATAGTTTATAATATATGCAAAGAGATGTTAATAATAGAAAATCATAATAGGGAAAGGGTACGTATAAGAAACATGCAGGTGAGGATTGCTCTAGTTTAGATTATAAAATATATAATATTTTATAGTATAAATTTATTATATTTTTATATAATAACATAATTGAAATTTTTAATAAATCAATTATTATATAATATGTTTAATTATTTTTAATAAAATATAATAACTATTTATAAGATTTTGATAGAGTAAGTAGTAGTATCTCAACATCACACATGTAATATAATGAAGTTTAAAATAAAACATAAATTTAAAAATTACAAATATAGAATTTCAATCAAATAAACATTTTTTTGTTAGAATAGTTTATAACATATGTAAATAGATGCCGACAACAAAAATATTGATAAGAAACAAGCAAGTGGGCTTGTACTTGTTTAGAATATAAAATACTATATATTTTATAATATAATATAATTATATATTTTTATATAATAATATTTTTAAAAATTTTCATAAATCAATTATTATAAAATATGTGTAATTATTATTTAATAAAATATAATAACTCTTTATATAATTTTGATAGAGTAAATATTAGAATCTTAACATCAAGGTAATAAAGTTTAAAATAAAACTCAAATTTGAAAATTAAAAATGCGGAATTTTGATCAAATAAACAATTTTTTAAAAATAGTTTATAACATATACAAAGAGATGCTAATAACAGAAATTCACAATAGGGGAATGGTATCAATAAGAAATAAGCAGGTGAGATTTGCTCAAGTTTAGAATATAAAATATTATATATATTATATTGTAAATTAATTATTTATTTTTATATAATAATATTTTTAAAAATTTTAATAAATCAATTATTATAAAATATGTTCAATTATTTTTTACTAAAATTTAATAATTCTTTATAAGATTTTGATAGAGTAAATATTAGAATCTGAACATCAAATGTAATGAACTTTAAAATAAAACACAAATTTAAAAATTCTAAATGCAGAATTTCAATCAAATAAATAATTATTTTGTTAGAATAGTTTATAACATATGCAAAAAGATACTAATAACAAAAATTCACAATAGGGAAAAGGTGTGGATATGAAACAAAATATTTTATATTTTATATTATAAATTAATTATATTTTCTATTTAATAATATAATTGAAATTTTTATTAAATTAATTATTAAATAATATGTTTATTTATTTTTTTTATTAAAATTTTATAACTATTTATAAGATTTTGATAGATTAAATAATAGCATCTCAACATCACACAAATAAAGTAATAAATTTTAAAATAAAACTCAATTTTAAAAATTACAATTGCGAAATTTCAATCAAAGAAACAATTATTTTATTAGAATAGTTTATAAAATATGCATATAGATGCTAATAATAAAAATTCACAATATGAGAAGGGTATGGATAAAAAAAGCATGTGAGGTTTTCACTTGTTTAGAATATAAAATATTATATATTATATACGATAAATTAATTAGATATTTTTTATATAATAATATTGTTGAAATATTTTATAAATCAATTATTAAAAAATATGTTTAATTATTTTTTAATAAAATGTAATAAAAAATTTTAAGTTTTTAACTTTAAAATAAAACACAAATTTAAAAAATTCAAATGCGAAATTTTGATCAAATAAATAATTTTTTTGTTATAATAGTTTATAACATATGCAAATAGATGCTAATAACAAAAATTTACAATAGTGGAAGGGTATCGATAAGAAATAAGTAGGTGAGGCTAGCTCAAGTTTAGAATATAAAATATTATATATTTTAAATTATAAATTAATTATATAATTTTTTATAATAATATTGTTAAAATTTTTAATAAATTAATTATTATAAAATATGTTTAATTATTTTTAATAAAATATAATAAATATTTATATAATTTTGATAGAGTAAATATTTGAATCTCAACATCACAAGTAAGGTAATAAAATTTAAAATAAAACTTAAATTTAAAAATTTTAAATGCGGAATGTCGATTAAATGAATATTTTTTATTAAAATAGTTTATAACATATGAAATAAATACATATAATAGAAATTCACAATACGGAAAGGGTGTGGATAAGAAACAAGTATGTGAAGGTTCTCTAGTTTAGAATATAAAATATTATATATTTTATATTATAAATTAATTATATATTTTTATATAATAATATTTTAAAATTTTTTTATAAATTAGTTCTTATAAAATATGTTTAATTATTTTTTTAATAAATTTAATTACTCTTTATAAAATTTTGATATAATAAATATTAGAATTTCAATATCACATGTAAAGTAATGAAGTTAAAAATAAAACTGTAATTTGAAAATTCAAAATGTGGAATATCAATTAAATAAATATTTTTTTGTTAAAATAGTTTATAATATATGCAAAGAGATAATAATAATATAAATTTATAATAGGGGAAGGGTGTGGATAAGAAACAACTTGGTGACTTGCTCTAGTTTAAAATATAATATATTATAAATTAATTATATATATTTTTATTTAATAATATTTTTAAAATTTTTTATAAATTAATTATATTAAAATATATTTAATTATTTTTTTAATAAAATGTAATAATTATTTATAAAATTTTGATAGAGTAAATATTAGAATCTCAACATAACACAAGTATGGTAATTAAGTTTAAAATAAAACTAAAATTTGAAATTTTTAAATACAAAATATTGATCAATTAAATAACTTTTTTAGAATAGTTTATATAATATGCAAACAGTTGCTAATAACATAAATTTATAATAGGAGAATGGTATGGATAAGAAACAAGTAGCTGAGACTTGCTCTAATTTATAATATAAAATATAAAATATTTTATAATTTATATTATAAATTAATTATATATATATTTTTTTTTATAAAATAATAATGTTGATATTTTTCATAAATCAATTATTATAATATATCTTTACATTATTTTTTAATAATAATTTAATAAAATATTTTCATAAATCAATTTTGATAGAGCAAATGTTAGAATCTCAACCTCACTCAATAAGGTAATTAATTTTAAAATAAAATTCAAATTTTAAAAATCCAAATACGAAATATCGTTTAAATAAATAATTTTTTTGCTATAATAGTTTATAACATATGCAAATAAATGCTAATAACAAAAATTTACAATAGGGAAAAGGTATGAATAAGAAACAAGTAGGTGAGGCTAATTCTAGTTTAAAATATTTTATATTTTATATTATAAATTAATTATATATTTTTATATAATAATATTGTTAAAATATTTCATAAATTAATTATTATAAAATATGTTTAATAATTTTTTAATAAAATGTAATAACTCTTTATAAGATTTTGATATGCAAATATTAGAATCTTAACATCACACAAGTAAGGTAATTAAGTTTAAAATAAAACTCAAATTTAAAAATTTCAAATACAAAATGTTGATCAATTAAACAATTATTTTAGAATAGTTTATATAATATTCAAACAGATGCTAATAACATAAATTTACTATACCAGAAGGGTATGGATAAGAAATAATTAGGTGAGGCTTGTTCTAGTTTACAATATAAAATATTTTATATTTTATATTATAAATTAATTATATATATATTTTATAAAATAATAATGTTGAAAATTTTCATAAATAAATTATTATAAAATATGTTTACATTATTTTTTAATAATAATGTAATAAAATATTTTCATAAATTAATTTTGATGGAGCAAATATTAGAATCTCAACCTCACTTAATAAGGTAATTAATTTTAATATAAAACTCAAATTTGAAAAATCCAAATACGAAATATTGATTAAATAAATAATTTTTTATAATAGTTTATAACATATGCAAATAGATGCTAATAACAAAAATTCACAATAGGGGAAGGGTATAGATAAAAAACAAGTAGGTGAGGCTAATTCTAGTTTAAAATATAAATTAATTATATATTTTATATTATAAATTAATTATATATTTTATATTATAAATTAATTATATTTTTTTATATAATAATATTGTTAAAATATTTTATAAATCAATTATTATAAAATATGTTTAATTATTTTTTTAATAAAATATAATAACTCTTAATAAGATTTTTATAATGTGAATATTAGAAACTAAATATCACACAAGTAAAGTAATAAAGTTTAAAATAAAACTCAAATTTGAAAATTCAAAATGTGAGATCTTGTTTAAATAAACATTTTTGTTTTTAGAATAGTTTATAACATATGCAAATAAATACTAATAACAAAAATTTACAATAGGGAAGGGTATGAATAAGAAATAAACAGCTGGGTTTTGCTCTAGTTTAGAATATAAAATAGTATATATTTTATATTATAAATTAATTATATATTCTATATTATAAATTAATTATATATTTTTATTTAATAAAATTATTGAAATTTTTCATAAATCAATTATTATAAAATATGTTATATTATTTTTATAAAAAAATATAATAACTCTTTATAAGATTTTGATCGAATAAATATTAGAATCTTAACATCACATAAGTAAGGTAATGAAGATTAAAATAAAATTCAAAATTAAAATTTCCAAATGCGAAATATCGATAAAATAAACAATTTTTTTGTTAGTATAATTTATAAATATGCAAAGAAATGCTAATAACAAAAATTCAAAATACATGAAGGCTTGATCTATTTTAGAATATAAAATAATATATATGTTATATATTATAACTTAATTATATATTTTTTATATAAGAATATTGTTGAAAATTTTCATAAATCAATTATTATAAAATATATTTAATTATTTTTTAATAAAATATAATAACTATTTATAAGATTTTGATTTAGTAAATATTAGAATCTCAATCTCACACAAGTAAGGTAATAAAATTTAAAATAAAACTTAAATTTTAAAATTTTAAATGTATAATGTCGATCAAAAAAATAATTTTTTTTGTTAAAATAGTTTATAACATATACAAAAAGATGCTAATAAAATAAATTTACTAGGAAAAGGGTATGGATAAAAACAAGCAAGTGGGCTTGCTCTAATTTAGAATATAAAATATTATGTATGTTATTTTAAAAATTAATTATATATTTTTTATATAATAATATTGTTAAATTTTTTATAAATTAATTATTATAAAATATGTTTATTAAAATGTAATAACTCTTTATAAGATTTTGATAGAGTAAATATTAGAATTCGAACATCACACAAGTAAGGTAATAAAGTTCAAAATGAAACTCAAATTTGCAAATCCAAAATGCGGGATATCTATCAAATAAATAATTTTTTTGTTAAAATAGTTTATAATATATACAAAGATATGCTAATAACAAAAATTCACAAGGAAAAGATATAGGTAAGAAATAAGTAGGTTAGGCTTGTTTTAGTTTAGAATATAAAAATCAAATTTAAAAATTTTAAATGCGGAATGTCGATTAAATAAATAATATTTTTTTAGAATAGTTTATAATATATACAATTAGATACTAATAACATAATAACAGAAATTCACAAGACAATGGTATGTATAAGAAACACGGAGGATACTTGCTCTAGTTTAGAATATAAAATATTATATATATTTATTATAAATTAATTATATATTTTTTATATTATTATATTGTTAAAATTTTTAATAAATTAATTATTTTAAAATATGTTTAATTATTTATTAATAAAATATAATAACTCGTTATAAGATTTTGATAGAGTAAATATTAGAATCTCAATATTACACGAGCAAGGTAATGAAGTTTAAAATAAAACTCAAATTTAAAATTTTCAAATGTTGAATATCTATTAAATAAAGAATTTTTTTGGTTAGAATAGTTTATAACATCTACAAATAAATGCTAATAACATAAATTTATAATAGATGAAGGGTGTGAATAAGAAACAAGCATGTGAGGCTTACTCTAGTTTAGAATGTAAAATATTATATATTTTATACGATAAATTAATTATATATTTTTATATAATAATATTGTTATAATTTTTCACAAATCAATTATTATAAAATATGTTTACTTATTTTTTTAATAAAATATAATAAATCTTTATATGATTTTGATAGAGTAAATATTAGAATCTTCATATCTTACAAGTAAGGTAATAAAATTTAAAATAAAATTCAAATTGAAAAATTTCAAATCTTAAATTTTGATCAAATAAACAATTTTTTTATTAGAATAGTTTATAATATATGCAAATAGATACTAATAACATAAATTCAAAATAGATTAAGGGTATGGATAATAAACAAGTAAGTAAAACTTTCTCTAGTTTAGATTATAAAATATTATATATTTTATATTATAAACTAATTATTTACTTTTTGTATAATAATATTGTTGAAATTTTTTAATAAATTAATTATTATTAAATATGTTTAATTATTTTTTAATAAAATGTAATAACTCTTTATAAGATTTTTATAGAGTAAATATTAGAATATCAAAATCAAACAAGTATGATAATGAAATTCAAAATAAAACTCAAATTTGAAAATTCAAAATGTAGAATATCGATTAAATAAACAATTTTTTTTGTTAGAATAGTTTATAAAATATTTAAAGAGATACTAACAACAAAAATTCACAATAGGGGAAAGATATAAATAACAAACAAGCAGTTGAGAATTTCTCTAATTTATAATATAAAATATTATATCTTTTATATTATAAATTAATTATATATTTTTATCTAATAAAATTGTTGAAATTTTTTATAGATCAATTATTATAAAATATCTTTAGTTATCTTTTAAGAAAATATAATAAGTTTTTATAAGATTTTGATAGAATAAATATTAAAATCTTAACATTAAACAAATAAGGTAATGAATTTTAAAATAAAACTCAAATTTGAAAATTTCAAATGCAGAATGTCGATTAAATAAACAAATTTTTTGTTAAAATAGTTTATAATATATGCAAACAAATGCTAATAACATAAATTTATACGAGAAGAGTATGGATAAGAAACAAACAATTGAGGCTTGCTCTAGTTTAAAATATAAAATATTATATATTTTATATTATAAATTAATTATATATATTTTTATAAAATAATATTGTTAAAATTTATCAAAAATAAATTATTATAAAATATATTAATTATTTTTAATAAAATGTAATAGCTCTTTAAAAGATTTTGATATAGCAAATATTAGAATCTCAACCTCACACAATAAGGTAATTAAATTTAAAATAAAACTCAAATTTAAAAATTACAAATACGAAATGTCGATGAAATAAATAATTTTTTTGTTAGAATAGTTTATAATATATACAAATAGATGCTAATAACCGAAATTCAAAATAGGGGAAGGGTATGGATAAGAAACAAGCAAGTTAGGCTTAATATAGTTTAGAATATAAAATATTTTATATTATAAATTAATTATATATTTTTATATAATAATATTGTTGTAATTTTTCATAAATCAATTATTATAAAAAAAATATTTAAATTTTTTTAATAAAATATAATAACTCTTTATAAGATTTTGATAGAGTAAATGTTAGAATCTCAATATCATACAAATAAGGTAATAAAGTTTAAAATAAAACTTAAATTTAAAAATTTCAAATGCGGAATTTCGATCAAATAAGTAATTTTTTTGTTAGAATAGTTTATAATATATGCAAACATATGCTAATAACAAAAATTCACAATAGGGAAGGGTATGGATAAGAAATAGGTGGGGCTTACTCTAGTTTAAAATATAAAATTTTATATATTTTATATTATAAATTAATTATATATTTTTATATAATAATATTGTTAAAATTTTTCATAAATTTATTATTATAAAATATATTTACTTATTTTTAATAAAATGTAATAACTTTTTATAAGATTTTGATAGAGTAAATATTAGAATCTCTATATCACACTTTTAAGGTAATAAAGTTTAAAATAAAACTCAAATTTAAAAATTCTAAATTTATAATGTCGTTCAAATAAATAATTTTTTATTAAAATAGTTTATATATATGCACAGATGCTAATAATAGAAATTCATAATAGAAAAAGGATATGGATAATAAACCAGGATAGGTTTACTCTAATATATAATATAAAATATTAAATATTTTATGTTATAAATTAATTATATTTTTTTATGTAATAATATTATTAAAATTATTTATAAATAAATTATAATAAATTATGTTTAATTATATTTTAATAAAATATAATAATTCTTTATAAGATTTTAATTAAGTAAATATTAGAATCTCAACGTTACACAAATAAGGTAATGAAGTTTAAAATAAAACTTAAATTTGAAAATTACAAATGTAAAATTTCGATCAAATAAATAATATTTTTGTTAAAATAGTTTATAACATATGCAAAGGATACTAATAACAAAAATTTAAGAGGGTATGGATAAGAAATAAGTAGGTGAGAGTTGATTCAGTTTAGAATTTAAAATATTATATATTTTATATTATAAATTAATTATATATATTTTTAATTATTGATTTAAAAATAAATAATTTTATAAAAATAAATTATAATTTAGTATTAATTGAAATTTATTAATATATATTAATGTAATTAATATTTAAAAATAATACGAATTATATTTTAATTTATATTACAAATTATATAATATATATAACATATTATATTATATTTAATATATATTGTAGCAAATATATAAACTTTTATCTTACACGTATATTATTGTTGTAGTGTTTATATCTATTTTATCTTATAGGCACATATATTTAATGTATTGAACCATAAACCTTGCAATAAGTGGAAAATTGATCCTATGTGTACCAAATCAACCCTTGAGATCTATATATTATACAAATAGTAAAGAAGGACATGATGCTATATTGTCGTGGGCCGTCCATTTTTGTTCACTAATAATAGTGGAATGACTGGTGCAGAGTAAAAAAGGGTTTTAATCCAACACCATTGATAAAAGAATCCAACAAATTCGCTTCTAACAAGTTATTAAAGTATATAATTTTTCTAGTCGAATCGGGAAAACGTTAAATACAAGCAAAATAGGCAGTGAACTATTTAGAAGTATGAAGGGAATCAAATTTTCCTGAGTTATAGGAAAAAATGTTGGCTGCAAAGCAGTATAATTAAATTGCATGAAGAAGGAGTCTTCATAGAATTTCTCACTTCCAAGAGGTGCCTCCACTTTGTACGACTACCAATTCTAATAGTGTGAATGTAAAAATTCAAAAATCTTATACAGTTTTTACTTAATTATAGATTTGTATAGAATAATATTTGAAACAATGGTGGATCAAATTATTTTGACTTCTATGAAGCACATATGCAATGTGTATTAACTTTTCAGTAAAATTTTGTTTCACAACTTTAAGCGTGGAATGCTTCTTTACTATGAGTAGTGACTATATTTTATCCGGGAAAGTTCCATACTGGCTTGACTTAGATGGGACAAATTTATCAAAAGAAATATGTATGAAGAATATTTTTCTGGTCATCACATAAAGTTGTTATAAAGTTCAGTATCGGTATTTGGTACCTGTTCTTGATTCACATCTTCATATGATCCTTTTCTGCCTTTATCAATTTATTTGTAAACATAAATTCATGCTTTTGTAGCTGTGGTAATGGTTATTTTCTGTATTTTACTTTATGTAAATGAAAATAAATATTTTATTCTAGTTATATGAATAAATAACAACATGATGGAGTTTTGTATATATTTAAACTTAATTTGTAAAAGAGATTTATTTTCTATACATACATCTTTGTTATTAATATTTATGATGTTATGATTCTTATATTAAAACTTCTTGATAATAAATCATGTCCAGGTTTGCCATTTTGCTATATTCATTCTAGAGCTTTTTTACGGAACACACCGACTTGAAATATTTATTCTCTTATTCAATACTATGTCCCTCCTTTCACATGGATGCTTCCTAAATGGAACTTACTTTCAATCTTGTTAGCTGCACTGGAGATACTAGATAATTCTCACTTAAGGAATAAAATGATATTATTTTAATTTTTTAACGTAAAAAAATAAAAAGTATAACCATTTGATTCAATTGCAAAATTATCTATGTGAATTTTGTTGACTTCCCACGTACAAAAATTAATAATACCAAATATAAAAATTATTGGGTAAAAGTTCAACTTTAAAGAAGTAGATCTAAAGTTGGCTTATTAATCCCACATGTTCGGAACCGATCACCAAAGCATCAGATGAAATTTTCTTATCTTGTCAATATACCACCATAAAAACAAACTCATTTGATTCAATTAAAATACAATTAATTTGTAAAAAAATAAAATTAATAAATTTTTTTGCTCTCTAATTAATAAGATTTGGGAGTTTGTATCACTAAAATAATTATTTTACTATTTTATATATTTATATTATTATTTTATTTATTTTTTAATATCATTTTTACTCTTATATATTTTAAATAAATATATATTAAAATTATTTTATAGGATTATATAATAAAATATTATACTTAAAAATATATATTTTATTAAATACACATTACTTTTCATATTACTATTATATAATATATTATACAATTAATATTATTTTAATTTTTTATTATTATAATTACTTATTTTTATTATATAATATAATACATAAAATTATATTATAATTTATCATGCACACATTTTTTTGTTATTATTGTATAATATTTATATATAAATATTTTATACAAATAACATTTATAATTGGTTATATAATTGTAATAATAATTTATTTGTATTATATGATAATATTTTTACATATAACATTAAAATGATATATATATATATTTAATATAAAAAGTATGGTGTTTTGAAATTTAAATTTAATAAAATGTCACTATTAAATAAATTACCTACTCTCAATTTTAAAAAGTGATATCAAATATTTAAACTAAATAACACAACATAATATTAAAAACTTTGTACTCTATCTACTAACCTAAACAAATTTATGATATGGATAGTTAATAATAATTAATATATGATAATTATATAATATTTTTTTATATATTATAAAATATATTTTATTTGATAACATATAAAAAATTATTTATATTATAAAATTTTATTGATATAATATTTAGCAAAAATATATACAAAAAATATGAAATGTATAATTATATAGTGTATATTAATAAGGAGAAAATCAAATTATTTAATATTATATAAAAATTTTATATTAATAATGATATTTTCTCAAATTATATTATTAATATATATCATATAATTATAATATTATTATATACAATTATATTTTGATTATATAAATAATTTTATTATATATTTTATATTTTATCAAATAAAATTATATCAATGTTTTAACATGATTTTATTAATATAGGTACATTTTCAATAATATAATTTATATGAAATTAAATATTATATTTATTAAAATATTTTTTATATATAAAATATATAAAATTAAATATTATATTTATTATACATATATATTTAAGGTAACGATAAATAAACCTGACATTTAACATAGAAATATTGGCAATTTTCCTTCAATAGCTCAGGTCATTCAAGCTTATTCCAACTCCATTGATTAAACCGGGGAACGCCACAACTTCTGGCCAACACTATACTTCCAAGGACAGCCCTCCCGATGTTCATCCTACTGTCACTTCTCATCTTTAGTTGCTTTCTGAAGCTTCAGAGTGCACCCAACTTACCCCATTGGCTACTGTAAATTGATTCTCTTCAGCAAATCCAAGAAATGTATTCAAGAGGTGGCGCCTATGGGGCAAATCAATTGCATAGGCATTGCTGATGTTGACTTTTGGTCTTTGGTTAGTTAGCAAGGTAGTGTTAAACTTGTATTTTAGAAAAACAAAATACAGTTTTTTTTTTTTATTTTAGGTCATATTGATGTGGTTAGGAAGATCTGAACAAATGATTAATGATGGTGTACTCTATTTAGTATATACTATTTACTCATAATTTTCACTATTAAAAAATTGCTACTCTTCATTTATTTTTAGATTTTTTTTTCCAAATATAACTAACTTATTAGATAATTTGTATGTACACAATTATTTCTTACATTATATTAGATTTACTGAAAAAATTACTAAAATTAGACTTTTAAATATAAAAAAAAATACTAAACTTGTCCATATTATTTTTTATAGTTTTAGAAATTAATAGTTAATGAGAAATATAAGATATTTAATATGTTTTAAAATATTGTATACTATTTAGCTCTACTATGAATTTGAGACCAACATTTTAAATATTTTTAATTCAATTCAACTCACCTAATATATTAACCTATTTAAATTTGTTAATAATTTTTGTGGCATGTATATATAAAATAAAAAATTAAAATTATGATTAATGAAATTATTTAAACTATTATAAAAAATATGTAATTCAATTTATTTCCTAAATATTTTAGAGTGATTGGGAGAAATTTCATTTAAATTAAAATACAATCAATTTTGGTTTTGAGAATTTTGAGCAAATAGAAGTGAAAATACAAAATAGCACTTACTTTTTATTTTAATTAATTGAGTGGTTTATGGGTAAAAAATTTATAATTTATTACAAAAAAATGAAGTGGATTGTCGGGAAGAATTAGTGTCAAACCTTTAAATTTACTATTAAATAATATCACAGTCGATATTTGAAGTATTATGTTTTAAATTATTTTAATACATTTATTTATTATGTATATTATTATTTATTTATTTATATTCTTATATATATTAAATAAATTTATAATTAATAATATATTATATGAATTTATATAATATAAAAATATTATAAATAAAAATCAAATATAATTTAATTATATATATTAACTAATAAATCATTTAATTTAATTTAATTTAAATTATAAATTTATATTTATATTTTTTTATCTCAATTAAAACTATCAATTATTAAAAAAAATTAACACTTTAAATCCATTACTTCAATTATACACTTTTACATCTAAATATATTCAAACAGCTCAATCCAAATATAGTTTAAACAAATTCATTTGATTTAAGTGAGCAATTCAATATTGCACTATAAGAATAAACTTATTTGTTTCAACTAATACAATTAGTTTGCTAAAATAAATTAAAATACAATTAATAAAATTTTCTTTTACTCTATAATTAATAGGATTTTCTTTTGCTCTATAATTAATAAGATTTGGAGAGTTTGTGTCACTAAAATAATTATTTTAGCAATTTTTATATTTATATTATTGTTTTATTTATTTTAATATAATTTTTACTCATATATTTTAAATAAATATATGTTAAAATTATTTTATATAATTATATAATAAAATATTATACAAAAAATATATATTTTAGTAGATACACGTTATTTTTCATATTACTATTATATAATATATATATATATATATTATACAATTAATATTATTTAATTATTGTTATAATTACTTATTTTATTATATAATATAATTATATAATAAGAATATAATACATAAAATTATATTATAATTTATCATGCACACATTTTTTTTGTTATTATTGTATAATATTTATATATAAACATTTTATACAAATAAAATTTATATAATTGTTATAATAATTTATTTTTATTATATGATAGATAAAAAATATATTTTTACATATAATATATTTTATAATATATGTTATTCTTATTATAAAATATATATATAAACATTATTATTTAATTAAAATTAACTTATTTTATAATTATATGAATGATTTAATTATATTATAAAAATATTAAACATATAAATGACAATATATAATATAATTATATACTTTATTTAACATTTTATTTTATATTTAATAATATAATATAATTTATTTATACATATATGAATTAATATGTAATTATTTCATACAAATAAATTAATTAGAAAAGAAACATATTAATCTTTTTAAAATTTTATTTATTTGTACTCAATTCATATAAATAATAAATTTGTAAGTTTTTAATAAATTTTCCAAATAATTATTTTATACACTCCATATCACTCGAGTAAATTATTAATAATGCTAAAATTATTAATTTTCTTTTCTAACTTGAAAAAATATCAAAGTAACTACAATACTTAAATATTAGTTCCCTAATCATAATATATCTAATTATAATATGTCAATATGTTAAATGAATCAATTATAAAAATTTGAGATTTATTATAAAAATAAAATTATATATAAAATTTTAACATATTTTTATAAATATTTTATATTAAATTTATTATATTTAATATAAATATATCATTCATATTTTTATTTAAATGTAATATATTTAATAATTTTTTATATTTTATTTTATAATTACAAATATTATTTTCTTTTATTAAAAGGTATTTTCTCTAACTTACAAGACCACGACATTAAATTTAAATAAACCCATTTTATTTTTAATTAATAATTTAAAAGCAAATAAATTTATTAAAATATAATATAATTTAATATTAATTGAAATATTTTTATATTTAAAAATAATACAAATTATATTTTCATTAAATTGTTTAAATACAATTATAAGCACAATAAATTTGTTATATACATATCTTATAAATATTTTATATTAAATTTGTTATATAATATAGATATGTAATAAATATTTTTATAATATTTGTACTAATAAATTATGTTTTTATTAAAATAAAATATTTTTATAATTAAATATATTATTTTTTTATTAATTTTGAAAATTTTCATAAATAAATTATTATAAAATAGGGTTAATTATTTTTTATTAAATTTAATAAATTATTATAATATTTTGATAGTAAACTTAAATATACTTATTTTATTTTTAGTTAATAATTTTAAAACAAATAAATTTATTAAAGTATAATATAATTTAATATTAATTGAAATATTTTTTATATTTAAAAATACAACAAATTATATTTTCCTTAAATTAAATTTTTTATATATAATATAAATATTTGTTATATATTTTAATAATATTTGTAATAAAAAATATGTTTTTATAAAAATATAATATTTATATTTTCTTTTATATTTTAATATAGTATTTTTTATTAATATTATATAATTTTTTTATTTTAAAAATATAATAAAATTCTTTTTTCAATCGTTATTAATTTATATAGTGCACTTATATCTAATATTTAAAAATGTAATTGTAATATTATTTTATAAGTAATTTTTTGTATAAAAATTATTTAACTAATTTATATAATATTTTATATTTTAATTTATTTATATACATTTTATATGATAATATTGTAAAGAATATTGTTGAGAATTTTTATAAATAAATTATTATATAATGTTGTTAATTATTTTTAATAAAATATAAAAACTCTTTATTAGTTTTTGATACTAAATTTAAATAAAATTATTTTATTTTTATTAATTTATTTAAAAATAAATAATTTTATTAATTTATAGTATAATTTAATATTAATTAAATTTTATTTATATATAGTCATGTAATTAATATTGTATTTCTTGTAAATAACTATATATTCAATAATAATTATAAATAAATAAATTAATAAACAACAAATTTACTTTTAAAAGTTTCTTAATATTAATTGAAAGAATATATAATTAACATTTGTATTTTTTTACTAAATAAATAAATAATTAATATTAATTGATAATATTGTAAAGAATATTGTTGAGAATTTTTATAAATCAATTATTATATAATGTAGTTAATTAATTTTTAACAAAATATAAAAACTCTTTGTTAGTTTTTTATACTAATTTAAATAAACTTATTTTATTTTTATTTATTTATTTAAAAATAAAAAATTTGGTTAAATTATAGTATAATGTAATATTAATTAAATTTTATTTATATATATTAATGTAATTAATATTATATTTCTTGTAAATAACTATATATTCAATAATAATTATAAATAAATAAATTAATAAACAACACATTTTCTTTTAAAAGTTTCTTAAAATTAATTGAAATATGTTTAATAATTTTTAAAAATTATTAAACATATTATTTTTAAAAATTTTCATAAAATAATTTTTATAAAATATGTTTAATTATTTTTTAATAAAATGTCAAAAACTCTTTTTAAGATTTTGATAGACTAAATATTAGAATTTCAATATCACATAATTAATGTAATAAAGTTTAAAATAAAGCTCAAATTTAAAAATTCAATTGGGGTAGGGTTTGGATTAGACACGAGTTGATGAGGCTTGCACTAGTTTAGAATTTAAAATATTATATATAATATATTATAAATTAATTATATATTTTTATTTAATAATATTGTTAAAATTTTATTTAATCTATTATTATAAAATATATTTAATTATTTTTTAATAAAATTTAATAATTCCTTATATTATTTTTGATAGAGTTAATATTATATTCTCAATATCACACAAGTAAGGTTGTAAAGTTTAAAATAAAACTCAAATTTGTAAATTTTCAATGTGGAATTTTGATTAAATAAACAATTTTTTTGATAGAATAGTTTATAATATATGCAAATAGATACTAATAACATAAATTCAAAATTGGGTACGTGTATAGATGTAAATGCAAAATGTCAATCAAATAAATAATTGTTTTGTTGGAATAGTTTATAACATATGCAAAGAGATGCTTATAACAAAAATTCACAATAGAGAAAGGGTATGAATAAGATACAAGTAGATTAGGCTTGCTCTAGTTTAGAATATAATATATTATATATTAATTATATATTTCCATATAATAATATTATTGAAACTTTTTATAAATCAATTATTATAAAATATGTTTAATTATTTATTAATAAAATATAATAAATTTTTATAAGATTTTGATAGAGTAAATATTACAATATTAACATCACACAAATAAGGTAATGAAGTTTAAAATAAAATTCAAATTTGAAATTTCAATTAAATAAATAATTTTTTTAATAGAATAGTTTATAACATGTGCAAAAATATGCTAATAACATGAATTCATAGTAGGAGAAGGGTTTGGATTAGAAACAAGTAGGTTAGGCTTGCTCAAGTTTAGAATATAATATATTATATATTAATTATATATTTTTATATAATAATATTATTAAAATTTTTAATAAATCAATTATTATAAAATATGTTTAATTATTTATTAATAAAATATAATAAATCTTTATAAGATTTTCATATAGTAAATACTAGAATATTAACATCACACAAATAAGGTAATGAGGTTTAAAATAAAAATCAAATTTGAAAATTTCAAATGCGAAATGTCAATCAAATAAAAAATCTTTTTGTTAGAATAGTTTATAATATATGCATATAGATGCTAATAACAAAAATTTTAATTAGGAGAAGGGTATGGATAAGAGATAGTAGGTGAGGCTTGCTCTAATTTATAATATAAAATACTATATATTTTATACTATAATTTTATAATATATTTTTTATATAATAATATTTTTAAAATTTTAATAAATCAATTATTATAAAATATGTTTAATTATTTTTTTAATAAAATGTAATAACTCTTTATAAGATTTTGATAAATTAAATATTAGAATCTAAAAATCACACAATAAGATAATAAAGTTTTAAATAAAATTAAATTTAAAAATTTAAAATACAGAATATCGATCAAATAAACAAATTTTTATTTAAATAGTATATAACTTATGCAAAAAGATAATAATAATAAAAATTCACAATAGGTGAAGTGTGTGGAAAAGAAACAAGCAGGTGAGGCTTACTCTAATTTAGAATATAAAATATTATATATATTTTATATAATAATATTGTTATAATTTTTTATAAATTAATAATTATTAAATATTTAATTATTTTTAAATAAAATATAATAACTTTTTATAAGATTTAGATAGAGTAAATATTAGAATCTTAAAATGACACATGTAAGGTAATATTGTTTAAAATAAAACTCAAATTTAAAAATTCCAAATACAAAATGTCGTTCAAATAAACAATTTTTTTGTTTGAATAGTTTATAACATATGCAAAGATAACAAAAAATCACAATGGGGGAAGGGTGTGGAAAAGAAACAAGTAGGTGAGACTTTCTCTAATTTAAAATATAAAATATTATATAATAATATTGTTAAAAATTTTCAAAAATTAATTATTATAAAATATGTTTAATTTTTTTTAAATAAAATGTAATAACTCTTTATATGATTTTGATAAAGTAAATATTAGAATCTAAACACCACACATGTAAGGTAATAAAATTTAAAATAAAACTCAAATTTGAAAATTACAATTGCGGAATGTCAATTAAATAAACAATTTTTTTATTAGAATAGTTTGTAACTTATGCAGAGATGCTTCTAACAGATATTTATAATAGGGGAAGGGTATGGATAAAAACCAAGTCAATGAGGCTTACTCTAGTTTAGAATATAAAATATTTTATATTTTATATTAGAAATTAATTATATATTTTATATAATTATATTGTTGAAAATATTCAGAAATAAATTATTATAAAATATGTTTAATTATTTTTTTAATAAAATGTAATAACTCTTTATATGATTTTGATAGAGTAAATATTAGAATCTCAACATCACACAAATAAGATAATAAAATTTAAAATAAAACAAAATTTTGAAATTTACAAATGCGAAATTTTGATAAAATAAATAATTTTTTGTTAGAATAGTTTATAATATATGCAAAGATATGTTAATAATAAGAATTCATAGTAGGAGAAGGGTTTGGATTAGAAACAAGTAGGTGAGGCTTGTTCAATTTTAGAATATAAAATATTTTATATTTTATATTATAAATGATTTATTTTTTATATAATAATATAGTTGAACTTTTTTATAAATCAATTATTATAAAATATTTTTAATTTTTTTAATAAAATGTAATAACTCTTTATATGCTTTTAATATAGTAATTATTAGAATATCAACATCATACAAATAAGGTAATGAAGTTTAAAATAAAAACAAAATTTAAAAATTTAAAATGTGAAATGTCAATCAAATAAATATATTTTTTTGTTGTAATAGTTTATAACATATTTAAAGAGATGCAAATAACAGAAATTCACAATAGGTGAATAGTATGGATAAGAAATAAGTAGCTTAGGCTTGTTGTAGTTTAGAATATAATATATTATATATTAATTATATATTTTTATATAATAATATTATTAAAATTATTCATAAATTAATTATTATAAAATATGTTTAATTATTTTTTAATAAAATATAATAATTCTTTATAAGATTTTGATAAAATAATTATTAGAATATCAACATCACAAAAGTAAGGTAATAAGGTTTTAAATAAAACATAAATTTGAAATTTACAAATGCGAAATTTCGATCAAATAAATAATTTTTTATTAGAATAGTTTATAATATATGCAAAAAGATGTTAATAACAGAAATTTACTATAGGGGATGACTATGGATAATAAACAAGTACGTGAGACTTACTCTAGTTTAAAACATAAAATATTATAAATTTTACTTTATAAATTAATTATATATTTTTATATAATAGTATTGTAGAAATTTTTCAAAAATTTATTATTATAAAATATGTTTAACTATTTTTTATTAACAAAAATTCAAAATATGGGAAAGGTGTGGTTAAGAAACAAGGAGGTGAGGTGTGCTTTAGTTTAAAATATAAAAAAAAATTATATATTTTATATTATAAATTAATTCTATATTTTATATATTATAATATTGTGGAAAATTTTAAGAAATAAATTATTATAAAATATATTTAATTATTATTTTATAAAATATAATAACTATTTATAAGATTTTGATAGAGTAAATATTAGAATCTCAACATCACGCAAGTAGGGTAATGAAAATTAAAATAAAACTCAAATTTGTAAATTCAAATGCAAATTGTCGATCAATTAAACATTATTTTTGTTAGAATAGTTTATAACATATGTAAAGATATGCTAATAACAAAAATTTAAAATATGGGAAATGTGTGGTTAAGAAAATCTTTATAAGATTTTGATAAAGTAAATATTAGAATTTCAACATCACACAAGTAAATAAAACTAAAATTTGAAAATTGTCAATTCGGAATGTCGGTCAAATAAATAGTTTTTTTTTGTTGAAATAGTTTATAACATATGAAAAAAGATGCTTATAAAAAAAATTCACAATAGGGGAAGAGTATGGATAAGAAACAGGTAGGTTAGGCTTGCTCTAGTTTAGAATATAAAAAATTATATATTTTGTATTATATATTAATTAGATATTTTCAAATAATAATATTGTTGAAATTTTTTATAAATTAATTATTATAAAATATATTTAATTATTTCTTAATAAAATATAATAAATATTTATAAGATTTTGATAGAGTGAATATTAGAATATTAACATCACATAAGTAAGGTAACGAAGTTTAAAATAAAACTAAATTTGAAAATTTTAAATGTGGAATGTTAATTAAATAAATAATTTTTTTTGTTGGAATAGTTTATAACATATGTAAAAAAATGCTAATAATAAAAATTCAGGGAAACAAGTAGGTTAGACTTGCTTTAGTTTAGAATATAACATATTATATATTTTATATTATATATAATTATATATTTTTCATATAATAATATTATTAAAAAAATTCATAAATCAATTATTATAAAATATGTTTAATAATTTTTTAATAAAATATAATAACTCTTTATAAGATTTTGATAGAGTAAATATTAGAATTTTAATATTACTCAAGTAAGGTAATGAATATTAAATTAAAACACAAATTTGAAAATTCTAAATATGTAATGTTGATCAAATAAATAATTTTTTTGTTGGAATAGTTTATAACATATGCAAATAGATATTAATAACAAAAATTCACAATAGGGGAATAGTGTGGTAAGAAAACTCTTTATAAGATTTTGATAGAGTATATATTAAAATCTCAATATCACACAAGTAAGGTAATAAAGTTTAAAATAAAACTAAAATTTTAAAATTCTAAATGCGGAATGACAATCAAATAAATAATTTTTTTGTTGAAATAGTTTATAAAATATGCAAAGAGATGCTTATAACAAAAATTCACAATAGGGGAAGAGTATGGATAAGAAACAAGTATGTTAGGTTTGCTATAGTTTAGAATATAATATATTATATATTATATATTAATTATATATTTTCATATAATAATATTATTGAATATTTTTATAAATAAATTATTATAAAATATGTTTAAATATTTCTTAATAAAATATAATAAATTTTTATAAGATTTTGATAGAGTAAATATTAGAATATTAACATCACACAAATAAGGTAATGAAGTTTAAAATAAAAATAAATTTTGAAAATTTCAAATAAAAAATGTTGATCAAATAAACAATATTTTTTTAGAATAGTTTATAATATATACAAAGAGATGCTAATAATAGAAATTTAAAATAGGAGAAGGGTATGGATAAGAAGTAAGTAAGTGAGGCTTGATCTAATTTATAATATAAAATATTATATATTTAATACTATAATTTAATAATATATTTTTTATATAATTATATTTTATAAAATTTTAATAAATTAATTATTATAAAATATGTTTAATTATTTTTTAATAAAATGTAATAACTCTTTATAAGATTTTCATAAATTAAATATTAGAATCTAAACATCACACAAGTAAGGTAATAATGTTTTAAATAAAACTTAAATTTGAAAATTCAAAATATAGAATATTGATCAAATAAATAAAATTTTTTTAAATAGCATATAACATATACAAAGAGATACTAATAATAGAAATTCATAATAGGTGAAGTGTGTTGAAAAGAAACAAGCAGGTATGGCTTGCTCTAATTTAGAATATAAAATATTATTTATAATAATATAGTTAAAATTTTTCATAAATTACTAATTATAAAATATTTTAATTATTTTTAAATAAAATGTAATAACTTTTTATAAGATTATGATAGAGTAAATATTAGAATCTTAAAATGACACAAGTAAGGTAATGTTGTTTAAAATAAAACTCAAATTTGAAAATTCCAAATACAAAATCTCGTTCAAATAAATAAATTTTTTGTTTGAATAGTTTATAACATATGTAAATAGATACTAATAACAAAAATTTACAATAGGGAAAGGGTGTGGAAAAGAAACAAGTAGTGAAGTTTGCTCAAATTTAGAATATAAAATATTATATATTTTTATATAATAATATTATTTAAAATTTTCATAAATCTATTATTATAAAATATGTTTAACTATTTTTAATTAAAATGTAATAACTCTTTATAATATTTTGATAGAGTTAATATTAGAATCTTAACATCACACATGTAAGGTAAGAAAATTTAAAATAAAACTGAAATTTGAAAAATTCAAAATATAGAATATCAATAAAATAAACAAATTTTTTGTTAGAATAGTTTATAATATATGCAAAGAGATACTAATAACATAAATTCACATTAGGATAATGTTCTGGATAAAAAACTAGCAGGTGATACTTGCTCGATTTTAGAATATAAAATATTATATATTATATATTATAAATTAATCATATATTTTTTATATTATAATATTATTGAAAATTTTCAAAAATCAATTATTATAAAATATATTTAATTATTTTTAATAAAATATAATAATTCTTTATAAGATTTTGATAAAGTAAATATTATAATCTCAAAATCGCACAATTAAGGTAATAAAATTTAAAATAAAACTCAAATTTGACAATTTCAAATGCGGAATTTCGACCAAATAAATAATTTTTTTGTTTGAATAGTTTGTAATATATGCAAAGAGATACTAATAACAGAAATTCAAAATAGTGGAAGGGTATAGATAAGAAACAAGTAGGTGAGGCTTGCTCTAATTAAGAATATAACATATTATATATTCTATATTATAAATTAATTATATATTTTTATATAATAATATTGTTGAAAATTTTCATAAATGAATTATTATAAAATATGTTTAATTATTTTTTAAATAAAATGTAATAACTCTTTAAAAGATTTTGATAGAGTAAATTTTAGAATATTAACATTACACAATTGAGGTAATAAAGTTTAAAATAAAACTCAAATTTAAAAATTTCAAATATAAAATTTCGATCAAATAAACAAATTTCTTATTTGAATAGTTTATAACATATGAAAATAGATACTAATAACAGAAATTCACGGTAGGGGAAGGCTATGGATAAGAAAAAAATAGATAAGACTTAGTCTAGTTTAGTATATAAAATATTATATATTATATATTATAAATTAATTATATATTTTTTTATAATAATACTTTTAAATTTTTTTTATAAAATATAATAACTCTTTCTAAGAATTTGATAGCGTAAATACTAGAATCTCAACATCACACTATTAAGGAAATAATATTTAAAATAAAATTTAAATTTAAAAATTCCAATTACGAATTGTTAATCAAATAAACAAATTTTTTTGTTAGAATAGTTTATAACATATGCAAAAAGATACTTATAACAGATATTTTTAATATGGGAAGGGTATGTATAAGAAACAAGTCAATGAGGCATGCTCTAGTTTTCTTAATATAATATTTTATAGTATAAATTAATTATAAATTTTTTATAAAATAATATTGTTGAAATTTTTTCAAATAAATTATTATAAAATATGTTTAATTATTTTTTAAATAAAATATAATAACTCTTTATAAAATTTTGATAGAGTAAATATTATAATCTCAACATTACACAAATAAGGTAAATTTAAAATAAAACACAAATTTGAAATTTACAAATGTAAAATTTTGATCAAATAAATAAATTTTTTTATTACAATAGTTTATAACATATGCAAAGATATGCTAATAATAGAAATTCATAGTAGGGGAAGAGTTTGGATTAGAAACAAGTAGATGATACCTCTAGAATATAAAATAATATATATTTTATATTTTATATTATAAATTATTTATATATATTTTATATAGTATTATTTTTGAAACTTTTTCATAAATCAATTATTATAAAATATGTTTAATTATTTTTGTAATAAAATGTAGTAACTCTTTATATGATTTTAATAGAGTAAATATTAAAATCTCAATATCACACAATTAAGGTAATGAAATTTAAAATAAAACTAAAATTTCAAATTTCAAATACGAAATATCAATCAAATAAATAATTTTTTTTATTAGAATAGTTAATAACACATGTAAATAAATGTTAATAACAGAAATTCACAATAGGGGAAGGGTATGGATAACAAACAAGTAGGTTAGGCTTGCTCTAGTTTAGAATAGAACATATTATATATTATATATTTATTATATATTTTTCATATAATAATATTATTAAAAATTTTCATAAATTAATTATTATAAAATATATTTAATTATTTTTAATAAAATATAATAACTCTTTATAAGATTTTCATAAAGTAAATATTATAATTTTAACATCACACAAGTAAGGTAATAAAGTTTTAAATAAAACTTAAATTTAAAATTTGAAATATAGAATGTTAATCAAATAAACAATTTTTTTGTTTGCATAGTTTATAATACATACAAAGAGATACTAATAACAGAAATTTACAAATGAATGGTATGGAAAATAAACAAGTAAGTTAGGCTTGCTTTAATTTAGAATATAAAATATTATATATTTTTATATAATAATATTCTTAAATTTTCAAAAATCAATTATAATATAATATGTCCAATTATTTTAAAATAAAATATAATAACTTTTTATAAAATTTTGATAGAGTAAGTATTAGAATCTTAACATCACACAAGTAAGGTAATGGAATTTAAAATAAAAATCTAATTTGAAAATGCCAAATACAGAATGTCGATCAAATAAATAATTTTTTTGTTGGAATAGTTTATAATATATGCAAAAAGATGCTAATAACAAAAATTCACAATACGGTAAATGTATGGATTAAAAATAAGTAGGTGATGTTTGCTCTATTTTTTATATAAAATATTATATAATTTCTATTATATATTAATTATATATTTTTTATATTATAATATTATTGAAAATTTTTAAAAATAAATTATTATAAAATATGTTTAATTATTTTTTAATTAAAATATAATAATTTTTAAAAGATTTTTATATAGTAAATATTAGAATCTTAACATTACATTTTAAAATAAAACTCAAATTTAAAAATTCCAAATACAAAATTTTGATCAAATAAATAATTTTTTGTTAAAATAGCTTATAACATATGTAAATAGATTCTAATAACAGAAATTTACAATAGGGGATAGGTATTGATTAGAAATAAGAAGGTAAGGTTTGATGAAGTTTATAATAATATTTTATATTAAAAATTAATTATATATTTTTTATATAATAATATTGTTGAAATTTTTCATAAATTAATTTTTATAAAATATGTTTAGTTATATTTTAATAAAATGAAATGACTATTTAAAAGATTTTAATAGAATAAATATTAAAATCTCAACATAACACAAGTAAGTTAATAAATTTAAAATAAATCTCAAATTTAAAAATTCCAAATATGAAATTTCGACCGAATAAATAATTTTTTTGATAGAATAGTTTATAACATACACAAATAAATGCTAATAACCGAAATTTACAATTGGGGAAAGCTATGGATAGGAAACAAGTAGATCAGACTTACTCTAGTTCATAATATAAAATGTTATATATTTTACATTATAAATTAATTATATATTTTTTATAAAAAATATTGTTAAATTTTTTCATAAATTAATTATTATAAAATATGTTTAATTATTTTTAAATAAAATGTAATAACTATTTTTAAGATTTTGATAAAATAAATATTAGAATCTCAATATCACACAGGTATTAAAATTTAAATTAAAACTAAAATTTAAAAAATTCAAAATATAGAATATCAATCAAATAAATAATTTTTTTGTTAGAATAGTTATAACATATACAAATAAATACTAATAACAGAAATTCATAATTGGGTAAGTGTATAGATAAAAAAACTAACCGCTGATGCTTTCTTTAGTTTAGAATATAAAATATTATATATTCTATATTATAAATTAATTATATATTTTTTATAATATAATATTATTAAAAATTTTCAAAATCAATTATTATAAAATATGTTTAATTAATTTTATAATAAAATATAATAATTCTTTATAAAATTTTGATAGAGTAAATATTATAATCTAAACATCACATTAATAAAGTTTAAAATAAAACTCAAATTTCAAAATTTCAAATGCGTAATTTCAATTAAATAAATAATTTTTTTGAATAGTCCGTAAAATATGTAAAGAGATTCTAATAACAAAAATTTACAATACGAGAAGGATATAGATAAGAAATAAGCAAGCAAGCCTTGCTCTAATTTAGAATATAACATATAACATATAATATATTATATATTATAAATTAATTATATATTTTTTATATAATAATATTGTTGAAATTTTTTATAAATCTATTATTATAAAATATGCTTAATTATTTTTTAAATAAAATGTAATAACCCTTTAAAATAAATGCTAAAAAAGAAAATTTTAGAATCTCAACGTCATATAAGTTAGGTAATAAAGTTTAAATAAAAATCAAATTTAAAAAATTCTAAATACAAAATTTCGATCAAATAAAGAAATTTCTTGTTTGAATAGTTTATAACATATGCAAATAGATTCTAATAACATAAATTCACGGAGGAAGGCTATGGATAAGAAACAAGTAGGTAATACTTACTCTAGTTTATAATATAAAATATTATATATTTTACATTATAAATTATTTATATATTTTTTATATAATAATATTGTTAAAAATTTTCATAAATTAATTATTATAAAATATGTTTAAATATTTTTTAATAAAATGTAATTACACTTTTATAAGAATTTGATAGAGTAAACACTAGAATCTCAACATAAAACTAGTAAGGTAATAAAGTTTAAAATAAAACTTAAATTTGAAATTCCAATTACAGAATATCGATCAAATAAATAATTTTTTTTGTTATAATAGTTTGTAACATATGTAAAAAGATGCTTATAATATATATTCATAATAGGGGAAGGGTTTGGATAAGAAACAAGTCAATTAGGCTTGCTCTAGTTTATAATATAAAATATTATATATTTTATATTGTAAATTAATTATATATTTTTATATAACAATATTATTAAAAAAAATTTCAAATAAATTATTATAAAATATGTTTAATTATTTTTTTAATAAAATGTAATAACTCTTTATAAGATTATGATAGAGAAAATATTAGAATCTCAACATTACACAAGTAAAGTAATGAAATTTAAAATAAAACTCAAATTTGAAAATTAGAAATGCGAAATTTTGATTAATTAAATAAATTTTTTTCTCATAATAGTTTATAATATATGCAAAGATAGGCTAGTAATAGGAATTCATAGTAGGGGAAGGGTTTGGATTATAAACAAGTAGCTGAGACTTGCTCAATTTTAGAATATAAAATATTATATATTATATATTTTTTATATAATAATATTTTTAAAATTTTTCATAAATTAATTATTATAAACTATGTTTAATTATTTTTTTAATAAAATATAGTAACTCTTTATAAGATTTTGATAGAATAAATATTAGTATCTCAACATTACACAAGATAACAAAGTTTAAAATAAAACTAAATTTGAAAATTCCAAATGTGGAATGTCCATCAAATAAATAATTTTTTTTATTGGAATAGTTTATAACATATGTAAAGAGATACTAATAACAGAAATTCACAATAGTGGATAGGTATTGATAAGAAACAAGGAGCTGAGGGTTGATTAAGTTTATAATATTATATAATATAAATTAATTATATATTTTTATATAATAATATTATTGAAATTTTTAATAAATAATTTTTTAAAAATATGTTTAATTATATTTTATAATTTTGATCAAATAAACAATTTTTTTGTTTGAATAGTCTATAAAATATGCAAAAAGATACTAATAATAGAAATTTACAATAGGGAAAAGGTATAAATTTGAAATAAGCAGGTGAGATTTGCTCTAATTTAGAATATAAAATATTATATATTATAAATTAATTATATATTTTTTATATAATAATATTGTTAAAAATTTTTATAAATTAATTATTATAAAATATATTTAATTATTTTTTTAATATAATGTAATAACTCTTTATAAAATTTTGATAGAGAAAATATTAGAATCTCAATATCACATAATTAAGACAATGAAATTTAAAATAAAACTCAAATTTGAAAATTTCAAATACAGAATTTCGATAAAAATAAACAATTTTTTTGTTACAATAGTTTATAATATATGCAAAAAGATGCTAATAATAGAAATTTACAATATGGAAAGGGTTTGGATAAAAAAAAGTAGGTGAGACTTACTTTAATTTAGAATATAAATTATTATATATTTTATATTATAAATTAATTAATTATTTTTATATAATAATATTGTTTATATTTTTCATAAATCAATTATTATAAAATGTGTTATATTATTTTTTAATAAAATGTAATAACTCTTTATAAGATTTTAAACGAGTAAATATTAGAATTTCAACATCATAGTAATAAAGTTAAAAATTAAACACAAATTTGAAAATTTCAAACGCTTAATATCAATCAAATAAACAAATTTTTTTTAATAGAATAGCTTATAACATATACAAAGAGATGTTAAAAAGAAAAATTCACTATTGGGTAAAGGTATGAATAAGAAACAATTAGGTAAGGCTTGTACTATTTTAGAATATAAAATATTATATTTATATTATAAATTAAGTATATATTTTTATGTTATAATATTGTTAAAATTTATCATAAATCAATTATTATAAAATATATTTAATTATTTTTTAATAAAATATAATAACTCTATAAGATTTTGATAGAGTAAATATTAGTATGTTAACATCACACAAGGTAATTAAGTTTAAAATAAAACTTAAATTTGAAAATTTTAAATGTGGAATGTCAATTAAATAAACATTTTTTTGTTAGAATAGTTTATAACAAATTGAAAGAGATACTAATAAATAAAATTTATAATAAGGGAAGGGTTTGGATAAGAAACAAACAAGAGAGACTTGCTCTAGTTTAGAATAAAAAATATTATATATTTTAAACGTTAAATTAATTATATACTTTTTATATAATAATATGGTTGAAATTATTCAAAATAAATTATTATAAAATATGTTTATTTATTTTTTAATAAATTATAATAATTATTTATAAGATTTTGATAAATTAAATATTAGAATCTCAACATAAACATAATACAAGTTGAAAATTATAATAAATCAATTATTATAAAATGTGTTTAATTAATTTTTAATAAGATATAATAACTTTTTATAAGATTTTAATAGTAAATAATAGAATCTCAACATCACACAATTAAGGTAATTAAGTTAAAAATTAAACTTATATTTGAAAATTCTAAATGGAAAATGTCCATCAAACATACAATTTTTTATTATAATATTTTATAACATATACAAATAGATATTAATAACTAAAATTGACAATAGGGTAAGGGTATGGATAAAAAATAAGTAGGTAAGGCTTGCTCTAGTTAATATATAAAATATTATATACTTTATATTATAAATTAATTATATATTTTTATATAATAATAGTATTGATATTTTTTATAAATTAATTATTATAAAATATATTTAATTATTTTTTAATAAAATTTAATAGCTTAAAACATATACAAAGAGATGTTAATAACAAAATTTGACAACAGGGTAAGGGTATGGATAAAAAAACAAGTAGGTGATCTTGCTATAGTTTAGAATATAAAATATTATATACATTATATTATAAATTAATTATATATTTTTTATATAATAATATTGTTGAAATTTTTCATAAATTAATTATTATAAAATATATTTTAAGGTAATTAAGTTTAAAATAAAACTAGAAATTGAAAATTCCAAATGTGGAATTTCAATCAATTAAACAATTTTTGGTTAGAATAGTTTATAACATATATATAAAAGAAATAAAAAAAAAGTAATGAATACTTATAATAAAGAAGTTTTTAATAAATCATCAAAATAAAAAAAATTAGATAAGTTTGTTCAACACAAAAAAATGGTAAGAATCAACAAAAAAATAATATGAAACATGCAAAACAATAATAAAAAATGTAAAATAAATTACTAAAAATAGTAAGTTAAAAGAAACATACATGCAAATAAAAAATTGAAAGAAACTCATAAATAGCTAACCATATAGAAAAATAAATTCAAAAATATACCACAAGTAGAAAAATAAATATTTAAAATGCTATAAATTTCCAAAAATAATAAGATAAACTCGAAAAATAATGAAGCATAAAAAATATTTCGGATCTTTTAATGCAAAAGAATACATTGGCTATCTCAATACATTATAATTATAATATAAAGTGAATTAAAGTGATAAATTTGTAGATATTAAAAATTAATTGTTTTGATAGATATTAAGTGAGTTGAATAATTATTAATAAAACATTTAGAAATATAAATTTGGTCTTTTAATTAAATTAATTAATTTATTATTTATTATATATACACTTAAATTATATTAAATATATTTTGTACAATTAATTATATATATAATATTTTTATTATATATTTATATCATATCATTTATATAAAATATTATTAATATATAAATTTATTTAAAATAAATAAGAAAATAAAAAATAATAATAATATAAACAATAATTTAAGATATTAAAATAATTTAATAAATAAATTAAACCATCTATCATAATAAATGGAATGAATTGGAATTGATTCTCCACCCTCTAAATTGCTAAATTTTATTTTACCAAATTAATGATTAATCAACAATTACAAACTAATACCTTTCAAATCTCTCCCCCATCTCTCCATCCAAACAAATGATAATAGTTTTATTATATAAAATATTTTATGATATTAAGCACTAAAAGCGTAAATTAATTATAAAAGGAACGGAGTTCTAGTTCACCAATTTGAATATACTTACATTCAATATTTTATTATATCAAATATTTTACAGAGATTGTTTGGGAATTTTGAATTTACTAATATTATTTTATATCAATATCCAAGTGGGAGAGTTTTAATTTGAATTATGAGAGTACCATAATAATTTGTCAAAAAGTCTTATTAATCAATTAATTGCATATGCTATTAAAGAATATGAAATCTTAGAAAGAACAAAAAAACCAAACTGTTCACCAAGTGGAAGGAAATGTTAACTATTATAATTATTAATAATCAGCTATTCAATTATATTTCATTGGTGACAGATGCTTATGCGTTGGACCATCTTATCCTTACACAAATAAAACTTGTGGCGTAGCCAGTGTGGAAGCAATACTATGTAAGAATAAAAATAAATAAAAAATGGAAAGGATAAAACCTTAAAAAGCAGTTAACTTGGGCACACTCTCAAATCAACAAAGCATATCTGTCTTAATAATATTCAAACATAATTTCTCTATAGTGCTTACCTTTGCGTCAACAAGTATTATTGTAAACTACCATCCTTGACGAGAGCAACCAGCAATATACATAAAGTTTGTCGTACCGTAGTAGAAAGCTGACTATTTATTTGTAAACAGTGTTATAAACATAAAAAAATAATGATGTACTTATGTTGTATTTATTCTATGGTTTGTATTTATTTAAATATTAGGTATTTGGAGGTGTTATAAAGTGAATTAAAGTGATAAATTTGTAGATGTTGAATAATTATTAATAAAAAATTTAGAAATATAAATTTGGTCTTTTAATTAAATTAATTAATTTATTAGTTATTATATACACACTTAAATTATATTAAATATATTTTATACAATTAATTATATATATAATATTTTTATTATATATTTATATCATATCATTTATATAAAATATTATTAATATATAAATTTATTTAAAATAAATAAAAAATAAAAAAATAATAATATAAACAATAATTTAAGATATTAAAATAATTTAATAAATAAATTAAACCATCTATCGTAATAAATGGAGTGAATTGGAATTGGTTCTCCACCCTCTAAATTGCTAAATTTTATTTTACCAAATTAATGATTAATCAACAATTACAAACTAATACCTTTCAAATCTCTCCCTATCTCTCCATCCAAACAAATGATAATAAACAATGAAGTCTCGGTAGTGTACATTCCTTGGATAGCATTTTTTTATAGATAAAGTACCATCAATATTAAAAGATAAATTTTCTCAAGATACAATAAATAGTACTTAGCCAGTGATAGTCTGCTCATAATTTTAGGATTATGAAATCCAAACTTTAAGATAGAGAAGTAATAGACTCTGTAAATTTATCAAGCCCAAAATAATTATGAAAATTTCAAATATTTATTCATTAGATTTCTAATTATAGTAACAATTAAACTTAAATATCATGTGTTCTATAAATAAATTATATATGCATTTGTAGAAAATAATGAGTCGATTAATAACAATATTTTTTTCTTTCAAATTTTAACACATTCGATTATAGTGATAAAAATAGTTTTCTAGACTATTAAAGTGTATCCTTCGGTATATTAATTAACATAACAAATAGCATAAGATTTTAAGGAATAGAAAGAGAAAACAAGAATGTTTTATGGAATCTTATCTATTATGACATTTTCACCCGACTTGTATGGCTATTCAACTCATGAAAGGGATATTAAAAAATGATTGTATCAACTATTGTAAAATTGTATAGTGAATAAATATATAAAATAATTTATTAATATTTCCAAATATTTTTCATAGGCTAGCAAAACTAATGGGCATAAATTGGATGTATTCAATTGCATGTGTATACAATGAGAATGCCCCCACTCCAATAATTATTAAAATCTCACACTTAATCAATTGCTTTCTTTTGTGCAAAAAGAAACAAAATTATTTGCATTCTCCCCATATTAATTTACTTCTATTCTCTATAGACTCTTTAACAAAATCAACCCACTTTGTCATATTAGTTCGACATCTCTTCATTTACTATCAATATTTTCTACCAAATCATTTAAAACATGAAAATGCAAAGTTATTACATCTTATATATTTTTCTTTATAATAAAGTCATTGACATTCCTAATATTGTTCAAATTAATACTTAATATATTCTATTTGTTATATGATTATAAATATATAAAAATGACATTTAATATATCACATTCATAGATCTCATGTAAATTAGATCAAAAAATAAGAACACTAGGAGATAAAACTCTTATTAATTTCTATGAAGTATGAATATCATGTCTAATAATATATTATTCAAACTTCAATTGTTTTTACTTTTTTTTAAGATACTTAATTGCAATAGTCAATATAGTTGTCCCATCCCATTCTTTTATTTACTCTTGCTCATGCCCATAGAAGGACACACCTAATTCACCCACTGGATGGAGAGGTGGATATGATCACAAGTTCATTTATAAATCAACTTAAGAGGTTAGGTGTAGAATTTCCCAAATAAAAACAATCCATTGAATACTTTCTATTCCATCTTTGATTTATGATCTCTAACATTCTTACCTTCATTTCAATGCTTCCATATTTTATTTTTCAAGAATAAGGATTCCTAATTCTATTGAGTATCCAAGACATATTCAAATGAAAGTAAATGTTCATTTATTTTAATAATTGCAGCATTCATTATATATACATACATAAATTATTATAAATTTAGTATATATGGTAATATGTAGAATTCTTAGATATTAATGGGTAAAAGTTGGAGTAATTATAAAAGGAATGGAGATTGTGGCCAATTTGTTAATGGATGGGTGTGGGGATGTCTGTCGACATAAGCCTAATATAGGAAGAAAGTGTTAGAGGAATGGTTGATAGACATTTAAATTAATTGTGCATTCATTATTAATATTATTTTATATAATACACTACCAAATGCAATCCAAAAGATTCCATTGAAGACAACACTTTAAAAAAATATATAATTCCCAATTTTCAAAAACACATTCAAATCCTTATAAATTTGGATGTATCTATGCTGAAATAGGACCATAATTATGATAGCGGCATCTCATCTGCATAACCATACCATTACAATGCCCCCACTCCACTCTAATAATGTAATGGGCATAAGATTACAATATCATTTTATTTTACATCAGAGACAATCCACCCACCACCCCACATCTATGTGCCACAATACTCTCCTCTTCGTCTCCCCCATTTTCTTCTCTAACTAGTAAAGTTGAAGGCTGTCATCTCCATGGCTGCAATTGTAGGGGGTACCGATGGCTGATGAGACAGCCGGTAAAGCCACCACATCCTCTGGCTAAGGCTAGAGGAGTGGAAGATCGGGACACCCTCATTGGAGGAGACAGGGAATCCGTTGAAAGTGGTCTGTTCTTGTTGGCATGGCATCATTACTTCGTTGATAGTCTTTATGAATTCGACTTTTCTATACATCAAACTAAACTGCTATGCGTTAAATAGATTTGCCCGCCTAAATTGGGTGCCGGACCTTATGAATGTTGATGCATTAATATTTCTGGTGATGGATAAGGATGGCAAGAGCGAGAGAAGGGACCAAAGTTGCATGCTTGCCCATCTGCAGAAATCAACCATTCCGAATGATGGCCATGTGGGATGCCTGCAAATTTCACCTTGGGTATTGTATGTCCGTTCTTGAATCCAAGTCAATGATAAAAATGATCAAATACTAGAGCTCCCCGCAAACTTGCATGAGCTATACGTTATGTGCAATATTAATAAGTTAGGGGTATATTTATAAATAGTGTAAATATACCCTATATATATTCGTAATATAATTTATTATCTGTTAATTTTATTTTTTGATATTCAATATAGTATTAGAGCTAGGGTTTTCTGGTATTTTTCAAGTTTTGGCGGATTTGAAGGATCGGGGGAGCTTGAGACGGCTTCGAATGCGAATTAGCTGAATTGTCAAAGAAGACGAAAAGATATCTCTAAGATTTGTCGTCGCTGGGAGTTGCGACCAGGAGACCCAAAAGCTGGAAGGGATTCGAGAGAGATGAAAAATATGAATAGTAGATGTCTTATCATACTGGACGAGAATGAGATCAATTGTGGTAATCAGGTACAAATACTTGAATCTTCCAAAGATTGGATTATTGATTCTGATGCATCAAGACATATGACATGATCAATAGAAGAATTTAATACATATGATAAATATCCTCAAACTCATAAGAGAGTTGTTTATACGGTAGATGAAATAATACAATCTATCAAAGGGAAAAGCTTTGTTAGATGTACTGATTTGATCACATTATCATCTGTTTTGCATGTTCCCTCTTTTCTAGTTAATCTATTGTCAGTTAGTAGTATCATTGATCAATTGAATTGTAAAGTAATTTTTGATGGGGACACTTGTATCTTTCGAGAGAGAAACACTGAGAAAATACTTGGAACTGATAGTAAGCGCGGAGGATTATGGTATCTAAATAGAAGAGTTGTGGATAAAAGTTTGAGTGTTGCAGTGAATAGTAAAGAAGAAGATGAAGCAATGTTAGAACATTGTCGGTTGGGACATCCATCTTTTGAGAGTCTTAAAAGTTGAGACCAGAGCTAATTAGTAAAGTAGAACGCAATAAACTTGTTTGTGATTCTTGTGAGTTTGGAAAACACACAAAAATAAGTTATAATTCTACTAGATTAAGAAGTATAGAGCCATTTTAATTTATTCACTCAAACATTTGGGGGTCATGTCCGATTACCTCTATTAGTGGATTCAGATGGTTTATCACATTTATTGATTGTTACTCTCGGATGACATGGTTATATTTGATGAAGCACAAAGGAGAAGCACTATTATGTTTTAAGGATTTTTTGGCTCTTATTCAAAATCAATTTAATGCCAAAGTTTGTACTCTTAGAACAGACAATGACATTGAATATGTGAATAAAAAATTTTCATCTTATCTATCTAGTAAGGGAATTATTTATCAGACTACATGTCCAGATACCCCCCAATAAAATAGTGTTGCAGAGAGAAAAAATCGTCATTTGTTGAAATTTATGGAGTGAAGTTGTACTGACAGCAACTTATTTGATTAATTGGATGCCCTCGCAAGTGTTGAACTTTAGATCACCTTGTGAAGTATTGATGGGAAAAAAACATATACATAGTCCCTCCTCGTGTGTTTGGATGTATATGTTTTGTAAGAGATCATCGTCCTTCGGTAAGCAAGCTCGATCCTCGTGCATTGAAATGTATTTATGTGGGTTATTCTAGTACTCAAAAGGGATACAAGTGTTGGAGTCCAAGTGAGAAAAGACTCTTTGTGAGTATGGATGTGACTTTTCATGAAAATGAACCATTCTATAAGGAATCAACACAATCTGCAACTGTATTACAAGACTTGTCAATTCTTGATATATGGCAAACAAATGAAGAAATTATCAATGATCAAAGTGCTGAAAATATTATTATAAGAGTGAATTTGTGTCCTATAATTTGGAGTAACAAAGATGGAAAAAAGGATGAGCCTCAATTGAATGTATATAGCAGAAGAAATAAGGACGGTGCTAAGGGGGAGAAAGATGAGTCAGGTGATGGTGAGCCAATCCCAAGTATTAATCAACCCTCTAACGGTTCATCAACGTTACCAGAAAGTAATGACTCTATACAATCTTTATCAACGTCACCAGAAGGTAATGACTCTATACAACCTTCTAATGGTTCGTCCACGTCATCGGATGGTATTAATCCCTTACCTATTGACATCAGTAGAGAACGTAGAGCTAATGCAGAGAAACCTCCAATTAGATATAATTTTGAGAATGATATATCTAATTATGTTTAATATGCATCTGTTCCACCTGCATACAAATCGTTTATTGCATCACTACAGTCAGTACAAATACCAAATAATTAGCAAGAAGCTAAACGAGATCCGAAGTGGCTTGAAGCAACGCATGAGGAGATGAAAGCACTAGAGAAGAATAAAATGTGGGAACTTGCTCAACTTCCAAATGGAAAAAAGGTTGTTGGATGTAAGTGGGTATTCAATATGAAACAAAATGTCGAAGGAGAAGTTGTGAGATACAAAGCAAGGTTGGTGACAAAAGGTTATAGTTAAACAGAATAGACAATGATGAGACTTTTACACCAGTAGCTAAGATGAGAACTGTTAGAATGCTTATCTTATGTGCTGCTAATTTCGGGTGGACATTATATCAAATAGATGTAAAGAATGCATTTTTGCATGGAGACCTACAAGAGAAAGTATATATGGAGATTCCACCTGGATTTGGTACGATGAAGACTGTAGGGGAAGGTTTGTAGATTGAAGAAATATTTGTATGGACTCAAATAGTCACCAAGAGCATGGTTTGATCGATTTCGATGTGCAGTGGTCAAAATGGGTTGCCGACAATGTAACGGAGACCATACGATTTTCTATCGACACTCTAATGGTCGAGTTGCTATTCTCGTAGTATATGTGGATGATATCATCATCACTGGAGATGATGATGTTGAGATATTGTAGTTGAAAAAACAACTAAGTAAAGAATTTGAGGTAAAAGACTTGGGTCCTCTAAAGTATTTTCTTGGTATTGAGATTGCAAGATCTAGGAAAGGCATAGTACTTTCTCAAAGAAAGTATACATTAGATTTACTCACTGGGATAGGAATGTTAAGCTGTCGACCTGCTTCGACACTGATAGAACCGAATCATAAGTTATGTGCTCAGTCAGGTGACCTAGTGGATAAAGAACGATATCAAAGAATTGTGGGACGATTGATCTATATATGTCATACAAAACCTGATATCACATATGCAGTCAGTATTGTGAGCAGATATATGCACGATCCCTAGATAAATCATTGGGATGCTACCATGAGGATATTGAGATATTTAAAAGGGAGTTCGGGTAAAGGACTTTGGTTTAAGCCTCAGAGTCACACCAGAGTGAAATGCTTTTGTGATTCAGATTGGGCAAGTTGTGTGGATGATAGGAGATCTACGTCTGGCTATTGTGTGTTTGTTGGAGGTAATCTTGTATCTTGGAGGAGTAAGAAATAAGAAGTAGTCGCCCGATCATTAGTAGAAGCAGAGTACAAATCAATGGCTCAAATTATTTGTGAGATAATTTGGATAAGAAGCTTACTAATGGAGCTTCGCCTCTTTAGAGAAGAACTGATGAAGTTGTGGTACGATAACAAGTCTGCTATAAATATTGCCAACAATCCAGTTCAACATGATAGAACTAAACACGTGGAAATTGATTGATTTTTCATCAAAGAAAAAATTGATATGAAGATTGTGGAACTGCAATATATGAAGACCAGTGGACAACTAGCAGATTTTTTAACTAAAGGTTTAGGTTACACAGAATGGGATGATATTTGTAATAAGATTGGAATGGTAGATATCTACCATCCATCTTGAGGGGAGTGTGTAATATTAATAAGTTAGGGGTATATTTGTAAATAGTGCAAATATACCCTATATATATTAGTAATGTAATTTATTATCTGTGAATTCTATTTTTTAATATTCAATACATTAAAACTGAAATACTTGCAAAAATGGGAGATATCTCTGGATTGAATAATTTGGTGCATCTGAGGCTAGTTAGTGGATATCAGACAACAACCTCAAATTTAGACGCCATTGAGAGGTTCTCCCAACTCAAGTCACTTGAGTTGTATTTAGATCTGCCAGAAGATGTTGCCCTGGAAATCAATTTCAGTGGTTTGTCTCACCTGGAGAATCTTGAATTGTGTTGTTGGAACTTGAGAGATGTTCCCCTGCAACTTCCGTCCTGTTTATCAAAGGTTAGGATTTCAAAATTTTGAATAAATTTTCTATGTATCCATTTTTTAAGGAAACTAATCCTAATTATCTTTTGTAATACTTAAATATTTACAGGCCATCTTAGATAAGTGGGCATTGAACTACATTTATGATGATTATGAAGAAGAGTGGCCATTACACTACATTTATCTTGATTATGAAGAAGAAGAAGAAGAAAGATGAGATGCATGTGGAAGGAGTGAGTGATATATATAGGAAGATTAGAGCTATGAGGATGAAGATGAGAGGGAACTTGAACCACATGATAAACCGTGATGTACCATTGTGAAGTTCAATATTTTCAAAAGCCTTGCTCTTGGTGTTTTCCATCAATTGGCACATTGATGAGTTTAATTGACACTTTGATGCTTAGCATGGAATAAAACAATGAATGGATGCAAAAATGAAGCTTTTTCATTCTCAATTGCATCTCATATCTGAACAGTAAATAAATACAAATGGTATCTTTATAGGTGAATATACATATGCTATAAAAGAATTTGAAAGCTTGGAATGAACAAAGAACCAAATTGTCCACCAAACATAAGAAAAGAGGAACATTATCAATTCGGCAAAGCATACCAATCTTGATAACAAGCAAAGCAAACATAATTTATTTGAGAGTGTTTATCTCTGGGTCATCAAGTATTCTTGTAAGCCACCATCCTTGACAAGAGCAACGAGACACATCAATAAACTCTGTCGCAGTAGAAAGCTGACTATTTCTTTGAAAACCAAAGTTATTACCATCCAAAACAGACTGATGTATTAAGCATTTAAGGATGAAATATTTGATGTTATCGTATGAAGTATGGGTGCAGCGTACATTCCTTGAATAACACTTTTTTTAGATAAAATACCATCAATTTTATATTAATTAACAGAGAAATTTTCTCAAGATACACTAGTTGTTAGCTCGTGATGGTCTGCTCATAATTGAAATTGTCAGCCCAAAATAATTATAAAATTTTTTGAAAATTTCTTTTTTAAATTTCTAATTCTAGTAACAATTGAACTTAAATATGTAAAATGTAGAAAATAATGAGTAATAACAATTTTTTCTTTCAAAGTTATAATACATTTTATTATAGTTCTTATTAAAGTACGATATAATTATTTTCCCTTTCATTTTCTCGAGTTTTCAAAGTAACCACATCATCACTCCCTTTTAAAAGTATTTCCTTTCATTTATTTAGCTTTCAAATTAACAATTTTATCACTCATTTAAAAAAATTTAATAATTTCTTAAGTCTAATTGGTTTTTGGATAATGGATCAAACCCATTTCTACTTACAAATCCTAACTTATAAGTAGTGTAACACTTCAAACCTTATAAACCCACAACACTTCTCTATTTTATCCAATTTGGGATCATATTTTCAACAAAAATCAAGTCACTACATGAACTACAACCTTAGACCTTACTAAAATATCTATTCATAGATAATTATTTCTTATTCTTATATTAGGGTAATTTTTATAGTTTTCTTCACCCTTATCACTTTGTATTAGAGTTTCACATTAAAGTATGTATTGGTAGAGCTTCACTCCCCAATTTACTATATCAATCATTAAATCATTCATATGTTACCATCGGAATGAATATGATCTCACCATATTCCAAATAATCACATATGATTTATGTGGATGTCGAGTATGTGTCATCGACCATCCATATATTCTGTATGTCCCCTCTTACTATGCACTCAAGCATATGTATATCCTGATTCTTCACTACTGCCACACACATAAGTATACATGGATCCTGAGGTGATGTGGAAACACAATTTAATCTCTCATTATACCCCACTCTCGGTCTACCCTATGCATCATTACTACCATGATAAGCGTCATGACGACGCCCATACTCACAATAATGGCATAAATACCAAAGCATGCATACCAAGAGTTGATACATTATCATGCACACAACCTTATTGGTAATTTATAAGTAATTAGTTGATATTTATACCGACCCCAATTATATAATTTGATTCATATGGAATCATTCACGTAATTGATCACACTTGGATCGCACAACCCTAATTAAGGAAAAATACGATCGAGATTAACAAGTTTCGATGAAATCCAGTGGGAGTAATGACGACGAGTCCGGACCAACTGAATATGCTTTATTATTTTTTATAATACTTTGAAATCTATGTTGCATAATTTAGAAAATCATTGAAAGATGTAAAAAATGACATTGATGTATGTTCACTAAACAATATCGTTTTCAAGATTAAGAAACAAGTTAAGGTCATATAGACTGAAATAAACTATAGTCGCATGATAGGACTATATGAGTTGGGGCCTTATGCATGTGATCTCATTGATAGTAAGAGTTGGTGGGGGTGATAACCAAACTCTATGTGATAAGAATTAAATATAATGTTTGATTGTTGAACTTGGTACACATATAAATGGTTAAATTGATCAGGATATGGACCAAACTATCTATTATATATTGATCATGCATATTATCTACTGATTTTATGCATGCCCCTGAATAGAGGGTCAGAATAAGAATCATGATCAATGATAATTTTGATAGGCTTGATTGCTCCATGTGTGCATGTTTGTGAATATACAAGAATGTATATCGTATACCGGTAGGAAGTGTAGGGCTGGACACTTGTCCAGGTAGTGTTGATGTCCGAGGGAATTGGAAATGGTGGTAAGGGGAGATTGAACAATACTTTCAGATTTCCCAGGATCCCCACATGATGTACGAGTGTGGTCCTAGTGGTTACATTAAGTCGCATGTGTAATGGGCATGTCCATAGTTGTTGGTGGGATATTGACATTAACTCAAATGCTAAGACATCCGATAAACTTGCGGGGTATTGATTGTGGAGAGTACACATTACTCACACGCTCTTATCTTATCCAATTAGAATTATAGTATAACTTTTGAGCATTGCTTGGACCATGAGTTGCCAATATGTGCTATTGTATGCAAATCGTAATATATTGATATGATTTGTTTGGGAAGAGTGAGCCCGATTGGAATTATAGCACAACTTTTGGGCATGGATTGGGCCATGAGTTGCCAATATGCATTATTGTATGCATACCATAATATATTGATATAATTTGTTTGGGAAGAGGGAGTTAACCTTATGCAATGTAAAATTATGGTTTAAGGATGACTCAAGTCAATACTTCATTCACTGAGTTATAAGCTCACTCACTCCCCTAAACAATTATCGGTGAAAGTCTAGGTTTCACAAAGTATAAGTTGGGAATCATCTGCAAAACGAGTGCGGTTTGAGGTAGATCTCGAAGCTTGCATATGAATGTTCTTAATTATTTCTTATCAATTGCTATATTTTCGAGTTATTATACAAACTCTTTGGGCACACTATGTATTTAAATAAAATTCAATTTTTTACTAAAAAATACCGATGTAGCCTATTTTATTATGAGTATTAGTCACTTTAGTGAATTTATCCACCATTATAAAATTGAGAGGATTGGAGAGCTGCACGAGACTGCCCAAAATTGTACAAAATTTTAAGATACAACTCTAAAGACTGCCCAATCTTGTACAAAGTTTTAGGGTACAACTCTAGAGACTGCCCAATCCTATCGTGCAAGTGAATTCATATCTATTTTGTAACATCTTTAAAGGATGATGCTATTAATGGACTATTTGTTCTATAATAATTCTACATAAATACATAGGTAAACTTAATTGTAACTACAAGTTTTAAAACTTATTGTTTAGGTAGAAAAATCACATCTTTAATAATTTTTATATTTTGCTCACTCAACCAATAGTTGATTAATGAATACACTATTAAATGATTAAAATTGGAAATAACATCTTATGTTGTAGTTGTCATTCATATGTCCCTACAAACATTATTTTTCCCATCGCTAGATTAAATCTTCCTTCAAGATTTCATTTACTCAAAAAATACATCTCCTCTCTAGTGGAAAATGAGGATGAATACATTAAAAAAAGTCACTTCTACCCGAGAAATTACATTTCATGTTGGTGAGAATTCTTCCTATACTTTTTACAAGTATTACCTTGATAAAATTAATGAAGTTTTTTTTACTCTATAATTTTTTTTATTTAACTCAATACATTTTTTAGTATCACATGTTTTTCCCACCATAATTATGCTATAATTAGAAATTTTGAACTCTAGTTGATTTAATAAAGACTTACATGCCACTTTTGTGACAAATACTACAACTTTCATCCTAAATCATCTTGGTGACCCTTCAATGAAGTGAACGGTCATCTTCTTCTACCCAAAATGTAGCCAATCCAACGTATTTTTGAAATCACTTGTCTTTGGCTTGTCCATTGGGAGGTTGAGATTCACCATATTTATTTTGTAGCCACAGTGTATTCTACTGAAATATTAAAAGGATTTAGGGAACTTATTTTATGACACCATTGCAATAAATAGATAGTATTGCTTTTGGTTCATTCACACTTTTATGAATGACTTTTATAAAAACAATAACACATTATCAACTGCAAAGAGTGACTTTTAGTAATGTTTACTGTAATTAATTAATTATTTTTATATGCTCCTAAATTTCCTAGAGAAAGAAATTTAAATAATAAAATAAAGAAATAAGATGAAAGGGTTATTTGTCTCATAGTACTCAACTAGATTGTATATACTCTATGATTGATCATTTATGATTGACGGACATACACCTTGCATAATCCAATCTATGAAAATGAAAATGGACTGGAAGTCCATCTTGTTTAAAAGCTATTTTAAGAAAGCTGTGTTAAGAGGAAGGGTTTTGACCTCAAATTGAGACTGGCTCAAGTTGGAGTCTTTTCCATTCCATGAGAGACGGTGACAGAATAATGACTACTGACTGCATTGGAGAAAGGGAGAGGAGATTGGAGGGGATTGAGACCTATCTATGCTTCACTTGGATGGTGGGAGAGGTTGGAGTGGTCCTTATTTGACCCTCCTTCCTCACTGAATGACACTAGACTGATCAATTTTTCAGACAGCCCCAATAATATTACCACTTAGATGCTAATGTGGATAGTTCTAGATCTAGGTCATGTTCATAAGATCCAATCCTTCCAGAAGAAGGGTAGGTCCAGAGAAACTTTTTAGGGAGACCCTTGGCCTATAAGAGCCATCCATCCACATATTTGTCCTTGGAAGTTTATGGCTGATGGGGCACTTCCCCCAATGATTCTCTTCAATGTGATAAGTTGCCCTCCCTACCCGTGCCTTGGACAAAATAATGAATGTGCATGCAAGTTACACCTTTTTTTATTGTATTAAAATCATCTTATTTTATTTATATAGTATATAAATATTTTATTAATTATTTAATTTATGTAAATATAGTTTCTAATTAAGCTATAATTAAATATTTTATCGTGAATAGAATAAAAAAAATTACAAGGGATAAATCTTAATTGAGATTTATTAATATTATTTTCTCTTGCTCCATTTATTTGCTTCTTTCTTTCTCATCACTCCAACGTGCCTTCCCCTTTGCCACTACTCATTTGGAGAGAGTATCTAATGCATTAAGCATATCTAATGCAATAATCATTTCATGTGACCGGTGGATATAATATAACTCTAATATAAGAATAAAAAAAGTGTTAATATTTTTGGAATTAATAAAATTATTTAAAATATTAAATAAATTATAAAAAATACTAAAAAAATTTCTAACTTTATTTATCAAAATATCTATTTTATTTAAGGTATAATTCTCATTTCTTAACATTTATCATCCTTTTACTATGTGTAAACTTTACTCCTAAACTTTTAAATTAATAATTATTTAAAATTCGTGTATAATTTTTATTATATTTAAAGATAACAAAATTAGTATTTTTTCTTTTATATTTAATTAAAACACATAATCTAATTTTGATTACTAAAGAATTATTAATATTTATTTAACATTTAGAAATTTTAAGAATTATTAATATTTACTTAAAATTTATAATTGACCGTTCCCTTCCTCTATATTTCTACGTCACTTATCAACATCCATTCCTTATTAATTAAATATTTGATGAAAGTTTAAGAGTCCAAATTAATTAAATTTCAAACTTAAATTACTTCTTAATCTCTTATGGAAAATACCACTAAATTTTAGAAAATATATTTTAATAGAAAATAAAATGATATATAATATTATTTTAAAAAAATTTCACTTACTGTTATATTTTCCACTTAATTACACTTAATAGATTATTTGAAAATTATTAAATATTATTTTTTTATAAGTAAAAAATATTGAGACTTGAAGAGTTAAACATTTAACCTATTATATAATACCTTGCTTCCGAGTATGCATTTCTCCTTCTTCTTCTACAATTTATATATCCTATCTTCTCCATGAAGCTCTGCTAACTAATCATAACAGGAATTCTTCTCCCCGGTCAATTCAGTTGCTCTCTTTCTCTCTTCTCTCTCTCTCCTAGGCCTGGCTCTAATTTTACTGCTCTGTCTGACATCTTTCTTTCTGTATATGGGAAGGAAAATATAATGGAGGATCGCCGGCGGCGGGATCAACCGGAGACTGGACCTACCGACTTTGAAGGTTAGAGATCATAGCCAACAACAAAGAAACTGACCTTCATGAGTTGGTCTTTTATATCTTCAAATTATAACACAGTCACATTGTAGTCATGTACATGCATATGCACATATGCATATATAATCGTAGTTATCGCAGAGATTGATCCCTCTGTACTATAATGTGCGGCGCAGAAGTGAGCAGTATTAAGTGGGATCTCATAAACATGGGAGAAGATGAAGAGGACATTGTGCATAGGATGTATCGCCTTGTCGGAGACAGGTATACCCAATAAGGCAAATGAAGACCCACAAAATGAATTTCGAAATTCGGATTTACCACAAACTTTCCTATGACATAAGTTCCAAAAAAAAAACATTATGGTTCATGCATGCAATGCAATGCAATTGTGCACAATGATTAATGGTTTTTTATTAGGTGGGACTTGATAGCGGGTCGGATTCCTGGGCGCAAAGCAGAAGAGATCGAGAGGTTCTGGATAATGAAACACAGTGTGGCTTTCGCCGAGAAAGCACCCAGCAATGGCAGCCGCCGTCGTCGCCGTCGTGGTCATCGGTCCACAGATCGATCAACCGGTGGTATTCTATGAAGAAAGTGTGGACTAGTTTATTAATTGCTGTAATTAATTAAATTGAATATTGAGTACGCGTATAAATAATTCTAACTATGATTGTTAGCAATTATAAATAACTCTAATATAAAAAAATGTACCTTAATTGATAAAATGATAAGAAATCGATCTATTAATTTCAATTTCTAACATTTTTTTGTTCTTACCAAAATCACTAAATTATTTGAAAATTTCTAAATTAAGGAACTAAAATATTAATGTTTTACAAGTTAATAGGTGAATGGGTTACCGAACTATTTAATAAATAAAATGACTAAATTACAAGAAATGTTACATTTAAAATGTCACAATTTAGTATCTAACATTTTAATTATTACACTTTTAACGTCAAAATTTTAAAATTTTACTATTTAGAATAAAAACAATTATTTAAAAAATATATTAATATAATCAAATATGGTCTTTAAAATTATAAAAAATTATTTTCCTTTACCATAAGAAAATTTAATCACTTTTATTGTGATGCTCCACATATTTTCCACACTCATATCATATCACACAAAACACACTAATGTCAATTTCACGTGAAATTGAAGTGATTAACTCCTTTTTATCACATGCAATATTGACCCATATCATCATCTCACATAATCAATCAATATCGTCCTATTTCCTCCATAAATTATAAATTATTGGGATATTATCTATGAATTCGTGTCCATTAATGCACATAATAGTTAAACTTCAAACAATAGCATATAAATCACACATGCTTTTGTTTTCCTTTATATTGCACACTAGAAAGGATAAACTAACATTTAATCTAAAACTACTTGCATAAAACCTTTTATGTGACTCTTCTCTCACTTCCTCCTCCATCTTTTTTTATCAATATCCCATCCCCAACCGTACTCATAACATGTTTTATTATGAACAATCAACAAAAAGATCAATAGCATTAGAATTAAAGACCAGTTGATATGAAATGAAATCTTTCTTTTAATTATCAACATTTTAAATTGGATAGAGTATTTGGCAATACTTGAATTTGGGTGAATTGCTTTTGCAATACCTCTAATTACATCCCTATTTCACAATATATTTTCGATCCTAATGCCAACAATATTTTACGGAGGATTGATCCCCAATTAGAGATTTTTTAATATTTTGAACACCCAAAATAATCTCTCAATCTTGCAACCTCTATTGTCTTTTTTTCTATGGTGAAAAATGAAAGAACTTATTTGGAAAGTTTTGAAATGTTTGAGAATGTGATTTAAAATAATTTGGAAGTTTGTAAACTAATTTAAATATATATAAATGTAATTAATTTAAGAAATCTAAAAATTTGAGAGATCAAATTTAAAATTTTGGACTCAAAAGTGAAATTAGAGGACAAAATTTTGAATAAGAAGAGATAATGACAAATTTATAAAAAAAATTGAAAGTTTAGAGATAAAATTATCAATTCTAGAAATTTATGACTAATTGTAAATATAAGTGTTTTAAGGAATAAAATGATGAAAACACAATTTTGAGAATTTATTTATAATATTTAGAAATTAAATAATCAAACTGTGATGAATGAAAAATGTAAAGAAATGTATATAAGTACCCATAAAAGGAATATATACTCCAATAGCATGTAATTTTGTAAATCATGTTAAGTAAGTTTACTAAAATCGAATTTTATTAAATTTTGTTAATATTTTTCTTATATAACATATTATTTTGTATGAATGAATAATCGATTGAAATATTATTTTTGGGTGAAAATTATAATGGTAAATTTATACGTATTTTTTAAAGTTAACAGTATTTTTGTGATTAATAGATTACCGATACATAAATTATGACTTGGATTAATGATCACATTTTGATTTATTATATTAGTAATGAGTGATAATTCGGATCCACTTATTATTGTTAATTCTATCATACATGAATAAAATTATTTACATAAAAACATTTATTGGACACTTACTTAAAATGTTGAACGTATATTTTCAATTTTATATAATTGGAAAGGAAAAAAAGATACTCATCATGATGTTATAAGATGGGTCTAGTTAGGGTAGAATATGTCAACCTTTACAAGTATGAGATAACTTATTAAATCCTACCTGGACTTGGACTTGGGTAATCGTATCACTCTTATAATATAACAGTTTTTATAAAAATTTAAAACTATGCGACAAGATATCTTTGTTTCATAAAAAATAATATAGTTAGTTAACAAAAAATATAAAAAAATCCTCATGAATATTATTTAAAACTGATAACAAATAATTTCGTAAAGTTTTTAATTAAACCTTATACATGAAAAGTGGTTAGCCAAGTAGTGATCTTAAATCTCAGTTAGTGTAAAAATTTACATCAATATATCATGTCTCGACGTGAATGGATACTAAAAATGCACTACTAAGTTATTATTTTGTAAAAACTTCTAGTTTAGAATATAATTAATCACAAATATATTACTTATTTCTCTTAACTATTGCTCAATTCATAAAATAATCAAGCATAACTATGTCCTATGTCTCTCAACTATTCCTCTGTTCACAAGATAATCAATTACAAACATATACATTATATTTCTCAAATTCATAAGACAATCAAGGACAATCATATAAGTTATGTTTCTCAACTATTACACATTTTAGGAAATAATCAAACACAAACATATATTCAGTTGGAATCCCATTCTAAATAAGGATTTGAGCACGGGAGAACCAGGAACAAATAACTTCACCTATGCTTCTCAACTATTTCTCAGTTCAAAAGATAATCAAGAATAAATTTATATTATACGCTTCTCAACTATTCATTGGTTCATATGATAAATTCTCGGTTGAAATAATAATTTTTTTTCAAAATATATATTTAATGTCAGCAATAGACCATAAACTCAATCATAAGCTTAAACCGTGTACGAAAAATAATTTTGTTGGTGAGAAATCTATCACTGGTACCAACTCATTCATCAATGCAAGTACTAGGCAAAAATTTAGTCTTTAATACAAAAATAGTGTTGTTATCCGTTGTAATATTCCGACCCTATTTGGACAGAACCTGTTAAACAATCCATCAATTCTCCCAATACTATAATAAAAATCATTTACATCTTTATAGTATTGACAAAAATAAGGTTAAAGATCGGAAGAAAAATACTACATCAGATAAGTTTTCCAAAACTTTATTGAAGTTGATATTGCAGTACACAAATATTCTAAGTGGACTATTCATGTACTATGTTGGTAGTTCATCCTCTAAAATTCTCTATGCATTATTTAGGACCTCAAGGGGTGAGGGATGAGATGAGTTCATAACTCAATGTGCAGAGTTAAGTAATATCGTTACTTCCTCTCCAAGATTCAACATATATTCAAATATATAACTTTCATTTTCAAATGGGTTCATATTCCCCTATAAAACAAGACACCACTTGTCTCAATCTTTAGAAAAAGGGTTTTCATATTAGTTATTTGCTTTATTTTCCCAAGAGTTAAGGTAGTCTACTTTCTAGTTGGAAGTATTTTTAAAAATTGTTATAATAAACCTACCATAATTTGTATCATGCAAACATCATTTCTCATTAAAGATATCAAATAATCACAGAACATACCTTTATAAACTACAACCTCGATATGTTTCACTAGTGGCCCAGAGCATATTTACCATCCACTATGGTAAAAGGTCACAACCTCCACCACATTGTATATGTGAGCACCATTGCCCAACACCTGGACATTAACGATTCTTTTGTCCGTTATTGAGGAACGAGACCTCTCCCCATTCTTTCTCGATCTCAATGCACTCGAAGTTCTAAGAGTTTCATGAAATACCAGAACAACTTAACTTTCCTTGTGTCGATATTGCTGTCCAGCAGCCCTTATAACCAACATTACCCCATATCGTGTGTCTATTTGGTTCCGCACGATTACAATCACACACAGTATTATTTTGATTTAATACTTTATATTTACACTGCTAGTCTAACAGGCTTCTACCTGGCTTCAGAGCAGGTTTAGCAAATATTATCAAGTTATGATAATTTTTATCAGACTTTTAAATCAAAACTTATTTATGGAACTTGACCCATTTTCCATTAGCCTTGGGCCCACCTGCATGAGTTTTCAAAACATGGCATTTGGCCCACTTCACTTTTCAACATCGTTACCTTGGACTCACTTTTATAGAACTAGATCTAACAGACCCTATGTCGATCATGGACCTCACCCATATTGTAAACCCCACACTTTTGAGTTAAGGAAAACCGAGAAAAGAACCGGTCAAGCCGAGTAAGAAAACCGAGCTGGTTTACATTTGGGAACAAGCAATATGGAAATTTACAACTTCTGGGTGATCCAAAGGGTTCATTAAACCTTGGAAAAGAAATTTAAGAAAAATTAGAAGACAAAAACCAAATTGGTTTAGGTGAACAATGTTCCATAAGAACTTTGAAGTTAAGCGTGATTGCCCGAAAGTAGTGTGAGGATGGGTGAGGTGACCTCCTGGGAAGTATGAATTTTTTTGTAACCCGAAATTTCGGTTAAAAATTTTTATGGCAATAATTTAATACCTAAATTATCATAAATAAACATAAATTAATATATATTTAATTATTATAATTAATACCAATAATTTAATACCTAAATTAAATTATTAGAATTAATACCGAAATTAAATTATTAGAATTAATACCAATAATTTATGGCAATATTAATACTAGTAATAAATCTCTCCCATTTAATACACGGTTTTACACATATATAAAGAGGTCATCCCCATTCATTCTCCTCACACTCGAACACTTCTCTCTCTCTCTCTACTGCTTCATTTCCCGGTGAATCTTAAACCAGAGCTTCAACTTCAACATTTTTCTTAACCTCGAAAGGAGAGGTCGGGCTCTTTAGAACCGGGGAGAAGTCAGCTATCAGATAGCAAACTCCAATCAATCCGAGAATCACTAGAGAAGCGTCGACATGATGGAACAGTGAAGCAGCTCTGACGGACCGAAGCAGCCCTATTTCGGCGAAGCTAAAATCGGCCATTTTGAGCCCTACTCAGACCAAACCAAGCCCTCCCAACACTTCTTCAGCCCTCCCACGGCCGAATTAGGACTGAAAGGTAAGCCAATTCGACTACCCTCTGCAATTTTCGGCCGGTGCTAGAGAGAGAACCGACGAAATTTCAATGATGAAATTCTAATTCAATTCGACATCAATTGATGCGATTCTTGATTCTAGGATGATCCTCAAGATGAGAGCTATCTGCCCAGATCAAAAGCTCGGACCACCATGCCCTCACCGATGAGAAATCGAAGCTTTCTCTCTCTACATTTTATTTTTCGGAAAAGCTTCGTTTGAGCTCGTTCCGACATTAAAATTTGTGATTCAAAGTTTCTTAGAATCGTATGAACATGTAGGAACTCAATTTCAACTCCAATTTCAATAATTAGAAGTGTTTGATTGGTCAATTTGATGAAATCAAATTCAGTAGTGTTGAAGAGTTGAAATTGGGGGGAAAATTGGGGATTTTCGAAATTCAAAGGGCCAAAATACAATTTTATGAAATTGAGGGTCAATTGGGCATGAAAATAATGTTGGAGAACCAATTGAGGAATTTTTGGGGTAAAACTTACCATTTTTGTAAAAGAAGGGAAAAATTGTAATTTTGGAAAAATTGGGGGACCAAACTGGAAATTTGGGAAATTAAACCCCTTTTTGGTGAAATTGAATAAATTGAGGTCCCAGGATAAATTTTATAAGTTACGGGACTCAATTTGGGGGAAAACCGACATTAGGGACTTAAAGTTAAAGAGAAATAACTTTAGGGACCTAATTACAAATAACTAAAAGTTTGGGTTTTCTCATTCATTGGAAATGAATGAAGGTTGTTATACCGAGTAATAATGAACAAGGTTGTTCATATCGTGTAGGAAAGTGAAATACCAGGAACACCAGCAAGGACAAGCTCATGTGAATACAAAGAACCGGTCTAGTGGAATTCACGGGATTAACGGGTGAGTGGGTTTACTAACATCATACCCGGTTGGGATGATGAGCACAACTTAAAGATAAAAACCACTTAACGGTTGTGGGTGGAAATTTTATATCATACTCGGTAGGGGATGAAAAGTACCTCGGTATAAAAATTCACTATTTAGTGGTATTTTAATCATCACCACTTAGAGAAAGTGATGTAAAAATTATGTAAAAAAAAACTACTTACCGGTTGTAAGTAGATCATACCTGGTTGGTATAATGAGACTTCCTTGAAGGAAGTTGAAAACCCATTCATCGGTTATGAACGGAGATGTCCTTATACCGGTCGGTATAATGGACAGTAGAAACCTATTTTGTCGAAAGTGTTCTCCCCTGACTGTGTGTCAATGCTTAAACTGTTTGGGAGACCTTCTTGACAGGAGCTCGAATAGCTCTTATAGGCTTGGGGCCTCGGTTTTGGAACTTGAGAGCTAGAATGCCCAGATTTTTGAAAATCTCGTACAGTGGGCCCAAGGCTAGTTGGCACGAGCAAGAGCTCGTAAATGAACATGATATATGTACCATAAAACTTAATAAGTGAATTTTTTGGCCATGGTACCAAGATAGAACCGACATGCTCAGTCAACTAGCGGTAGTGCGACATGACAATTTGACGGACCAGTCAAGACAAACAACTACATGTTGAGTTGAGAGTCGGGGCCGTTGGACTAGTGGCACCACATATTACATGGCTTGATAAGAAAACATTGTTTGTGCATGCACTGTGAGTACGAGATCATCAAGATGCCCATGAGGGGTAGTGATGTGTCCTAAGGGCACTAGACGACCTGGTGGCTATGAGGGCAGTTCGTCGTTCCAAGTGTCTGTGCGAAATCTGGAGTAACACCAAGCGCATGAGACTGGGGTGGGGACGGGATGAGGTCTCTGTCCTCATACGAACACGAAGAAGTTATTTCGGGATTGTGGGTTAGATATCATGTACATCCACTCATTCCCAGGGTAGAAGTGGTCGTACTTCTATCCGGGTAGTAGGAAAAGTTGCTCCGAAGCCACTAGCGGGTTCAGTAGTGATACTGACTTGCGAATATGTGTAACCTTCATGATGAAGGATATGTGTTGGGTGATGACACATCGGTAACTAAGAAATGGCAGAAAAACTAGAATTTTTTTAAACAAAGGGATTTTTGAAAAAAAAAAAAAAGGAGTCTGGCACACTCCATAGAAATATTTTTCTTAAAAGTCAAAAGCTTTTAAAAACCCATTCACTGAGTAGTCATTCTCACCCCCTCCTTTATATCCCTTTCAGGAAATCCCAGAAAGCATATCCTTAAAGACCGTCAACTAAGATGCTTGTAAGATAGATATGTAAAGTTTTAAATTTCATGCAGTTTTGATTATGCTATTCTAGGAAAAAGTGCAGGTTAAAGGATGCCTTACTCTTTACGGTTTACAATAAGGGGAAATCCTTTAATAAATCGGGAGAGTGGCGGGTTGATCATGGGGATCCGACCAAATCGGGTAGGGGCATGACACATATCCTACATCGATGGTCTATGTTAGATCATCCCACTCATGTGTATCCATACACTTGTTCAAGTGTAGTCCTATAATCATGATTAATATTTTTTTTAGACAATGTGTTACAAATTGGTTTAAGCGGTTTTACACAATCACAGAATCACATTTATGGAAAATAAGTTTTTCTAACCAAGCATGCTTTCGACTTTACAAGTAATTACGTATCATCTGTCCAATTGGACTCGATGCCAAAAATCCCACTCATCCAAAATCTGTAACTTGTTCGTCCCGGACAAAATTCCGATACCTTGGGTTGGACTCTCGGTTATAGGTAAATGACTTCCTTTAATACCTACATAATGATAGATAATATATCCATCGATTATTCGATAATTACACTTAGTCCCCTATGTTTTCTTTAATAAATACATAAGTTACTAAGTTTATTTTCTTGATTGAAGACACATGTCACACTCTCATTTATCAGTTTCCAATGACGTGACTTTTTTGTGTGATTGTTGACTAGGGACACGTGACACAATCTGATTGGTCATCACCTTCATACGCTGATCAAGCGGTTGACTGGGCACGCTTTACCATGTGCCGCTCGTTAATTGGTCATGCATGCTAATTGGGCGCTGACTTGACAAGCGGTCTGTTGACCGGCTAAACCGTTAATCAGTTTGGTCGGACCTGGTTCGGTGACCCGAAATAAAAAATTGGTCGATTCAGGCCTAATTTGACCAGTTTTCTCTTAATTAAAAATTTTAAAATTTATCTAAATTTATTTTCTAAATTGGTGACTTCAATTTTCTAAATTAATATTTTTAAATAATCTAGAAAAATAAATCTTTAAACTGGTTCAATGTGGTTCAGGTCTGGTTCACCCTCAACCAGTTTGGTTCGCATATCTAATTTGGTTTATGATCAATTTCCATTATTTTTGTATATTTCTTAAACACTTGGAATTTTTCAATTCTCAGTTTGACTTTATTTTTACCAATTTTGGTTTACTTCGAAACATGATTTTCTATCAAAATTTTTTTGTTATTATTTCTTGCTTTCTTATATTTGAGAGAACGAGGTTTAAATTTGTAATTTTATCTCTAATACCAAACAACTCATTAATGCAAACATCAGGCAAAAAAATCATTTTTTTATAAAAAATGTGAGTCACCGATACTAATGAAACCAAAGCATAAATTCGGCTTCTATGAAAAATAATTTCGGTAGCCGTAAGTCTATCGTCGTTACTAGTGAAACGAATTGAGATCGATAGTGCAACACTAGAATTTTCAAAAACAGGATTTAAGCCTAATTGTATGGGAAATTGATGTTAAACCCAAAATAAAAACCCGAGAACTGAGTTTTGGAATCAAACCGGATTAGGAATCAGTTCAAACTCTAAACTTGATCAATGTATAAGTTCGCAAAATTATACTCTAATAACCTACTTTGACCGAAAATCAAGGATTAAAGAAGTTTAAGTGAAAATTGGTTTGAAACAAAATCGTAACAACTTAAGGAAAAAATGCCCTAATTTTTAAAAATAATTAGATAAATAAAAAATGGAAAATTTTGAAACTAACCAATATAAAATATGATGGAGAATTTTTAGAAAAAGAATTGAGCCAAGACACCGGTCACTTCGAAGGTGAACCGATCGAACCGACTTAGAGCAGCAACCTCCTCCCTTCCCCCGATTTTTAGTATGTGCTATACAAATCGAAAAATTGGTGTTATTCTGCCTAAATTATAAACAATTGGATAATTAATTTTTAGAAAAATAAATTAGCCAAAAAACAGCCGAATTGGAGTTGAATCAGCCAAGAAAATATCGAAATTAAATGAATCGGCTGATTAATTTACCGTAAACCAATTAGTTATAATGTGAACTTGTTAATTTACAGGAAACCAATTCGTTATAATACGAACTTGTTAGCGCACCATGGAAGGTGCATCCACTCACCACATGCATAGGTATGTGCATGTGTCCGTGTGCGTGCCGATATCTACCCCGATATATGATCGGAATACCCGAAATGGTCTCATAAATAACCTACTTGTCATTTTGTATAATATGACATGAGTTTTATTAAAATGAATGTAAAAATTGAAAAAATGACAAAATTATACACTATTTACATATTTAAAATATAAGTTTATAAGAAAACTTTAGAAAGTATATCTTATTAGTTAATGTTATTTTCGTAATTTTTATGATTAATTATTTTGTATGATTTATATAATTCTTATAAATTATTATTATTTTTTAAAATATATTTATAATACATTAGCATATCATATCATACATGGAATATACCAAATTACTCGTGACTTGATATCCTCTCCAAAAGAGTCCAAACCATTTGTCTTTGTTCACCCTATGATCTCTCCATCTAAATTAATGCCTAGTACACAAGCTGTTATAAAATATTTTATCTTATTACAATTTCTTTTTATTTAACAATCAATATAAATTAACTTCTTGTACTATTTTTATCTCTCAATCAAATTTTGTTACTAGAAATTAACTATAAAAAATTCAAAAATATACGAGCAATTATGTTAATGACTCTACTTGGCATAACACGTAAATTAGGTATTATTTTCCTTTCTATATTGCATATTATCATGTTTATGCTTAAATATTTTATATGATTTATTTAATCCTTGCAAATTCTTATTAAAATTAAATTTAATATTTTATAAAATAATTATTATATAATATACAAACCTTCTATTAATAGAGCTGCTCTCCAAAATGTGTCCAAAGCATTTGTCTTATTTGTATTATATGATACGTGCATCCAAGTTAACTCCTTAGAAAAAAGCTGTCGGGCACAAAGCTGTCATGCCCACCAACCCAATAAGTTTAGGACCCAGCTGGATGGCTCGTGCTCCAAATTTGTAATGCCTTTTGTCCTTTGTATAAAGTAAAGGTCGTTGATGTTTGGTCTTTCACATTAACACCATGTGAGGGTTCATTTTAAGATTGAAATTGGATATTTTGTGAAACCCATTTTTTTCTTCTCTATATTTTTCTTGTTTTAATTCAAATTTTATCATAATTTTGTAAATTATTTATTTTTAATTTAATATTATGATAATAACCCCAATTTTTTTGCTCAAAAAATACATATTTCTCACTTTTTAACTTTAACTTAAACCGTTGAGCAAAAAAAAAAACTTTAACTTAAACGCTTAAGTATTGGTTGAAAACGGTTGGTTTTATAATAGAAATTAATTAATTAATTAAACTAAATAGGTACATGAGTAAAACTACGAGGAGTACTTTCCATCTTTGTATATACAATCTATTGTATTAATAAATTAAACGATTTTATTGATAAATTCTGTAAATTTATTTTAACTATTGCAATCTTTTTCAATATCGCATTAATCTCTATTATATATACCAAAATATCATCGCTAATTAGAATAATATTTTATCATGTCTGTATTTTTATTTTTATTTTTGTTGTGCTCCCTACCACTCTACTTTTTATATTGAGATTTCTTATTTAATTGTATACTATGGATTCTAGGGCTTATAAATCGATTTAATAATATTATTACTAATGGAAAGTAAGACAAGATATAAGAGAAATATACCATCTAATTTTAAATTATCTTGTGTTATTTAATTTTATTCTCTCGTTATATTTTTATAAATAATAAAAAATTATAAAAATACTAAATAAATATTTACTACCATTAAATTAACTCATGTGATAAATCTAAATAAATATGGACAATCATTTTATTAAATGGTGTTTTAATTATTAATTACAAGGGGAGTTTATGAATGCTAGATATTGAGCTTGTTTAGTAAAAAAAAGATTAGTATAAGTAAGATCTTTAGTGAGCAAATATGCTAATTGAATAATACTACTGATAAAACGAACACTTCTGTGCATATTAGTAAAATTGTTCACTAACAAAGTGTAAATCAATCTCAATATATTTGGTGCGAACATAGAAGACGAGGTTGGCAGTAAGATAAATGACTGAAAGATTATCACACCACAGTATTGGAGAATGAGTGGGAGAGATGCCGAGTTCTTTAATAAATGACTAAAGTCATATTAACTCAGTGGTTGCATTGACAAGACTTTTGTACTCGAGCTCAGTGCTATATTAAGCGATTGTTCGTTGTTTCTTAGATCTATAGTAGATAAGATTGTGACCAACAAAAATTGTAAAACCACTAAATGAGCATCAATCATTCGGATTTTCGGCCCAGTCAGCATAAAAAAAATGGTGAAGACCGGAAGGACTATGTCACCAGAGAGTAAGATCATGATGAAGTGTCCCTTGAAGATAACGGAGTATGTGCTTAGCAGCAGTTCAATAAGTAGTAGCGGGACGATATATAAATTAACAAACCAGATGAACTGCATATGCGATGTCAGGTCAAGTGAGAGTGAGATACCGTAGATGGCACACAAGTTGACGATATTCAATAGGATCAGGAAGAGAAAGTCCATTATATTGTGAAAGTCATGGACTAGAGGCAACTAGCATGGAAATGGGCTTATAAGTACCCATGGCGGTTCGGGAGAGAAGATCACTAATATACTTATGTTGGGTGAGATATAAATCATAAGAGTGGTATGGAAAAATAAATTAATCAAAGTGAACTGTGCGACAAATAAATATGTCCTATGTGAGTATTAAAACAAAGATATCTGAGATAATTAGAGGGATACCCGAGAAACACACAAGAAGTGGAATATGGTTGTAATGATACGAATCAAATTGGGCACGTTGTGATTCACAAGTTAAAGGCTAAAAGATTTGAAAAAGTATTGAATGGGCTAATTGGAGCAATTGAAAAAACTCAAGTGGAAGCCCAAAAGAAGAGTATAATAAGATCTAAACAATATAATTCAAATTCAAATTTTAAATTTCAAATGTGAGATTTAATAACATAATAAATATTATATAATATTGAAAAATAAAATAATATATTTTTAGATATATCTAAGATAATATGCTAAGTTTAGAATATTAATTATCTTAGATATCTCTAAATAAATGTACAACAAATATCTTAATAATATTTTCTATTGGAATAATTAGTGTTTGGTATGTCAACTATAATATTTTATTTCCTTATTTATAGGATAATTAGTATTCATAATTGCCTATAAAAGATTAATTTCATAGCATTGTAAAGGCAGGTCTTTGATTTCAATAATATTGTGAGATTTATGTTTTTTTTTTCTCTTTTAAGAGAACTTTAGAATTTATCAGGGTTTTTACTTGTAGTGTTCAAGCAATCAAACTTATCATCAAGGTTTTCTAGTAGTTCTTCTTAAAGGATTTGGATGTGGCATCTACATCTATTTGTATCTTGTTTCTCAATCAAACGAGTTATATTCTATATTTTTTTTACTAGCGTCGTGAAATTTTTGGGGTATTTTCCATATTTGGTGTAGGGTGTCGTTAGTATATTGGCGGGGTTTGCATCATGAAGTTTGTGAGAAAGATAAGGGCATATATAAGGAAAGCAACAACAACAAAAAACTCGAAGTAGCGTATAAACAGGAGTAAAATAGTGTAGTAGCTCATAAGGGGATCAGAAGTGGAGAGGTCTTATGGGAAGTCAATTGATAAGGAAGACAGCAGTCTCAAAGGCGAGCGACCAATATTTGGTGGGAACATAAAAGTGAATAAGAACAGTAAAACTCATATTAATAATGTGATGATACTTGCGTTCAGCAGACCCATTTTGTTTAATTGTGTGTGGATAGTAGTTTTGATGGAGAATGCCTGTGAATTATAGCTCAGATTGGAAAGCAGTAGAGAGCAATTATTTAGCACCATCAGACTAGAGAGATTTAATCTATTGACAAGTAAATTTTCAAGTTGTAAACTAAATGCATGAAAAATATAAAGAACATCATATCATTGTTTCATAACAAAATATTATGAAAATTTACTATAATCATCCAATAAATATACATAATAGCGGTGACCTATAGAGGAAATAATGGATGATGGTTCCCAAATATTTATGTGAATTAATTCGAGGGGATTGGTACTCTTATGGTGAGTGACTAGAAATGGTTGTTGAGTAATTTGAAAACTATTTTTATCGAAACATTATTTTTAAAATACCCATTCACTAAGTTGTAGAAACTCACCCCTCTTTTTATCTCTTTTTAGGAAATAGAGAATATGACTAGGGATAATGTCACGCCTCGACCCGATTTGGTTGGATCCTCGTGATCAACCCGCCACTCTCCCGATTTACTAAAAGGTTTTCCCTTATATTATAAATTGTAAAGAGTAAGACGTTCTTTAAACCTGCATATTTTTCCAGAAATATCATAAATCAAAACTACATAGTAATTTAAATTAGTTGTACCTATCTTGTAGGCATTTAATTGTGCAAGTCCTTTAAGGTTCGGCTTTCCGGGACTTCCTAAAAGGGGTATAAGGGAGGGGGTGAGTACAACTACTCAGTGAATGGGATTCAAATCTTTTAACTTTCAAGAAAAACATTTATATGGAGTGTGCAAGACTCCTTTCTTTTCAAAAATCATTTCATTTAAAAATTCGTGTTTTTCCATTATTTCTTAGTTATCGGTGTTTCATCACCCAACACACATCCTTTATCATGAAGGTTACACACATTCGCAAGTCAGTATCACTACTGAACCCGCTAGTGGCTTTGGAGCGACTTTTCCTGCCACCCGAATAGAAGTACAACCACTTCTACCCTGGGAATGAGTGGATGTACGCGACATCCGACCCACAATCCCGAAATCGCTTCTTTGTGTCCATATGAGGACAGAGACCTCATCCTGTCCCCACCCCGGTCTCATGCGCTTTGTGCTACTCCAAATTTCGCACAGACACCTGAAACGACGATCTGCCCTTATACTCACCGGGTTGTCCAGGGCCTTTAGGACACATCACTACCCCTCATGGGCATCTTGATGATCCCGTACTCATGTGCATGCACAAACAAAGTTTTCTTAAATTACCATGTAATATGTGGTGCCATTTGTCCCAACGGTCCCAACATCCAACTCAACCTGTAGCTGTTTATCTTGACTGGTCCGAAGACCGGTCATGTCGCACTGCTACTAGTTGACTAAGTATGTCAAACCTGCCTTGGTATCATGACCAAACAATTCACTTATTAAGTTTTAATGGTATATATATATATATATATATATATATTATGTTCTTTTACGAGCCCCTGCCCGTGTCCATTGGCCTATGGCCTACTGTTCGAATTTTTTAAAAACTGGGCATTTTAGCCCTCAAGTTCCAAAACCGAGGCCCCCGGCCTATAAGAGCTATTCGAGCTCCCGTCAAGAAGGTCTCATAAATAATTTAAGCAATTGCACACAGTCAGGGGAGAACACTTCCGACAAAATAGGTTTTCATTGTCCATTATACAAACCGGTATAAGGACATCTCCATTCATAATCGATGAACGGGTTTTCAACTTCCTTCGAGGAAGTCTCATCATACCAACCAAGTATGATCTACTAACAACTGGTAAGTAGTTTTTTTTTCGCAAAATTTTCACATCACTTTCTCTAAGTGGTGATGATTAAAATACCACTAAACAGTGGGTTTTTATACCAAGGCACTTATCATCCCCAACCGGGTATGATATATAATCCTACTCACCCGATAGTGTAGTGAAATTTCACTTATTTGGGTTCTGTCCTTAGCAAGCTGGACCTCGACTGGCGTTCCCGATGTCTCGTTCTCCTACACGAGATGAACATAATTGTTCATTATTCTTTGGCCTAATAGCCCTCATTCGTTCCAAATGAATGAGAAAACCCAACTTTACATATATTTGCAATTAGGTCCCTAAAGTTAATTTTCTTTAACTTTAAGTTCCTATTGTCGGGTTTTTCCTAAATTCGAGTCTCGAAACCTTTAAAATTTATCTTAGGACCTCAAATTATTTGATTTCACACAAAGGGGTTTAATTTTCCAAATTTCCAATTTGGTCCTTCAATTTTTCCAAAATTACCATTTTGCCCTGTATTTGAATTTGCCCAAGGACATGGTGGGAAAATGGTAATTTTCCCAAACTTTCTCTAATTATTGAAATTGAGTTCCTGTATGTTCATACGATTCTAAGGAACTTTGAATCACAGATTTTAACGTTGGAACAAGCTCAAACGAAGATTTGTCGGAAAATAAACTATAGAGAGAAAAAGCTTTGATTTCTCACCGGTGAGGGCGCGACGGTGGAGCTTTTCAATCTGGGCAGATAGCTCTCCTCCAGAGGTTCTTCCTAGGATCAAGGATGACATCAATTGATGTCGAATTGGATTAGAATTTCTTCATTGAAATTCAGCCGACTCTCTCTCTAACAACGATCTAAAATTGTAAAGGGGAACCTAATTGGCTTACCTTTCGGTCCTAATTCGGCCGAGGAAGGACTGAGGAAGTGTTGGGAAGGCTTGGTTTGGCCTGAAAAGGGCTTGAAATGGCCGATTTCAGCTTGACCAAAATTGGGCAGCTTTGGTCCGCTGGAGCTACTTCACTATTCCATCATGCCGGCGCTTCTCCAACGATTCTCGGATTGAATGGAGTTTGCTACCAGATAGCTGTCTTCTCCCTGGTTTGAAAGAGTCTAACCTTTGTTCAAGTCAAAACTATAGTTCGAGCTTCACCGGGAAATGGAGCAGTAGAGAGAGAGAGAGAGAGAAGTGTTTGGGTGTGAGGAGAATGAATGGGGATGACCTCTTTATATAGGTGTAAAATCGTGTATTAAATGGGAGAGATTTATTACTAGTATTAATATTGCCATAAATTATTGGTATTAATTCTAATAATTTAATTTTAATATTAAATTATTTGTATTAATTTGAATAATTTAATTTAGGTATTAAATTATTGGTATTAATTAAATATGTATTAATTTATGCCTATTTATGATAAGAGTAGTGTGAGGTCACCCATCCTCACACTACTCTTAGGTAAGCACACTTAACTTCAAAGTTCTTATGGAATCTCGTTCACCTAAACCAATTTGGTTTTTCTATTTTAATTTGTCTTAAGTTTCTTTTCCAAGGTTTAATGAACCCTTTGGATCATTTGAAAGTTGTAAATTTCCAAATTGCTTGTTCCCAAATGATCGGGTTTGTAAACCGGCTTGGTTTTCTTACTCGGTTTGACCAGTTCTTTTTCCGGTTTTCCTTAACTAAAAAATGCGAGTTTTACAGATAAAACCAAGCCTTACCCTCTATCAGATATGCTTAATTTCTCTTAAGCTTGCATTATATTTTAAATATGTCTTGTAAACACCGTCCTTTAGTAATGAGAAAACTGGTGAAAGAACCGGTCAAATTGAATCTATAAACCGAATTGGTCTAAAAACCCGATTTTTAGGGGACAAGCAAATTTGAAAATTTATATCCGGTTTATGAATCGAGTTGATTCATTGAACCGAAACCGATAGAGAATGGGTAAACCAAGACTTTTATGGATCCCTTAAGATTCAAAGAGATTTATAATCCTTGGGAAGGAACCTTAGAACAATGTGGGAGAGAAAAACTAGATCAATTCGGGTGAACCGAACACAAACCGGATTAAATTGGTTTAAGAACCGAGCCTGTTTATGAACTGGAATCGATTAAGAGATGGTAAACTGGGAATTTTATGGACTCTAAGTGAACTAAGGAGTCAGAAAAGACATGGAAATGGACTTGTGAAGGAATTGGGGATGAAAACCAAACCGGTTCAGGTGAACCGGATTTGAACCGGTTTGAACCACTATTGAACCGGATCCTAAATTCATTTTTCTAGGAGGCTTAATTAATTAAAATTTGAGATTTGAGGCCACAATTAGATAGAAAATGAATTTAGAAATTTTTAGATTTTAAAAACTCGGTCGAATGAGGGGTGAACCGGTCGGTTTAAGCTTTGAACTCGGTTCGGAACAGTGTCATCTTCTTCCTTAGGATAACAGCACCGTTCACTCGCCGGGAAACTGAAGAAATATCGGTGAAGAAGAAACACTTCTTTTTGCATTTCAGGTCTTCAATTCCTATCATAATAGTGCCAAACGGATGGCCAACGGGTCCCCGAGCTCCCTATATATAGAGCCTCTCTCCATTCATCATCTCCACACTTTAAAAGCTCACATTCTCTCATTTGCTCAATTTTCTGGCAAAGCTCGAACCAAAGCTCCAATATAGGGTCAATTCTGAGCCAAAGAAAGTGAGGTTGGGTTCATTAGAACTAGGGAGAAGTCAGCTACACGGTGGTGGCGTCTGTTCGTCCTGAGAGTTGCCGGAGAAGCACTAGCGTGATCAAATAGTGAAGCAGCTCCGACAGACCGAAGTTGCCCTATTTTGGCCGAGTTGAAATTGGCCAAAATCGAACCCTCCTCATGCCAAACCAAGCTCTCCTGACACCTCCTTAGCCCTTCCATGGCCGAATTAGGACTAAGAGGTAAGCCAATTCGGCTCCCCTTTACAATTTCAGATCGTTGTTAGAGAGAGAGTCGGCCGAATTTCAATGAAGAAATTCTAATCCAATTCAATATCAATTGATGTCATTCTTAATCCTAGGAAGAACCTCTAGAGGAGAGCTACCTGCCCAGATAGAAAGCTCCGACCGTCGCGCCCTCACCAGTGAGAAATCGAAGCTTCCTCTCTCTACAGTCTGTTTTCCGACGAAGCTCCGTTTGAGCTTGTTCTGGCATTAAAATCTAGGATTCAAAGTTCCTTAGAATCGTATGAACATGTAGGAACTCAATTTCAAGTCCAATTTCAATAATTAGATGTGTTTGATTGGTCAATTTGATTAAATCAAATTCGGCAGTGTTGAAGAGTTGAAATTGGGGGAAAATTGGGGAAATTTGGGGATTTTCAAAAATTCGAAGGACCAAAATGTAATTTTCTAAAATTGAGGGTCAATTCGTCATGATAAGAATATTAGAGGGCCAATTAAGAAATTTTAGAAATTTTGGGGCAAAATTTACCATTTTTCTAAAGAAGGGGCAAAATGGTAATTTTGGAAAAATTGAGGGACCAAATTGGAAATTTGGGAAATTAAACCCCTTTGCGTGAAATTAAATAATTTGAGGTCCTAAGATAAATTTTAAAAGTTTCGGGACTCAAATTTAGGAAAAACCCGACAATAGGGTCTTAAAGAAAAATAACTTTAGGGACCTAATTGCAAATATATGTAAAGTTGGGCTTTCTCATTCATTTGGAATAAATGAGGGCTATTAGGCCAAAGAATAATGAACAATTATGTTCATTTCATGTAGGAGAATGAGACATCGAGAACGCCAGTCGAGGTCCAGCTCGCTAAGGACAGAACCCGACTAAGTGGAATTTCATTTCACTATTGGGTAAGTGGGATTATATATCATACCAGTTGTGGATGATAAGTACCTCGATATAAAAACCCATTGTTTAGTGGTATTTTAATCATCACCACTTAGAAAAAGTGATGTGAAAATTATGCAGAAAAACTATTTACCAGTTGTAAGTAAATCATACCCAATTGGTATGATGAGACTTCCTCGAATGAAGTTGAAAACCCGTTAATTGGTTAAGAACGATGATGCCCTTATACTGGTCGGTATAATGGACAGTGAAAACCTATTTTGTCGGAAGTGTTCTCCCCTGACTGTGTGCCAATGCTTAAATTATTTTGGAGACCTTGACGGGAGCTCGAATAGCTCTTATAGGCCAGGGGCCTCGGTTTTGGAACTTGAGGGCTAGAATGCCCAATTTTTTAAAAACTCGAATAGTGGGCCATAGGCCAATGGACACGAGTAGGAGATCGTAAACGAATATGATATATATGTGCCATTAAACCTTAATAAGTAAATTGTTTGGTTATGGTACCAAGGCAGGTCCGACATACTTAGACAACCAGTAGCAGTAAGACATGACCGATCTCTGGACCAGTCAAAACAAATAGCTGCCGGTTGAGTTGAAAGTCGAAACCGTTGGGACTAATGGCACCACATATTACATGACAATTTAAGAAAACTTTGTTTGTGCATGCACTATGAGTATGAGATCATCAAGACGCCCATGAGGGGTAGCGATGCGTCCTAAGGGCCTTAGATGACCCAGTGAGTATAAGGGTAGATCGTCGTTTTGGGTGTCTGTGCGAAATTTGGAGTAGCACCAAGCGCATGAGACTAGGGTGGGGACGGGATGAGATCTTTGTCCTCATATGGATACGAAGAAGCGATTTTGGGATTGAGGGTTGGATGTCACGTACATCCACTTATTTCTAGGGTAGAAGTGGTCGTGCTTCTATCTGGGTGGCCGGTAAAGTCACTCCAAAGCCACTAGTGGATTCAGTAGTCGTACTGACCTGTGAATGTGTGTAACCTTCATGATAAAGGATGTGTGTTGGGTGATGACACACCGTAGTAACTAAGAAATGATGGAAAAACCCGAGATTTTAAATAAAAGTATTTTTGAAAGAAAGGAGTCTGGCACACTCCATATAGATGTTTTTCTTAAAAGGTAAAAGTAGACCTTTGAAAAACCCATTCACTAAGTTATAAAAACTCACCCCTCTTTTCTAGCCCTTTTCAGTAAAAGAGAAAATTACTAGAAGTAACACCGAGCCTTACCCTTTATCAGGTATGCTTAAATTTTTCTTTAAGCTTGCATTTTATTTGATATATGTCTTCCAGGGAACAAGGTTGAAATTTTTCCTGGCTCCTCTCGACTAAAAGAAGGGGGAAACTCCTCTTGAACCGAGAAAGAGTGGCGGGTTATTCACGGGGATCCAACCAAACCAGGTTGGGGTGTGACATGTCTTTCCAAGGAACAAGGGTGAAAGTACGTGTAGCTCCTCTTGAGTTTAAGGAGGAAACTCCTCTAGAATCAGGAGAGCGACGGGTTGCTCACGAGGATCCGACCAAACCGGGTCGGGGCATAACAACTTGAGTGGTATTAGAGCCTAGTTCCCTTGACATTAACCCAACTTTAAACTATGGTGTAGGAAGGAGAGTTCCTAGGAAGTTCGCGTGAAATCTAGTCCAACACCCATAACCCTGAAAAAGACACCCAACCCGAGGGAGGAAGCCCTACAAAAGTTCTTAAAAGGCAAAAAATGAGTACCCAAGGACATGGTGGAAGACTACCGGAAACTAGTAGGAGCCTTGTTGGAACTGGAACGCATCATATACCCTCCTCCCAGACAAGAGGAACCAATATCACATCCTAGAAGCCCAACCCCTCCTCCTACAGTCCCACAACAACTAGAGGGGAACCCTTCCTTAGGTACGGATTGGAGGCCATACATGAAATCTATACTATTAGGGAATATGGATGGACCCCAACCAATTCCTCAGAGCCTTCTGATCAAGAGTCCCACAACCGTTCTAGGGTTAATTCTAGTCCTATGACCCCAAGGGATTAGGAGGTAGAAAATTCTTGTAATAAGCCAAGTATGACAAAAAAATATTTATTTAATAAATGAAAGTGAATTTTTTTTAAAACTTCTAAGTTCCTTGATAAATTCAAAACAAAAAGAGTATGATAATAAAGATTAAACTAAAAGGTAGGAAATTACCTAAGGATGAAAAGGCGGGTTATTTATAGTTAACCTCAACCCTTAAGACTTACCCTCAGAAGTACGATAAGGAAGAATCCATTCAAGAAAAAGGAAAAAGAAGTTGAGAAGCAATTATCAAAGAGTATAGATTCATGGAGAGTCCAAGGAGTTAAAGACATGCTTAAAGAATAAGAGTAAGGAAAAACAAGAAGGAGTGGAATATGTCAAGGGGAACCAAAAGAATAGATGCTGAACAAGAAGAAAAAGAAATAAGAATGGGGAAACACCAAGGATTATCATGACCACCAAGGAAAGATGGAAAGAAAGTAGAATAACAAGAAGGCCCAGGTATAACAACTACTTGCAAAGAACTAAGATACGGTTTCTTAGGAGACTCCATAAGGTAGGAAGACTTGTGGAAAGCAAAGGTATGGACCAAAAGATGAAGAAAAGCCAGAGTGGATGAACCATACAAGATCCCCAAGTTTAAGTGAAGACTTGAAAAGAGAGAACTTCTAAAGAAAGGTAGGGTGATCAAACAAAAGAATCCAAAAACGGAAGACACGAGAAGGAGGGTGAGAGTATGGAGTTGGATTGAGGAAGGAGAAAGCTCCAGGTTAAGAAAAACAATTGAGGAAGTGTCGCAAAAGATCGAGTCGAATAGGGACTTCAGTAAGATGTACAAGTAACTAAGTGAGTGTTTGGGATGGTTAGGTATGACATTCTTGTAGGAGGACATGGGAACTCAAATAGGAATTTTAGACAAATTCAATTGAAGAGAATAAATTCCTATTAACCAAGTCGTTCGAAAGAAATAACGAAGCTATAATAAGAACTGGGGAGTAGAAGGGAATACTCCCTAATCGAGACAAGAGAGGAATACCAAGGACACGAAGATACAAAAGATTTTGATACAAGAAGAGTAAGAGATTCACCTCAAATGAATAATTAAGTTTTGAGAGCAAATGAGAATAAGGTAAGATAAATGAAAAGTACTTGTAGAATCTAAAGAGTAAAGATAAGTTGGTGAAGATAGTGACTAGGAGGGACATTTGGGAGTGAGTATTCACAATATTAAAGTTTAGAAGGAAATTCGGGGAGAAAAGAAGTGTAAAATTTAATTGTATTTTTTAGTATTTCTTATTTTTAAAAATTTATTTTATATTAAGTATTTATTACGATTTTAGTTTAACTTATTATTTTTAATTAATTTTATGGTTTGTCTTGGAAGATGTTTTTAATTTTTAATTAAAAGAAGATGTTTGTCTTTTTGAGTGATTTTTATGATTTTTGTATATTAAACGACCACTCCTGTTTTTGGTGTTTCTTTTTCTTTTCTATTACATTTTTGGAGTTTCTTGATATTATATATAGTTGTTTCTTATTGTTTTATATATATTGAATGATCATAACGATTTTTCTCATTTATGTGTAGATTTTAGTGTTTCTTGTTTTTTAAAATTTATTATATTTTAAGTATTTATTTTTATTTGAGGCATTTCTTTGTATATATCTTATAATTTCTTGTTGTTCATTTATTTATTTCTTATTATTTTTATTATTTCCTTATATTTTAGTTTAACTTACTATTTTTTTATAATTAATTTGCCAATTCTCTTTGATATTTTTTTAATTTTTTGTTGTTTCATCATTTATTGAGTCTTTTTTAGTGATTCCTACCATTTTTATATAATCAACAATCCTACCTATTTTTGGAGTTTCTTTTTTATATCTATGTGTTTATTAGTTTTTTAGACTTTATTATTATTTTATGCGGTTTTTTCCTATTTATTGTGTATATTTGAATGTATTAGTTATTTAGGTATTTATTAATTTTGTTTTGGAGTTTCTAAAATATTTTTTTTGTTACTTACTATTTTTAATAATTTAGATTGTTTATTTTTGAATTTTTATATTATTTTTATTGTCACATACTTTTTTTGTTTGCTTTGATTATTTTTTACCATTTATATTGTTCTTGTTATTTTTTAACATTTATAATATTTTATGTTTTCTTATTATATTTATTTTATTTAAATTAGTTTTATTTTTTATTGTAATTAGTTTTACATCTTATTTGAGAATTTTTATTTTTAATATTTCATACTATTTCGGGTTATTTTTATTTATTCATATAATTTTTTATGTTTGAAATGTTTATAACTATTTTTGTTATATGTTTGTATTTTTTAATTTTTCTTATTTTTTTAAAAATTTATGTTTTTTAAATATTTTTTACTATTTATGATATTTTTTTAATTTATTTCACAATTTTATGTTTATCATTTATTTTTAATATTTTCTTACATTTCAGTTTAACTAACTATTTATGTAATTATTTATACATTTTTTTTACTTTTTTTAGTGCTTCATAGCATTTGGAGTATGTTTAAGTGACACTTACCATTTTCGTATGTCTAATGATCCTTTTTATTTTTGGCAACTTTTATGTGCATATTACCAACTTTAAATTTCTTAGTATTTTAAGCGATTTATTCCTATTTATAGTTTTTTTAATATATCTATTTTGTTGGTTATTTATGTATTTCTTAACTTTATTTTGTAATTTCAAATATTTTTAATTTTACTTACTATAATTAGTGATTTTATTACTATTTGTTTTCAAAATTTTATATTATTTTTTATTATCTCATACATTTTGAGATGTTCTTATTTATTCTATTTATTTTTTGTCTTCAATAATACCACATATTTTTTGTATTTCGTTGAAATTTTGTGTGTTACATGTTATTTTTTGAATTTTATAATATTTTAAGTATTTTTTTATTATTTTTAATTTTTATTTAAATTTATTATATTTATTTAAAATTATTTATTTTATATTTCATTTATAAATTTTTATTGTGTCATATTATTTTAAATTATTTTCTTTAAATCTTATCATTTCTTATATCATAAATAATCGCAAATATTTTCTCAATTTATTGTATTTTTCAGTATTTTTTAATTTTTTTGATATATAATAAAATAGTAGTAAACATTTTAAACATAAAAAAAATGTAAGAATAGATGAAAATAACCCGAAATAGTATGAAATAAATAACAAACAAGATGGAAAATTAATTATAATAAAAAAATACAAATAATTTAAATAAAACCAAACATAATAAAAAAATATAAAATATTAAAAAATAACAAAGAATGCAAAAAAATCACAACGAAACACCTAAAATCTATGAGATCATTCAAAACAAAAAATGGTAAAAAATAATTAAAAGCAAACCAAAAAAGTATGTGACAATAAAAATATTATAAATATTCAAAAATAAATAATATAAATTATTAAAAATAGTAAGTAACAAAAACCATTTTAGAAACTCCAAAACAAAATTAAGAAACACCTAAATAACCAATAAGAGATTATATGATACATTCAAATATATACAACAAATAGGAAAAAATTGTAAAAAAATAATAATTAAGTCTAAAAAAGTAATAAACACATAAAAATAATAAAGAAACTCAAAAAATAGGTGGGATCGTTGAATATATAAAAATGGTAGGAATCACTAAAAAGACTATAAATGATGAAACATAAAAAATGAAAAAAAATTCATAGACAAACCGCAAAAGAAGACAAATGAGTAGAAAAAGGGAAGAGTATTTTGAATTTATAAAACAACTATTTTAGTGTGAAACATGCGTGCTTGAGTAAAACATGTGATGAAAAGTTGAAAGGTTCTTTTCTTTTTAACAATTATCAAGATCACAAGGCCCAACTAAAAGGAAACACTATGAAAGAAGAATATTCCATACTGCCTATTCAAAACCTAGTGTTGAAATCAATGAAAAGTGAAATGAAACAAATAGTGAATTTTGAATTTGAGCCAATTCATACGCGAATGGATCGCTTGGAGGAAGGTGTGAGATGATGTTCACATCAGCATACTTCCACGGAAAGACCGTTGAGCATTCAATCTCGATGCTTCAATCTATAGGAACTAGGGGAGTTCGATGATCTCCAAGTTAATCGTGATAACCTCAATATCAATTCCTTCAATCAACATACTACTTGGGACAAACCGTGTATTGGTGATATCTTGGACAACCAATGTGATAATTTATTTTATACACGTTGTTTTTTGAAAAATAAGGTTTGTTCTGTTAATATAGATGGGGAAAGCTGCACTAACTTTGCTAGCACCGAGCTTCTGGAGAAGTTGGCATTACATACAATGAAGCATCCAAATCCATATCAAATTTGAAGGCTGAATGATCAACCCAAACTCAAGGTAACCCAACAGGTGATAGTGTCCTTCTCTATTGAGAAATATCAAGATTAAGTATTATGTAATGTAGTACCAATGCATACATGTCATATTATATTGGGAGAACCTTGGTAGTTAGATCGTCAAGTTACATATGATAGGTTAATAGATAGGTACTCATTCGTGATGAATAATTGACCAATATCTCTTGTACCTCTAACTTTACAACAAGTTTTTTAGGATCAGTTGAAAAAGAAAAGAGCAGAAAAACAAGAAGAGAGAAAAGCCAAAATTGAAAAGAAAGAGAGAGAAGGCAATATTAAAAAAGAAGAGAAAAAAATAGAGTTGAAATTGAAGAGAGAAAAGACAAAATTGAAAATGATGAGAGAAAAGGCAATGTTGAAAAGGAAGAGAGAAAAGCCACAATAAAAAGAAAAGAGAGTAAAAAAAATTATGCAGAGAAAAAGTGAGATCAAGATAGATATAATTTCAGATCATATCCTTATAGTACTTGTGTAAAAGGATTTATTTTTTACTAACCATATTGTCAGATATTTGTCAAGCATTAGTATTTTTCTTATGCAGGAATTCAAGAATGTCATTTCTAAGATGATAACTCCTGGTTTTCCACTAGTTCGAGAAATCAAGTATCAAATTTAACACCAAATCCTAAATTTGAAGAAGTTGGGATATGCACGGGATAACATGATTTCAAGTGTTGTGCAACTGCCTAAGAAAGATAATATTTTGCGAAAGTGTGTTAATTTTTTAATCATCAGTCGTATGAAGGTAATGTATCTTCACCCTATTGCTCGATTAAATATTATGGTAGATGAGTTGCATGGAAACTGTTTGTTTCTAAAATTTGATCACAAGAGTGAATATTCTCAAATTCGAATGAAAGAAAATTGTGGATTGAAAACTATATTAAAAGTAAAACATAGTTTATATGAATGGTTGATTATGATTTTTGGTTTGACTAATGTATCTAACATTGTTATGAGGTTAATAAATTTTGTCTTGCATGCTTTTATTGAAAACTTTGGTGACATATATTTTACTAAAATCATCTCTCCTTTTTGGGGGAGCGGAGCAATCAAAGAATGAACCAAAAAAGAAATTATTATTCTAGAATGCTTATTCCTCACAATGGCTCCTATGGAGACATTACAATGGCAATTAGGATCTCACAACATGGTAACACCAATGATAATTGAATTACCTCACTGTGCCATCACCGAGGAAGCTTCTTCTACTAATTACAATGTTCCCCTTAGCAGTGAGGGTACTTTTGGGGGAAACTCCGGCTGGACATCTATCCTAGGGAGCAACTATGGATATACAACAATTACTTAGACAAACATGAAAGATATTTAAAAATTGACTTGCAAGTTTTTAGGAAAGATTACTTGTTTGCCAATTTGAAGAATTGTGTATTGTGTTCGGATAAACTTGTATTTCCTGGATATGTTATAAGTTTTGAAGGTATTGGTCAATGCATATTTCGTATAATTTATGGTCGAAAGAGTTTGAGATTTACACAGATCATGAATATCTTAAGCACATCAAGAAGCAACACATACTGAATAAACGTAATGCAAGGTGGGTGAAATTCATTTATACATCCATTTATGTGATCAAGTGTAAGCAATGTGTAAAAAATGTAGTTGCTGAGACATTATCTAGAAGGTACATTTTGCTTACAATCATTGATATTAAATTGCTTAGTTTTCATTATTTTAGGGAATTGCATGCAAATGATCGTGATTTTTGTGAAGTTATTGAAACAGAATTTGAAAAGATTTATTTGCAAAATGTGTATCTATTTTTGGAAAATAAATTATACATCCATCAATTTTCTTTATGAGTTAATTGTTAGGGGATCATATGTTGGTGGACATATTGGACAATTTGGGGTAGCTAAGATGATTGCAATTTTATTTTTTAACAGTAAATATGAAAACTAATATTAGGAAAATTTGTTTTCAATGCATTACATGTAAAGAAATTAAATTCAAGCAACAATTTCATTTCTTTAGCACTTCTATTTGAATTTTTAAAGTACCTCCATTTATTGATATCTATATGAATTTTGTTAAAGAATTAACTATAAATAATAGGATGAGAGAATTATTGATTATGGACATTAACCAATTCTCAACAATCGCACATTTAAATGAAGATGCATCAAATGTTGTTGTTTTATTCTTTAGATAACATGTTATATTGCATGATATAACTAGAATTATTCTATCAATTGTGATTCTATGTTATTTAGTTACTCTTGGAATACTTCGTTGGATACAAAACTTCTATTTTCATCTGCATGTTTACCACATGTTGTGTTTACAAATAATCGTTATATTTTTTTCAGTGACTAAGTTATCACCATTGGAGATTATCTATGATTTTAATCCATTGGATAGAAAATGACAGACTCAAGAAAATATTAATCTAGACAACAAGAGTTTCAAGAAGGTTATTTTTTATCCAGGGATTTAGATTAGTCTACATCCGAGGAATGAACAGTTTATGGAGAGGAAATCATCAAAATTCCTTAGATTATAGGGATCATTTAAAGCATTTAAACTCCTCAGTAATAATTACAATAGGAAATTATCTCATAAATATATTGTTAACTATAGTTTAAATATTTCTAATTTAATGCCTTTTGATGTAGGTGATGAAATAACTAAAGATTTGAGGACAAATCATTTTCAAGAAGGGGAGAATGATGTGAATCCGATTAAATAGACTACAAATTTACAAGTTCAATCAACCAATCCTGCAATAAAGATGAACAATTTGTCACCAAATGAGATAAATGATCATTTGAGACAGTAAGAGGGCCCAATCACAAGTTTAAGGGCTAAAAGATTAAAAGAAAATTTATATGGGTTGATTAAAGAGATTGAAGAAATTCCAAGTGGAAGCCCAATAGAGAAGCCCAAGAAAAGGTCTAAATTTAATTAATAAGGAGAGATTTATTAATATAGTAAATCTTTTAGGATATTAAATAATAATTTTATATATTTAATTAGTCAAATTTAGATTTTTAAAGCAATTATTAAAATAACCTAGATATTTACATTAAATGAAAAGTCATAAGGTTGGCATGTAACCATAATATATTTTTCCTTGTTTTTAGGCTATTCATTTGTTATCTGTGTCTATAAAAGGAATACTCCAAAGCATTGAAAGAATGAACCAAAAAAGAAATTATTATTCTAGAATGCTTATTCCTCACAATGGCTCCTAGGGAGACATTACAATGGCAATTAGGATCTCACGACATGGTAACACTGATGATAATCGAATTAGTGAAGAGTGAAATGAAATAGATAGTGAATATTGAATTTGAGCCATTTATACGCGAATTGATCGCTTGTAGGAAGGTGTGAGACGATACTCACATCAACATACTTCCATTGAAGGACCGTTGAGCATTCAATCTCGATGCTTCAATCCACAAGAACTAGGGGAGTTCAATGATCTCCAAGTTAATCATGACAACCTCAATATCAAATCATTCAATCAACATACTACTCGAGACAAACCATGTATTGGTGATATCTTAGACAACCAATGTGAGAATTTATTTCATACATGTTATTCTCTGGAAAATAAGGTTTGTTATGTTATTATAGATGGGGAAAGCTACATTAACTTTGCTATCATCGAGCTTGTGGAGAATTTGGCATTACATATAATGAAGCATCCAAAGCCATATTAAATTCAAAGGCTGAATAATCAACACAAACTCAAGGTAACCCAACAGGTGATAGTGTCCTTCTCTGTAAACCCCATCCCTTGAAGATAAGGAAACTGGAGAAAGAACCGGTCAACTCGAGTGAGAAAACCGAACCGGTTCACAAACCCCAATTGTTAGAGAAAGCGAAAATTAGGAAATTTACAACTATCGAGTGACCCAAAGAGTCATGAAAACCTTGGAAAAGGACTGGAATATTTTGGAAGAGAAAACCAATCCGATTCAGGTGAATAGGATCTGAACCAAATTGAACCAATTTGAACAATCGTTGAACATGATGCTAAATTCATTTTTCTAGGTGGCTTAAAATATTAAAATTGATGAATTGGAGTCACCATTATATAGAGAATGAATTTAGAAATTTTTAATTTTGAAAGCCTCGGTCAAATTGGACCTGAACCGACCAATTTAATCATTGAACCTAGTTTGGATCGGTACTATCCAGTTCGGAACAGTGTTGTCTTCTTCCTCTAGACGATGGCATTCTTCACTCGCCAGAAAAATGAACAGCGCTGGTAGAAAGGAAACTTTTCTATTCATGACATTTTAAGCCATCAATGAGCGTCATTAAGGTACCAAACAGGCGGTTGAAAAGTCCCCAAGCTCTCTATATAAAGAGCTCATCTCCATTCATTCTCCTCACACTTGAAAACTCTACTCTCTCTCAACTACTCCATTTTTTGATGAAGCTCGAACCAGTGCTCCAACATCGAGGTTTTTCTAAGCCTTAGAAGATAGGGTCGGGTTCCTTAGATTCGGGGGGAAGTCAGCTACTCGATGGCAGTCTCCATTTGATATGAGGACCACCGGAGAAGTGTCAGCGTAATAAAATAATTAAGCAGCTCCGGCGAACCGATGCAGCCCTATTTCGGCCGAGCTAAAATCAGCCAAATTTATCCCTCCTCAGGCCAACCCAAGCTCTCCCAACACTCTCATAGCCCTCACACGACTGAATTAGAGCTGAAAGGTAAGACAATTCGGCTTCCCTCTGTAATTTTTTATCAGCGTTAGAGAGAGAAACGATTAAACTTCACCGACCAAATTCTCAATCAATTTGACATGAATTGTTACAATTCTTGATCTTAGGAGGAACCTCGGGACGAGAGCTACCTGCCCCGATCGAAAGCTCGGACCATCGCACCTCCGAAAGAAAGCTTTCAAAGCTTTCTCTCTCCCAATTATCTGGCGAAGCTACGTTTGAGCTTGTTTTGGCCTCAATTCATGCGATTCAAATCTCAATTGAATCATATGGATGTGTAGGAATTCAATTATACCTTCAATTTCAACAATTAACCTCGATTGGATGGTCAATTTGATGAAATCAAATTTAGCGAGTTTGAAAGGGGGAAATTGGGGGAAATTAGGAATTTTGTAAAATTGAGGGACCAAATTGCAATTTCCCAATATTGAGGGTCAATTGGCCGTGAAAAGAATGTTGGAGGACTAATTAATCGATTTTTAAAAATAATTGGGGTCAAATTGCCATTTTTGTAAAGTATGGACAAAATGGTAATTTTTGAAAAGTTGGGCACCAAATTGGAATTTTGGAAAACTTGAACCACTTAAAAAATGTTGAGTAAATTGAGGGCCCAAAGTGAATTTTTTGAAGTTTCGGGACTCAATTTGGCGAAAAGTTAGCATAAGGGACCTAAAGACAAGGAAAAAGAACTTTAGGGACCTAAATACAATTAAATAAAAATTTTGGCCATTTTCGTTTATACGAGAGGAATGAAGGCTATCATGACAAATATTAAGAGATAAGGATGTCCCAATCGTGTAGGAACACAAAGGACCAAAACACTAGCAATGATAATCTAGCGTAGAGGCAAAACCCGAATAAGAAGGAATACACTGCAATTATCAGGTGAGTGGGATTTATTCACATCACACCTAGTTGGTGTGATGGATGGAAAGTTTATTTTTGTCAAAAGTGTTCTCCCCTTATTGTGTGCCAATGCTTAAAAATTTTGGGAGACCTTCTTGACGAGAGCTAGAACAACTCAAATAGGCTAGAGGCCTCAGTTTTGTAACTTTAGGGATAAAATGCCCAATTTTGGAAAATCACGTACAGTGGGCCCAAGGCTAGTTGGCACGAGCAAGAGCTCATAAACAAACATGATCTATTTATGCCATGAAAATTCTAAATGAATGGAATGTGTGATTTCACCATGGTACCAAGATAAGACCGACATACTCGATGGACTGGCGAAAGTGCGTTAGGGCCAGGTCGATGGATGAAGTGGTGAAAGTCCACCAAGTACCCCCACCTACTCGGTCTAACTTCAATCCTTCTCAATGGATGAAGTGGATAGTTGAGTGTGAGGTAGAGGTGTTAAGGTGGTACAGACCGGAGGCCATACATGAAGTTCATCCCATAAGGGAATATGGATGGACCTCAACAAGCTTCTCAGAGAAATTAGACCATGAATGTCATGCTCCGACCTGGTTTGGTCGAATCCCCGTGAACAACCCACCACTCTTCTCGGTTTACTAAAGGTTTTCCCCTCCTTTTAAACCCGGGAGGAGTAAGGCGTCCTTTAAACTTGTACCTTTCCTGGAATAGATAAATCAAAACTACATAAAAAATTTTAACTTACATACCTGTCTTGCAAGTGTGACTAATAGGAGGTCTTTGGGTAGGTTTCCCTTGGTTACCTAAAACGGGATATAAGGGAGGGGTGAGTTTAATGACTCAGTGAATGGGTATTTTGTAAACCCCGCACATTTTGAGTTAAGGAAAACCGGGAAAAGAACCGGTCATATTAAACCTTTCGGTTTACATTTGGGAATAAACAATATGGAAATTTACAACTTTCGGGTGATCCAAAGGGTTCATTAAACCTTGGAAAAGAAATTTAAGAAAAACTAGAAAATAAAAACCAAATTGGTTTAGGTGAACTTGATTCCATAAGAACTTTAAAGTTAAGTGTATTTGCCTTAGAGTAGTGAGGATGGGTGACCTCTTGGGAAGTATGATTTTTTGTAACCCGAAATTTCGGTTTATCATAAATAGCCATAAATTAATATATATTAAATTATTAGAATTAATACCAAAATTTAATTATTAGAATTAATACCAATAATTTATGGCAATATTAATACTAGTAATAAATCTCGCCCATTTAATACACGGGTTTTACGCCTATATAAAGAGGTCATCCCCATTTAATTCTCCTCACACCTTAACACTTTCTCTCTCTCTCTACTGCTCCATTTCCCGGTAAAGCTCGAACCAGAGCTTCGACTTGAACAAAGGTCGGGCTTTTTAGAACCAGGGAGAAGATAGCTATTTGATAGCAAACTCTAGTCAATCTGAGAATCGTTGGAGAAGCGCCGACATGATGGAATAGTGAAGCAACTCCGGCGGACCGAAGCTGCCCTATTTCAGCCAAGCTGAAATCAGCCATTTCAAGCCCTCCTTAGGCTAAACTAAGCCCTCCCAACACTTCCTCAGCCTTTCCATGGCTGAATTAGGACCGAAAGGTAAGCCAATTCGGCTCCCCTTTATAATTTTCGATTGGTGCTAGAGAGAGAGTCGACCGAATTTCAATGATGAAATTCTAATCCAATTCCGCATCAATTGGTGCGATTCTTGATTCTAGGATGAACCTCAGGATGAGAGCTATCTGTCCAGATCGAAAGCACGAACCGTCGTGCCTTCACCGGTGAGTAATCTAAGCTTTCTCTCTCTATAGTTCATTTTCCGGTGAAGCTCCGTTTGAGCTTGTCCCAACATTAAAACTTGCGATTCACATTTCTGAAGAATCGTATGAACATGTAGAAACTCAATTTCAACTTCAATTTCAACAATTGGAAATGTTTGATGGGTCAATTTGATTAAATCAAATTCGGTTGTGTTAAGAAGTTGGAATTGGGGGAAAATTGGGGATTTTCGAAATTCAAAGGACCAAAATGAAATTTTATGAAATTGAGGGTCAATTGGGCATGAAAATAATGTTGGAGGACCAATTGAGAAATTTTTGGGGAAAAATTTACCATTTTTGTAAAGGAAGGGCAAAATGGTAATTTTGGACAAGTTGGGGGACCAAATTGGAAATTTGGGAAATTAAACCCCCTTTTGTGAAATGGAATAAATTGAGCTCCTATGATAAATTTTAGAAGTTTCGGGACTCAATTTGAGGAGAAACCGGCATTTGGGACTTAAAGTTAAAGAGAAATAACTTTAGCGACCTAATTGCAAATAAATGAAAGTTTGACTTTCTCATTCATTTGGAATGAATGAAGGTGATTACGCCGAAGGATAATGAACCAAGATGTTCATATCGTGTAGGAACGCGAAATACTGGGAACGCCAGCAATGACAAGCTCGCGTGAATACAAAGAACCAGTCTAGTGGAATTCACAGCATTAACGGGTGAGTGGGTTTACTAACATCATACCCGGTTGGGATGATGAGCACACCTTATAATTTAAAAACCACTTATCGGTTGTGAGTGGGTTTACTAACATCATACCCGGTTGGGATGATGAGCACAACTTAAAGATAAAAACCACTTATCGGTTGTGAGTGGAAATTTTATATCACACCTGGTAGGGGATGATAAGTACCTCGGTATAAAAACCCACTGTTTAGTGGTATTTTAATCATCACCACTTAGAGAAAGTGATGTGAAAATTATGCGAAAAAAAACTACTTATCGGTTGTAAGTAGATCATACCCGGTTGGTATGATGAGACTTCCTCGAAGGAAGTTGAAAACTCGTTCATCAGTTATGAACAAAGATGTCCTTATACCGATTGGTATAATGGACAGTGAAAACCTATTTTGTCAAAAGTGTTCTCCCCTGACTGTGTGCCAATGCTTAAACTATTTGGGAGACCTTCTCGACGAGAGCTCGAATAGTTCTAATAGGCCAGGGGCCTCGGTTTTGGAACTTAGGGGGCTAAATGCCCGATTTTGAAAATCTCGTACAGTGGGCCCAAGGCTAGTTGGCACGAGCAGGAGCTCGTAAATGAACATGATATATGTGCCATAAAACTTAATAAGTGAATTTTTTGGCCATGGTACCAAGATAGGACCAACATGCTCAGTCAACTAGAGGTAGTGCGACATGACAAGTCGACGGACTAGTCAAGACAAACAGCTACGGATTGAGTTGAGAGTCGAGGCCGTTGGACTAGTGGCACCACATATTACATGGCAACATAAGAAAACATTGTTTGTGCATGCACTGTGATTACGGGATCATCAAGACGCCCATGAGGGGTAGTGATGCGTCCTAAGGGCATTGGACGACCTGGTGGCTATAAGGACAGTTCGTCGTTCCAGGTGTTTGTGCGAAATCTGGAGTAGCACTAAGCGCATGAGACCGAGGTGGGGACAGGATGAGGTCTCTGTCCTCATACGGACACGAAGAAGTGATTTCAGGATTGTGGGTTGGATGTCGCATACATCCACTCATTCCCAGGGTAGAAGTGGTCGAATTTCTATCCGGGTGGCAGGAAAAGTCGCTCCGAAGCCACTAGCGGGTTTAGTAGTGATACTGACTTGCGAATGTGTGTAACCTTCATGATGAAGGATGTGTGTTGGGTGATGACACACCGATAACTAAGAAATAATGGAAAAATCCAAATTTTTAAATGAAGGGATTTTTTTTAAAAGAAAGGAGTCTGGCACACTCCATATAAATGTTTTTCTTAAAAGTCAAAAGCTTTTAAAAACCCATTCACTGAGTAGTCGTACTCACCACCTCCCTTATATCTCTTTCAGGAAATCCCGGAAAGTCTCCCCTTAAGGACCGTCAACTAAGATGTCTGTAAGACAAGTATGTAAAGTTTTAAATTTCATGCAGTTTTGATTATGCTATTCCAGGAAAAAGGTGCAGGTTAAAGGACGCCTTACTCTTTACGGTTTACAATAAGGGGAAACCTTTTAATAAACCGGGAGAGTGGCGGGTTGATCATGGGGATCCGACCAAACTGGGTTAGGGCGTGACATATTTAAAGTTTGACTTTTAGGGAAAATATTTGAATTGGGTTTGCCAGACACCTTATTTTCTTTTAAAATAATTCATCCTCAAAATATCAATTTCATAGCCATTACTCACTCCTCAACCATAATCGGTGTGCTTATCAACCAACATACGCCCTTCACCATGAAGGGAACACGCATTAATAAAACTATTTGTCTGTATGAGGATAGAGACCATATCTCGCTCTCGTGTGCATAAAACTCAAACACAGAAGCTTTAGGAAATCCCAAACACAGTAGTTTCATGGAGTCCAAACACAGAAACTCTGTGGAGTATAAACACAAAACTTCATGGAATACAATCACAAAACTCCATGACTAAATGGTATGACAAGAAACACAAACCCAGTAGCTTCTCTTTTCCCTTACCGCCACCATGTCATCCAGCTGCACTTAGGATGCATCACTACCCCTCTTAGGCATCTTAATGGTCCCGAACCTTAATTGCATGCACAAACAATGTTTTCCTCAAAAGCCATTTAATATTTGGTGGCACTAGTCCAATGGCCCCAACCCTCAACTCGACCTACAGCAATTTGTCTCGATTGGTCCGTCGACCTACCATGTCATACTACTGCTAGTCTATCAAGTATGTCAGTCATCTCTCGGTACCATGGCCAAACAATTCATTTACTTAAGTTTTCATGTCTTAGAATCATGTTTGTTTACAAGCTCCTGCTCGTGCCAACTAGCCTAGGGCCCACTGTTCGAGATTTTTCAAAATCAGGCATATTAGCCACCAAGTTCCAAAATCAAGGTCTCCGGCCTATATGAGTTATTCGAGCTCTTGTCAAGAAGGTCTCCCAAAATGTTTAAGCAATGGCACATAGTCAGGGGAGAGTACTTTCAACAAAATATACTTTTCAACTATTCATCATATCAATTGAGTATGAGAACATCTCCGCTCATAACTAATGAATGGGTTTTCCACTTCTTTTGAGGAAGTTTCATCGTAACAATCAGGTATAATCTACTTACAACCGGTAAGTAGTTTTTTCGCTTGATTTACATATCACTACTCTTAGGTGTGATGATTAAAATACCACTAAGCAGTGGATTTTCATTTTCAAGGTGCTTATCATCCCAAGTGGGTAAAATAATAAATTTCCACTCACCTGTTAATGCAGTGAGTTTCTCTCGACCGATTCTTTGTACTTCACATGAACTCGTCCTTGCTGGTATTTCCGATACTTCGTGTTCCTACACGAGATGAACATCCTTGTTCATTATGCCTCGTCCTAATAACTTCATTCATTCCAAATGAATGAGAAAACCAAACATTTCATTTATTTGCAATTGGGTCTCTAAAGTTATTTCTTCTTTAACTTTAAGTCCCTAATGCCGGTTTTTCCTCAAATTGAGTCCTAAAACTTTTAAAATTTACCTTCGGACTTCAATTTATTAAATTTCACAAAAAGGGGTTTAATTTCCAAATTTTCTAATTTGGTCCCTCAACTTTTCCAAAATTACCATTTTACCCCTACTTTATAAAAATGGTAAGTTTTGCCCCAAAAATTGCCCAATTGGTCCTCCAACATTTTTATCATGCCTAATTGGCCTCGATTTTATGAAATTGCACTTTAGTCCCTCGAATTTTTTAAATTTCCAATTTTCCCTCAATTTCAACCTTCTAACTCAGCCGAATTTGATTTCATCAAATTGATTGATCAAATGAGTTTAATTGTTAAAATTAAAGTTAGATTGGAGTTCCTACACCTTCGTACGATTCAATTGCACTTCGAATCGCATGATTTGGTGCTTAAATGAGCTCAAACAAAACTTCGCTAAAAAACTGGACTCAGAGAGAGAAAGCTTCGAAAGGTTGCCTTTGGAGGCACGACGGTCCGAGCTTTCAATCTAAGTAGATAGCTCTTGTCCTGAGATTCCTTTTTAGATCAAGAATTGCATCAATTGATGTCGAATTGAGTGAGAATTTTATCATCGAAGTTTTGCCAATTCACTCTCTAGCACCGGTCGGAAATTACAGAGGAGAGACGAATTGACTTACCTTTCAGCTCTAATTTAGCTATAGGAGGGTTGAAGTGTTGGGAGGGATTGTTTTGGCCTGAGAAGGGCTTAAATTGGTCAATTTCAGCTCGGCCGAAACAAGGCAGCTTCAGTCTGTCGGAGCTGCTTCATTGTTCGATCACGTCGGCGCTTCTTCGGCGAACATCGAAGCAAATGGATACTATAGGCATGTACTTACCTCTCCCTAGTTCTAAAGAACATGACCTCGCCTTGTTTGGCTCAGAAAAGTGCCCATGTCGGAGCTCTAGTTTGAGCTTCGCTAGAAATTGGAGCAGTTGAGAGAGAAAAGAGTTTTCAGACGTGGAGAGAATGAATGAGGAGGGGCTCTTTATATAGGAAGCTCAGGGACTACTTGGTCGTCTGATTGGCGCTTTAATGGCAATCATTCATTGCCAGAAACTCACTTGTTAGAGACTTTTCAGCTTCGTCGACGCTGCACGATTTTTTGGTGAGTGAACAGTGTTGTCATCTGAAGGAAGAAGACAACACTGTTCCGAACCGGACCGTACCGATCCGAACTAGGTTTAAAGTTTAAACCGGTTAGTTCACCCGTGATTCGACCGAATTTTTCAAATCTAAAAATTTCTAAATTTATTTTCTATCCAATGGTGGCCTCAAATCTCAAATTTGAATTTTTTAAGCCACCTAAAAAAATAAATTTAATATTCTGTTAAATAGTGGTTCAAACCGATCCAAACCAGTTCAATGCGCTTCGGATCCAGTTCACCTGAACCGGTTTGATTTTTTATCTCTAATTCATCCATAAGTCATTTTACATGACTTTTGGGACTATTTGGGTCACTCAGTATCCATATATTTCTCAGTTTGCCCTTTCTCTATCGATTACAATTTATAGATCGACTCGGTTTTCAAGCTGAAAAAGACCGATTATTTTCCCAGTTTTCTTATTATCAAATGACGGGGTTTACATATTACGTGTCAAAGGTTGGAGATGTTGTTACCACAATAAAAGGAAAAGTGGTTTCATTGTGCCATGCATGCTATATATCATGGTCATCTTCAAAATCAACTAAAATTTTAGATATATATTTTAATTTAAGATAAATATACTTAAAATAATAATATAATTAGGAGAGTACAAAATATAAACATGAAGGTGGAAGTTATAAGTAGGAAATTGAATTCCATATTTTCACCTTATTATAATATTATATTGAATTTCATATAAAATGGAAGATAATAGGTATATTTTCACCTAAATTTTTAATTTGATCAATATTAATTTTATTTTTCAAAATAATTAAAATATTAAATAAATGTATAAGTATACTTCAAAGAATTAGGCTGGATATTGAATAGTACAAACAACCACTATGCTATGATGTTTCATAATACACTATTGATAATCCGTACAAATAACAAAGTTTATTTAAATAAAGAGAGAATAGATTCTTAACAACACACTTGATATATACTTTCCAATATACAAATTTCATTCATCTATATCGACGACCGAAAAAGAAGAAATTATAAAGGAGTAGATGAAATTTGGATATATATATATATATATATCCTATCTTTGTTTTCCTTAATCAACAGCTTGCAGGTTGAGGGAGATTGCACTTGGTAGGGATCTGCATGGCGAGGTTGGGGTCGATCCCCAAAGACGGCAAGATGTTCGAGTTCTTATAGAAGCAGAGGCAGCCCATGTTGGCCTACAATAGAGCGGAGTAGCAGCTAGCAGTCGGTAGCGGAGGGTTCCGTGGGGTGGCTGCTTGCTTGCATGCTATCAGACCTTACAGCGCCACATTGCAGATCATCTACAAATTGCATGCACGTCACAAATTTATATTAGGAACAGTCAAATCTGCCACAAGCTAAAGAAACTATTTAGATTCTTGGGGGAGTTTTATTAAATTAATCATGTGAGCACTAGAGATTTCGCTAAAAGTGGCAGCAACCAAAGCGATAACCAACAAGAATCTTGCACTTGTTGCCTTTTGACTGTCAAGGCACTGCAACCAGCTGATGATAGATTGTTTCTCCTTGTCTCTACTAATGGCTTCGTGTTTTACAGCTTTTTCTTTTGCTTGGTGTGGAGGATGGGATGGGGAGCTTTAGTATTTATAGGGGTAGCATGTAGGATTATTATTCTTTTTTTTGGAACTTCTAAACTGATTTATCAATAACATAAAATGATTATAACAAAAGGCATGTAGGTGTGGAGGTTGGAAGCCAAAATATACTTAATAAAAGAGAAAATAACATATAACTTCTATATTTTAAAATTTATTTTGTAATTAAATTTTATATTTTTATTGTTTTTTAATTTCATATATTAGATATATTAGTTTTTCATATTTAGTCATAGACAAGTTATATATTACTTGTATTATTGAATAATTTATAAATAAAACTTAGGTGATAATACTACAAATTTGATCAATTATTTCTAATTTTGGCTTCTTTATCAATATTCTCATTTAGTATTATTGTCTTTGTTAAGTTCATACTTAAATTTTTAGGATAATTAATTAATTTATTTTTTCAATAATTTTAATATTTTACTTTTATAAAATAGTGATATGACATTTGTATATCGAGTTACAATTGGTGCACTAGACATGAAATTTTAAGATTAGCATCGAGTTTGCTTATTCTCATATAAAACATAAAACAAATTGCTCTGCTTAAGCTGAAGTGTAAATGAAAATTTGTTAAATTTTATTTAATCAAACAATGGATTATTACACCCTATAAATTACTCCTCTTCAAATTCTTCGAAACACTCGTCCTAACACTACATAATAAGTGAAAATGTTAAATTATTCAATTTGTTTATGTTGATAGTTATATTTATTGTAAATCATGGCATTACCATCCAATATAATGACTACTCCTTAGGTCAATTACCTTATCTTTTCATATTTTAAATAATTAAAAAAACTTGATATTTATCATTTTATGAAATAATTATATCATATATTACATTATAACTAATAAGCTAGACACCAACATTCAAATGAAATTTGTCTATCTTATTAGTTCCTTTAGATACAAATTATATTTATTCACTAACTCAATTATTGATGATAATTGATAAGTTTATTTTGATTTATGGTATTAGAATGCAAGGGAATAAGCATATATTCTCAAAATTCATTAAATAATTATTTTTTTACATTTTAAATTATTTAAAATGCTCAATAGGCAAAATAACTTAATTTTCTTTTCTAAGTAACCAACATGGCAAGTATCTGCGTGGTTTTAAATCTCAATAATATAGAGAGCAAATCAATCAATACTTTGAAGCCACCTTTTTTTTACAAGAAATAATTAGCATTGCACGTTACATGATAGGCATGCATCCAGAAGATTTACAGAGTTCACCATATATATACACATATATACACTATAAGCATGTTAATTTGTCTAATTATGGAGAGACTAGGATAGAGCATGAAATACCATGTTTTTCTTAGGGAGTCAACTCACTGGTTATGAAGCTCGCTTACACACTTGGATAATGGATATTGTACAGGAGTTTGATAATATCATGTTTAAATTGATGTTTCTCTTCATTTATTTATTTATTTTATATTTTTCGCATGATAGTCAAAGTTAGTCGGTTGTTGTCCGTAGCAGAGACCATCAATTAGAACGAAATGTGTTGTTGATGAAGTTTGTCTTTTGTCCTTTTTCTTATTCATTTCTTTGAGGGGCTTTTCCTTAACTTTGTTCGATGACTACTATGGTTGGACGAATGGAAAATATGTTACGAGATAGAGTTATCAATCAAAGCAAAACAAGGCAAGAATATCCTACAAAAATAAAACAGTAGTACTCGTATATAAATATGATAATTTTAAGACAAATATCTAATATTAATAAGTGTAAGAAAAAAACTAAACTTAACTTTATCATATAAATGGATTTTACTTTATAATTCACTAAATTATAAAATAAAATTTGTAATTATAACCTATATTAAAAAATAAAAATTTATTTCAAACTGACTTCAATAAAATATTTTATATTAACTAATCCAATTTACCATTTCACAAGGCTAAATTAAATATCTCAAAATATTATATTATATTTCATAATCCAACAATTAATGTATAAGAGTTGAATTTTACATAATAATCCTATAGGTGGGACAAACAAGTTTTTATAAGTAAACTAATAAATAAAAAAACACTATAATAATGTGTTGCTATGACATTAGAGAAATACACTCATATTGCAGGTACAATTTATTCTTGTGTTTACAACACATATTTTGTAAAAAGCTATTTTTGAAAAATGGAGGCGATAATCTGTTTATTAAAATCCATATTTTAAAAATAGTTTCAATCCATATTTTAAAATTTATTTTAACCCATATTATAAAAATTTGTTTCAACCCATATTATAAAAATTGGGTTATAAGTTATGAATAGAGAAATAAGAACTCTAATATACTGTTTATTAAAACAAAACTACTTTCATCTTAGTCTACAAAGGCAAATAAATGCAAGTTTTGAAAAATAAAAAAAATATATATATGTCATTCATGATAGTTCAGAAGGGATAATTTTTAGATAAATGTGATATAATTTTAGAAGTGTTGGATAAATAGAAAGTCAATATTTGTCGCTATTGTATAACTATTTTATTGTAGAAGAGTTAACCATACTATTATAAGGTTTTAATTTATGTTTGTGATGGAGGCGAGCGTCATATATATGTAATTGTAATATAGAGTATTAAGTAATATATGAGAGTTGAAATAATAGTGATAATATATTTTATTCTAATTTATCTAGGGCAAGTGAGTGGAAAGGCTTTATGCAGTTATCTACATGGCGGTTGTTGAAAATTATCACAATATTCTTAAGTAATAAGTAGTTCCAACTTTAGATTATATGATAGGAACTCTGTATAAATAAGTTGAATACGAGTGAAGAGAAGTGAGTACAGCACTAGGTACCATAGAGAGTTGTTACCCACTACTACGGTATTACCCTCATGCGTAAATATTATGAAGATATTTACAATATTGTGTTTTGAGAAAAAATAAATGTAATTTGATGATTATTTTAAGTAGGATTTATTATTTTTATAAGATAATTCACAATAATATATTTTAATAATAAAACTTTTAAAATAAATTATAATTAATGTTGTCATTTTGATAGCGTGCGCTAATAGAGATAACTTGACTCATAACTTACTAACATTTCTCTAATCTATTTAAAGTATCCGTGAGAGTAGTGTAATTAAATTCTTTGAGTGAAAAAAATAATTCGAGCTAAATCAAATCGATTATAACTTTAGTAGTCTTTACAAAGTAAAAGTTTTAAGTTTGTGATCTTTTAATAATAAAATTTTGTATATTCTAATTTTAGAAATTATTTAAATTACTATTAAAAAAATGGATTTACTTTTATATTATTTGTGTCTTAACAGGTGAGGGTACTAGATTAGTTTGGGTTACAGTCGAAATCTCGGAGGGGAATGTTGCGGAAAGTGGGTGAATGAGAAGAGATTTTATAACTACACTATATATCATTTTATTTTTTTCTATAAAAACATTAAAAAAATCCTATTAAATTAGATTAAACTCATAATGAACAAAATAATGCCATGCCGACAAAATACATTTGTAGCGGAAATTCTGATAACATAGCGATAATCTATAAATGTTTTAATTTTTTTTAATTAAAAAGAGAGAATGAAAAGGTTATAATTAAGATTGGTATAATTAAATCAATAGGATATAGTATAATATCTATTGACGGTGAGTATACTAGAAAAAATGAATTTTAGTAAGATTTTTATTAACTATAACGTTATGGATATCATTCATTTTTTATATTAATAATTAATGTCAAAATAACTTGTTTCATTCAATCATAATTTAACTTCGTGAGAATTTACAAAATTTACTTTAATTGTAAGGTTATTTCCTTAAGATAGAAGATAAATTGAGATAAGAAATAACAATGGACAGTAAAATTTATACATGATTTTATTCTTGATAAAAATAAATATAATGGTAATACAATTTAATTATGTGACTCTAAATAATTATGAACACAAAATTTTAAATTGTATTTGGTATAATATATTAAATATTATATCTGTTAGATTAAATTTATATGAACTGTTTAAGTTTATTTCGAATTGCTAATTACCATTACGAGAAAAATGTAGAACATTTTGACTAGACTTTAGTTTGTATGTTATGAAGTAAAACTTTATAGAGAAATATGATGATAAACAAATCTACATATGTTGAACAATATGAAAAGAACTACAATTTTCGAAAAGTAGGTGTATGCGAAGTCATTTAAGGAATTAAAAGGAGCCCTATTTACAGAGCCACCTAACAGTAATTGTAAAAAAAAAAAAGGAAACATATTAAAATAATCCAAAAAATTATGAATGGATATGAATAAAATCAATTGGTAAGAATTATTTCAATTATTTATTTGCACGGATGAAATATACATAATTGCGAGAAATGATATAGGAAAATTTATTGTTAAAAAAGAGTTACAAATTTTAGATGTTTATTACAAGAAGTTATCATCATCCTACAACGTATAAAACTGACACATAATTTTAAATAGTAGGAAATTACTATAGAGAAGTGCTCTAAAATCGTTATAGAGAAACATAAAACAAGCCGTGTTATAATACTATGGCAAATTCAACTCCATATTATTAGATTATGCATTCAATTGACTTACCGTTGGAAAACTGGAAAACATGATACGTGTAACGATTATTTTGAGATTAAATGATTAATAAATAAAATATATTTTAGACAAAAAAGTTTATACTAATTAACTCTCTCATGTTTGGAGATTCTTTTTTTCCAGGTATTTGATATATTCCATGCATTCTCTTTCATTTTTTTGTAAAGGTTTAACACCCACCCATAAATTGTGCCAATTTATGTTTTATAATTTAAACTTGAATATAAAAGGTAGAAATAACATCATTATCACTTCATTTTATAACTTTTGCAAAGAAGAATCTTCACCTATCCAACTATTTAATATAATTTTGAAAATTAAGTTAATAAATTTTGTTGCATATTAGGGTGATTCTCATATGTTATTGTGGTCCTAAGTAAATATGTGGTTGTTTGCTTTTATTTTTTTCATAAAAGTTTACCACTAATACTCATGTAATGTTTTTGAAAATATTTTTCTAATCGTTAATAAGGTTTTCTCTTCTGTTTGAAATTCAAACAAATGTCGTTGGGTTATAATCTATTGACACATTATGACGTATAAAAAATCGCAGATGTTGTTACGTGACAATGAACGGAAAAAAAAGTGGTTTCAGTGTGCTATGCATGTTATATATGTCACCAACACATCTCACCTTCAAAATTAAATAAAATTTTAAATATATATTTAAATATAAGATAAATATAATAATAATAATAATAATAATAATAATAATAATAATAATGTAATTCGGAGAGTGAAGTATATAAATATGAAGGTGCAAATTATAAGTAAGATATTGAATTCCATATTTTCAGCTCACTATAATAATGCCGACTTGCATGCCATCAGATCTGACAGCGGCATGCTATAGATCGTCTTCAAATTGTATGCACATCACAAATTTGCATAAGAAACAATTAAATTAACCACAAGATAAGCTAAGACAACTATTTAGATTCTTAGGGTTTATTAAATTAATCACCTGAGCACCGGAGGTTTAGTTAAAGATGGCAGCAACCAAAGTGAGCACCAAAAGGAATCTTGCAACTGTCTCCATTTGGTGAGGACCTTACACCTGTCGCCATTTGTTTTCCTAAATTAGCAGCTTGTGAGTTGAGGAAGATTGCATTTGGTGGGGATCTGCATGGCGAGGTTGGGGTCGATCCCCAAATACAGCAAGATGTTCGAGTTCTTATAAGAGCAGAGGCAGCGCATGTTGGCCTGCGACAGGGCGGAGCAGCAGCTAGCGGTCGACGGCGGAGGGTTCGGCGAGGTTGTTGCCGGCTTGTATGCGATCACACCTAACAGTGCCACGTTGTAGATCGTCTGCAAATTACATGCACACCACAAATTTACATGAAGAACAGTCAAATCTGTCACAAGCTAAAGAAACTATTTAGAAAATGGCAGCAGCTAAAGCGAGCACCAGCACTAATTTTGCACCTGTCGCCATTTGACTGTCAAGCAGTGCAACCAACTGATGACAGATTGTTTCTCCTTGACTCCACTAATGGCTCCGTGTTTTGCAGCTTGGATGTCTCCTGTTGGTTGAAGATGGGAATTCTTATAAAACACTTAGACCTCCATTTTCAGTGATAGTGCTTACATAGAGCACCACTTACTCTCATCACCACCAAACTTAGCGTTTAAGGTGTACTTAGAAAGCTACAAGGGTAAGATTTCAAATAGTACTATTTTGTGTGATCATTTTCAACGGTCTCAATACCCAATAAGGACTATAAAAAATATCTATGTCTCAGCTTTTGAACACCATTTGTCTTGTATAATTTGGGTAACTATTGTAATCAAATTAATTATGAGAAGTGCTAGTTAATTTCAACTCTGATAGAATTTAGTAAAATAGACTTTACAGGTTGTCCATACCTCTGTTTGAGCTATTTTAAGTGGTCACAGACTACTCTCGTAGTTAGCTTTCAAACCAAATCGGTGTCATTAACTGAATCATCGTCTCCGGTGAAATTTCAGCTTTATCCTAACTTTTGCTTGATAAATTATTAGATTAGAATTAATTTTGATTATTAGTGTTCCAGCTAACTTCGACTAAACAGAGACTATGGCGATTTAGGGGAAGGCCATAGTGACCTCATATCTATATTTGAGATTTTTTATAAATTATTTTGTTAGTGAGCAAAGGTTGGGGAATAAGATATAAAAATGGATAAATTAGAGTACCTATTTAAGAATATTTTTATGATTTTTTAAAAGTTTAAATAAAGTTTTAGGATAATTTAGAAATACTGGTAAAGTTTTTTAACAATGATAACATGTTTGTAAAGCATAAGAATCTAAAAGTAACAAAAGAGAAAATGTAGGGATTAAAGTGTCAATAAGAAAATTTTTCTGCCCAAAAGTTATTTTTAAGAAGTTAATAACATAAGTCTAAAGAAAAGTGTACGGACCCAAATGAAAGATTTGAAGAATATTAGGTGTCGAAAAGAGAGTTTTAAAGAGTAGGGGCAAAATTATAATTTTACCAAACTTAATGACTATTTTATAAATAGTGGGAAATAAGATTTAGAAAATAATTATAAGTTATTTTGGGAACTGTAATGGTACTTAAGAAAACTTGATAAGCTAAGTGAAATACTTAGAAAAGTATAAAGTTTAAAAATGAAGATTTTAAATTATAAAGATTAAAATGATAATTTTGTCAATTTTAAGAACCTAAATTTAAATTTGAAAAAATAATATAAATAAGTGGTAAATTAAGGATTTCTAAACGGACAAATATAACCATAGTAAATTATGACAATAAGTAAATACTAACTAATCTTAGAAGAAGGTTAGTTAAATTTTGGTTTTTCCAACGTGCAACTCAAATAAACAGAATATGAGTTAAGAAAAAAATATTATAGTGTATCAATTATATATTAATATTAATACTTAAACTAATATATATGCCTATTATTATTCTTGTATAGAGAATATACGATAGCTTATAAGAGTAGTTGAATTGGATCAATTGAATATACTTTAATACCTCTTATTATTCTCTCACATCTATTATGAATTATTTAGAAAATTATTAAAAAAAAAGTAAAAAGTTATATATATATATATATATGATACTAAATAATACTATTTTTAAAATTTAAGAAACGAATTAATGATCAAATAAATAAAAGTAAAATAACCATATTCGTATGATAGAAATATGTGAGTGGAGAATTTGCCACTCAGTAATCGTAAGGGCTTGAAGGTTCGACTTCATGTCTTGCTGGTTCAGATCAGAAGTACGAGGGACAAACAAACACCCACAAGAAGACGCGGAGAAATAAAATAATCAGCTTTGATTTAAAAAAATGCGGTCGCCTTCTTCATTTCTTTTTGGATCGAGTAATACTCTAATAGTTCTTTACTTCTTCTCATCCCCATTAGTTTTTTTCTTCCCTTTTGTTTGTTCTTTCTCACTTCCCTCCAATGTTCTTTCTTGTCTTAAGAGTTTCTCTCCCACTCCAGAATGCTTAGTTTGTCATCAGTTCATTTTGCCTAGCAGTTTTTACCTTTCTAAGACCCACAGAACAGTAGCTTTATGTAGTCAATCTCTCCTTAATTTTCTACTCCTTGGGGTGGATTTAGTTTACTGCCTGCTCTCACAAGGTCAGCTTCTCAAAGTGGGCTCTACTTGGCATTGGGTCCCTGCTGACGATAGATAGATTTACTGCAGGTAATGGGGTTCTTTCCATGAATTTATTGATACATTTTGTTATATGACCATGATTTGGATTCGTGTATTGCTGTTGCCGCCCTGTTTTGTCATGACTCAGTTGTTTTTGTGTTTCCTGTGGTTGACCGAAGAATATGCTGAAAAAGAAAGTTGTTTGTCTTGCTTCACAAAAACTTGGAAGCAAAGTGGATTGACCTTCACTATTGTTTTTTCTCTTAACATTATGGGCATCGATGTTTATAGACACTTAATGTGGTTTCCGAAATGACTACTGAAATAATTTATGGCACAGCTGGCACTCGTACTTCCCATCTTTCATGATAATCGAATCATCATCAGCCCCACCAGTTCTCACATTTCTTGACTTCTTGTGAGATGATAAAAGATGGAGTAATAAATTATCTCTCTTCAAAAGTCAACATGCACTATTGGTACCTGTACCCCTCCTCCATTTCAAACCTATCCGGTCTCCCACTCATGGGCAGTTCCTTATGATGATCCGCAGGAATGGAAGAAATGGGGACTGTGAAAGACAGATACATCGTTCTGAATATAATCCACCTGGAAAGAAGGGTCTGCAGACTGAAAACCCAAAAGGAAAAATTAAACACACATTTAATTAACCAGATGACGAAAAACAGGAATTACTGACTTTTTTGGTAGTCATTCTGCTGACTAACAGGCTACTTTCACGGGCGGGATAAGAAGTTTCCTGAGCTGCATCTTGAAATCCATACAGGTGTGCAGACACATCCTTGAATGACACAAATTGCTGTCCGTCAGGGCCATATATGGGGGAAAAGGGTACATGTTATAAGATGAACCATAAAATATAGTGCATTAAATAAGAAAACATATTCGTTTGTAGTTGACAAGTTGGCTGCTCTGAGAATTTAATATTAGTTATCTTAGAAACTAATGTCAAATGCAAGGGTTGTCCAGTGGTGTAGAGATTGGAATAAATTTTCTACCATAATAGCAATTGAGGGATTGAAAAAAATCCAGAAAACTACAAGAAACTCACTATTATGAAGATAAAAGTACCCGGAGAAAATGTAACTTGAAGCTTTAGCTTTCTTGATAGGAAAAAGGAGGCAAATTTAATGATGGCAATCAAAAGTGAAGCAAGCACCAACATGCTACCAAGCTTTATAATCCCATAAAGTCGATGCAATTAATTGTCTAAACATTGAGAAATCTTAACTGAAACTTACTAAAATATTTCTCTACGTGCATACATCACTCCGTTCACATACAGTAATTGGTTCAAGTTCTCAGGAGGTTAGAATCATAAGAACACTATTACCATCAGAAGTTAACCCAAAATGTTGGTAATTCCTAAATAGAACCAACCTGATATATCGGCTACATCCGAGCCAAACTTGATCACCATCATTCTTGATGCTAAGCAACAGCTTCCATCCAATGGGTAGCACATCCCCGAAACTCCTTGCATCCACAATCTTTCTCTTCTTCCTCCGGCTCCCCCACTCTCTACTCAAACCCCTTAAGAATCCGGAAAGCTCCTCCTCTGTCCTCATCCCCTCAGTCCTCCACCTCAATTCTTCTTCCAGGCGGTGCAACTCTCCAGCTACCCCTAGAATTGACTTCTTATTCGATTTTTCGCCCTCATTGTCTTCAAACGCCAGGCTTTCCTTCTCCACGCTTAAATTTTCGAAGCTCGGTGGAGAAGTCGAGACCATTTTTGGACGCTCCAGCTTCTGATTTCCACGCCCTAGGTCCACGACGCATATTGGGATGATCTGAAGAAAGGAACTGGATGACTCGGGGACGCACTCATCGTACAACCGCCATCAAGCTACCTCCATCCTCCGGTCTGTCAGGGATTGAGGGATTGGATTCATCATGAGGGGCGAAGAGGGCTTTTAGGAGGAAGATGATGCGGGAGTTCTCTTCCTCGAAGGGGTCCAGGGTCTTTTGGCGGGAAACGGCGGCAGTGGGATGGGGATGGTTGCCGGTTGTTCGGGGAGCCAGGCGGAGCCGGAAGTAGGTCTGTCTACGGCTTCCCGAGGATTCATTGAAGACGGAGCGGTCGATTTTCGGGATCGGCACGACGGCCTCATCCTGAGAGGAAGGGGAGGGGCAGGCGATGGAGCGGCGAGAAATGGAGTAGAGCTCGGACTGAGTGAAGAGGCGGAGGTCTATAGGGGGCGGACTCTCGAGGCGTATCCGACGGCTTTCATGGGCGGCGGGCGTGGCGGTGCCGGTGCCTTTTCGCATTTGAAAAACGCAGAAGCAGAGTGTGAGTCCGGAAAGCCTGAAACTGATCATAGAGAAAGAGAGAAAAAAAAAGGCTGAATTTTTTTCACATATATTCTTTCATTTTTTGGATTTAGTCACCAAACAGATTATGATGATGTGTCTCAGATACAACTGAGTCACTGGCTGGTTATGTTCTTTAATACCATTTTTTGTCTACTGAAGATTTAGTCATGTTGTAACGATCTATCTGGGTGTTGTGTTCCTTGGTTTTTTTTATTCATGTGTAGTTGTTGAATTCCTGCTTTGAATTTGTGCATCACTTCGAAGAGCTCTTTAGATAAGTCCAATTTGGATTATGGTGGATGGCACTTCGAGTTGCGTCTTCAATTGGTCTTGGTAAGCAGTTAAAACACCCTAGTCCAATATATAGACTAGAGAGAGTTAAACTCTCTCCATTCATGAAAATCAATTAAAAATTTGAATATAAGATAAATATAATAAAAATAATAATATAATCAAATTTGTGTTAATTTTAAAATATTATATATTTTATATTTAAATTAATAATAAATGAAAGATGAGTATATAAAAATGAATATTGAAGTGATAAGTTATTTAATGATCTTTCATTTATTATTAATTTAAATATAAAATATATAATATTTTAAAATTAACACAAATTTGAGATAAGTTTATTTAATGAAATATATATTTATTTTGGAGTGATATTTATATTATTTTATCATATTAATTTATTGAATTTCCCATTTTCACCTTGTTAATTTGATCAATATTAATTTTATTTTTTAAATTAATTAAAATATTAAATAAAAGTAAAAGTTAAAAATAAAAATTATATTTAAACTATCACAATATCATTATTGAATATGAGAATTTCCCGTAAGATTGTATCCAATTAAAACAAAGTATATTTTAAACAATTATGTTGAATATTGAGAAGTGAAGCTTCCCACCATACCATGGTGGTTGGCTGAAGTCCACCAAACCACCATAAAAAGCTCATAGCTTTTGTAGATAATGCACGGTAGACAATGCGTAAAAAAACAAATAACAAAGTTTATTCAAATAAAGGAGAAGAACTCATAATAACACACTTGATATATGATTTATTTTCAATATATCAACTTCATCAATTTACATATAAAATTTAGATATATAGATATATATGTACTATTTTTGTTTTCCTTAATTAGAAGCTTGGGTTGAGGGAGATTGTACTTAATAGGGATCTGATGAGGTTGGAGTCGATCCCATGCGGCAAGATGTTCGAGTTTTTATAGGAGTAGAGACAGCCCATATCGTCCTACGACAGAGCGGAGCAGCAGCTAGCAGTCGGCGACAGAGGGGTGGCTGCCAACTTGCATGCCATCAGACCTGAGAGAGGTACGTTGCAAATTATCTGCAAATTGCATTCACGTCACAAATTTATATCAGAAACAGTTAAAACAAGCTAATAAAACTATTTAGATTTTTGGAAAATTTTCATTAAATTAATCATATGAGCACCAGAGGTTTCATTGAAGATAGCAGCAATTAAAGCCAGCACCACGATAATATTGCAGCTTTTGTCCTTATCTCCACTAATGGCTAAGCGTTTTGCAGCTTTTGTATTTATAAGGGTAGCGTGTATTATTATTATTATTTTTTTTGGAACTTTTAAAATAATTTATTAAAAATATAAAATGATTATAACAAAAGTTTACAGGGAGTTTAGTAATGCAAATTGATATTTCTGTTCATTTACTTTTTTATTTTATATTTTTTACGCGATAGTCGAAGTTAGTTGATTTTATGTGAGAGAGACCATCACGACAAAATGTATTATTGATGAAGCTTATCTTTTGTCCTTTTCTTGTTCACTTCCTTGAGGCCCTTTTTAACTACGTTGGATGACTATTATGGATGAACAAATGTAAAACATATTAGTATATAAAGTTATCAATCAAAGCAAAACAAGTCAAGAGTATACAAAAATAATATTACTCGAGATAACAATTTTGTAAGAATAACTTTTTTTAATTTTTCATTATATTAATAAATATGATAATTTGAAGACAATTATTTAATATTAATAAGTACAAAAAAATTAAACTTAAATTTATCATTTGAATTTTACTTTATATTTTTATAAATTATAAAGTAAATCATCTAATTATAGTCTATATTAAAAAAATAATAATTTATGTCAAATTATTATTTTTCAACAATTAATTTATAAGAGATGAATTTCAATCATTAATTCTATCGTCCGGATAAACAAAATTTTATAACAATCTAATAATAGGTTAAAGTTAGTAAAATTCACCCATACAATTCCTACTCGTGTCATTCCTTCTTTTTTATGTGTTTTCAACTTATATTTTTGTGAAAAATAGAATTTAGTTAATATTTGGAAAAAAAAATGAGACAATAACCTTTAATTCGTGAAAAAATAGTTTAAGGGGATATTTTTGAAATGCTAATATAAATTATTAATTAAGAAATAAGAAATCTTTTCTACTATTTATTAAATAAAATTTTATCCTTATTTACAAATGCAAATGCATGCAAGTTTTAAAATATAATAAAAAAATATCCTTAATATGAGTTCAGCCCTTAATGGTTCTTAAATAAATATAATACAACTTTATAGCGTTAGATAGATAGAAAGTCAAACTTTATAGTACGTCAATTATTATGGTGTTTTAATGTATGTTTGTTATTGAGTGGAGTGTGATATAATATTGATGTATGTGTGGAGTTGTAGTCTCAATTAGTAAGTGATATCTTAGAGAGGTGAGAAAATAAGGGAATATGCTTATTCTAAATTATCTTAAACAAGTTCAATAATTGATGAGATGATGGTCGGAGATCATAATATTTTTAAGTACTTAATGATTTAAAATTTATTGAATATAATAATGCACTCTCTATTAATAAGTTAAACTGAATTCAATTGAGAGGTTGAACCACTACCAGATATTATGAAAGAGCATTATTAGTGTGACTATAATGTGCTAATATTATGAAAATGTTCCTAATATTATATTTTGTAAAAAATGAATGAGTAAATGATTGTGATATAATGAATATGTTGAGTGTAGTTCATTAATAGGGCAAAATAATTTAACAATAATATGCATTAGTGTTTCTTATGATTTGTTTGAATTTATTATAGTTTATTTACTTTTTTTTAGTGTTTATTAGTGACTTTTAGTACTTTTTAGCGTTTAATGAATTTTTTTTAATATTTTTTAGTGTTTCTAAATGTTATTTAATATTTTTTTATAGTTTATTAATATTTATTAGAGTTTTATAGTATTTTTTAGAATTTATTCTTGTTTATTAAGAATTTTATAAAGTTTTTTAGAGTTTATTTACGTTATTTAGTGTTTTTTTTACGTTTTTTTAACATTTATTAGTGTTTAATAGTATTTACTAGCGTATAAAATATAAAAAATGGTAATAATCAATAAAAATAATTCAAAATAGTATGATATAATAAATAATCCTAAATGAATTATTATAAAAAATTAGAATTAATTTTAATAAAAACCAAATATAGTAAAAACACTCAAAATATCATAAATTTTTTAAAAAATAAGTAAAATATAAAATTATAATTAAACACCAAAAATATATTTGAACATTCAATTTTAAAAAGTAAGAATCAGTAAAAAAAATTATCCAAAAAATTATGTGAAAATAAAAAATAATAAAAGATTCAATTATAAAAAATAAAAAAATTACTAAAAATATTAAGTAAAACTAAAAATATTATTAATATTAAAAAAAATTAAAAATACCTAAATAATAAACAAATACATAATGAGATATATTCAAATAAGTAGGAAACAAATTTTATAAAATACAATTAAAGTCTAAAAAAGTAATAAATCTACCAAAATAAAAGAAAACACCTAAAATAGGTGGGATAATTCAATATAATAAAATGGTAAAAAACATTAAAAAACTTAAAATAGTATGAAATACTTAAAAATAAAAAAAATTCAAAGGCAAACCAAAAAAGTAATTACAAAAAAATAGGAAGGTAAACTAAAAACTTTAGTAAATAATAAATATAATAAAAAATAAATATATGATCAACAAAATAATATAAGTTACAAACAAAAAAATAACTCAAATAATAATAAATGCTTACAATATATTTTCATAAAAATAAGAAACACTAAAAATAAGAAATTAATCGAGAAAAATAGTTGTTATTATCCATAATATAAGAAATGAAAAGATTCAATAAAAATATTTAAAATAATATGATATAATAAAAATTCACAAACAAAACCCAACAAATTACTATAAAAAATACATTAAATTTAAATAAAAAAATAGTAAAAAATACATGAAAATGTCATAAATTTCAAAAAATAACAAGTAACACACAATATCACAATATTACAACGAAACACCAAAAAATATGTCGTATCATTTAAAGACAAAAAATATTGTGCAAAAAAAATATTTAAGACAAAAATGATAATAATCAATAAAAATAACCCAAAAATTATGAGATAATAAAAAATAATATAAAAATTAAAAAACAAATAACCTGGTCAGACCGTTCCGGTACGGTTCGTAATAGTGTTATTTTCTTATTTTAGATGACAACATTGTTAATTTAATGTGTGAACGGATAGTGCCAGCGAAGAGAGAACATCTCCGTTCAAGGCGAGAATAAGCCCGACCAAAATGTGAAATGGTTGGGTAAAGAGTACCCGAGCTCCCTATATAAATAGTTCCTCTCCATTAATCCTCTTAATATCTGAAATCTTCATTATCTCTCAACTTCTCCATTTTTCAGTGATGCTCAAATCAGAGCTCCAACTTGTGCAGTTTTCTAATACTCAAAAGGTGAGGTTGGGTTTTTTAAACTATAGGGGAAGTTAGCCACCTGACAGCAACCTCCGTTTGATCCGAGGATCGCTGGAGAAATGCCGACGGAATCAAACATTAAAGTAGCTTCGAGGGACCGAAGCTGCCCTATTTTGGCCAAGCTGAAATCAGCTTAATTTAGCCCACTTCCAGCCAAACCAAGCCCTCCCAACACCTTACGGCCCACATACGACCTCAATTGAGCTGAAAGGTAAGCCAATTCGACCTTATCAATCGTTGTAGATTGGAGTTAGAGAGAGAAACTATGAATTTTACTGACAAAATTCTCCCTTAATTCTAGGTGAATTGTAGAAATTCTTGATACTAGAAGGTAGCTATAGCTACCTTCTCTGGTAGAGAGCTCAGACCACCACACCTCCGATAGTAAGCTTTTGAAACTTTCTCTCTAGGCGCACAGTTTTTCGGCGAAGCTCTGTTTTAGCTCATTTTTGCCTCAATTCTTGTCATTCAAAGCTTCATTGAATTGTATGAAAATGTAGGAACTGATTTACACCTCCAATTGAAGCAATTAACCCTGATTGAATGGTTAATTTGGAGAAATCAAATTCCTCAAGTTTGAAAGGTGGAAATTGGGGGGAAATATTGGGGAAATTAGGGGGATTTAGTAAAATTGAGGGACCATTTTGCAATTTCCCAAAATTGAGGGCCAATTGACCATGAAAAAGATGTTAGAGGACCAATTGATCAATTTTTGGAACAACTGGGGACAAATTGTCATTTTTGGAAAGTAGGGGCAAAATGGTAATTTTTGAAATGTTAAGGACCAAATTGGAAATTTAGAAAACTTGACCCCCTTATACAATTTTGAGTAAAATGAAGAGTCCAAAGGTAAATTTGGAAAGCTTGGGGCTCAAATTGGGCAAACATGGGCATTAGGGACTTAAAGTGAAAAGAAATAAACTTTAGGGACCTAAGTACAATTAATAAAAAATTTTGGGCCTAGGTTTTTATGCCAAGCTGTGAATGATAAGGCTGCCTAAATTGTGTAGGAACACGTGTGACGATAACGCAAGCAAGAGAAAGCTCGCATAGAATCGGAAAACCATATGAGGAAGAATACGTAACGGTTATCGGGTGAGTTGGCTTATTCACATCATACACGGTTGGGATGATTAGAATTTTAGAAATGAAAAACCACTTATAAGTAAAATTTTGACATCATACCCGATTGGGGTGATGGGTAAATGAAGTTAAAACCTACTTACCAGTTGTAAGTAGAGGGAATCTTTCACTGTTGGTATGATGGACCTCCTAGAAGGAAGGAGAAACTTGCTTGCCGGTTGTAAGCGGAGGTATTATCACACCAGGTTGGTGTGATGAAGTGAAAATTATATTTTTATCAGAAGTGTTCTCCCCCGACTGTGTGCCAATGCTTAAACTCTTTGGGAGACCTTCTTTACAAGAGCTAGATTAGCTTAAATAGGCTAGAGGCCTCGGTCTTTGAACTTGTGGGGCTAAATGTTCGATTTTGGAAAATCATGTACAGTGGGCCCAAGGCCAATGGGCACAAGTAGGAGCTCGTAAACAAACAGGAGATATGAAAGCCATGAAAATTCTTAATGAATTGGTTATGTGATTTCGCCTTGGTACCAAGATAGGACCGACATACTCGATGGACTGGCGGCAATGCGTCAGGGCCAGGTTGATGGACCGACCTAGACAAATAGCTATAGGTCAGGTTGAGGGTCAGGATTGTTGAACTAGTGGCACCAAAGATTAATGGCTATGTGAAAATTGTTGTTTGTGCATGCACTTGAGGTTCAGGACCATCAAGACACCTAAGAAGGGTAGTGATGTATCCTAAGGGCTATTGGACAACCTGGTGGAGATAAGGGCAGTTCGTTGTGCCAACAGTCGGGAAGCTCGACATAACTTCATGCGCATGAGACCGAGGTGGGGTCGGGATGAGGTCTCTATCCCCATACGGACATGGAGTTGTTTTTAGGTCTAAGGGTCGGATGCCACGAACTTCCACTCAGACCTAGGCTAGAAGTGGATGAGCTTCTATCTTGGTGGCTAGTAATGACACTCCGAGCCACAAGTGGGTGTAGTGAACGGGCTACCCAGCAAATGTGTGATCACTTCCTGATGAAGGGCGTGTGTTGACTATTGAAACGAGGAAAAAGGTTTTGAAAAATGGGAATGTGTGGAAAGATCGTTCTTAAATGAAATAAAGATTTTTGGCACACTTTGGTTAAAGTTGTTTTGTTTATGAAAACTCACTCCCAACACCCGTTCACTGAGTTGTAGAACTCACCCCCTCTCTTTTATCCCTTTCAAGTAACCAAGGGAAACCAACCTTAAAGACCTTCCTATAGCCAAACCTTAAGACAGGTATGTATGATTTATATTAAGTTTTGTATAATGTTATTCTCGAAAAAAATAGGAAAAAGGACGCCTTACGCCTCGTGGTTTAAAAAAGGGTGAAACTCTTTATAAACCAAAAGGAGTGATGGGGGTTGCTCACGTGGATCCGACTAAACTGGGTCGGCAAGTGACAACTTGAGTGGTATCAAAGCTTCTTTCCTCGAATACCTTATAAATACTATAAAACCTACTAACTAATAGGAACAAATCTTAAAATTTCATATGGCTCCCAAGAGAGGAACCAAGAGAACAAGAGTTGCAGTCTCTAACATTGCCTAACCACCCCTTCTTGTGGAAACTCCCCGACAAGCCTAGACAACTCCACCTAGACTAAGCTTGGAGCACCAAAGATTGTACGAGGAATTCACCCAAGTATTTGGACGACCTAACCTTGTCCTTAAGGTGGGCACAAACTCTCGAGCTGAAACTGAGGAAGTACAATCTCATTCCCCTCCTGTTAATCATTCTCCTCCAGTTGACATCCCCAAATAACTCAAGACTCTCCATCAACTAGGGTGTAAGCCTTTCCTCAGAGAGAAGGATGCTGGAGCTGCCATGGACAGGCTGACCAACATTAAGAAGCTGATGGGCATAGTCAGGATATCACCAGAGGACATGGTGATCCTGACAGAAGTTTTACTGGAGGGTAGTGCCAAAAGAAGGTGGGATAATGTCCAGAGCATGTATACCTTCACACCCACCTAGGAACAATTTGAGGAGAGGTACGTAGAGGAGTACATGGCTTCTCATATGATTAATGAGAAGAAGCAGAATTTCCTCCTACTTCAACAAGGGCATAACTCTACTTCGAAGTACGAAACTATATTAAATAAGTTAAGACCCTTTGCCCCTTACCTGGCCAAATCGGCAGACATGTACCAGCAATTCGTGGATGGTCTCAACATGGATATACGAGACTAGATGGGAGTACTAGGATGCCCCATGGATCTGGCAGCGGTGATCAATATGGATCACGATTGTGAGCGACTGGTACGAACCCGACGCCATCGAATGGAGCAGACAAACCGAAAGGAGGATAAGGGCCAAGGTGGGAAAATAGGGTGGGATTTCAAAAGAGGAAGGATGTGCCACCACCTTTCCGAAGAGTAATCCCCACCCTACAAAAAGGAAACCCTCGTTGTCCTAAGTGCCAAAGGTACCCCGGGGGAGCTTGCTTGTTTAGTTTCGCATGTGAGCAAGTGGGGCACTTTGCAAAGGAATGCCCCACTCTTAGGGAGAACAAGCAACAAAACATGCTTGGACCACCACCAAGGGAACCCAAGGACTCCCCGACAGGATGCCACAACCAGAGTACTAGCTAGGGTATACAACCTCACCTAGGAAGAGGCTAGGAAAGACCCTAGTATCGTAGTGGGTACTTCCCCAAACCCTGCCAACTAAGATTAATATAAATCTATAATTTTAATTTCGTTCAATAAAGGAATCTTTTCTAAAAACATGCGTTTCTTCAATCAAGATACGTATATTTGTGGGGAAGAAAAGTCTACACCCTCTTTGACTCGGGAGCCAAAAGATCATTCATCACATAAGATCTAATCCCAAGTTTTCCCTTAGAACTTACCACTCTAGAACAAAGTTTCAACATCCTCACACCCTTAGTTGAGGGATTGAATAGGGACAAGAAAATAAAAGGATGTGAGATTACTATTGGAGGAGTCAAACTAGAGGTAGATTTAATCCCATTACATCCAAGGGAGGTAGAAATAATATTAGGGATGGACTGGTTGAGTACCCATCAAGTAAGATGGACTGTGGGAAGAAGATAGTAACTTTCGGGAGTATAAATGGTGTCCCACATAAGAGTCCAAAAGATGATACGGAAAGGTTGTAAAGCTTTTCTAGCAATGATCACCAACGAGAGTTTTGAGGAGAAGGGACTCGAAGGCATTCTGGTAGTTGAACACTACCCAGATGTATTCCCAGAAGAATTACCAAGATTACCCCTAAGCCGACAATTGGAGTTCACCATAGAGGTTATCCTAAGAACACATCCCATATCTCAAGCCCCTTATCACATGGCTCTAGCAAAACTAAAGGAATTGAAGGAACAATTGGATGAGTTGTTAGAGAAGGATTTCATACACCTTAGTCAGTCTCCATGGGATGCACCACTCCTATTTGTAAAGAAAAAGGACCGGAGCACGAGGCTATGCATAGACTATTGGAAGTTGAACTAGGTCACCAAAAAGAACAAGTATCCACTTCCACGGATTGATAACCTGTTCGACCAACTAAAAGGGGCAGCCTACTTCGCCAAGATAGACCTTCAGTTAGGCTACCACCAACTCAGGATTCGAGAGGAATATATTCCTAAGACTGCATTTCGATCCCGATATGAATATTATGAGTTTAGGATGATGCCTTTTGGCTTGACAAATGCCCCTGCAGCCTTCATGGATTTAATGAACCAAGTGTTCCAACCACACTTGGACAAGTTCATGATATTATTTGTAAATTACATTCTTATATACTCATAAAATAGGCTGGAGCATAAAGAACATCTGGTTATCACCTTGGAGATACTAAGGGATAATATCTTATATGCAAAATTCTCCAAGTGTGAGTTTTGGCTGTAAGAGGTAGGGTTCTTAGGGCACATAGTGTCTAAGGATGGAGTCAAGGTAGACCCAACAAAGGTGGAGGCCATATCCAATTGGAAGGCACCCAGGAATCCCTCGGATATACGAAGTTTCTTGGGCTTGGTAGGATTTTACAAACAGTTTGTGCAAGATTTCTTTAAAATAGTTTCCCCTTTGACTCATCTCATAAGGAAAGGAGTAGAGAATAAGTGGGATGAAAGATGTGAGAAATCCTTCTTGGAGTTGAAGACCCATCTAACAACAGCACATGTACTCTCCTTGCCTAACCCAAGTGCAGGGGAGTACACCGTCTATAGTGACGCATCCGGACAAGTACTCAAATGTGTATTGATGCAACAAGGAAGGGTTATCGTCTACTCTTCATGACAACTTAAGGTACATGAGAGGAACTACCCTACCCACGACTTGGAGTTAGCCACAATAGTGTTTGCCCTCAAGATCTAGCGACACTACCTATATGGGGTTAAGTGTAGGATATATACCGATCATAAGAGTCTTAAATACTTCCTAACTTAGAAGGAATTAAACCTTCGTCAAAGGAGATGGATGGAATTGGCTCAAGACTATGACCTTGTGATAGAATATTACCTCTAGAAGGCTAATGTAGTGGCAGATGCCCTAAGTCGCAAATACCAAATTGAGGCGGTGTAGATAAAAAAACAAGCTATTTACCCTTGTTGCAATAGTTGAGAAGGATGCAAGTGGACCTCAAGGTCGACAAGAGAGAGAAATGCTTATTAGCTGACGTAATGGTGAGACACAACCTAACAGAGCAAATTAAGGTCCAACAAAAAGGGCATAAGAAACTCTAGCCCTATCTGAACCTGGTCACAGGAGAGACGAAATCGGATTATAACCTTCGAGGCGATGGAGTATTAATCTACAAGGGTAGAGTGTGTGTGAATCAAGACAAGGAGTTGAAGAGATTAATCTTGGAAGAGGCACATGATTCTGTGTACGCGATGCATCCAGGCAGTACCAAAATGTACCGCACCCTCAAACAAGGATATTGGTGGAAAGGGATGAAGAGGGAGATTGCGAAATATGTACTCAATGCTTGTCCTGTTAACAGATTAAAGCTGAACATCAAAAACCCTCAAAACTACTATAACCCTTACCAATCCCTTAATAGATGTGGGAACATATTACTATGGACTTCGTCACAAGATTACCTGTGACTAGAAAGGAGTGAGATGCAATATGGGTCATTGTGGATAGATTGACCAAGTCCGCCCATTTTCAACCCATAAGAGTGACAAATTTAGTAGAACAACTAGTCGCCTTATACATGAAGGAAATTGTGAGACTCCATGGCGTCCCGGTAAGCATAGTGTCGGATAGAGACCCTAGATTTACTTCGAGGTTTTATGCTAGTTTACAAAGTGCCTTGGACACTAAACTCGACATAATTATGCCATTTCATCCTCAGACCGATGAATAGTCTGAGCGAATGATCCAAACCCTGGAAGACATGCTAAGGGCATGCGTACTCACCATGAATAAAGGTTGGGAGGAATACTTGTGTCTGATGGAGTTTACGTACAATAACATTTATCATGCCAGAATTCAAATGGCCCCTTATGAGGCCCTTTATGGATGACCATGTTGTACCCCCTTATTCTAGGAAGAAGTGGGAGAAAGGAAATTAGAAAGGGTCGAGTTAATCAAGGATGCCACTGAGAAAATTAAGATCATAAGGAGTCGACTTAAGGCTGCTCAGGACAGGCAAAAGAGTTGTGTGGATCATCGGAGGAGAGATATGGAATTTGATGTGGGAGATCAAGTGTTCCTAAAGGTATCCCCATGGAGGGGAATACTTAGGTTTCAACAACGGGGGAAGCTGAAACCAAGGTACATCGGTGCTTACACAATAGTCCAAAGGCTAGGACCATTAGCATATAAACTAGAACTGCCTCCGGACTTGCAAATAATACATGACGTATTCCATATCTCGGTACTCCGGAAGTACCAACCTGATCCTAGACATGTGCTAGACTGACCTCCACTAGAGCTAGAAGAGAGCCTGACTTATCAAGCAGAACTGGTGCAAATCATTGACCGGAGAGACAAGAACTTGAGGAATAAGAAGATTCCTATGATTAAGGTTCTTTGGTAGAATGACCCATGCAAGAAAAGACAAGGGAAATCGAGAGCGTTATGAGGGATGGGTACCCTTAGTTTTTTGGAATGTAACTTGTTTTGGGACAAAACCCCTGAAAGGAGGGGAGAGTTGTAAACCCCTTCCCTTTATAGAAAAGAAAACTGGGAAAAGAACTGGTCATTTCCAAAGAGAAAACCAAGTCAGTTTATGAATTTTAACTGATAGAGAAAGGGCAAATTGGGAAATTTACAAATCTCGAGTGACCTAAAGAATCATAAAAAACATGGAAAGGGACTTTGGGACAAATTGGAAGAGAAAACCAGACTGGTTCAGGTGAACTAGACTTGAACTAGATTGAATCAGTTTGAACCGGTTTGAGCCATCATTGAACCGGTTTCTAAATTTATTTTTCTAGGTGGCTTAAAATATTCAAATTGGGGAATTGAAGCCAACATTGGATAGAGAATGAATTTAGATGAATTAAGAAAATTTTAATTATGAGAAAATCGGTCGAATAGGGCTTAAACCGACCGGTTTAAGCGTTGAACCTGGAGGGACCGGTCCGGTCCGGTTCGGAACAGTGTCGTCTTATTCCTTCAGATGATGACACTGTTCATTCATTGCATGAATGGATAGCACCGACGATGAGAGAACGTCTCTGTTTAGGGCATTTTAGGGTGAGAATAAGCCTGACCAAGATGTGAAACGGTCGGGTAGAGAGTCCCCGAGCTCTCTATATAAAGAGCTCCTCTCCATTTATTCTCTTCACACCTAAAATCTCCATTCTCTATCAACTACTCCATTTTTCGATGAAACTCAAACCAAAGCTCTGGCTTGGTAGTTTTTTAGGCTGGAGAAGCGTCGGCAGAATCAAACAATAAAGTAGCTCTAAGGGACCGAAGTTGCCCTATTTTGGCCAAGCTGAAATCAGGCAAATTCAGCCCTCTTTCGGGTAAACCAAGCCCTCCCAACACCCCCACAGCCCTCATACGACCTCAACTGAGATGACAAGTAAATCAATTCGACCCTACTCAGTCGTTGCACGTCTGAGTTAGAGAGAGAAACTACGAAATTTCACTAATGAAATTCTCATTTGATTCAAGGTGAATTGTAGAAAGTCTTGATCCTAGAAGGTACCACAAGAAGAGAGCTACATTCCCCGATAGAGAGCTCAGACCTTCGCATCTCCAACAGTAAGCTTTCGAAGCTTTCTCTCTCTATGCATAGTTTTCTGGTGAAGCTTTGTTTGAGCTCGTTTTGGCCTCAATTCTTGCGATTCAAAGCTCCATTGAATCGTATGGAAGGGTAGGAACTGATTTACACCTCTAATTGAAACCATTAACCCCGATTGAATGGTCAATTTGAAGAAATCAAATTTGACTAGTTTAAAAGGGGGAAATTTTGATGAAATTTGCGGATTTCATAAAATTGAGGGACCATTTTGCAATTTCCCAAAATTGAGAACTAATTGATCAATTTTTGGAACAATTGGGGCCAAATTGCCATTTTTGGAAAGTAGGGGAAAAATGGTAATTTTTGAAAAGTTAGGGACCAAATTGGAAATTTGGAAATCTTGATTCCCTTGTACAATTTTGAGTAAAATGAAGACTCAAAAAGAAATTTTGGAAACCTTGGGGCTCAAATTGGGAAAACTAGGCATTAGGGACCTAAAGTGAAAAGAAATAAACTTTAGGGAGCTAAGTGCAATTAATAAAAAATTTTCGGCCTAGGCTTTTATACCAAACCGTGAATGATAAGGCTTCCCAAATTGTGTTGGAACATATGTGATGAGAACACCAGCAAGATAAAGCTCACGTAGAATTAGAAAATCGATTGAGGACGAACACGTCATAGTTACAAGGTGAGTGGACTTATTTACATCATAACCGATTGAGATGATGAGTATTTTAGAAATAAAAAACCACTTATAAGTGGAATTTTGACATCATACCCCGTTGGGGTGATGGACAAATGAAGTTAAAACCTACTTAACGGTTGTAAGTAGTGGGAGTCATACCCGGTCGGTATGGTGGAATTCTTTGATGGAAGGAAAAACCCACTTGTTAGTTGTAAGTGAAGATATCATCACACCTAGTTGGTGTGTTTAATTGAAAATTATGTTTTTGTCAGAAGTGTTCTCCACTGACTGTGTGCCAATGCTTAAACTCTTTGGGAGACCTTCTTGACAGGAGCTAGATTAGCTCAAATAGGCTAGAGGCCTCGATTTTTGAACTTGTGGGGCTAAATGCCCGATTTTGGAAAATCACGTATAGTGGGCCCAAGGCCAGTAGGCACGAGGAGGAGCTCATAAACAAACATGAGATATGAAAGCCATGAAAACTCTTAATGAAATGGTTATGTGATTTTGCCCTGGTACCAAGACAGGACCGACATACTTGATGGACTGGCGGTAGTGCATTAGGGCTAGGTCGACGGACCGGCCTAGACAAACAACTGCGGGTCAGGTTGAGGGTCGGGGCCATAGTGGCACCAAAGATTAATGGCTATGTGAAAACTGTTGTTTGTACATGCACTTGAGGTTCAGGACCATCAAGACGCCCAAGAGGGGTAGTGATGTGTCCTAAGGGCTACTCGATGACATGGTATAGATAAGGGTAGTTCGTCGTGCCAGTAGTCGGGAAGCTCGACATAGCTTCATGCGCATGAGACCAGGGTGGGGTCGTGATGAAGTCTCTGTCCTCATACAGACACAGAGTTGTTTTTTGGTTTGAGAGTCAGATGTTGTGAACATCTAGTCAGACCTAGGGTAGAAGTGGACGGGCTTCTATCTTGGTGGCCGATAAAGACGCTCTGAGCCACAAGTGGGTGCAGTGGACGGGTTGCCCTGTGAATGTGTGATCCCTTCTTGATTAAGGGCATGTGTTGACTATTAAACACACCTAATATGGAAATGAGGAAAAAGGTTTTGAAAAACCGGAATGTGTGGAAAGATTGTTCTTAAAGGAAATAAATTGTCATGCCCCGACTCGGTTTGGTTGGATCCCCGTGATCAACCCGCCACTCTCCTGGTTTATTAAAGGATTTCCCCTTATTGTAAACTGTAAAGAGTAAGGCATCCTTTAACCTGCACATTTTCCTGGAATAGCATAATCAAAACTGCATGAAATTTAAAACTTTACATACCTGTCTTACAGGCATCTTAGTTGACAGTCTTTAAGGGGAGGCTTTCCGGGATTTCCTGAAAGGGATATAAGGGAGGGGGTGAGTACGATTACTTAGTGAATGAGTTTTTAAAAGCTTCTAACTTTTAAGAAAAACATTTATATGGAGTGTGCCAGACTCCTTTGTTTTAAAAAATTCCTTCATTTAAAAATTCGGGGGTTTTTCCACCATTTCTTATTTACCACGGTGTGTCATCACCCAACACACATTTTTCATCATAAGGTTACACACATTCGCAAGTCAATATCACTATTGAACCCGCCAGTGGCTTCAGAGCGACTTTTCCTGTCACCCGGATAGAAGTACGACCACTTCTACCCTGGGAATGAGTGGATGCACGTGACATCCGACCCACAATCCCAAAATCACTTCTTCGTATCCATATGAGGATAGAGACCTCATCCTGTCCCCACCCCGGTCTCATGCGCTTGGTGCTACTCTAGATTTTGCACAGACACCTGGAACGATGATCTGCCTTTATACTCACCGGGTCGTCCAGGGCCCTTAGAACACATTACTACCCCTCATGGGCGTCTTGATGATCTCGTACTCATAGTGCATGTACAAACAATGTTTTCTTATCAAGCCATGTAATATGTGGTGCCACTGGTCAACGGCCCCGACTCTTAATTCAACCCGCAGTTGTTTGTCTTGACTAGTCCGTCGACCTGTCATGTTGCACTGCTGCTAGTTAACTGAGCATGTCAGTCCTATCTTGGTACCATTGCCAAACAATTCACTTATTAAGTTTTATGACACATATATCATGTTCGTTTACGAGCTCCTGCTCATGCCAACTGGTCTTGGGCCCACTTTATGAGATTTTCAAAAAACTGGAAGTTCCAAAATCAAGGCCCCTGACTTGTAAGAGCTATTCAAGCTCCCGTCAAGAAGGTCTACCAAATAGTTTAAGCATTGGCACACAGTCAGGGGAGAACACTTCCGACAAAATAGGTTTTCACTGTCCATTATACCAACCGATATAAGGACATCTCCGTTCATAACCGATAAATGGGTTTTCAACTTCCTTCAAGGAAGTCTTATCATACCAACCGGGTATGATCTACTTACAACCGGTAAGTAGTTTTTTCGCATAATTTTCACATCACTTTCTCTAAGTGGTGATGATTAAAATACCACTAAACAGTGGATTTTTATACCGAGGTACTTATCATCCCCTACCGGGTATGATATAAAATTTTCACTCACAACCGGTAAGTGGTTTTTATCTTTAAGTTATGCTCATCATCCCAACCAGGTATGATGTTAGTAAACCCACTCAGCCGTTAATGCTGTGAATTCCACTAGACTGATTCTTTGTATTCACGTGAGCTTGTCCTTGCTGGCGTTCCTGGTACTTCGTTTTCCTACACGATTTGAACATCTCGCTTCATTATCCTTCAGCCTAATAGCCTTTATTCATTCCAAATGAATGAGAAAGTCAAACTTTCATTTATTTGCAATTAGGTTCCTAAAGTTATTTCTCTTTAACTTTAAGTCCCTAATACCAGTTTTTCCTCAAATTGAGTCCTGAAACTTCTAAAATTTATCATAGGACCTCAATTTATTCCATTTCACTAAAAGGGGATTAATTTCTCAAATTTCCAATTTGGTCCTCCAACTTTTCCAAAATTACCATTTTGCCCTTCCTTTACAAAAATGGTAAGTTTTGCCCAAAAAATTCTAAAATTTCTCAATTTTTCCTCCAACATTATTTTCATGCCCAATTGGCCCTCAATTTCATAAAATCTCATTTTGGTCCTTCGAATTTCGAAAATCCCAAAATTTCCCCTAATTTCAACTCTTCAACACTATCGAATTTGATTCCATCAAATTGACCGATCAAACACCTCTAATTGTTGAAGTTGGAGTTGAAATTGAGTTTCTACACATTCACACGATTCTAAGGAACTTTGAAATCATAGATTTTAATGTCGGAACGAGCTCAAAAGGAGCTTCACTGAAAAACCAATTGTAGAGAGAGAAAATTTTGATTTCTCACCGATGAGAGCATGACAGTCCGAGCTTTCGATCTGGGCAGATAGCTCTCATCTTGAGAATCATCTTAGAATCAAGAATCGCATCAATTGATGCCGAATTGAGTTAGAATTTCATCATTGAAATCCTACCGGTTCTCTCTCTAGCACCGGCCGGAAATTGTAGAGGGGAGCCAAATTGGCTTAACTTTCAGTCCTTATTTGGCCGTGGGAGGGCTGAGGAAGTGTTGGGAAGGCTTGGTTTGGCTTGAGTAGGGCTCAAATTGACCAATTTCATCTCGGCCGAAACAGGGCAGCTTCGGTCCACCGGAGCTGCTTCACTATTCCATCATATTGGCGCTTCTCTAGTGATTCTCGGATTGATTGGAGTTTTCTATCAGATAGCTGAATTCTCCTCAGTTCTAAAGAGCCTGACCTCTCCTTTCAAGATTAAGAAAAATGTTCAAGTCGAAACTCTGGTTCGAGCTTCATCGGAAAATGGAGTAGTAGAGAGAGAGAGAGAGAGAGAAGTGTTCGGGTGTGAGGATTATGAATGGGGATGACCTTTTTATATAGGTGTAAAACCGTGTATTAAATGGGAGAGATTTATTACTAGTATTAATATTGCCATAAATTATTGGTATTAATTCCAATAATTTAATTTCGACATTAATTTTAATAATTTAATTTTGGTATTAAATTATTTGTATTAATTCCAATAATTTAATTTAGGTATTAAATTATTGGTATTAATTACAATAATTAAATATATATTAATTTATGGTTATTTATGATGAGGTTTGCATAAAAAGTTTTGACAGAAATTTCGGGTTACAAAAAAATTAATACTTCCCAGGAGGTCACCCATCGTCATACTACCCTAAGGCAAGCACACGCTTAACTTCAAAGTTTTTATGGAATCTTATTCACCTAAACCAATTTGGTTTTTGTCTTCTAATTTTTCTTAAATTTCTTTTCCAAGGTTTAATGAACCCTTTGGATCACCCGAAAGTTGTAAATTTCCATATTACTTGGTCCCAAATGTAAACTAGCTCGGTTTTCTTACTCGGTTTGACTAATCCTTTTCCCAGTTTTCCTTAACTCAAAAGTGTGGGATTTACATAAATATTTTGGCACACTTTAATTAAAGCTATTTTGTTTATGAAAACTCACTCCCAACACCCATTTACTAAGTTGTAGAACTCACCCCCTCCTTTTACCCCTTTTAGGTAACCAAGGGAAACCAACCTTAAAAACCTTCATGTAGTCGAACCTTAAGAATGGTATGTAAGATTTATATTTAGTGTTGTATAATTTTATTCCAAGAAAAATGAAAAAATGATGCCTTACTTGCGGTTTAAAAAAGGGTGAAACTCTTCATAAATTAAAATGAATGGCAGGTTGCTCACAGGGATTCGACCAAACCGGGTCGGGGTGTGACATCTTATTATGGGGAGCTAGCTCTCATAAAGAGGATCCTTTTAGAATCAAACTTCACCACAATTAGTGAGCTGAGCAAGGAGAATTTAATTAGTAAAGTTCTTTCCATTTTCTCTCTGTAAATGCCTTATTCTAATGAAGGGTGGCAACAATTGCTTAACAAAAAGGCTCGTAGAGGATGAGGCTTGGTTGTGGAGAGTCATGGAAGGGTCGGTCTGATCTAAGGAGACCAGAGGTAGTCAGAATTTGGCTTCAAAACTTCTGCCCAAATTCGGTCATCGAAACATTTGTACTGTGCTGGCTAACCGAAGATTCTCTGGTAATCCTCAAGCTATTAGAGTATACAGAAAGGTAGAGGACTTCCTCGGGATTCCACAAATCCTGACTTTGCAATCTGAGGTGAAGAAAAAGGTCGATGTTGGAGCTTGAGTTGAGGGATGGTCTGAATTGGGAGCAATTTGTCTTCTTTGAGTTTTTGAGGGATGAGTAGGATGAAAAGAGGGGAGATCTTTATAAAGGGAGCTCGGGGACTTTTGTTTTTATCCATCAATCCATCGGTCAACCATTAACACTCCAATTTACTCCCTTGTCAGAGAGATTTATTGGTCGTTGAAGTTTAGGTGTACGTTTGGCTCTCTATCTTCTCAACTGATCGGAGGTTGAAGAGGACATTGTACACGTGAATGCGAGCTACCACGTGACACTCAGTGATTGGTTGAAGCGGCATTATACTTTGCATCCGAGTCACCTATTGACTTGTTGACCGGACATGTGGCGACCTCCCATTGGTCGCTTTATCCAACATGGCGTTTGACCGACTTTGACAGTTAGTTGACCAAGACACATGTCATCCTTTGATTGGTTGATTTGAATTTTTCATCCCCCTTCTCACGTATTGTGCCAATGTCACATGTTAACCTCTAATTGGTTGTGGCCAGCCAATGTGGCTTTGGCACGTATCAATCTCTAATTGGTCAACCCTTCTCTGACATCCTAGTAACCTTTGCCACATGTTAGCCTCTCATTAGTCAAACATGCTAATGAGGCTCATTCTTAGTTGATCATTTACTGAGGACGTGTCACTCTCCTATTGGTCAATTTTTTATGACATGGATTTTCCTCGTCTAGCCATTGACTGAGAGTATGTGTCACGCTCTAATTGGCCAGTGCTTTTAGATGATGATCGAGGGGCTGACTCGGTGTGCTTTTGCCATGTGTCGCATGCTGATTAGTCATGCGCACTGACCAAGCAGATGGTTCGTTGACTAGCTAGACCATTGATCGGTTCAGCCGGACCAGGTTTTGTGACCTAAAATAGAAAATCGATTACTTTAGGCCCATTCAACTAGTTTGGATTCCCAAAATTCCTTTAGACACATTTGTGTCTAAAAAATGTATTTATTACACTTTGGTTCATAAACTGGGCAAAATTACCATTTTGCCCCTCTTTGCAAAAATATTTATTTTTACATATTTACTTTTGAAAAATTACCATTTTGCCCTCCATAGTTCAAAATGACCATTTGCCCATATTTGAGAAAAATTACCATTTTTCCCCTAATTTACAAAAAATATATGATTTTACCCCTGAACTCCTGAAAATGACTTTAGCCATCCTCGTATGTCTTAAAATCACTTATCAGTCTCTTAGGCTATTCTTAGGGACATTTTAAAAAAATTCTCATATTTGCAATTTGGACCCTAAACTTTCCATAATTACATTTTAAACCCTTAAAATTTTGAACTCAAATCAAATGAACTTCTAAATTCACAATTTACCCTAAAATAATCTCACCATACCCCTAATGGCTCGTGGAAGGAGTAGGGGGCCTTAACCGACCAACCACAACTGAATTTGGACATTTTCCAAAACTTGCCAAAATAGAGCTACAAAGGGGGTTGTCGGAAACTCTCACCCCAAGTCACTGGAGGGGTGGTCGGAGCTTAGGCATTTTGTAGAAAAGGCCAGGAGAAGATTTATGTGATGGTGGTCGGCCAAGAGGTCATCAGAGTTGGGCAAATTAGGTTGTCTACTGGTCGTGATCGAGCTGAACCCAACAGACCCACCGATGAAAATTGGCTAATGCCAGTAGATTTCTCATTTACCAGAGATCGACCTTGGCCATGGAGAGTAGAGGGGAGGCAGACGGTTACTTTGGCATTGGTGGCTTCTGGAGTGGTGGCCGGAGGTGGCCAAATTTGGCTCCGAAAGTTCATTGACGACGGTAGAATTCCTATCCCAAAACTCAGTCGGCCAAATGGACTCTCATGCGATATTTTATGATAACTAGCAGGTTGGAACCTAGCCATAACTTAATATGAGTCAATTATTGGCTTTTTGACACGAAGATCACCCCATTTGGTGATTAGACGAGAGAGAAATTCTCATTCATGCATCGAGAGGTCTATTAGCTCTCTAAGAATAGGAATTTCGACTTTGAATCCAAAATTCGAGCTATCCAAGAGGAGCTTATGCAATTAACTCCATTGGAAAACTGGTAGCTTAGTTCTTATCTGATCTTTGTAATTTGTAGCACTCAATTTTTTTTAAAAAATTGAATCAATTAGAGCAATTTTTGAAGTGGTGTAGTAGAAATCTTATGGATTCGTGGGCGATGGCTCACGTGTGAGTCGAGTTGACCCAACTTGGTTCCCACCAACCCGACTACCCTTCTTTTTATTTTTGTTTTTAATATTTATATTACCATTTTGGACTTTTGGGTCATTTTAGTAATTGAATTTGAAATCCCAGCCTAGTTCAAGCGAAAATCGGCTTTCCCCAAAAATGTCAAATTTTGTGTCTGGGAATTTGATCCCTAATCTGATTGAATCCCTTATCCCAACATCGGGTTCCCTATCCAATTTTCAACATTGGGTTATGATCCAAACTTAAATTTCCAAATCCCAATTTAGGTTTCATTCTCGATTCGAGATTCCATTCTTGGTTTTAGTTTTTGTCTATATTTTAGGATTTCCTTCCCAATTTCAGATCCTATCCCGGATTTAGAATTTCATTCCCATTTTTGGATCTCATTTTATTATGTGATCCCATTTCCTAGCTTAGGAGCTTATTATTAGTTCAGGATTTTATCCTCAATTTATATTTGCTTTCCAATCACTTGGGCTTAACTTGGTTTTAGAATGTTCTAGTGTTATAGATGAAAATGGAATTAACTTCACCTACAGGATGCTCAAGGTGTTTTCATTGCATATTTGGGTATGATTTCGTGCAATTTGAGTAAAAAAAATGGGCTAATTAAGTGTGTTTTCATAACCTGACATCTATAGAAACCGTACAGTAGTGGCTACTAGGGCTAATTCGACTGTATGGCCATGATTTAGGTTGGTTCGGTCAAAGTCAGGTTAAATCTGACCAGACTTGTTTCCTCGTCATTTGCAAACTTAACAAAAATTTTAAAATGACCTTTTTTCCCTCTTAGGCCCCCTTAGTAATTTAACCCAAAATCCTTATCCTAGTCAATTGAAAACTGACGTTTTCCCCAAATCCCAATTTCTTACTAGGGAAATCGAACTCATTCTCGATCAGATCTCCATTCCTGACTTGGGTGGCTATTTCCATTTTCAACCATGACTTTTCAATCCAATTTGACTCTTACTCCTATTTTGGGACTCCATTCCCGGTTCAAGCTGTAATCCATAGTTCAGGATTCTATTATCGATTCGAACTCGGTTGTTGGTCCAAGTGGATTAAATTAAAGTTTTAGAAATCCGTCATTACAATCACTCCCCTCCTTTTTAGGAGTTATATCTTCAAAACTTTTACTTTCTAGGCGAGAGCATCCCATGTGTGACTTGGGTCATTTCACTTTTCCTCTAATTCACAAAATTGTTCTACCATTGTGTGTTCCTTCCATCTTTCATTCGCATTCTTTTACTAATTCCTTCTTGTCCATTTTTCCTTATTAGACTTAGACTCATCATTTATCTTAGCCTGAGATTAACCTTTTTCCAATACGTCCATCAGAATATCATGTCATTCCATATAAGACTTCTTCTAGAGTTATTATTATCAAAGGTTCTTGCCAATCATCATGGATTGTAGATCATAACTCTCGGTTACACGTATACTCCCTTATTTTTAACATCATAATCTCCATGGATATCTTTGGTTAACGCCAATACATTGAGTTTTTGCATAAACTTGCCAACTTACCCATTTAAGTACTATTTTGTACTTAACAATTATGCATCCCATTTATTTGTACTATTCCTCTTGAATGCACATCTCAATACTTTTCCAAGTCAAGTCACAACACTTGTTACAAAAGTGTCTATTGAGATTGTGTATCTAAGGGTATGACTCCCTCTAACTATGTTTGATTGTATGAGACTACACAGTTGTACCAACACTAAGATGCTTACTCCTCTAACGCATCTTATCTTCCTTTTATTTGTTTCACTCACCATCCTTGTCTCTCTTATTTTCCTTAGGGTCTAATCCACCTCATGGATTATAATGATCTGTAGCATGTCTTAAGGTCGGGAATATTGACCTCTTCTCCCTTTTGACACAATTGTCTCCTCATGGTCTAGTAATCCAAATCCATTTTTGAACTCTATTTTGTCTTCCAAATTCATTGTGATACTTAACTACCTTTCATCGTAACATTCTAGTTACAATTGTATGTTCCTTATCACCAAAGGGTGATTCTCTTTCAATTTCCCTTGACTCTCAAGTCTTACACACCATGAGGTCTTTCTCAAGCGTTGTCTCACTTGTATTCCTATCTACCAGTTTTCAATACAAAGACACCTATCATTACTTCTCGGTACTCATCCTTAGGTGGAGCCCTTCCGTAACATTCCAGTTATGGTTGTATGTTCCTTATCACCAAAGGGTGATTCTCTTTCGATTTCCCTTGACTCTCAAGTTTGACACATCATGAGGTCTCTCTCAAGTGTTGTCTCATTGGTATTCTTATCTACTAGTTTTCAATACAACGATACTTACCATTACTTCTCAATACTCATCCTTAGGTGGAGCTCTTCTATCCATTTATCACTTGTTGTTGTCCAATTTCCCTAAGGACAACTAGAAATTTGAGGTCTACTTCTAGAATCTCTCTCCTTATCATGTCCCATCCATCCATGAGGGGTTTCATCTCCTTTCTCATTCAATGATTCTTGTATCATAACATGTTGGGTACTTATAGAGATTCCATTCAAGTTATTCCACTTGAGGCATCAATCCATTATTGACCCTTCTTAAGGATTAAGAAATCATCAACTTTACTTGTTCATATAACATCGTCTGGGATTTCCTTAGTAGTACATCAATCATTCAAGGGTGATTCCTTACATCCTCTTTACCATAGTTCTATCTAGTCCCTTCTAAACTTATAGGACACTTTATAATGACTTGACCATCTATGGTACATGGGTGTCATTTCCTTTTCAATGATTCTTAGACCTGCTTTCGGACCCTCGAGTTCCTATATCTCGATTCCACATTTTATTCTATAATGCCATGGAATGTTTCAATAAATCTCGGTCACTAGGCACACTACCAAACCTTTGTAGCCCTTATAACACGTAATGCCTAATATCTCACTTTGTACCTTATTAACCGTACCACATGTCATAGTCTTTATACTCAAACTCTGTTCAAGGTTTTAATCCAAAGTGTCGTTCCTTAATAACCTTAGAGTTTTCATCTAATGTAGGTATTTACTAGAGCAAATCCCAATTCTTGGGCTGCATATATCTTTTTACTAGAGCATCTCTTCATTCCTCACTCATCGCTTTTTGAGCATCAATTTTCAAACCCTCACAAGATTCACTTGCCACATCGTTCTCCACATATCATCGATCACCCTTATCCCTCTTGGGCTTTAGAGGTATTATACTCTAATCTTGATAATTAATTGTCATGGTGCCCCATGAATCTATTTGATTCCCTGAGTGATTTCAGTTATGTGTTCACCTTTGGTACTTCTTCCTTCATCCACACATAATATCCTTGCGCAAATTTATCCCTCATTGCCTTGTTCTCCATTGGCAAATTTCTCGCTATAATTAGCTTAATGACATTTCTTACTATGCCTATAATTTTTTGGTATACTAGTCAAACTTCCAAATAGTTCAATAGGGTCACTTTGTAATACTAGGAATCCTTAATCGGAAGCCAAGTCAAACCAAACTAGGAATTAAGGCAAAGTTGAGAAGGAAAACCCAACTCGGGAACTTAAATCAAACCGAATTTGGAATTTGGTTCGAAACCGAGACATAAGACAAGGGCAACAATCATGAAAATACCCTTAGAGAACAACTTGTTATAGGAAATCAAGGATTGGGAGAAATCTAAGGAATGACCAGTTCACACCGGGTTTGAACCCGTTCAAGTTACAAAACCCACCCAATTTTTAGAGTTAGCTAAACAAATAAAAAGTTCATGATTCTTAAGGCCCATTCAATAGTAAATTGAACAAAAACAAATTTGGAAATTTTTATTGTGCTAAGAACCAGCTAAATTAGGGGTAAACCAACCAATAAATTACCAAAACAACTGAGAAATTCGTTGGAAAATTGTTCGGAACAATTTAGAACCGACTGAAGCGGCCCAAGGGTTAGAGCACATGCCATGCATGCATTCATCCTTCTGCCCTACTCAACACCCATGACCCATATTAAAAGTCAAAATTTCCCCAACCAAATTCCAAAACCCACCCCTTGGTAATTAATTTATTCAAAGAGCCAGATCCTATGGAATGATGAAAGAGGGTTATGGTCATATATACAATTAAGTCTAGAATTTGGCCATATAAAGCTTGGATGCACCCTTATTCATTTGAAGATGAAAATTCTCTCTAAAACACTCAAACCTTCATTTTCCGATGATCACAATTTTAGAGAGCACCACTTCCTCTCTCGACCATCAAACTTAGTGTTTTAGGTGACCTTGGAAAGCTACTAGAGTCAGCTTTTCAATGCCACCTCTCTCGGCCACCAACGTTAGGTCTACCATGGTTGGCAAGATCAAATAATACTGGACCTTCTCCAGACAAAAAAAAAGCATCTAGTTGTGTGGTCATTTCTGACGGCCAATAAGGGATTTGGGTAAGTATCGAGGTCGAATTAATTAAGTTGACTCCTCTTGGCCTCAACTTTCAAATGCCACAAGCCTCATTCAATTTGGGTAAGTATCGAGGTCGAATTAATTTTGAGAAGTACTAGTTAGCTTCAATTGTAACAGAGATTAGTATAATGGATTTTGAAGGTTGCTCAAACCTTCATTTGAGATGCTACAAGTGGCCACAAACTTCTTTGGGTGTCAACTTTCAAACTGCACATATGTCACACACCGAGTCGTAGTCTCCAGTGAGATACTGGACTTTTGCTCAATAAACTATAAGCTTAGAATTAATGTTGGTCTTCACTGTTCTAGCTAACCCCGACTGAACAAAGACTACAACATCCTAGGAGAAGGCCATAGGGACCTCATACTCAAGTTTGTGATTTTTTGGGAATTATTTTGTTAAGGAGCAATGGTCGAGAACTAAAATGTAAATATGGATAAGTTAGAGGACCCATTTGAGAATAAATTTTCTTGGTATCTTTTAAAGTGTCTAAATAAAGTTTTAGGACCATTTGGAAACATTGGTAAAATTTTGAAACAAGGAGGGCACCGTTAGGAATTCTTAAGGACCTAAAAGTAACAAAGAAGAAAGTTTAGGGACTAAAGTGGAAATAAGGAAATTTGTACACCCAAAAGTAATTTTTTCGAAATTTAAATAAATAAATGAGACTAAAGAAAACCTTGGTGGTTGACCAAGTGGTCGCTAGAGTTGGGCCAATTTTGGCCTTGAATGGTTATGGTTGGAAGTTCTAAAATAAACATGCCTAAGGAAATTAGCTAGTAGCGACTGAAAGTCCCCTTGTCGGAGGTCGACCAAGGCTTGTGGGAGGTAGCAAAGAGTTGAGGGGTTATTTTGGCACCAGTGTTGGTCAGAGTGGTTGCTAGAGGTGGTCAAATTTGGCTCCGAAAGGTTGGACCACTTGTAGGTTGTCTTTATCAGGCTCGAGTTAGTCAAAACAACCCTCGTGCGATGTTTTTAGACCACTTGTAGGTTGAGACTCGACCGTTATCAGTCAGGACCTAGCCACAAAACTCAAGAGGGCCTTTTAACACAAAAATCACCTCATTTGGTGGTTAAGTGAGGGAGAATTGCTCAGTCAACAACTCAGGTGATTTCGAGGTTGGTGATAAAGTATTTCTTAATATTTTACAATGGAAGGGAGTTTTGATGTTTCAACAGAGAGATAAATTGAACCTAAGATACATTGGTCCCTACTCCATCACATAGAGGATCAAACATGTAGCATATAAACTAGATTTACCACTAGAGCTACAAATGATACATGATGGGTCATGTATTAGCTCAGCTACCATTCGCATTGGATCAAAATCTAACATATGAGATGGAACCCATAATAATAGTTGATAGACAAGAAAAACATTTTCAAAATAAGAAGATTTTTATGGTGAATGTGTTATGGCAAAGCAACTAGGTAAAGTAAGAGATGTGGGAGCTCAAGTCAGCTATAAAGATTAAGTACCCACAGTTATTCAATGTGTAAAATAGTTTTGAGGCAAAACTCCAAAAAAGATGGAAAGTAGTTGTAATACCTTATTTTTATAAATAGAGTTCAACTAAGATTTAGAATAAGAAACAAATCTAATGAAAACCGAGAATCGGTTCAAGCCGGGATCATGAGAGATAGACAACATGTGCTGACAAAGATCCAAAATGATACAAAATATCATAAATTATGATGAGCAATGGTACAATTAACGAAGTGAAGAAAAAACCTAACTGAATCGATCTGATCTGAATCGAACCCGAGTGGGCATGTTCTTTCCTTAAAATCTCATTTGATTTAGTGGGCATGATATTATTCATTTACACTGCTTATATGTGTTTTAAATCCATATTGCTACTTAGAATCACACAATCATGTTAATTAGAACCCTTGTTGGTCCAATAGGACTTGCCATCAAAACCCACTCACTCAATTCCCCAGAACTTGTCCATCCTGTGAGGTGTCTAGAATCATGTTCTTGATACCGTGTAAGTGCTCCTTGCATTTTTCTATAAGGTATAGAAATTCTATGGTCAGTCTCTCTATTGACCATTCATAGTCTACATGACCTTACTCTCTTTACGGCTCTCTCGGTTACCCCCTTTCAGGTTCTAGTTACCTGACTCATTAGTCAGTAACCCGATCCTTGGTCTAAACTTTTCTAAGGTTGACCTCTCGGACCTAAACTCCTTTTCTTTTTACTTAACAGTTATTGAAGTGCATAATATCTCATTTACTAACTACCTTGGGCTCAATTTTCCCAAATTACCAGAAGGTCCCTTGTCATGCCCTGACCCAATTTGGTTAGAACCCCGTGAGCAACATGCCACTCCCATTGGTCTAGGAAGAGTCACCACTCCCATGATTGCGAGGAGTCATGCGTATCTTCTATCATTGTTCCTTGGAATAAGACCATGCAAAAACTAATAGCTTAAAAATAAAATACTTGGCTTTAGAGGCTTGGCAGCGGGTTCTTTAAAGGTTGTCTTCTTTCCTGGAAAAGTTTTAAAGTGAGGGGGTGAGTTCTACAACTTAGTGAGCGAGTATTAGGGTGAGTTTTAAAAGAATTTATAATAAATTTCTTCTTCACAAGTTTTTCTTCTTCTTAGAAAAATATTTTGATGCTTCTCCTTGGTTGGGATTGGTTTAGCATACAACCACATATGCCCTATATCAGAAAGGGTTCACAAATTCATAGAGCAATTCTCAGACCACTCCACTTGTGGACCTGAGCGTATTTACCGTCTACCCAAATAGAAGTCTGTGACTTCTACCCTAAGTCTGAGTGGGCATCAATTACCCGATCTTCAGACCCGAATATACTTTGTGTCCGCAATGTGGGATGAGACCTCTTCTCCCCCACCTCGGTCTCAATGCACAGGAAGGTTCTCCGAGCTTCGAGACTCTTTGGACGACCAAACATCCCTTATGCAACTTGTGTCATCCAGTGGTCCTTATAACAAATACTACCCTATCTGGGTGCATCAATGGTTTTATGTCTCAACATGCACAAATAAAAGTCTTTTAATCTTAAGCCTTTATTTTTGGTGCCACCAGCCCAATGAATTCGACATCCCGACTACTATTCAGTAACTATCAGCCCAATGAGTTCGTCCACTCGACTTCGGCTCGGTAGCTACTAGCCAATCGAGTATTGCAATCTAGCTTCGGTGTGTGGCTGTATCACACAACTTAACCATTTTTGGTGAATTTCCATCATGCGTAGGGATCAATATTTTTATCTATTGGATTAAGTTCGTTCTCCTTGGCCTTGGGCCCACTTCACAAGTTTTTCCAAAACTAGGCCTTAGGCCCTATTAGTTTCAAAATTGAGGCATCGGGCCTACTAAAGCAATTCCAGCTCTCACTAGAAATGTCTCCCAAAATGTTTAATCAATTTCACGCAATTAGGGGAGACCATTCCTGGAAAATAGTTTTCAAAAACTGAAAAATGTACTCATCACCCCAATTGGGTATGATGTTGAAAATTCCCACTCACCGGGTACTGTGACGTGTTTGTCCCATGTGGATTTCGTTTGTAAATGTGCTCCTCTATACAAATAATCACACAACAAGTTCCTACATGGTTCGAGTATGCTCATAAGGAAAGTTTGGCATAAAAGACCTCTTACTTCCATGTATTTGCATATAGGTCCTTATTTTATGCCTTATTACAATTAGGTCCCTAAACTTCATAACTTTGACTTTAGGTCCCTAATGCTCAACTTATTTTTAATCAAGTCCCTAAGGTCTCCAATATCCCTCTTAGGTCCTTATTTTTCCCAAAATTACCAATTGGTTCTTAATTTCCTCAAAATTATCAATTGGTCCCCAATTTTCCAAAAATTGCCAATTGTCCCTCAATTTCATCCAACTTTCCAATTGGCCCTTAATTGGGAGTTAATTTCATAGAAGTCTTCCAATTTTCCTTTATTGCAATTTGGTCCTCAATTTTCCAAAAATTACATTTTAACCACCCAAACTTAGTTAATTGCCCCCTATCATGATCTTAATAATCTTCCCATAATATCCCTCATCATTTTAAGCTTTAGGACACCAAAAATGACTTAAAAACAAGCTTAAACGAAGCTTCGTCACAAAATCGTCTAGAAAGAGAAAGCTTCGATTACTCTCTGTGAGGGTCCGACGATCAGAGTTTTTAATTCCAATGGATTGCTCTCCTCGTGGAGATCCTTCTTGGATTAAACAACACCTCAATTGGTAGCCTGAGCAATTCAAATTTTGCAATTTAGTTTTTAGGCAAAACAAACTATGTACAGTGAATTTTAGTGAAGGGCAGCATAGGAGACTTACTAATGTTGCCCAAGGAAGGTCAGGGCACCTCTAGGGGTGGTATGGGAAGCTTGGTTTGGCTGGAATTAGTTCGAGAGTTGCTCAAATTGAGCTCATCTAGTTCGAGTTGCAAACCACCGAGGAGCGACAGTACTGTGCGAGCTCATCAGTGGTTCTCCAGCAATCCTTGACCTGAGTGGAGGATGTTAAGTTGACTTCCTTAGGATTCTAGAGAACCCAAATTCGACTTCGGAGGTGGAGCAAAGTGATCAAGTTGGAGCTCTGGTTCGAGATTCTTTAGGAAACTGAGCACTTCTTCTTTTTCGAGCATTTGAGGGATGAAGAGAATGAATGGAGAGGAGCTCTTGTATAAGAAGCTCGGGGACTGGCCGTTCTATCCGTTATTCCATCAATTGGCCATTAACTCTCTAATTTAAGGCCTTATCGGAGGAGTTTATTGGTCGTTGGAGAAAGGGTGTATATTTTGAACTTTCTCTCTCCTACCCTTCTAGAGGTAGATGATGACAATGTGTCGCGCGTGCGAGCTTCACACGTGCGAACTTGCCACGTGGCACTCCATGATTGGCTGGCTTTGCTGATGTGACTTCCCACTTAACAGCCTAGTCAGCCTTTGATCCATTGACTAGACAAGTGATGGCCTCCCATTGGTTGCTCATTCCTACGTGGTTGTTGACCTTATTTAGTGAATCGTTGACTGTAACATGTTGCATCCTTTGATTGGCTATTTTAAATACATCAAATTTCCCTCCTGACGCACATTACCACTGCCACGTGTCAACCTCTAATTGGCTAAGGTCATCCGATGTGGCACTACCACGTGTCGACCTCTTATTAGTCGATCATTTCTCCAACATCCTCGTCAGATGCGGACGTGGCATCCTTGCCATGTGTCAGCTCCTCATTGATCAGTCTTGCTGACTGGGCCATTCCAACATTAACCATTGATCGGGACACGTGTCGCTCTCCTACTGGTGGGTCATCGCTAACGTGAATTTTCCTTCTTTGATCGTTAATCGAGAACATGTGTCACGCTCTGATTGGTCAGCACTGACTGAGCGGCTAACGGGGCGTGCTTCATTATGTGTCGCTCTGGTCCAACCGGGCCTAGTGACCCGAAATCAAAAATCAGTTGGATCAGATTCGATTCAAACAGTTTTCACAAAATTAAAATTTTCAAAATTAATTTTCTATCTAATGGTGGCTTCAATTTTCTAATTTGATATTTTTAAGCCAACTATAAAAATTAATCTTTTTACTGGATCTGTAGGTTACATCTGGTTCAGGTTTGATTCACCATGAACCAGTCCAGTTTTCATATCCAATCCACCTCATGGTTCTTCTCCATGATTTTTGTGATTTATTAGCTATTTAAAAATTTCCAAATTTTCATTTTAATCCTTCGTTAAGAATTTCGGTTCACTTAGATTCTTAGTTTTTTTTCTCGAAAATTTATGGTTCCCTTTCTCGGTTTCCTGGGTTCGAGTGTACAGGGTTTACATCCCCAACTTGGGAAAAATTACCATTTTCACTTATACATTTAATTTCTCCTTATCTAGATCTTAGACTTTTTCAAGTTTTTTATTCGGGCCCCTTAAGTTCCTTTGGGTCCTATTTTGATCCCCAAAAGGCATTGGAAACATTCCAAGCCTTATTTCTTATAATTTATCAAAAAGCCCCTAAGTTTGGAAAAATTATTATTATGCCCCTACCCTTGAGAACTTAAGCTTCGGGATCCATTTGACCGCCAAATTTCTCATAAAGGTTACTAAACTTTTTTTTAACTAAATTTAGGTCCTTCGAATGCCCAAAAGTTCACTTGTGGTTGTGCAAATATTTATTTTTGCACTTTGCTCCTTAACTTTTACCTTTATTGCAAATAGGTCCCCAAACCTTCCACAATAGGCAAACTCGATCCCTAAACTTCACCAAACTTCCTAATCAACCCCAAAACTTTATTTTGACCATTTGAATCACCCCACAAAAAGATCAATCCCAATTGGGTCTCCTAAATTTCAATTCTTTTCATTTTAGCCCCCAACCTTTACCCACAACTAAAATGTCTCTAAATGTTATCAAATTAAGTGAGAATGTCCCTCTGACCTCTTTGTATCCTATTGTAAACTTTGTTTGGCCAAAGTCAGTGAGGCTTAATTAGAAACATAGACACTGTCATGCCTTGACCCGGTATGGTCGGATCCCCGTGAGCAACTTGTCACTCCCTTTGGTCTATGAGAAGTTTCGCCCCCTTTTAAACCATGAGAAGTTAGGCATCCTTTTCCCTATTTTTCCTGGAATAGCATTATACAAAACTTAATATATTAAAAATTACATACTTGACTTATGGTTCAACTACGAGGGGTCTTTAAGGTTTGTCTTCCTTTTTCCTAAAAAGGGGCAAAGGGAGGGGATGAGTTTCTACAACTTAGTGAGTGGGCGTTGGGGGTGAGTTTTCAGAAATGCTTAGTTTGTCAAAATCATGCCAAGGTTTAACATTATTTTCAAGGTTTTTCTCAAATCTCAAGGCTTTTTCCAATTTCATATTGGGTGTGTTTAGCTCTCTTAGCATATCCCCTTGCCTCGGAAGGCGTTTAGCAAACAAATACATGTCCTTTATCATAAAGGATACAAACGTTCGCAGGGCAATCCCAGACTGCACCCACTTGGGGATCAGCAAGACTATGTCATCCACCCTGATAGAAGTCTCAAACATCTACCCTAAGTCTTAGTGGGCGTACCAAACATCCAACCCTTAGACCCGATGTTATGCCCCAACCCAATTTGGTTGGATCCCCGTGAACAAACTGCCGCTCTTTCTCGGTTCAAGAGGAGTTTCCTCCTTTTAGTCGAGAGGAGCCGGGCGAAATTTCAAAATTGTTCCCTAGAAGACATATATCAATTAAAATGCAAGCTTACAGAAAATTAAGCATACCTGATAAAGGGTAAGGCTCGGTGTTACTCCTAGTCATTTTTTTTTATTGAAAAGGGTTAGAAAAGAGGGGTGAGTTTCTACAACTCAATGAATGGGTTTTTCAAAAGTCTACTTTTAATTTTTAAGAAAAATATTTATATTGGAGTGTGCTAGACTCCTCACTTTTCAAAAAAAAATCATTTCATTCAAAATCTCAGGTTTTTCCACAATTTCTTATTATCACAGTGTGTCATCACCCAACACACATCCTTCATTATAAAGGTTACACACATTCGCTGGTCAGCATGACCACTGAACCCACTTGTGGCTTCGGAGTGACTTTACCGACCACCTAGATAGAAGTACGATTACTTCTACCCTGAGAATGAGCGGATGTACGTGACATCTGACCCTCAATCCCAAAATTGATACTTTATGTCCATATGAGGACAGAGACCTCATCCTGTCCTCACCCCGATCTCGTGCGCTTGGTGCTACTCCAAATTTCGCGCGGTCACCTAGAACGATGAACTGCCCTTATACTCACCAGGTCGTCATGGGCATCTTGATGATCCCGTACTCATAGTGCATGCACAAACAATATTTTCTTATTATGCCATGTAATCTATGGTGCATTAGTCCAACAGTCCCGACTTACAACTCAACTTGCAGTTGTTTGTCTTGACTGGTTCAGAGACCAGTCATGTCGCACTGCTGCCAGTTGATTGAGAATGTCGGACCAGCCTTAGCACCATGACCATACAATTTACTTATTAAAGTTTTATGGCACATATATCATGTTCATTTACGAGCTTTTGCTCGTGCCCATTGGCCAATGGCTCACCGTGCGAGATTTTCAAAACTGAGGCCCCTGGCCTATAAGAGCTATTCGAGATTACATCAATAAGGTCTCCCAAATTGTTTAAGCATTGGCACACAGTCAGGGGAGAGCACTTCCGACAAAAATATGTTTTCACTGTCCCTTATACCGCCTGGGTATAAGGACATCTCCGTTCATAACTGATGCACGGGTTTTCAACTTCCTTCGAGAAAGTTTCATCATACCAACCGGGTATGATCTACTTAAAATCGGTAAGTAGTTTTTTCACTGTCCCTTATACCGCTTGGGTATAAGGACATCTCCGTTCATAACTGATGCACGGGTTTTCAACTTCCTTCGAGAAAGTTTCATCATACCAACCGGGTATGATCTACTTAAAATCGGTAAGTAGTTTTTTCACATGGTTTTCAAATCACTCCTCGAAGTTGTGATGTTTAAAATACCACATAGTAGTTGGTTTTTATTTCGATGTGCTTATCATCCCCAATTGGGTATGATATAAAATCTCACTCACCCGATCGTGCAGTGAAATTCCACTTCGTCGAATTCCATCCCTAGCACGCTGGACCTCGACTGGCATTCCCGATGTCTCGTTCTCCTATACGAAATGAACATAGTTGTTCATTATTCTTTGAACTAATAGCCCTCATTCTTTCCAAATTAATGAGAAAACCCACTTTATATATATTTGCAATTAGGCCCTAAAGTTATTTTTCTTTAACGTTAAATCCCTATTGCTGGGTTTTCCCTTAAATTGAGTCCCAAAACTTTTTAAAATTTATTTTAGAACCTCAATTTATTAAATTTCGCAAATAGGGGTTTAATTTCCCAAATTTCCAATTTGGTCCCTCAATTTTTCCAAAATTACCATTATGCCCTTCCTTTACAAAAATGGTAAATTTTGCCCCAAAAATTCTAAAATTTCTCAATTGGCCCTATAATATTCTTATCATGACCAATTGACCCTCAATGTTAGAAAATTTCATTTTGGTCCTTCAAGTTTTCGAAAATCCCCAAATTTCCCTAATTCACCCCCCCTCCCCCCAATTTCAGCTATTTAACACAGCCGAATTTGATTTTATCAAATTGACCAATCAAACACCTTTATTCGTTGAAATTGAGTTTCTACATGTTCATATGATTCTAAGAAACTTTGAATTACAGGTTTTAACACCAGAACGAGCTCAAACGGAGCTTCGCCGGAAAATAGACTGTAGAGAGAGAAAGCTTCAATTTCTCACCGGTGAGGGCGCGACGGTCTGAGCTTTCTATCTGGGCAGGTAGCTCTCCTCCCGATTCTTCCTAGGATCAAGAATGATATCAATTGATGCCAAATTGGATTAGAATTTTATCATTAAAATTCGGTTGACTCTCTTTCTAACACTGATCGGAAATTGCAAAGGGGAGTCGAATTGGCTTACCTTTCAGTCCTAATTTTGCCATGGAAGGGTTGAGGAGGTGTTGGGAGAGCTTGGTTTGGCCTGAGGAGGGCTTGAATTGGCTGATTTCAACTCGACCAAAATAAGGCAGCTTTGGTCTGCTGGAGTTGCTTCACTATTCGATCACACCGGCACTTCTCCGACGACTCTCGGAACGAACGAATGTCACCACCATGTAGCTGACTTCTCCCAAGTTTTGATGAACTCGACCTTGCCTTCTTTGGCTCAAAATTGACCCTATATTAGAGCTCTGGTTCAAGCTTCACTAGAAAACTTAGCAACTAAGAGAGAGTGCACTTTTTAGGTGTGGAGAGGACGAATGGAGAGGGGCTCTTTATATAGGGAGCTCAAGGAACCGTTGGCCATCCGTTTGGCACCGTTATGACAGGCACTGAAGACCTGAAATGTACCAAACCAAAATGTTTCTTCTTTGCCGACGTTGCTTCAATTTTCCGGCAAGTGAACAGTGATGTCATCCTGAGGAAGAAGATGACACTGTTCTGAATAGGACCGGACCAGTCCGAACCGAGTTCAAAGATAAAACCGGCCGGTTCACCTCCCATTTGACCAAGTTTTTCAAATCTAAAAATTTCTAAATTCATCTAAATTAATTTTCTATCCAATAGTGGTCTCAAATCTCCAATTTGAAAATTTTAAACCACCTAGAAAAATGAATTTAGCATCCGGTTCAATAGTGATTCAAACCGGTTCGGATCCGGTTCACCTTAACCAGTTTGGTTTTCATCTCCAATTCATTCTCTAGTCCATTTTCATGACTCCTCTGGCTCCTTAGGTCATTTAGGATCCATAAAATTCCTGATTTACCATTTCTTTCTCAATTCTAGTTAACAAACCGACTCGGTTCTTAAACCAGTTTAATCCGATTTGGGTCCGGTTAACCCGAACCGTTCTGGTTTTTCTCTCCCACATTGTTCTAAGGTTCCTTCCCAAGGATTAAAATTCTCTTTGAATCACAAGGGATCCATAAGCTTCTTGGTTTACCTATTCTCTATCGGTTCTGGTTCATGAATCGACTCGATTCATAAACCGGTTCTATTCTAGTTTGGACCCGGTTCTCTTGAACTGCTTCGGTCATTCCTCCTCATTTCGTCCTAGGGTTCTTTTCCCAAGTTTATGAACCTTTTTTAGTCACATGGGAGTTAGAAATTTTCAAATTTGCTTGTCCTCTAACAATCGGGCTTGTAGACCAATTCGGTTTAAAGATTCAAATTTACCGGTTATTTCCCCGATTTTCTCATTACTAAAGGACGGGGTTTACATCTGAAATCCACTTCATGTATGTATGAGGACGAAGACCTCATCCTCACCCCACCTCGACCTCATGCGCAAGAAGCTCCCAAAGCTTCATGACTAACTAGCACGATGATTTTCCCTTATCTCCACCATGTCGTGCAACAACCTTTGGAACCCATCACTACCCCATGGGCATCTTCATGGTCCTGAATCCATGAGTGCATGCTCAAACAATAATATTTTTTTCATCATTTATCCATTTTCTTTGGTGTCGATGGTCTAACATGCCCAACACTCAACCTGCCCTACAGCTATTTGTCTAGGCTGATTTGTCATGTAAACCCCGCCCTTTTGAGCTAAGGAAAACCGAGAAGAGAACCAGTCAAACCAACTGAGAAAATTGAATCGGTTCACAAACCCGATAATTGTGAATGGGCAATTTAGTAATTTATAACTCCCAAGTGATCCAAATGGTTCAAAATACTATGGAAAAGAACCTTAGGATGAATTGGAAGAGGAAAATTAGACCGATTTGGATGAACCGGGTCCAACAGGATTGAACCGGTTTATGAACTGAGTCGGTTCATCAACCGGAACCGATAGAGATCAGGAAAAACAAAGGAATTCAAATCCATTGAACTCCAAAGAAATTCATAAACCTTGGGAAGGAACCTTAGAACAAAGTGGGAGAGAAAAACCAGACTGGTTCGGGTGAACCAGACCCGAACCGATTTAAGGACCGAGTCGGTTTATGAACTGGAATTGATAAAGAGATGGTAAACCAGGAATTTTGTGGACCCTGAGTGACCCAAGGAGTCAAAACAGACCTGGAAATGGATTTGTGAAGGAATTGGGGATGAAAACCAAATCGGTTCAGGTGAACTGGATCCGAACCGGTTCATACCGATTTGAACCACTATTGAACCGAATCCTAAATTCATTTTTCTAGATAGCTTAAATAATTCAAATTGGAGATTTGAGGCCAACATTGGATAGAGAATGAATTTAGATGAATTTATAAATTTTTAGATTTGAAAAACTTGATCGAATGTGAGGTGAACTGGCCGGTTTAAGCTTTGAACCCGGTTCAGACCGGTGTGGTCCAGTTCAGAACAGTGTCATCTTCTTCCTTAGGATGATAACACTGTTCACTCGCCAGGAAACTGAAGAAACGCCAACAAAGAAGAAACGCTTCTGTTCAGGGCATTTCAGGTCTTCAATGTCAGCAATAATAGTGTCGAACGGATGGCCAACGGGTCTCCAAGCTCCCTATATAAAGAACCCCTCCCATTCATCCTCTCCACACTTGAAAACTCCATTCTCTCTCAACTGCTCCATTTTTCGGTGAAGCACGAACTAGAGCTCCGACATGGGGTCTTTTCTAAGCCAAACAAGGTGAGGTCGGGTTCTTTAGAATTGGGGAGCAGGCAACTACACGTTTGTAGTCTCCGTTCACTCCGAGGATCGCCAGCGAGACGCCGACATGATGAAATAGTGAAGCAGCTCCTGTGAACCGAAGCTATCCTGTTTCAGCCAACTTGAAATCAGCCATTCCGAGCCTTCTTCAAGCCAAACCAGGCCTTCCCAACACTTCCTCAGCCCTTCCACGACCAAATTAGGACTGAAAGGTAAGCCAATTTGGCTCCCCTCTACAATTTTCAATTGGTCCTAGAGAGAGAACAAGCAGAATTTTAATAATGAAATTCTAACTCAATTTGACATCAATTGATGCGACTCTTGATTCTAGAATGAACCTCAAGATGAGAGCTATCTGCCCAGATCGAAAGCTCGGACCGCCGTGCCCTCACCGGTGAGAAATTGAAGCTTTCTCTCTCTATAGTCTATTTTTTAGCGAAGGTCCGTTTGAGCTCGTTCCGGTGTTAAAATTCATGTTTCAAAGTTTCTTAGAATCGTATGAACATGTAGGAACTCAATTTCAACTCTAATTTCAACAATTAGAGGTGTTTGATCAATCAATTTGATGAAATCAAATTCGGCAGTGTTGAATAGTTGAAATTGGGGAAATTTTGGGGAAAATTTGGGAATTTTTGAAATTCAAAGGACCAAAATGCAATTTTATGAAATTGAGGGTCAATTGGGCATGAAAATCATGTTGGAGGACCAATTGAGGAATTTTGGAATTTTTGGGGCAAAACTTACCATTTTTGTAAAGGAAGGGCAAAATGGTAATTTTGGAAAAAATTGAAGGACCAAATTGAAATTTTGGGAAATTAATCAATTTTTTGTGAAATGAAATAAATTGAGGTCCTATGATAAATTTTAGAAGTTTCGAGACTCAATTTGAGGAAAAATCGGCATTAGGGACTTAAAGTTAAAGAGAAATAACTTTAGGGACTTAATTGTAAATAAATGGAAGTTTAACTTTCTCATTCATTTGGAATGAATGAAGATTATTATGATGAAGGATAATAAACCGAGATGTTCATATCGTGTAGTAACACGAAGTACCGAGAATGCCAGCAAGGACAAGCTCACGTGAATACAAAGAACCGGTCTAGTGGAATTCACGGCATTAACGGGTGAGTGGGTTTACTAACATCATACCCGGTTGGGATGATGAGCACAACTTAAAATTTAAAACCACTTACCGATTGTGAGTGAAAATTTTATATCGTACCTGGTATGGAATGATAAGTACCTCTATATGAAAACCCACTATTAAGTAGTATTTTAAACATCACTACTTAGAGGAAGTGATGTGAAAATCATGCGAAAAAACTACTTACCGGTTGTAACTAGATCATACCCAGTTGGTATGATGAGACTTTCTCAAAGGAAGTTGAAAACCCATTCATCGGTTATGAACGGAGTATCCTTATACCCGGGCGGTATAATGGATAGAGAAAACATATGTTTTGTCAGAAGTGCTCTCCCCTGATTGTGTGCGGCTTAAACAATTTGGGAGACCTTTTCGATGGGAGCTCGAATAGCTCTAATAGACCGAGGGCCTCGGTTTTGGAACTTGGGGGCTAAATGCCCGATTTTGAAAATCTCATACAGTGGGCCCAAGGCCAGTTGGCACGAGTAGGATCTCGTAAACGAACATGATATATGTGCTATAAAACTTAATAAGTGAATTGTTTGGCCATGGTACAAATATAGGACCGACATGCTCAGTCAACTAGTGCAACATGACAGGTCAACGGACCAGTCAAGACAAATAATTGCGGGTTGAGTTGAGAGTCGGGGCCGTTGGACAAGTGGCACCACAGATTACATGGCAATATGAGAAAACATTGTTTGTGCATGCACTGTGAGTACAAGATCATCAAGACGCCCATGAGGGGTAGTGATGCGTTCTAAGGGCACTAGACAACCTAGTGGCTATAAGGGCAGTTCGTCATTCTAGGTGTCTATGCAAAATTTGGAGTAGCACCAAGCGTATGAGACCGGGGTGGGGACAGGATGAGGTCTTTGTCCTCATATGGACACGAAGAAGCAATTTCATGATTGAGGGTCTGATGTCGCGTACATTAACTCATTCCTAGGGTAGAAGTGGTCATGCTTCTATTTGGGTGGCAGAAAAAGTTGATACTGACTTGCAAATGTGTGTAACCTTCATGATGAAGGATGTGTGTTGGGTGATGACACACCATGGTAACTAAGAAATGATGGAAAAACATGAATTTTTAAATGAAGGGATTTTTGAAAAATAAAGGAGTTTGACACACTCCATATAAATGTTTTTCTTAAAAATTAAAAGTAGACGTTTGAAAACCCATTCACTGAGTAGTCATACTCACCCTCTCCCTTATATCCCTTTCAGGAGATTTCACAAAGCTTACCCTTAAAGACCATCAACTAAAATGTCTGTGACACAAGTATGATAAATCTAAATTATTATACAGTTTTTTTATGTTATTCCTGGAAAAAGGTGCAGGTTTAAAGGATGCCTTACTCTTTACAGTCTATAATAAGGGGAAACCCTTTAATAAATCGAGAGAGTGATGGGTTGATCACAGGGATCCGACCAAACTGGGTCGGGGCGAAAATGGTCAATTTTTCGAAATCCCCCATTTCCTCCAATTTCACCCCTTTACATTGACCGAATTTGATTTCTCTAAATTGGCCATTTAAACTGGGTTCATTGATCCAATTGATGGCATAGATCGATTTTTACACTTACATTCGATCAAATGGAGTGTTGAATTGCAAAATTTGGGTCTGGAACGAGCTCAAATGGAGCTTCGCCGAAAAGCTATTCGTAGAGAGAGAAAACTTTGAAAGCTTACTGTCGGAGGTGTGGCGATCCCAGCTCTTGATATGGGGAGGTATCTATTGTCCTTAGAGTCTTTCTAGGATCAAGAATCACTACAATTGATGTTTGTATCAATGGGAATTTTATTAGTGAAGTTTGGCACTTTCTCTCTCTAGCATCGATCTACAACGATTGAGGAGTGTCGAATTGGCTTAACTTTCACCTCTATGGGGGTCATGTGATGGCCGTGGGGACTTTAGGGAGGCTTGGTTGGCTGGAGGAGTTCTGAATTGGCCAAATTCAGCTCAGCCAAAATAGGCCTGCTTCGAACTAACGGAGTTGTTTCACTATTTGATCCCGCTGATGCTTCTCCAGCAATCTTTGGGTCGAATGGAGATTACTGTGAGGTAGCTGACTTCCCCCGGGGTTTGTAGGACCCAACTTTGCCTTCTAAGGCTGAGAAAAGTGCCCAAATTGGAGCTCTAGTTTGAGCTTCACATGAAAATGGAGCACTTAGGAGAGTAGGACGATTTGATGTGTGTGGAGGATGAATGGAGAGTAGCTCTTTATATAGGGAGCTTGGGGACCCTCTACTCGACTAGTTTCCATTCTGGTTGAGCTTATCCTCGCCCGAAAATGCTCTAATCAGATGGAATATTCCTTCACTTGGAAAGGAAAATTTTTAAACTGATGAACATTGTTGTCATCCCAAGGAAGAAAATGACATTGTTCCGGACCGAACTGATCTGGTCTGATCGGATTCAATGGTGAAAATCGATTGGTTCATGCCCAATTCGACTGGTTTTCTCAAAACTAATAATTTCTAAATTCATCTAAATTTATTTTCTACTCAATGGTGGTATTAATTCCTCCATTTGAGATCTCTAAACCACCTAGAAAAATAAATTACCTAATATGGTTCATTAAGGTTTAGACCGATTCAATACGGTTCAATCTGGTTCAGGTCTGGTTCACCCTGAATCGGTTCAGTTTTCCCTTTCAATTGACTTCATGGTTCTTCCCCATGATTTTCATGGCTCTTTCGGTTACTTGGGATTTTGCAATTCCCCATTTTACCCTTCTTTACCATTTTCAGTTTGTTAAATGGCTTAGTTTTCTCATTAGAATTGACCGGTTCTTTTCTCGGTTTTCTTATTCTTGAAAGGAAGGGGTTTACAACTCTCCCCTCCTTTTAGGGGTTTTGTCCCCAAAACGTTTACATCTCAAACAGTTGGGGGTACCCATCCCTCATGATACTTTCAGTTTCCCAAGTCTCCTCTTGTATGAGTCCGTTCTGCCAAAGAACCTTGTCCATAGGAATCTTCTTGTTCCTCAAGTTCTTGTCGCTTCAGTCGAGGATTTGCACCAGTTCTACTTGATAAGTTAGATTCTCTTCTAACTCAGGTGGGGGTCGGTCTAACACATGATTGGGGTCGGGCTAGTACTTTTGGAGTACCGAGACGTGAAATACGTTATGTATTCTTTGTAAGTCTAGAGGCATTTCAAGTTTATAGGCCACTGACCCTATCCTTTGGACTATGGTGTAGGGACTGATATACCTAGGTTTCAACTTTCCCCGTTGTTGGAACCTAAGTATTCCCCTCCACAGGGATACCTTGAGGAATACTTGGTCTACCACTTCAAATTCCAGGTCTCTTCTACTATGGTCCTCATAGCTTTTCTGCCTATCCTAAGCTGCCTTAAGTTGATTCCTTATTATTTTAATTTTCTTGATGACGTCTTCTATTAGCTCAACCTTTTTGAGCTTCCTTTCTCCCACCTCTTCCTAAAATAAGGGGGTACGGCATGGTCATCCATAAAGAGCCTCATAAGGAGCCATTTGAATAATGGTCTGATAATTGTTATTGTAGGCAAACTCCATCATGCATAAGTATTCCTCCCAACCCTTGTTCGTGGTGAGTACGCATGCTCATTGCATATCCTCAAGGGTTTGGATTGTTCGCTCAGACTGTCCATCGGTCTAGGGATGGAATGTCGTACTCATGTGGAGTTTGGTTCCCAAGGCATTTTGTAGGCTAGGCCAAAACCTTGAGGCAAACCTAGGGTCCCTATCCGACATTATGCTTACCGAGACACCATGGAGTCTCATAATTTCTCCTACGTATAGGGCGGACAATTGTTCCACGGAATCGGTCAACCTTATTGGTAAGAAGTGGGCGGATTTGGTCAACCTTTCCACCATGACCTAAATTGTGTCTCGCCCTTTCCAAGTCACTAGTAGTCCCGTGATGAAGTCCATAGTGATGTGTTCCCATTTCCATTTAGGGATTGGTAGGGGTTGTAGCAGTTCTGAGAGTTTCGGGTGTTCAGCTTTAATCTGTTGATAGGACAAGCATCGTGCTACATACTCTACGATATCCCTCTTCATCCCTTTCTACCAATAACATTGCTTGAGGGTGTGGTACATCTTGGTACTCCCTAGATGCATCGCATACATAGAGTCGTATGCCTCCTCTAATACTAGCCTCTTTAATTCCTTGTCCTGAGGCGCGCACACACCCTACCTTTATAGGTCAGCAATCCATCGCCTCGAAAATTGTAGTCTGGGGTTGCTCCCTTGTTGGTTGGGTCTAAGTATAGTTGGAGTTCCTTGTCTCCTTTTTGGTGGACCTTGATTTGCTCCATTAGGCTGGACCTTACACCTACGTCAGCCACTAGACATCTTTTTTCTTTATCTACCTTGAGGGACACTTTCATTTTCCCCAATTGTTGCAGCAAGTGCAGGTAGTTCATCTTTGTAAGAGCCGCATCAATTTGATATTTGTGACTCAGAGCGTCCGCCACCACATTAGCTTTCCCTAAATGGTATTCTATCACAATGTCATAGTCCTTCACCAATTCCAACCATCTCCTCTGGCAGAGATTCAACTCCCTTTGTGTTAGGAAGTACGTAAGGCTCTTTTGATCTGTATATATTTTGCACTTAACCCCATATAGATAGTGTCACCAAATCATGAGGGTGAACATTATTGTGGCTAACACTAAGTCATGAGTAGGGTAGTTCCTCTCATGTGTCTTTAATTGTCGCAAGGTGTAGGCGATAACCTTTCTCTACTACATTAATATACACCTAAGTCCTTGTCTGGATGCATCACTATAGACGATATACTCCCTCACACTTAGTTCAGGCAAAGTGAATATGGGCGTCATTGTCAAATAGGACTTTAATTCCAGGAAGGATTTCTCGTAGGTTTCATCCCACTTGTACTCTATCCCTTCCTTGTGAGGTGGGTTAAAGGGGTTGCTATCTTGGAGAAGTCCTGTACAAACCGTCGGTAGTACCCTGCTAGTCCGAAAAAGTTGCGTATCTCAAAGGGGTTCTTGGGTGCCTTCCAGTCGAATATGGCTTCCACATTTGTCGGATCTACCTTGACTCCGTACTTGTACACTATGTGCCCTAGAACCCCACCTCTTGCAACTAGAACTCACACTTGAAAAACTTTGCATATAAGTGATTTCTCTATAGTGTCTCCAAGGTGATGGTCAAATGTTCCTCATGCTTCATCCTAGTTCGTGAGTATATAAGTATGTTATCTATGAATATAATCATGAACTTGTCAAAGTGAGGCTGGAACACTCTGTTCATTAGATCCATAAAGGCTGCAAGGGCATTTGTTAAGCCAAAAGGCATCACTCTAAACTCATAATGTCTTTATCGGGACCAAAATGTGGTCTTAGGTATATCTCCCTCTCTGATACTGAGTTAGTGGTATCCTGATCTATCTTGGAGAAATAGTCATCCCCTTTAATTGATCGAACAGGTCATCAATTCGTGGAAGTGGGTACTTGTTCTTTATGGTGACCTGGTTCAATTTTTTATAGTCTATACATACTCCCATCCTTCTTCTTCACGAACAGTAATGGTACACCCCATGGATACTGGCTAGGGTGTATGAAACCCTTCTCCAGTAATTCGTCTAACTGTTCTTTTAACTCCTTTAGTTCTGCTGGAGCCATACGATAGGGGGCTTGGGATATGGGATGAGTGATGGGAATTACCTTTATGGTAAATTCCAATTGACGACTTGGGGGTGATCCTAGTAGTTTCTCAAGAAATACATCGGGGTAGTATTCAACCACCAGGATGCCCTGTAGTCCTTTCTTCTCTAACTTTTCATGGATAATTATTACAAGAAAAGACTTTCAACCCTTCTAAATCATCTTTTAGGCTTTCATATGGGACACCAAGTGCATTTCTCCCTTCTTCCCGTCTTCTTGAAAACATAGTCTCTATCAAATTGTTTCAACAACTCCATCTATTACACTCTTAATGTATATGACATCCTTATCAACTTTAGCATACTTGACCTTTTTTCCTTTCATATATTTTCTCTGTCAGATTCAATTTTCTTATATTCCAAATTGGTTGAAGTATATTCTACCTTTTCAACATTCTCAAGAATAACTTTATTTTAAGAAACCATAATATCTATATCATTTACAGATTTTATGACGATATCTCATCTATTTTGGAGTAGATGCTCTCTACTCGCTCTATCCTTTCTATATAATACTAACAGTTTATCATAATTTGGAATATTCATCCATTTCTCAACTATGCGCCTAATATCAAGAAAATAAATATATATATAATTAAAATAATAAAATATCAATAACAAAAATTTTAATAGAGTGTAAAATAACATTATAACTCAATTAATTTCTTTCAAACTTAAGATTAGCATCCCAAATCTTATTAGTTGAATTCCATAAAAATCCACTTACACCCCCTTTAAATATATTAAAATATTTTGAAAAATATTATTTTAATACCTTTCAATGAATTTTAATATTATTTTTTAAATATTTTTTCAAATTTTAAATTTATTTCAGAAACAATACAATATTTAATAATGGTAAAAATCGTTAACTCAATTCTCTATGTTATGTTATTAAAAGAAAGCATCTACAACAGTATCATCTATTATAGTACAACACACCCTTTGACATAATGAGTCATTACTCATTATTTTTACCATTAATTTATAATAATATTATTTATAAATATTATAAATAGAATATTTCAAAATTATAATAATAATAATAATAATAATATAATATATATTCAAATAAATATACACTTGTAAAATTGTCAAATATTATATATAATATAATACTTTTAAAAACAGAATAACTAATCTACGATACATAAAAATAGTAAATATAAACTAATCAATAAATATAAAATATATTATAAACACGCAGATTAACTATTACAAAAATAGTGAATATGAAATGAATAACGAAGGTAGATTATAGTATATAAAAAATTATTAAATATAAATATTTATATATAAAATAAAAAACTACAAATATATTTAAAAAATAATTAACTCAATTTATTTAATTAAAAATTAAAACAGTGCAAATAAGAAGGGGAAAGAAGAAGATAGTACGAGAAAATAAGATAATATTTTGTAATATATATATATATATATATATAGAAAAAAGATAAATATATTAATTTTATTTAATATTATTTTAATTAAAAAAATTACATACTCTTCAAAATTCTGGATTTTTTAACTTTTTCAAACCACTACTAACCCTTCAAAAAACTTTATCAAATGAAGGAACACCATTCAAATTCCTTTCCCTCCCATCCAAAAATAACCTTACGGTAAAACAATGAAAATGAAGATTTTCGTGCAAGTTTCATCCTTGTTGGACGAGTTCAGATAAGGTCGTCACAGTGATTTTTTTTCTTTTTTTTTTTTAATTTTTAATTTGATTTTTAATTTTGTTTTCAAATTTTAATTTTTTATTTATTTACCCCCATTCATTTCTAAAAATAAAATTATCTCATTCCCGTAGATTAAAACTTATCTCAAGTGACTCGAGTGACCTGTTTATATGAATTGAGTTTCTAATATTACAACAATTGTAATATATATCCAGAAAACAAAACTTAGATATGTTTGGATATTCATTGTGCAAAAAAAACCTATGTTTGGATATTGTCAAATAAACCCATATACCACTAATCACAAAATCCACATGGCCAAAAATATTTCTTCTAATTTATATAAATAACAAACTAAGTTCCAATTTTTTTAATAAATACTTTATATATCTACTAGATTGTGGGATATAAACCACTTGTTCAATATATCCCATAATTTACATGGTTATAAGTTATCCGTTTATATAAATGTTGTATGTCCGTGGAAAAATTCCTCACGAAATGTATAAAAGATAGTCATCATACTTGAGGTTATCCAGCCCATCTGCTAATTGGGGATCGGACATCCTGCATTCAAAACCTGGGAAAATAGAGATCACGAGAAAGGCTAGCTATTCACCACATTCACGTGTAACCTTAGAAAAAAAAAAACCTGAGGATAAAGTTGCAGAAGTGCTCAACAGGAGAGACGAATCTTGCCCTACCGGCCTTTGAACTCTCGAGGTGCAAGCGAACAGGCTAAGTTTTCTTTTTGCAAAAAAAAATCATTTAAACTTCAAATTTTTCTTTTGGGAAAAAAGTTCTTATTTTTGAGGTCAACCAAGCTTCCAAGGTCTAAATCAAATAATTCACGTGTATTTCTGGACCCGACTTAGCACAGGGGCAAGTCACTCAGATGAATCCATCCATCCCAATCAAGCAACTTACCTTTCTGCTGCCATGGCTTTAACTGTTATAACCAGATGAGGAGACCAGTGATTGGAGGGAAAGGATTCTCACTATTGATCACTGAACTCCGTAATTATGAAAAACAAATTGCAAATTACCAATCTAAAAGAAAAAAAAAACAGAGAATTGCAATTGACATGAGCATTATAATAACGTTCACCTGCAACAACTGCCAGCACAATAGACCAAAGTCACCAAGCACAAAAAGAATGCATGCTATATATATTCTAGAGCGGGCTGCAATTTAGGCTTTAAAATTTTCATGAGCCAAGCTGGAGATCTTTTCTTCTTAATAAATTTTAAGCTTATATTGAATTTCCTCTTTAATGCTCTTCCATCCTACATTGCCACTACATGGCATCGTGTGGTATTTATTTATTAGGCCACATACAATAAAAAGGCACCACTATTATAAGAGAAATGCATTGTTAAGAACAAAACTGATGGAAAATACAAATGTTCATTGTTGGCTCATCACAATGTTAGGTCCTATTTCAGTTTACAGTAGCATCCCTATATTCTACCCACTCAATAGCAGATGGTTAACAGAAGAAGACTAAAGATGAGTGCACAGTAATGCAATCAGTACAAAATTCAGGGCATTTAGTTAGATTCAACAAAAAAGCTACACAAGAAACAATCCACTGAAAAAAAACCATATCAACAAACATAATAGAAAGATTCATGTGGAGCTAGTTGCCAAGGGAACTCAACCAAGAGGTAAAACACCACACTACGTTATGTATGGTTCTGAAGAATTGATAGTCAGGTATTGGTCCTACCATTGATTGATGGTCAGGTATTCAGGGCAATTAGTTAGATTCAACAAAAAATCTACACAAGAAACAATCCACTGAAAAAAAAAACCATATCAACAAACATAATAAAAAGATTCATGTGGAGCTAGTTGCCAAGGAAACTCAATCAAGAGGTAAAACACCACACTACGTTATGTATGGTTCTGAAGAATTGATAGTCAGGTATTGGTCCTACCATTGATTGCAGCCATTGCAATAGGCAGTCAACTTAACAATCTCACCAATTTGGAACACAAACTCTTTGGTGCTTGGCAGGGCGGAATTTACAAAGGCATTTTCTAGATAAGAACTTCAACCCCAGAAATTGCATGATTTAGCAGAAATTCATGTATTTGTCATGTTATTTTCTGGGTTCCAGAAGCAGGAAGACTCACTTTTGGTGGACTCTGGGCAAGAACAAATCTCATGCCAGGTATCTGAACAGGTTCTGGTTATCCTTGTCTCTCTCCAGGTAGTCACGAGCGATCAAGTCCTCGATCCTTTTCTTGATGGCCTTGAAGTCAGGCTGCAGACCAATGGCAATATTAGCAGTTAGACCAGAAAATAATAACAAAACATGAATTATACAGGCAAAAGAAGGTTGTGTCGAGAGTAAGTAGCTTCCTTCACATCCAGTCAATAAATCCCATTAGTTGCAACAAAACTTTGAATCAACAAATGGTACACATTTATCTTGATGGGAAAGAAATATCCTAAATGAAATTGATGGAACTGCACAAAAATAAGAAGGAAGATTCTAGACCTTAAACATGCGTCCCAATTGCTCAACACACTCCATGACTAACTGCTGGTGACCTAAAACTTTTCGACTCTTCATAATTCGCACAATTGAAGCATCAATTGCATATCTTCGGTCCTTGTCAACATCCTCAATCACTTTCTTCTTCTCATCCACAGGAGGCAGAGGTATCTGGAGACATTTCTAATTTTCCAGTAAGATTCCAGCATAAGCACAAAATAGAAAGTTTTTCTCCCTACACTCGTCACAAAGCATACCTTGATTCTCCTCATTTTATCAGTAAACTTGTGGTTGAACTCAAAGAAATCAGTGCCGCAAATTGACTTCGTGTTTGGTTCCTTGTTAAGGATCTTATACTTCGCACATGATAAGGAATGAAGTAGTCTAACAACATCATCATCACTAAGATTCAATTGAGTCACTATCTCTGAATAGCTCAATCTATGCGAAGAGTTGAATAACAGAAGTGCAGCTGCCTATGAACAAAATAAACAAGTTTCAGAACAATCAAACAATGGAGAACCACATGACTGTCTCAAAAAGACCAGGAATTAAATCCTGTTAAGACATAAGAGTAAAAGTCAACTGATTACCTGATATGTTGTAACAATCAGCTCCACAGGTTTGGCTTCAAATTTACCAATGATATTACAAGTTCCCAAAGAGTATATCCATGTAAGTTTTCTGTGCTTTGTTTTCGTTTGATAGAATTCACGGAAAACCTCAACACATCTCACCTGAAGCAGCCAAAGAAAATCTCTAGACGAGTGTTTCCTAGTGTAAAACTGATTTATTGAATCGTATGAATTTATTTATTGTTTTACATACCATCTCAGCTGGAAGGTTCAAATCAAAAGACTTATAACTTGGCCAGAAGCCCGTAGTCAGAACAGTAACAGTCAAGTCAATCCCAGGATTTGCATTGGCATTATTGCTAAGGTATTCTTCAAAGTTTGTCTGGTTTTCCCTTGCCAAAGTTAAATCTGTCACCTGGAATGGAGAAAACTCATTCAGAAAAAAAAATACTATTGTTTCAGGCAATGGATTACCAACATGAAAGAAAGAACCCAACACCACTCACCATTCCTTCCATTTTAGAAGTGAACTGACCGCCACATTGCTGCTTTAGCTTTGTCAAGATGCTTCTTTCATGATCATCATTGGCACTCTTATCAAAGAGAAGTCGTCTTGCCAACTTTTTCCTGCCAGAACAGTAGATATGAAATATAAATACCTATCCCAACCTTTAGCTTTCGAAATACATACAACAGATAAGATAGTTATATGATTTGATTGAACTGGTATTTACCTGTAAAACTCAGCAAACAAGTCTTTGTCACTGATATATGCAAGCAGCTTTACTACCTGCAGAACATGAATTCAGCCAATAAGCTGCAGATAGTAAATTGTAACCACAATAATACCAAGTACCAGAACAGACCTTCTCAAGTGTCTCTTCTATAGCTTCATCACTCAGTTTCTCAGAACCGCCCTTCTTGAGAATATTATCGCAGAATGTGGCTAAGAGTTCAGCACTTGAGCTTCCAGCCACACCCTTGTTACAGAAAATCTCGAAAGCTTCCTTAAGAGCCTGCAAATTAATAATTAGCTAAGAAGGTGCCTGCACAGAACTGAAAATAAATCAGAATAAACAGCTCAAAAGAAAAGCACAAACCTTGTGGAACAGAGTGTGGTTCTGAAAGCATTCATTTACATATGCAAGGTATTTATCGTGCAGATCAATAACTTTTCTAACAAAAACCTGTCCACAGATAATTAGTATAAATCAAAACTCCATGAGAGATTAAAACTTTAGATGAGTAAAGATAGTGCATTGATGTAAGCAATTGGCAGAATAATAAATGTGTTCAGCCATTACCTGCTCCTGCAAACCAACCACATCTTTTTTCTCAGCCTATAATATGAAAACCAAGGTTAACAATGATGGTTCATTACTCCACATTAACCATAGTTCGAAACTGAAATGTACAGCCATAAGTAAAAGTGAAACGGCAATGTTTTTTCCACAGAAAAGATAATTGTTTTCTATATCCCCACGTGTTAAGCTATGATTTCCCAAAAAATGAATATGAGATATTCCAAGAATGTTCAATTCACATATCAAATTACATCAGATGCAACCCAATTGAGGTAATACATACAAAGACATCCTTAAAAGGTGGCATCAGTTTAAGTCAAAATCAAGCTTCCCAGTCTTGTATTAACGAAGCTTCAGAAATAGTAAAAGGAGAACAGCTAAAAATCTTTAATCAAATGATAATAGAGCAGGAGTTATTAGAAAAAATCTCATACATGTACAAAAGAAAGGATATCCAAGCAGAAAAAGTATTGGACAATTATCTATATTCTATAACAAACTGGATATATCTCATTTATGATGTACATCATTTAAAAAGAATATGAACATAATAGAAAAGAACTACCTTCTTGTTAATAGCAGCATCCTCAGCTTGCTTTACCAGAGCAGTGCCCTCAGTAGTCACGTGCTGAAACATTCAATCGAAAAGAAATTACATGAGTCAAAAGATACCCAACCACTGTAAGCAGTAAACTACCAATATCAGTTGATTAAAGATGTCACCTGCTTAAACATATTAGCCACAGGATCCAAGCCACGTGGTATTTTTAAGAAAAGCCTGAACATTCTAGATAGATCCTCAGCCTGATTGATTTAAGAACATTAAAAGCATGGTAATCATTATAAGTCATAGAAAATATAAAAGCACCAAATACTGGAAGAGGAAAATGGGGTTGAGGGTGGAGGCATTTGGTGTTAATGTTTCTTTTTTAATGTTGCAGCCACATTAAAATCTAAATGGGGAAGATGGGTATACCTTATCATCTCTAAGCAATGCATGACATCCTGAGTGCTCCTTCTCAAGTAGTTGGTTTGCATACACAGCCAACAATTCATGTTGAGCTTTCTGCAGTATGTAAATGGCACCTTTAGAAATTTCCATAAAGCAGCAAACCTTACAAGGAATAGAGGTTCTAAAATGAAACCTAAACTGAACACAACATTTAGAGACTGAAGTCATGACATTGGACAAAGAGCTATGCCAAACCTCAAGTAACTTCGGCTCACTACTGGAGTGCAAGTAGTGTGAAACTCGATCTTTCTCCCGGTTTAAGCACTTCTCAGCCTGAAATTAAAAGCATAATATCTCAAACTCAACAGGTAAATTTCGTATTATACTAAAGTGCAAATGATTTAAAAATGCACAAATTTGCATGTTTTCCAATTTCTAACGTACTCTCAAAATTGATTAGAATGATGAATAGTCTTCATTGTTTACTATATATACACTAATTTGCATTGAAATTTCAGTGGGACCATGATGATTATATATGAGAATGTTGAAAATAGATGTGATAAAAACTGAAAGTTATTGGCCATACTAAAATTTAAAATTTCACTGTAGAATTGAGAAAACGTGCAATATGATTACTTACCCTATATTAGATCATAAAGAGAAGATTACTGAGCTTTACCTTCAGCATGTAGTCTGGACAAGAATCCTCCAGAATCCAATTTGAAGCCTTCCGAGAATAATATGCAGCAGTATCATTTAGCATAGCTGCTTCAAAATCATTCTCATAGTAGACCATTTGCCCCATCCCGATCTCAACAAAGATGTCCAACACATTTTTCAACAAAGCTCGGTCAATTTGCTCTCCTTCACGTTCTTGATCAATCTAATTCATTATATATTTATAATAAATTAACTATCTCATCGACCAAAAATGGGAGAAAAAGTTACTGGTCCCAAACATACCAAAGAGATTACTGCATCCCTTACTTTGCTATGCACTTCTTGATAAACCTAAATACAAAAAACAAATATGGTAATCAAATATTGATGTCACTTCTCATTACAATCAAAATCTGAGTGTGGCCTCAAAGAAAAACACAACTAATTTTCAATCACAAACATAAGTAGCGAAAGTCCAGATCAATTAATCAAAGACATAAGTTTGACCATATTACCAGATCACGGAAGCATGTCAGTCCAACTTCTTTAAGAGGTGGCAGTGACCTCCGTGCGATGAAGTAACGGTCTAGATAGTGAAAGAAACGAGAGAGCCACCTAACCATAACCTTATGATTTGCCCACCGTTTGACAAGCTCCCTTAGCATGAATTCATCATGCTTCTCTCTTAAAGATGGCAATACCTGAATTTGTAAAACATGACAGGCTAAAATTTAGGGTAATAGGGGATGATCATTTCATGATGTATAACATGTAAGACCAGCAATATGGTTAGTTTTGTTATCATGCAAATTCCATTGAATTTTTGGTAAATAATTTGTTACATTATTTAGAAGCAATGATTCTTATGCCATACAATGAAATAGAGAGGGTGCATAACCCTTACACTTTGAGCTTTTAAGTAATTATCAAATGAAATAGGATTCCTTTACTTGGGACTAAATTAAACATAAATGGCTTACCCATTTGAGTGAGATAAACAAAATAGCACATGCTGATCTTATGTTACCAGTTTTTACTTAGTAAAATTCTTTGAATTTCAGAATATAAACATGCCTTCAAAATATGTTTTACTTCATTAACTATGGACGTGTGAGTGCAAATTAACTATGGCATGGATCCTTGACTCTTTCAACTGGTTAAAAGATAGAAAGGGGAGCATAGTATTAATTCTTTGAAATCCATTAACATTTAATAGTGAAAAATCGTTTTACTTGGGTATATTGCAAAGTTAAACATCCTAATAAACATACTTTCAAAACTGGTGCAACTTAACATTCCAACATCACATATACGAGCAGGCTTGTAGCACATACAACCATTTCTTTTAGGTTCATGTACAGCTTCCATGCCTTATGAACTTATAGGACTACCAAAATGAAAGATATAGATGGCTTCAAGTAGCAGGGTTAATCTGATTTGATCTGACTCACAGTTGAGATAATGTACTCCTCAAAAGATTCTTTATACTTATCGTATAGTTGCTGAGAGTAATCATGAGGAGGCTTCTGCGTGCACATGTCATAAATAGTACTGCAAAATATTAAATTTAAAACATCAACATCATATAAAAGTAAACAACCATGCATTGAAATAGCAAAAGTTTTTTTAGGACTATGAAAGTGGAATGGGATTAAATGAGGATTCCCTTCAACTTTATTCTGTTACTGGGTGGAGCCTTTCAGGTTTCATAAGGACAAATCATTAAGGAAAGTGATTCCACAATTTGATTTTTAATCTGTCATTGTATCCATATATATTACGTGTAAAGCATCATGTAGTCCGATGAACTGAATTGTGGCTCCGGCAGGCCTTCTAGGATGTTCTTGAGCTTTGTGATGCCTTTCTGCATGAACTCCCATCCTTGCTGCAAATCAATTTTCTTCCTATCGCTTGTCATGACTAATCTGTGCATGATTAACGCCTAAACCACATGCATGTGAACATCATCAGGCAAATAAAATTGAAACCAGACCGCAACCAACAACAGAAGCTTCAAGCATGTAGGAAACCAAGACCTTCATTAATTTCAAACCTAAACCAATAATCCTAGTTCCAACCTCAGCAAGATTTAAGGGCCAAAAACATAATTTTCCGCTTGTAATCAGAAAATATATCAAGAAATTGAATCGAAACTGACTTCTAAGTTACTCCACAGCTATAACACTGCCTATCGTCACACTTTCAAAAAGAAACCAGAATCAAGAGGTTTCAGTCAGGAAAATAAAATAGGGCAAAATCAATTTCCACCCGGCAGAAAGAGGAATCAATCAAGGCTTCAAACACCAAAAACCTATAGATGCACATCATCGCCCAGAGCCCCTAATCGAACACGGATCGCATGAATAAACGGAAAAGAGCCGAAACAGATAACATTACTGACCGAGATCGACAGGGTAAGGGAGCGGCCGAGCTCCCCAGACGCAACGATAAGGGTAGAGACAGGGGAAGGACCTGATTCAGAATCTCAAAGGAGCAACAGCAATCGAAATGGGCGGATAGGTTACCGGATGTGTGGGTAGGCTGCTGGATGTGCAAAGTGGACCAGAGCTCACACAAGCATTCAACAAGGATGCGAGAAGGGGATGAAATGGAAAAAGGTGAGAGAGAAATCAAAACCGGATCATATCTTATTTTTACGTACTGGGAAAGTATATTTAGCTAACAATGATATAGATATAAATTTCCATATCTATATTCATCACTATCATTTTAAACTATACTTTGTATAATTTTGACATTTTTATAAATATTAATGCATTAATTTCTTTACTTCTAAACTAAAAAGATATCATTCTACTACACTAAGTATTTTATTTGTCAATTTTTCCATTGAACTACATTATGTTAAGCCAAAAATATGGATGAGAGCAAACTGATTTAAAAAATCGTTAAACAACAACAAAAGTAAAGCTAACAAAATTTCATTTACAAAACACACATTTAAGGCAAAATAATAAATTTGCCTAAATAAGTTTTACTTTTAACAACTTCATATATCTACATATTGCACGGAATTATATATATATATATATATATATACTTATTTTAATGCTTTTAATTTATAACAATTTAGTTATTTAACTTTTTAGGGTTGAAAATTTTATCATTATTTCATTTTTTTTGTTCAATCTCATTATTGGGTCCTTACTTTTGTAAATTATCCCTTATTTACTTTACACAAATTTTCTTAACTTTTTAATTTTACAAATCAGTCAATAATTTTTTGGTATTTACAAATTAGTAATCAAATATTACACTTTCACACTTCCACCTTATTTTTCATATTTTAAAACTATTTAGTTAACTTTTAGATTTACAAAATATTCCCATAATTTTTCCATAACTTTTAGATTAATCAATTACAACTCTCGCACTTAATTGTTATCAAAATTTTAAACTCATTTGCAATAGAGCAATGATGGACATAGGAGAAAAACTTGTGGCATGATAAACAAACAAATCATGGAGGTTGAGAGTTAAAAAGTTCTTATGGGTGTTATTAGAATTGAAAAATCTCAGTATGTACATGATTTCTTTATGAGAAAATGAAACATGTAATGTCAACATGAAATAAGGTATTGGAGAGGAGGTTTCGTGGATTCAAGCTTACTCAAGTATTTTAGGCGATGGAAAATATCAACATGAGAAGGAAGCTTCGATCCTAGATTTAAAAGTTGATAAATTATAGGTGAAAATAATAATTTTAGAAAGTAAATTGAATACAAATGAAAGTTTTGCAAGATAAGGGTAAACATATAAATAGTGTAATGTTTGATGCTAAAATGTAATTTTCAAGATTTGCGAACCCAAATTAGACTAAGGTACAAATGGAACAATAGTTCTTGTATAAACCTTGTTTTCTCAATATAAGAAAGTCGGAAATGGGAACCGGAAATTTTCAAAAGGAAACTGTTGATCAAAGTGAACCAAGCATTTGTAAAGAGAAAATCAAATGGGAAATTGGAAAATCCTAAGTTATCAATGAGTATCCAAAAACCAATGAAAAGAACCATGAACCAAACATGATGTGAAAATTAGACCGGTTCAGGGTAAACCGAACCAAAATCAGGTTGAACTAGAAATAACCAGTTCAAATATTCATTTTTCTAGGTGATTTAAAAATATCAATTTGAGAAATTAAAGTCACTAATTTGTAGAAAATAAATTAATAAATTCTTAAATTTTAGAAAACTGGTCGAATTGGGCCTGAACCGGTTGATTTTTTATTTCGAGTCACTGAACCGGCCAATAGACCACCTTCCAAGTCAATGCCTAGCCAATGCGTGTGACCAATTAGCGCAAGTCACATGGCGAAGCACGCCCAGTCAGCCACTCGGTCAGTGCGTAGAAACACTAACCACTCAAAGCATGACATGTGTCATTGATCATTGATCAAAGGTTAGATAAAGAAAAGCCACGCCACCGAAGACTGACCAATGAGAGAGCAACACATCCTCAGTCAATAGTCAACTAAGGAGAAGCCTCATCAACAGAGCTGACCAATGAGGTGTTGACACATGGCAAAAGTGCCACATTAGCGGTCGACTAGAATGTTAGAGAATTGTTGACTAATTAAAAGTTAACATGTGACAAAGCCATGTCGGATGACCACAACCAATTAGAGGCTAGCATATGCCAATGACCAGTGCGTTAGGTGGGATAACTAATGAATTTAAATTAGCCAATCAGAGGATGCCACATGTCATGGTTAAAAGAGGGTTAGATTTTGTTAGCAGCCACATCGGTTTAGGCGACCAATGAGAAGTTACCACGTGTCCGGTCAACGGGTGACTTAGATGCTAAGTGAGCTACCACGTCAACAATGCTAGCCAATCACAGTGTGACACGTGAGAGCCCGCACGTGCGAAGCTTGCATGCGTACTCACAGTGTCGTCTTCTCCCTTTAGTTTTCTAAACAAGAATGGAGAAGAATTGGCACCATAACTCCAACAAGTGTTTAATGGCATCGACAAGGCCTTAAATCAACGAGTTAATGGCCCCGATGGATGGATGGCTAGAATGGTCAGTCCCCGAGCTACTCTCCATTCATCCTCTACATTTTTCCATTGACCAGAAAACCTGAATAGCTCTAAATTCTAACCATCCTCGAACTAGAGCTCTGATATCTACCTTTTTCTCCACCTCCAACCGCACAATTTCATTCTTTGGAATCCTAAAGAAGTCCTTCACTGTAAAACCCATCATCTTGTATTAAGGAAAACCGAGAAAGAATCGGTCAATTTAATGAGAAAATTGAGCCATTTAACGAACCGAAACCGGTAAAGAAGGGTAAAATGGGAAATTGGAAAATCCCAAGTGACTCAAAGAGTTATAAAAATTATGGGGAAGAACCATGGAACAAATTAAAAAAGGAAACTAGACTGATTCAGGGTGAACTAGAACTGAACTAGATTGAACCGGTTTGAACTATACATGAACCAGTTTCTAAATTCATTTTTCTTGATGGTTTAAAATGATCAAATTGAGAAATTGAAGCCACCATTGGATGAGAAATGAATTTAGAAGAATTTAGAAATTTTTTATATCTGAGAAAATCGGTCGAATCGATTTTCGCCATTGAACCCGGTTGGACTGGACCAGTCCGGTCCGGAATAGTGTCGTCTTCTTTCTCAGGATGACAGCAATGTTCATCAGTTCAAAAACTTCCCTTCTCCAACAAAAGAATATTCTCTCCAATTTGGGCATTTTTCAAAGAGAATAAGCTCGACCAATATGGAAACTGGTTAGGCAGAGGTCTCTGAGCTCCCTACATAAAAAGCTCCCCTCCATTCATGCTCCACACACCTCAAATCATATTTCTCTCTCAAGTGCTCCATTTTTCGATTAAGCTCGAACAAGAGCTCCGACTTGGGCACTTTTCTCAGCCTTAGAAGGCAAGGCTAGGTCCTACAGACTCCAGGGGAAGTTAGCTACTTGATAGAAATCTCCATTCGACCTGAGGACCACTAGAGAAGTCCAACGGAATCAAACAATGAAGCAGCTCAGATAGACCGATGTTGCTCTGTTTTGGCCGAGCTGAATTTGGCCAAATTCTGACCTCCTCCGACCTACTTACTCGCACGAAATCTTTTGATACTATTTTTCTATTTCCACATTACTTGGACTTAACTTACTCCTTGAGTCCTCCTAAGTACCTTTCCTTTGTACTTGATCTTTCCATCTCAACCAACATATCTTGGATGAGTTTATCACGTCTCCACTTCTATTGGTCCCATCACCTCTTAATTGGGATACTTATGTCCTTCCAATTTTTCCTTCACTTGTAGTTTATACTCTTTTTCTCTCGGGGTTCTCTTCCAGTTTTTCCATTTAGGACATCTTGCCTTAAATGGTATTCTTTAATGCCATCCTTTCCTGCTTATCTTACTCGTGAAAACTTACATGTACTTCTTTTATACCTCGTCTTCATTCTCCCTTATCCCATGTATCCATCTATTTCTTTCAAGTGGAACTCCCATGTTCTTTATTTCAAGATCTCTTGATCGTCATGCAAGAGGTTTGCTTAACTTCTTATGGCTTTTTGATTGTTACTCCCGTCTCAGTCGTTGATCTCTTTAAGGCTTTCCTTAATCCTCATTTCCCAAATATTTTTAGCCTTTCCACTTCTCCCTTCTTTACTAGAGTATTGACCTTCACATGGGTCTGTACATTAACTGCCTTGATCCTATTACTCTCCCTATCAAGTGATCTTGAGGTCATCGTCTCTTAAGTCTTCCTGTCCTTAATGTCCATCTCTTTTCTTTTTTAGGGCGTAGTCCTCACTACTTCTCAGTCCATCTTAGGGCGTCATTTGTTCTTCCTGATTATTCTATTGTTATTATTTATTTCCTTTAGCTAGGTTCGTCTGAAATCCTTATTAGTTCTCCTTCTCTTCTAGAGCAGGTCACACCTAGCCATCCACATATTTTCTTAACTACTTATGTCTTTTAATAAGGTCCTTATTCCAGTCCTAGTTTATGATGGTTCATTTGTTGGTTACCTTAGCTTGGAACTTTCTCCGTCCATGGTCCCACTTCCTATCCTTATCCTTCTTTCTAGAGACTTCCGTCCTAGGAGTTTCACGTTCAACCTCACTAACGCTTTTTTAAAGTTTTTCTTATATTCTTTTCTTACACCTCTCTGACTTTAGTATGGCTATTTACCCTGGACTCTTCCCTATCCTCCTATTCCTTTTTATTCCTTATCCTTCAAGAAGTCTCTTGGTTGTTGTTGAGTTCCTCATAATTTGTGTCCTACCAATCACCAATTCTTTCAAGGTACTTATATTATTCCTCCAGGTTTTCTTCCTACCGTACTTCTTTCCTCTTTCCTTTCTCCTTGTCTTATCCCAAAGTGATTTAGCATCTTCTACGTTCCTAGATTTTTCTTACTTTCCTCCTAGGCAGCTTCCATTCCACCGATTTCCCTTGGAACAGTCCAATCCATCTTAATTTCCTTACTTTTATCTAAAAGGCCTTTCCTTTACTCCTTATAGTACTTAGACTTTCATTATTCATGTACCCTTTGATGCTTGCTTCCCTTGCACCGAACTTCATGCTCTTCTTCTACCTTTCCTTAGTTAGGGTATGTCTTCCTTGGTGAACTCTAGGTAATCTCTTCTAGAATTTCTTTCCAAGTCTTATTGTCTTTTTTTCCCATTCTCCGGGTAGGGGAAAACTTGCTTGACTACTTTAAAAGTTTAGGTTAATTAGAGGTGACCCATAGTTTTCCTTCCTTAGGTGATCTTTTCTCTACTCGTTACTTCGATCCTTATTGGTATACCTTCATTTCTGTTTTCTCTACTCGTTACTTCCATCCTTATTGGTATACCTTCATTTCTGTTAGTTCTTCTTGTCATTATCAAGGAAGCGAAATTTTAATCAAGGAAAAACTAAATTTTTATTCATTCCAAGAGAGAGTTTCTTGCCGTACTCAACTTATTTACAAGAAATTTTCTATTCCCTAGTCCCTTGGAGTCTTAGGCTAGGAGTTAGCCTTGGAATGGTTGCAGGATTCACGGTTTGATGGTTCTGAGGAACTGGTTGAGGTCCACCCATATTCCCTTATGGGACAAACTTCATGTATGGCTTCTAGTCCGTATTGCTTTAACACCTCTGCCTTGCATTCATATGTCCACTTCATCCATTGGGAAGGATGGAAGCTGGATTAAGTAGGTAGGGGTACTTTGTGGACATTCATGAAGGTGGCATATGCATCCCAATAATTGTCCCATGCCTCTTTCTTAGTGGGATTCCTCTTTGGTTGTTGTGGGGCTAGAAGAGGTGTTGGGCTCCTTGGAGAAGGGATAGATTCTTCCTGTCTTAGAGGAGGATAAGTAATGACTTCCAGCTCTAGTAAGGCTCCAACGAGTTTGCGGTAATCCTCCACCATATCCTTGGGCACTCTCTTCTTGCCCTTCAAGAATCATTGAATGGTTGCCTCCCTGGGGGAATGCGTCTTTTTCAAGGTCAAGTGTGGAGGATTGGATTTCACGGTGAATTTTCTAGGGATTCTCCTTCCTACATGGTAATTAAGTTATCAATAGTGTTAGGGCATATATTCATAATGCTTCAAGGGAACTAAGCTCCGATACCACTCAAGTTGTTACGTCCCGACCTGGTTTTGTCAGATCCCCATGATTAAACCGTCGTTCCCTTGGTTTAAGAGGGGTTTCCCCCTTTCTTTAATCAAGACGAGCCAAGCGTAACTTTAACCTTGTTCCTTGGAATAACATAAATCAATAAAAATATAAGCTTAAAAATAACTTTTAAGCATACTTGACAAAAGGTAGATCCTCGTGTTTTCCTTAGTCATTTTCCCTATTACTAAAAATGGATAGAAAAGAGGGGTGAGTTTCTACAACTCAGTGAATGGGTGTTAGGAATGAGTTTTTTAAAAAATAGTTTTAATTGGAGTGTGCCAGACTCCTATTTCCTTTAAGATAATTTCTTCTTCAAATTTAGGTTTTTAAAATTTCTTTTCTCATTATCCATAATAGGTGTGTTTAACAGTTAATACACACTCTTCATCATGAAGGGATCACACATTCGCAGGGTAGTCCGTCTACTGCACCCACTTGTGGCGTCAGAGCGACTTTACCGGCTACCTAGATAGAAGCCCGTCCACTTCTACCCTAGGAATGAGTGGATGTTCGTGACATCTGACCCTCAAACCCGAAATCAACTCCGTGTCCGTATAAGGACAGAGACCTCATCCCGACCCAACCCAGTCTCATGCGCATGAAGCTATGTCGAGCTTCCCTTACTGTTGGCACAAAAAACTACTCTTATCTCCACCATGTCATCCAATAGCCCTTAGGACGCATTACTACCCCTCTTGGGCGTCTTAATGGTTCCAAACCTCAAGTGCATGCAAAAACAATAATTTTTCCACAACACCATTTATCTTTGGTGCCACTAGTCCAATGGCCCCAATCCTCAACTCGACCTGCAACTATTTGTCTAGACCGGTCCATTGACCTAGCCCTGATGCACTACTGCAAGTCCATCGAGTATGTCGGCCCTGTCTTGGTACCATGGTGAAATCACACATTCCATTCATTTAAAATTTTCATGGCATAAATATCACATGTTTGTTTACGAGCTCCTGCTCGTGCCAACTGGCCTTGGGCCCACTATATGTGATTTTTCAAAACTGAGGCATCCGACCTATTTGAGTTGTTCTAGCTCTCGTCAAAAAGGTCTCCCGAAATTTTTAAGAATTGACACATAATCAAGGGGGAACACTTCTCACAAAATACACTTTCCATCCATCACACCAATTGGGTGTGATGACATCTCCGCTTACAACTGGTAAGCGGGTTTTCTCCTTCCTTCCAGAAAGTCCATTACCAACCGGGTATGATCTCTCTACTTATAATCATTAAGTAGTTTTTCCACATAGTTCTCACATCACTCCAATTGGGTGTGATGTTAATATTTCACATAGAAGTGGTTTTTCATTTCCGAAGTGTTTATCATCCCAAATAGGTATGATGTGAATAAACTCACTCACCTGATAATCGCAATTTATTTCTTGTTAGTCGATTTTTGCCTTCACGCTAGCTTATCCTTGCTGGCATTCCGGTCCTTTGTGTTCTTACATGATTTGGACATCCTTATCTATTAATATTTGGCATGATAGTCTTCATTCCTCACGTATGAACGAAAATGCCCAAAATTTTCAGTTAGTTACATTTAGGTCCCTAAAGTTCTTTTTCCTTGACTTTAGGTATCACGCTTTGACCCGGTTTGGTCGGATCCCCGTGATCAATCTGCCACTCTTTCGGTTTATTAAGGGTTTTCCCCTTCTTTAAACCGTTAGGAGTAAGGCGACCTTTGTACCAGTACGTTTCCTGGAATAACATTAATCAAAACTGAATAAATTAAATTTATGTACCTGCCTTACAGGTTTAGCTAGTGGAATGTCTGTAGGTAGGTTTTTCCCTATGTTACCTGAAAAGGAGTAAAGGGAGGGGGTGAGTTTGACAACTCAGTGAATGAGTGTTTAAAACAAGAGTTTCTGAAAAATAGTTTGAATTAGAGTGTTCCAAACTCCTTATTTTCTTTAAAACCATTTTTTCCTTAAATTCTCAGTTATTCCAAACCAATTTCCTCACAATCGGTGTGTTTAACAATCAACATACGCCCTTCATCATGAAGGGATCATACATTTGTAGGGTAGCCTATCCACTGCCCGTACTTGTGGCATCGGAGTGACTTTACTAGCCACCTAGATAGAAGCCCATCCACTTCTACCCTGAAAATGAGTGGATGTTCACGACATCTGACCCTCAAACCCAAAAAGAAACTCTATGTTCGTATGAGGATAGAGACCTCATCCCAACCCCACCCCAGTCTCATGTGCATGAAGCCACGTCAAGCTTCCCTAACTGTTGGCATGACAAACTGCCTTTATCTCCACCATGTCGTCTAGTAGCCCCCAAGACGCATCACTACCCCTTTGGGGTGTCTTGATGGTTCTAAACCTCAGTGCATGCACAAATAATAATTTTCCATATAAGCCATTAATCTTTGGTGCTACTGGTCCAATGGCCCCGACCCTCAACTCGACCTGGAGCTGTTTGTCTAGACCAGTCTGTTGTCTGGGTCTTATCGCACTACCGCCAGTCCATCTAGTATGTCGGTCCTATCTTGGTACCAATGCCAAATCACATCATTCATTAAAATTTTTATGTCTTAATATCATATTTGTTTACGTGCTCCTGCTTGTGTCAACTGGCCTTGGGCCTACTGTACGAGATTTTCAAAAATGGGGATTTTAGCCCTCAAGTTCTAAAATTGAGGCCTCTAGCCTATCTGAGTGATTTGATCTCTCGTCAAAAAAATCTCCCAAAATTTTTAAGTAGTGGCACACAGTGAGGGGTAAGCACTTTTGATAAAAATAATTTTTTGCTCGCCCATCAGACCAATTGGGTGTGATGACATCTTTGCTTATAACTGATAAACAGATTTTCCACTTCCTTCCAAGAAATTCATCATACCAGCCGAGTATGATTGACTTACAACTGGTAATTAGTTTTTTTTGTGTGTTTCTTACATCACCCCAATCAAGTGTGATATTAAAATCTCTACTTAGTAGTGGTTTTTCCTTTCCGAGGTACTCTGTAAAACCCGCCCTTTTGAGCTAAGAAAAACCAGGAAAAGAACCAGTCAAACCAAGTGAGGATTCAGAACCGATTCACAAACCCGATCATTTATGAATGGGAAATTTAAGAATTTATAACTCTCGGGTGATCTAAAGAGTTCATTAAACCTTTGAAAAGAAACTTAAGACGAATTAGAAGCGAAAAACCAAATTGGTTCAAATGAATGAGAATCTATAAGAACTGTGAAGTTAAGTGGGAAGTATGATTATTTTTGTAACCCGAAATTTTGTTCAAAATTTTTTTTTATCCAAACGTACGCCTTATCATAAATGGACATAAATTAATATATATTTAATTATTATAATTAATACCAATAATTTAATATCTAAATTAAATTATTGGAATTAATACAAATAATTTAATACCGAAATTAAATTATTGGAATTAATACTAATAATTTATGACAATATTAATACTATTAATAAATTTCTCCTATTTAATACATGATTTTTATACCTATATAAAGAGGTAATCCCTATTCATTCTCCTCACACCCGAACACTTCTCTCTCTCTCTATTGCTCCATTTCCCGGTGAAGCTCGAACTAGAGTTTCGACTTTAACATTTTTCTTAACCTTGGAAGGAGAGGTCAAGCTATTTAGAATCGAGGAGAAGACAACTATCTAATAGCAAACTCCAATCAATCCGAGAATCGCTGGAGAAGCGTCGACATGATGGAATAGTGAAGCAGCTCCAACGGACCGAAGCTGCCCTATTTCGGTGAATATGAAATCGGCAATTTCGAGCCCTCCTCAGACGAAACCAAGCCCTCCCAACACTTTCTTAGCCCTCCCACAGCCAAATTAGGACTGAAAGGTAAGCCAATTCAACTCCCCTCTACAATTTCCAGCTGGTGCTAGAGAGAGAACCAACAGAATTTCAATGATGAAATTCTAACTCAATTCGACATCAATTGATGCGATTTTTTATTCTAGGATGAACCTCAAGATGAGAACTATCTGCCTAGATCGAAAGCTCAAACCGTCGTGCCATCATTGGTGAGTAATCGAAGCTTTCTCTCTCTATAGTTCATTTTCCGACGAAGCTCCGTTTGAGCTCGTCCCAGCGTTAAAACTTAAGATTCACATTTCTAAATAATCGTATGAACATGTAGAAACTCAATTTCAACTTCAATTTCAACAGTTGGAAACGTTTGATGGGTCAATTTGATGAAATCAAATTCGACTTTGTTAATAAGTTAGAATTGGGGAAAATTGGGGATTTTCAAAATTCAAAGGACCAAAATGCAATTTTATGAAATTGAGGGTCAATTGGGCATGAAAATAATATTGGAGGATCAATTGAGAAAATTTGGAATTTTTGTGGCAAAACTTACTATTTTTGTAAAGGAAGGGCATAATGGTAATTTTGGAAAAGTTGGGGGACCAAATTGGAAATTTGGGAAATTAAACCCCTTTTTGTCAAATTAAATAAATATAGGTCCCAAGATAAATTTTAAAAGTTTCGGGACTCAATTTAAGGAAAAACCCGCATTTGGGGACTTAAAGTTAAAGAGAAATAACTTTAGGGATCTAATTGCAAATAAATGAAAGTTTGACTTTCTCATTCATTTGGAATGAATGAAGGCGATTAGGCTGAAGGATAATGAACCAAGATGTTTATATCGTGTAGGAACACGAAGTACCGGGAATGCCAGCAAGGAAAAGCTCACGTGAATACCAAGAACCGGTCTAGTGGAATTCACGTGAGTGGGTTTACTAACATCATACCCGGTTGGGATGATGAGTATAACTTAAAGTTAAAAACCACTTACCGGTTGTGAGTGGAAATTTTATATCATACCCGGTTGGGAATGATAAGTACCTCGATATGAAAACCCACTATTAAGTGGTATTTTAAACATTACTACTTAGAGGAAGTGATGTGAAAATCATGCAAAAAAACTACTTACCGATTGTAAGTAGATCATACCCAGTTGGTATGATGAGACTTCCTCGATAGAAGTTAAAAAACCGTTCATCGGTTATGAATGGAGGTGTCCTTATATCTGGGAGGTATAATGGATAGAAAAAACATATGTTTTGTCGAAAGTCCTCTCCCTTGACTGTGTGCCAATGCTTAAACAATTTGGGAGACCTTATTGACGGGAGCTCGAATAGCTTTGATAGGCTGGGGGCCTCGGTTTTGGAACTTGGGGTCTAAATGCCTGATTTTGAAAATCTCGTGTAGTGGGCCCAAGGCTAGTTGGCATGAGTAGAAGCTTGTAAACGAACATGATATATGTGCCATAAAAATTAATAAGTGAATTGTTTGGCCATGGTACCAAGATAGGACTGACATGCTCAGTCAACTAGCGGCAGTGTGACATAATAGGTAGACGGACTAGTCAAGACAAACAACTGCGGGTTGAGTTGAGAGTCGGAGCCGTTGGACCAGTGGCACCACAGATTACTTGGCAATATGAGAAAACATTGTTTGTGCATGCACTATGAGTACGGGATCATTAAGACGCCCATGAAGGGTAGTGATGCGTCTTAAGGGCACTGGACGACCTAGTAGCTATAAGGGCACTTCGTCGTTCCAAGTGTCTGTGCGAAATTTGGAGTAGCACCAAGCACATGAGACCGGGGTGGGGACAAGATGAGGTCTCTGTCCTCATATGGACACGGAGAAGTGATTTCGAGATTGTGGGTCGGATGTCATGTACATCCACTCATTCCCATGGTAGAAGTGGTCGTACTTCTATCCGGTTGGCAGGAAGAGTCGCTACGAAGCCACTAGCAGGTTCAGTAGTGATACTGACTTGCAAATGTGTGTAACCTTCATGATGAAAGATGTGTGTTGGGTGATGACACACCATGGTAAATAAGAAATAGTGGAAAAACTTGAATTTTTAAATGAAGGGATTAAAGAGTCTAGCACACTCCATATAAATGTTTTTCTTAAAAGTCAAAAGCTTTTAAAAACCCATTCACTGAGTAATCGTACTCACCCCTCCCTTATATCCCTTTTAGGAAATCTTGGAAAGTCTCCCCTTAAAGACCGTCAACTAAGATGCCTATAAGACAGGTATGTAAAGTTTTAAATTTCATGCAATTTTGATTATGCTATTCCAGGAAAAGGTGCAGGTTAAAGGACGACTTACTCTTTACGATTTACAATAAGGGGAAATAAATCCTTTAATAAACCGGGAGAGTGGCGGGTTGATCATGGGAATCCAACCAAACCGGGTCGGGGTGTGACATACTCTTCATCCCAACCGGGTATGATGTGAAAATCTCACTCACTCGATATTTGCAGTGTATTTTCCTCTTAACCGGCTCTTTGCCTCATGCGAGCTTATCCTTGTTGGTTCTTCATGTTCATACACGATTTGAACATCATTGTTCATTAACATTTGGCATAATAGCCCTAATTTCTCACGTATGTGCAAAATGCCCAAACTTTTCAATTATTTACATTTAGATCCCTAAAGTTCTTTTTCCTTAACTTTAGGTCCCTAATGCAACTGTTTCCCCAAATTGAGTTCCAAAACTTCTAAAATTCACTTTGGGACCTTAATTTATTCAAAATCACAAAAGGGTTTCAAGTTTCCCAAATTTCCAATTTTGTCCCCAACTTTTAAAAAATTACCATTTTCCCCTACTTTACAAAACTGGCAATTTGACTCCAATAATTCCAAAAATCGACCAATTGATCCTTCAACATCTTTTTCATGGTCAAGTAGCCCTTAATTTTTGGAAATTGCACTTTGGTCCCTCAATTTTTCAAAATTCCCAAATTTCCCCAAAATTTTCCCCCAATTTCCCCCTTTCAAACTAACCAAATTTGATTACATCAAATTGACCATTCAATCGGGTTTAATTGTTGAAATTGTAGGTAAAATGGAGTTCCTACATGATTCAATGGAACTTTGAATCGTATCATTTGGATCTGAATTGAGCTTAAATGGAACTTCATTGGAAAACTAGACTTAGAGAGAGAAAGCCTACTATCGAGGGTGCGGCAGTCCGAGCTTTCGATCGGAGCAGATAGCTCTCATCCTGAGGTTACTCCTAGGATCAAGAATTACATCAATTCATATTGAATTAAGGGAGAATTTGGTCAGTGAAGTTTCGTCGGTTCTCTCTCTAACATTGATGAGAAATTACAAAGAGAAGCCAAATTAACTTACCTTTCCACTCTAATTTGGTTGTATAAGGATTGTGGAAGTGTTGGGAGAGCTTGGTTTGGCCTGAGAAGGGCTCAAATTGGCCATTTTAGCTTGGCCAAAATAGGGCAACTTCGGTTTGCCAGAGCTGCTTCACTGTTCGATTATGCTGACATTTCTCAAAAGATTCTCGAAGCAAATGGAGACTACTGTCGGGTAGATGACTTCTCCCTGAATCTAAGGAACCCGACCTCGCCTTCTTTTCTCATAAAATCCCCAATGTCGAAGCTCTAGTTTGAGCTTCACTGAAAATTGGAGCCGTAGAGAGAGAGAGAGAGAGAGAGAGAGAGAGAGAGAGGAGTTTTTAGGTGTGAGGATGATGAATTAGGAGGAGCTCTTTATATAGGAAGCTCGGGGACTGCTTGGTCGTTCGATTGGCATGTTTATGGTGAGCATTCATAGCAAAAAATGCCTTGAACAGAGACTTTTCATCTTCATCGGTGCTACTCGATTTTTTGGTGAGTGAACAATGATGTCATATAAAGGATGAAGACAACTCTGTTCCGAACCGGACCAGACTTCTATCCGGGTTCAATGCTTAAACCGACCGGTTCCGGCCCAATTCAACCAAGTTTTTCAAAATTAAAAATTTCTAAATTCATTCTCTATCCAATGGTGGATTCAATTCTCCAATTTGAATTTTCTAAGCCACCTAGAAAATTGAATTTAAAAATCGGTTCAATTTATTTTAGGTCCAGTTTAGCTGACCCGGTTTGGTTTTCACTTCCAATTCATCCCAAAGTCCTTTTCCATGACTTTTATGACTCTTTAGATCAATCGAGATTTGTAAATTTCCCGTTTTGCCCTTTCTCTAATGGTTGGGGTTCGTGAACCGATTTAGTTTTCTCACCCTGGTTGGCCGGTTCTTTCCCTGATTTCCTTGTCATTAAGGGACGAGGTTTACATTAGGTCGCTAATGCTAAATTTTCCCCAAATTGAGTCTCGAAACTTCCAAAATTCACTTTGGGTCCTCAATTTACTCAAAATTGTTTAAGGGGCTCAAGTTTTCCAAATTTCCAATGTGGTCCCTAACTTTTCAAAAATTACCATTTTGCCCCAAATTTACAAAAATGGTAATTTGACACCAATTATTTTAAAAAATTGACCAATTGGTCTTCCAACATCCTTTTCATGGCCAATTGGCCCTCAATTTTAGGAAATTGCAATTTGGTCCTTCAATTTTAAGAAATCCCCAATTTCCCCCTTTCAAATAGGCTAAATTTGATTTCATCAAATTAACCATTTAATAGAGGTTAATTGTTGAAATTGAAGGTATAATTGAGTTCCTACACATCCATACAATTCAATTGAGCTTTGAATCGCATAAATTGAGGCCGAAACGAGCTCAAATGGAGCTTCACCGGAAAACTATGCACAGGGAGAGAAAGCTTCAAAAGCTTACCGCCGGAGGTGCGGCGCTCAGAGCTTTCTATCCAGGCAGGTAGCTCTCTTCCTAAGATTACTCCTAGGATAAAAAATTACAACAATACATATCGAATTGAGGAATAATTTGGTTAGTGAAGTTTCATAGTTTCTCTCTCTAACGTTGATCAGAAATGATTAAGGGGAGCCAAATTGACTTACCTTTCAGCTCCAATTTAGTCGTATGAGGGTTGTGGTAGTGTTGGGAGAGCTTATTTTGGCCTGAGGAGGGTTGACTTTAGCTGATTTCAGCTCGACCAAAATAGGGCAGCTTCGGTCCGTTGGAGCTACTTCCTTATTTGATTATGTTGATGCTTCTTTTGTGGTCCTCGGATCGAATTAAGACTAACATCGAGTAGCTGACTTCTCCTAGAATCTAAGGAACCCAACCTCGCCTTCTTAGGCTTAGAAAAACCTCAATGTTGGAGCTTTGGTTTGAGCTTCGCCAAAACACGAAGTAGTTGAGAGAGAGTGGATTTTTTAGGTGTGAGAAGAATGAATGAAGAGGAGTTATTTATATAGGGAACTCGGGGCTCTCTGTCTGATTGTTTGTGTCACGCCCTAACCTAGTTTGGTCGGATCCCCGTGATAAACCTACCACTCTCCCAGTTTATTAAAAAGTTTCCCCTTATTGTAAACCGTAAAGAGTAAGGAGTCCTTTAACCTGCACCTTTTCTTAGAATAGTATAATCAAAACTGAATGAAATTTAAAACTTTACATACCTGTCTTACAAGCATCTTAGTTGACGGTCTTTAAGGGTAGGCTTTCCAAGATTTCCTGAAAGGGATATAAGGGATGGGGTGAGTACGACTACTCAGTGAATGGGTTTTTAAAAGTCTACTTTTAACTTTTAAGAAAAACATTTCTATGGAGTGTGCCAGACTCCTTTATTTTCAAAAATCCCTTCGTTTAAAAATTTGGGTTTTTCCATCATTTCTTTGTTACCGGTGTGTTATCACCCAACACACATCCTTCATCATGAAAGTTACAAATATTCGCAAGTCAGTATCACCACTGAACCTGCTAGTGGCTTTAGAGCAACTTTTCCTGTAACCCGGATAGAAGTACGACCGCTTCTACCCTGGGAATGAGTGGATGTACACTACATCTGACCCAAAATCCCGAAATCAGTTCTTCGTGTCCGTATGAGGATAGAAACCTCATCCCATCACCACCTTGGTCTCATGCGCTTGGTGCTACTCCAAATTTTGCAGAGACACTTGGAACGACGATCTGCCCTTATACTCATCGGGTCGTCTAGGGCCCTTAGGATGCATCACTGCCCCTCATGGGCATCTTGATGATCCCGTACTCATAGTGCATGCATAAACAATGTTTTCTCATATTGCCATGTAATATGTGGTGCCACTAGTCCAATAGCCCTGACTCTCAACTCAACTTGTAGTTGTTTGTCTTGACTGGTCCATTGACCTGTCATGTCGCACTACCGCTAGTTGATTGAGCATGTCAGTTCTATCTTGGTACCATGGCAAAACAATTCACTTATTAAGTTTTATGGCACATATATCATGTTTGTTTACGAGCTCTTACTCGTGCCAACTAGACTTGGGCCCACTATATGAGATTTTCAAAATCGGGCACTTAGCCCCAAGTTCCAAAACCGAGGCCCTCGGCCTATAAGAGCTATACGAGCTCCCGTCAAGAAGGTCTCCCAAATAGTTTAAGCATTGACACACAGTCAGGGGAGAACACTTCTGACAAAATATATTTTTAACAATCCATTATACCGACCGGTATAAGGACATCTTTGTTTATAACTGATGAACGGGTTTTCAACTTCCTTCGAGGAAGTCTCGTTATACCAATCGGGTATGATCTACCTACAACCCGTAAATAGTTTTTCCGCATAACTTTCACATCACTTTCTCTAAGTAGTGATGATTAAAAATACAACTAAGAAGTGGGTTTTTATACCGAGGTACTTATCATCCCCAACCGGGTATGATACATAATCCCACTCACAATCGGTAAGTGGTTTTTAATTTTAAGTTGTGCTTATCATCCCAACCGGTTATAATGTTAGTAAACCCACTCAATCGTTAATACTGTGAATTACACTAGACCGGTTTTTTGTATTCACGTGAGCTTATCCTTGCTGACATTCTCGATACTTCGTGTTCTTACACGATATGAACATCTCAGTTTATTATCCTTCGGCCTAATCGCCTTCATTCATTCCTAATGAATGTGAAAGTCAAACTTTCATTTATTTGCAATTAGGTCCCTAAAGTTATTTCTCTTTAACTTTAAGTCCCTAATGTCGATTTTTCCTCAAATTGAGTCCCGAAACTTCTAAAATTTATCATAGGACCTCAATTTATTCCATTTCATGAAAAGAGGATTAATTTCCCAAATTTCCAATTTGGTCCTCCAACTTTTCCAAAATTACCATTTTGCCCTTCCTTTACAAAAAATGGTAAGTTTTGCCCCAAAAATTCTAAAATTTTTCAATTGGTCCTCCAACATTATTTTCATTTCCAATTAGCCCTCAATTTAATCAAATTTCATTTTGGTCCTTCAAATTTTGAAAATCCCCAATTTCCCCCCAATTTCAACTCTTTAACACTGCCGAATTTGATTTCATCAAATTGACCAATCAAACACTTCTAATTGTTGAAATTGGAGTTGAAATTGAGTTCCTATATGTTCATACGAGTATAAGGAACTTTAAATTGCAGATTTTAATGCCGGAACGAGCTTAAATAGAGTTTCGTCGGAAAATAGATTGTAGAGAGAGAAAGCTTCAATTTCTCACTAGTGAGGGCACAACAGTCCGAGCTTTTGATTTGGGCAGATAGCTCTCCTCTTGAGATTCATCCTAGATTCATCGTTGAAATTCTGCCGATTCTCTCTCTAGCATAGGCCAGAAATTGTAGAGTGGAGCCAAATTGGCTTACCTTTCAGTCTTAATTCGGCCGTGGGAGGGCTGAGAAAGAGTTGGGAAGGCTTGATTTGGCATGAGGAGGGCTCAAAATGGCTGATTTCAACTCGGCCGAAACAGGGCAGCTTCGGTCTACCAGAGCTGCTTCACTATTTCATCACGCTGGCGTCTTGTCAACAACTCTCGGAGTGAACGGAGACTACTGACGTGTAGCTGACTTTTCCCTAGTTCTAAAGAACTCGACCTCACCTTGTTTGGCTCAGAAAAGACCCCATGTCGGAGCTCTAGTTCGAGCTTCGCTGATAAATGGAGCAGTTGAGAGAGAATGGAGTTTTCAGGTGTGGATAGGATGAATGGGAAGGGGCTCTATAGGGAGCTTGGAGACCTGTTGGCCGTCTGTTTGGGACTGTTAGTGATGACATTGAAGACCTGAAACGCTCCAAACCAGTTTGGTTTTCATCCCCAATTCCTTCACAAGTCCATTTCCATGTCTTTTGTGACTCCTTGGGTCACTTAGGGTCCATAAAATTCCCGGTTTACTATCTCTTTATCGATTCCGGTTCATAAATCGGCTTGGTCCTTAAACTGATTTAATTTGGTTCGGGTCCGGTTCACCCGAACCGGTCTGGTTTTTCTCTCCCACTTTGTTCTAAGGTTCCTTCCCAAGGTTGATGAATTTCTTTGGAGTATAATTGGAATTGAATTCCTTTGTTTTGCCTGATCTCTATCAGTTCCAGTTCATGAACTGACTCGGTTGATAAACCGGTTCAATCTTGTTGGACCCGGTTCATACAAACCGGTCTAATTTTCCTCTTCCAGTTCGTCCTAAGGTTCTTTTCCATAGTATTTTGTACCCTTTGGATCACCTAGCAGTTATAAACTCCTAAAATGCCCATTTAATATTATCGGGTTTGTGAACCAATTCAGTTTTATCACTTTGTTTGACCAGTTCTCTTCCCAGTTTTCCTTTGCTCAAAAGGGCTGGGTTTACAGTTTGGAACCTTAATGGAGCTCATTCATGGCATGAAATGCCCTGAACAGAAATGTTTTATTTGCACCGTCGTAGTTCATTGCTCTAGCGAGTGAACAGTGATGTCATCTAAAGGAAGAAGACGACACTGTTCCGAATCGGACTGGAGTCCGAACTAGGTTCAATGCTTAAACCGGCCGGTTTAGACTCGATTCGATTGAGTTTTTCAAAATTAAAAATTTCTAATTTCATCAAAATCTATTCTCTATCCAATGGTTGCTTAAATTCCCCAACTTGAATATTTTAAGCCACCTAGAAAAATGAATTTAGCAAAAGGTTTAATGATTGTTCAAACCGGTTCAATCCAGTTCAGATTCGGTTCACCTGAACCGGTTTGATTTTCTCTTCCAATTTGTCCCAAAGTCCCTTTCCATGGTTTTTATGACTCTTTGGGTCACTCGGGATGTGTAAATTTTACAATTTTCTCTTTCTCAAATGGTTGGGGTACATGAACCAGTTCGACTTTCTCACTTGGGTTGACCGGTTTTTTTTCTCGGTTTCCTTATCTTTAAGGGACGGGGTTTACAAGTATGGTTCAAACCGTTTTATTTTGGTTCATGTCCAGTTCACCCTAAACTGGTCTGGTTTTCTCTTCCTATTTGTCCAAAGGTTCTCTTCCATGATTTTTATGACTATTTGAGTCACTCAGGATTTGTCAATTTCCCATTTTATCATTTTTTTTATCGGTTATGGTCCAGGAACTAGTTCGATTTTCTCTTCTGAAATGATCGGTTCTTTTCCCAGTTTTCTTATCTTTAAAGGACAAGGTTTACAACTCTCTTATAAACCCCATCCCCTTAAAGACAAGGAAACTTGAGGAAAGAACCAATTAATCAAAGTGAGAAAACCAAACCGATTCACGAACCTCAACCATTAGAAAAAAAGATAAATCGGGAAATTTACAAATCCTAATTAACCTAAAAAGTCATAAAAGTCATGTAAAAGGATTTTGGGATGAATTGGAAGTGAGAACCAGACTGATTCAGGTGAACCGGACCTGAACCAGATAGAACTGACTTGAACAGGTTTGAACCACTATTGAACTAGTTTCGAAATTCATTTTTCTAGGTGGCTTAGTAAATTCAAATTGAAGAATTGAAGCCACCATTAGATAGAGAATGAATTTAGAAATTTTTAATTTTAAAAAACTCGATTAAATCAGGCCTGAACCGGTTGGTTTAAGCATTGAACTTGGTTCGAATCGTTCTCATCCGGTTTAGAACAATGTCATCTTCTTCCTTTAGATGACAACACTGTTCACTCACCGAAAAATTGAGCAGCACTGACAAAGATGAAAAGTCACCATTCAAGGAGTTTCAGGTCATGAATGATTGCCATATATGCACCAATTGGACGACCAAGGAGTTCCCGAGCTTCCTATATAGAGAGCTCCTCCTCATTCATCATCCTCACACCTAAAAACTGCTCTCTCTCCCTACTGCTCCATTTTTCGGTGAAGCTCAAACCAAAGCTCTGACATAGGGGTTTTTTTTAGCCAAAGAAGGCGAGGTTGGGTTCCTTAGACTCGGGGAGAAGTCAACTACCGACGGTGGTCACCATTCAATCTGAGGATTGTCAGAGAAATGCTGTTGTAATCAAATAGTGAAGCAGCTCCGACGGATCAAAGCTGCCCTATTTAAACTAAGCTAAAAACGACCAAAATTGAGACCTCCTCAGGCCAAACCAAGCTCCCCCAACACTTCCACAACCCTCATACGAGCGAATTAGAATGGAAAGGTAAGCTAATTTGGCTCCCCTCTATAATTTATGATCTATGTTAGATAGAGAACTGGTGAAACTTCTTTGACCAAATTATCCCTCCGTTCAACATGAATTGTAAACCCCGCCCTTTTGAGTTAAGGGCGAATTGTTTCACAAAACCGTTTATTAGGGAATAGACAAATTGGAGAAATTTTAACTCCCTTGTGACCCAAAGAGATTTATAAACCTTGGGAAGGAACCTTAGAACAAAGTGGGAGAGAAAAATCAGACCGGTTTAGGTGAACTGGATTAAACCGGTTTAAGAACCGAGTCAGTTTATTAACCGGAATCGATAGAGAGATGGTAAACCAGAAGTTTTATGGACCCTAAGTGACCTAAGGAGTCATAAAAGTCATGAAAAAGGACTTTAGGGTGAATTGGAGGTGAAAACCAAACCGGTTCAGGTGAACCGTATCCGAACTAGTTTGGACCAGTTTGAACCACTATGGAACCAGATCCAAAATTCATTTTTCTAGGTGTCTTAAATAATTCAAATTTGAGATTTGAGGCCACCATTGGATAGAAAATGAATTTAGAAATTTTTAGATTTGAAAAACTCGGTCGAATGAGGGGTGAACCAACCAGTTTAAACTTCGAACTTGGTTCAGACTAATCCGGTTCGGTTTGGAACAATGTCATCTTCTTCCTTCAGATGACAGAACTATTTACTCGCTGGAAAATTGAAGCAGCATTGGCAAAGAAGAAATGTCTCCTTTCAATACGTTTCTAACCATTAATGTCTATAATAAAGGTACCAAACGGACGATCGATGAGTCCCCGAGCTCCCTATATAAAGAGCCCCTCACCATTCATTCTCTCTACACCTAAAAAGCTCACACTCTCTCAATTGCTTAGTTTTTCAGTGAAGCTCAAACCAGAGCTTCGATATAGGATCATTTCTGGGCCAAAGAAGATGAGGTCGGGTTCTTTAGAACTGGGGAGAAGTAAGCTACATGCCTGTAGTCTCCATTTGCTTCGAAGGTTGCCGAAGAAGCACCAGCATGATGGAATAGTGAAGCAGCTCCAACGAATCGAAGCTACCCTGTTTCAGCTGAGTTAAAATCGGCCATTTTGAGCCCTTCTTAAGCCAAACCAAGCCCTCCCAACACTTCCTCAGCACTCCCACGGAAGAATTAGGATAGAAAGGTAAGCTAATTCATTTCCCCTCTGCAATTTTCGATCGGTGTTAGAGAGAGAGTTGATCGAATTTCAATGATGAAATTCTTATCCAATTCGACATCAATCGATGTCTTTCTTGATCCTAGGAAGAACCTTAGGAGTAGAACTACCTGCCTAGATAAAAAGCTCTGACCGTCGTGCCCTCACCAGTGAGTAATCAAAGCATTCTCTCTCTACAGTTCATTTTCCAGCGAAGCTCCCTTTGAGCTCGTTCCAACGTTAAAACTTGTGATTCAAATTGCTAAAGAATCGTATGAATATGTAGAAACTCAATTTCAACTTCAATTTCAGCAATTGGAAATGTTTGATCGGTCAATTTGATGAAATCAAATTCGATTGTGTTAAAAAGTTGGAATTGGGGGAAAAATTTAGGGAAAATTGGGGATTTTCAAAAATTCGAAGGACTGAAATGCAATTTCCTAAAATTGAGGCTCAATTGGGCATGATAAAAATGTTAGAGGCCCAATTGAGGAATTTTAGAATTTTTAGGGTAAAATTTACCATTTTTGTAAAGGAATGGTAAAATGGTAATTTTGGAAAAGTTGGGGGACCAAATTGGAAATTTAGGAAATTAAACCCTTTTTTGTGAAATGGAATAAATTGAGGTCCTATGATAAATATTGAAAGTTTTGGGACTCAGTTTGAGGAAAAACCGGTATTAGGGACTTAAAGTTAGAGAGAAATAACTTTAGGGACCTAATTGCAAAAAAGTGAAAGTATGGTTTTCTCATTCATGTGGAATGAATGAAGGCTATTAGGCCAAAGGATAATGAACCGATATATTTATATCATGTAGGAATACGAAGTACCGGGAATGCCAGGAAGGACAAGCTCACGTGAATACAAAGAACCGGTTTAGTGGAATTCACTACATTAACGTGTGAGTAAGCTTACTAACTTCATACCCAGTTGGGATGATGAGCACAAATTAAAGTTAAAAATTACTTACCGGTTGTGAGTGGGACTTTATATGATACTCGGTTGGGGATGATAAGTACCTCAAAATGAAAACCCATTAGTAAGTGGTATTTTAAATATCACAATTTGGGGGAGTGATGTGAAAAACATGCGGAAAAACTACTTAACGGTTGTAAGTAGATCATACCCAGTTGGTATGATGAAGCTTCCTCGAAGGAAGTTGAAAACTCGTTCATCGGTTATGAGCGGAGATGTCCTTATACCGGGTTGGTATGATGGACAACTGAAAACATATTTTTGTTGGAAGTGCTCTCCCTTAACAGTGTGCCAATGCTTAAATGATTTGGGAAACTTTCTTGACGGGAGCTCGAATAGCTCTTATAGGTCGGGGGCCTCGGTTTTGTAACTTGGGGCTAATATGCCCAATTTTGAAAATCTTGTACAGTGGGCCCAAGGCCAGTTGGCATGAGCAAGAGCTCATAAACAAACATGAGTTAGATGCCATAAAAGTTTAAATAAAGGAATTGTTTGGCCATGGTACCAATACAGGACCGACATACTTAGTCAACAGCGTCAATGTGACATGATAGGTCAATGGACTAGTCAAGACAAACAACTCTGGGTTGAGTTGAGGATCAGGGCCATTGGACTAGTGGCACCATAGATTATATGGCATGATAAGAAAATACTTATTGTGCATGCACTGTGATTACAGAACCATCAAGATGCCCAAGAAGGGTAGTGATGCGTCCTAAGGGCATTGGACGACTTGGTGGGTATAAGGGCACTGGATCAGGGGGATACGACCAAACCTAGTCGGGGTGTGACATGAATTGTTGTAATTCCTGATCCTAGAAGGTACCTCTGAACAAGAGCTACCTGCCCCAATAGAAAGCTCAAACTGCCACAACTCATACGATAAGCTTTCAAAGCTTTCTCTCTCCAAGTTCAGTTTTCTGACAAAACTCTGTTTGAGCTCAATTCAAACCCAAATGACATGATTCAAAGCTCCATTGAATCACATGAAAGTGAAGGAACTGATCTATACCTTCAATTGGATCAATAAACCCCGATTGAATGGTCAATTTGATGAAATCAAATTCGGCCAGTTTGAAAGGGGGAAATTGGAGAAAAAATTGGAGGAAATTGGGGATTTCATGAAATGGAGGGACCAAAGTACAATTTCCCAAAATTTATGGCCAATTGGCCATTAAAAAGATGTGGAAGGACTAATTGATTGATTTTTGAAATTTATTGGGGTCAAATTGCCATTTCCTGGCAAAATGGTAATTTTTGAAAAGTTGGGGACCAATTTGGAAATTTGGGAAACTTGAATCCCTTGAGTGATTTTGAATAAATTGAGGACCCAAAGTGAATTTTAGAAGTTTTGGGACTCAATTTGGGGAAAATTAGCATTAGGGTCCTAAAGTTGGTGAAAAAGAACTTTAGGGATCTAAATGTAAATTATTAAAAATTTGGGCATTTTGTTCACACGTGAAGAACGAAGACTATTATGCCAAATGTTAATAGATAAGGATGTCCAAAATCGTGTTGGAACATGAAGGACTGGAATGCCAACAAAGATAGACTCGTGTGGACGCAAAAAGCCGATTAAGAGGAATACACCGCACTTATCGGGTGAGTGGGATTTTTAACATCATACCCAGTTGGGATGATGAGTACCTCAAAAATGAAAAACCACTGCTATGTGGAATTTTAACAATACACCTGGTTAGGGTGATGTGAGAACTACGTGGAAAAACTACTTAACGTGTAAATAGATCATACCCGATTGGTATGATGAACTTCCTCGAATGAAGTAGAAAATCTGCTTACCGGTTGTAAGGGGAGATGTCATCACACCCGGTTGGTGTGATGGATGAGTTGAAATTTATTTTGTCAGAAGTGTTCTCCCCTAACTGTGTACTAATGCTTGAAAATTTTGGCAGACCTTCTTGACGAGAGCTCGAATAGCTCATATAGGCCAAAGGCCTCGGTTTTGGAACTTGGGGGCTAAAATGCCCGGATTTTGGAAAATCACGTACAGTGGGCCCAAGGCCATTTGGCATGAGTAGGAGCTCGTAAACAAACATGATGATAAGCCATGAAAATTCTTAATGAATGATTGATGTGATTGGCCATGGTACCAAGACAAGACCAACATACTCGATGAACTGGCGGTAGTGCGACAAGACCAAGTTGACAGACCGGTCTAGACAAACAGCTGTAATTCTAGTTAAGGGTTGGGGTCGTTGGACCAGTGGCACCAAAGATTAATGGATTTATGGAAAACTTTGTTTGTGCATGCACTATGGTTTGGGACCATCAAAACACCCAAAAGGGATAGTGATGCGTCCTAGGGGCTACTAGACGATATGGTGGAGATAAAGGCTGTTTGTCGTGTCAACAGTCAGGGAAGCTTGACGTAGCTTCATGCGCATGAGACTAGGGTGGGGTCGGGATGAGATCTTTGTCCTCATATGGACACATAGTTGATTTCAGGTTTGAGGGTCGAATGTCGTGAATATCCACTTAGACTTAGGGGTAGAAGTGGACGAGCTTCTATCTAGGTGGTTGATAAAGTCGCTCCGATGCCACAAGTGGGTGCAGTGGACGGACTGCCCTACGAATGTGTCTTCATGATGATGGGCGTGTGTTGATTGTTAAACACATCGATTGTGGATAATGAGAAAATTGGTTTTTGAATAACCGGTAATTCAAAGAAGGAATGATTTTAAAGAAAATAAGGAGTCTGACATACTCCAATTCAAACTATTTTATAGAAACTCATGTTTCAAACACCCATTCACTTAGTTGTCAAACTGACCCCGTCCCTTTACCCCTTTTAAGGTAACTGAGGGAAAAACCTACCTACAAAGATTCTGTTAGCTAAACCTATAAGATAAGTATGTAAGTTTAAATTATTCAGTTTTGATTAATGTTATTCCAGGAAATGTACAGGTATAAAGAACGCCTTACTCCTTACGGTTTAAAGAATGGCCAAGGAGTCCCCGAGCTTCTTATATAAAAAGATCCTCCTCATTCATCCTCCTAACACCAAAAAACTCCTCTCTCTCTCTACTGCTCCAATTTCCAGTGAAGTTCGAACTGGAGCCCTAACTTGGACATTTTTTTTAGCCAAATAACTACCCGACGGTAGTCTCCATTTATTTCGAGGATCACTGGAGAAGCATCACCGTGATCGAACAGTAAAGTAGCTCCGACGGACCGAAGCTGCCCTGTTTCAGCCTAGCTAAAAATGGCCAATTTGAGCACTTCTCAGGCCAAACAAAGCTCTCCCAACACTTCCACAGCCCTCATACGACTGAATTAGAGTGGAAAGATAAGGCAATTTGGCCCCCTCTGTAATTTTGGATTAGTGTTAGAGAGAGAACCGGCAAAACTTCACTGACCAAATTCTCCCTCAATTCGATAAGAATTGATGCAATTCTTGATCCTAGGAGGAACCTAAGGACAAGAGCTATTTGCCCCAATTGAAATCTCAGATTGGCGCACCCCCAATGGTATGCTTTCAAAGCTTTCTCTCTCTAAGTCCAGTTTTCCGACAAAGCTTCATTTGAGCTCAATTCAGATACAAATGGCGTGATTCAAAACTCCATTGAATCATGTGGAAGTGTAGGAACTCAATTTTACCTTCAATTTCAAAAATTAAAACCAATTAAATGGTTAATTTGTTGAAATCAAATTCGACTAGTTTGAAAAGGGGAAATTGGAGGAATATTTTGGGTAAATTTGGCAATTTCGTAAAATGAGGGACCAACATACAATTTCCAAAAATTGAGGGCCAATTGGCCATGAAAAAGATGCCGGATGACCAATTGGTTAATTTTTTAAATTTATTGGGGTCAAATTGCCATTTTTGTAAAGTAGGGGCAAAGTGATAATTTTTGAAAAGTTGGGGACCAAATTGGAAATTTGGGAAACTTGAACCCCTTAAGTAATTTTGAATAAATTGAGGACCCAAAGTGAATTTTAGAAGTTTCAGAAATCAATTTAGGGAAAAATTAGCATTAGTACCCTAAAGTTGAAGAAAAAGAACTTTAGGGTCCTAAATGCAAATAATTAAAAGTCAGGACATTTTGTTCATACGTGAGTAACGAAGGCTATTATGCCAAATGTTAATAGACAAGTATGTCCAAAATCGTGTAGGAACACAAAGTACCGGAATGCCAGAAAAGATAAGCTCACGTGGAGGCAAAAAGCCGATCAAGTGAAATACACTACACCTATCGGGTGAGTGGGATTTTTCACATCATACCCGTTTGGGATATTGAGTACCTCAAAAATGAAAAACCACTATTATATGGAAATTTTAATATCACACCTGGTTTGGGTGATGTGAGAACTACGCGAAAAAACTACTTACCGGTTGTAAGTAGATGAAACTCGGTTGGTATAATGAACTTCATGCAAGGAAGTAGAAAACCCGCTTACCGATTATAAGCGAAGATGTCATCACACCCGATTAGTATGATAGACAAGTGAAAAAGTTATTTTGTTAGAAGTGTACTCCCCTAACTGTGTGCCAATGCTTAAAAATTTTGGTAGACCTTCTTGACGAGAGCTCAAATAGCTTAAATAGGCTAAAGGCCTCGGTTTTGAAACTTGGGGGCTAAAATGCCCGGTTTTGAAAATCTCATACAGTGGGCCCTAGGTCCGTTGGCACGAGCAAGAGCTCATAAAAAATGATGATAAGCCATGAAAACTTTTATGGAATTAATGATGTGATTTTGCCTTGGTACCATGACATGATTGGCATACTCGAAGGACTGGCGGTAGTGCAACAAGACCCGGTCGAAGGACTGGTATAAACAAATAGCTGCAGGTTGAATTGAGGGTTGGGGCCATTGGACTAGTGGCACCATTGATTAATGGCTTATGAAAAACTTTGTTTGTGCATTCACTGAGGTTCGGGACCATCAAGATGCTCAAGAGGGTTAGTGATGCGTCTTACAGGCTACTGGACAACATGGTGGAGATAATGGCAGATTGTTGAGCCAACAGTCAGGGAAGCTCGACGTAGCTTCATGCACTTTAGATTGGGGTGGGGTCAGGATGAAGTCTTTGTCCTCATTTGAACACGAAGTTTCTTTTTGGGTTTAAGGGTCGAATGTCGCATACATTCACTCATTCCTAAGGTAGAAGTGGACGAGCTTCTATCTAGGTGGCCGGTAAAGTCTCTCCGACGCCACAAGTGGGTGCAGTGGACAGGCTGACCTGTGAATGTAAGACCCCTTCATGATGAAGGGATCACAAATTTGTAGGGCAGCCCATTCACTACACCCACTTGTGGTGTCAGAGCGACTTTACGAACCACCTAAATAGAAGCCTGCCCACTTCAACCCTAGGAATGAGTGGATTTTCGCAACATCCGACCCTCAAACCTGGAATGAGGACAAAGACCTCATGCCGACCCCACCCCGGTCTCATGCACATGAAGCTACATCAAGCTTCCCTAAATACTAGCACGACAAACTGCCCTTATCTCCACCATGTCGTCTAATAGCCCCTAGGATGCATCACTACCCCTCTTGGGCGTCTTGATGGTCCCGAACCTCAAGTGCATGCACAAAAAAAGTTTTCCACAAAGCCATTTATCTTTGGTGCCATTGGTCCAATGACTCCGACCCTAAACTTGACCTATAGCTGTTTGTGTAGACTGGTCCGTCAACCTGATCCTTTCGCACTGCCACTAGTCCATCGAGTATGTTGGTCTTGTCTTGGTACCATGGACAAATCACATAATAATTCATTTAGAAATTTTCATGGCTTACCATCATTTTTGTTTACGAGCTTCTACTCATGCCAATTGGCCTTGGGCCCACTATACGTGATTTTCCAAAATCGGGCATTTTAGCCCACAAGTTCCAAAACCGAGGCCTCGGCCTATCTGAGCTATTCGAGCTCTTGTCAAGAAGATCTCCCAAAATTTTTTTAAGCATTGGAAAATGTAAAGGGAGAACACTTATGACAAAAATCTCTTTTCAACTCGTCTATCACATTTCAACCGGGTGTGATGACCTCTCTGCTTACAACTGATAAGTGAGTTTTCTACTCCCTTTCATCAAGTTAATCATACCAACTGGGTATGATATACTTACAACTGTTATGTAGTTTTTCTGCATATTTTCATATCACTCCAACCAGGTGTGATGTTAATATTTCACATAGAAGTGGTTTTTCATTTCCGAAGTATTCATCATCCCAACTGTGTATGACATGAATAATCCCACTCACTCGATATTCGCAGTGTATTTCCTCTTAAATGGTTTTTTGCCTCCACACGAGCTTATCCTTGCTGGCGTTCTGGTCCTTCATATTCCTACACGATGTGGACATCCTTTTTCATTAAAATTTTGCCTAATATCCTCTATTCCTCACGTATGAACAAAATGCCCAAACTTTTTAATTATTTGTATTTAGGTCCCTAAAGTTCATTTTCCTTAACTTTAGGTCCCTAATGCTAATTTATCCCCAAATTGAGTCTCGAACCTTCACTTTGGGTCCTCAATTTATTCAAAATCACAAAAGGGGTTCAATTTTCCCAAATTTTCAATTTGGTCCACATCTTTTAAAAAATTACCATTTTGCCCCTACTTTAAAAATGGCAATTTGACCCCATTAAATTTAAAAAATTGACCAATTAGTCCTCCAATGTCTTTTTAATGGCCAATTGGCCCTCAATTTTGGGAAATTGCACTTTGGTCCCTCAATTTTACGAAATCCCCAATTCCCCCAAAAGTTTCCCCTAATTTCTCCCTTGGAAACTGACTGAATTTGATTTCATTAAATTGACTATTCAATCGAGGTTAATTGTTGAAATTGAAGGCAAAATTGAGTTCCTACACATCCATACAATTCAATTGAGCTTTGAATAGCATGAATTGAGGTTGGAACGAGCTTAAACGGAGCTTCATCGGATAACTGAACTTAGAGAGGGAAAGCTTATTGTCGAAGGTGCGATGGTCCAAGCTTTCGATCGAGTTGGGTAGCTCTCATCTTGAGGTTACTATTAGAATCAAGAATTACAATAATTTATGTCGAATTGAGGGAGAATTTGGTTAGTGAAGTTTCACCGTTTCTCTTTTACGCTATTCGGAAATTACAGAAGGGAGCCAAATTGGCTTACCTTTCTGCTCTAATTCGGTCATGTGAGGGCTGAGAGAGTGTTGGGAGAGCTTGGTTTGGCCTAAGGAGGGCTTAATTTGGCCATTTTCAACTTGACAGAAATAGGGCAGCTTTAGACCGCTAGAGGTGCTTCATTGTTTGATTATGCTGGTGCTTCTTCGGCGATCCTCGGATCGAATGGTGACCATCGTCAAGTAGCTGACTTCTTCCTGAATTTAAGGAACTCAACCTCACCTTCTTTGGCTAAAAAAAACCCTATGTCGGAGCTTTGGTTTGAGCTTTATCGAAAAATTGAGTAGCGAAGGGAGAGTGGAGTTTTCTGGTGTTAGGAGAATGAATGGAGAGGAGCTCTTTATATAGGGAGCTTGGGTACTCTTCAACCATCCATTTGGCACCTTAATGGTGCTCATTGATTGCTAAAATGTCCTGAACATAAACATTTTCTTTCCGCTGGTGCTGTTTGTTTTTCTGGCGAGTGAACAGTGCTGTCATTTGAAGGAAGAAGACGACACTATTTCAAACCGGTTCAATGATTGAACTGGCCGGTTCATGCCAGATTCGACCGAGTTTTTTAAAATTAAAATTTTATAAATCTATCTAAATTCATTCTTTATCTAGTAATGGCTTCAATTCTCCAATTTGAATATTTTAAGCCACCTAGAAAAATTAATTTAGCATCCCATTCAATGATGGTTCAAACTGGTCCAAACTGGTTCGAATATGATTCAGATCAGGTTCACCTGAACCGGTCTAGTTTTCTCTCCCAAATTGTCCCAAGGTCCTTTTCCAAGGTTTTTATGACTTTTTGGGTCACTCGAAAGTTATAAATGTCCAAATTTGCCCATTCTTTGATTTTTTGGGTGTTGTGAACCTATTTGATTTTCTCACTCAGTTTCTTCGGTTATTTCCTTGTTTCCTTTACTCCAAAGGATGGGGTTTACAACTCCCCCCCTACTTTTAGGAGTTTTGTCCCCAAAACTTATTCAACATCCTTCGCACTAGAAATAACTTCACTTGATGCCAACTTGTCGTTTATTGATATAAACCCATTTCGGTTATTTCCACTTAGCCCCTTTATAACACACACTTAAAAATTTTGTCTTCCTTCCCATTACTTACTCATTCCATGGAGCTTACTTTAGCTAAGCATACCTTACTTGAATGTTTAAGGGTATATCCTTAAATTCACATCTTTCTTTTCTTAAAGCATAATTCTTTCTCTTGAGGTTCTTTACTTAGGATTTCAGGATTGGGAGTTCCAAGATACCCACTCATTCCTATGTGTAGTCACTTCCTTTGTCGTTAAAACCCTAAGCTCAGGGTCCTCTCGATCACTATCTACTCACTTCATAGATTTCGGTGTTAACTTCTTTTATCCAGTTTTGACCCTTCTTATGTCCTTCCTTAGTTTTAGTGGTGCCATTTTCTCAAGGACTTTCCTTTCTTTTAGACAACTCTTACTCTTTCGTGATCACTCCATGATTATTATTACAAGTTAATCTCCTTCAGTTTTAAGTGTCGATTACTTGTTTGTGAAAGTTTCTTCATTTTGATTTGTCCTCTACTATGTCCCTCCTAGTATAGACTTTTACCTTAAGGTCTACATCCTCAACCTTCTTATAAGTCTTTGGAGGTTTTTTTCCTTCCTTTCTTCATATTCCTCTCTATATTAAGATATTTGCTTGTTTAAATCCTTTTTATAACTAAAATTTTAGTTTTATCCCTTATTCGTTACTTGGGACACTTTTAATTCTCGATCTTATTCCTTGTATTCCACACTATGTCTAGTCGTCCTCTCTTTAGGCTTTATCGATTGAGCGTTGCCCACCACCAGTCTTGACATCAACGATTTTTACTTTAATCACTTCTTAACCGAAGGATTTACTTTTCCAAGTGTTCTTAGGTGTGCTTTCTGCTGTTTCATCTTTTATGGCAGTTCGCCTCTTTCTTACTTGTACGTCAGCTTTTGATGCTATTTTCCTACTTATATATTACTTGGACTTAACTTACTCCTTGGGTCCTTCTAAATACCTTCCCTATGTACTTGATCTTCTCATCTCAACCAAAATGTTTTGGATGAGTTTATCTTGTCTCCACTTCTGTTGAGTCCATCCACTTTTAATTGGGACATTTTTGTCCTTTCAAGGTTTCTTTCCTTGGTAGTTTATACTCTTTTCTCTCGGGTTCTCTTCTAGTTTTGTTATTTAGAATAGCTAACCTTAAAAGGTATTCCCTAATGCCATCCTTTCCTGTTTACATTACTCTTAAGAACTTACATGTACCTTATCTTCATTCTTCTTTCTTTCATGTATCCATCTATTTCTTTTAGATGGGATTCACATCTTCCTTATTTTAAGATCTCACGATCATTCTATGAGAGGCTTACTTAATCTTCTCCTGTCTTGAGTTTGGTCATTAATCCAGTCTTGGTCGTTGATCTCTTTAAAGATTTTTCCTTAATCTTTATTTACCAAATATTTGGCATTTTCATCTCTCTCTTCTTTACTAGAGTTTAAATTTATAATTCTCCTGAGGGCCGGTTCATTAATTACCTCGATCTTATCATTCTCCCTGTCATGTGATCTTGATGTTGTTGTATCTTGAGTCGTATTGTCCTTAATACCCATCTCATTCTCTTTTTGGGGCGTAGTCATCACTAGTTCCCAGTACATCTTAGTGTGTCATTTATTTTCACAGATTATCTTGTTGTCATGAGTTATTTCCTTCAATTGGGTATGTTTGAAATCCTTATTTGGTTTCTTTGCTCTCTTGAAAGTAGATTACACTTGGCCATCTAGGTATTTCCTTATCCACCTCTATCTTTTAATGATGTCCTTATTTTAGCTCTAGTTTATGATGGTTCATCTCTCGATTACCTTAGCTTTGAACTTTCTCCTTCCATGATCCCACTTCCTATCCTTATCTTTCTTTTAGGGACTTCCGTTCTGGGAGTTTCACATTCAACCTCCCTAATGCTTCTCGAAAGTTTTTCATTTATTCTTTTCTTACACTTTTTTACCTTAATATGGTTATTTACTCTGGATTCTTCCCTATCTCCTTTTCCTTTCCATTCCACATGCTTCTTTCAAGAAGTCTCATGGTCATTGTTGAGTTTCTTATAATTTGTGTTCTACCTCTAACTGACTCTTCCAAAGTACTTGTATTATTCCTATGGGTATTCTTTCAGTCATACTTCTTTCCTCTTTCCCTTTCCCTTGTCTTATCCCAAATTGACTTAAACATCTTCCATGCTCCTATATCTTTCTTACTTCCTTCCTGGTCAACTTCCATTCCATTGGTTTCCCTTGAAATAGTCTAATCCTTCTCGTTTTCCTTATTTGTATCCATAAAGTCTTTCCTTAAGTCCTTAGAATTTCACTAATCTCGCACCTTTGATGCTTACTTCCCTCACATCAGACTTCTTCTTCCTTCTCTTAGTTAGGATACCTCTTCCTTAATGCACTCTAGACTCTTCTAAAATTTCTTTCCAAGTCTTACTGTCTTGTTTCCCATTCTCTAGATAGGGAAACTTACTTAGCTATTTTAAAGGTTTAGGTTAACTAGTAATGATCCGTAGTTTTCCTTCCTTAAGTTATCTTTTCTCCACCCATTACTTCAACCTTTATTGGCATTCTCCTATTTCTATTAGTTGCACTATCAAGGAGACAAAAAGTTTTGCTCAAGGAAAAATTAGATTTTCATTCATTCAGGAAATAGCTTCTCGCCATACTTGGCTTATTACAAAGATTTTCTATCCCCTAGTTCCTTGGAGTCATAGACCGGGTGTAAACCCTACACTTTAGAGTTAAGGAAAACCAAGAAAAGAACCGGTCAAACCGAGTGAGAAACACCGAACCGGTTCACAAACCCGATCATCAAAGAACAGACAATTTGGGAAAGAACCTTGGAAAAGAACCTTAGGACAAATTGGAAGAGAAAAAAACAAACTGGTTCAGATGAACCGAATCCAACAAGATTGAACTGATTTATGAACCGAGTTGATTCATGAACCGAAACCGATAGAGAAAGGGTAAACTAGGAAATTTATGAATCTCGAGTGACCTAAAGAGTCACAAAAGGCAAGAAAAAGGACTTTATGATGAATTTGATATGGAAACCAAACCGGTTTAGGTGAACCAGATCTGAACCGGATTGGACCAGTTTGAACCACTATTGAACTGGATTCATTTTTCTAGGTGGCTTAGAAAATTCAATTTGGCATCAATTGATGCAATTCTTGATCCTTAGAGAAACTTCAGGACAAGAGCTATCTGCCCAAATTGAAAGCTCGGACCGCCACGCCCCTAATGATAAACTTTCGAAGCTTTCTCTTTCTAAGTCCAGTTTTCCAGCAAAGCTCTATTTGAGCTCATTCCGGCATCAAATCGTGTCATTCAAAGTGCAATTGAATCTTATGAAGTTGTAGGAACACCAATCTAACTTCAATTTCAACAATTAAACTCACTTGATCGGTTAATTTGATAAAATCAAATTTCGCTGAGTTAGAATGTTGAAATTGTGGAAAATTTGGGAATTTCAAAAATCTGAGGGACTAAAGTGCAATTTCATAAAATTGAGGGTCAATTGGGCATGATAAAGATGTTGGGGAACCAATTGGGCAAATTTTGGAATTTTTGGGACAAAACTTACCATTTTTGTAAAGTAAGGGAAAAATGGTAATTTTGGAAAAGTTTGGGACTAAATTGTATATTTGGGAAATTGAACCCATTTTTGAGAATCTGAATAAATTGAGGTCCCAAGGTGAATTTTAAAAGTTTTGGGACTCAATTTTGAGGAAAAATTGGCATTAAGGACTTAAAGAAAAATAACTTTAGGGACCTAATTACAAATAAATGAAAAGTTTAGTTTTCTCATTTATTTGGGATGAGTGAAGGCTATTAGGCCAAGGGATAATGAACAAGGATATTTATATCATGTAGGAACATGAAGAACCGGGAATGCTAACTAAGACAAGTTTTCGTAAAGGCAAAAAGCCGACTAAGAGGAAAATTCACTCATTATAAGGTAAGTGGGATTTTAATATCATACGCAGTTGGGATGATAAGCACCTCGGAAATGAAAACTCACTGCTTAGTGGTATTTTAAACATCACACATGAGATGAGTGGTGTGAAAATCACACGGAAAAACTAATTACCAATTATAAGTAGATCGTACCCGGTTGGTATGATGAAACTTCCTGTAAGGAAGTGGAAAACCCGCTTATCGATTATAAGCGGAGATGTCCTCATAATCGGTTAGTGTGATGGACGATAGAAAAGTTTATTTTGATGGAAGTGTTCTTCCCTAACTATGTGCCGCTACTTAAAATTTTTGGGAGACCTTCTTGATGGGAGCTCGAATAGCTCAATAAGTCAGAGGCCTCAGTTTTGGAACTTAAGGGCTAATATGCCCGATTTTGAAAATCTCGTATAGTGGGCCCTAGGCCAGTTGGCACGAGCAGGAGCTCGTAAACAAACATGATTATTAAGACATGAAAACTTAAGTAAATGAGGTGTTTGGTCATGATACCGAGACAGAACTGACATACTCGATGGACTAGTGATAGTGTGATATGATAGGTCTACGGATTAGTCAAGACAAACAACTATAGATCGAGTTGAGAGTCAGGGCCGTGGGACTAGTGGCACCACAGATTACATGGCTTATGTGAAAAACTATTGATTTGTGCATGCACTATGTTATGAGACCTTCAAGACGCTCAAGAGGGGTAGTGATGCATCCTAGGGCTCTAGACAACCTGGTGGAAATAAGGACATTTAGTCGTACCAAAAGTATTGTGAAGCTTGATGTAGCTTCATGCGCATGAGACTAGGGCAGGGATGGGATGAGGTCTTTGTCCTCATATAGACACGAAGTTTTATTACAGGATTGAGGGTCGGATCTTGTGAACATCCACTCATTCTTAGGGTAGAAGTGGACGTACATCTATCTAGGTTGCCAGTAAAGTCGCTCCGATGCCACAAGTGGGTACAGTGGACGGACTAGCCTATGATTGTGTGTTCCTTCATGATAAGGGCATGTGTTGGTTGATAAACGCACCATTATGATGAGACATGATTATGAAAACCAAGAATTGAGAATGAAATATTTTAAAAAGAAAAATAAGGAGTCTGGCACACCCCAAATTCAAACTATTTTTTCTAAAAGTCAAACTTTAAACACCCATTCATTGAGTCGTTGAACTCACCCCCCTCCCTTATATCCCTTTTAGGTAACCCCACAAAGCTTACCCCAAAGACCACTAGCTAACACACCTACAAGACAGGTGTGTAAAGTTTAAAATTTCATGCAGTTTTTATTAATATTATTCTAGGAAAGGTACAGGTTTAAAGGATGCCTTACTTCTCACTCATATGTCCACCTCATCTATTGAGAAGGATTGAAGTTGGACTGATTAGGTGGGGGTACGTGGTGGACCTTCATGAAGGTGGCATAAGCATCTCATTAGTTATCCCAAGCCTCTTTATTAGTGGGATTTCTCTCCAGTTGTTGTGGGGCTGGAGGAGGTGTTGGGCTCCTAGAGGAAGGAACATGTTCCTCTAACCTTGGAGGAGGGTATGTAATGCCCTCTTATTTTAGTAAGGTTCCCATGAGTTTTCGATAATCCTCTACCATATATTTAGGTCTTCTCTTCTTGCACTTCAGGAATCATTGAACAGCTACCTCCCTAGGGGTAAGCGTCTTTTTCAAGGTTAGGTGTGGAGGATTGGATTTCACGGCGAACTTTCTAGGGATTCTCCTTCCTACACGGTAGTTAAGGTTTTATTAGTGTTAGGGCATAATATTGATAATGTATTAAGGGAACTTAGCTCTGATACCACTCAAGTTGTCACGCCCTGACCCAGTTTGGTCGGATTCCCGTGATCAACCTGCCACTCCCTTGGACCAAGAAGGGTTTCCCTCTTCCTTAAATCAAGAGGAGCCATGCGAAATTTCAACCTTGTTCCTTGGAATAAAATTTATCAATAAAAATGCAAGCTTAAAAAGAAAAGACTTTTAAGCATACCTAAAAGAGGGTAGATCTTGGTGTTATCTCTAATCATTTTCTCTACTCCTAAAAAGGGATAGAAAGGGAGGGTGAGTTTCTACAACTTAGTGAATGGGTGTTTGAAAAATGAGTTTCTATAAATTAGTTTTTTTTTGTTGCAGTGTGTCAAACTCCTTATTTCCTTTAAGATCATTTCTTCCTCAAATTTCAGATTTCAAACACTTTTCCTCATTATCTACAATTGGTGTTTTCAACAATCAACACATGCCCTTTATCATGAAGGGATCACACATTTGTAGGGCAACCTGTCCACTGCACCCACTTGCGGCATCTAAGTGACTTTACTGACCACTTAGATAGAAGCCCGTCCACTTCTACCATGGGAATGAGTTGATTTTCATGACATCCGACCCTCAAACCTGAAAAGTAACCACGTGTCCATATGAGGACAAAGACCTCATCCCAACACCACCCCAGTCTCATGCACATGATGCTACGTCGAGCTTCCCTGACTGTTGGCATGACAAATTACCCTTATCTCGACCATGTCATCCAATAGCCCCTAGGACGCATCACGACCCCTCTTGGGTGTCTTAATGATCCTGAGCCTCAAGTGCATAGACAAACAAAGTTTTCCACAAAGCCATTTATCTGAGCTATTCGAGCTCTTATCAAGAAGGTCTCCCAAAATGTTTTTTAAGCATTGGCACACATTTAGGGGAGAACACTTACGACAAAAATCACTTTTCAACTAATCTATCACACCAATCGAGTGTGATGACCTCTCCGCTTACAACCGATAAGTGGGTTTTCTACATCCTTTGAGGAAGTTCATCATACCAACCGAGTATGATATACCTACCACCTGTAAGTACTTTTTTTGCATATTTTTCACATCACTCCAACCAAGTGTGATATTAAAATTCCACATAGAAGTGGTTTTTCATTTTCAAAATACTAATCATCCCAACCAATTATTATGTGAATAATCTCACTCACTCGTTATTTGCAGTGTATTTTCTCTTAAATGGCTTTTTGCTTTCACGAGAGCTTATATTTGTTGGTGTTCCGGTTCTTCGTGTTCCTACATGATTTGAAAATCCTAGTCATTAACATTTGGCCTAATAGCCTCCATTCCTCACGTATGAACAAAATTCTCAAACTTTTTAATTATTTGCATTTAGGTCCCTAAAGTTCATTTTCCTTAACTTTAGGTCCCTAATGCTAATTTTTCCCCAAATTGAGTCCTGAAACTTCTAAAATTCACTTTAGGTCCTCAATTTATTCAAAATCAAAAAAAGGGGTTCAAGTTTCCCAAATTTCTAATTTGGTCCCCAACTTTTCAAAAATTACCATTTTGCCCCTACTTTACAAAAATGGCAATTTTACCCCATTAAATTTCAAAAATTGACCAATTAGTCCTCCAACATCTTTTTTATGGCCATTTAGCCCTCAATTTTGGGAAATTGCACTTTGATCCCTCAATTTTATGAAATCCCCATTTTCACCTAAAATTTTCCCCTAATTTCCCCCTTTGAAACTGGCCAAATTTGATTACATCAAATTGACCATTCAATCGAGGTTAATTGTTGAAATTGAAGATAAAATTGAGTTCCTACATATCCATATGATTCAATTGAGCTTTGAATAGCATGAATTGAGGTTGGAATGAGCTCAAACGGAGTTTTGCTAGAAAACTGAACTTAGAGAGAGAAAGCTTCGAAAGCTTATTGTTGGAGGTGCGGCACTCCAAGATTTTAATTGGGGCGGGTAGCTCTCGTCCTGAGGTTCCTCCTAGGATCAAGAATTACAACAATTCATGTCGAATTGAGGGAGAATTTGGTTAGTGAATTTTCACTATTTTTCTCTCTAGCGCTGATCGAAAATTATAGAGGTAAGCCAAATTGGCTTTACTTTCCCCTCTAATTCAGTCGTATGAGGGCTAAAGGAGTATTGGGAAAGCTTGGTTTGGCTTGATAAGGGCTCAATTTGACTATTTTTAGCTCGATAGAAATAGGGCAGCTTCGGTTCGTCGGAGCTGCTTCACTGTGTGATTACTTCAGTGCTTCTACAGCGATCCTCGGATCGAATGGTGACCACCGTTGGGTAGATGACTTCTCCCCGAGTCTAAAGAAACTGACCTCACCTTCTTTGGCTAAAAAAAAAACCCTATGTCAGAGATCTAGTTCAAGCATTATCAGAAAATTGAGTAGCTAAGGGAGAGTGGAGTTTTCAGGTGTGAGGAGAATGAATGGAGAGGAGCTCTTTATATAGGGAACTCGGGGACTCTTCGGCCATACATTTGGCAACTTAATGGTGCTCACTGGTGGCCTAAAATGTTCTGAATGGAAACGTTTCCTTCCCGCTAGAGCTGTTCATATTTTCGGCGAGTGAATAGTGTTGTCATTTGAAGGAAGAAGATGACACTCTTTCGAACCGGACCGGACCGGTCCGAACCGGGAACAATACTTAAACTGGTCGGTTCATTCCCGATTCGACTGAGCTTTTCAATTTTAAAATTTTCTAAATTTATCTAATTTCTTTCTCTATCCAATGGTGGCTTCAATTCTCCAATTTGAATATTTTAAGCAAACTAGAAAAATGAATTTAGCACATGGTTTAATGATGCTTCAAACCGGTCCAAACCCGTTCAATCCGGTTCAATTTTGGTTCACATGAACTAGTCTTGTTTTCTCTCCCAAATTGTCCCGCGATCCTTTCCAAGGTTTTTATAACTTTTTAGGTCACTTGAAAGTTGTAAATTTCCAAATTTGCTCGTTCTTTGATGGTTGGGTGTTATGACCTAGTTTGGCTTTCTCACACGGTTTGACCGGTTCTTTCCCAATTTCCTTAACTCCAAAGGATGGGATTTACATCCGACATAGGGGTTTTTCTAAGACAAAGAAGGAGTGGTCTGGTTCCTTAGATTTGGGGAGAAGTTAGCTAACCAAGGGTAATCTCCATTCGATCCGAAGACCGCCAAAGAACTGTCTACGTAATCAAACAGTGAAGTAGCTCCGGCGGACCGAAGTTGCCCTATTTCTGTCGAGCTCAAATCAGCTGAATTCAACCCTACTCAAGCTAAACCAAGCTCTCCCAACACCCCCACAGCCCTCACATGACTGAATTATTTAAGCCAATTCGGCTCCCCTCTATAATTTCCGATCAGCGTTAGAGAGAGAAGTGGTGACACTTCACAGACCAAATTCTCACTCAATTTGACATGAATTGTTGCAATTCTTGATACTAGGAGGAACCTCAAGATGAGAGCTACATACCCCGATCGAAAGCTAGGACTGCCACACCTCCAATGGTAAGCTTTCGAAGCTTTCTCTCTCTATGCACAGTTTTCCGATGAAGCTCCCTTTGAGCTCATTTCGGCCTCAATTCATGCGATTCAAAGCTCAATTAAATTGTATGTATGTGTAGGAACACAATTATTTCTTCAATTTCAACAATTAACCTTGATTTAATGGTCAATTTGATTAAATCAAATTCGGCCAGTTTGAAAGGGGGAAATTGGGGATTTCGTATAAATGACAAACCAAATTGCAATTTATTAAAATTGAGGGTCAATTAGCCATGAAAAGGATGTTGGAGGACCAATTGGTCAATTTTTTAAAATAATTGGGGTCAAATTGCCATTTTTGAAAAGTAGGGGCAAAATGGTAATTTTTGAAAATTGGGGACCAAATTGGAAAATTGGAAAACTTGATCCCCTTTAACGATTTTGAGTAAATTGAGGACCCAAAGAATTTTTAGAAGTTTCCGGACTCAATTTGGGGAAATGTTAGCATTAGAGACCTAAAGTCAAGGAAAAAGAAATTTAAGGACCTAAATGCAATTAACTAAAAAGTTTTGGCATTCTTGGTCATACATGAGGAATGAAGGCTATCATGCCAATTGTTAATAAACAAGGATGTCCAAATCGTATAGGAACATGAATGACCGGAACGCCAACAAGGATAAGTTCGTGTGGAGGCAAAAAGTTGAATAAGAAGGAATACACTACGAATATCTAGTGAGTGGTTTATTCACATCATACCCGGTTGGGATGATTAGCACCTCGGAAATGAAAAACCACTACTATGTGGAATTTTAACATCCACCTGGTTGGAGTGATTTGAGAACTTAACGGAAAAACTACTTACCGGTTGTAAGTAGATCAGATCCTGTTGGTATGATGGACTTCCTGCAAGGAAGTAGAAAACAAGCTTATCGGTTGTAAGCAGAGATGTCATCATACCTGGTTTATGTGATGGTGGAAAAATTTATTTAGTTAGAAGGGTTCTTCCCTAACTATGTGCCAATGCTTAAAACTTTTGGGAGACCTTCTTTGCGAGAGCTGGAATAGCTCAAATATGCTAGAGGCCTTGGTTTTGGAACTTGGGGGCTAAAATACCTAGTTTGGGAAAATTACATACAGTGGGCCCTAGGCTAGTTGGCAAGAGTAGGAGCTCGTAAACCAATATGATGATAATTAATGATTTATGTGATTTGTCCATGATACCAAGACACGACCGACATACTCGATGGATTGGCAGCAGTGCAACAGGACCAGGTCAATGGACCAGTCTAGACAAATAGTTGTAGGTCGAGTTAAGGGTCGGTGCCGTTGGACCAGTGGCACCAAAGATAAATGACTTCGTAGAAAACTTTTATTTATGCATGCACTTGAGGATCGGGACCATCAAGACGCCCAAGAAGGGTAGTGATGCTTCCTAGGGGCTACTGGACGACATGGTGGAGATAAGGGCAATTTGTCATGCCAGTAGTCAGGGAAGCTTGACATAGCTTCATGTGCATGAGACTAGGGTGGGGTCAGGATGAGGTCTCCATCCTCATATGGACACGGAGTTGATTTCAAGTTTGAGGGTCGGAGTTGCGAACATACACTCATTCTCATGGTAGAAGTGTATGGGCTTCTATCTAGCTGCTCGGTAAAATCGCTTTGACGCCACAAGTGGGTGCAGTGGATGAACCACCCTGCGAATGGCTGATCCCTTCAGGATGAAGGGCATGTGTTGATTGTTAAATACACCGTTTGTGCATAATGAGGAAATGTGTTTGAAAACCGAAATTTGACAAAGAAATATTCTTAAAGGAAATATGGAGTCTCGCACACTCCAATTAAAAACGATTTTATAAAAACTCTTTTTTAAACACGCATTCATTGTGCCACGCCCCGACCCGGTTTGGTCAGATCCCCATGATCAACCCACCACTCCCTTTGTTCAAGAGAGATTTCCCCCTTTCTTTAATCAAGAGGAGCTAGACGAAATTTTAACCTTATTCCTTGGAATAACATATATCAATAAAATGCAAGCTTAAAAAATAACACTTTTAAGCATACCTGGCAAGAGGTAGGTTCTTGTATTTTCCTTAGTCATTTTATCTACTCCTAAAAATGGATAGAAAAGGAGGGTGAGTTTCTATAATTCAATGAATTGGTGTTTGAAAAAGAGTTTTTATAAAATATTTTTTAATTGTAGTGTGCCAGACTCCTTATTTCCTGTAAGTTTATTTCTTCCTCAAATTTTAGTTTTCAAACACTTTTCCTCATTATCCACAATCAGTGGGTTTAACAATCAACATATGCCTTTTATCATGAAGGGATCATATATTCATAGGGCAGCCTGTCCACCGCACCCATTGTGGCATTGGAGCAACTTTACCGGCCACCTAGATAGAAGCCCATCCACTTTTACCATGGGAATGAGTGGATGTTCGCAACATACGACCCTCTAACCCAAAATTAACATCGTGCATGTATGAGGATAGAGACCTCATCCCGACCCCACCCCGATCTCATGCGCATGAAGCTACATCGAGCTTCCTTGATTGATGGCACGATAAACTGCCCTTATCTCCACCATGTCATCCAGTAGCCCCTAAGATGCATAACTACCCCTCTTGGGCATCTTGATGGTCCCAAACCTTAAGTGCATGCACAAACAAAAGTTTGCAACAAAGCCATTTATCTTTGGTGCCACAGGTCCAACGGCTTCGACCATCAACTCAACCTGCAGTTGTTTGTCTAGAACGGTCTGTCGACCTAGTCCTATTACACTACCGTCAATCCATTCAGTATGTTGGTCCTATCTTGGTACCATGGTCAAATCACATAAATCATTCATTAAGAATTTTCATGGCTTATCATCATTTTTTATTACGAGCTCCTGCTCTTGGCAACTGGCCTTGGGCCCATTGTACGTGATTTTCCAAAACCGGACATTTTAGCCCCCAAGTTTCAAAACTAAGGCCTCTGGCCTATCTGAGCTATTCCAGCTCTTGTCAAGAAGGTCTCCATTTTAAGCATTGGCACATAGTCAAGGGAGAACACTTCTGACAAAATAAACTTTTCCATCCATCACACCAATCGGGTGTGATGACATCTCCACTTACAATTGGTAAGCGGGTTTTCTACTTCCTTCACGGAAATTTATCATACCAAACAGATATGATCTACTTACAATCGATAAGTAGTTTTTCGGTGTAGTTCTCACATCACTCCAACTAGGTGTGATGTTAAAATTCCACATAATAGTGGTTTTTCATTTCCGAGACGCTCATCATCCCAACCGGGTATGATGTGAATAATCCACTCAACCATTAATCGATGTGTGTTCCTTCTTAGTCGAGTTTTTCCTCCATACTAGCTTAGCCTTGCTAGTGTTCCGGTCCTTTGTGTTCCTACACAATTTGTACATCCTTGTTTAGTAACATTTGGCATGATAGCCTCCATTCCTCACGTATGAATAAAAATGCTTAAAATTTTCAGTTAATCGCATTTAGGTCCCTAAAGTTCTTGTTCCTTGACTTTAGGTCTCTAATGCTAACTTTTCAACAAATTAAGTCCAAAATTTTCAAAAAATTTCACTTTGGGTGCTCAATTTACACAAAATCATTTAAGAGGTTCAAATTTTCCAAATTTTCAATTTGGTCCCATCTTTTCAAAAATTATCATTTTGCCCCTACTTTACAAAAATAGAAATTTGACCCCAATTATTTTTAAAAATCGACCAATTGGTCTTCCAACATCCTTTTCATGGCCAATTGGCCATCAATTTTGGGAAATTGCTATTTGGTCCCTCAATTTTATGAAATCCCCAATTTCCCCCTTTCAAACTAGCTGGATTTGATTTAATCAATTAAATCGAGGTTAATTGTTGAAATTGGTGGTATAATTGAATTCCTATACATCCTTACGATCCAATTGAGCTTTGAATCACATGAATTGAGGCCCAAACGAGCTCAAACGGAGCTTCGTAGGAAAACTGTGCATAGAGAGAAAGCTTCGAAAGATTAACGAAGGTGCGACGATCCAAGGTTTCGATCGGGGCAGGCAGCTCTTGTCTTAAGGTTCCTCCTAAGATCAAGAATTGCAATAATTCATATCGAATTGAGTGAGAATTTGGTCAGTAAAGTTTCACCGTTTCTCTCTCTAACGCTGACCGAAAATTATAGAGGGGGGCCGAATTGGCTTACCTTTCATTTCTAATTCGTTCGTGCAAGAGCTATGGGGGTGTTTGGAGAGCTTGGTTTTGCATGAGGAGGGCTAAATTCAGCCAATTTTAGCTCGACAGAAATAGGGCAGCTTTGGTCCGCCAGAGCTATTTCACTATTTGATTATGCCGATGCTTCTCTGGCGATCCTCGAATCGAATGAAGACTACCGTCGGGTAGCTGACTTCTCCCAGAATCTAAGGAACCCAACTTTGCCTTATTTAGCTCATAAAAACCCCTATATCGGAGCTCTGGTTCGAGCTTCATCGAAAAACTAAGTAGATGAGAGAGAGTGGAGTTTTCAGGTATGAGGAGAATGAATGGAGAGGAGCTCTTTATATAGTGAGCTTAAGGACTCGTTGGCCATTCGTTTGGCACATTAATGGAGCTCATTAATAGCCTGAAATGTCCTAAACAGAAATGTTTCCCATCCACCGGCGCTGTTCATTTTTTCGGTGAGTGAACAGTGTCGTTGTCTAGAGAAAGAAGACGACATTTTTTCGAACCAGACCAGACCAGTCCGAACTGGGTTAAATACTTAAACCGGTCGGTTCAGGCCTGATTCGACTGAGTTTTTCAAAATTAAAAATTTCTAAATTTATTCTCTATCCAATGGTGGCTTCAATTCTCCAATTTTTATATTTTAAGCCACCTAGAAAAATGAATTTAGCATTAAGTTCAATAATGGTTAAAACTGGTCCAAACTGGCTCAATTAGGTACATATCCGGTTCTCCTGAACCGGTCCGATTTTCTCTCCCAAATTATCATAAAGGCCCTTTCCATGATTTTTATGACTCTTTGGGTCACTCGAGATGTGTAGATTTCCCAATTTGCCCATTCTCTAACGGTTGGGGTTCGTGAACCGGATCGGTTTTTCTTACTTGGGTTGACCAATTTTTTCCCCAATTTTTTTTCTTAAAGGGATGGGGTTTACAACTCTACTCTCCTTTTAGGAGTTTTATCCCCAAAACTTATTTAACATCCTTTACATTGGAAATAACTTCCCTTGATGTCAACTTGAAGTTTATTAACATAAAACTAATTCGATTATTTTCACTTAACCCCTTAATAACACGCACTTTAAAAATTTTCTTTTCCTTTCCATTACCTACTCATTCCATGGAGATCACCTTAGCTAAGCATACCTTACTTAAAAGTTTAAGGGTATATCCTTAGATTCACCTCTTTCTTTACTTAAATCATAATTATTTCCCTTGAGGTTCTTTACTTAGGAGTCTAAGATTGGGAGTACCAAGATGCCCAATCATTCATGTGTATAGTCACTTCCTTTGTCGTTAAAACCCTTATCTCAGTGTCCTCTCTAGTGCTACTGTAAACCCCGTTGTTTTGAGTTAAGGACAACCGGGAAAAGAACCGGTCAAACCGAGTGAGAAATACCAAACCGGTTTACAAACCCAACCATTTGAGGGTTCATAAAACCTTGGAAAAAAACCTTAGAAGAGAAAAACTAAATTGGTTTATGTTAATAAGATCTCATCAAAATTGTGTATTAGTTAACCTTGGAAGTATGTTTTTTTGTAACCCAAAATTTCGATCAAAAACTTTTATGCAAACATACGCCCTATCATAAATAGCCATAAATTAATATATATTAAATTATTGTAATTAATACCAATAACTTAATACCTAAATTAAATTATTGGAATTAATACAAATAATTTAATACCTAAATTAAATTATTAGAATTAATACCAATAATTTATGGCAATATTAATACTAGTAATAAATCTCCTCCATTTAATACACAATTTTACACCTATATAAATAGCTAATCCCCATTCATTCTCCTCACACCTGAATACTTCTCTCTCTCTACTGCTCCATTTCCTAATGAAACTCGAACCAGAGCTTTGACTTGAGCATTTTTATTAACCTAGGAAGAAGAAGTAGGGCTCTTTAGAATCGGGGAGATATCAGGTATACGCATGTAGTCTCTGTTTGCTCCGAGGGTCACTAGAGAAACGCTGGCATGATGGAACAGTGAAACATCTCCGGCGAACCGAAGTTGCCCTATTTCGGCCAAGTTGAAATTGGCCAATTCGAGCCCTCCTCAAGCCAAACCAAGCCCTCCAAACACTTCCTCAACCCTCCCACGACCGAAGTAGGACTAAAAGGTAAGCCAATTTGACTCCCCTCTACAATTTCCGACTGGTGCTAGAGAGAGAACTGGCAGAATTTCGATGATGAAATTCTAACTCAATTCGACATCAATTGATGCAATTCTTGATTATAGGATGAACCTCAAGACGAGAGCTATTTACTCAGATCGAAAGCTCAAACCGTAGTACCCTCGACGATGAGTAATTTAAGCTTTCTCTCTCTATAGTCTATTTTTAGGCGAAACTCTGTTTAAGCTTGTTCCGGCGTCAAAACTTGCAATTCAAAGTGCTATTGAATTGTATAAAGCTGTAGAATCTCAATTTAAACTTCAATTTCAATAATTAAATGTGTTTGATCAGTCAATTTGATGAAATCAAATTTGGTTGTGCTAAGGAGTTGAAATTGGGGTGAAATTGGGCATTTTTAAAAATTCGAAGGACCAAGATGAAATTTTATAAAATTGAGGGTCAATTGGGCATGATAAAAATACTAGAGGGCCAATTGAGAAATTTTAGAATTTTTGGGGTGAAACTTACCATTTTTGTAAAAGAAGGGCAAATGGTAATTTTGGAAAAGTTGGGGGACCAAATTGGAAATTTGGAAAATTAAACCCATTTTGTGAATTTGAATAAATTTAGGTCGTAAGATAAATTTTAAAAGTTTTGGGACTTAATTTCAAGAAAAACCGGCATTAGGGACTTAAAGTTAAAGAGAAATAACTTTAGAGACCTAATTGCAAATAAATAAAAGTTTAGTTTTCTCATTCATCTGGAATGAATGAAGGCTATTAGGCTTAAGGATAATGAACCGAGATGTTCATATCGTGTATGAACATGAAGTACCAGGAACGCCAGCAAGGACAAGCTCACGTGAATACAAAGAACCGGTCTAGTGAAATTCACTGCATTAATGGGTGGGTGGGATTATATATCATACCCAGTTAGGGACGATAAGTACCTCAAAATGAAAAGCCACTACCAAGTGGTAATTTAAACATCACAACTTAGAGGAGTGATGTGAAAATCATACGAAAAAAACTACTACCGGTTATAAGTAGATCATATCTAGTTGGTATGAAGAAACTTACTCGAAGGAAGTTGAAAACCCATTCATCGGTTATAAGAGGAGGTGTGCTTAAACCCAGTCGGTATAATGGACAGTTGAAAATATATTATTGTCGGAAGTGCTCTCTCCTCATTGTGTGCCAATGCTTAAATGATTTGTGAGACATTCTTGAAGGGGGCTCGAATAGATCTTATAGGTCGGGGTTCTCGATTTTGGAACTTAGGGGCTATTGTGCCTGGTGTTAAAAATTTTGAACAAGTAGGCCATAGGCCAATGGGCACGAACAGGAGCTCATAAACAAACATGAGATATGTGCCATAAAACTTTAATAAATGAGTTGTTTGGCCATGGTACTAAGACAAGATCAGCATATTCAGTCTACTAGTGGCAATGTGGCATGATAAGTCTCCAGACTAGTTAGGACAAACAATTGCAGGTTGAGTTGAGGGTCGGGGCCATTGGACCAGTGGCACCACAAATTATATGACATGATAAGAAAATACTATTTATGCATGCACTATGATTACGGGATCATCAAGACACCCATGAGGGGTAGTGATGTGTCTTAAGGGCCCTGGACAACCCGGTGAGTATAAGGGCAGTTCGTCATACTATGTGACTGTGTGAAATTTGGTGTAGCACTAAGTGCATGAGACCTGGGTGAGGACAGGATGAGGTCTCTGTCCTCATGTGGACATGGAGAATCGTTACGAGATTGAGGGTCAGATGTCACGAACATTCACTCATTCTTAGGGTAGATGTGGACGAACTTCTATCTAGGTGGTCGGTAAAGTCACTCCTACGCCACAAGTGGGTTCAGTGGACGTACTAACCTGCGAATGTGTATTTGACCTTCATGATGAAGGATGTGTTGGGTGATGACACGTCGTGATTAATAAGAAATGGTGACAAAAATTGAAACTTGAAAGGAAAGGATTTTTGAAAGAAAGGAGTCTGGCATACTCCAATACAAATCTTTTTACTAAAAGATAAAAATTTTGAAAACCCATTCACTGAGTCGTTGTACTCACCCCCTCCCTTATATCCATTTTAAGAAATTCCAGAAAGCCTACCCTTAAAGACCATCAACTAAGACGCATGTAAGACAGGTATGATAAATTTAAAATATTATGCAGTTTTGATTTAAGTTATTCCATGAAAAGGTGCAGGTTTAAAGGACGTCTTACTCTTTACAGTTTATAATAAGGAGAAACCTTTTAATAAACCGAGAGAGTGGCGGGTTGATTATTGGGATCTGACCAAACTGGGTCGGGGCGTGACAGCTACCTACTCACTTACATAGATTTCGGTGTTAACTTCTTTTATCCAATTTTGACCCTTCTTTTGTCCTTTCTCATTTTCAGTGGCGTCCTTTTCTTAAGAACTTTGCTTTCTCTTAGTTTGCTCATACTCTCTCATTATCACTTCATGATTCTTATTTCGAGTTAATCTCCTTCGGACTTAAGTGTCGATGACTTGTTTGGGAAAGCTCCCTTATTTGGTTTTGTTCTCTACTATGTCCCTCACCGTAGAGACTTTCACCTTAGGGACTACAATTCTCCACCTTCTTATCATTCCTCAAAGGGTTCTTTCCTTCCTTTCTTTATATTACTTTCTATATTGTGATATTTGATCATTTAAATCTTTTTTATAACTAAAATATCGGTTTTATCCCTTATTCGTTACTTGGGACACTTCCGATTCTCGGTTTTATTTCGTGTACTCCACACTATGTATAGTCGTCCTCTCTTTAGGCTCCACCAATTTAGCATTGACTACCACCAGTATTGATGTCAGTGATCATTTACTATAATCACTTTTTTTTTAATTAGAGGGTTTACCTTTCCACGGGTTCTTATGTATGCTTTCCACTATTTCCTCTTTTATGGGCAGCTCACCCCTTTCTTACTCGCACAACAACTTTTGATGTTGTTTTCCTAATTACACGTTACTTGTACTTAACTTACTCCTTGGGTCCTCCTAAATACCTTTCCTTTGTACTTGATCTTTCCATCTCAACTAGCATATATTGATGAGTTTATCTTGTCTCAACTTCCATTGATCCCATTATCTCTTAATTGGGACATTTATGTCCTTTCTAAATTTTTCTTCATGGGTAGTTTTACAACCTTTTCACTCGAATTCTCTTCTAGATCCGCTATTTAGGGCAGCTAGTCTTAAATGGCATTCTCCGATGTCATCCTCTCTAGCTTACCTTACTCTTGAAAACTTTTATGTACTTTTATGTCTAGTCTTCATTCTCCCTTATTCCTTGTATCCACATATTTCTTCAGGTTGAATTCACCTCTTCTTTATTTCACGATCTCTTGATCTTCCTACAAGAGGTTTGGTTTACCCTTCTCATGGCTTTTGATCATTACTCCCGTCTCAACCATTAATCCCTTTAAGGTTTTCCTTCCTCCTCATTTCCCCAAATATAGCCTTTCCACCTCTCCCTTCTTAACAGGAGTATTGACCTTCACAAGGGTCTGTTCATTGACTGCCTCGATCCTATCATTCTCCATGTCAAGTGATCCTAAGGTCGTCGTCTCTTGAGTTGTATTATCCTTAATTTCCATTTATTTTCCCTTTTTAAGGCATAGTCCTCACTACTTTCCTGGTCCATATTATGGCGTCGATTATTCTCCCAGATTATCTTGTTATTATAAGTTATTTCCTTCAACTGGATCTGTCTGAAATCCCATCTATAGTCGGTCACACCTAGTCATCCAAGTACGTCCTTAACCACCAATGCCTTTTAATGAGGACCTTATTTTGGTTTTAACATTTGATGGTTAATCTATCGATTATTTATCTTGGGGTTTTTCCTTCCATGGTCCCACTTTCTATCCTATTCTTTTTCTTGAAAGTTTTACCCATATTCTCTTCTTACACCATTCTATCATCAGTATAGTTATTCGCTCTTGATTCCTCCTTGCCATCAAAAATCCTTCCTTTGAGAAGCTCTAGATTTTTGTTGAGTTCTTCATAATTTGTGTCCTACCTATCAAAAATTCCTTTAGGGGTACTTATATTATCCCTCTGGTTTTCTTCCTGCTATACTCCTTTCCTCTTTCCTTCCTCCTTGTCTTATCCCAAACTGACTTAACATCTTCTGCGCTCCTATATCTTTCTTACTTTCCTCTTTGTCAACTTCCATTCCATTGATTTCCCCTAGAATAGTCCAATTCCTTCTTGATTTCCTTACTTTTATCCATAAAGCTTTTTCTTAACTTCTTAGACTTCCACTAGTCTCATACCCTTTGATGCTTATTTCCCTTGCACCAAACTTCTTCTTCCTTACCTTAGTTAGGATACGTCTTCCTTGGTGAACTCTATATAGACTCTTCTAGAATTTCTTTCCAAGTCTTATTGTCTTGTTTCCCATTCTCTGGATAGGGAAACTTGGCTACTCTAAAGGTTTGGATTAACTAGTAGTGACCCGTAGTTTTTCCTTCCTTAGGTGATCTATTCTCTAACCGTTACTCCGATCCTTATTGGCATACTCCTAATTTTGTTAGTTGTATTTATTAAAGAGACTAAAATTTTATTCAAGGAAAAACCAGATTTTCATTCATTCAGGAAATAGTTTCTCACCATACTTGGCTTATTATAGAGATTTTCTACTCCCTAGTCCCTTGGGGATATAGGCTAGGAGTTAGCCTTGGAATGATTATGGGATTCATGGTCTGATGGCTCTAAGGATCTGGTAGAAGTCCATCCATATTCCCTTATGGGATGAACTTGATGTATGGCCTCCAGTTTGTACCGCCTTAATACCTCAGCCTCACACTCATATGTCCACTTCATCCATTGAGAAGGATTAAAGCTGGACTGAGTAGGTGGGGGTATTTGGTGGACTTTCATGAAGGTGGCATAAGCATCCTAATAATTTCCCCAAGCCTCCTTCTTAGTGGGATTTCTCTCTAGTTGTTGTGGGGCTATAGGAGGTGTTGGGCTTCTTGAGGAAGGAACAGGTTACTCTTGTCTTGGAGGTTATGTTATACCCTCTGGTTCTAGTAGGGCTCCCATGAGTTTCTCACCCTTTAAAAATCGTTGAACAGTTGCCTCCCTAGGGTAGGCGTATAAACCCCATCCCTTGAAGACAAGGAAACTAGGGAAAGAATCGGTCAACCTAGGTCATAAAATTGAACCGATTCGCGAACCCCAACCGTTAGAGAAAGGGTAAACTGAGAAATTTATAGATCTCGAGTGACCTAAAGAGTCATAAAAGTAATGAGAAAGGATTTTAGGATTAATTGGAGGTGAAAATCAAACTGGTTCAGGTGAACCAGACTTTAAACAGATTGCACTAGTTTCAACCACTATTGAACCGATTTCTAAATTTTTTTTCTAGGTAGCTTAGAAAATTCAAATTGGAGAATTGAAGCCACCATTGAATAGAGAATGAATTTAGAAATTTTTAATTTTGAAAAACTCGGTCGAATCGGGCTTGAACCGGCCGGTTTAATCATTGAACCCAGTTCAAACCGGTCTGGTCTGACTCAGAACAATGTCGTATTCTTCCTTCAGATGACAGCACTGTTCACTTGCCAGAAAATCGAGCAGCGCCGGTAAAGATGAAAAGTCTTCGGCTAAGGAGTTTCTAGCAATGAAAGCATATGCCATAAAAGCACCAATTGAATGGCCAAGAAGTCCCCGAGCTTTCTATATAAAGAGCCCCTCCTCATTCATCCTCCTCACACCTGAAAACTCCACTCTCTCCCCCACTGCTCAATTTTCTGATGAAGCTCAAACCAGAGCTCTGACTTGGGCATTTTTTAGAGCCAAAGAAGATGAGGTTGGGTTCTTTAGATTTGGGGAGAAGTCAGCTACGTGACGGTAGTCTCCATTTGCTCCTAGGATCGCCGGAGGAACGTCGACGTGATAGAACAATGAAGCAGCTCCGGCAGACCCAAGTTGCCAAATTTTAGTCAAGCTGAAAACGGCCAATTTGAGCCCTTCTCAAGCCAAACCAAGCTCTCTCACCATTTCCACTGCCCTCATACAACCAAATTAGATCGGAAAGGTAAGTCAATTTGGCGCCCCTTTGTAAATTCTAATCAGTGTTAGAGAGAGAACCGGCGCAACTTCACTAACCAAATTCTCCATCAATTCGAGATGAATTGATGCAATTCTTGATCCTAGGAGGAACCATAGGACAAGATCAATCTACCCATATCAAAAGCTTGGACCATCGCGCCCCCGACGGAAAGTTTTCAAAGCTTTCTCTCTTTAAGTCTAGTTTTCTAGCGAAGCTCCGTTTGAGCTCTTTCCGACGAAGCTCCGTTTGAGCTCATTCCGACATCAATTCATGCAATTTAAAGTGCAATTGAATCATATGGATGTGTAGAAACTCAAATCCACCTTCAATTTCAACAATTAACTTCGATTGATCAATCAATTTGATAAAATCAAATCCGGTCAGGTTGAAAGGTTGAAATTGGGAGGAAATTTGGGAATTTCAAAAATTCAAGGGACTAAAGTGCAATTTCCCAAAATGGAGGGCCAATTGGCCATAAAAAAAGATGTTGGAGGACCAATTGGTCAATTTTTGGAATTATTGGGGTCAATTTTACCATTTTTGTAAAGTATGGGCAAAATGGTAATTTTATAAAATTTGGGGACCAAATTGGAAATTTGGGAAACTTGAACCCCTTTTGGTGATTTTGGATAAATTGAGATCCCAAGGTGAATTTTAGAAGTTTTGGGACTCAATTTGGGGAAAATTGGCATTAGGGACCTAAAGTTAAAGAAAAAGAACTTTAGGGACCTAAATTCAAATAAGTAAAAGTTTAGGCATTACATTCATTCATGATGAAAGAAAGCTATTAAGCCAAAGTTATTGAACAAGAATGTTCATATCGTGTCGGAACATGAAGTATTAGGAATACCAGCAAGGATAAGCATACGTGAGGCAAAGAACCGATTAAGAGGAAAGATAGACTACACTTATCAGGTGAGTGGGATTTTTACATCATACCAGTTGGGATGATAAGCACCTCAGAAATGAAAACCCACTACTATGTGGGATTTTAACATCACACCTCTATAGGGTGATGTGAGAAAATGCACAGAAAAACTACTTACCGGTTGTAAGTAGATCATACCCGGTTGGTATGATGAACTTCCTAGAAGGAAGTAGAAAACCTGCTTATCGGTTATGAGCGGAGATGTCCTCACACCTAATTGGTGTGATGGACAGCTGAAAAGATTATTTTTGTCAGAAGTGCTCTCCACTAATTGTGTGCCACTTCTTAAACTTTTTGGGGGACCTTCTTAACGGGAGCTCGAATAGCTCGGATAGGTCGGAGGCCTTGGTTTTGGAACTTGGGGGCTAATATGCCCATTTTTTAAAAATCTCATATAGTGGGCCCAAGGCTAGTTGGCACGAGCAGGAGCTCGTAAACAAATATGAGATTAAGCCATGAAAACTTTAATTTATGATGTGTTTGGCCATGGTACCAAGACAGGACTGATATACTCGATGGACTAGTGGCAGTGCGACAAGACAGGTTGACGGACCGGTCGAGACAAACAACTGCAAGTCGAGTTGAGGGCCGGGGCCGTTGAACCAGTGGAACCAAAGATTAAATGGCTTATGAGGAAAACTATTGTTTTATGCATGCACTGAGGTTCAGGACCATCAAGTCACCCAAGAAGGGTAGTGATGCGTCCTATGGGCTACTTGACGACATGGTGAAGATAAGGGCAGTTTGTCATACCAATAGCCAGCGAAGCTCGACGTAGCTTCATGCGCATGAGACCGGGGTAGTGTTGGGATGAGGTCTCCATCCTCATATGGACACGAAATATTTTTAGTCTGAGTGTTGAATATTAGAGATGTTCACTCAGACTTCGGGTATAAGTCGGAGACTTCTATCAGGGTAGATGGTAAAAACGCTCTGATCTACAAGTGGGTGCAGTCGGCGTAACTGCATCTCGCGAATGTGTGTGAAACCTTCCTAGTGAAGGGCGTGTGTTGTTTGTGAGACACAACTAATATGGAAATGGGAAAAAGGTTATGAAAACCATGGAAAAATTTGAGAATCCTTGGAAAAGAATTGGTAAACCTTGGAAAAAGGTTTAGAAAACCAGTACTTGAGAAAATAATGTTTTTAAAGAAAATAAGGAGCATGGTACACTACAATTCAAACTATTTTTTAGAAACTCATGTTTCAAACACCCATTCACTGAGTTTTTGAACTCACCCCCCCCCCCCCTACCCCTTTTCAGGTAACCAAGGGAAAACCTACCTAAAAACCTTCAGTTAGCTAAACCTGCAAAACAAGTACGTAAGTTTAAATTTTATGTAGTTTTGATTTATATTATCCCAAGAAAGGTACAGGTTTTAAAGGACACCTTACTCTTCATGGTTTAAAAAAAGGGAAAACCCTTTAAAATTGGGAGAGTGATGGGTTTCTCAAGGGGATCTGACCAAACCGAGTCGGGGCATGACAAGGCATCATTTTCAAGGTCAAGTGTGGAGGATTGTATTTCACGGTGAACTTTCTAGGGATTCTCCTACCTACATGGTAATTAAATTTTCATTAGTGTCAGGGCATAGTATAGATAATTTTTCAAGGGAACTTATCTCTGATACCACTCAAGTTGTCATTCCCCGACCCGATTTGGCCGGATTCCCGTGATCAACCCGCCGCTCCCTTGGTTCAAGACGGGTTTCTCCCTTTCTTTAATTAAGAGGAGCCAGGCAAAATTTTAAGCTTGTTCCCTAGAATAACATATACCAATAAAATGCAAGCTTAAAAAAATAACACTTTTAATCATACCTGACAAGAGGTAGATCCTGGTGTTTTCATTAGTCATTTTATCTACTCCTGAAAATGGATAGAAAAGGAGGGTGAGTTTCTACAACTTAGTGAATGGATGTTTAAAAAAGAATTTTTATAAAATAGTTTTTAATTAGAGTGTGTCAGACTCCTTATTTCCTTTAAGATTATTTCTTCCTCAAATTTCAGTTTTCAAACACAATTCCTCATTATCCACAATCGATGTGTTTAACAATCAATACACGCCCTTCATCATGAAGGGATCACACATTTGTAGGGCAGTCCGTCCATTGCACCCACTTGTGGCATCGGAGTGACTTTATTATTGGCCACATAGATAGAAGCCCGTCCACTTCTACCCTAGGAATGAGTAGATGTTCGTGACATCCAACCCTCAAACCCGAAATCAACACCATGTCCATATGAGGACAAAGACCTCATCCCGATCCCACCCCGGTCTCATGCACATGAAGCTACGTTGAGCTTCCCTGACTGCTGGCATAAAAAACTGCCCTTATCTCCACCATGTCTTCTAGTAGCCCCTAGGCCACATCACTACCTCTCTTGGGCTTCTTGATGGTCCCGAACCTCAAGTGCATGCACAAATAAAATTTTTCCACAAAGCCATTTATCTTTAGTGTCATTGGTCCAACGGCCCCAACCCTCAACTCAACCTGCAACTGTTTGTCTAGACCAATCTGTCGACTTGATCCTGTCGCCAGTCCATCGAGTATGTTGGTCCTATTTGGTACCATGGCCAAATCACATAAATCATTCAATAAGAATTTTCATGGCTTATCATCATGTTTGTTTATGAGATCATGCTCATGCCCACTGACCTTGGGCCCACTGTACGTGATTTTCCAAAATTGGCCATTTTAGTGCTCAAGTTCCAAAACCGAGGCCATTGGCTATCTAAGCTATTCCAACTCTTGTCAAGAAGGTCTCCCAAAATTTTTAAGCATTGGCACATAGTAAAGGGAGAACTCTTCTGACAAAATAAATTTTTCCATCCAATTACACCAACTAGGTGCGATGACATCTCCACTTACAACTGGTAAGCGGGTTTTCTACTTCCTTCCAGGAAGTCCATCATACCAACCGGGTATGATCTACACACAACCAATAAGTAATTTTTTCACGTAGTTCTCGCATCACTCTAACCAGGTGCGATGTTAAAATTCCACATAGTAGTAGTTTTTTATTTCCAAGATCCTCATCATCCCAATTGGATATGATGTGAATAACCCACTCACCTGTTAATCGTTGTGTATTCCTTCTTAGTTGGGTTTTGCCTCCACGCTAGTATATCCTTACTGGCGTTCCAGTCCTTCGTGTTAGTACACAATTTGGATATCCTTGTTTATTAACATTTGGAATGATAGCCTTCATTCCTCGTATATAAACAAAAATTTCTAAAATTTTCAGTTAATTGCTTTTAGGTCCCTAAAGTTCTTTTTCCTTGCCTTTAGTTCTCTAATGCTAACTTTTCCCCAAATTGAGTCTCGAAATTTCAAAACATTTCACTTTATATTCTCAATTTACTCAAAATCGTTTAAGGGGTTCAAATTTTCCAAATTTCCAATTTGGTCCCCAACTTTTCAAAAATTACCATTTTGCCCATACTTTACAAAAATGGCAATTTGAACCCAATTATTTTCAAAAATTGACCAATTAGTCCTCCAACATCCTTTTTCATGGCCAATTGGCCCTCAATTTTGGGAAGTTGCAATTTGGTCCCTCAATTTTACAAAATCTCTAATTTCCCCCAAAAATTTTTCCCAATTTCCCCTTTCAAACTGGTCAAATTGGATTTCATCAAATTGACAATTCGATCGAGGTTAATTATCGAAATTGAAGGTATAATTGAGTTCCTACACATCCATATGATTCAATTGAATCGAACCAAACCGCTCCGAACCAGGTGAAATCCTTAAACCGGCTGGTTCAGGCCTGATTCGACCGAGTTTTTCAAAATTGAAATTTTCTAAATTCATTATTTATCCAATTGTGACTTCAATTCTCTAATTTTAATATTTTTAAGTTACCTAGAAAAATGAATTTAGCATCTAGTTCAATGATGGTTCAAATCGGTCCAAATCGGTTCAATCTAGTTCACTTGAATCGATCTAGTTTTCTCTCACAAATTATCCTAAAGTCCCTTTCCATAGTTTTTATGACTCTTTGGATCACTCGTGATGTGTAGATTTTCAAACTTGCTCGTTCTCTAACGGTTGGAGTTCGTGAACTAGTTCAATTTTTTTTACTTGGGTTGACCGGTTCTTTCCCCGATTTTATTTATCTTCAAAGGACGGGATTTACACACTGAGTTGTAGAAACTCACCCTCCTTTTCTATTCCTTTTCAAAAGTAGATAGAATGACTAAGGAAAACACCAAGACCTACCTCTTGTCAGGTATGCTTAAAAGTGTTATTTTTTTAAGCTTGCATTTTATTGATATATGTTATTCAAGGGAACAAGATTAAAATTTCGCCTGGCTCCACTTGATTAAAAAAAAGGGGGAAACCCCTCTTGAACCAAGGGAGCGGCGGGTTGATCATGACGATTCGACCAAACTGAGTTAGGGCATGACAACTTGAGTGGTATCAGAGCTAAGTTCCCTTGAAGAATTATCAATACTATGCCATAACACTGATAAAATTTTAATTACTGTGTAGGTAGGAGAATCCCTAGAAAGTTCGTCATGAAATCCAATCCTCTACACTTGACCTTGAAAAAGATGCCTACCCCAGGGAGGCTGTTGTTCAATGATTTTTATAAGGCAAGAAGAGAGTACCCAAGGATATGGTTGAGGACTATCAAAAACTCATGGGAGCCTTACTAGAACTAGAGGGTATTACATATCCTCCTCCAAGACAAGAGGAATTTGTTCCTTACTCAAGAAGCCCAACACCTCCTCCAGCCCTATAACAACCAAAGAGAAATCCCGCTAAAAAGGAGGCTTGGGACAATTATTTGGATAATTATGCCACCTTCATGAAAGTCCACCAAGTACCCCCACCTACTAAATCCAGCTTCAATCCTTCTCAATGGATGAAGTGGATATATGAGTGTAAGGCTAAGGTATTATGGTGGTATGGACTGGAGGCCATACATGAAGTTCGTCCCATAAGGGAATATGGATGGACTTCTACTAGCTCCTCAGAGCCATTAGACCATGAATCCTATAATCATTCCAAGGCTAACTCCCGGCCTATGACCCCAAGGGACCAGGGAGTAGAAAATCTCTGTAAAAAGCCAAGTATAGCGAGAAGCTATTTCCTAAATGAATGAAAATCCGGTTTTTCCTTGAATAAAAGTTTAGTCTCTTTAATAAATACAACTAATAGAAATAGGAGTGTGCCAATAAGGATCGGAGTAATGGGTAGAGAAGAGATCACCTAAGGAAGGAAAAACTACGGGTCACTACTAGTTAACCTAAACCTTTAAAGTAGCCAAGTAAGTTTCCCTATCCAGAGAGTGGGAAACAAAACAATAAGACTTGGTAAGAAATTCTAGAAGAGTCTATCTAGAGTTCACCAAGGAAGACGTATCATAACGAAGGAAAGGAAGAAGAAGTCCAATGCAAGGGAAATAAGCATCAAAGGGTACGAGACTAGTGGAAGTCTAAGAAGTTAAGAAAAAGCTCTATGGATAAAATTAAGGAAATCAAGAAGGAATTGGACTATTCCAAGGGAAATCAATGGAATGGAAGCTGACCAAGAGGAAAGTAAGAAAGATATAGGAGAATAGAAGATGTTAAGTTAGTTTGGGATAAGACAAGGAGGAAGGAAAGAGGAAAGGAGTATGGTAGGAAGAAAACCGTATGGATAATACAAGTACCTTAAACGGATTTTTTATAGGTAGGACACAAACTATGAAGAACTCAACCACAATCAGGAGCTTATCAAAGGAATGATTTTTTAGGGCAAGGAGGAATCAAGATCAAATAACTATAATGATGATTGAATGGTGTAAGAAGAGAATATGGGTAAAACTTTCAAGAAAAAGGATAGGATAGAAAGTGGGACCATGGAAGGAAAAGCCCCAAGATAAATAATTGATAGATAAACCATCAGATGTTAAAACCAAAATAAGATCCTCATTAAAAGGCATTGGTGGTTATGGACGTACTTGGATGGCCAGGTATGACCTGCCATAGATGGGATTTCAGACAGACCAATTGAAGGAAATAACTCATAACAACAAGATAATCTAGGAGAATAAATGACGCCCTAATATGGACCAGGGAAGTCGTGAGGACTACGCCCTAAAAAGGGAAAAGAAATGGACATTAAGGACAATACAACTCAAGAGACAATGGCCTCAGGATCACTTGATAGGGAGAATGATAGGATTGAGACAGTTAATGAACGAACCCTTGTGAAGGTCAATACTCCAGTTAAGAAGGGAGAGGTGGAAAGGCTATATTTGGAGAAATGAGGAGGAAGGAAAGCCTTAAAGGGATTAATGGCTGAGACGGGAGTAACGATCAAGATCCATGAGAATGATAAGCAAAGACTCCTGTAGGACAATCAAGAGATCGTAAAAACCAAGAAAATGTGAAATCCACCCAAAAGAAATAGATGGGTACTAGGAACGAGTGAGAAGGAAGATGAGATACACAGGAAGTACACTTAAGGTTTCAAGAGCAATGGGAAGTAGGAGCAAATGCATCAAAGAAGGTCATTTAAGGTTAGATGTTTTCAATGGCAGAATTTGAAGAGAATTTAGGGATAAAGGAGTATAAATCCTACCAAGGAAGGAAGCCTTGAAAGGACATACATGTCCCAACCAAGAAGTAATGAAACCAACAGAAGTGGAAAAGAAGATAAGATCATGAATGATCTGTTGATGGAGGTAGAAAGATCAAGTATAAGGGAAAGGTATTCAAGAGGACCAAAGGAGTAACTTATGTACATGCAACGTGTAAGTAGGAAAACAACATCAAAAGATGTCATGCGAGTAAGAAAGGGGTGAACTGCCCGTAAAAGAGGAAATAGAAGAAAGCACACCTAAGAACCCTTGGAAAAGTAAACCCTTCAGTTAAGAAGTGATTAAAGTAAAAGATCACTAACATCAAGATTGGTGGTGGTCAACGCTCAATTGATAGAGCGTAAAGAAAGGATGACTAGACATAGTGTGGAGTACACAAAATAAGGTCAATAATCGAAAGTGTCACAAGTAAAGAATAAGGGAAGAGACTGAAATTTTAGTTAGAGAAGGATTCAAAAGGGCAAATACCATAATATAGAAAGGGGTATGAAGAAAGGAAGGAATGAAACAATCAAAGAAATGATAAGAAGGTTGAGCATGTAGTTTCTAAGGTGAACTTTTCTATTGTGAAGGACATAGTAGAGAATAGAAACCGTAATAAGATGACTTTACCAAACAAGTAATCAACACTTAGACCAAAGGAAACTAACTTGAAAACATGAATCATGAAATGATCATGAGCTAGTAAGAGTGAATTAAGAGAAAGGAAAGTCCTTGAGAAAAAGACAACACTTAAAATGAGGAAGGACATAAGAAGGGTAAAAAACTGGATAGTTGACATAGAAACCTATGAAAGCAAGTACATAGTGCTCGAAAGGATACCGAGCTTAAGGGTTTTAACGACAAAGAAAGTGACCACACACATGAATGATTGGGCATCTTGGAACTCTCAATCCTGAAATCCTGAGTAAAGAACCTCAAGGGAAAGAATTATGCTTTAAGTAAAGAAAGAGGTGAATCTAAGGATATACCCTTAAACTTTTAAGTAAAGTATGCTTAGCTAAGGTAAGCTCCATGGAATGATTAAGTGATGGAAAGGAAAAGAAAATTTTTAAAGTGCGTGTTATAAAGGGGTTAAGTGAAAATAACTAAAATGGTTGTATGTCAATAAACTTCAAGTTGACATCAAGGGAAGTTTATTTCCAATGCAAAGGATGTTGAATAAGTTTTGGGGACAAAACTCCTAAAAGGAGGGGAGAGTTGTAAACCCCGTCCCTTGAAGTTAAGGAAAACTAGGAAAGAACCGGTCAACCTAAGTGAGAAAATCGAACCGGTTCACGAATCCCAACCGTTAGAGAAAGGGCAAATTGGAAAATTTATAACTCTCGAGTAACCCAAAGAATCGTGAAAACCTTGGAAAAGGATTTTGGAATAATTTGGGAGAGAAAACCAAAGCGGTTCAAGTGAACCAAATCTTAATGAAATTGAACCAGTTTAGATCGGTTTCCACCATCATTGAACAGGATACTAAATTCATTTTTCTAGATAGCTTAACATATTCAAATTGAGGAATTGAAGCCACCATTGGATAGAGAATGAATTTAGATCAATTTTGAAAAACTTGGCTGAATCAAGCCTGAACCGGTCGGTTTAGGCATTAAACTCGGTTCGCACCAGTCCGTTCCGGTTCGGAACAATGTCGTCTTCTTCCTCCAAACGATGACATTGTTCACTCGCTAGAAAAATGAACGTCGGTGGAGAGGAAACATTTCTATTCAGGACATTTTAGGCCATCAATGAGTGTCATTAAGGTGACAAACAGACAGTCGAAGGGTCCCTGAGCTCCTTATATAAAAAGCTACTCTCCATTCATACTCCTCACACCTGAAAACTCTATTTTCTCTCAAATACTCAATTTTCCAACGAAGCTCAAACCAAACCTCTGACATAGGGGTTTTTTTGAGCCAAAGAAGGTGAGATCGGGTTCCTTAGATTTAGGGAGAAGTCAACTACCCGACGGTAGTCTCCATTCGATCTAAGGACCGTCAGAGAAGCGTCGTCATAATCAAATAGTGAAGCAGCTCCGACAGACCGAAACTACCATGTTTTTGTTGAGCTGAAATCAGTCGAATTCAGTCCTCCTCAGGTCAAACCAAGCTCTCCCAATGCCCTCACACAACTGAATTAGAACTGAAAGGTAAGCGAATTCAACTCCCCTCTGTAATTTTCGATCAGCGTTAGAGAGAGAAACGGTGAAACTTCACTAATCAAATTCTCACTCAATTAAACATGAATTGTTGCAATTCTTGATCCTAGAAGTAACTTTAGAACGATAGCTACCTGTCCCAATCAAAAGCTTGGACCGCCGCACCTCCAACAGTAAGCTTTCAAAGCTTTCTCTCTCTACACACAATTTTCCGGCGAAGCTCCGTTAGAGATCGTTTTGGCCTCAATTCAGGCGATTCAAAGCTCAATTGAATCGTATGGATGTGTAGGAACTCAATTATACCTTTAATTTCAACAATTAACCTCAATTGAATGTTCAATTTGATGAAATTATATTCGGCCAGTTTGAAAGGGGGAAAACATTAGGGGAAATTAGGGATTTCATAAAATTGAGGGACCAAATTGCAATTTCCCGAAATTGAGGGACAATTGGCCATGAAAAGGATGTTGGAGGACCAATTGGTTGATTTTTTAAAATAATTGGGGTCATATTGCCATTTTTGTTAAGTATGGGCAAAATGGTAATTTTTGAAAAGTTAGGGACCAAATTGGAAATTTAGAAAACTTGAACCCCTTTAACGATTTTGAGCAAATTTATGACCCAAAGAGAATTTTTAGAAGTTTTTGGACTCAATTTGGGGAAAAGTTAGCATTAGGGACCTAAAGTCAAGGAAAAAGAACTTTAGGTACCTAAATGTAATTAACTGAAAAGTTTGGGCATTTTTGTTTATACGTGAGGAATGAAAGCTTTCATGACAAATGATAATAAACAAGTATGTTCAACTCGTGTAGAAACACGAAAGATCGGAACACTAGCAAGGATAAGCTCGCGTTGAGGAAAAAAGCCAGTTAAAAAGAATATACTATGAATATCGGGTGAATTGGTTATTTACATCATACCCAATTGGGATGATGAGCACCTCGAAAATGAAAAACCACTACTATGTGAAATTTTAACATCACACCTAGTTGGAGTGATGTGAGAACTACGCAAAAAAACTACTTACCGGTTGTAAGTAGATCATACCTAGTTGGTATGACATACTTCCTCAAAGGAAGTAGAAAACTCGCTTACTAGTTGTAAGCGGAGATGTCATCACACCCGGTTGACTTGATGGATGGAAAATTTTTTTTTGTTAGAAGTGTTCTCCCCTAATTGTGTGCCAATGCTTAAAACTTTTGAGAGACCTTCTTGACGAAAGTTGGAACTTGGGGACTAAAATGCCCGATTTTGGAAAATTACGTACAGTGGGGCCTAAGGCCAATTAGCATGAGTAGGAGCTCGTAAACAAACATAATGATAAGCCATGAAAATTCTTACTAAATGATTTATGTGATTTGGACATGGTATCAAGATAGGACCAACATACTTGATGGACTGGAGGCAGTGCGACAAGACCAGGTCGACAGATCGGTCTAGACACAGCTACAGGCGAGTTGAAGGTTGAGGCCATTAGACCAGTGGCACCAATGATAAATGGCTTTGTGGAAAACTTTTTTTTTTGTGTATGCACTTGATGTTTGGGAACATTAAGAAGCCCAAGAGAGGTAGTGATGTGTCCTAGGGGCTACTAGACGACATGGTAGAGATAAGGGTAATTTGTCGTGATTAGGGAAGCTTGACATAGCTTCATGCGCATGAGATCGTGGTGGGGTCAGGATGAGGTCTCTGTCATCATATGGACACAGAGTTGATTTCGGGTTTGAGGGTTGAATGTCACGAACATCCACTCATTTTGAGGATAGAAGTGGACGTGCTTCTATCTAGGTGGCCGGTAGAGTCACTTCGACTCCACAAGTGGGTGCAATGGATGGACTGCCCTGCAAATGCGTGATCACTTAATGATGAAGGGTGTGTGTTGATTAATAAACACACCGATTGTGGATAATAAGGAAAAGATTTTAAAAGTCAAAATTTGAGGAAGAAATAATCTTAAAGGAAATAAGGAGTCTGGCACACTCCAATTAAAAACTATTTTATAAAAACTCTTTTTCAAACACCTATTCAAGTTGTAGAAACTCACCCTCATTTTCTATACAATTTCAGGAATAGATAGAATGACTAATGAAAACACTAAGTTTGCATTTTATTGATATATGTTATTCCAGGGAACAAGGTAAAATTTCACATGACTCCTCTTGATTAAAGAAATGGGGGAACCCCTCTTGAACCAAGGAAGCGGTGGGTTGATCATGGGGATCCGACGAAACCGGGTCGGGGCGAGACAGGAACTCAGATTTTCGGGTATTTGTGCATAGGTTCTCGCACTATGCCTTAATTGCATTTAGGTCCCTCAATGTTTATAACCTTACATTTGGGTCCCCAAATTTTCATTTAATCTCAATTAAGTCCATATGACTTCCAATTATTCCTCATGGTCCTTAAATTTTCTAAAATTACCAATTGGTCCTTAATTTTTCCAAAATTGCTAATTTGTCCTTAACTTCCCAAAAATTACCAATTGGTCCTTGAAGTTTCAAAAATTGCCAACTGACCCTCAATTTCATCCAATTTCTCAATTGGACCCCAAGTGAAAGTTAATTTCATGAAATTGCCCCGATTTTCCTTAAATTGCAATTCGAACCCCAATTTTCCAAAATTTCCCAAATTGCCCAATTTTCTCAAAATTGCAATTTGGTCCCTAAATCTCAATTTCATTCAAATGACCCCCAAAACGTGGTTAATTGTCTCAATTTGTGATTTGAATCATCTTCCCTATGTCCCCCTCGTCATTTTGAGCTTTGAACCACTTGATTTGGCTCGGAAATAAGCTCAAACGGAGCTTCACTGGAAAATTTAATCTAGAGAGAAAGCTTCGATATATTACCAGTAAGGGTCCAATGACCGAAGTTCTTGCTTTCTCTAAATTGCTCTCCTCCCAGGGATCCTCCCTAGATCAAATCGCGTCTCAATTAGTGGACTGAGCAGTGTGAATTTCTTAGTTTCATTTTTCACAAAAATGCACCGTGAATGGTATTTTTCGACGAAGGGGTGGCGGAGGGGCTTACCGTATTAGCTCGGGGGAAGGTCAAGGCACCTATAGGTGGAGTTTGGAGGGCTTTGTTTGGCTAGAATTGGCTTGGAGATAGCTCGAGCAGCTTAGGCTGCTGACAGTTGAGGAGCAGCATTACTATTTGAGCTTCCTTGCTCTTCTACGGTGGCCCTCGGGCTAAAGGGAGGGTGCAATTGTGTAGAGACTTCCTCCCGGTTCTAATGGTACTGAAGCAGCTTTAGAGGTGGAGAAAAGCCCCGATGTCAGAGCTCTAGTTTGCTGCTCGCTGAAAAATTGAGTACTTCTCCTTTTTTTGGTCGATTGTGGGATGCTGATATCGAATGCAGGGGTGCTCTTTATATAGGGAGTTCGGCAACTGTTCAGGCTAACAGTCGGAGTGAGAATCAACCTCTGACTCAGCTGTCGGTGGCCTGATCAGAGAGATTTTTGAGTCATCGGAGACTCCAGCTTTTCCAGCCTCTCTCTCTTCTTTATTCTCTTTGTCAGTGGCTGAAGGTTGAAGACGATGACATGGCAAGCATGCCACATGGCGCGCTATCATTGGTCAGTTTTTTTGACATGTCATTCCAACTCAGTTGCATGAGATGTTGACCAATGAATGGACATGTGACAGCCTCCCATTGGTTGCCCGTGTCTGCGTGGCAAGCTGACTAGTCATCTGCTAACCATTGATCTGACACGTGGCACCCTCCTATTGGATGTCCGTACTTACGTGGCTACTAATTGGGCTCCATTGACCGGTCTGTTCTATTGACTAGTCTGAACCGTTGACCAATTCGGTTCGTTGACTGGTCAAACCACTGATCGGTCCAGTCCGACCGGGTTCGGTGACCCGAATTCGAAAATCAGTCGGTTTGGACCTGATTCGAACGGTTTTCTACAATTTTAAATTTCTAAATTTATCTAAATTTTCTATCTAATAGTGGCCTCAATTTCCTAAATTGATATCTTTAAGCCACCTAGAAAAATAAATTATTAAACCAGTTCACTATGGTACATCCTGGTTCAGTCTAATTCGGATTCGGTTCACCCCGAACCGGATGGGTTTTCCCATCCAATTCACCTCATGGTTTTTACTCATGATTTTTGTGAATTTTTAGTTATTTGGGATTTTCCAATTTTTCATTTTAACAATTTTTATCATTTTTTGTTCTTTTTTCGACTCAGTTTTCTCAAAACCGCCAATTTTTTCTCCGGTTTACTTAGTCTAAAGGACGGGTTTCACATGGCATCCTTGTCACGTGTCAACTTCTCATTGGTCAACCTTGTTGATGGGGCATTTTCAACATTAACCGTTGACCAGGGATACATGTCTCTTTTATGTTACACCCCGATCTGATTTGGTCGGAACCCGTGAGCAACCCGCCAGCAAGTACCATCCAAGTACCTTGAACCGGATCATACAAGAAAAGTAAAGGGGTCATGTTAACTTATTTTTCCAAAGGAAAGAAATTAAAATAAAGTATAGTTAAATTTATATTTTAGAGATTGAAAGTTTAATGCTTGTTGCTATTCTACTCCCATGTTTGTTCTACTCTAAAAATAGTTAAGAGAGTTGTGAATTTTTACAACTTAGTGAGTAGTTATTAGGGTGAGTTTTTGTAAAAGTAAAATATTTTCTATTTACAGAGATTTTCTTTTGTTATTCTTAGAAAACATTTCAATGCTACCCTTACTCGAGATTGGTTTAGCAACATGCCGTTTTTTTTCTATTATTCTTAGAAAATATTTTCAATTCTATCCTTAATCGAGATTGATTTAACATACAATTAAACGCCGTTTATCAAAAAGGATTTATACATTTGCAGATATAATACGTCGACTGCATCCACTTTTCTACCAAAATATTTTTACTTTCCATGCTAGCAGAAGTTCGTAACTTCTACAATAAATCTAATTAAACATTAATTGTCCTACCCTTATAATTGAAATTTTCTTTATCAGCTATATTGGAATGAGATCTTCCTCACTTTTAATTTGGTATCAGTTTATAGTAAGCTACTACGAATTTTGAGATTTCGGAACGATAAGACTTCTATTATACTCCCGGGTGTTGCCACACTACTTACAACCAACTATACTCTATATTTGGTGTCTCCATCGTTATGTAATCAATGTATAAGCAAATAATAGCTTTATTATTTATATTTATCATTTTGAGTACGCGTATTTGGTTAGGTTTATGTTCGGGTTAGGCTCCAGAGGTGGACACACTACGCATTCCCCTTAGACCTGTCCTCCGTCAACACCACTCTTCTTCCTCTCCCTTCTCTTTTGCAGAGCCGAAAACAGAGATCTGTTTTTCAATGCCCTCGGCTGCCATCGATAACCAGGTGGGGTGACTGCTAACTCCCAATATCCAATCCAGGATACCAATCGCGTGGACGAACTCACGCTTCTCCCACAATTCACAGACCATTTTTCGTGACTGATTATTGTTTATTTCTCAGGGCCTTGAAGAACAGGGTGGCAGCTGGCCGCCATGGCTGAAGCCTCTGCTCGGGGAGAGCTTCTTCATGCAGTGCAAGGAGCACGCCGACTCCCACAGGAGCGAGGGCAACATGTACTGCTTGGACTGCATGGACGGCGCCCTCTGCCCCATCTGCCTCCTCACTAACCACAAAAACCACCGCTCAATTCAGGTTCGATCGAAATCCATCAAATCCCAGCTCCATTTCGAAGGCTCCCCTGAATCCCGACGATGATGAAGACGATCGCATTTAGTCTGATCGAAAAAATAAAAGATGATGTATTTAGTTGAGCAGAAATTTAATGATCCAGATAAGGAGGTCATCCTACCATGATGTGATTAGGCTAACCGAGATTCAGAAGGTAATCGATGACGTCACTGGCGTCCAGACATACATCATCAATGGTGCGCGGATCGTATTCTTGAATGAGCGGCCGCAGCCTTGGCCTGGGAAGACCATGGCCAACAACACTTGGGAGGTGTGTGATCGGAGTCTTCACGATTCATCTCGATCGATTCTGCTCCCTCGGTTGCAAGGTATTGTTCTTCCTTTCAGTTTTATGATCTCTGCTAAAATAGAGGTTGAGGAAGACTTTATTGTCGGATTGAATTTGTCGCAACTATCAAGTTGTTGGCTCAACAAAGCTGACTTGTTCTTCCCAGCTTGCCCCACTGGAGACATCATAAGGTTGGTATGTGGGCTGGCACTGCTAGCTTCAGACATATATACAGATTTAATAGATTCAATAAGTACATTCTTGTTGATTAAAACTTGATAGATGAAATTCCAAGAGTACATACCAAGTCCAAATCAGACAAGGCAAGCAGGAGGATGCATCATTTCTTTTACAGTATTTATATTATCACTAGCTGAACCACTTCAAGAATCCTAACCACGCCTCTCATCCAACACTTCTGGGGTTCATGTTTATGTAGAATAGCTCCGATGGATTGATGAAAAGTAATAATTTTGTTTGATTGATGAAGGCTTACATACCTTCTCGAGTATGAAACACGTGAAGTAAAAACCTCGAGAAAATGAAAGGGAATAGCTCCGATGAATTGATGAAAGTGTACGTACCTTTCTTGAGTTAACCTGCTTCTGGAATGAAGCGCATGGAGTAAAATCCTTGAAATTGTGGTGAGATGAGGAAGAGGGAAAGAGAGGAAGCTGTTTGTGGTTGTGGGTGTGGGTGTCAATGTGGATGAGTGAAAGAGACGAAGAGACGAAAGGCTGCCTTCCCTTATATCGCTAAAATTCATGGTGCAGATCCTCGTGACTAAGAAACTTTCCGACCATTGGACTTGCACCATGGCATGGAAGTTCGTCTTGGACTCTCCAAGGGCCAGTCTGTCCAGGTTTCATGTAATTCAGTGAGATCTAGGGGCACCCATGACTGATTATGGGTTGAAAACAAACTTATTGGCAGGAAGGATTGGCCTGTTTTCCCATGAGGAACTTATCATTACTCATCGGAATCATCATCGTCCAGAGATCAGCTAGCTAGCCATGCTCATGAGCGGCCCTGCCCCAGGATACTCCTCATACAGCGATAGCAGAATAAACAGCAGCATGATTCCCCAGCTTTACGAGAAACCCAATGCCCCGAAAATCCTAATCGTTTTTCCCACTCTTCGACATTAATGCTTCATCCATGTACATTTTTTTCAGGAATAGGTGGACAGGGAGATACGAGGCTCATCTGTGGGACAATAGCTGCCGACGAGAGGGGGCAAACTCGCAAGTCGCAAGGGAAGGCAAGGTGGAAGAAGACTAGTTACTTATCTCTTCGATGCAATACATTATCTCCAGAGGCCATCTCACTGCAAACCGAATCGTTTATTACAAAGGCCAAAAAAAATTAAAAGCACGAGTCCATTGTTGGACCCAAACCCGCGTACTCTACCAGGTTTGGGTCCAACACACAAATCCGAACCCGAGTATGGACTCGAATAGAATAGATCATTCTTGGGTCTGCTCAAATCGTGGATCTCGAATTTGCTTAATATCCTTATGCCTGATTGGGTACAAACTCGGGTGCAAGTTTGGTTATTGGACCCGGACCTCATAGAGTACGCGGGTTTGGATCCAATAATGGACCCGAGACCCAAACTTCGGGTCCCGTTGGTTTTACCTGAGGCTCGGGTCCAGTGCATGCCTTCTATCTTGTAAGGATCTAGTTATTTCGTTGCTATTGTAGTGGCACTATCAAATCAAAATCAAGTGGAGTCTATCATTTATGTGCCCTTCCTTGTATTGATTGCGTTATCATTGAGTATAGTAAAAACTACTGATGAGAGAAGATATCAATAAGGAGTTATCATATTTTTAGTAGGTAATTTGATGTTAATTTTAGCTCCATCTAAATGTGACTGTATATCCCTTGACAAAGACCGATCACTACTTGCCCATCCACATAGAAGCTCCTGCATTTGCACTGGTATCAAGGTAAGGATCCAGTTTAAACTTAGGCAGTTTACTAATTATATAGCAGATCTAAAGTAGCTTTTGTAATTGTGAATAAATTTATATGTATTCTTTTTATTTTAGGTGGCTGACTTGCTTGCCCCTTACCAAAGGAGGAGATATTGGACTTTTTGGTGGTGCTAGTATAGGAAAGATTGTACTCATTATAGAACTGATTAATAATGTTGTCAAAATCCACTTGTTAAGAAAATACTCATTATAGAACTGATTAATAATGTTGTCAATATTCACTTGTTAAGAAAATTTTGTTTATGTTATAATTAATTTATCTCTCTTATCAATTATGTAGTGGCAAGCTCATTCACTCCCAAAATATGTTGCAAGTAAGCCTAAGCAGTACCAGAATAAAAAAGGGGTACACTTACGAGGTAACCACATAACATGCAAATGGAGTACAATTCTAATCATATTACTATCATTTCGAAGTTTTGGTGTCAAGCTAGCTTTTGGGCTCATGTAGGCATCTTCTATAAAAATGTTTAAAATTTTTGTTGTTTCTGTAAAGGGTTATGTTGATCTAAGTGTGAATTTCATCGGTTTTACCTTAGTGAAGTATCTTACCTTTGTAACGTCGGGTAAAATTTTTGTTGTTTCTGTAAAGGGTTATGTTGTTTGCATGATAAGTACCCATTCAACGACTCTAAAGGTGCACCCATATAGATGGAAGGGACATGGAAGGGACGTTGGTTTAGATTATATGTACCGGTCCAATAATCTCATTGTTGGTTCGGATGAATATACACATCCAACATTGTATGCTTAGGTTAGGAGTATAAGTTCCATTAGCGCACGAAGAGTAGGTTCATTAGTGAACCCCGCAAAAAAAAGAACTAAAAAGAAAGAGGATATAAAAACTAGATATGAAATGAAGGACTCAATGAGCCACTTTCGCACTCACTGAGCTGTGAGTTCACTCCTTCCCCATAAAATATTTCTGGAACTTGTAAGGAGAGTAGCATGAGACAAGGGATATACATAGCAGATACTCACTTCTCTTGTTGTTATGTAAATATCGTAGCCTTTCAACCTATAGGTCATACCTTACTAAGGTACCTATTATAGTAGCGTTGAGAGGATATGTCACTTGTGTAAGTGTACCTGACCCAAGAATTCAAGTCAAGGCATGACATGCCGTTCTTGGCGTATTGGAACCAAGCTCCCCTTATTCTCGCTAGGGTTTTAGTAGGCTCTCTTAGATCATTATTATCTCTTCAAGGCATCTCATGATTTCGTATCTTAAATACAATTAAGAGTATTTTAATCATGAAGAGTTAGTTTACTATCTAGCTAATCCCAACTACTTATATTTTAATTGGGGATCTGACCTGTTTTTAAGAATTCAAAAAATATGTGGAGTAAAATTCGCTTCTTATTTAAATTTACATTATTGATATAAAAAGGTTGGGATTATGACAACTTTGTCAAAACATAGCATTGAGCCAACTATTTTCATAAATTATGGGCTCGACTCATTTCTATTAAATATGGGTTTTGACACACTTCTCATGTCAAGGTCGGACTAGAGGAGAACTTTAGAAAAGATTTTTTATATCGTATCACATATAGCTTTTCATCTTTTCCAAATAATTTATAAACATACTCAAAATGGTCTTCGAAGTTAATTTTTAATGGAACTAAATTTAAACCTCCAAAGTTTTGTCATATCATGGTGTCAATTATTTTTCAATATCCCCATAATAATTTCAAGTTTAATTTGAATGATGTTTTAAAAACAACCAAGAATTGAGCTTTATTACAAAACGATTACAGAGAAAAAAAACTTAAATTTCTTACTGATTACAACGTAGTGGGTTATTAGTACGAGAAGTTAGCTCTGTTTTTTGTTAGTCCTCTAAAATTAAGAGATACCTCAACCTAAGAGAGTTGTTTGAATTTGAATTTGAAAGAATTTAGTGAAAATGGTTTGAAATTTAATAATTATGGTGAACGGCAGTGGGGACACTTAGCTAAAATCCATGGGGAAGATTTAGACATAACTTGAGGTTGTCTATGAGGCTTTGCAAGTGTTTGGCCATGGGAATGCTCAATTTCTGCTCCAAGTGCTTAGTATGTTTGACTTATTAGAGTTGAGGTATTCTACGATCTTGATGAGGATTCTCCCGAATACTAATACTATGTAGATGATTTCTCTAGAAATCTAACTTTAAATCGCCATTTTTTTTTTGAGAAATGGGCCTTGTCAAGGTTCATTTTTTGCCTCGCTAAAAACCGGAGCTATAAGAGAAGATTGGATTTTTGAAGGGTGAAAAAGTGTAATTGCCCTTTATATAGCGAGTTTGGAGACTCGATTAGCACTCAATCATGCATTCTTTTAGCCCCTATCACTCATGAAATCCTCAATTTTTGAGTGAATATTTCTCCATGTTAACTTTTAATGATGTGGATTGTGATCAGTAAAGGTGTGATGTCGCTTATTTGACAGATTACTCGGATCTCTTTCCACGTGGTATTCATTAGTTGTTCATACCTGCTGATGTGGCGTTAACTGTAAAATCGATCCGCTAACAAGTTTTATCGTTTTGACTCGGTAGTACTATTGACGGGTTCAAATTAGTTAGATTTTGGTGATCCGAAATTATTTTTCGGTCGATTCAACCTCAATTTTATACAAAAAAATTTAAATTTATTTTAAATAAATTGTGATTACATTAATTTAACTATTTTTTTTAGTGAAAAATGAATATTAAAATTGACTCTGCTCACTTATTTATAATTCAATTTGGTTTAATTATGGTTTACCATCTTACTTTCACTTTCAATTTTTAATTAAATTAATTGAATATAAGTGAAATTTATCTCATATATATTAATGATTAGTTTTATTGATTTCCATTCAAAAGGAAACTCATTTTTATTTAAAAATTTTCGATCCATACTTTTTATTTATTTCATTTATTAAGAATAGGATTTATAATTGATATGGGTGATATTTCTGTTTCGACTAATATAAATATTTAAACAAGACTTATGCAATATTGACATTTACAGAGTAAACTCGGTACTAAGGTTACATAATTGGAAATAGCAACTTCCATAACTTATTTCTTTTGGAATTGAGAAATTAAATGAAGCAAACGATTTGAATTTTAATCACTAAATGCAGTATGGGCTTGAGGCTTTCTCTGGCTTGGGGCTAGGCGAAGTGCAGACAGAGTGTAAGTTTGTAACTTACAGAGACGGGACGAGGACGTAGTACAACGACACTGTTTATGTAATTAGGGTCTTTTAAGCGAATAAATATAAAAACGACGTAGTTTCAACACCTTGTACCTCGACGCCCTCCAAACCCGCATCCAGGTCTACGTATAATGCACAGAGTCTCATCACCGGGTCTATGCCCGATCGAGTTGAGTACGGTGCGGGTCCAACTGGGTCGGGTTCGGATGAATTGAAAACCCTAATCACTCACACTCTGATAATCACATGCAACATAACATTTCATTTTTTATATCACGAGGATTTCATAGGTCAATACCATGAACTCCATCATTCCATGCTGTACAATCATGATGATCAACTAAATCGATCCTAATCATTCTACAACTAGCACACTCATCCATACACACGTTGAGTTGCTGGCTGAGCAGATGAAAGAGACCCAAGAATACATAAGGCGGAGCACTGACAGAAAACTGAAGCCTGCACAAAATTGATGGCAGCAGTCCTGTGATCGGAGCGTAGGGGTTCCTGATCCGGCTGGCAGCAGTCCTGTGATCGCCGCCGCCCCCGCCACTGGAGTCCCAATGGAAGCTTCCGTCCATTTTCCCCCGGAGGACCTTACCTCGCTAGAGAGGGGCTCGGAGAAAGACGCGGCGCTGGCAGGGTACTGGTCGTCCGGGAACTGGCTCAGCAGAGCGTAGTTGGTTCGTCTAGAGGGCATTTCCATCGGAGAAGAATACAGAAGAGTGCAAAAATTATCCAAAGAAAACATAGGGAACCGCCACTGATGAGGCAAGTCGGAGATTACGGTAGGCTTTGGGGGATGGGGGCGGAGATTTTTTGCTGATATTTTACTTCTTTTTTTCATCCCATCCAGAGGTTAAGATTTTTGGCGGGCGCAGACAGGATTGGAGGAGCCAATAAAGCAGGGAGAGAGAGAGGAAGAGAATTTGCGATATTGTAATTTTTAACCTTTTTTTCATTTTCAATTTTATATTAAAATTAATTTTGTTTGTAAATTACCAGGTGGAATGAATAATAATATAAATAAATTATTAATTGAATTAAATATTTAAAATTAAGATAAATTGTCGTTTCTCTTTTCTTCTGTATGTGCGCACATGAAAGAAGTGCGATAGCCTGTTTTTTCAACTTGAAGAAGGCCTCCAATTTGCACATTATCCTATTTTAAGATTTTAGAAAAATATTTTAAATTGATAATACTTTAATAAATAATTTAAAAGTTGTAAAATTTGGGAGAAATTCTAAGTATGCATCAATCCATCCAAACAGCCCCTTAATCACTTCACCACCCCCTCTATAAAAAAAGTCATAATTAGTCTCCCATTCAAACCTAAATAATAGTTAAAATTATAAAATTAATGGGTTCAATATATTATACTTTATTAGCATTTAATTAATGTATAAAATAATTATTATAAGCATAAATAACTATTAATGTGAGATAAGAGTAAAAAAATAACACTTGAAAAAAATGTAGTATTTTGAAATAAATTTCCTATATTTCTATAGGTTGGAATTTAATTTTAAGTAAAATTTTAAATCTTAACAATAAATTGTTGAAGTAAAATAATATTGAAGTATAAAAAGAATGAGTTTAGTTGTCTTTAAAGGTGAAATACAAACTTATTTAATTCTAATTTTATTAATTTAATAGATTTAGTTATTTAATTTGTGTTACTGCCCATCACCTTAAACCTCACCTTTCATTCCATTCAAATATTTTTTTTATGGTATATATAAATATTATGAAATTTATCCCACTCAAATATTTTTTATAGTATTTATTAATATTATTAAGTTAATGAGATATATATTATATTAATTCTAAAAAGTATTCCATTATAAGAAAAAATGATAATTCTTTGTTAATTATTAAATGATTACATTTTAATATTAAATTTAATTAAGTTGGGTTAATAGGAGGATTTCAATTTAAATAAAATCATATCATAGCAGCCAGTATAATAAACTGACTTCATTTAAATTAGAACTTCATATAGTATCCAATAGTTTCATAATTACTTACAACAAAATATTACCCGGTGAATACTTGGATTTGAGTTGGAAATACACCCTATCCAAAGTAAAAACTAATTTTTTTTAATTAAATAAGATACATTTTAATAAGTGGGTTGAATAAACATATATGGACAAAAACTAAGCTTACATTATTTCATATACTTTAATTTTTAATAATTTAGAAATTATTTAAGGTGTTAAATTTTCATAGATCTTATTAACTATATATATATATATATTCAATGTCTACCCCAAAATAAATTATTCTTCTAAACAAATTGTGATTTATTTAAGAAATGAAGAGAATATTAAAGATTTTAATTGAATAATTTTGTATAGTAAGAATTAGTTGATGATGGTAAGATAAAGTTCAACTTTTTTATAAATTTAATTATTTTTCAAATTATATTTATATTAATTTAATTATTATTTAAAGTTAATTAATAAAATTTTCAACAACCTCAATATATTAATAAAAACAAATTATAATTGGTATATTGAACTTATAAATGGGCCACATATTTAAATTAATAATTTTCTTATTTATATATTAGTAAACACCTTTAATAATAGTTTTTCTAGTATATATATATATATATATATATGATATTGATATTAGATATCAATTATATAATCTATTCAAGAAATTAAACATGTAATTTTACATATGATAATATTTGTATATTCGTCTTAGCTCTTATTATTTTTTTTAATGTATCCCTCGTAATTTTTAAATATAGTTTTGTTCCATATTCTTGACTATTCTTAGTTTGTGGACCATGTTTTTAGAAATTAGTCAATATTAATGTGTGAACCATAAATATATAATTATGATAATATTTATTTTACAAGTTTATAATTAATAATAAATATAAAAATTTGAATAAATATAAAAATTAAAATAATTTTAAATTTATAAATTAGTCAATATTAATGTGTGAACCATAAATATCTTATCATTATTTGTAATTATTTGTATATAATTTTCTAATTTTATTAGTGCATACAAGTTTCAAAGAAAAAAAATTAGTGCATTCAAATTTCAAACAAAAAAATTATTATTTACAAGTATTATATATAAGTCACTATTGTATTATTATAAACTCAATAAAATACATAATTAAAATTATAAAATGTTATTGTTATTTCCAAATATTTAATACTATACATTTACAACTGTATTGTATTATTATAAACTCAAATTAATTTATATTTAAAATTGAAATACATAACATATATTTTGAACAAAAATAAAAATATTAATAATTTTAAATTTAAAAATTACTCAATATTAATATGTAAAAACTTTATTATGATATATGATCAATAGTTGTAATTATTTCACATCATTTGCTAATATCATTATTGCATAGAAGTATTAATGCATTCAAGAATACATTAGTAAATATTGTATAAAATCAATTAAATACATAATTAAAATTATATAAATTATAATAAATTTTATTAATATTTTCACATATTTCATATTTTACACTATTAACTTTATTATATTATTATAAACTTAATTAAATTTATTATTAAAATTAAAATTTAATAATATATCATTTGCACATTTATAACTGTAAATAAATAATAAATTTTAAACAAATTTACTAATATAATTTTGAATTTAGTTTAAAAGATATATTATTATACATTATAATGAATTGTCATCACTTGTATGTTTAATTTTAATAAATTAAAATTATACATTTTAATAAATTTTATTAATATTTTCATATATTTAATATTATATAATATAAACTTTATTGTATAATTATAAAATGAGTTTAATTTATTGTTAAATTTTAATACAATATATATATAATAATATATAAGTTCCAAGAGCGACCTCAATTATTTAAAATAATTTTGATTCGCTCAATTTGAGCCATTATTGCATGAGACACGCTATATTGTTACGTGAAATGTAGTGAAGTGAATCGTTTACTAAATTAACATAAATATAATGTATAAGAAATGTAGAGATTGTTAGGAAGCTTGTTTAAGTGAAAGCTCAAATGTGCGAGGGAGGGGTTATGACATCACATATGACCTTTTAACTCTAACTTGTAATTTGATAGAAATCTTCATATGTAATATTAAGTGAGTAAAAAAGCTTTTAACTTAATATCTCCTTCTTTTTTCATTTAATAATATATTTTGATTGAACAATTAATTAATACATTTTTGTCTCTACTTAAATAAGATAATTTTGTACAAGTAATAAAATCTTTAATTATTCTCATTTATTGAGAAGAGAATTAATAAATTTTTTATTATAATAATTTAATTTGGTGAGTTTTATATTATATATTTAATTGATAAAAAATAATATAATTTATTATTATATAACAAAAAATTAATCGTGTTGAAAATTTTAATTAAAAAATAAAAAAAAATTAAATTTGTGAGATAAGAGCGATATCCTACCGTGGGGTCCATATAAATAGATATAATTTTTGAAATAATGTAAGAAAAAGAATATTATATTAATATTTTCCTTAATATTAACTTGTTAAAAAAATTAATATTGATAAGTTGTTATGACTAGTAAGTCATTTGTTAATTTTTTTAGTTTATATAAGTCATTTATTTATTATATTATTATAAAATTAATTAATATATAATTAAAATTATAACTAATAAATTTTATAACTATTTTTATATATTTAATAATATATACTTCTAACTTTATTTTTTATAATAAACTCAATTAAGTTTATTATTTAAATGGAATATATCAAGTATATTTAATAATATAAATTTTACAACTATATAACTAAATATAAATATAAAAAATTTAACAATTTTAATATTTAAATTACTTTGAATTTAATTTGAAATATATATTTTCTAAGTAATAATTTTCGTCATCGATATATTATTTATTGATTTAATTATTATATACATAAAAATAAATAAATAATTTTTATATTTTCACATATTTAATATTGTATGCACTTAACTTTATTATATTATTATAAACATAATTTAATTTATTGTTAAAATTGAATACAATATATATTTAATAATATATATTTTACAATTTTATAATTAGAAAAAAATATTAAAATTTGAACAAATTTATTATATAAAATATCTATTCTTCTAATTTATTAGTAGCTATTATTTTTTAATTTTATTAATTCATAAAATATTAATCACCAATATTAAAGTGATTTAACCACTAAAAAAAATGAACAAATATAGAATTAGACCAATTTTTTTAATACCTGAATATTTCTCAATTTCCCGACTATTCATGTTGAGAATTAGATAAATAATTATGCTTCCGTAAGAAATTGAAGAATTTTGAAAATCTTACCAGATAAATATATATTTTTTTTCTAACAAATGAACAAAACTTCGTATGGGTTCGAAAGAGATTGAGTTAAAAAAAATTATAAATATGAAAACTAAAACTGTTTTTTTAGACATTAAAAATGAAAAAATTAGTGAAAAAATGTGTTTAGACATTAATAAACAATTTCTAAATATTACAAAATTAAGGAAGGATGAAAAGTTTTTTTACAATATATGTTAAGTGAGTTAAAGTGAATTTTTTTGTACAATCAGTTGAATTAAATTGAATAATGTAGTATAAGTTCACTTTCCCATCATGATTTTTTTATAAGAATTGAATTCAATAATTAACTAATCATTATTTTTTCTTATAGTTTTATAAAAGATGTTACTATGGGATGTTGATAACTTCATGTACATTTTATTAAATTTATAACATTGATGCATACAACTCATTCAATCTAATCAAAAGTAAATAACTTGTTATTTACTAAATGAAATAAAATTAGACAAGTGATATGCCATCTCTGTACAATTAAACAAAGTAAGAGAGTTATTAATACTCTTTTTACACTTTAGTATTTAGTACTGGATGAAAATCTTATTAATTTTATGATTTACAAAGCAAAAATCATGAGTTGGCGCATGATCAACTTCAAATGTATCTTTATAGCTTGTATGTTCAAGTGTTTCTAATACATGTAATATTATAAATTCATATTTAAATGCATCTTTATAGCATATATGTTGGAATATTTCTAATGCATGCAATATTATAAATTGTTAAAAGAGTTGTAAAGAGTAAGATAGGATGTGGATATTCTTGGTGCATAGGTTGGTGATAGCATCATATTCAAGGTGAAAAAACTATTCAATTCAATTACATTTTTTTTAAAATTGAATACCTAAAAAACTAAAATATAATAAAAATAAACATAATAAATGCAATATAATCATAAATTAGATAAAATATAAAATTATTATAAATTTATAAGTTTGTAATGGATATACTAATTATAACTTATAAATTTTAAATAAATTAAGCATATAATATATTTATAATTTGTTTCAATTAAGTATAATTTTTTTATTACAAGTTTTATTTATTATTATTTGAATAATTCAAATATTGTGAAAAAAGTTTTTAAATTTTAATATTGGATCATATTATCAAAATAATTTTTAATTTTTTATTAAATATCAATATGTATTTGACAACAAACTAATATTAGGACAAAAAATATCATTTTTATATCATACACATCATTTTACTAAATTAACATCCATTTAATACACTTTCATCAATAATATTAATTATATTATTAGACCAAATTATAGTATATTAATAATAAAATAATCTTTGATTAATGGTAAATAGAGTGTTATTATGTGAATTTAGATTTAAAAAATATTTATCATTTTTTCAAAATCTTAGTAATGCATGTATGAGGACACTACTTCACGAGAGAAAATAGTTGGAATAATAATTATAATTGAACCAATAAAATTAAAATAACTCTTCATTGGACTTAATTAGGTTTAATAGAGAACAATCCTGTCGTTTGAATATATGTATTTATTTTGAATATTTAAACTATTTTGAGCCGGGTTTGTATTATATGGTTATGATTAGAAATTGCAATACATTTTATCTTTTTGATACACTCAACTCAACCCAAAATTCCAAAATCGGTACATGTAAACATATTAGAGGCTCCAATTCATGATTTTTAACTCACATCTACCTAATTTTAAAAAATATAAATAATTATTAAAATTTAAAAATTGTGTAAAAATTCTATTATTGTACGACATTATTAGTTGAAATTACTTAATATGGTTTGCTAATTTCATTATTATATACAAATATTAATAATGCATTAAGGGATACATAATTATCTATTTTTATAAAATCAATTCAATACGTAATTAAAATTATACATAATATAATAAATTTTATTGATATTTTCATATATTTAATATTATACACTCTAACTTTATTATATTATCATTAATTAAATTTAATTTATGGTTAAAAAAATTTTGTTGTTAAATTTATTATTAAAATTGAAAATTAATAATATACACTTTGTACATTTATAAATATAAATAAATAATAAAATTTAAACAAATTTATAAATTTAAATAATATTAAATTTAGTTTAAAAGATATATTATTTTACATGATTATAAATAGTAATCACTTCTATGTCATACATAAATACATTATTAAAATTATACACACTTTAATAAATTTTATTATATTTTCACATATTTAATATTATATACTCTTTTATTTTATTATATTATTATAAACTCAATTAAATTTATTATTAAAATTGAATTCAACACATATATTTAATAACATATACTATTCAAATTTATAATTATTAATAAATATCAAATTTTGTAAAAATTTTAAAAATTTAAATTTATGGGAAATATCAAAATTTGAAAAAAAATTAATTTATAGGAAATATCAATTTTATTAGGTGATAATGAGTTGTGATATATGTTATTCAATATTTCCATTAATGTATATAATATTAATTATAAACTAATGTATAATTTTATTTTTATATTATTGTTAAGTAATTTATTTTATATTTTATTTATTTATCAGTAAAAGTTGAACCTATTAGTCAAATTTTAATAATTTATACGTAAGGGAAATATTGTTTTGAAGATTTTATACAATGGAATAAATTTTTTTATATATAGCTTTGTGAAGGTTAAAAAAAATAATATTTTAATTTTTGAAATATTGTTTTAAATTAATCAATTAATATTTTTTATAATCTCTTTTCATTTATTAATATACATACATAATTTAAATTAAATAACATTTTAGCAATTTGGATGCATGATAAGGAAGATCATAAGCTTCACAATTTAAAGCTTCACAATTTAAAATTTCACAATTTATTATTATTTTCAAAATAAGTTGAAAAAGAATTAATCAAAACTAAGAAATATTTGTAATGATTTATAAGTATCCCTATAAAATACGATTAAATGATATTATAATAATTAGAGAGTTTTTAAAACTTTTACAAAAGATGTAAAGGTAGGTGGTGCCCACCCAATTCATGCGTAGTTATTCGTTTTTAAATAATGTTTATACTCTTGAATGCAAACAATGATACTACATTTCTTAAATATATAAGAAGATTTACTTTTGAATATATACTTTAAAATGCATCATGTCTTATTTAATGCATTCACAGAAAGTTGAGTAATATAATAAAAAGAGAATTGCCATCATCATTACCAACATGTCATTTGAATAAATCCATACTTGGATGAAGGTATACATTCAATAGTATAATATTATTTTATTAAAAAAATATGAAATTAAAATCTACATTAATAAATTATTATCTCCTACATATTTGACCTCATAGTTGTATGAGCTATGAATATGGCACGATAGGTATCAAAGCAATAATCTTTGTTTTTTTCATTTTTTTTCTTCTTTCATGCAAATATAATGAAGTGGTCCTTCATAATGCATATTCAAGTACATCTTGATAACCTGTATGTTGAATATCTCTAATGCATGAAATGTTATAAATTTTGCAAATTTAAAAGTCATGATAGTTTTTAGAAATCATGTAAGTTTCTCAAATTTATTTCAAATTTTAGTTATTATTAAAAAAGATATAAACTATAAAATTGTTTACTTATTTTTACTCACATTTTAGTTATTAAGAAAATAATTTCAACTATAAAACTATTCTAGTGGCTTCCTTCTAAATGTAGATAGACTCCTCTCCATCCACCTATAAGTCCCCATAAACTTCTCTACTGCAAAACGCCAATACAATGGCGTCTTTCATGCACAATCCATCTCTCTATTTTTCTGCTACTAATAGTCTACTTCTTTTATACATAATCATTTATGCAAATGATAGTGCTTTTATTCAAGTTTTAGTTATTATTATTTAAATAATTTAATTATTGTGAAAAATATTTACATTTTATATTAGATCATTTTTTAAAATAATTTTTAATTTTTATATTAAAGGTCAATATACAAATTGAACAAGTAACTACTAGTAGGACTCAAAAATGTTATTTTTATATCAAATATAACATTTGATAAAATTAACATCCATCTAACACATTTAATACACTTTTATCAATAATATTAATTAAATTATTAGACATAAATATAATATATTAATAATAAAATAAAGTTTTGATGGATGATAAATAAACTATTATAATCACATTATATCACTTATATATATGATGGATAGTAAACAATTGAACAGAACTCTCAATAAAATTTAGTTATGTTTAATAAAGATTAGGTAATTGTACAGTTTGAAATAATTTCATTTATAGAAATTACATCACATTTGAATAAAAAAACTAAAAAAATTAAAAATTTATAAAAAATTATTTAATTCAACTTAAATATGATTGAACAAACATCATTAATTTAAATATTTATTAATTTGATATGGAGTGAATCGATTTCATATTATTTTTATTCCAAATACGAGTTCAACATGTTAACATGAGAGAGATAGTATGAAATATATATATATAGGAGATGCATTTGTATATCATTTCCTGATTTCTTTACTGTATATAAACTAATAATACATTCATCAAATAAATCAATGCTTTAACATATTAAAGTTATATTTCTTCTAATAAATCTTATTAATATTTTAACATATTTAATATTATATACTCTCAACTTTATTTTATTATTATAAATTCAATTAAATTTATTTTTATAATTGAATATATAATATATATTTAATAATATATACTTTACAATTTTATAATTATAAATAAATGTAAAAATTTCAACAAATTTAAAGATTTATATAATTTTAAATTAATAAATTAGTTAATATTAATGTATGAAAATATATACATTATTATAAGTTGCACTCAATTATATAACATTTGATAATTTATTATTACATATAACTATTATATATTACTATTTATTATATTATTATAAGGTTAATTCAATACATAATTAAAATTATACACATTCTAATCAATTTTATTAATATTTTATAAAATAAATTTCAAAATTTTTTTATTAGAAATTTATTTATTTAAAATTTTTTAAAATAAATATATAAATTTTAAATTTATTAATTTAGATAATTTTAAATTTATTTGAAAATTTTTGAGTGATCATGAGTTGTGATTTACTTATATATCATTTGCTAATTTCATTAGTTTATACTAGTGTTAATTATACATTACTTTTTAATATTTTTTTTTTATCTTTGAGTAATTTATTTTATATTATATTTATTTATTATTAAAAATTTTTTGTCAAACTTTTATTAAATATCTAAATTATGTTAATATAAAATATAATATATATTTAATTTATAAAAAACATTTCATGGTTTATGATTTAATTTTTAGAAAAAGACATCAAAATTTAATAAAATAATGTTTTGCTCATAAAATTAAGATTAAATACGTTAAAATAAATTTTAATAATACATAATATATTTTAAAAAATTTACTTTTAATCATCATTATATTTTTATTAATAAATAAAAATATTAATTATAAATATTTTTAAAATTATAAAACATTTTATATATTTAATTTTAAATTTTATTAGTTAACACAAGAATAGCACAATTAAACAAATATTAATGAAAAATAGTACTAAAATTAAATCGGAGTGAATGGAATGAAAAAGAGTGAAAATTAAAGAGAGCCAATAGAATGAAAACAATTGAGTGGGATGGACGATCCTTTTATTAATAGGCTTGCAAGTAATGAGTTCGCATCTACTTCAACCTTTGTTAATCGGCTGAATCATGTCACTATTTCAAAACTAACATACAGACAATTAATAAATATAAGTAAGAAGGAGAAACCCTATAAGTTGCTCCAAATTTTAGTTTAATTATACTTTATTAGAGTGAATCTTATAGACTATATGGATGGGTTATGACATAGTAATAAAGTAAACACTAGTTTAAAAGAGAAAAAAATTCTATCCTATTAAAACGATAATAGTTTGTTGATATGAATTAATTAAAATTTTTAATTAAATAAATTTAATTATATTTATAATATGATATATAATTAAAAAATAAAAAAGTTTAAAATAAATTATATATAACTAAATTTTATTTTAACACGTTTAATTAAACTATTATTAGCAAAATTCTATATGAATGAGTTATTACATAGGAGACTAGTTTCTCTTTTAAAAAAGAATGAAACTCTGTAATACTAAAATGATAATAGTTTGATAATTTGAATTAATTAAAATTTTCAGCTAAATAAATTTAATTATATTTATAATGGTATATATAATTAAAAAATAAACTTTTTAAAATATATTATATATAACTAAATTTTATTTTAACACGTTTAATTAAACTATTATTAGCAAAATACTATTTTATCAAATTTTGATATATTTTTCTAAATATTAAATGATACATTAGGACATATTTTTTATAAATTAAATATTTTATATTTTATATTAATGTACTATAAGTTTTTAATAAATATTTTTAAATAATAAATAAATAAAATGTAAAATAAATTACTTAAATTTAAGATAAAAATAAAATGATAAATTATATATATTAATTTATCATTAATACTTTTATTTATTAAAAATAAAATTTTCAAATAAATCACAACTTATAATCACTAAAAAATAGATTTTTTAAATAAATTTAAAATCATATAAATTCATAAATTTATTCAAATTTTGACATTTTAGTTGTAAATTGTATATTATTAAATATATGTGATGTATTTAATTTTAACAATAAATTTAAATGAGTTTATAATAATAAAATAAAGTTGGTGATGTGAATCCAACTAAATAGATTACAAATTAACAAATACAATCAACGGTGCATGCAAAGTAGGTGAATAATTTGTCAGAAAATGAGTTAAAATGTCAGAAAATAACATCTAAAAGATTTAAATAAGCTTTATATGGGCCGATTAAAGAGAATGCAAAAAATACAAGTTAAATCTTAATTGATGAGCCCAAGAAAAACCTACGAGAAAGTCGAGATTTATTTAATAAGTAGAGATTTATTAATATAATAGAGCTTTTAGGATATTAAATAATAATATTAGATATTTAATTAGTTAAGTTTATATTTTTTAAATTAGTTATTAAAATATTCTAGATATTTAGATTAAATATGGTTAGCATGTAACCATAATATATATTTTCATTATTTTTAGGTTGTTCGTTTGTTATCTTTGCCTATAAAAGGTATACTCTACAGTATTTGAGGATAGACACTTTAAAAATTTAAGTTTGTGAGGTTTTGTCTTCTTTATCTTTTAAAAGAACTTTTGAACTTGTTAGGTTTTTACCTGTATCATTCAAGCAATCAGACTTATCACTCGAGATTTTCTAAGAGTTCTTCTTAGAGGATTTGGGTGTGGCGTCTACATATCTCATACCTTATTTCTCAAATAAATAAGGTATATTTTCATATTTTCATACTTGCGTCATGAAAGTCTTGGGGTATTGCCATATTTGGTGTTGGACGTCGTCAACATATTGATGAGATTTGCATTAGTTGATATCAAAGCACACGGTTACACGTCAAGTTTCATCCTATCTTTTATATCTATTTCTTTTTTTTTTATCTTCTCTACTTATTTCTATTCTCTTAAGAAAAAAAATTAAAAAAATATCATCTTCATCTATCTATCTTCTTTTTAGAAGGCCCAATATCAAGGAAACCTAATGAAAGAAGAGGGTTTCATACCGTCCATTCAAAACCTACAGTGGAAAGCAATGAAGAGTGAAATGAAAGAAATAGTGAAGTCTTAATTTAAGCCACTTCATACGCGAATGGATCACTTGGAGGAAGGTGTGAGACGATGCTCACATCAACATACTTCCACTGAATGACCGTAGAGCATTCGATCTCGATGCTTCAATCCATAGGATCTAGGGGAGTTCAATGTTCTCCAAGTTAATTGCGACAACCTCAAGCTCAATTCCTTCAATCAACATACTACTTGGGACAAATCATGGATTCATGATATCTTGAACAACCAACGTGATAATTTATTTAATACTTGTTATTCTATGGAAAATAAGGTTTGTTCTATTATCATAGATGGGGAAATATGCATTAACTTTGCTAGCACCGTGCTTGTGGAGAAGTTGGCATTACATACAATGAAGCATCCAAATCCATATCAAATTCAACGGCTGAATGATCAACCCAAACTCGTGAGAACCCAACAGGTGATAGTGTCCTCTATTGGGAAAGATCAAGATGAAGTATTATGTGATATAGTACCAATGCATGCATGTCATATTCTTTTGGGAGAACCTTAGGTGTCATGCCTCGATCTGATTTGGTTGGATCCCCGTGAACAACCCACCACTCTCCTGGTTTATTAAAGGGTTTCTCCATATTGTAAACCGTAAAGAGTAAGGTGTCCTTTAACCTGCACCTTTTCCTAGAATAACATAAATCAAAACTATATAATAATTTAGGTTTATCATACTTGTTTCACTGGCGTCTTAGTTGATAGTCTTTAAGGGTAGGCTTTCCAAAATCTCCTGAAAGGGATATAAGGGAGTGGGTGAGTACGACTACTCAGTGAATGGGTTTTCAAAAGTTTAAACTTTTAAGAAAGCATTTATTATTGGAGTGTGCCAGACTCCTTTTTTTTCAAGAATCCCTTCATTTCAAATCTTGGGTTTTATCACCATTTTTTTTAACCACGGTGTGTTATCACCCAACACACATCACATGAAGGTTACATACATTCGTAGGTCAGCACGACCACTGAACCCACTAGTGGCTTCGGAGCGACTTTACCGACCACCTGGATAGAAGTACGACCACTTCTACCCTGAGATCGAGTGGATGTACACGACATCCGGCCCTCAATCCCGAAATCGGTTCTTCGTGTCCATATGAGGACAAAGACCTCATCCTGTCCCCACCCCGGTCTCATGTGCTTGGTGCTACTCCAAGTTTTGCACAGACACCTGGAACGACGAATTGCCCTTATAGCCACCAGGTCGTCCAGTGCCCTTAGGATGCATCACTACCCCTCATGGGCGTCTTGATGGTCTCACTCACAGTGCATGCACAAACAATGTTTTCTCATATTTCCATGTAATTTGTGGTGCCACTGGTCCAACGGCTCCGACTTTCAACTTAACCCATAGTTGTTTGTCTTGATTGGTCCGTCAACCTGTCATGTCGCACTGCCACTAGTTGACTGAGCATGTCGGTCCTATCTTGGTACCATGGCCAAACAATTCACTTATTAAGTTTTATGGCACATATATCATGTTCCTTTACAAGCTCCAGCTCGTGTCAACTAGCCTTGGACCCATTATACGAGATTTTCAAAATCGGGCATTTAGCCCCCAACTTCCAAAACCGAGGCCCCCGACCTATCAGAGCTATTCGAACTCCCATCGAGAAGGTCTCCCAAATTTTTTAAGCATTGGCACATAGTCAAGGGAGAGCACTTCCGACAAAACATATGTTTTCTCTATCCATTATAACGCCCGGGTACAAGGACATCTCTGTTCATAACCGATGAACAGGTTTTCAACTTCCTTCAAGGAAGTTTCATCATACCAACCGGGTACGATCTACTTACAACCGGTAAGTAGTTTTTTTGCATGATTTTCACATCACTTCCTTTAAGTTGTGATGTTTAAAATACCACTTAATAGTGGTTTTTCATATCGAGGTACTTATTATCCCCAACCGTGTATGATATAAAATTCCCACTCATAACCGGTAAGTGGTTTTTATCTTTAAGTTGTGCTCATCATCCCAACTAGGTATGATGTTAGTAAACCCACTCACCCGATAGTGCAGTGAAATTCCACTTAGTCGGGTTCCGTCCTTAGTAAGCTGGACCTCGACTGGCGTTCCCGATGCCTCGTTCTCCTACACGAAAATGAACGTGGTTGTTCATTATTCTTTGGCCTAATAGCCCTCATTCGTTCCAAATGAATGAGAAAACCCAACTTTACATATATTTGCAATTAGGTCCCTAAAGTTATTTTTCTTTAACTTTAATCCCTATTACCAGGTTTTTCCCTAAATTTAAGTCCCAAAACTTTTAAAATTTACCTTGGGACCTTAAATTATTTAATTTCACACAAAGGGGTTTAATTTCCCAAATTTCCAATTTGGTCCCTCAATTTTTCCAAAATTACCATTTTGCCCTTCCTTTAAAAAAATGGTAAGTTTTGCCCCAAAAATTCCAAAATTTCTCAATTGGTCCTTCAACATTATTTTCATGCCCAATTGACCATAAATTTTAGAAAATTACATTTTGGTCCTTTGAATTTTCAAAAATCCCCAATTTCCCCATAATTTAAACTTTTTAACACTACCGAATTTGATTTCATCAAATTGACCAATCAAACACCTCTAATTGTTGAAATTGGAGTTGAAATTGGGTTTCTACATGTTCATACAATTCTAAGGAACTTTAAATCATAGATTTTAACATCGGAATGAGCTCAAACGAAGCTTCATCGAAAAACAAACTACAGGGAGAGAAAGCATCGATTTCTCACCGGTGAGGGCACGACGGTCTGAACTTTCGATCTGGGCAGATAGCTCTCATCCTGAGGTTCATCCCAGAATCAAGAATCATATCAATTGATGTTGAATTGAGTTAGAATTTCATCATTGAAATTCTGCCGGTCTCTCTCTAGCACCAGTCAGAAATTGCAGGGGAGAGCTGAATTGGCTTACATTTCAGTCCTAATTCGGCCGTGGGAGGGCTGAGGAAGTGTTGGGAAGGCTTGGTTTGGCCTGAGGAGGGCTCGAAATGGACCATTTCAGCTCAACTGTAATAGGACAGCTTCAGTCTGCCGGAGCTGCTTCACTTTTTCATCACGCCGACGACCCTCGGAGTGAACGGAGACTACAGACGTGTAGGTGACTTCTCCCCGGTTCTAAAGAACCCGACCTCGCCTTGTTTGGCTCAGAAGAGACCCCATGTCAGAGCTCTGGTTTGAGCTTTGCTGGAAAATGAAGCAGTTGAGAGAAAATGAAGTTTTCAGGTGTGGAGAGGACGAATGGGAAGGAGCTCTTTATATAGGGAGCTTGGGGACTCGTTGGCCATCCGTTTTGCACCGTTATTACTGACATTGTAGACCTGAAACACCCCAAACATAAGCATTTCTTCTTCACCGACGTTTCTTTAGTTTTCCGGCGAGTGAATAGTGCTGTCATCCTGAGGAAGAAGATGACATTGTTTCGAACCGGACCAGACCGGTCTGAACCAGGTTCAAAGATTAAACCGGACGGTTCACCCCCCATTCGACTGAGTTTTTCAAATCTAAAAATTTCTAAATTCATCTAGATTCATTCTCTATCCAATGGTAGCTCAAATCTCCAATTTGAATTATTTAATCCACCTAGAAAAATGGATTTAGGATTCGGTTCATTAGTGCTTCAAACCGGTCTGAAGTAGTTCGGATTCGGTTCACCTGAACCGGTTTGGTTTTCATCCTCAATTCCTTCACAAGTCCATTTCCATGTCTTTTGTGACTCCTTAGGTCACTTAGGGTCCATAAGATTCTCGGTTTACCATCTCTTTATCGATTCCGGTTCATAAACCAGCTTGATCCTTAAACCAGTTCGGATCCGGTTCACCTGAACCGATCTGGTTTTTCTCTCCCACTTTGTTCTAAGGTTCCTTCCCAAGGTTTATAACTTTCTTTGGGGCACAAGGGAGTTGAATTTCTCTAATTTGCCCGTTCTCTACCGGTTCCGGTTCATGAACCGACTCGATTCATAAACTAGTTCAATCTAGTTGATTCGGTTCATCTAAACTGGTATGGTATTTGTCTTCCAATTCATCCTAAGGTTCTTTTTCATGGTATTATGAACTCTTTGGATCACCCGAGAATTATAAATTCCCAAATTGTCCATTCACAAATGATCGGGTTTGTGAACCGGTTCTATTGCCTCACTTGGTTTGACTGGTTCTTTTCCCGGTTTTCCTTAGCTCAAAAGGGCGGGGTTTATATTAGAAGTTAGATCATCAAGTTTCATATGATAGATTAACTTATAGGTACTCATTCGTGATGAATAATAGACTAATATCTCTTGTACTTTTGACCCTATAACACGTTTTTCAAGATAAATTGAAAAAGAGAAAGGCAAATTAAATGAAAATAACAGAAAACAAGAAGAGAGAAAAGGCAACATTGAAAAAGAAGAGAGGAAAATCAGAGTTGAAACAGAAGACGGAAAAGCCAAAATTGAAAATGATGAGAGAAAATTCAAGGTCGAAAAAGAAGAGAGAAAAACTATAATAAAAAGAAAAGAGAGTAAAAGTAATTTTATGGAGAGAAAAAGTTAGATAAAGAGAGATACAATTTCATAAACTATCCTTACAGTACTTATGTACAAGGATTTATTTTTTATTACTAATCAAAGTGTCGACTATTTGCCGAGCACTATTATCACTTTTTTTTTTTACAGGAATTCAAGCTTGTCATTCAAAAGAAGATAACTCCAGGTTTGCCACCAGTTTGAGAAATTAAGAATCAAAGTCAACATCAAGTCCTAAAACTAATGGAAAAGAGAAATATATGTAAGAGAAATCGGCCATGTATCATACCTATGAAGGACGAAACTTGGCAAATATGCATCAATTGTCGAGCCATTAACAATATCATAGTAAAGTATCAACGACATCTTTCTCATTTATATGATATTATTATTGAGTTGTATGGATACTAGTTGTTTTCAAAACTTGATCTTAAGAGTGAATATCATCAATTTCAAATTAAAGTAAAAAATTATTTGAAAACAGAATTTGAAATAAAACTAGGTCTATATGATTGGTTAGTTACGATTTTTGGTTTGACTAATTCATCTAACACTTTTTATGAGGTTAATAAATTATGTTCTGCATGTTTTTAAATTTATTGACGTATATTTTGATAAAATCATAATATGCAACAATTATTTAGATAAACATGAAGGATATTTAAAAATTGTCTTGCAAGTTTTTAGTAAATATCAGTTGTTTTCCAAATTGAAGAATTGCATATTGTTTTCGTGTAAACTTGTATTTCCTAGATATATTATAAGTTTTGAAGGGATTGACATTGACAATGAAATTAAGGCAATTTGAGATTGGTCAATGCATATTTCGCATAATTTATGGCCGAAAGAGTTTGATATTCACACAGATCATGAATATCTTAAGCACATCAAGAGGCAACACATGCTAAATAAACGTCATCAAGAGGCAACACATGCTGAATAAATGTAATGCAAGGTGATGAATGAACTAAAGATTTGAGAACAAATCATTTTCAAGAGGGGGAGAATGATGTGAATCCGATTAAATAGATTTCAAATTCACAAGTCCAATCAATCGTACCTGCAAAGGAGGTGAATACTTTGTTACAAAATGAGTTAAAATGTCATTTGAGACTAGAAGAGGCCCAATGACAAGGTTAACAACTAAAAGATTCAAATAAGCTTTATGTGGGCTGATTAAAGAAATTACAGAAAATCCAAGTGGAAGCCTAATTGAAGAGCCCAAGAAAAGCTCACGAGAAAGTCTAGATTTAATTAATAAATATAGATTTATTAATATAATAAATCTTAGGATATTAAATAATATTATTATATATTTAATTAGTTAAGTTTAGATTTTTCAATTAGTTGCTAAAATATCATAGATATTTATATTAGATATGATTGGCATGTAACCATAAGATATATTTTCCTTGTTTTTAGGCTATTCATTTGTTATCTCTGCTTATAAAAGCCATACTTCATAGCATTGGAGGACAGACACTTTGGAAATTTAGTTTTGTGAGCTTTTGTCTTCTTTCTCTCTTGAAAGAACTTTTGAACTTATCGGGTTTTTACCTGTGATGTTCAAGAAATCAGACTTATCACTCGAGATTTTCTAAGAGTTCTTCTTAGAGGATTTGGGTGTGACATCTACATATCTCATACCTTGTTTCATCTTTTCATACTTGCATCGTGAAAGTCTTGGGGTATTGCCATATTTGGTGTTGGATGTCGTCAACATATTGATGAGGTTTGCATTAGTTGGTATCAGAGCACACAGTTACATGTCAAGTTTCATCCTATCTTTTATATTTATTTCTTTTTTTTTTTATCTTCTCTACTTATTTCTATTCTCTTAAGAAAAAAAATAAAAAAAATATCATCTTCATCTATCTATCTTCTTTTTAGAAGGCCCCAATATCAAGGAAACCTAATGAAAGAAGAGGGTTTCATACCGTCCATTCAAAACCTACAATGGAAAGCAATGAAGAGTGAAATGAAACAAATAGTGAAGTCTGAATTTAAGCCACTTCATACGCGAATGGATCACTTGGAGGAAGGTGTGAGACGATGCTCACATCAACATACTTCCAATGAACGACCGTGGAGCATTCAATCTTGATGCTTCGATACACAAGAACTAGGGGAGTTTGATGATCTCAATGTTAATTGCGACAACCTCAAGCTCAATTCCTTCAATCAACATACTACTTGGGACAAACCATGGATTGATGATATCTTGAACAATCAACATGAGAATTTATTTCATACTCATTGTTTTATGAAAAATAAGGTTTGTTCTATTATCATAGATGAAGAAAGGTGCACTAACTTTGCTAGCAACGAGCTTGTGGAGAAGTTGACATTACATACAATGAAGCATCTAAATCCATATTAAATTCAACGGATGAATGATCAACCCAAACTTATGGTAACCCAATAGGTGATAGTGTCCTTCTCTATTGGAAAATATCAAGATGAAGTTTTATGTGATGTAGTACCAATGCATGCATGTCATATTATATTAGGAGAACCTTGGAAGTTAGACCGTCAAGTTACATATGATAGATTAACAGATAGGTACTCATCAGTGATGAATAATAGACCAATATCACTTGTACCTTTGACCCTATAACATGTTTTTCAAGATTAGTTAAAAAAGAAAAAGTCAAATGAAAAGAAAATAGCAGAAAAGCAAGAAGAGAGAAAATCCAAAATTGAAGATGAAGAGAGAAAAGACAACATTGAAAAAGAAGAGAGGAAAATCAGAGTTGAAACAAAAGAGAGAAAAGCCATAATAAAAAGAAAATAGAGTAAAAATAATTTTATGGAGAGAAAAAGTGAGATAAATAGAGATACAATTTCAGAAATTGTTCTTACAGTACTTATATATAAGCATTTATTTTTTATTACTAATCAAATTGTCAGATATTTGTCGAGCAATATTATCACTTTTTTGCAGGAATTCAAGCTTGTCATTCCAAAGAAGGTAACTCCAAGTTTTCCACCAATTCGAGAAATCAAGAATCAAAGTCAACACCAAGTCCTAAAACTAATGGAAAAGAGATATATACGTAAGCGTAAGCGACCGTGTGTCGTACCCATGAAGGATGAAACTTGGAAAATATGCATCGATTGTCGAGCTATTAACAATATCACGGTAAAGTATCGACAACATCTTTCTCATTTATATGATATTATTATTGAGTTGCATGGATACTATTTATTTTCAAAACTTGATCTTAAGAGTGAGTATCATAAATTCTCAAATTGCCCATTCACAAATGATCGGGTTTGTGAACCGGTTCAGTTTCTCTCTTGGTTTGACCGGTTCTTTTCCAGGTTTTACTTAGCTCAAAATGGCGGGGTTTACAACTCTTCCCTCCTTTTAGGAGTTTTGTCCCCAAAACTTAATTATCATCCTTGTTTGAGGAATCATTTCCTTTGATGCCTTTTTAGTGTTTTCTTAACATACAAACTCTTCTCTTATCCTTCCAATTTGCCCTTTTACAACCTTTACTTAAGGAATTCCTTTTCGTTTATATTATTTACTCCCTCCACGGAGTCTATTGTAACTAGACATACCTTATCTCAAGGTATATTCTTAGATTCATATTTTTCTTTGCTTAGAGCACATTCTTCCCTTGGAGGTTCTGTACTCAAAATTGTGAATTCTAAGATACCTTACTATTCTTGTGTCTAGTTAACCCCTTGGTCATTGAAACCTTTAGCTCGATGTTCTTTTGAGCGTTACGTACTTGTTTCCACGGTTTTCTTTATTATCACTTTTTCGTCCTATTTTAACCCTTCATCCATTCGTTGTCTATTATAACTTCGGTCCAAATTGTTATATTTGACCTTGTCATGTTATTAGATGACTCTTCCTTACTTTGAGTCATATTCTCCTCGAGGTTGTTGGGCTCACATGCCCTTGCAACATGTCATTTTCTAGGACTTGTCTCTATCCATTTGATTTCTAGAACATCTTTTTGAGTGTCTCTCTTAGCTTTTAGTCCTTTCAGGGATCGTATATCTTCACCCCTCTTTTCTTTTGATAGCATTCCTCAACTATCCTTTTTACCATTATCATCTCCTCCATCATACCTTTGAAGTTATGTCTCACATAACCACATGGAATCCTCTTACTTACTCATCCTTCCCCAACTTTTTTATTGGATCTTTTCGGTTCAAATTAATTGGGTTTTCCAATACTATATCGTCAAGCTTGGATTCATCATTTCTTAGATCCATCCTCGTTCCCAATGACACCATTTACTCAAGGATTTTACTTTGGCCTTAATCCACTCTTATTTGTTCGTAATCATTTCTCAATTCTTTATACCGAGTTGATTCCTTTCAGTCTACATGTCGATTTGCTTTGTTTGGGGAGTTTCCCTTTTTATAGTTTTATTCTCTACTATTTCCTTCAAAGTAGATACTTTCACCCTAGGAGTTACATGTTCAACCTTCTTACCATTTCTTGAAAGTTTCCTTTCTTCATCTCCTTACACCCTTTCTATATTGGGGCATTTGCCTGCTTTCAGTCCTCCATTATCTTAAATTTTCAATTCCATCCCTTATTCCTTATTTAATTAATTTTTGATTATCGGTATTATTTAGTGTACTCCACCCTATGCACAACCATCCACTCTTTAGGCTCTATTATGCGAGTATTGACCACAATCCATCTTGATATTAGTGGTTGTTCCCCCTTAACCACTTCTTATTTAGGGAGATTACTTTTGCAAGGTTTCTCGAACGTTCTTTCCTTTATTCTCTTATTATGGGTAGTCTACCCATTCTTACTTGTTACAGCATCTATTGATGCTATCTTTCTACCTACTCGTTCCTTGGGTTTAACTTACTCCTTAGGTTCTCCTAGTATGTTTCCCTTGGTTCTTTTACGTCATCATGCACTTCATTTGCAAGTTCGTCTCCTCATCCCTCGTCACTTGGTCTCATTACCTCTTAGTTGGGACATGTATCCCTCCTCAGGGTTTCCTTCCTTGGTGAGATTCTTTCCCTTTCTCCCGGAATTCCTTCTTCATTCATTTTCATATGTATATATCCTTGAATGACACCCTTTGATGTCATCCCCTTCCATTTACCTTTACTCTTGAAATCTTACGGGTACATCCTTTGTACCCCATCCTCATTCCAGCTTATACCCATGTACACGTCTATTTCCTTTAAGTAGATCTCAAATCCTCCTTGTTTCCAAATCTCTTAATCGTTCTGCGAGAGGCTTACTTAATCTTCTCCTAGCTTTGAGTTTGGTCGTCAATCCGTTCTTGGCCATTGATCTCTTTAAGGATTTCCTCCATCCTTCTTTTCCAAATATTTGTCCTTTCCACCTCTCCCTTCTTTATTAGAGATTAAATATATGACATTCACGAGGGTTAGTTCATTAACTGACTCGTCCCTACTATTCTCCTTGTCTAATTATCTTGAGACAGTTGTCTCTTGAGTCTTCTTGTCCTTAATGCCCATCCCATTGCCCTTTTTAGGGTGTAGTCCTTACTACTTCCTAGTCCTCCTTAGGGCGTCATTTATTCTCCTTAACTTTCTTGTTGTTATGATTTGCTTCTTTCCGCTATGTTGGTCCGAAACTTGACTTCTCTGCCTTTTCCAAAGCAAGTCGTACTTATCATGCCAAAACATCCCATTTATCGTCTAATGCTCGACTTGTCTTCTCTTGTAGAGATGCTTCCTTCCTTGCTCCCAAATGGCTGGAAATTTCTTCTTAAGGAAGAATTCTCTTCATCTACCCTTTGTTTTATTTACGGTTGATCGAGGTCCTACCTTCAGTCCTTTTCCTCCCTCATCTAGTTGAGGCATACCATTACACCATCATTGAGGGACAAAAAGTTTTAGGAACTCAAAATTTACTTTCGAAATACGAGTACCAACTTGAGGCTTGTAGCTTTTCGTAAAGGAGATTGGGTCGGGAAGTATTCGCCACTATGCTATGATCTTGAAGAGCTTCCTCCTGGTATGGTTGAAGTTTTGAGCATGAGTCATATTTCATGGGGTGGAATACTTCCGGATTCATGCAATTGTAGAGGCGTTGTTCTTGGAAGGTATTGTTCTAAATCTTTGCGATGTGGGGCAATCCTTCACTTCATGCGCCATTTCCCTTACACCTATAAAAGGTTATTTTGATATTTTTCCTTAGTAGTGTTGAGCACTTTCTCGAGCAGTGTTCCTATTGTCCTCACCTTTTAACAGGTCATTTCCTTGCCCAATTGTTACTACTAGAGTTCTCACTCCTTAGTCTTCTTGTCGGTTTTCTTGTCGAGCCTTCTTTGCCTACTAATTTTTCCCCTAAGAGTTCTCCTAGACTCTTTAGTCTTTTGGTTCATTTCCTTATTTGGGATGGAATTCTCATCGGTCCTTGTGGTTTGTTTGGTTACTTTTCTTGAGGCAATCTTCCTATAGTTGAGGCGTATGCTTACATCCTTTTTTTTTAGAGACATTGTTTCAGGAACTTGGAATTTTTCATTAATGGAGAATGAGTACAATATGTTAGGGTCTTAACCATATTACAAAGAGGTGGTTATGAAATAGATAGAGGGCTACAGGGTATTTGATAAGCATCCTATAGGTTAAGGTTATAAGCCCTAGCTGGTGTTCCTAGTTTCAGGCTTGGCTCCCTTTGTACTCGGGGGTGTGACCTCAACAGGTCCAAACATCATCCTCTTGGATACTTTGTCATTTGGTCCTTTGGGATTTCTACCATGCCCTAGGCATTTGGAAAGCTTCTAGAGTTGTCTTCCTACGAGTACAGGGTGCTGAACAGAATCATTACTAGTTTTCTTGGTTTCTCTCCTAGGAGCCATCTAAAAATTTTAAGATAAATCCTATCAGTTACTATATTTTCTAGTCTTGATTATGTATTCGAGGAAACAGGCTTTGATACCACTCTCCGACCCAGTTTGGTCGGATCCCCGTGATCAACCCACCACTCTTCCGATTTATTAAAGGGTTTTCCTTATTATAAACCATAAAGAGTAAGATGTCCTTTAAACTTGCACCTTTTTCTTGGAATAACATAATCAAAACTGCATAACATTTTAAATTCATCATATCTATCTCACAGGCTTCTTAGTTGATAGTCTTTAAGGGTAAGCTTTCCGGAATTTCTTGAAAGGGATATAAGGGAGGGGGTGAGTACGACTACTCAGTGAATGGGTTTACAAAAGTTTGGACTTTTAAGAAAACATTTATTATTGGAGTGTGCCAGACTCCTTTCTTTCAGAAATCCCTTCATTCAAAATCTCGGGTTTTATCACCATTTCCTTATTTAATCACGGTGTGTCATTACCCAACACACATCCTTCATCATGAAGGTTAAACACACATTCACAGGTTAGTACGTCGACTAAACCCACTTGTGGCTTCAGAGCGGCTTTACCGGCCACCTGGATAGAATTATGTCCACTTCTACCCTTAGAATGAGTGGATGTTCGCAACATCCGACCCTCTTTCCCGAAATAAATTCTTCGTGTCTGTTATGAGGACAGAGACCTCATTCCATCCTCACCTCAATTTCATGCGGTTGGTGCTACTCCAAATTTCGCACGGTCACCTGGAACGACAAACTGCCCTTATACTCACCGGATCGTTCAGGGCCCTTAGGACGCATCACTACCCCTCATGGGCGTCTTGATGATCCCGTACTCATAGTGCATGCACAAACAATGTTTTCTTATTATGCCATGTAATCTATGGTGTCATTAGTCCAACGGTCCTGACTTTCGACTCAACCTGTAGCTGTTTGTCTTGACTGGTCCAGAGACCAATCATGTCGCACTGCTATTAGTTGACTAAGAATGTCGGACCAGCCTTGGTACCATGACCATACAATTTTCTTATTAAAAATTTATGGCACATATATTATGTTTGTTTACGAGCTCCTGCTCATGCCCATTGGCTTATGGCCCACTGTTCAAGATTTTCAAAAATCAGGCATATTAGCCCCCAAGTTCCAAAACTGAGTCACCCGACCTATAAGAGCTATTCGAGCTCCTATTGAGAAGGTCTCCCAAATTGTTTAAGTATTTGCACATAGTTAGGGGAGAACACTTCCTACAAAAATATGTTTTCATTTTTCATTATACTGACCCGATATAAGGACATCTCCGTTCATAATCGATGAACGGGTTTTCAACTTCCTTCGATGAAGTTTTATCATACCAACCGGGTATGATCTACTTACCACTGGTAAGTAGTTTTTAAGTATGGTTTTCATATTACTACTCTAAGTTGTGATGTTTAAAATACCACATAGTAGTGGGTTTTTATTTCGATGTACTTATCATCCCCAACTGGGTATGATATAAAATCTCACTCATAACCGATAAGTAGTTTTTAACTTTAAGTTATGCTCATCATTCCAACAGGGCATGGCGTTAGTAAACCCACTCACCCGTTAATACCGTGAATTCCACTAGATCGGTTCTTTGTATTCACGCGAGCTTGTCCTTACCGGCATTCCCGGTACTTCATGTTCCTATAGGATATGAACATCTCAGTTCATTATCCTTCGACCTAATAGCCTTCATTTATTCCAAATGAATCAGAAAGTCAAACTTTCATTTATTTACAATTAGGTCCCTAAAGTTATTTCTCTTTAACTTTAAGTCCCTAATGCCAGTTTTTCCTCAAATTGAGTCCCGAAACTTTTAAAATTTATTATAGGACCTCAATTTATTCCATTTCATAGAAGGGGATTAATTTCCCAAATTTCCAGTTTGGTCCCCCTAACTTTTCTAAAATTACCATTTTACCCTTCCTTTACAAAAATGGTAAGTTTCAACCCAAAAATTCTAAAATTCTTTAATTGGCCCTCTAACATTTTTATCATGCCCAATTGACCCTCAATTTTAGAAAATTGTATTTCGGTCCCTCAAATTTTTGAAAATCCCCAATTTCTCCCAATTTTCCTCCCAATTCCAACTCTTCAACATAGCCAAATTTGATTTCATTAAATTGACCAATCAAACACCTCTAATTATTGAAATTGAAGTTGAAATTGAGTTTCTCCATGCTCATACGATTCCGTAGAACTTTAAATCACAAGTTTTAATGCTAGAATGAGCTCAAACGGAGCTTCACCAGAAAATAGACGGTAGAGAGAGAAAGCTTCGATTACTCACCGGTGAGGGCATGGCGGTCCGAGCTTTTGATCTGGGAAGATAACTCTCATCTTGAGGTTCATCCTAGAATTAAGAATTGCATCAATTGATGCTGAATTGAGTTAGAATTTCATCATTGAAATTCTGCCTGTTCTCTTTCTAGCACTGGCCGAAAATTGTAGAGAGGAGCCGAATTGGCTTACCTTTTAGTCCTAATTCGGCTATGGGAAGGCTTGGTTTGGCATGAGGAGGGCTCAAAATGGCCGATTTCAACTCGGTCGAAACAGAGCAGCTTCGGTCTGTCGGAGCTGCTTCATTGTTTCATCACGCCGGCGTTTCTCCGATGACCCTCGAAGCAAATGGAGATTACATGCATGTAGTTGACTTCTCCCTGGTTCTAAAGAACCCGACCTCGCCTTGTTTGGCTCAGAAAAGACCCCATATCGGAGCTCTGGTTTGAGCTTCGCCGAAAAATGGAGCAATTGAGAGAAAATGGAGTTTTTAGGTGTGGAGAGGATGAATGGGGAATGGCTCTTTATATAGGGAGCTCAGGGACCCGTTGGCCCTCTGTTTAGCACCTTTATAATAGGAATTGAAGACCTGAAAAGTACCGAACGGAAATATTTCTTTTTTGCCGGCGCTGCTTTGATTTTCCAACGAGTGAACAGTGCTGTCATCCTAAGGAAGAAGATGACAATGTTCCAAACTGGATCGGATCGGTCCAAACCGGGTTCAAAGCTTAAACCGGCCGGTTCACCCCTCATTCGACCAAGTTTTTCAAATCTAAAAATTTCTAAATTTATCTAAATTCATTTTCTATCCAATTGTGGCCTCAAATATTAAATTTAAATTATTTAAGCCATCTAGAAAAATGAATTTAGGATAAGGTTCAATAGTGGTTCAAACCGGTCTGAACCGGTTCAAATCCGGTTCACCTGAACCGGTTCAAATCCGATTCACCTGAACCGGTTTGGTTTTCATCCCCAATTCCTTCACAAGTCCATTTCCATGTCTTTTGTGACTCATTGGGTCACTTAGGGTCCATAAAATTCCCGATTTACCATCTCTTATCCAATTCTGGTTCATAAACCGACTTGGTTTTTAAACTAGTTCAATCTGGTTTGGGTCTGGTTCACCTGAACCGATTTGGTTTTTCTCTCCCACTTTTTTCTAATGTTCCTTCCCAAGGTTTATGAATTTCTTTGGAGTACAAGGGAGTTGGTTTTCTCTGATTTGTTCGTTCTCTATTGGTTCCGGTTCATTAACCAACTCGGTTCATAAATCAGTTCAATCCTAGTTGAATCCGGTTCATCTAAACAAGTTTGGTTTTTCTCTTGCAATTCGTCCTAAGGGTCTTTTCCATGGTATTATGAACCCTTTAGATCACTTGTGAGTTGTATATTCTCAAATTACCTATTCACAAATAATCGGGTTTGTGAATCAGTTCGGTTTCTCATTTGGTCTGACTGGTTATTTCTAGGTTTTCCTTAACTAAAAGGGTGGGATTTACAATGTCGATTTTACCTTAACATCTATGGGATCGATGGGATTTTACAAATGTTCGACCAAGTAAAATTGGGTCGGAGCATAACATCATAACTTGTCATGTTGTCATAGTAGGTTTGGAATGTGTTGTAGAAAACAATCTTCATTCAGATTGTCTAATCATCAATGGGTCATATAAACTTGTAAAATGTTATAAATAAAAGTATCTCGTAACTTTATATTATATATTTCTCTTTAACATTCATATTTTTTAATAATGTCTTATTTTAATTTTAATTGAATTAAAGAATATTTTTTATAAAACAACTTATCTTAAGTAATAATCAACCCCAATAAACACAATTTTAAATATCAATTAAAAAATAATTGATTTTTAAGATGCTAGATACTCAATTTATATAGAAACAACAATAAAATTCTAATAAAGTAGAATAATAGAGTATGGACTATTGACTTTCATACTTCTCTTTTCTGTGTGCACCCTTTTTTTCGTTTTTTTTAGTATTATGTATTTTTCTATTGCCTCTTTAAAGTACTACTTTTTATGTTTTTTTATTTATTTTTCTTTACACTTTTTTTACTTACTAAAATATAAGTAGATAATTTATTTTTTTGTAGTGGATATAAATAGGTAGATAATAATAAAAATATGACAGTATGGTAAGATATAATATAATTTATTATTCATTCGTGTCTTATTATACCAATAAACTGATTTGAAAGTTGTCAATATATTTACAACACATTATATCAAATATAAAATAAATTATAATAATTTTATAACCCGTAAAAAAAGTGTAGTATAACATTATTTGGTGAAAAAATGACAGTAGTTGTAAATGTAATTCATATCATTTAAAAATAACTATTATAACTCTCGTGATAATTATGATTATTTGAACAATAGAATTAAAAAATTGATAATTTATAAAAAAAATATGTAAATTATTAAAAATATATTAAATCAATCTATAGAATGAGTATTTTATATGAAGATATGTATACTAATAATATTCTAATAAATGAAATAATGTATTATATTTGACATGTCAATTCTTTATTGATAAGTGATAAGAAGTATATTGCATAATATAATATTTGTTATATATTTCAGCCATTATTTTAAATTTATCTAATATAATATTTAATATATATTTTAACAAATAGTTTCAATTTTGATATACGAACTTATTTATATTATATTATTATTCAATATTTAATATTATAAAAGATTTATCGGTAATAAATAGATTTTGACATTCCCTTACCCTCTTATTTGACTTTTTAATTTACCACTTATATTTTTTTCAATCTTTTCAATCAATTCAGAAATTTTTTTTTTAAAAAATAAGTTAAATTAAACTCACAAATCAATACAAGTTAAGACAAACAATCGGAAACGGATATTATCAAGAAATCATATTCCTTAGTATGATTGTATTTAGAACATATAGATTATATAAGAAAGAGTATAATTAAGTCAAATCAAACTTGTACTTTTCTTTACCTCGTGAGTTGGACTAAAGGGAACATTGGCTACTAATACGAGTACAGTTGAAATTGATTGATTTTGAGTATTTATTTTCTTTTCGTTGATATTTATTCTTCCTCGGATAATCTTATCAATAATCTGACTCCGTCTGTTTCAAACTGCCAATGTTGATCCTGGAACGTATACCCAATTTGATTGGGAATCTGGATGTTTATCGTATAAAAATATTGTTTTTAATTTAATTTTGATGATGTTACTTACATTTATAACTTCATAAAAAAAATTAAAAAATATATATGATAGTACTAACATTTTAATTGTTAAAAATTAATTTTATAAACATTATATATATCAGGAAAATTGTGGGTCGGTCTGAGTTCGTGTGCAAGGGGATCTATCATTTTTTGTGAAAGAAGTCGGACAAGTAAAAATATTTAATCATCATTGGCAAAAATCTTCGGCACCCGTGTACAGTCCAACTCTACTAGGCCCATTCAAATTCTCAATTTCTCCCAACTTTCTCTAAATAGAGAGTGAGTGGACTTGATACTCCATAATTGTAATTTTTCACTAGAAATTGGAAAGTATTGTTGGATTTGCATCCAATTGCTGAATTTGGTAATAGGGTGATTTGGTAATAGGGTGGGAATGTGATCATATATATATCCCGATAGTAAATTGTGTGAATTTTTTTATACTAAAATATTTTAATTATAGTAAATAAAAATAAAATTAAAAAATTTTAATTATAATAAAAAAATTTGCATATAACATTTAATTATAATAGATTATTTTTTTTGCTCAAAATAGTAAATTATTTTTTATATGATATAATGTGTATAAAATTATAATTTTCTATTTATAAAAATATATTTATTCTATTATAAATTGATATACTATACATAATTATATTAAATAATTTAATTTCCATAAATTAATTTTATTAAACGTTTTATATTCATAAATTTGAAGAAAATAGTTATAATAAATTATTTTGTATACATAGATATTATTGTACATAAAATTACAAAATTTTAATTATAAAAATATATATTATATATCTCTTGATATATTATAGTACGATACATAAATATTATAAATTATTTAATTTAGATAAATTAATTCTATTGTATTAAAAATAATTATAGTAAATTATTTAATATCAATAAATTAAGTTGTAAATAAATTTATAAATTTCTACTTATATAAAATATTTATTGTATTTTTAGTTAATAAATTGTACATTATTATATTAAATTATTTAATTTATATAAATTAATTTTAAGATATATATAAATAATTATTTCATATAAAATTAAAATAAAGTAATTATATTAAATTATTTTATTTAAATAAATTGATATTTTTTCATATTTTTACATAAATTTTATAATTTTTAATTATATAAAATATTTATTATATATGATAAAATTGTATATAATAAGACTATTTAACTATATAATTATATTATATTAAAAATTTAATTATAATAAATTATTTATTGTAAATGTAAATAAAATAAATTGTATATAAAATTAAAAATTTTTAATTGTACAAAATATGTTTAGTATATAACTTGTTAATTGTTATATTATATAATAAATAATTATTTTAATTTATATAAATTAATTTGCAGTGATAAAATTAATATTATAAATAAAATTAAAAAGTTTTAATTATAGTAAATTATTTTTTTATAATTTAATATTATTGTATATAAATAAAATTATAATATTCTAGTTATATTATAAGTTGATTCATTTTAAATAATTATAATAAATTATTTAATCTAAATAAATTAATATTATTATATATAAAATAGATTGGGTATAAAATTTATAATTTATAATAAATATTTAATTTATATAACTTAATACTATCTTATAACTATTTAACTATAAATAATTATATTAAATTATTTTATTTACATAAATTATTAATTACTATTTATATAATTAGATAAATAAAATTAAAATGTCATAAATTAATAAATCGTTTGCAGTGAATAAATTGCAATTTATTAAAATTATACATAAAAATAATTTTTTTATAAAATTTATTAATTATATAATTTGTAAAATTATATGGACAAAAATAAATAAATTATTATAAAATTATAAAAAAAATATTATAAATTATATATATAATTTAAATATCAATTAAAATCGGACTCTTCAACCTATATCAAATTTAATTCAGATCAACATAACTCCAATCAACTCCTTAGCAAGAAATATGAATCAAATACGAATGATAAGGTTTGAATATGACGTGATGGAGTCCGATTAGACCCGGCCGAACCCGATACAACCCAGCAGGTAAGTCCCAAGACTTATAAGTTAAACCCAACAGACTAGGTCCAACCCGACCCAGGGTCCAGGGTCTTCTGCAACCCCCAACCATTATTCGGCATATTTACCAATTTACTATAGTATATTTACTAAAACTTGTAGTAGTTATTTGGTACCCTTTTATGACTATTTCATTTAAAATTTCTCAATCCAAACATACATCTAATAACTGATGAGATTGCTCAATTAAAACAAAAAAAAGCTAAAAGAAAAAAGGAAAAAAGTTAATTTTTATTTTGGCTGAAAACATGATCATGCAAACTTAAGAGAGCGCTCACCATTGATCAGCCATAAACATTATATATATCAGGAAAATTCCAATTGCTGCAATACCCATATCTAGAAGCTTCACGCCAATACTGTTCTTGGTTCTCAGAGTCACCATAGTCAATGCTCAATGTCCCCATATGCATGTCAAACTCAATCCATTGCCAGCAGAAAAGCAGATTGTTAAGACAGGATGATTCTGATGTGATAGGAACATGAAAAATGGTATGCTTTGTCATGCAGTAGATCATGTTCCTGCACTCCTTCGGCCCACACGAGCAACAAACCCAGCTTTGATTGGGGCAACAGATCGACCAGAACCACACTGAAGAATACAAACAGGATACCATTCACAAGTGAGAACATTAAATAGTCAAAAGGAAATATGGGAAGGCTAAGGCAGAATATGACCCAACCTTCTCACATCTGAGAAAGAAGAGACGATTCTCCTTGGAGAGTATTGTGTCCGGACTTTTGCAACCAAGGCATATAACATATTCATCTGAAAGTATAAATAGGAAGGTATCAATATCAATTAAAAAATAAAATGATACAGCCAAAGATAAAATTGTCAACATGTATTCACATCTTGCATTAAGATATATGCACTTGGCTATATTGTTTGCTTTTGGGATAATTGGTATTCAAAATTATTAGTAATGTATATGTACTTGATCAAGCATTAGAGGAACAAAAACAGTTGAAAGCATGAGTTTCAAAGCAAGAAAAGCATAATAAAGATTCTAATATAATATCCATTTCCACTGCCAAAATAAAATTAAAATTTAGGATAATCAAACTATATCCCCCACCCCACCATGAAATCTAAACAAGGACTCCAATTATAATCTAACCAGTGTACAAAATTGCTTACATGTTAAATGCATCAGTATGGTTTCATTGAACTCAATTGCCACATTACCACCTACCACAAAATAATACTTTGAAACAAATTTAAATCAAAAGTTACTCACTGATATATCGTCGCAGAATTCCTTCAAAATTCTTTGGAGCAAATCTCCCTTTGACAACTAAACGCTGCTGTCCATCAAGTGATCCACTGGTTCCCAATTCCGCAAGCAAGAAAGCTTGGACATGGTCTGGTTGTCGATGCATCCTAACGTTGATTTTAAAAATGCGAGGACATATCATCATTAAAAGCATATTTAAAAACTTATACTGTGAGAAATAGGTGCACATGTCCATATGTGCTAGCTCAGCACAAGTGCATGACATAAACACAAAACTAAAGACACATTTAGTATTAGAGTACAATCAGAGAGTTCACTCACGTCTTGCAAAGATCCATGAAATTCACAAACACTGTTTTCTTGGTGCCCTCACGGAGTACCTGTGGAGGCCTCATAACAGTTCTACGTCTATCACCAGCAAGCTCTGGATTATTCTCCCTAAGAATGTTGAACACCCTACCAAGTAGCTGTAGAAAATCAACAACAGAAATTTAGTAGATCCTCAATAATATAAGGAAATATGAGCCAAAAATAAGAAGAAAATAAAGGGTAATACACTAATTTGAAACAATAATATGATTCTATTTTAACTGAGATATAAGGTTTTGTTTGGAAGCAAAGAGTGGAAGGAATTGGATGAGAATAAGTTAGGTTAATGAGTGTGTGTAGTTAGAAAAAGGGAGTAGAATTCTCTTGATAAATCTTCTTTATAATCTAATGGAATGATCATTCTTTCAAAATAATTATGTAATGGTCATTCCATCAAACTATGACGAAGATTTATTAAAAGGAATAAAATCCGCTCATTTTGGAGATAATAATAATAAGTTAAAGAGAAATACACTAATATGAAAAAATAACATAACTTGTTTTATTTTAAATGGGATATAGGGTACTGTTTGGTAGCTAAGAATGGAAGGAATGGAATGAAAATGAGATTCAAGAGCATTTGAATTAAAATAAAAAGTTTGAGATTCAAGAGCATTTGAATTAAAAAAAATGTTTAGATTCCTCTCAATCAATCTTCTTAATAATTTGATAGAATGAGCATTCCTTCAAAATAATTAGGTAATGCCCATTTGATAAAAAACTGTGATGATGATTTATTGAAAGGAATCAACTCTGCTCATTTTTGTGATTTAACCAACTAAAACACTATTTAATTTCTTTCTCGTTTCATTTCTTCTATTCCTATCTATCAAACTGGACCTAAGAGCACAATATTGTCCATAAAACACCAAGAATACAGACCTCCTCATATTGGTAATCACGGTCACTTCCTTCCCAAGGATAAGCTTGCAATGGGAAAGTTCCATTCACATCCTCATCCTCACCAGCATTATCTATGTGGCAGAATAAATAAGTTGCCATACTGGCTGATTAATTACAGAAAGTGCATAATAATGTTCCTTACCAGCCAAATCCTCCCATGGATCCTGGTTCTCATCATTCAGTACAACCTCCACCTACAAAAGCAAGCAAAAAATTCAAGAACCCTCTGCAAATTTTCTTACAATAAATGCATTCGACTTTAACAGATAGAAAGAATGAGACAATTCCCACAGCCAAACTTACCTGTTTCTTTTTCTTCTTCTTTAAACCGGTAAAAGTATTGTCCAGACCATCAGAAACTGCAAGGACAAAATATTAGTATCAGGAACAAAAGGATCTTCACATAAAAACAGCATAGAAAGCAAATGAAAAGATTACTTCAACCTGAAAGAGACTCTACTTTCTCAGAAAGTTTGTCCACAGAATCATCAGCCAGGTCTGACATGACATTCTTCTTTTTCTTCTTCTTCTTAGCCGGATCAAATGGTGCAAGCTAAGTACATGGAACAAATTAGTTAAGTTGAATAATGCAATGCTTGGAAAATGTTGATCTAACAGATGCAGCAAAAAAGCATATGGTCAATCCAGGGGTGAACAGAATTTTGCAGGAAAATGTGGAGATGAGTATGGAAACTAGGAGACAGAAGAATGAGATTTGGAAAATTCTAAAATCAAACATGGATGTACAATTATGTCCATTTAAATGTATTTCCCAACATATTATATCTTACTATGGGCCATAGTAGGAAAATTGAAGTCTGTCAGCAATAAGAAAGTGTAAGCTTACCTCTGGTACCTCACCCTTTATATCATGGAATGTCTCTTCTGCCATACTGTAGAAAAATGAGATATCTCATATGAGAAATCATGTACTCACATCCTCGTATCAAGCTCTTATCATAACTCCATATAAGTCCCTAAGTAGAGGTTGCGTAGTTTTTTTAAGAAAATAATTTAGTTGGGGGAGGGGGAGGGGGAGGGGGCAATGTATCCTTCAAATTCATACAATTTTGTACCGCACGCGATGCACATGTTTCTTGAATAACCACACTGGTTTCAATAAGAACATCCATCAGGAGACAAATTAAACCAGTTCAAAACATCTATAGCAGACGAGTTACGATACTAAAAGGAGAAGCCTGTGCGGATATGAATGAAACAACAATCAGCTGCTGCACAAGGTTATTAGGCAACAGATTCAAATGGGTAGTAATTAGCTTTACGATCTACAAAGACAAAACACCTAGAACTAGATTGAGTAAAAGACGAATATCTACGGTAGACGAAATTTTGGAGAATTTAAAATACTACCTTGCTTACTTCAATCCGGAGATCAAAAAAGCAAAAGGTGCTTAGCAGAGATGACAGATCGGGGAAGATAAATAGGAAAGGGACGGATAAGCAGATACAATGTTACAGCGACATACTAGAGAAACGAAGATGTAGGGTTTCACATTTCTCAGCAATGGTTGATTTTTGTTATTATTTTTAAATTTAATTATCTAATGAGAGATTCCCTCATTTTTAAAGATTAAAAACTTATTTTAATTTCCAACAAAAAAAAGTTATTTTAAAATTTTAATAATACTTTTTATGCATAACCTAATTATAATTTTGGTGTAATATCTAAACTAGATAACTTAAATAACAATTTATATATACAATTTTATATTACATTGTGAAGCATACTTATTATAATGGACCGGCGAGAAAATGATCAACCAGTTATATAAGTTGAATTACCTATTTGATAAAAAATCATAATTATAAATCTTTAAAATAACAAACTCAAATTCATTCAATAATATATTACGCATGGAATAGGACATGTTGGCCCTCGAGTATCCAGGTCTCACCCAACACAACACTGGTGTGGTTTAAAACTAAACTCCATTTTTCGTGTGTCGTTATAACCATCTTGCGATCTATATTCTACCATAGTAAAGTACACAATACTATATAATAGATAGGTTGTGTTATATTACGCCTAAGTAATGATAACTACTCATATTTACTTCATAATTACTGAAATCATATAAGATATTATAATAAAAAATGTAGATTTAACTGTAAAATTATTATTTTTAATTATTTAATAAGCTCAATATATTTATAATTTTTTTGTCAAAAATAAAATATATTATAAATAAACATAAAATTTGTGTACAATTATCCAGTATTATATCTCAGTTAGCTGAGTATAGAAGTCGAGTTATTAATTCGAATAAGTAATCATGGTCCTTTATTCTGAAGTAGAGTGGCAAACCACTGAGTGGGTCCTCCTCCACAGGGAGTACCTTTTTCACAATACCAGCCAAGATTGTTTACCGTAGTAGATCGAGATGAGTTCGTGACTGTAAATTTTAAAAATTACATTTAATTTTTATGGTATATAAAATTTTTATCCATATTTATATAAATTTCTAATTTTTAAGTTTAGCGTTAATATTTTAAACAAAAATTTTATTAATGTTATTTTCGACTTTTCAATTATTTTAAAAAAATTATTTTAATTTTTTTTTAAAAGCATGAACTTTAATAATACTAAAAATTGTGACATATGTACTCAAACTCTCATGTTTAAAACCAAAGAGAATTCACCCTATTCACTTGATTTTAACAAATTATGTATTTTCATTCAAGTAAAATTAAAAACATATAACAAGTTTGAACAAAATATACAAATTTTAGTAGAAAATTAAAACTTTAGTAAGTTTAATATATTTATAAACATTTTATCAGAAATTAAGTATCCAAAAAGCAAGCAAAACTCTCATATATATTTATTGAGTACTGTATCTTAGTTGTGTGCGTATAAGACTCGAGGTTGCTACGAATCTCTGTACTCATTTTACAATTCTTAAAACAGTTAGGTGAGTTAGTGAAATTAAAACTTAGTTAATAAATTTATCGACGTCAAATCATTACATAGCTTACAACACGATTTCTACTTACTCTTTTATTAGTGGTATTCACTAATATTATTTTTACTACTTTCTTTATTTCGTAGGTATTTTATCATGTATTCACAACTACGAGAATTCATTTTACTATTCAACAATGGTATATATTTGATTTATAAATAAAATTATTAGAGTTATTTACACATGAACTCAATATGTGAGTGGTACGTGCGTCAATTGCACTATCATGAAACATCTCGAGATTACCGTCCCACTCACACAAATATTAATAATTTGTCATCTGACATCACTCATCATTTGATCCTGCTTGGTCCATTGCTTGAAGCACAAGTGATGATTAAGTTCGTGGAAAGATCTAGAATTTATCTCTCTTCAATTAAATCCTCACTTTCAATCCTCCCTATACACTCAACATCACATTTATACTAGGTGGCATGTTAGCATCATAATACGTCCGCCCAATCATAACACACATATGCTCACACAATAAAATAATCATACTTATTTGTGTGTACAATATAGTATCTAATCGACTCCATTACTCGTGTTCTTTAATATGCATTCAACATTATAACACGCAATAGTTTTCTTAAATTCTTAGGGCACGGGCTATCCGACCAACCCCAATCACTTGATATTCTTATATGGGAAATCATATCATGCATATCCTTATTTGAATTCCATGGTTAAGGACTTGAATCAACTCTTTTGTTACTGGTCACTTAACAAAACTCGTAAAAACTAGTTCCATTTCTATATTTAAAGAAAATCATGATCTTTTCATATATTCTCATTTATGGTTCATATTGCCATTCATGTGAAATCATACTCAACATTTTTGTGTTACACTTGTGAAATTTATCATGCTCTTATTATTATTATTAATTAAAAATATTGTGGAACCCATCCCCTCGGATCGAGCAAACTAGGAGGAGAACCGACACTATTGTCGAAAATTAGGTCAATTTAATCAATATAAAATAGTAAAGAAGGGTTGACGTGAGAAATTGTGAAATATAAATAACAAAAAATTCACAAAAATTGTGGGAAAGAACTGGGAATTGGAATTGGGGAGAGAACCAGACTGGTTCGGGGTGAATCGAATCCGAACTGGACTGAACCAGGATGAACCATAGTGAAATGGTTTAATAATTTATTTTTCTAGTTGACTTAAAAATATCAAATTGGGAAATTGAGGCCACCATTAGATAGAAAATAAATTTAGATGAAATTAAAAAATTTTAAATTTTAGAAAATCGGTCGAATCAGGTCCGAACCAACCAATTTTCAAATTCGGGACAACGAACCCGGTCGGACCGAACATGTCAATGATCAAACAGAACAACGAATTGGATCGTTTAACGGTCCAACCGGTCAACAAACCAGACTTGTCACACTGGGTTTTTAATAACCCAAAATTTCAATCAAAATTTTTTCTAGAATTGTATTATAATTTTAAAATTCAATTGATATAATTGAAATAAATAAAATGAAAGGTGTTTTTTTGACCGAAATAAATAAGAATGGATAGAATAAATACCTAGTAAATTCTTTTAGGTGAAAATAATGAGATAATTATGTGAATTTGGTTTAATACGAAACTATTAGAACTTTGTAGTATTAGTCTTATGCCCCTACCATAAATACCCATAAATTAATAACTACATTTAATTATTGAAATTAATACCCACATATTAATACCTATATTCAATTGTTGGAATTAATACCCATCAATTTCCCAATTTAATGAGAATAATGATAACATTAATAAATTTTTCCCATTTAATAAACAATTTTACACCTGAAAACTTAGAAGGAGAGGTCGGACTCTTTAGACTTCGGGAAAGTCAGTTATCTCATAGCAATCTCCATTCGATCCTAGAATCGCCGACATAATCAAATAGTGCAGCAGCCTCGACAGACAGAAGCTGCCCTATTTTGGCGTAGCTAAAATTGGTCGAATTCAAACCTCCTGCACCAAAACCAAGCTATTCCAACATCCTCACAACCATCATACGACCTCAACGAAGATGAAAGATCAATAGTAGAAATTCTTGATCATAGAAGGTACCATAGGAATAGAGCTACCTTTTCCGATAGAAAGCTCGAACCGTCGCACCTCCGACGGGACAAGTGTGATCGAAACGCCAGCAAGTGATGTGAAATTCATGAGGAAAAACTATTTATCGGTTGTAAGTAGATCATACCTGGTTGGTATGATGAAACTTTCTAGAAGGAAGTGGAAAACACATTTGCCTATTATAAGTGGAGATGTCCTTATACCTGGTTGGTATGATGGATAGTTAAACATTTTATTTTATCGGAAGTGCTCCCCTTAATTGTGTGCCACTGCTTAAAATTTTTGGGAGACCTTCTTGACAGGAGCTCGAATAGCTTATATAGGCTAGAGGCCTCAATTTTGGAACTTGGGGGCTAATATGCCCGATTTTGAAAATCCCAAACAGTGGGCCCTAGGCTAGTTGGCACGAGCAGGAGCTCGTAAACAAACATGATTCTAAGCCATGAAAACTTAAGTAAACGAATTGTTTGGCCATGGTACCGAGACAGGATCGATATACTCGATAGACTGGCAACAGTGCGACATGACAGGTCAACGGACCAGTCGAGACAAATGGTTGTAGGTCGAGTTGAGGGTCGGGGCCATTGGACCAGTGGCACCAAAGATTAAATAGATTTTGAGGAAAACTTTGTTTGTGCATGCACTTGAGGTTCGAGACCATTAAGACCCCAAAGAGGGGTAGTGATGCGTTCTAAGGGCTACTGGATGACATGGTGGAGATAAGGGAAAGAGAAGCTACTGAGTATGTGTTTCTCATTATACTAGTTAGTCACGGAGTTCTGTGTTTGTACTCCACGGAGTTTCTATGTTTGGACTCCACGAAGCTACTATGTTTGGGGCTTCCTGAAGCTTCTGTGTTTGAGCTTCATGCGTACGAGACCAGGGTAAGGTCTCCATCCTCATATGGACACAGAGAATTTTTGGGTGTGAGGGTTGAACATCTGAGATGTTCACGGAGGCTCCGGGTAGAAGTCAGAGACTTTTATCAGGGTGGATGGTAAAAACGCTCTGATCCACAAGCGGGTGCAGTTGACATAACCTCATCTCGCAAATGTGTGTACCTTCTTGATGAAGGGCGTGTGTTGTTTGTGAAACGCACCTAATACAGAAATGGGAAAAAGGTTAAGAAAACCTTGGAAAAATAAATGGTAAATATTGGAAAAATGTTTTGGAAAAAGAAATTGAAATTTAGAAAACTTTTTTTAAAAGAAAATATTAACCTTGGCATGGGTTGGATAAAGTTATTTTTAAAACTCACTCCTAACACCCGTTCACTGAGTTGTAAAACTCACTTCTCCCTTTTATTGCTTTTAATTAACCAAGGGAAAAACCAAACTTAAAGACCTCCCTGTATGGGAACTATAAAGATCGGTATGTCCTTTTTTCAGTTTTGTATAATGTTATTCCAAGAAATACAGGAAAAAGAACGTCTTACTCCTCGCATTTTATAAAAGAGCGAAATCCTTCATGAACCAAAGGGAGTGGCGGGTTACTCACGGGGATCTGACCAAACTGGGTCGAGGCATGACAACTTGAGTGGTATCAGAGCTTGTTTCCTCGAATACATTATCAATATTATATAACATAGTAACTAAGAGAAAGTTTTAAAATTTTCAGATGGCTCCCAAGAGAGGAACCAAGAAAACTAGGAATGATATCGCCAACATTACCCAACAATCTGTTCCGGTAGGAAGACCACCCTAAAAACTCTCCAATGCCTGAGGTGTAGTAGAAAGTTATTAAAAATGAAACCACATAAGTGCATAAAAAAGGTAAAAAGTAGAGACTAGTGTTGCCTGAGTTTTGGCGATAAACTCCTAAAAAGGTGGGGAGTAGTTGTCACACTGTGTTTTTAGTAACCCGAAATTTCGGTCAATTTTTTTTTTAGGAATTGTATTATAAATTTAAAATTCAATTGATATAATTGGAATAAATAAAATAAAAACTGTTGTTTTGACCAAAATAAATAACTCGATGGAATGGATAGAATAAATGCCTAGTAAATTTGTTTAGGTAAAAATAATAAGATAATTATGTGAATTTGGTTTAATACAAAACTATTAGCACTTTATAGTGTTATTCTTACACCCTACCATAAATACCCATAAATTAATACCTACATTCAATTATTAGAATTAATACCCATAAATTAATAACTACATTTAATTATTGGAATTAAAACCCATATATTATTACCTACATTCAATTATTTGAATTAATACTCATAAATACCCATCAATTTCCCAATTTAATTAGAATAATGACAACATTAATACCATAATGTAGTAATAAATCTTCCTCATTTAATAAACAATTTTACACCTATAAGCTCATCCCCATTCATCCACCTAACACTTGAAAACTCCTCTCTCTCCCTAATGCTCCATTTTCCGGTGACGTTCGAACTAGAGCTCCGACTTGGGCATTTTTCTCAACCTCAGAAGGAGAGGTCGGGCTCTTTAGACTTCGGGGAATTCAACTATCTCATAGCAACCTACATTCGATTTGAGGACCGCCGAAGAAGCGCCGACATAATCAAATAGAGAATCAGCTCTGACATACCGAAGCTGCCCTGTTTTGGCCTAGCTAAAATTTGTCGAATTCAGCCCTCCTCTACCCAAACTAATCTCTTCCAACATCCCCACAACCCTCATACGATCTCAACGAAGCTGAAAGGTCAATAGTAGGAATTCTTGATCCTAGACGGTACTTTAGGAAGAGAGCTACCTTTCCTAATAGAAAGCTCGGACCGTTGCACCATTGACGGGACAAGTGTTATCGGAACGCCAGCAAGAGAAAGCTCGTGTCAACTAGGAAAACCAATTGAGGACAAACACGTCACGGTTAACGGGAGAGTGGGCTAATTTACAATTCATACCTGGTTGGGATGATGAGCACTTTTTCTAAATTGAAAGCCATCGTGGGTGAGATTTTTATATCATATCCGGTTGGGATGATAAGCACCTCGAAAATAAAAACCCATTGCTAAGTGATATTTTAATTATCACACCTGAGAGAAGTGATGTAAAATTCATGCTGAAAAACTATTTATCAGTTGTAACTAGATCATACCTAGTTGGTATGATGAAACTTTCTAGAAGGAAGTGGAAAACTCGCTTGTCGATTATAAGTGGAGATGTCCTTATACCTGGTTGGTATGATGGACAGTTAAAAATTTTATTTTATCAAAAGTGCTCTCCCTTGATTGTGTGCCACTGCTTAAAATGTTTGGGAGACCTTCTTGACAGGAGTTCGAATAGCTCATATAGGTTAGAGGCCTCAATTTTAGAACTTAGGGGCTAATATGCCCTATTTTGAAAATCCCGATTAGTGAGCCCTAGGCTAGTTGGCACGGGCAGGATCTCGTAAACAAACATGATTCTAAGCCATGAAGACTTAAGTAAATGAATTGTTTGGCCATGTTATCGAGACATGATTGACATACTCGATAGACTGACAATAGTACGACATGATAGGTCGACGGACCAATTGAGACAAATGGCTACAAGTCAAGTTGAGGGTTGGGGCCATTGAACTAGTGGTACCAAAGATTAAATGGATTTTGATGAAAACTTTGTTTGTGTATGCACTTGAGGTTTGGGACCATTAAGACCCCCAAGAGGGGTAGTGATGCGTCCTAAGGGCTACTGGATGACATGGTGGCAATAAGGGAAAGAGAAGCTACTGAGTTTGTGTTTCTTGTTATACTAGTTAGTCACAGAGTTCTGTGTTTGTACTCCACGGAGTTTCTGTGTTTGGACTCCATGAAGCTACTGTGTTTGGGGCTTCCTGAAGCTTCTGTGTTTGAGCTTCATGCGCACGAGACCAGGGTAAGGTCTCCGTCCTCATATGGACATATGGTATTTTTGGGTCTGAGATTGAACATATGAGATGTACACGGAGGCTCCGAGTAGAAGTCAGGGACTTCTATCAGGGTGGATGGTAAAGACACTCTGATCCACAAGTGGGTGCAGTCGGCATAACCGCATCTCGTGAATGTGTGTACCCTTCCTGATGAAGGGCGTGTGTTGTTTGTGAAACACACCTAATATAGAAATGGGAAAATGGTTAAGAAAATCTTGGAAAAAGAAATGGTAAACATTGGAAAAAGGTTTTGGAAAAAGAAATTGAAATTTAGGAAACTTTTTTTAAAAGAAAATATTACCCTTGGCATGGGTTGGAAAAAGTTGTTTTTAAAACTCACTCACAACACCCGTTCACTGAGTTGTAAAACTCACCCCCTCCCTTTTATCCCTTTTAGGTAACCAAGGGAAAAACCAAACTTAAAGACCTCCTTGTATGGGAACTATAAAGACATGTATGTCTTTTTTTCAGTTTTGTATAATGTTATTCTAGGAAATACAGGAAAAAGAACGTCTTACTCCTCATGTTTTATAAAAGAGCGAAACCCTTCATGAACGAAAGAGAGTGGCAGGTTGTTCACGGGGATCTAACCAAACCGGGTTGGGGCGTGACAACTTGAGTGGTATCAGAGTCTGTTTCCTCGAATAAATTATCAAGATTATATAACATAGTAATTAAGAGAAAGTTTTAAAATTTTCAGATGGCTCCCAAGAGAGGAACCAAGAAAACTATGACTAATGTCACCAACATTACCCAACAATCTGTTCCCGTAGGAAGACCACCCTAAAAGCTCTCCAATGCCTGAGGTGTAGTAGAAAGTTATTGAAAATGAAACCACATAAGTGCACAAAAAAAGGTAAGAAGTAGAGACTAGTTGTCACGCCCCGACCTGGTTTGGTTGGATCCCCATGATCAACCCGCCACTCTCCCGATTTATTAAAGGGTTTCCACTTTTTATAAACCGTAAAGAGTAAGGCATCCTTTAAACCGGCACCATTTCCTGGAATAGCATAATCAAAACTGCATGAAATTTTAAACTTTACATACATGTCTTACAAGCATCTTAGTTGAGGGTCTTTAAGGGTAGGTTTTTCGAGATTTCCTGAAAGGGATATAGGGAAGGGGGTGAGTACAACTACTCAGTGAATGGGATTTAAAGCTTTTGACTTTTATGAAAAAAAAACATTTATATGGAGTGTGCTAGACTCCTTTCTTTTCAAAATCCTTGGGGTCCTGAGAGGATTTTTAAGAGTTTTGGGACTCAATTTGGGGAAAACTAACAATTGGGGCCTAAAGTAAAAGGAAAAAAAACTTTAGGGTCCAATTTTTAAATATTGGAAATGTAATGAATTTAGTCATTCAAACTGAATGAGGTGATCGAGCCAAATGATAATGAACAACGATGTTTATTTCGTGTAGGAACACAAGTCATCGGGAATGCCAGCTGAAGTTAAACTTGCTAGGGATGAAAATTGACTAAGTGGAATTTTACTGCACGATCGGGTGAGTGGGATTTTTTTATCATACCCGGTTGGGATGATAAGTAACTCAAAAATGAATATCCAGTATTTAGTGGTATTTTAAAAATGTCACAACTTAGAGGAGTGACGTGAAAATGACATGAAAAAAATATTTACCGATTATAAGTAGATCATACCTAGTTGGTATGATGAAACTTCCTTAGATGAAGTGGAAAACTCATTCATCGATTATGAGCGGAGATATCCTCATACCCAGTTGGTATGATGGATAGTTGAAAATATGTTTTGTTGGAAGTGCTCTCCCCTGACTATGTGTCACTGCTTAAACAATTTGGGAGACCTTCTTGATGAGAGCTTAATAGCTCTAATAGGTAGAAGGTATGCTTAAATTCTATTAAGCTTACATTTTATTTGATATATGTTTTTCCAGGGAACAAGGTCGAAAATATGCTTGGCTCCTCTCGGGTTAAAGAAGGGGGAAACTCTTCTTGAACCAAGAGAGCAGCAGATTGTTCAGGGGGATCTAACCAAACAAGGTCGGGGTGTGACAACTAGAGTGGTATCAGAGCCTAGTTCCCTTGAAACATTATCAATATTATGCCTTGATATTAACCTAACTCTAAACTATCGAGTAGGAAGGAGTCCCTAGAAAATTCACGGTGAAATCTAGTCCTCCACCCATGACCTTGAAAAAGACATCCAACCTAAGGGAGGAAGCCATACAAAGGTTTCTAAAGGGTGAGAAAAGGGTGCCCAAGGACATGGTGGAAGACTATCTGAAACTAGTAGGAGCCTTATTGGAACTGAAAGGCATTATATACCCTCCTCCTAGACAAGAGGAACCAACATCACCTCCTAGAAGTCCAACACCTCCTCCTCTTGTCCCAAAACAACCAGAAGGGAATCCCACCAAGAAAGAGGCTTGGGATAACTATTGGGATGTGTATGCGACCTTCATGAAGGTACACCAAGTACCTCCACCCACTCAACCTAGCTTTAATCCCTCGCTGTCACGCCCCAACCCGGTTTGGTCGGATCCCCGTGAACAACCCGCCACTCTCCCAGTTTATTAAAGGGTTTCCCCTTATTATAATCCGTAAAGAGTAAGGCGTCCTTTAAACCTGCATTATTTCCTGGAATAGCATAATCAAAACTGCATGAAATTGTAAACTATACATACCTGTCTTACAGGCATCTCAGTTGATGGCCTTTCAAGGTAGGCTTTTCGGGATTTCCTGAAAGGGATACAAGGGAGGGGGTGAGTACAACTACTCAGTGAATGGGTTTTCAAAGGTCTATTTTTAACTTTTAAGAAAAACATTTATATGGAGTGTGCCAGACTCCTTTCTTTTAAAAAAAATTCCCTTCATTTAAAATTTTGGGTTTTTCTATTATTTCTTAGTTACCACAATGTTTCATCACCCAACACACATCCTTCATCATGAAGGTTACACACATTCGCAAGTCAGTATCACTACTGAACCCGCTAGTGGCTTCGGAGCGACTTTTCCTGCCACCCGGATAGAATTACGACCACTTCTACCCTAGGAATGAGTGGATGTATGTGACATCTGACCCACAATCTCGAAATCACTTCTTTGTGTCCGTATGAGGACAGAGACCTCATCCTGTCCCCACCCCAGTCTTATGCGCTTGGTGCTACTTCAGATTTCGCACATACACCTGGAACGACGAACTGCCCTTATAGCCACCAAGTCGTCCAGTGCCCTTAGGACGCATCACTACCCCTCATGGGCGTCTTGATGATCCCGTACTCACAGTGCATGCACAAACAATGTTTTCTTATCAAGCCATGTAATATGTGGTGCCACTAGTCTAATGGCCCCGACTCTTAACTCAACCCACAGTTGTTTGTCTTGACTGGTCCGTCGACCTGTCATGTCGCGCTATTGCTAGTTGACTGAGCATGTCAGTCTTATCTTGGTACCATGGCCAAACAATTCACTTTATTAAGTTTTATGGCACATATATCATGTTCATTTACGAGCTACTGCTTGTGCCAACTGGCCTTGGGCCCACTGTACGAGATTTTCAAAAATCTGGGCAATCTAGCCCTCAAGTTCCAAAACTGAGGCCCCCGGCCTATAAGAGCTATTCGAGCTCCCGTCAAGAAGGTCTCCAAAATAATTTAAGCATTGGCACACAGTCAGGAAAGAACAGTTCCGACAAAAATAGGTTTTTACTGTTTATTATATCGACTGGCATAAGGACATCTCTGTTCATAACCGATGAACGGGTTTTCAACTTCATTCGAGGAAGTCTCATCATACCAACCAGGTATGATCTACTTACAACCGGTAAGTAGTTTTTTCGCATAATTTTCACATCACTTTCTCTAAGTGGTGATGATTAAAATACCACTAAATAGTGGGTTTTTATACCGAGTTATTTATCACCCCCAACCGGGTATGATATAAAATTTCTACCCATAACCGGTAAGTGGTTTTTATCTTTAATTTGTGCTCATCATCCCAACCGGGTATGATGTTAGTAAACCCACTCACCCGTTAATGCTGTGAATTCCACTAGATTGGTTCTTTGTATTCACGCGAACTTGTCCTTGCTGGCGTTCGCGTTCCTACACGATATGAACAACCTTGTTCATTATTACTCGGCATAACAGCCTTTATTCATTTCCAATGAATGAGAAAACCCAAACTTTTAGTTATTTGCAATTAGGTCCCTAAAGTTATTTCTCTTTAACTTTAAGTCCCTAATTTCGGTTTTTCCTCAAATTGAGTCCCATAACTTTTAAAATTTATCTTGGAACCTCAATTTATTCAAGAAACGCTAGTAAACGCAAGTAAATTCTAAGAAATGCTAAAAACCCTTAAAAATGTAAGATACCCTAAGTAATCCTGAGAAATGCAAAGTTCCCATAGGGAACCCTAAGAAACTCTAAAAAAACTCTAAGAAATCCTTTAGAACCATATGAAACGCTATAAAACCCTAAGAAATGCTAAGAAATCCGAACAAACACTAAGAAACTTTATAAAAAACTAAGAAATGCTGAAAAATCCGAATAAACACTAAGAAACGCTATAAAAAACTAAGAAATGCTGAGAGACCCGAAAAAATGCTAAGAAACTATAAGAAACACTAATTAACACTAAGAAACCCTAAAAACATTAAGAAACACCAAGAAACGCTAAAACAATGCTAAGATTCAATAAGAAACCCTATAAAATGCTAAGAAACCCTATAAAATCTTAATAAACCCTATAAAATCTTAATAAACGCTAAGAAAACCTAAGAAATATTAAAAAATTATAAGTAATGCTAACAAATCCTAAGAAACGCTAATAAACCCTAAGAAACAATAAGAAACGCTTGAAAACCCTGGTAAACGTTAAGAAACGCTAAAAAAACCTAAGAAATGCTAAGAAACCCTAAGTAATCTTGAGAAACACTAAGAATCCTTAAGGAACCCTAAGAAACTCTAAGAAAACCATTTAAAACCTTAATAAATGCTAAGAAACCCAATAAAACCCTAAGAAATGCTAAGAAACTATAAAAAAAAATGCTAAGTAACGCTCAAAAACCTTAAAAACACTAAGAAACCCCAAGAAAACGCTAAAAAATGCTAAGAATTTCTAAAAAACCCTATGAAACGCTAAAAAATGCTAAGAATCGGTAAGAAACACTAATAAACTCTAATAAATCCTAAGAAACTCAAATAAACTCTAAGAAACACTGAAAAACTCTAAGAAACCCTATAAAACCCTAAGAAATGCTAAGAAACTATAAGAAACCAAAAAAACTACTAAGAAACCCCAGGAAAACACTAAAAAATGCTAAGAAACCGTAAGAAACGCTAGTAAATTCTAAAAACGCTAGAAAATCCTAGTAAATGCTAAGAAACGCTAAAAACCCTAAGAAATGCTAAGAAACCCTAAGTAATCTTGAGAAACGCTAAGAACACTTAAGGAACCCCAAGAAACGCTAAGAAACCCAATAAAACCCTAAAAAATACTAAGAAACCCGAAGAAATGCTAAGAAACTATAAGAAACGCTAATAAACACTAAAAACACTAAGAAATCCTATGACACCCTAAGAAACGCTTTTAAACCCTAAGAAACGCTAGAAAACCCTAGTAAACGTTACGAAATGCTAAAAAAACAAGAAACCTAAGAAACTCCAAGAAACTCTAAGAAAACCATTTAAAACCCTAAGAAACGCTAAGAAACCCTATAAAACCCTAAGAAATGCTAAGTAACTATAAGAAACCCTAAAAACACTAAAAACCCCTAAGAAACGCTAAAAAATGCTATGAATCACAAAGAAACCCTATGAAACGCTAAAAAAATGCTAAGAATCGCTAAGACGCTAATAAACTCTAATAAATCCTAAGAAACCCTAAGAAATGCTAAGAAACTCTAAGAAACCCTATAAAACTCTTAGAAATGCTAAGAAACAATAAGAAACCCAAAAAAACACTATGAAACCCCAAGAAACACTAAAAATGCTATGAAACGGGAAGAAACCCTAAAAATGCTAATAAACCAAAGGGAACTCTTAGAAACAGTATGAAACGCAAGGAAATGTTAAGAAACGCTAAGAAATGCAAAAAACAAATGCTAAGAAATCGTAGGAAACACAAAGAAACCCTATAAAACCCTAAGAAACCCTAGCAAACCCTTAGAAATGCTAAGAAACTATAAGAAATGCTAATTAACACCAAGAAATCCTAAAAATATTAAGAAACATAAGAAATGCTAAAAAATGCTAAGAATCAATAAGAAACTCTAAAAAACGATAATAAATTCTAAGAAACCCTAAAAAATGCTAAGAAACGATAATAAACCCTACTAAATCCTAAGAAACTCTAAGAAATGCTAATAAAACCCTTAGAAATGCTAAAAAAAAATGCTACAAATCGCTAAGAAACCCTAATAAACCCTAGGAAACCCTTAGAAATGCTAAAAAATGCTAAAAATCACTAAGAAACCCTAATAAACACTAATAAACCCAAATAAACCCTAGGAAACCCTTTAGAAACGGTATGAAATGCTACGAAATGCTAAGAAATGGTAAAAAAAATGCTAAGAACTCGTAGAAACGCTAAGAAACCGTAAAAACCACAAATAAACCCAATAAAACCCTAAGAAATGCTAACAAACCCTTAGAAATGCTAAGAAACTATAAGAAACGCTAAGAAACCCTAAAAAATATTAAAAAACCTAAAACCCTAAAAAATGATAAGAAATGCTAAGAAACACTATAAAACTCTAAGAAATGCTAATAAACCCTATGAAACGGTAAGAAACGCTAGGAAACCCTACTAAACGCTAAGAAATGCTAAAAAAACCCTAAGAAACTCTAAGCAAGCCTAAAAAATCCAGAGAAATGCTAAGAACCCTTTAGGAACCCTAAGAAACTCCATGAAAGCCTTTAAAACCCTAAGAAACACTATAAAACCTTAATAAGTGCTAAGAAACTATAAGAAACGCTAAGTAATGATAAAAAAACCCTAAAAAATACTAAGAAACGTTAAAAGATTCTAAGAATCGCTAAAAAACCCTAAAAAACGCTAATAAACCCTAGTAAACTCGTTGAAACAGTATGAAACGCTACAAAATGTTAAGAAACGCTAAAAATTGCTAAGAAACGCTAAAAAAACACTAAGAAACACTAGCAAACCCCATAAAACCCTAAGAAACCCAAAGAAACTCTAACAAACCCACAAAAAATGCTAGTAAACTATAAGAAATGCTAAGTAATACTAAAAACCCTAAAAAATATTAATAAACCCACGAAACACTAAAAAAAGGCTAAGAATCGCTAATAAACCCTAATAAATCTTAATAAACCCTAAGAAATACTAAGAAACACCAAGTAATCTTGAGAAATGATAAGAAACCTTAAGGAACCCTAAGAAACTCTAAGAAACCATTTAAAACCATAAAAACACTAAGAAACCCTATAAAACCCTAAGAAATACTAATAAACCCAAAGAAATGAGAAGAAACTATAAGAAATGCTAATTAACGCTAAGAAATCCTAAAAGCACTAATAAACCATAAGGGACGTAATTACAATTAAGGCATAATGTGAGGACCTATGCACAAATGCATGAAAGTATGAGATCTCTTATGCCAATTCTCCTGATGTGGATACTCGAACCATGTAGGGGCTAGTTGTTTAAGTACCTATGAAATGGAGCGCATCACATATTAAGATCTCACCAGGACAGCCGTGTCGTTGTTACCGGTGAGTGGGATTTTTAACGTCATACTCGATTGGGGTGATAAACACCGTTTTAAATTTTTAAAGACATTTTCCAGGAATGGTCTCCCCCTAATTGTGTGAAATGGCTTAAATGTTTTGGGGGACATTTCTAATGAAAGCTAGAATTGCTCTAGCAGGCATGAGGCCTTGGTTTTAAAAATAACAAGGCCCAAGGCCCAATTTTGAGAACTCGTGAAGTGGGTCCAAGCCCAATGAGCACGGGCTGAAGCCCGTAGACAAATTTAAGCCTACATGCTTAAAAAGATCACCATAACCAGTTGATTGTGAAATTTTAGCTATAATGTCGGAGCGAGACTAACGAACTCGTTGGCCAATAACCATGGAGCCGAAGTCGAGTCATCAAACTCGTTGGGCTAGTGGTTACAGAACTGAAGCTAGGTTGTCAAGCTAGTTGGACCAAGTAACACCAAAGAAAATGGCCTTAATTGATAAGACTTTGTTTGTTCATGCATAAGATGTGGAACCATCGATTCACCCAGTATGGAGTAGTGTTGGTTCCAAGGGCTGTTGGACGACCTAGGAAGCATAAGAGTGGTCTATCGTCCAATATGTCAAGAAGCTCTAGGAGCTTCATGTGCACAGAGATCGAGGCATGAGGAGGAAAGAGGTCTCATTCCACAAAGCGAACAAAAAGTATTGCTAGGGTTTGAAGGTCGAACAACCGATGTCCACTCAAATGCATGGTAGAGGTTCGAGACTTCTATCAGGGTGAACGGTAAAGTGCTCCAGTCTACAAGTGGAATGATTTGGGACTGTTCCTCGAACGAGTGATCCCCTTTTGATGATAAAAGGGCGTATGTTGCTTGTTGATCCTATGCTACGAATAGGACACTTCGTGAATGAAGCAAATAGATAACTAAATGGAATGATAAATAAAATGACTGAGAAATTCCAATTGGTCCTACCCTTCAATGCCCACTCATTGAGTTGTGGAACTCACTCACCCCCTATCCTTTTTTTTCCAGGAAGGAAGGACTCAACCTTGCTAGGAGACACTCTTCGCTGCTTAAGGTAAAATTCAGCACAAAGCCTTTAAATTGAGTTAGTTTTGATAATGTTTTCCCAGGAACTAAGGAGAGTTGAATTACGCTCGACTCCTGACACTAATCAGAAGGAGAACATCCTCTTGCTTCAATCAAGAGTGGTGGGTTGCTCATGGGGTTCTGACCAAACTAGGTCGGGGCGTGACAATTGTTCTATTCATTCTATGATTAAGTTTTCACCATTTGAGATTGTATATGATTTTAATCCACTGACCCCTCTAGATTTAACTCCACTTCCTGTTGGTGAGTTAGTAAATTTTGATGGAAAGAGAAAAGTAAATTTTGTGAGACAAATCATGAGAAGACAAAGATGCACAATGAAAGGCAGACTAAAGCATACGAAAATCAAGCAAACAAGGGTCGCAAAAATATTAAATTTAAACCTGGGGATTGGGTTTGGCTTCATCTGAGGAAGGAACGATTTCTAAAACAAAGGCGGTCAAAACTTCTTCCAAGAGGAGATGGACCATTTTGAGTGTTGGATCGCATCAACAATAATGCTTATAAGTTGGAGTTACCAGGTGAGTATGGTGTTAGCATAAGTTTCAATGTCACTTATTTAATGCCCTTTGATGTTGGTGATGAGAAAATCAAAGATTTGAGGACAAATCATTTTCAAGAGAGGGAGAATGATTTGAGTCCAACTAAGGGTGCTGCCAATTCACAAGGCCTAATCACAAGGTTAAGGGATAAAAGAACTAAAGAATAAATGCATGGGCTGATTGGAAAGATTGTAGAAATCCAAGCTAGAAGCCCAATAGAAGAGTACAACAACAACCCAAAAGAAGGATACAATTTGAATGGGAGATTTATTAATATTATAAATTTTCTAGAATATTGAATAAGAAAATAATATATTTCCTAGATGTCTAAGATAATATGCTAATTTTAGAATATTTATTAACTTAGACATCTCTAAATAAATGAATAAGAAATATATTAGCAATGTTTTCTATATGAATAATTTATGGAAGACATGTCAACCATAATATTTTATTTCATTATTTATCTAATAGCTAATATTCATAAGTACCTATAAAATGTCAACTTTAGAGCATTGTAAAGACAGATCTTTGATTTCATTAATATTGTGAGGTTTATGTCTTCTATCTCTTTTGAGAGAACTTTTGAACTTATCAGGTTTTTACTTGTAGTGTTCAAGCGATCGGACTTATCACTAGTGTTTCCTAGGAGCTCTTCTTAGAGGATTTGGTTGTGGTGTCTACATCTATTACTACCTTGTTTCTTAACCAAACAAGGTATATTCTATTATTTTTACTTGCGTTGTGAAAGTCTTGAGGTATTTTCCATATTTGGTGTAGGGTGTCGTCAATATATTAGCGGTGTTCGCCTTATCATTACTCCCACTCACCGTGATTTCTAGAACTTGTTTGTTCCTATATATTTTCCTTACTCCTGCTCTCGAAGTCCTACTTAAGCAATCTCTTGTCCCATCTACAATGTTTAGATCAAGACAAGGAGATTAGTTCATGCACCTTAGTCCACTCAAACTAGAATTCTAAATTCCTTCTAGGATTTATGGTTTCACCCCACGAGCCCGGTTTACTCGACCTACTAGTCGAGGAGTTGTCCCTTCACTAACCCTCTCTAAGGTTAGTCCATAGGGCTTAAGGTTAATAACCACTCAAAGTTAAACTTGCCTTAGTGCTTAACATTTCCTTGTTTACCACCTAGTGGCCTTATTTTTCCAATTTTACAATTTGGTCCCAAGTTGGGAAAAATTACCATTTTTCCCTTTATAAATTAAAGATTTCCCTTTTTGGACCATAGACTTTCCTAATGGGTCCCCAAGCTTCCTTGACCCCCATTCTGGTCCCCAAAGCACCTTAGAATATTTATAAGCATCATTTCTCATTATTTGTAAAATGGTTAATAAGTTGGTCAAAATTACCATATTGACCCTCTTCTTTACAACTTATCCTTCTGGGGCTCTTTTATTGTTCCATTTTTTTCATTTAGGTCCCTAGACTTTCTTTAATCTCACTCAGATCCTTGGACTTCCCAAAACTCACCTTTGGGTACACTAATTCCTTTATTTGCACTTGAGTCCTTAACTTTTCCTTTTGTTACATTTAGTTGCTTGAGCATTCCTAATACCCCAACTTAATGCCAAAACTTTACCAATCTTTCCAATTGGCACTAGAATTTTATAACTCTTAAGAAGACCCCATAGAAAACTTATTCTCAATTGGGTCCTCTAAATTTTCATTATTTATGTTTTAGTCCCCAACCTTTGCTCCCTATCAAAACCACCTCCAAAACTTTTCAAACTTAGGTGTAGGGTCCTCCTACCTTCCCCTAGGATGTCTTAAACTATGTTTGGTCGGGTTCGGCCAGAATAGTGATGATCAGACTTTAATGTTAACTAAGAGCTTAACAAGGAGGAGTCGGGTCGAGGTCGGAAACTCACTAGAGATGATACCTCAGTTGATTGCACCAGTGTAGTTTGAAAGTTGTCTCCACAAGAAGTCTCTTGCAACTTCAACCACCTCTATTGGAGGTTTGGCCCACATGAAATGCTCGTTTCACTTAGCTCTATGATTTCTTAAGAAAACTAAAAATTCTTTTATTTAATTCTACATCCACACTTACCCAAATCATGTGAGGCTAGTGGCAATCGAAAGTTGAGACCACAAGGAGTCTGCTAAATGTTTCTAAGCCATTTGGGGGCATCGAGGTTACCTAAATTTGTTCCCAAAATAGATGCTCTATTTCTGGTCAGAATGGGTCTAGTGGTGTGCTATATTGTTGGCTTTGGTAGAGGGAGAGTCAACTGTTAAGAGGGGTGGTGATGAAAATCTTTCTCTCGTGGCATTTTAGGGATACCAAGAATGCCAGAAATGGTGGTCGGAAATAGGCATATTGCTCTATGAAACAGACCTCACAAGAAATTGGACGTCCTCAAGTTTAGAGAAAATTCTTATCCAAAACTGACAAGGGGACATCCAAGCTTTATGTGGATAAATTCTAGATTTGCATAGCTATCTATCCATTGCTTCCTTATGTCATTCCATAGCTTGTAGCTCTATGAATGAATTAATTCTCCATGTGGTGGGTTTTGGAATTTCGGATGGTATTTTCTAAGTTTTTCCCGGGTCAAATGCTCACAATCGAGAAAAGAAGATTACATGTGTGTGTGTGCCTACGCGTCTGTGCACCCGACATGGCACACCGACCGGTTCGCACTGTAGTGAACCCGTTTTTGGAAAATTTATCGGTCAGATCAGTCGTTTCTTTGTCGGTTCACCCCTTTTTTGACCGATTATTAGCCCAAAAAATACCTAAAAATTCTTCATTCAATTTCCTATTAAATGGACTCAAGAACCACCCCATTCTATTTTGTTTAGCTCTCTCTAAAATTCAAGGTGTTTTATGACCTGAGTCAATCTGAACCCAGTTCGAACCGATTCTTTCCCAGGTCTGTCACGATCCTTGATTTGGGACCTCAGGATATTTTCTAAGGACCATTATGACCCCTCTCATCATCTTAAGTCTCCTTCTCAAATCCTTTTCTTAGCATGGTTTGATTCGAGTTCCCAGTTCGTGCTTACTTTCTCGGTTTAGTCTTGTTTTTTGGTTGGACTCGATTGGGTTTCCAGTTTAGGAATTCACTATGTCACAATGCAAAGGGAGAGACCCTTGTACAATAGTGAGTGAGCATTAGTAGATATTACTCGGATGTTTAGTTCAGATAATAGAACATGTCCATTGTCCACAGGTGTACCCATGATATATATGGAAGGGGAAATTGGTTTGGATGAGAGTACCCATCCAATGATCCCAGATAGTTAGTTTGGATAATACTACCCATCCAACAATTCCAAATGAGTGCCCATTATATGGAATATTGTGCAAAGGGAGAGACCCTTGCACAATAGTGAGTGGGCATCAGTTGATATTACTCGGATGTATGGTTTAGATAATAGTGCATGTCCATTGCCCATAGGTGTAGCCATGATATATATGGAGGGGGAAGTTGATTCGAATGAGAGTACCCATCCAGTAATCTCGGATAAATGGTTAGGATGATACTACCAATCCAAAGATTCCAAATAAGTGCCCATTATATGGAAGATTGTGCAAAGGGAGAGACCCTTGCACAATACTTAGTGAGCATCGTTAGATGTCACTTAGATAGATGGTTCGAATGAAAGTATCCATCTAACATTGTGTGCATAGATTAGGAGTATAACTTGTTCTAGTGCACGAATGGTAGGTTTAGTAGTGAACCCTGTAGAAAAATGTGGATGTGAATTTTGCCGAGATTAGAAAGAGTAAATGAGTTGGCGTTCGTGGACGCCACTTGGTTAGTTGGTACAGCAAAGAGTTCACATCCAAAGATAACCTAAAAGCATCTTAGGATGGCTAAGAAAACCTTAATTGTGTGTTTATAAAGGAACCACCATAGATATTGGCTCTTGGAAGATAACCCATGGTGGGGTACAAATCCTAAAATAGTTTTGAAAGTAAACTAAGAAAGAAAAGGAAAGTATATGAAAAAAAACTCAGTATAGCCATTTTGTTTGTAGAGATGACATCGAGTCATAAACGAATCGATGATCAGTTCTTGCACTCACATAGTGTTGTTCACCCCCTCCCCAACATGTTTTACGTATATCCAAGAAGAATAGAGGTTGAGAGGAAGATCCATTACATCAAGAAGCAGCTCTGACCGAAGGTGTTATCAAGGTTAAAAACCTCGAATAGAAGGGCACTAGAAATTTTCATTATGTGTATTATGCTTTCCTAAGGGTTGTAAACAATTATAACCTTATTAATGAACTTTTATGAAAATTTTTAATTTCCACTTAAAAAAATTGTACGCTTTATATTGTAAGATTTGGTCATGTTAGTATTATTTTGGTGAAAGTACCCACAATTGTAGCATCGAGAGGGCGTGAAGGGTTAATATCGGTACCCCGACCCGAGAAATCGGTTTGGGGCATGATAAGGTCACCTTCAATTTGATCGGTTCTTGACCTAATTTATTTTTCAAAAACTTACTTATTTAATTCCCTACACATTAGACTTAATAAAACCGTGGGATCTTACTACTCCGAGCCAGTTCTATCAATTTTGGTCATTTTTGGGTTGGTCCACCCTTGATTCGATCGATTCATGGTCCAATTTATTTTTTTAATTTTTTTAATAATTCCATATTAATTGTGCTTAATAATTTTTATTTTCTAACTTATATAATCACTACTAAAAAGTGTATTGTGCAAAAAAAACTAATAAAAAGTGGGACTTTTTGTGTAACATTTTAATTTTCAAAACTAGGATTTAAACCGACTTGGATCATAAGTCGATGTTGAACTAGGAATGGAAAACCAAAGACTAAGATTTGGAATCAAATTGGAATAGAAATTGGTTCAACCCATAAAATTAAACAATTGAAAAGTCCATGAATTTCTCTCCAAGAAATTTCATTGATTGAAAATCAAGGATCGGGAAAGGCACAATTGAAAATCGACTCGAATCGAGATCGAATCGACTTGGGGAACAAAATTCCTAATTTTTAACATGAATCATTTAGATTGGAAAATTGTGTTTCTTACACCCGATTAATATGGAATTGGATGTATAATTTAAAAAATAAATAAATTGGGCTAATAACCTATTTGAATTGGTGGTGAACAAGCTAACAAATGGTCAAAATCAATCTTACTAGCTTGGAGCTGTAAAACTCTCTAATTTTTATAAGGGGATATATAATTTAGAAAATAAAAGTGTTAAAGCCTATTTTATAGGAAATTGGATGAATATTTTTTAGAAAAATAAATTGTGCCAAGAATCGATCGAATTAGAGGTGAATCAGCCAAGGAAAAGCAAAAACTTGGTTGAACTAGAAAATTAAATCATCGTAAATTGGTTTGTTACAGTGCGAACTGGTTGCGTGCGTGCACAACACTCACATCATTTTCCTCGCCCAACCAGGCAATTCGAGACACAAAATCCGACCCAACTAATTTGCCCCTTCAACAAGAATAAGGATGGCCCAAAATCATAATTGAATCTAACTCTCGCATACTATTTACTATACTTTAGAAGCAGACTACAAGTTTCATTGATTGTCCACCCTTATATTGATGAATTGCTATATTACATGGGGTTTTTAGAGTGTTGAATGACACTAGTTAAATGATTAAGCAACTCATGTGCAGATGTATTAACATGTTTCTACAAGAAGAATCGGGGCTCAAGCGATTTGAATACTACTACTGTACCCGATAATGTTAGATCCATTATTGAGAATAAAAGAATTATTTTATTTTCATCTTTTTATTGTACGAATATTGTATCAGATTTAATAAATTAATGAAATAGTACTTTATTGAGCAAAAATAAAAATTTTTCCCCTTCAACCACTTTTGTGACATAAATTTCCTTGCAACAAGTGAAAATGAATTGCTTAGAGAACCCTAATTTTGATCAAATCTCATGCAATAAAAATTATTATTGAATTTATAACTTGTCCATATGCCTTCCCATATGAGGAATTGAGTCAGAAGATCAAGTTCTAAATGTCGAGAGAGAGGGAGATAGTGTATGTGTTTGGTGATCGTTTGACAACCCGAGACTTTGAGCACAAATTATCCTCCCTCATACCTCATACCACCAAGCTTAGTGTTTTTAGTGTCATTGTGTATGTCTAAAAGTTATCTTTTCATCCCCACCTTTGCACTACACCAACTACCCTCTATTAGCACTGGTGAGCCAGCATGGTAATAGAACTCGACTCGTCAAAAAGTACGGGTGTAATCCCGAGAATTTAAAAATGGGTAATACTTGATCCCTTAAAACAAGTTAGTAATGAAGAGTTGAGACCTAGTATTTAATTTATAGAAGGGTTAAGATATGATATTTATAAAATGGAATAAATCTTAGTATTAGTATTAATAAGCTAGTTTTAATGCCATTTTTAGAAATAAATTAAAAGTATATATTTTAAAATAAAAAGGTAGAGAAAATAACTCATATTCATAGTGTGATAAATTATGACCTTAATAGTTAAATTGATAATGATATTGATAGTGTGGATGGTTAATTAGCAAGTAATCCTCATAATTACTTATACAACTATGAATTGGTTTGGATAATAGTTTTGTCCAATGTTTTAAATTCGGTTTTCACTATAAATATGAAAGATTATGCTAAGTGAATATACTTACATAATATTGAGTGTGTATAAATAGATTTCACTCGTATTATTTATACGTATGATTATTCTCGTTTATTATTTTAAATTAGTTTCTGATATAAATATGAAAGAATGTGATAGGTGATAAGATACACTCTAGCACAATATCGAGTGTCCGTTAATTGATCTCACTTGAGTATTTTGGTTCAGGTGATAGTTCTCGAGCAAATTTATATGTATAACATATACAAATAACTTGTACTAAAATACCTACTGTAAATTTGTTAATAAACCCGATAAAAAATAAGAATTTAAAATTGTGTAAACTATTTTTAATTATACTAATATGGAGTTCATAAATTATCCAAATAGTGATTGTCACACTTAGTAATTGTTGTTCACCCCTCCCTTTTAACACCTTTATGAGATTACCAAGTAGAGAAACGTGAGTAAAGAGTACCTTCATAGAGCAAGTGACTTGAGATAATGTACTTGAGATTATTGATATGGGTTTGATGACAACTACTTATTTTCTTTATTTATGTGTAATCATGCACTTTAAAAATTTTACTTATAAATTTTAAATTATGATTAAAATTTGGAAGATTATACTACTAACACTCCATTCTATTGGTTCTACTCTATTGAGTTACCCAATATTAAAGTTATTATTTGAACTCGATCTAAAAAATTAGCTCGGTGTATGATATTTTGTCTTGAGTCGATTTGAATATTATTCGAATTAATTTTTAATAAAATTTTTATAATTATTATTTTATAATTAATAAGTATTTTTCGATAATAATTTTATAGGATTATTTATCACCTATATTTACTATTCAAACTAAATTATAATCTAATTTCAATTCTAAATATTAATTTGAATTTGAATTTCTAATATAAAATCGATTTACATTACAATTGAATTTAAATTTCGATTTCAAAAAATTATAATGTTCAAAGATTAGATGATTGCTCACAGTAAGTAATATCACTATTAGCAAAAATTCACATAACTTAGGAATAAAGCGAGGAGCACCGTTCCATTTAAACAATTAAGAGAACCGTTAAAACGGTGATGTATGAGTGCAACAATTCGGAATATACATTTTACCTAAAAAATGACTAATTGGACAAAATTTAAAATTAATCTCAATCAATATGATTAAAATTTATTGTTTATATTACTTTGGAGACTGATTATATGCATGATTTTTTTGCTATATAAAGGGAGTATATTTAATTTATATTATTAAAAAACTTATACAACCCAAATAAAAAATTTACATTAAGCTGTAATAGTTTACATGGGGTGAAACTTCGTGCTGGATGCATACATATAAAATGACACTCCATGTTACTAGCATCGTGCAGGAGATATCAAAAACCCTTGGTAGACGATGTAAAAGGGACTGCAAATGTTGCTCTCTCAGAAGCCACAAGGATGAATATAATATGAACCATGGTCGCTTTACTGACATTAGCACATCGCAAGGAACAAATTTTATGGAACCGGCAGAAAAAATTCTTATAAACACAAATTCTATAACAAAGTAGGATGGACAGATTTTATACTATGTAGGCTGATGGAAACTGAAAATTCATCATCAGAGGGAGCAACACAGCTAAACCCTGACATAAAAGCATAATACGCTAATGTACAAATCGGTGCATATACGTAGATGGCCCCATCGATATTCACAAAACAAAATGTGCACATTGACATGTTTTCTTGTCTTTCCAAGAGCATGAAAAAGAAGAGGCTAGTTAGAATCAAAAGAGGCACATCTTCACAATGGATCAGACGATTGCTGCTTCCAGCTTCCCAATAGTCCATTTACCTCCTCACTCTCAGATAGAGATCCTTCTGAGCATATTTTGAGAACCTTCTTGAACCCAGGAGTTGTTAAGGGTCCATCCGCCTCCTCTTTGCAGGCAAGTCTTCTGTTGGATCAGCAGCTTTCTCACCATCAAGACTTTGTTCCACCTCCATGGATTCAGTCGGTTCTCTGTGATAGCCAATAGCAGCAGCAACTATGGGAGGTTCCACGGCTTCATCTACAACTACACATGGATCCTCCTTCCACTCTTGAGCTAATTCACTTCCTTCAAGGTCAGCACCTCTATGCCGCAACTTTGCAGAACTAGGATGGAATGAACCAAGATTCTCATGTTTGGGACCCAATCTATCATGGATTTCATCATCTATAATGACAGACTCCAATGGACCAGTGAAAGTGGGAGGGGCAGAAAAATCCCCTCGCCCTGGTTCCCCTATGACTTCCACCAGAAGTGGATGACGTGCCTCAGTATTTAAATTTTCACTGGGAGTTGTATCTTCAGGTTTGTGATTATTATTTTTCAACACTGCCACCTCCGAATCTTCAGCAATACAAGCTGTATTTTCACGGGATTCCACCTCATTTTCCACCATTCCCATGAGAGAGATTTCAGATTTCCAAGTATGAATGGTTCCAACAAAACCACCATTAGTTGAGTAAGAAACCCCACTGGCTTTTTGTGAGTTTCTGCCTATTTCCTGGACATCAGTTTCTCCACAAGTTCCATAAGCCAGATAATCAAACTGAGCACTGAGTTCTGCATCATCCTGCAGAAAGCATTAGTCAAATGAATGAAGATTAGATGATATGCAAAACAGAAAAATAAGATCCAAACTGTGAAAGCATTAACCTATTCATGAATATTAACATTTAACAGTGAGTATCACCAAGACACTTGAACATCAACAAAAACTTAGACCACATAACCACCTCTGAATATTTTATTTGTCTAAGCTTCAATGCTCTCCATTATCAACAGGAAACAAACTGTGAAAGCATTATTTCATTCTTATAGATTAAAAAAATAAAAAGGCCAATGAACCATGGAGAAACATACCACAGAAAATGTCAGAGAATAACATCGAGTTGAGAGTAATACTTCCATCAAAAACTAATTTTTATATTAAAGAATTAATACCAACTTATTATTGGCCAACAAAATGCAAAAAATGTCAGAATATAACAGAGGTGTGAGTGATACCTCCATTGCTGAGGCAGCATTATCAAGTCTACAATAATGCTCATTAAATGACTGGCAGTGTCCAAGAAATACCCCCCCAGAAGATGAAGGGTTAAAAAGCTCTTTAAGAACAAAGCTTGATTCATTACTAGCACATTGAGAATTTCTCACAGAAGGGTCCACTAGCAGATCAATTTCATTTTCCTTGTTAGCTTCAGGAACTGAAAGACAAGGTATAACGGCGTTAGACATCCCAGCAAGAGTCTCCACAGTGCATCTATTCTTGACCTTTGTTTCAAGAATTTCAGGGGACAGATGTTTGTCACTGAAATTAGCAGGGAAAGTGCCCCGAGATTGCCCATCCAGAAGGCCATATATTAGTTTTTGTATGACAGTACGTTTGAGAGAGGCTTCAGAAGGTAGAAACCAGTCGGCATTGAGCTGACAACACCATGCATCATCATAAAAATTAGAAAAATTTAGCTGCATCACGTGAGTACAAACTAAGTACTTCAGCCTCATACAAACAGAAACTGAAACATCAGGAGGTCAACAATGCAGGTTATCCAAGTTCCGATCAAAACATGATTTTTGAAGATGAGCAAGTGGGAAGGAAATTAGAGACCTACGAGGCAAACACTAATGAGCAAAATTTAAAAAAAAAATGATAACAAGCTAGAGATGTTTGATACAGTAATTTTGGCCTCCAATTCGTCAACCAACCAAGGCTTGTAACATATAAGAGGTAGCATTATAGGATTAACATAAGAAATGAAACAAGCAGATAACTCACATATCTTGAGAACTTGGAAATTTTGAAAGGGTTGAAAGTAGGAGGGGCTTCTGCCAAGAATAGCTCAAGATAGTGTAGCAAAAAGAGGCCACAATCAGATAAGTTTTCCTGCTGTGGCAGCTGAAATACAAGCATGGCCGTATATTATAGCAAAAATAGACTAATTCTACAAATAGATGCAAATCAATAAATCTGCTAAAGAATACACTTATATCTGGATGCCCATAATACTTGTGAAAAATAGTTTAATTTCTGTTATTTGATTAAGTCCACTACCACTTCCAAGTGCATGTATGTTTTTTTTCATTTCTAATAGGTTTGTTTCTTTTTATATTTTTGCAAAAATGATAAATATATATTATTTATTATTATTTTATCTTGAGGTTAGAATTGGTAAAAATATAAAAGTTCATTCACTTAAAAACCAACAGTTCGAACCAAAATTGATACTAATCCAAAAGTTGGGGAATTTTTCAGCCATTTATCCAAGATAAAAAGCCAAAATCATGTTCTGGTTTTTGCATTTTAAGTCTTTGGGGTAGGATGGTTGGTGTCCTGTTACAAGAAATCATAACTTAATTTTCTGAGTGAATGAAAATTTCAGTAGAGTATATTAGAGATTTAATTTAAGAAATTCCATCAGAATCATACAATCAAATTAAGAGACTTATGTAAGACTGATACAAAATAAACAAACAAATAGAAGCTTTTACTGCTTCAAAATGCAACTGTTATCATAGAAAATGAGAAGTAAACACCTCAAGTGGGACAAATCGCAAATTGGAGAATTTTGAGGATATCCCACCAGAAGTGTCATTTCCTTTTTCTTTCCACTCCTCCCACAAATAACTGTCAGATACCATAGTGTGGAAACAATGCATAAGTGTTCAGGAAAATCAACAGTATACTTGGATTAAATCATTAACGTTTGAACTCTAGCCCTCCTCACTGTCCATATCAAAAATGAAGTTTCTGTGACATCTATTATATCTTTAAAGTGTTTAAAAGATTCCAACAAAAATTATACCAGAGAAAATAGGCTTTTCAGATTTAACACCCATATCATTCAATCAAAATTCATTAACAGAAATGATCTCCAAAATCAGTACAAGTTAATTCATTCACTTTATTAATTGTTAAATTTGATGTGGTGTGTGTTTAGTAGATTGCAAAGGTATGCATTTGTATTTTAACATAATGAATGAAGAAGTATATTAATTAAATTCTACTTATACAAAGATAATTACTCCTTGTCCCACTTGCTAACATTCATTTCAACAAGATTAAATTTTCCCTTTCCTTTCCTTTACTTCAATCAAAACAAGGATCTAGGGAATGGCATGTCTTGGCTAGAAGATTATGATAGCAAATCTAATTCTATTATCAATGAGTAATCATACATAAGAGATGCTAAAAAATAGGACGAAACGACTTGAACTTCCCAGATCATATTTTGTGCAAAATCAAACATCAAAACAAATCTCTCCGCAAACAGCAGTTCACCACAAATCCTAATGTACTTGTTTCTCTAAAAACATCTCAGAAGTATTTGCAGCTCTACATACCTCTGAACCAGATTCTTGATTCCTGTATGACTCCCTTTTAACGAATCCATGTGCAATATACATGGTACTTTAACTGCCTCAGTCACATCTTCCTCTGAAACTCCAAATAGAATATTGCATCAATATATAAAAAATTACAATCCAATTAAAATCCAAATTCATCATTTAAGAAGACCATGAAAACTGATCATATTTAATGAAAAATGGAAAAAAAATCGCCCTACACACCACTAAAATTAGCCACCTCACCAGGATGACAGATGACAATCAAACTCCAATGCAGGCTGTCAATAGCCCATATAGCATCAACATCAGCAAAAATCAATGATATAGCACTGAAAGATTAAATTCCATGCTTTATATAAGGTCTTACTTGAAGTTTACAGGGATGAAAATATAATCCTTTTCAAACAAATTAATTCTCCTGGTCCATTTACAAACACGTAGAAAAGCTGCCCTACCATCATTAGCACTAGATGGATCTTTGTCCATATCAGCAAGCTTCCTAAAGAAAAAACTATTGAAGAAATGATATCTATGACTATCTTCTTGGTGAATATGGTTCATCAAATACCTGTTAAAAAATAGAATCATTAGTAAGGGGCTGGATTCACATATAGAAAGTTTAGGTAGATCTATTTCTCAGAGAAAACTATTTCAACTATATTTAAGCCCACCGGCTCCAATTGATCATATGAGATGTAAGCATAAAAAGTATTATTTACAGAAGATTCCTATATCACCAAACTATCAGGAATGTCAAAGGAAAAGATTGAACAATAAAAGATGGTTATGTAGGCACATACTTTATGTAAAAATCAATAATCGTATCATTGACAAATATTTCTGGTAGAAGTAAATCAACATCTCTTTTGCTGATTGAGACAGCATCTGGATCTCCCTTTGGGTAGATAAGCTCTTCAAAAGGCTGATCGAAACTGCAATGATAAATGGTACAATGTGCAGTACATAAGCATATAAAATATTCATGCAGAAAATGGAAAATAACAGGAAAATACAAAACCAGGAGGGGCCACATTTTAAAGCAGACGGAAAAAGGTAAATATGAAATATCTACCTAATTAAAAAATCTTAAACAGCACTTCTGTTTTTTATTAGTTCATTTCAACAAAATAACTTCCATATCTAAAAGAAAATAAGGTTTATGATGTGATCTAACTTTAAGCAGTTAAATTTCAAGATTTATAGACGGCAATTGATGTGTAGAAAATATAAGACACTAATGTATAGCAAGGAAAAAATTGAAATAGATGAACACTTTATTGCTCAACTTACACAGGCAAATAATGCTTCCAGTGGCTTATGTCAACATCGTCACCACCTATTTCAGTACTACACATTAGAATATCTTGTTAAAAGAATTAAAACTAAGAGGAGGAATAGAAATATCAAAAGATAACAATAAAGCATAACAATTCATTGCTTTACCTTTTTCCTTGTTTTCATGCTCATGGTAGATTTTTTTTTACTTATTTATTGAATATCATTTCTATTTTGCTTATTATCTTTCATAGGTGAGATGCTCTTTTCATGTTTCATATGAATATTCACTGTTCTCATAATATAATACATTACATCAGTAGAAAATGAAGATTCAGTTGTATAGTACAATTTTCCATGTGATTTCATAAGAGAACAGTACTGACAGTATGAGCTGGTGAAGCAACATATAGGAAAACATCGGCTAATATATGGATACGCAGACTATATATGACATAAAAAATCTGCAACAAGATGCAAATTGAAAGGGTATCATCAAGGAAAATGTACTCACGCAATTACAATTTTCCATATAGCTGAATATCTCACATTCATGGATCTAATAATATCCTGTTTCTTAAACCAGTTTGGATCAACAACAGCAAAATTCAAATCCTCAAGGTCTGCCAGGATAAATAAAAAAAATTAATTACTCGTCACAGTAACAGGGCAACAGAAACAATAGTCAAGTATGCATGAATGGTCTAGAAAAAAAAATATCATAAAAGTTGATGAAGATGATGGAAGCTCTAGTATGTGCACTAACCAGAAGATCTATGCATGATATCATCTTGCACTGCATGGTCAGATATCACATTCAACTTGATCAAAACCATTTCAACCTGAAAATTTCATGGTTACCATGTTACTCAGCAATCATGCTGCACAGGGGTCTCAGGATATGTCAACATTTGGTAATTACATACCCTGCTAAAGCATTGGCATGATATACCAACAATATTATCCACAGAACACTCAAAGATGAAGCTTCTTTCTTTTCCAAGAGCAGTCGAAGCTTCAACTTTTACACTAGATTTAGAAAAGGTAAGAAGGGGCTCCATGTAATAACTGGCCTTATATATGACATATTCTGGAAAAACCATAAGTTCCCCACTTGAGCCAACCTGCAATTGCATGGCTGTTTTTTAAGGATAAAGTCGGAATATTTCAGAAATACACAAGAAAATAAGAAACAACTGTACCACAAGCATGCCAATTTACTATCCATGAAAGAATGGTTAAACTTTATCACTAAATCCAGAGTATCCAAACAATATAGATAAACAGCCAATCAACAGATACATCATTCAATTTAAGTGTGAGATAAAATGAGAGTTTAGAAGGAAATGGGAAAAGAAGAAAGGCCATATGTAGCTAAAACTGCAAATAAAAAGGGAAATAAATGCAATATTTAGACATGTATGAATAAATCAAGAATACGTGAAACTTAACACCAATACATGCTACACATACATAAAGGTTGAAGTAACATCAACTATTCAGAGAGTTATGACATTAGTTATCCTCAATTGACAGCATTTAGGAAATGAGGAAATCATAAGTATACAGTTCTGCATATCAAAATAGTTATGCATATCAAATTTCATTACCAGATTGTAAAATTGAAGGTATGATCATTACCAATTCAATGCTGCCCACAGGAAAGCATGATGATTGACCATTTAAAGAACCTGAAAAATATAGTAATAATGAAAACAAAAAAACATGGTGGAGTGTATTCCATAATGCAATACATTTCCTTGAGCATTAATGATCATCAACTAGAAGTAGTAACAGTAGCAATAATAATACTAATAATAAAAAATAATATAACAAGAAATACCTTCTCCTATATCTGAAGTAGAAGCATGCTCATTGACATTCTCATCAGCATCAGAATTAAGATCAACAGACTTGTCCTGCAAATATCATCATTATTCAGAATTCTAGCATGCATGATGTTAAAAAATTCTGAAGAAATATTTAAGTTCACTCACATTGGAAGAAGAATCCAAAATGGGACTATTTGATGGACTTTCTTCAGGTGATGATCCATTGGGAGTAGAAGTTTTCATCTCTACTTCTGAACAAGAATTATTATATTCTTGATCAAGCATGCAATAAGTGTGTGTTCCAGCACCTAAAGAATTGTATTGCAGTAAAAAAGTGACTGTGGCATTTGATCCACCAGTGCCAAATGCAGCATTAATAATGCAATTTTTCTCACCAAGATCATCATCAACATTGAAAGGATCTAGACAAGGTACACTATTAGCATGAAGATTAGATCCAGAAGCCACGACAAAGAAAATTTTAGAAAAGAATGTTATTAAAATAATATAATTCTATATGTAGTCCATTATAGAATTACATAGCTTTCAACGCTTAAATAAATATAGTGCACCTAATCCCAAATTATAAGGCTACTGATAACCACCCCCCAACCAAGAATAATAATAGATGGAAGATTTTTCCATCATGAAGTATCATAACTGACATGATTCATGCAAACATTTAAGCTGCAATCACCTACTGAGTAACAGGTAATCAATCGCCAAAATGTTTCAATATAATATGTCAAACAAATTTAGCAAGGGATCTCAACTCCACTTTTAATTTCCCGGAAACCCTGAATTTTCTGGCAATTCAATTTATTTCTAAGTATTATTTGGTAGGAAAAAGTCATTAAGATACACTAAGGCAAAGGTCTGAGGCAAAAGCCGCTTATAAGAATGGCACAAATGATGTTCAGATGTAGGAGGGGCACCAAAATAGTAAAAAAAATTAAAAAAAACAATAATGATAAATTCGACGTCAAATCTTCTCCAAGTATCCAGAGATCCATTTATCCCACATCTTAACGATTTCTAGCCTTAGACATCATCTAAGCAAATATGAAGCACAGTAAACAAAAGAAGCAACCCGTATATGGTCGAAGCATCAGCAGGAAATAATGGTAACTTCACTCATACTACTAAGCAGATTGCAGTCCTTCCCCTATGCGCTACCAAGCAGCAAAAAAAAAAAAAAAAAAAAAACTGAACGATTTTCAGCACTCAGAGTCGTAACAAGAAGCAGAGGTTACAAAACCTTGCTAGAGCTAAAATTATAACAATTTGATCAGCGAGCATACCCCATTCCAAGTACGTGCAATTCAGGGCGTGATCTTCACCGCTAGAATATCTGAACTTCTTCAAGTATTTTCTTGCCGCAATTTCGGGGAGCTCATCTTCCTTCTTGAAGTCGAATACCTCAAGGCTTCGACAGGAGGAGTCCTTCATGGAGACGACAACCGAGATAGTAGATTGAATATTTCTAGGAGTGCCTAATGACTATCAGGGCGAGATTAGCGGAGGCCTTCACGAGGCTGAGCTGAGAACGCGATCCACTCTGCGAGGATTTAAAGACCGTGCCCTAATTTTTTTTATTAACCACTCCTTTTTATTCTTCAAAATGGTACTTAATTGTTCTAATGATTTACTGATATTAACTTTAAATTTTAATTATTCATTTTTAAGTAACTTATTATGTGTGTATACATATATATATATATATATATTTAATTTATTATAATATATTCTGTAATAAAACTTATATTATTTTTATTTATAATATTATTTTGTCAGTAGGACTATTTTAGTTATTATCATTATTATGTATTATTATTTTATATTATATTGTAGTAAATGAATATATTAAAATGTAAAAAAGTAAATACCTAAATAATCAACATTTAAAAAAATCAAATACCTAAATTGGTCGACTAAATATCAATTACCATTTCTTAATTTTCTAATTATTTCACATTAATTTCAACTATGTACGCATCAATTTATTCTTTTTTACTTTACACCTTAATTTCATCACATTAAACATTATTTTTATCTTTTTTATAAATCAATTTCCATCCTATCATAATATACGTCAATTCATTCTTCCATTTTACATCACTTCGATCCATTTGTCAACAATTTCATCCTTCTCGAAAAAATTTCACTTTTATACCATCCATATTTTAATCTTATATTTCCCCTTTTTTAGTATGAAAAATACTTGTTATAATATTATAATTTGTTTAAACTTTTGTAACTAAATGTTGAATATAGTTACTAATGTTGAATTAGATAAGTAAACAAGATATTATATAAAATAGTAAATTTACTACTTAATTTCTTATTCACTCTAAATCTATGTATAATAAGATCATAGCATGAGTTTGCTCCTCCATCATTTGTAACTTAGACATTTTTCAAAACAACATAATATAATAGGATAGGTTTTAATGAAAAGATATAACTATAATAGTGTTTGAGTACTTAAACTTGTTAAAGTTGTGCCAAGTATTTGTGAATTCAACTCCAAACTACTCGTCTTCATCATCTCATTGTTGCATCATCTCATTGTTGCATATGTTAAACATATTATTGTTGTATGAGCCTATGCTTCCAATGAGGAGTTGCACTACACTTTATCACCCCTTTAGCACCCATATCTCCCTTTATATGATGTCACATCCCGACCTAGTTTGGACGGATTCCCATAATTAACCCTTCGCTCTCTTGGTTTAAAAGTGATTTCTTATTCTTTTAATAAAAAGTAGCCATGCGTAAATTAAAATATTGTTCACTGAAATAGTATAAATCAATCAAAATGCAAGTTTAAAAGTAAAATTTAAGCATACCCGATAGAGGGTACATCTTCATGGCTTCTTTAGTTAAATCTCTTTACTCCTGAAAGGGGTAAAAGAAACGGAGTGAGTTTACAACTAAGTGAGCGGGTGATGAGAGTGTATTTTAAAAATATTATTTGTTTATCAAGCCATGCTAAGGTTATCATTTCATTTAAAAAGAATGGTTTCCTCAAAGTTCAGTTTTTCAAAACTTTTTCTTATTTTTATATTAGGTGTGTTTAGTTCTTTAGCCCATCTCCTTGCCTCGGGAGGCGTTTAACAAACAAACACACGTCATTCATCAGAAATAGTACACACATTCGCAAGTGCAGCACATCCACTGCACCCACTTATAGATCAGAGCGTCTTTACCGTCTACCAAAATAGAAGTACGTCCACTTCTACCCTGGGTCTGAGTGGATGTTCTCAACAATTGACCCTCATATCTGAATGTCACTCCGTGTCCGTATGAGGGTAGAGATCTCATCCCGTGACGTGAATCAAATTGGGCACTATATGATTCACAAATTAAGGGCCAAAAGATTTGAAGAAGTATTGAATGGAGTAATTGGAGCAATTGAAGAAACCCAAGTGGAAGCCCAAAGGATGAGTCCAATAAGATCTCAAGCCCAAAAGGAAGAGCCTAATAAGATCTCAAGCCCAAAAGAAAATCCCAATAAGATTTCAAGAAGATAATTCAAATTTGAATTTAAAGTGGGAGATTTATCATAAATCTTCTAGAAGATTAAATTAGGAAACAATATATTTTCTAGATATGATCAAGAAATATATTAGCAATATTTTTTATATGGTTGGCATGTCAACCCCAATATTTTATTTCCTTATTTAGATAATTGCTAATATTCTCAAGTGCCTATAAAAGGCTAACTTTAGACCATTGTGGACATATCTTTGATTTCAATTTTATTGTGATGCTTATATCTTCTTTCTCTTTTGAGAGAACTTTTGAACTTATCAGGTTTTTACTTGTGGTGTTCAAGCAATCAGACTTATCACTAGGGTTTTCTAGGAGCTCTTCTTAGAGGATTTGAGTGTGGCGTTTACATCTACCCGTACCTTGTTTATTAACCGAACAAGGTATATTCCATTCTTTTTATTTGCGTCGTGAAAGTCTTGGGGTCTATTCCATATTTGGTGTAGGGTGCCGTTATTATATTGGTGGGGTTCACATCATTCCGACCCCATGTAAACCTTGCCCTTTTGAGCTAAGGAAAAATCGGGAAAAGAACCGATCAAACCAAGTGAGGAAACCGAACCGGTTCACAAACCTGATTATCAAGAAATGGGCAATTTGGAAATTTACAACTCTTAGGTGAATCAAAGGGTTCCTAAAACCATGGAAAAGAACCTTAGGACAAATTGGAAGAGAAAAACTAGACCGATTTAGATAAACCAGATCCAACTAGATAGAATCGATTTATGAATCGAGTTGATTCATGAACCGGAACCGATAGAGAATGGGTAAACCGGAACCATGTGATCCAAAGAGATTATAAACCTTGGGAAGGAACATTAGAACAAAGTGGGAGAGAAAAACTAGATTGGTTCGGGTGAACCGGACCCAAACCGGATTAAACCGATTTAAGGACTAAGCCAGTTTATGATCCGGAATCGATAAAGAGATGGTAAATCAGAAATTTTATGGACCCTAAGTGACCTAAGGAGTTACAAAAGTCATGGAAATGGACTTGTGAAGGAATTGGGGATGAAAACCAAACCGGTTCGGACCGGTTTGAACCACTATTGAACTAGATCCTAAATTCATTTTTCTAGGTAGCTTAAATAATTCAAATTCGAGATTTGAGGCCACTATTGTATAGAAAATGAATTTAGAATTTTTTTAGATTTGAAAAAATTGTTCGAATGAGGGGTGAGCCGGCCGGTTTAAGCTTTGAACCCGGTTCGGACCAGTTCGGTCCGGTTCGGAATAGTGTCATCTTCTTCCTCTAGATGACAGCACTGTTCACTCACCAGAAAATTGAAGCAGCGCCGATGAAGAGGAAACGTCTCCGTTCAATACGTTTTTGGCCATTAATGCCTATCATAAAGGTGCCAATCGGATGACCAAGAAGTCCTCGAGCTTCCTATATAAAGACCCCCTCTCCATTTATCTTCTTCACACCTGAAAAGCTCACTCTCTCTCAGTTGCTTAATTTTCCAGCGAAGCTCGAATCAAAGCTTTGATATAGGGTCTTTTCTGAGCCAAAGAAGGCACGGCCGGGTTCTTTAGAATTGGGGAGAAGTTAGCTACACGCTTGTAGTCTCCGTTTGCTCTGGGAGTTGCCGGAGAAGCGCCGGTGTGATGGAACAATGAAGCAGCTCTGACGGACCGAAGCTGCCTTGTTTCAAACGAGTTGAAATCGACCATTTTGAGCCCTCCTTAGGCCAAACCAATACCTCCCAACACTTCCTCAACCCTCCCACGGCCGAATTAGGACTGAAAGATAAGCCAATTCAGCTCCCTTCTGCAATTTTTGACCGGTGCTAGAGAGAGAACTAGCAGAATTTCAATGATGAAATTCTAACTCAATTCGGCATCAATTGATGCAATTCTTGATTCTAGGATGAACCTCAGGATGAGAGCTATCTACTCAGATTGAAAGCTCGGACCATCGTGCCCTCACTAGTGAGTAATCGAAGCTTTCTCTCTCTATAGTCTGTTTTCCGACGAAGCTCCATTTGAGCTCGTTACGATGTTAAAACCCACGATTCAAAGTTGTATGGAATCGTATGAACATGGAGAAACTCAATTTCAACTTTAATTTCAACAATTAGAGGTGTTTGATCGGTCAATTTGATAAAATCAAATTCAGTTGTATTAAAGAGATAGAATTGGGGAAAATTGGGGATTTTTGAAAATTCGAGGGACTGAAATGCAATTTCCTAAAATTTAGGGTCAATTGGGCATGATAAAAATGTTAGAGGGCCAATTGAGAAATTTTAAAATTTTTGGGGTCAAATTTACCATTTTTGTAAAGGAAGGGCAAAATGGTAATTTTTGAAAAGTTGGGGGGACTAAATTGGAAATTTGTAAATTTAAACCCCTTTTTGTGAAATGGAATAAATTGAGGTCCCTTGAAAAATTTTAAAAGTTTCGGAACTCAATTTGAGGAAAAGCCGGCATTAGGGACTTAAAGTTTAGGAGAAATAACTTTAAGTGTTTCCGCTTGTTACAAACCACAAATAGTGAGACATCCTTTAATCTTGCACTGTTCTTAGAATAAAATAAATAAAAACTGCATAAATTTTTAAATTCATCATACCTGTCTCACAAGCATATTAGTTGGTGGTCCTTGAGGGTAGGCTTTCCGGGATTTCCTGAAAAATGATATGAGTGAGGGGTGAGTACTACAATTCAGTGAATGGGTTTTTAAAATTTAACTTTTAGGAAAACAATTTGTTTGGAGTGTGTCAGACTTTTTATTTCCTTCAAAAAATTCTTCCAATTCAAATATTTATTTGATCAACATTTCTTATTAATCACGGTGTGTCATCACCCAACACACATCCTTCATATTGAAGGTCAATCACACAGTCGCATGCTAGTACGTCCACTGAACCCACTAGTGGCATCAGGGCAATTTACCGGCCACCTAGATAGAAGTACGTCCACTTCTACCCTGATAATGAGTGGATGTTCGCGATATCCAACCCTCATACCCATAACAATTCTCCATGTCCGTATGAGGACAGAGACCTCATCCCGTCCCCACCCCGGTCTCATGCTCTTGAAGCTACTCCAAGCTTTGCAAGGTCACCTGGTTCGACAAACTGCCCTTAAACCTACTAGGTCATCTAGGGCCCTAGGACACATCACTACCCCTCTTGGGCGTCTTGAAGGTCCCGTAATCATAGTGCATGCACAATCAGTATTTTCACATCATGCCATATAATTCGTGGTGCCTCCGGTCCAACGACCACAACCCTCAACTCAACCTAAAGTTGTTTGTCTTGATTGGTCCGTCGACCTGTTATGTTGCACTACCACTAGTTGATTGAACATGTCGGTCCTGTCATGGTACTATGGCCAAACAATTCATTTATTTAATATTTTATGGCAAATAACTCATGTTTATTTATGAGCTCTTGCACATGCCAACTAGCATATGGCCCACTATTCGAGATTTTCAAAACTGGGCATGTTAGCCCCCAAGTTCCAAAATCGAGGCCTTTGGCCTAACAGAGCTATTTGAGCTCTCGTCAAGAAGGTTTCCAAAATCATTTAAGTAGCAGCACATAGTTAGGAGAGAGCACTTTCGACAAAAATAAATGTTCAACTATCCATCATACCAATTGAGTATGACGATATCTCCGCTCATAATCGATGAACGGGTTTTCCACTTCCTCCGATGAAGTTTCATCATATCAATCGGGTATGATCTACTTACAAACTGTAAGTAGTTTTTCCGCCTTATTTTCACATCAATCCTCTAAATTGTAATGTTTAAAATATTACTAAATAGTGGGTTTTTTTAGTTCTGAGTTACTTATCATCCTAACGGAGTATGATATAAGAATCCCATACCCTCTTGCATCTTCTAATGTTGCCTTCCCTTTCCCCATAGATATTCTATTCCTTGACTCGTTCCTTATACTAGACCCCTCATGAGCACCTTCTTTCCCTTTTTCCTATCCTTGGTTGAGGTATGCCTTTTCTGATGACTCCTTTTCTAGGCAAGCGCTTTGTTCGTTTCTGGAAACTTCCTTCCTAGTCTTTTGTCTTGTTGCCTTGTTATTCTACATTTCCTAGTTCTTGTGGGGAACTATTTAGGTTGGTCATCTTAGGGTTAGTGTTAACTAGAGGTGACCTGTGGTCTTCCTCCTTATGTGGCCCTCTCTCTATTTATTACTCCGTTCATGATTGGTATACTCCAACCTATTAGTTGTACTTGTTGTTATCAGGGAGACTAACTTTTACTTAAGGAAAAAAATGAGCTTTATTCCTTCAAAGAGGTAGTTTCTTGTCATACTTGGCTTATTATAGAAATTTTCTCACTATTTCCTAGTCTCTTGGAATCATAGGTCGAGAGTTATCCTCCAAATGGTTTCGGGATTCGTGGTCTGAGGGCTTTGATGAACTAGTTGATGTCCATCCATACTCCCGTCAAACTTCCCTGATAGGATGGACTTCATGGGATACCTCAAGTCCGTACTTTCTCAGCACCTCGACCTCGCACTCATAGGTTCACCTCATCCATTAGGAAGGGTTAAAGTTGTATTGAGCTGGTAGGGGTGCTTGGTGGACTCCTCACAGTTTAAAGAAGGGGAAACCCTTTATAAATTGGGAGAGTGGTAGGTTGATCACGGGGATCTGAGCAAACCGGGTCGAGGCGTGACATAATGTATGAGTGGGTTTTTTCACATCATACCCGATTGGGATGATGAGCACTTTAGAAATGAAATATCACTTTTATGTGAGATTTTAAAATCACACCCGGTTGGAGTGATGTGAGAACTAAGTGGAAAAACTACTTACTAATTGTAAGTAGAGAGATCATACCTAGTTGGTATGATAGACTTCTTAGAAGGAAAGAGAAAACCCGCTTGCCAATTGTAAGCGGATATGTCATCACACTCGGTTGGTGTGATGAGTTGAAAGGTTATTTTGTCAGAAGTGTTCTCCCCTAACTATGTGCCAATGCTTAAAAGTTTTGGGAGCCCTTCTTGATGAGAGCTAGAGCATCTCAGATAGGTCAAATGCCTTGGTTTGGGAACTTATGAGGCTAAAATACCCGATTTTGGAAAAATCACGTACAGTAGGCCCAAAGCCAGTTGACATGAGCGGGAGCTCATAAACAAACATGTGATATGAAATCCATGAAAATTCTTAATGAAATGGATATGTGTTTTTGTCATGGTAATAAGATAGGACCGACATACTTGATGGACTAGTAGCAGTGCATTAGGGCTAGGTCGATAGACCAGCCTAGACAAACATCTATGGGTCGGGTTGAGGGCCGAGGCTGTTGGACCAGTGGCAGCAAAGATAAATGGCTATGTGAAAATTGTTGTTTGTGATGCACTTGAGGTTCGGGACCATCAAGATGCCCAAGAGGGGTGGTGATGCGTCCTAGGGGCTACCAGATGACATGGTGGAGATAAGGGTAGTTTGTCGTGCCAATAGTCATAGAAGCTCGACGTAGTTTCATGCACATGAGGCTGGGGTGGGGTCGGGATAAGGACTCTATCCACATTTGGATATAGAGTCAATTTCGGGTTTTAGGGTCAAATGTCGCGAACATCCACTCATACCCAGGGTAAATGTGGACAAGCTTCTATCTAGGTGGCCGATAAAGTTGCTCTGACGCCACTAGTGGATGCTGTGGATGGGCTGTCCTGCGAATGTTTGATCCCATCCTAATGAAGGGCATGTGTTGACTGTTAAGCACACCTAATGTGGAAAATGAGGAAAAAGTCGTGCGAATGTTTGATCCCATCCTAATGAAGGGCATGTGTTGACTGTTAAGCACACCTAATGTCGTGCCAATAGTCATAGAAGCTCGACGTAGTTTCATGCACATGAGGCTGGGGTGGGGTCGGGATAAGGACTCTATCCACATATGGATATAGAGTCAATTTCGGGTTTTAGGGTCAAATGTCGCGAACATCCACTCATACCCAGGGTAAATGTGGACAAGCTTCTATCTAGGTGGCCGATAAAGTTGCTCTGACGCCACTAGTGGATGTTGTGGATGGGCTGTCCTGCGAATGTTTGATCCCATCCTAATGAAGGGCATGTGTTGACTGTTAAGCACACCTAATGTGGAAAATGAGGAAAAAGGGTTTTGAAAACTAAAACTTGAGGAAAGAATGTTTTTAAAAGAAATAAGGAGCCTGACATACTCCGATTAAAGATATCTTGTTTTTGGAAATGCTCTCCCAACACCCATTCACTGAGTTGTTGAACTCACCCCCTCCCTTTACCACTTTTCAAGTAACCAAGGGAAAATAAACTTAAATAACTTCCTATAGCTGAACCTACAAAACATGTGTGTAAGGTTTAATATATTCTATTTTGATTAATATTATTCTAGGAAAGATATAGGTGAAAAGGATCCCTTACTCCTCGCGGTTTATAAAAGGGGAAACTCTTAATAAATCGGGAGAGTGGCAAGTTGATCACGGGGATCTGACCAAACCGGTTCGGGCATGACAACTTGAGTGTTATAAAAGCTTGTTTCCTCAAATACATTATCAAGACTATATAACATAGTAACTAATAGGAATAAATCTTAAAATTTCATATGGCTCCAAAGAGAGGAACCAAAAGAACAAAAGTCGCAGTCTCTAACACTGCCCAACCACCCCGTCCTGTGGAAACTCCCCGAGAAGCCTAGACAACTCCACCTGGACTAAGCTCGAAACACTACAGATTGTATGAGGAGTTCACTTAAGTATTTGGATGACCTAACCTCGTCCCCGAGGCAGGAACTAACTCTCGAGCTGAACTAGAGGAAGTGCAATCTCATCCTCCTCCTGTTAACCATCCTCCTCCAGTTGACATCCGCAAATACCTCAAAACTCTCCATCAACTGGGGTATAAGCCTTTTCTTGGAGAGAAGGATATTGGAGCCGCCATAGACTAGCTGGCCAACATCAAGAAACTGATGGGGATAGTCAAGATATCACCAGAGGACATGGTGATCCTGACAGAATTCTTCCTAGAAGGTAGCACCGAAAGATAGTGGGATAATGTCTGGAGCCTGCATACCTCCACACCCACCTGGGAATAGTTTGAGGAGAGGTACACGGAGAAGTACCTGGCTCCTCATCTAATTAATGAGAAGAAGTAGGATTTCCTCCGACTCCGACAAGGGCTTAACTCTATATCAGAGTATGAAACTAAATTAAATGAGTTAAAACCCTTTGCCCCTAACCTGGCCGGACCGACAGATATATGCTTGTAATTCATGGACAGTCTCAATATGAACATATGAGACCGTATGGGAGTACTAGGGTGCCCCACGAATCTGGTAGCAATGATCAGTATGTCTCACGAGTGTGAGCGACTGGTACAGACCTAACACTATCGAATGGAGCGGATAACCTAGAAGGAGGGCAAGGGCCAAAGCTGTAATGGAGGACGAAAGGAGAAAAATGGCCCAAGATGGGGAAACATGGTGGGCTTCCAAAAGAGAAAGGATGTACCACCATCAAGAGTTGATGTGAATCCGACTAAACAGACTACGAATTCACAAGTCCAATCAACCAAACCTGCAATGGAGCTGAACATTTTGTTACCAAAAGAGATGAATAATCATTTGAGTCTATAAGAGGGCCCAATCACAAGGTCAAGGGCTAATAGATTCAAAAAAGCTTTATATGGGCTGATTAAAAAGATTGCTGAATATTCAAATAGAAGCCCAAATGAAGAGCCCAAGAGAAGGTCCAGATTTAATTAATAAGGAAAGATTTATAAATATAATAAATCTCTTAGGATAATATTAGGTAGTCAGATTAGATAAGGTTAGCTTATAACCATAATAGATTTTTTCCACATTATGTGGGTCATTCGGTTGTTTTCTAAGCCTATAAAAGGCATACTCCACAGCATTGGAGAGACACACTTTGAAATTTATATCTTGTGAGGTTTTGTCTTCTTTCTATCTTGAAAGAGCTTTTAAACTTATCAGGTTTTTACCTGTGGCGTTCAAGCAATCAAGACTTATCACCCGAGGTTTTCTAAGAGTTCTTCTTAGAGGATTTGGGTGTGGCGTCTACATATCCCATACCTTGTTTCTCACATAAACAAGGTATATTCCATCTTTTCACACTTGCGTCGTGAAAGTCTTGGGATCGTTGCCATATTTGGTGTAGGGTGTCGTCAGCATATTGGCGAGGTTCGCATCAGTTGGTATCAGAGCACACGGTTGCACGACAAGTTCCATCCCATCTTTTTATGTAGTTTTTTTTTATCTTCTCTACCTATTTCTATTCTCTATAAAAAAATTATCATATTCTTCTATCTATCTTCTCTTCAGTAGGTTAAAAAAAAGAGAAAAAAAAGCCAAAAATTTGTGCTAAAAAAAGAGCAAAAAAAGTTCGTGCTAAAAAAAGAGGAAACAAAATTCGTGAAAAAAAAGGTAAAAGAAAAAAAAAGTGGCACACAATTCTATCTTATATCTCATTCTTATTCTGCTCTATCTAAGTCTATTACTTCATTTCTTTCTTCTCTATTTAAATTTTACTCTTATATCTGAGTCTATTCATACCTCTCACTTAAATTCTTTGAAATTACTTTTTAAAAACCTTTATTGATTTGTCTTGATTGTTCCTCAAGTTGAACTGCTTCGTAAAAATGATTTGTTTTTAAAGTTCAATCTAGATTGAAAGAAGACATTCGAGAGGAAAAAGGCAAGAGTGTTTGAATCTTTAAGAAAAAGCTAATTAAGTGTGAAAACACGAGTGATTGAGAGAAATACGTGAGTGAGCATTTGCAAGGTTCTTCTATTATCATTTGTAGGAACTCATGGCACAACGACGAGGAGATATGCCAAATGAAGAAGATTCCCAACAACCGATTCCAAATTTACAAATGCAAGCCATAATAAGCGAAATGAGATGAATGCTGAAATTTGAGTTGGAACCGCTTCATGAGCGAAGTGATCAATTGGAAGAAGGAGTGAGGGGTTCGCGTCAACATACCCCTACTGAACAATGACCTTGAAGCTTTTAGCCAAGACGTTTTGATCCACAAGAACCCGAGGAGTTTGATTGATATGCTCATAGAGAACGATCCCGAGTTGATGACAACCTGGATAATATCAAGTTGAAGATACCCTCTTTTCAAGGAAAAACTAATCCAAAAGCGTATCTTGAATGGGAAAAGAGGATGGAGATGGTTTTTGACTGTCATAATTACTCAGAGATGAAAAAGGTACGACTTGCTGCTGTCGAATTTACTGATTATGCTATAATATGGTGGGATCAGTTGGTGAAGGAAAGGAAACGAAATCACGAACGCCCTATGGAGTCTTGGGTTGAAATGAAAGCGATCATGCGACGACGATTTGTTCCCAGCCACTATCACCAGGAGTTGTTCAATAAACTCCAAAGGCTTACCCAAGGATCAAGAAGCGTCGATGAATACTTCAAGGAGATGGAGATTGCGATGATTCGAGCAAATGTGGAGGAAGATAGAGAGGCAACAATGGCAAGATTTTTGCATGGTCTAAACCATGAGATAGCTGACGTGGTGGAAATGCAATATCATGTTGAGCTGCAAGATATGGTACATCAAGCTATCAAAGTCGAACAACAATTGAAGAGAAAGAGTTTACACAAAAGGGGATTAAACAATGGTTCCTCGAACTCATGGAAACCATCCTCAAGGCGATTTGAGAGTCAGTTAACTCAACCTCAGCATGCTCCACTAAAAGAGACAACCAAGCAGGCTGTGGCCCAAAATCAAGGTAACACCCATATCACAACTCCCAAAACTTGTGATATTAAGTGTTTCCGATGCCAAGGCAGGGGTCACATTGCAAATCAATGCCCAAATAAGTGGGCAATGGTGATCAATGCTAATGGTGAGATTGAGACCGATGATGAAAAAGAAGATATCGATCCGGGGATGCCACCACTTGAAGATGCTGATGAATATGCAGAAGAAGGGGAATTATTGGTTGCACGACGAACTCTCAGTGTTCAAGTCCAAGAAGAAGAAAACAATCAGCGTGAGAACTTATTTCATACTCGTTGTTGTGTGAAAAATAAGGTTTGCTGTATTATTATAGATGGGGGAAGTTGCACTAATGTAGCTAGCACTGAGCTGGTGGAGAAATTGGCATTACCAACCTTAAAGCATCCGAAGCCTTATCGACTACAATGACTGAACGACCAAGGTGAACTCAAGGTAACCAAACAAGTGTTGGTTGCATTTTCTATTGGAAAATATCAAGATGAAATACTATGTGACGTGGTACTAATGCACGCGTGCCATATACTTTTGGGACGACCTTGGCAGTTTGATCGTCAAGTTATGCATGATGGATTCACTAATAGGTACTCTTTTGTGATGAATGAGAGACCAATATCTCTTGTACCATTGATTCCAAGGTAAGTTTTTGAGGATCAACTGAAAAAGAAAAAGGCAAATGAACAGAAAATAGAAGAAAGAAAGAAAGGAGAAATATCAGAGTTGAAAAAAAAGAGGGAAAAGCCAGAAGTGGAAAGAAAGAGAGTAAAAGCAATTTTATTGCAAGAAAAAGTGAGATCAAGCGAGCTTTACTTTCACATCAGGCTCTTATTGTACTTATGTACAAGGACGCTTTTTGAGTACTAACGATCTTGTTGGATCTTTGCCGAGCAATATTATTACTATTTTGCAGGAATTTATCGATGTCTTTCCTGATGAGATACCACCAGGTTTGCCACCAATTCGAGGAATTGAACATCAAATTGATTTAATACCTGGAGCGACAATTCCTAACCGACCAGCATATAGAAGTAACCCTGAAGAAACAAAGGAACTTCAACACCAAGTCCTAGAGCTGATGGAAAATGGGTATGTTCGAGAGAGTATGAGTCCATGTGCTGTGCCAGTGCTACTTGTACCTAAGAAGGACGGAACATGGCGAATGTGCGTAGATTGTCGAGCCATCAATAACATCACGGTAAAGTATCGCCACCCTATTCCTCGTTTGGATGACATGTTAGATGAGTTGCAAGGATCTTGTTTATTTTCGAAAATAGATCTAAAGAGTGGATATCATCAAATTCGAATGAAAGAAGGGGATGAATGGAAAACTGCATTTAAGACTAAACAAGGATTATATGAATGGTTAATTATGCCCTTTAAGTTGACTAATGCACCAAGCACTTTCATGAGATTAATGAATCATGTATTACGTGCTTTTATTGGGAGATTTGTAGTGGTATATTTTGATGATATTCTAATCTACAGCAAGACCATGGATGAACATATAACACATTTAAGAGCTGTCACGCTCCGACCCGGTTTGGTCGGATCCCCGTGATCAACCCGCCACTCTCCCGATTTACTAAAGGGTTTTCCCTTATATTATAAATCGTACAGAGTAAGGCGTTAACCTGCACCTTTTTCCAGGAATATCATAAATCAAAACTGCATAGTAATTTAAATTAGTTGTACCAATCTTGCAGGCGTTTAATTGCGCAAGTCCTTTAAGGTTCGGCTTTCCGGGACTTCCTGAAAGAGGTATAAGGGAGGGGGTGAGTACAACTACTCAGTGAGTGGGATTCAAATCTTTTAACTTTCAAGAAAAAACATTTATATGGAGTGTGCCAGACTCCTTTGTTTTCAAAAAAATCATTTCATTTAAAAATTCATCTTTTTCCATTATTTCTTAGTTATCGATGTGTCATCACCCAACACACATCCTTCATAATGAAGGTTACACACATTCGCAAGTCAGTATCACTACTGAACCCGCTAGTGGCTTCGGAGCGACTTTTCCTGCCACCCGGATAGAAGTACGACCACTTCTACCCTGGGAATGAGTGGATGTACGAAACATCCGACCCACAATCCCGAAATCACTTCTTCGTGTCCGTATGAGGACAGAGACCTCATCCTGTCCCCACCCCGGTCTCATGCGCTTAGTGCTACTCCAGATTTCGCACAGACGCCTGGAACGACGAACTGCCCTTATAGCCACCAGGTCGTCCAGTGCCCTTAGGATGCATCACTACCCCTCATGGGCGTCTTGATGATCCAGTACTCATAGTGCATGCACAAACAATGTTTTCTTATATTGCCATGTAATATGTGGTGCCATTAGTCCAACGGCTCCGACTCTCAACTCAACCCACAGCTGTTTGTCTTGACTAGTCCGTCAACCTGTCATGTCGCACTGCCGCTAGTTGACTGAGCATGTCGGTCCTATCTTGGTACCACGGCCAAACAATTCACTTATTAAGTTTTATGGCACATATATCATGTTCGTTTACGAGCTCCTGCTCGTGCCAACTGGCCTTGGGCCCACTGTACGAGATTTTCAAAATCGGGCATTTCGCCCCCAAGTTCCAAAACCGAGGCCCTTGGCCTATCAGAGCTATTCGAGCTCCCGTCGAGAAGGTCTCCCAAATAGTTTAAGCATTGGCACACAGTCAGGGGAGAACACTTTCGACAAAATAGGTTTTCACTGTCCATTATACCAATCGGTATAAGGACATCTCCGTTCATAACCGATGAACGGGTTTTCAACTTCCTTCGAGGAAGTCTCATCATACTAACCGGGTATGATCTGAATAACCCACTCACAACCGGTAAGTGGTTTTAAATTTTAAGTTGTGCTCATCATCCCAACCGGGTATGATGTTAGTAAACCCACTCACCCGTTAATGCCGGGAATTCCACTAGACCGGTTCTTGGTATTCACGCGAGCTTGTCCTTGCTAGCGTTCCCGGTACTTCATGTTTCGGTGAAGGCACGGCGGTCCGAGCTTTTGATCTGGGCAGATAGGTCTCATCCTGAGGTTCATCCTTTCGGTACTAATTCGGTCGTGGAAAGGCTGAGAAAGTGTTGGGAGGGCTTGAAATGGCCGATTTCAGCTTGGCCGAAATAGGGCAGCTTCGGTCCGCCGGAGTTGCTTCACTATTCCATCATGTCGGCGTTTCTCCAACGATACTCGGATTGATTGGAGTTTGCTATCAGATAGTTGTCTTCCCCCCGGTTCTAAAGAGCCCGACCTTTGTTCAAGTCGAAGCTCTCGTTCGAGCTTTACCGGGAAATGGAGCAGTAGAGAGAGAGAGAGAGGTGTTCAGGTGTGAGGAGAATGAAATGGGGATGAACTCTTTATATAGTTGTAAAACCCGTGTATTAAATGGGCGAGATTTATTACTGGTATTAATATTGCCATAAATTATTGGTATTAATTCCAATAATTTAATTTCGGTATTAATTCTAATAAATTAAATTTCAGTATTAATTCTAATAATTTAATTTCGGTATTAAATTATTTGTATTAATTCCATTAATTATATATTAATTTATGATAAGGCGTACATACAAATTTTTGACCGAAATTTCGGTTTACAAAAAAAATTCATACTTCCCAGGAGGTTACGCTTAACTTTAAAGTTCTTATGGAATCTAGTTCACTTGAACCACTTTGGTTTTTATTTTCTAATTTGTCTTAAGTTTCTTTTCCAAGGTTTAATGAACCCTTTGGATCACCCGAGAGTTGTAAATTCCCAACTTGCCCGTTCAGAAATAATTGGGTTTGTGAACCGGTTCTAAATCCTCACTTGGTTTGACCGGTTCTTTTCCTGGTTTTCCTTAGCTCAAAAGGGCGGGTTTTACAAGAGCTGTGTTAGAAGTATTAAGGCAACATAAGTTGTTTGCCAACTTGAATAAATGTGTCTTTTGTTTGCCAACATGGCAGCACTACCTATGGCCGAAAGAGTTTGTGATTCATACAGATCATGAATCTCTTAAACATCTCAAAGGACAACATAAGTTGAACAAACGCCATGCAAGGTGGGTGGAATTCATTGAAACATTCCCATATGTGATCAAATATAAACAAGGTAAGGAAAATATAGTTGCAGATGCTCTATCACGAAGGTACGCTATGCTTTCAATGCTTGATTCAAAATTACTTGGTTTTGATTATATCAAGGATTTGTATGCAAATGATCCTGATTTTTGTGAAGTGTTTAAAGGTTGTCGAACTGGTAGGTTTGGAAAATTTTATTTACAAAATGGATTTCTTTTTTGAGAAAATAAATTATGCATCCCTCAGTCATCTTTGCGTGAGTTACTTGTTAGGGAAGCACATGGTGGAGGACTTATGGGACATTTTGGGGTAGCTAAAACTATGGCGATGATGCATGAGCATTTGTTTTGGCCTCACATGAAAAGGGATGTTGAGAAAATTTGTTCTCGATGCATTACATGTAAGGAGTCTAAGTCTAGGCAACAACCTCACGGCTTGTATACTCCTCTTCCGATTCCTAATGCACCTTGGATTGATATTTCCATGGATTTTGTTTTAGGATTACCAAGAATTAAGAGGGGGAGGGATTCTGTGTTTGTGGTAGTTGATAGGTTTTCGAAAATGGCACATTTTATTCCATGTCATAAAACGAATGATGCATCAAATGTGGCTGATTTGTTCTTTAGAGAAGTTGTCAGATTGCATGGTATGCCTAGAACTATTGTTTCTGATTGTGATTCTAAATTCTTGAGTTACTTTTGGAAAACCCTATGGGGGTAAATTGGGAACCAAATTGCTATTTTCAACAATATGTTACCCACAAACTGATGGTCAAACAGAAGTAGTAAATAGGACATTAGGTACTTTATTACGTTCTATAATAAAAAAGAATTTAAAATCATGGGAAGATTGCTTACCACATGTTGAATTTGCTTATAATCATTCTGTTCATTCTACAACTAAGTTTTCACCATTTGAGATTGTTTATGGTTTCAATCCATTAACCCCTCTAGATCTAACTCCACTTCCTGTAGGTGAATTTGTGAATTTTGATGGAAAGAGAAAAACACAGTTTGTGAAAGAACTACACGAGAAGACAAAGATGCATATTGAACGGATGACTAAAGTTTATGAAAAACAAGCAAACAAGGGCCGCAAAAGTGTCATTTTTGAACCTGGCGATTGGGTCTAGCTTCATATGAGGAAAGAACGATTTCCGGAACAAAGGCGATCAAAACTTCTTCCTAGAGGAGATGGACCATTTCGTGTGTTGGAACACATTAATAATAATGCTTACAAGCTAGAGTTGCCTGGTGAGTATAGCGTTATTGAAAGCTTCAATGTTACTGATTTAATGCCCTTTGATGTAGGTGATGAAGAAATAGAAGATTTGAGGACAAATTATTTTTAAGAGGGGGAGAATGATGTAAATCCGACTAAAAAGACTACGAATTCACAAGTCCAATCAACCGAACCTGCAATGGAGCTGAACAGTTCGTCACCAAAAGAGATGAATAATCATTTGAGTCTACAAGAGGGCCCAATCACAAGGTCAAGGGCTAATAGATTTAAAAAAGCTTTATATGGGCTGATTAAAGAGATTGCTAAATATTCAAATAGAAGCCCAAGAGAAGGTCCAGATTTAATTAATAAGGAGAGATTTATAAATATAATAAATCTCTTAGGATAATATTAGGTAGTCAGATTAGATAAGGTTAGCTTATAACCATAATAGATTTTTTCCTCATTATGTGGGTCATTCGGTTGTTTTCTAAGCCTATAAAAGGCATACTCCACAGCATTGGAGAGACACACTTTGGAATTTATATCTTATGAGGTTTTGTTTTCTTTCTAACTTGAAAGAGCTTTTGAACTTATCAGGTTTTTACCTGTGGCGTTCAAGCAATCAAGACTTATCACCCGGGGTTTTCTAAGAGTTCTTTTTAGAGGATTTGGGTGTGGCGTCTACATATCCCATACCTTATTTCTCACATAAACAAGGTATATTCCATCTTTTCGCACTTGCGTTGTGAAAGTCTTGGGATCGTTGCCATATTTGGTGTAGGGTGTCGTCAGCATATTGGCGAGGTTCGCATCAAGAGTAATCCCCACCCTACCACAAAGAAACCCTCTCTATTCTAGGTGCCAAAGGTACAACGAGGGAGCTTGCTTGTCTTATTTTGCATGTGGACAAGTGGGGCACTTTGCAAAAGAATGGCACACTCTTAGGGAGAACAAGCAACGAAATATGCTTGGACCATCCCAAGGGAACCCAGGGACTCCTCGACAAGATGCCACAACTAGAGTACCAGCTAGGGTACACAATCTCACCTAGGAAGAGGCCAGGAAAGACCCTAGTACCGTAGCGTGTACTTCCCAAAACCCTCCCAACTAGATTAAGAAAAACCTATAATTTGAAATTTCATTCAATAAAGGAAAATGTTTTTCTCTAAGAACATGCGTTTCTCCAATCAGAGTACACACATTTATGGGGACAAAAGGTCTACGCTCTCTTCGAATCGGGAGTAGAAAGATCTTTTATCAAAGAGGACCTAATCCCAAGTCTACCCCTAGAACTCACCTCTATAGGAAAATGTCTCAACATCCACACACCCTTAGGAGAAGGGGTAAATAGGGACAAACAACTAAAGGGATGTGAGATAAAGATTGGGGGAATCAAATTAGAAGCATATTTGATTCCATTACCTCTGAGGGAGATATAAATAATCCTTGAAATGGATTGGTTAAGTACCCATCAAGCTAGGATGGACTATGGAAAGAAGATAGTAACCTTCCACACTCCTGAGACAATTGGACTAAAATTCCAAGGAGACCAGAGGAAGAGTGAAGTATATATTGTGTCCCATATAAAAGCCCAAAAGATGATACAAAAAGGTTGTAAGGCTTTTCTAGCAATGATCATCAACGAGAAGTCTGAAACGAAGGGACCTAAAGATATTTTGGTAGTTGAACACTAACCAGATGTATTCCTAGAAGAATTACCTAGATTAGCCCCAAGCCGACAATTAAAGTTCACCATAGAGATTATCCCAGGAACAAACCCCATATCCCAAGCCCCTTATCAAATGGCTCCAATAGAGCTAAAGGAAATGAAGGAGTAGCTAGATGCGCTATTGGAGAAGGACTTCATACATCCTAGCCAGTCTCTATGGGGTGCACCAGTCTTATTCATAAAGAAAAAAGATGGAAGCATGAGACTGTGCATACATTATAGGAAGTTGAACCAGGTCACCATCAAGAACAAGTATCCACTTCCACAGATTGATGACATGTTCAATCAACTAAAAGGAGCAGCCTACTTCTCCAAAATAGACCTTCGGTCGGGCTATCACCAACTCAGAATACGAGAGGAAGATATTTCTAAGACTACATTTCGGTCCTAATATGGACATTATGAGTTTAGGGTGATGCCATTTGGTTTGACAAATGCCCCTACAACCCTCATGAATTTAATGAACCGAGTGTTCCAACCACACTTGGATAGGTTCATGATAGTATTTATAGATGACATTCTTATATACTTATGAACTAAGCTGGAGCACGAAGAACGTTTGACGATCAACTAAGAGATACCATGGGGAAACCGCTTATATGCAAAATTCTCCAAGTGTGAGTTTTGGTTGTAGGAGGTAGTGTTCTTAGGACACATAGTGTCCAAAGATGGAGTCAAAGTAGACCCAACAAAGGGGGAAGCCATATGGGATTGGAAGGCACCCAAGAATCGCTTGAAGATACGAAGTTTCTTAGGCTTGGTGGGATACTACAGATGGTTTGTGCAAGATTTCTCTAAGATAGCTGTCCCTCTGACTCGTCTCACTAAGAAAGGAGTAGAGTATAAATGGGAGGAAAGCTGTGAGAAATCTTTCTTGGAGTTGAAGACTCGTTTGACAACCACACCCGTACTCTCTCTACCTGATCCAAGTGTGGGGGAGTACACCATCTATAGTGATGCATCTGGACACAAACTTGGATGTGTATTGATGCAACAAGGAAAGGTTATAGCCTATGCCTCACGACAAATTAAGGTACATGAGCGGAATTACCCTACCCATGACTTGAAATTAGCTACAATAGTGTTCTCCCTAAAGATTTAGTGACACTACCTATACGGGGTTAAGTGTAGGATATACACTGATCAAAAGAGTCTTAAATACTTCCTAACTTAGAAGGAGTTAAACCTCCGCTAGAGGAGATGGCTGGAATTGGTTAAGACTATGACCTTGTGATAGAGTATCACCCCGAGAAGGCCAATGCAGTGGTAGATACCCTAAGTTGCAAGTACCAAACCGAGGCGGCATAGATAAAAACAAGCTACTTACCCTTGTTGCAACAGTTGGGAAGAATGGAGATGGAGCTTAAGATGGACAAGAGGGAGAAATGCTTGCTAGCTAACGTGGTGGTGAGACCCGGCCTAACAGAGCAAATTAAGGTCCAACAAAATGTGGATAAAGAACTCCAACCCTATTTGGACTCGGTCAATAGAGGAACAAGACTGGATTATGACCTTCAAGGCGACAGAGTACTAACCTACAAGGGTAGAGTATGTGCACCCCAAGATAAGTAACTGAAGCAGTTAATTCTGGAGGAGGCACACGATTCTATGTATGCGATGTATCAGAGCAGTACTAAGATGTACTGCACCCTCAAACAAGGATATTGGTGGAAAGGAATTAAGAGGGATATTGCAAAATACGTAGCTCAATGCTTGTCCTGTCATCAAATTAGAGTTGAGCAACCAAAACTATCAGGACTGTTACAAGCCTTGCCAATCTCGGAATGGAAATGGGAGCACATCACTATGGACTTTGTCATGGGACTACGTGTGACCAGGAAAGGACAAGACACAATTTGGGTCATTGTGGATAGATTGACCAAGTCCATCCATTTCCTACCTATAAGAGTGATGGATTCAGTGGAACAACTGATCGTCTTATACCTGAGGGGGATAGTAAGACTCCTTAGCATCTCGATGAGCATAATATTGCATAGTATTAGAACTACCTCAGGATTTATAGAGAATACATGATGTATTCCATATCTCGGTACTCCAGAAGTACCAGCCTGATCCTAGCCATGTATTGGACCAACCTCCACCAGAGGGAGAAGAGAACTTGACCTATCAAGCAGAACCGGTGCGAATCATCGACCAAAGGAACAAGAACTTAATGAACAAGAGAATTCATATGGTTAAGGTTCTTTGGCAGAACAAACCTGTGCAAGAGGGGACATGGGAAACCGAGAGCATTATGAGGGATGGGTAGCCTCAATTATTTGATGGGTAATTGTTTTGGGGACAAAAACCCTAAAAGGAGGGGAGTTGTAAACCTCGTCATTTTATATTAAGAAAAATAGGAAAAGAACCGGTTATTTACAAAGAGAAAACCGAGTCGGTTCATGAACCTTAACCGATAGAGAAAGGGCAATTTGGTAAATTTACAAATCACAAGTGACTCAAATAGTCATAAAAACCATGGAATGGGACTTTGGGATGAATTGGAAGAGAAAACCAAACTGGTTCAGATGAATCGAACCTAAACCAAATTGAACCAGTTTGAACCATCATTAAACCAATTTCTAAATTCATTTTTATAGGTGGCTTAAAATATTCAAATTGGGGAATTGAAGCCACCATTGAATAGAGAATGAATTTAAAATTTTTTAATTTTGAAAAAATCGGTCGAATCAGGCTTGAACCAGCCTGTTTAAGCATTGAAGCCAGTTCAAATCGGTTCGGTCTGGTTTAGAACAGTGTCAATTTCTTCCTCTAGGTGACATCACTGTTCATTCACTAAAAGAACGAACATCACCAGTGAAGATGAATCGCCTCCATTCAGGGCATTTTAGGCCTTTAATGAGCACCATAGAAGTGCCAAACGAACGACTAGAGAGTTTTTGAGCTCCCTTTATAAAGAGCTCTTCCCCATTCACCCTCCTCTCACCTAAAAACTACATTCTCTCTCAACTGCTTCAAATTCTGGTGAAGCTCAAACCATAGCTCTAAATTGGGCATTTTTCTCAACCTCAAAATGTGAGGTCGAGTTCTTTAAACTCCAGGGGAAGTCAACTACCTGATAGCAACCTCCGCTCGACTGTTGACCACTTGAGAAACGCCGGCGGAATCAAACAATGAAGCAGCTCCGATGGACCGAAGTTGCCCTATTTCAGCTGCGCTGAAATTGACCGAATTCAGCCCTCCTCAGGCCAAATCAACCTCTTCCAACATCCCCACAACCCTTAGACAACCTTAATTGAGCTGAAAGGTAAGCCAATTAGGCCCTACTTAGTCGTTGTAGGTCAAAGTTAGAGAGAGAAACTACATAATTTCACTAACAAAATTCTCCCTTGATTTGAGGTCAATTGTAGGAGTTATTGATCCTAAAAGATATCTTAGAAGAGAGCTATCTTCCCCGATAGAGAGGTTGGACCACCGCACCTCCAACGGAAAGCTTTCGAATCTTTCTTTCTTTACGCTCACTTTTCCTGCAAAGCTCTGTTTGAGCTCAATTCAGACCCAAATGATGTGGTTCAAAGCTCAATTGAATCGTATGGAAGTATAGGAATTGATCCATACTTTCAATTGGAGCAATTAACCCCAATTGAATGGTCAATTTGATGAAATCAAATTCAGCCAATTCGAAAGGGGGAAATTTGGGGATTTCATAAAATTGAGGGACCACATTGCAATTTCCCAAAATTGAGGGCCAATTGGCATTGGAAAAGATGTTAGAGAACCGATTGGTTGATTTTTGAAAATAATTGGGGTCCAATTGCCATTTTTGTAAAGTATGGGCAAAATGGTAATTTTTGAAAAGTTGGGGACCAAATTGGAAATTTGGAAAACTTGAGCCCCTTAAACAATTTTGAGTAAATTGAGGACCAAAAGTGAATATTTAGAAGTTTTGGGATTCAATTTGGGGAAAAGATAGCCCTAGGGACCTAAAGTCCAGAAAATTGAACTTTAGGGACCTAAGTGCAATTAATTGGAAATTTTGAGCTTAGTTGTTCATACATGAGGAATGAAGGCTATTATGCTAAATATTAATAGATAAAGATGTTCAAATCATGTATGAGCATGAGGGATCGGAACGCCGTCAAGAGAAGCTCGCATGAACTTGGAAAACCAACCGAGTACGAACACGTCAAGATTAACTAGTGAGTGGGTTTATTCAAATCATACCCGGTTGGGATGATGAGCACTGTAAAAATGAAAAACCACTTCTATGTGGGATTTTAACATCACACCCAATTGAATTGATGTGAGAACTAAGTAGAAAAACTACTTTTAGATTGTAAGTAGAGAGATCATACCCATTTGGTATGATAGACTTCCTGGAAGTAAGGAGAAAACTCGCTTGCCAGTTGTAAGCGGATATGTCATCACACCGGGTTGGTGTGATGAGTTGAAAGGTTATTTTGTGAGAAGTGTCCTCCCCTGACTGTGTTCCAATGCTTAAAATTTTTGGGAGACCTTGACGAGAGTTAGAATAACTCGGATAGGCCAAAGGCCTTGATTTTGGAACTTGTGTGGTTAAAATGCCTGATTTTGGAAAAATCACGGAAAGTGGGCCCAAGGCTAGTTGGCACAAGCATGAGCTCATAAATAAACATGTGATAGGAAAGCCATGAAAATTCTTAATGAAATGGATATGTGTTTTGCCATGGTACTAGGATAGGATTGACACACTTGATGGACTGGTGGCAGTGCATTAGGGCCAGGTCGACGAACCGGCCTAAACAAATAGCTGCAAGTCAGGTCAAGGGTTGTGGTCGTTGGACCAGTGGCACCAAAGATAAATGGCTATGTGAAAATTGTTGTTTGTTCATGCACTTGAGGTTCGGGACCATCACGACACCCAAGAGGGGTAGTGATGCATCCTAGGGGCTACTAGACGACATGATAGAGATAAGGGTAGTTGTCGTGCCAACAGTCAAGGAAGCTCGATGTAGCTTCATGTGCATGAGGCTAGGGTGGGGTTGGGATGAGGTCTCTATTCTCATACGGACATGGAGGTGATTTTGGGTTTGAGGTTTGGATGTCGCGAACATCCACTCATACCTAGGGTAGAAGTGGATGGGCTTCTATCTAGGTGGCTGGTAAAGTCTCTATGATGCCACAAGTTAGTGCAGTGGATGGGCTGCCCCATGAATGTGTGATCCTCGTCCTTTGATAATAAGAAAAACCATGAAAAGAACCAGTCATTTTAAAAGAGAGAACCGAATCGGTTTAAAAATGATAACCGATAGAGAAAGGGCAAATCGAAAAATTTATAAATCTCGAGTGACCTAAAGAGTCACAAAAGTCATGAGAAAGTGCTTTAGGATGAACTGGAGGTGAAAACCAAACCAGTTCAGGTGAACTGTGTCACGCCCTAACCCGGTTTGGTCAAATCCTCATGAGCAACCTGCCACTCCCTCGATTTATTAAGGGTGGTCCCCTTCCTCAAACCGTGAGGAGTAAAGCATCCTTAAAACACGTGCCTTTCCTAGAATACCATAAATAAAAAATGCATAAAATTTTAAACTTTTACATACATGTCTTGGAGGTGTAGTTATCTAGGGTCCTTGGGTAGGTTTTTGTTTTCCTAGGTTACTTGATAAGGGATATAAGGAAGGGGTGAGTACAATGACTCAGTGAATAGGTTTTCAAAATTTAACTTTTAGGAAAAATGTTTGAGACTCCTTATTTTCTTTTAAAGATCCTTCATCATGAAGGTAAAACACATAATCGCAGGCTAGCCCATCCACTGAACCCACTTGTGGCGTCAGAGCGACTTTACCGGCCACCTAGATAGAAGTACGTCCACTTCTTCCCTAAGAATGAGTGGATGTTCATGACATCTGACCCTCAGTCACGTAATAAAACTCCATGTCCGTATGAGGATAGAGATCTCATCCTGTCCCCTACCCCGGTCTCATGCGCTTGAAGCTACTCCGAGCTTCGCAAGAGTTTTGGTACGACTGACTGCCCTTATATCCACTAGGTTGTCCATAGTCTTGGGACGCATCACTACCCCTCTTGGGCATCTTAAAGGTCTCGTAACACAGTGCATGCACAATCAACAGTTTTTCACATAATGCCATATTATCTATGGTGACACTGGTCCGATGGCCCCAACCCTCAACTCGACCTGTACCTATTTGTCTTGACCGGTTCGAAGATCGGTCATGTAGCACTACTGCTAGTTGACTGAGTATGTCAGTCCTATCTCTATACCTTGGCCAAACAACTCATTTACTTAAGTTTCCATGGCATATAAATCATGTTTGTTTAAGAGCTTCTGCTCGTGCCAACTGACCTAGGGACCACTGTTCAAGATTTTCAAAATCGGGCATATTAGCCCCCCAAGTTCCACAACCGAGGCCTCCGGCCTATATGAGTTATTCAACCTCCCATCAACAAGGTCTCCCAGAATGTTTAAGTAGTGTCACACAATTAGGGGAAAGCACTTCCGACAAAATATACTTCTCAACTGTCCATCATACCAACAAGTATGAGGACATCTCCCCTCATAACCGATGAACGGGTTTTCCACTTCCTTCAAGGAAGTTTCATCATACCAACCGGGTATTATCTACTTACAACCGGTAAGTAGTTTTTTTCGCTTGATTTCCACATCATCCCTCTCAGGTGTGATGATTAAAATACCACTTAGCATTGGGTTTTCATTTTCGATGTGCTTATTATCCAAATCGGGTATGATATTAAATTCTCACTCAACCATTAATGCAGTGAATTCCTCTCGACCAATTATTTGTATTCACGTGAGCTTGTCCTTGCTGGCGTTCCCGGTACTTCATGTTCCTACACGATATGAACATCCTTGTTCATTATCCCTCGGCCTAGTAGCCTTCATTAGTTCCAAATGAATGAGAAAATCAAACTTTTATTTATTTACAATTAGGTCCTTAAAGTTATTCTTCTTTAACTTTAAGTCCCAAATGTCGGTTTTCCTCAAATTGAGTCTTGAAACTTTTAAAATTCATGATTCTAGGATGAACTTCAAGACGAGAGCTATCTGCCCAGATCGAAAGCTCGAACCATCGTGCCCTCCCCAATAAGTAATCAAAGCTTTCTCTCTCTATAGTGTCGTCTTCTTCCTTCAGATGATAGCACTGTTCACTCACAGGAAAATCGAACAGCGCCAACCAAGCTGAAAAGATTTTGGCCAGGGAGTTTCAGCAATGAATGACTACCATTAAGGCACCAATCGGATGGCCAAGAAGTCCCCAAGCTTCCTATATAAAGAGCCCCTCCTCGTTCATCCTCTCTACGCCTGAAAACTCCATTCTCTCTTAACTGCTCTAATTTCCAGTGAAGCTCAAACTAGAGCTCTGACTAGGGCTTTTTTCTGATCCAAAGAAGGCGGGGTCATGTTCTTTAGATTTGGGGAGAAGTTAGCTACAAGCCTATAGTCTCCATTTGTTTCGAGGGTCATCGAAGAAGCGCCGACGTGATCGAACATAGAAGCAGCTCTAGCATACTGTAGTTGCCCTATTATGGCTGAGTTGAAATTGGCCAATTTGAGCCCTTCTCAGGTCAAACCAAGTCCTCCCAACACCTTCATAGTCCTTCTACAACTGAATTAGAGCTGAAAGATAAGTTAATTTGGTTCCTCTCTATAAATTCCAATTGGTGTTAGAGAGAGAACCGACAGAACTTCGATAACTAAATTCTCACTCAATTTGGCATCAATTGATGCAATTATTGATCCTAGGAAGAACCTTAGGACAAGAGCTATCTGCCTAGATTGAAAGCTCAGACTGTCGCGCCCTCGGCGATAAGCTTTCGAAGCTTTCTCTCTCTAAGTTCAATTTTTCGGCGAAGCTCTGTTTGACCTCATTCTGGCATCAAATCATGCAATTCAAGGTGCAATTGAACCGTATGAAGGTGTAGGAACTCCAATCTAACTTCAATTTCAACAATTAAACTCATTTGATCGGTCAATTTGATGAAATCTAATTCGGCTGATTTAGAAGGTTGAAATTCAGGGATTTCAAAAATTTGAGGGACTAATTGGGCATGATAAAGATGTTAGAGGGCCAATTGGGCAATTTTAGAATTTTGGGGCAAAACATACCTTTTTTGTAAAGTAGGGGCAAAATTGTAATTTTGGAAAAGTTGGGGACCAAATTGGAAATTTGAGAAACTTGAACCCCTTTATGTGATTTTAAATAAATTGAGGTTACAAGATGAATTTTAGAAATTTTGGGTCTTAATTTGAGAGAAAAATGACATTAGGGACCTAAAGTTAAAGAAAAAGATCTTTAGGGACCAAATTGCAATAAATAAAAAAGTTTGAGTATTTCATACATGCACGATGAATGAAGGCTATTAGGTCAAGGGATAATGAAAAAGGTTGTTCATGTTATGTAGGAACATGAAGTACCTAGAATGCTAGAAAGGACAAACTCTCATGAAGACAAAGAACTGGTGGAGAGGAATTTACTACATTAATAAGTGAGTGAGATTTTTATATCATACTCAGTTGGGATGATAAGTACCTCAAAAAAGAAAAACTCACTACTAAGTGGCATTTTAATCATCACATCTAAGAAGAGTGATGTGGAAATCTCATAGAAAAATTGCTTACCGATTGGTGTGATGAAACTCACTACTTGTTGGTTATAACCGGAAATGTCCTCACGCCTGATTGGTATGATGGACAGTTGAAAAGATTATTTTATCGTAAATTCTCTCCTTTGATTGTGTGCCACTACTTAAAAATTTTGGCTGACTTTCTTGAGGGGAGCTTGAATAGATCATATAGGCCGGAGGCCTCGGTTGGGAAACTTGGGGGCTAATAAGCCCGATTTTGAAAATCTTGAATAGTTTACCCTAGGCCAGTTGGCATGAGTAGAAGCTCGTAAACAAACATGATTAATATGTCATGAAAACTTAAATGAATGTATTGATTGACTATGGTACCAAGACAGGACCGACATACTCGATGGACTAGCGACAGTGCGACATGACAGGTCGGCGGACCAGTCGAGACAAACATTTGCAGGTCGAGTTGAGGATCGGGGCCATTGGATCAGTGGCACCAAAGATTAAATGGATTTTGAGGAAAACTTTGTTTGTGTATGCACTTGAGGTTCAAGACCATTAAGACACCCAAGAGAGGTAGTGATGCATCCTAAGGATTGTTGGATGATAGGTGGCGATAAGGGAAAAGAGAAACTACTGAGTTGGTGTTTCTCATCATATTAGTTAGTCATGGAGTTCTGTGTTTGTACTTCACAGAGTTTCTGTGTTTGTACTTCATGGAGTTTTTGTGTTTGGACTCCACGAAGCTACTGTGTTTGGGACTTCCTAAAGCTTATGTATTTGAGTTTCATGCGCACAAGATCGAGATATGGTCTCTATCCTCATACGGACACGAAATTTTATTCATGTGTGTTCCCTTTATGATGAAGGGTATGTGTTGATTGATAATCACACTAGTTATGGTTGAGGAGTGAGTAATGGCCATGAAATCGAGATTTTGAGGATAAATTATGTTTAAAAGAAAATAAGGAGTCTAGCACAGTCCAATTCAAATGTTTTCCCTTAAAGTCAAACTTTAAACACCCATTCACTAAGTCGTTGAACTCACCCCCTCCCTTATATCCCCTTTCAGGTAACCAAGGGAAACTACCCAAAGACCTCTTGTTAATCACACCTGTAAGACTAGTATGTAAGTTAAAAAGTTTATGCAGATTTAATTTATGTATTACAGGAAAGGTACATGTTTAAAGGATGCCTTACTCTTCCCGGGTTAAAGGAGGGGAAAACCCTTAGTAAACTGGGAGAGTGGTGGGTTGCTCACGAGGATCCGACCAAACCGGGTTGGGGCATGACAACTTGATTGGTATGAGAGCTTCTTTCCTCAAATACATTATCAGAACTAGAAAACATAGTAACGAATAGGAACAATTTTAAAATTTTTAGATGGCTCCCAAGAGAGGAACTAAGTGAACTAGAGATGTAGTCTCTGACACTACCCAACCAACCCTTCCTATGGAAACTCCTGGACAAGCCTAGACAACCCCAACTAATTAAGCTTGGAACATTAGAGATTGTATGAGGAGTTCACCCAAGCATTTGGACGACCTAACCCTCGAGCTGAGCCTGAGGAAGTACAATCTCATCCTCCTGCTGCTAACATTCCTCCTCTAGTGGACATTCCTAAATACCTTAAAACCCTACGACAATTAGGATGTAAACCATTCCTAGGAGAAAAGGATGTGGGGGCTCTTATGGACTGGCTAGCTAACATCTAGAAACTCATGGGGATAGTCTAGATTTCACCAAAGGATATGGTGATCCTGGCAGAGTTTTTTGTGAAAGCTAGTGAGAAGAGGTGGTGGGATAGCATTAGAAACATGCATGCCACCACCCCCACATGGGAGTAATTCGAGGAAAGATATATGGAGGAATACTGTCACGCCCTGACCCGATTTGGTCAGATCCCCGTGATCAACCCACCACTCTCCCGGTTTATTAAAGGGTTTTCCCTTATTATAAACCGTAAAGAGTAAGGTGTCCTTTAACCTGCACCTTTTCCTAGAATAACATAAATCAAAACTGTGTAATAATTTAGATTTATCATACCTGTCTCATAGGCGTCTTATTTGATGGTCTTTAAGGGTAGGCTTTCTGAAATCTCCTGAAAGGGATATAAGGGAGGGGTTGAGTACAACTACTCAGTGAACGAGTTTTTAAAAGTTTAGACTTTTAAGAAAACATTTATCATTGGATTGTGCCAGATTCTTTTCTTTAAAAACCATTTTATTTGCAATCCCGGGTTTATCACCATTTATTTTTAACCACGGTGTGTCATCACCCAATACACATCCTTCATCATGAAGGTTACACACATTCGCAGGTTAGCATGACCACTGAACCCACTTATGGCTTCAGAGCGACTTTACCGACCACCTACATAAAAGTATGACCACTTCTACCCTGAGAATGAGCAGATGTACGTGACATCCGGCCCTCAATCCCGAAATCGATTCTTTGTATCCATATGAGGACAAAGACCTCATCCTGTCTCCACCCCGGTTTCATGCACTTAGTGCTACTCCAAATTTCGCACGGTCACCTGGTACAACGAACTGCCCTTATACTCACCAAGTCGTCCAGTGCCCTTAGGACGCATCACTACCCCTCTTAGTCGTCTTGTTGGTCCCGTACTCACAGTGCATGCACAATCAATATTTTCTCATTATGCCATATAATCTGTGGTGCCACTGCTCCAATGGCCTGGACCCTTAACTCAACCCGTAGTTGTTTGTCTTGATTGGTCCGTCGACCTGTCATGTCGCACTACCGGTAGTTGACTGAGAATGTCGATCCTATCTTGGTACCATGGCCAAACAATTCCTTTTTTTAAAGTTTTATGGCATATAATTAATGTTTTTTTACGAGCTCCTGCTCGTGCTAACTGGCCTTGGGACCACTGTACGAGATTTTCAAAATCAGTCATATTAGCCCCCAAATTCCAAAAACGAGACCCTTGGCCTATCAGAGCTGTTCAAGTTCCTGTCAAGAAGGTCTCCCAAATAGTTTAAGCTTTGGCGCACAGTTAGGGGAGAGCACTTCCGACAAAAATATATTTTCACTGTCCCTTATACCGCTCGGGTATAAGGACATCTCCGTTCATAACCGATGAATGGGTTTTCAACTTCCTTCAAGGAAGTTTCATCATACCAACCGGGTATGATCTATTTACAACCGGTAAGTAGTTTTTCCGCATGGTTTTCACATCACTCCTCTAAGTTGTGATGTTTAAAATACCACATAGAAGTGGGCTTTTATTTCGATAATTTTATCATCCCCATCCGGGTATGATATAAGATCCCACTCACAACCGGTAAGTGATTTTTAACTTTAAGTTGTGCTCATCATCCCAACCGAATATGATGTTGGTAAACCCACTCACCCGTTAATGCTGTGAATTTCATTAGAATAGTTCTTTGTATTCATGCGAGCTTGTCCTTGCTGGCATTCCCGGTACTTCGTGTTCCTACACGATATGAACATCTCGGTTCATTATCCTTTGGCCTAATAGCCTTCATTCATTCTAATGAATGAGAAAGTCAAACTTTCATTTATTTGCAATTAGGTTCCTAAAGTTATTTCTCTTTAACTTTAAGTCCCTAATACCGGTTTTTCCTCAAATTGAGTCCCAAAACTTTTAAAATTAATCATAGGACCTCAATTTATTCCATTTCACAAAAAGGGGATTAATTTCCCAAATTTCCAATTTGGTCCCCCAACTTTTCCAAAATTACCATTTTGCTCTTCCTTTACAAAAATGGTAAGCTTCACCCTAAAAATTCTAAAATTACTCAGTTGTCCCTCTTACATTTTTATCATGCCTAATTGACTGTCAATTTTAGAAAATTGCATTTCGGTCCCTAGAATTTTTGAAAATACCCAATTTCCTCAAAATTTTCCCCCAATTCCAACTCTTTAACACATACGAATTTGATTTTATCAAATTGACCAATCAAACACCTCTAATTGTTGAAATTGAAGTTGAAATTGAGTTTCTCCATGTTCATACTATTCCATAGAGCTTTGAATCGCTAGTTTTAACGTTGGAACGAGCTCAAATGGAGCTTCGCCAGAAAATGGACTATAGTGAGAAAAAGCTTCAATTACTCACCGGTAAGGGCACAACGGTCTGAGCTTTCGATCTGGGCAGATAGCTCTTATCTTGAGGTTTATCCTAGAATCAAGAATCGCATCAATTGATGTCAAATTGGATTAGAATTTCATCATTGAAATTTGATCGACTCTCTCTCTAACACCGATCTAAAATTGTAAAGGGGAGATGAATTGGCTTACCTTTCGGTCCTAATTTAGCCGTAGAAGAGCTGTTGAAGCGTTGGGAGGGCTTGGTTTGGCTTGAGGAATGCTCGAAATGGCTGATTTCAACTCAGCTGAAATAGGGCAGCTTCTTTTCGCCAAAGCTGCTTCATTGTTTCCTCACGCTAGCTTTTCTCCGACGACCCTTAGAGCAAACGGAGACTACAAGCATGTTGCAAACTGCTTTCTGATTCTAAAGAACCCGACCTTGCCTTGTTTGGCTTAGAAAAGACCCTATATCAGAGCTTTGGTTTGAGCTTCACTGGAAAACTAAGCAACTAAGAGAGAGTGAGCTTTTCAGGTGTGGAGAGGACGAATGGAGAAGGGCTCTTTATATAGGGAGCTCGGGGACCCGTTGCTCATCCATTTGGCACCTTTATGACAGACATTGATGGCCCGAAATGTACCGAATGGAAATGTTTCTTCTTCGTCGGTGTTGCTTTGATTTTCTGGCGAGTGAACAGTGCTGTCATCCTGAGGAAGAAGATGATACTATTCCAAACTGATCCGGACTAGTCCGAACCGGGTTCAAAGTTTAAACCAGCTGGTTCACCCCTCATTCGACCGAGTTTTTCAAATATAAAAATTTCTAAATTCATCTAAATTCATTTTCTATCCAATGGTGGCCTCAAATCTTAATTAGAATGATTTAAGCCACCTAGAAAAATGAATTTAGGATCTGGTTCAATAGTGGTTCATACTGGTTCGAATCCGGTTCACCTGAACCGGTTTGGTTTTCATCCCCAATTCCTTCACAAGTCCATTTCCATGTCTTTTTTGACTCCTTGGGTCACTTAGGGTCCATAAAATTCTCGGTTTACCATCTCTTTATCGATTCCGATTCATAAACTAACTCGGTCCTTAAATTGGTTCAATTCGGTTTGGGTCCGATTCACCTAAACCGATATGGTTTTTCTCTCCCACTTTGTTCTAGGGTTCTTTTCCAAGGTTTTTATGAATCCTTTGGATCACACAGGAGTTGTAAATTTCCAATTTGCTCATTCCAAATTGATCGTGTACGTGAACCGATTCGGTTTTCTTACTCGGTTTGACTGGTTATTTTCCCAATTTTCCTTGAATCAAAAGGGCGGGGTTTACAAATACCTAGCTCCACATCTAATCAACGAGAAGAAACAAGACTTCCTCTGACTCCGACAAGGGCTTAACTCTATCTCGGAGTATGAAACCAGGTTTATTGACTTAAGACCCTTTCCCCCTGACCTAACTGAACATGCAGATGTTTGCCAATGATTTGTGGATGGTCTTAATATGGGTTATACATGACCGAATGGGAGTAAAAGGACGCCCCATGGATTTAGCTGTTGTCATTAGCATGGCCCATGAATGTGAGCATCTAGTACAAATAAGACACCGCCCGGTAGAACAGATCGGTAGGAAAGAGGAATGAGGCCAGGACAGTCGAGGAAGACAAAAGGAGCTAGGTGGACAAAAATGGAGAACAAGAATGGGGTTCCTTAGGACAATGGAAATGCTATCATACATAATGACAGACAAATACAACCCCGCCAAGAAGAAGCCCCTATTGTTCCAAGTGCTAGAAAAACCATGAAGGACCATGCCGAATATGCTGCGAATGTAGACAACCTGGCCACTTTGCGAAGAACTACCCAACCCTTCAGGGAAATACACAATGAAATACCCATCTACCACTTCAAGGAAACCCAAGGGCAGTAGAGAGAGGGCAAGACATCGTGTCATGCCGCAACCCAGTTTGGTCGGATCCCCATTATCAACCCGCTACTCTCCCGGTTTATTAAAGGGTTTCCCTTATTATAAACTGTAAAGAGTAAGGTGTCCTTTAAATCTGCACCTTTTTCCTGGAATAACATAATCAACATTGCATAACATTTTAAATTCATCATACCTATCTCACAGGCTTCTTAGTTGATGGTCTTTAAGAGTAGGCTTTCCGGGATTTCCTGAAAGGGGTATAAGGGAGGGGGTGAGCACAACTACTTAGTGAATGGGTTTTCAAAACTTTTTATCTCAAGGAAAAAGATAAATTTTTTGGGAGTGTGTCAGACTCCTTTCTTTTCAAAAATCCCTTCATTTAAAGGTTCAGGTTTTTCCATCATCTCTTATTTACCATCGTGTGTCATCACCCAACACACATCCTTCATCATGAAGGTTACACACATTCGCAGGTCAACATGACTACTGAACCCACTAGTGGCTTTAGAGTGACTTTACCGGCCACTCGGATAAAAGCACAACCACTTCTACCCTAAGATCGAGTGGATGCATGTGACATCTGACCCTCAATCCCAAAATTGATTCTTCATGTCTGAATGAGGACAGAGACCTCATCCTGTCCCCACCCCGGTATCATGTACCTGGTACTACTCCAAATTTCGCACAGACACTTGGAACGATGATCTGATCTTATACTCACCAGGTCGTCCAGGGCCTTTAGGACACATCACTACCCCTCATGGGCGTCTTGATGATCTCGTACTCATAGTGCATACACAAACAAAGTTTTTCTTAAATTGCCATGTAATATGTGGTGCCATTTGTCCCAATGGTCCCAACCTTCAACTCAACTTGTAGCTATTTGTCTTAATTGGTTCGGAGACCAGTCATGTCGCATTGCTACTAGTTGACTGAGTATGTTGGACCTGCCTTGGTACCATGACCAAACAATTCACTTATTAAGGTTTAATGGTACACACACACACACACACACATACATACACACATATATATATATATCATGTTCTTTTACGAGCTCTTGCTCGTGTCCATTGGCCTATGGCCCACTGTTCGAGTTTTTCAAAAGTACTGCATATTAGCCCTCATGTTCCAAAACTGAGGCCCCCGGCCTATAAGAACTATTCGAGCTCCCATCAAGAAGGTCTCCCAAATAGTTTAAGCATTGGCACACAATCAGCGGAGAATAATTCTAACAAAATAGGTTTTCATTGTCCATTTTACCGACCAGTATAAGGACATCTCTGTTCATAATCGATGAACGGTTTTTCAACTTTCTTCGAGGAAGTGTCATCATACCAACCGGGTATGATCTTCTTACAACCGCTAAGTAGTTTTTTCGCATAATTTTCACATCACTTTCTCAGTTGTGATGATTAAAATACAACTAAATAGTGGGTTTTTATACCGGGGTACTTATCATCCCCAACCGGGTATGATATATAATCCCACTCACCCGTAAATGCTATGAATTCTACTAGACCGGTTCTTTGTATTCATGCAAGCTTGTTCTTGCTAGCATTCCTGGTACTTCGTGTTCCTACATGATATGAACATCTCGGTTCATTATCCTTTGGCCTAATAGACTTCATTCATACCAATTGAATGAGAAAGTCAAACTTTCATTTGTTTGTAATTAGGTCCCTAAAATTATTTCTATTTAAGTCTCTAATGCCGATTTTTCCTCAAATTGAGTCCCGAAACTTTTAAAATTTATCATAGGACCTCAATTTATTCCATTTTACAAAAGGGGGATTAATTTCCCAAATTTCCAATTTGGTCCCCCAACTTTTCCAAAATTACCATTTTGCCCTTCCTTTACAAAAATGGTAAGTTTTACCCCCAAAAATTCTAAAATTACTCAATTGGCCCTCTAACATTTTTATCATGCCCAATTGACCCTCAATTTTAGAAAATTACATTTCGGTCCCTCGAATTTTTAAAAATCCCCAATTTCCCCCAATTCCAACTCTTTAACACAGCCAAATTTGATTTCATCAAATTAACTGATCAAACACCTCTAATTATTGAAATTGAGTTCCTCCATGTTCATACGATTCCATAGAACTTTGAATTGTGAGTTTTAACGCCGAAACGAGCTCAAATAGAGTTTCGTCGAAAAATAGATTGTAGAGAGAGTAAGCTTCGATTACTCACCGATGAGGGCACGACGGTCTGAGCTTTTGATCTGGGCAGATAGCCCTCATCGTGAGGTTCATCCTAGAATCAAGAATCTCATCAATTGATATCGAATTGAGTTAGAATTTCATCATTGAAATTTTGTTGGTTCTCTCTCTAGCACCGGCCAGATATTGTAGAGGGGAGCCGAATTGGCTTACCTTTCAATCCTAATTCGGCTGTGGGAGGGCTGAGAAAGTGTTGGGAAGGCTTGGTTGGCGTAAAGAGGGCTCGAAATGGCCGATTTCAGCTCGGCCGAAACAGGGTAGCTTCGGCCCGCCAGAGGTGCTTCACTATTTCATCACGCCAGCATTTCTCCAGAGACCCTCGGAGCAAACAGAGACTACAAGCATGTAGCTGACTTCTCCCCGATTCTAAAGAACCCAACCTCACCTTGTTTGGCTCAAAAAAGACCCCATATCGGAGCTTTGGTTTGAGCATCACTGGAAAACGGAGCAGTTGAGAGAGAATGGAGTTTTCAGGTGTGAAGAGTATGAATGTAGAGGGGCTCTTTATATAGGGAGCTCGGGGACTCGTTGGTCGTTCATTTGGCACTGTTATGACAGGAATTGAAGACCTGAATTGTACCAAACGGAAGTGTTTCTTCTTTGCCGGTGTTTCTTTAGTTTCTCGGCGAGTGAACAATGCTGTCATCCTAAGGAAGAAGATGACACTGTTCCAAATCGAACCGGATCGGTTCGAACCGGGTTCAAAGCTTAAATTGGCCGATTCACCCTTCATTCATCCGAGTTTTTCAAATATAAAAATTTCTAAATTCATCTAAATTCATTCTCTATCAATGGTGGCCTCAAAACTCTAATTTGAATTATTTAAGCTACCTAGAAAAATGAATTTAGGATTTCGTCCAGTTGTGGTTCAAACCAGTTTGGTTTTCATCCTCAATTCCTTCACAAGTCCATTTCCATGTCTTTTGTTACTCCTTGGGTCACTTAGGGTCCATAAAATTCTTGGTTTACCATCTCTTTATCGACTCCAATTCATAAACCAGCTTGGTCCTTAAACTGGTTCAATCTGGTATGGGTTCGGTTCACTCGAACCGATCTGATTTTTTTCTCCCACTTTTTTCTAAGGTTCCTTCCCAAGGTTTATAAATTTCTTTGGGGGCACAAGGGAGTTGAGTTTCTCTTATTTGCCCGTTCTCTATCGATTCTAGTTCATGAACTGACTTGGTTCATAAACCGGTTCAATCTAGTTGGATTCAGTTCATCTAAACCGGTCTCATATTTTTCTTCCAATTTGTCCTAAGGTTCTTTTCCATGGTATTATGAATCCTTTGGATCACCTAGGAGTTGTAAATTCCCAAATTTCCCGTTCACAAATGATCTGGTTTGTGAACCTGTTCGGTTTCCTCACTTGGTTTGACCGGTTCTTTTTCCCAGTTTTCCTTAGCTCAAAAGGGCGGGGTTTACAACTCTCCCCTCCTTTTAGGTGTTTTGTCCCCAAAACTTAATTATCAGCCTTATATGAGTAATCATTTCCTTTGATGCCCATTTGGTGTTTTCTTAACATGCAAACCCTTCTCTTGTCCTTCCAATTAGCCCTTTTTACAACCTTCACTTAATGAATTCCTTTTCCTTTATATTATTTACTCCCTCTACGGAGTTTATCGTTATTAGACATACCTTATTTCAGGGTATATTATTAGATTCATATTTTTCTTTACTTAGATCACATTCTTCCCTTAGAGGTTATGTACTCAAAGTCGGGAATTCCAAGATACCTAACCATTCTTGTGTCTAGTTAACCCCTTGGTCATTGAAACCTTTAGCTCAATATTCTTTCAAGCGTTTACGTACTTATTTCCACGGTTTTCTTTATTATCACTTTTCCTACTATTTTAACCCTTCCTCCATTCATTGTCTATTATAACTTTAGTCCAAATTGTTATATTTGACCTTGTCATGCTTATTAGCCGACTCTTCCTTACTTTGAGTCATATTCTCCTCGGGTTGTTGGGCTTACATGCCCTTGTAGCATGGCATTTTCTAGGACTTGTCTCTGTCCATTTGATTTCTAGAATATCTCCTGGAGTGTCTTTCTTAGCTTTTAGACCTTTCAGGGATCATACAATTTCATCCCTCTTTTCTTTTGATAGCATTCCTCAACTATCCTTTTTACCATTATCATTTCCTTCATCATGCCTTTGAATTTATGTCTCACATAACCGCATGGATTCCTCTTACCTACTCATCTTTTTCCAACTTCTTTATTGGGTCTTTTCGGTTCCCATTGATTGGGCTTTCCAATACTATACCGACAAGCTGGGATTCATCCTTTCTTATGCCCATCCTCATTCCCAATGACATCCTTTACTCAAGGATTTTACTTTGGCCTTAATCCACTCTTACTTGTTTGAAATCATTTCACAATTCTTTATACCGAGTTGATTCCTTTCGGTCTACATGTCGATTTGCTTGGTTTGGGGAGTTGCCCTTTTTACGGTTTCATTCTCTACTATTTCCTTCAAAGTAGAGACTTTCACCTTAGGAGTTACATGTTCCACCTTCTTACCATTTCTTGAAGGTTTCCTTTCTTCATCTCTTTACACCCTTTCTATATTGGGGCATTTGTCTGCTTTCAGTCCTCCACTGTCTTAAATTTTTCATTCCATCCCTTATTCCTTATTTGAGTAGATTCTGATTATCAGTCTTATTTCGTGTACTCCACCCTATGCCCAGCCATCCACTCTTTAGTCTCTATTATGCGAGTGTAGACCACAATCCACCTTGATATTAGTGGTTGTCCCCACCTTAACCACTTCTTATTTAGGGAGCTTACTTTCCTAAGGTTTCTCGAACGTTCTTTCCTTTATTTTCTTATTATGGGTAGTCTACCCATTCTTACTTGTTACGGCATCTATTGATGCTATCTTTCTACCTATTCGTTCCTTGGGTTTAACTTACTCCTTAGGTTCTCCTAGTATGTTTCCCTTGGTTCTTTCACCTCACCATGCCCTTCATTTGCGAGTTCGTCTCCTTGCCTCTCATCACCTCGTTCCATTTCTTCTTTATTAGGTCATGTATCATTTCTTAAGGTTTCTTTATTTGGGAGGATTCTTACCCCTTTCTCCCGTAATTTCTTTTTCATTCATCTTGAAGACACCTTCCTTTAAATGACATCTCTTGATGCTATTATTTCATGTTTACCTTTACTCTTGAGATCCTACGGGTACGTCTTTAACACTCCATCCTTGTTATCACTTGTACCCCGGTACATGTCTGTATCTTCCTTAGGGAGAGCTCACATCCACCTAGTGTCAAAATCACTTGATCGTCCTTCGAGAGGCCCACTTAACCATCTCATGGCCTTTTTATAGTAAATCCGATCTTGGTCATTGATTTCTTTAAGGATTTCCTTTCTCCATTTTTTTTCAACATTTTAGCCTTTTTACTTCTCCCTTCTTTGTCATGGTTTAAATCCATGGTTCTCTCAAATACTAGTTCTTTAACTATCTTTTTCTCTCTATTTTTCTGGTCTAATCATCTGGGCAGCTGTATCACTCGTCCTTCATAATGCGAACCCCGCCAATATGCTGACGACACCTTACACCAAATATGGCAAAGACCCCAAGACTTTCACGATGCAAGTGCGAAAAGATGGAATATATCTTGTTTATATGAGAAATAAGGTATGGGATATGTAGATGCCACACCCAAATCCTCTAAGAAGAACTCTTAGAAAACCCCAGGTGATAAGTCTTGATTGCTTGAATGCCACATGTAAAAACCTGATAAGTTCAAAAGTCCTTTCAAGATAGAAAGAAGACAAAACTCACAAAATTGAAATTCCAAAGTGTGTGTCCTCCAAATTTTAATTTGTAGGAAATTACCATAGAGAAGTAGTCTAAAATCGTTATAGAGAAACTTGAAACATGTTGTGCTATAATACTATGACAAATTCAGCTGTATATCGAAAATTTATTAGGTTAGCCATGCAAAATCACATAATAAAAATAAGTTTTGTGGAGTAGTTAATTTATGTGCATATATAATTTTATAAATTTTCTTGCCATATAATTATTCAAATAGTTATTTTACTATTAGATTATGCAATACATTGACTTAGGGTTGGAAAAGTGGAAAACATCATGTGTAACGATTATTTTGAGATTGATTGATTAATAAATAATATTTTGGGCAAAAAAGTGTATGCTTATAAAATCTCCCATGTTACATGGAGAGTCCATTCTTCCAATTGTTTGATATACAAGATGAATCCTCTTTCATTTTTTGTCAAATTAACGTTTAAGAGGCATGAATTGTACCAATTTGTATTATATAATTTAAACTCTAGATTTGAAAAGAAGTAATACAATAATCACCACTTCATTTTATAACTCTTGGATAGAAGAACCTTTACCTAACTATTCAATATAAATTTAAAAATTAAGTTAATGAGTTTTGTTGCATATTAGGATAATTCTTATATGTTATTGTTGTACTAAGTGGATATGTGGTTGCTTACTTTTATTTTTTGATAAAAGTTGACTACTAATATTCATTTAATTTTTTAAAAAATATTTTGCTAATTATTGAAGAAGGTCTTCTCTTCTGTTTGAAATTCAAGCGGATGTTATTGGGTTTACATAATCTATTGATGCATTATGGCGTGTCAAAGATTGCAAATGTTGTTACGTGACAATGGTGGGAAAAAGTGGCTACATTGTGCTATGCATGTTATATATGCCACCAATATATCTCAACTTGAAAATCAACTAATATTTTAAATATAAGATAAATATAATTAGGAGAGTTAAGTATTCAAACATGAAGTTGTAAGATCTAAGTAGGGTATTGAATTTCATTTTTTCGGATCACTGTAATACTATATCAAATTTCATCTAAAAAAAAGGAAGATAATAAGTATGTTTTCACTTAAAATTTTAATTTGATTAATATTTATTTTATTTTTCAAAATAATTAAAATATTAAATAAGAGTGTAAGTTAAAAATAAAAATGATACTCAAACTATCACAAATAATTATTGGAGATGAGACTTTTCCCCTAACATAACAGGAAATTAAAACTAAGTATACTTTAAGGAATTAAAATGAATATTGAGTAGTCCAGCCAACGAAAATCGTATGAGGCTTCATAATACACTACTAATAATTCCTACAAAGAATAAAGTTTGTTCAAATAAAGAGAGAATAGACTAGTAACAACACACACTTGATATATTCTTTCTTTCCAATATACCAACATCATTGATCCATAGAAATTATAATAACTAGCAAAGAAGCATATAAAATTTGGATATATAGATATATATGTACTATCTTTGTTTTCCTTAATCAGTAAGATGCGGGTTCACAGTGATTGCACTTGGTGAGGATCTGCATGGCGAGGTTGGGGTCGATCCCCAAAGACGGCAAGATGTTCGGGTTCTTATAAGAGCATATGCAACCCATGTCGGCATGCAAAAGAGAGGAGCAGCAGCTAGCGGTCGGCAGCAGAGGATTCGGCGGGGTGGCTGCCGGCGTGCATGCCATCAGACTTGACAGCGGCACGTTGCAGATCGTCTACAAATTGAATGCACGTCACAAATTTACATTAGGAATAGTTAAATCTGTCACAAGCTAAATAAATTATTTAGATCTTTGGGAGGGCTTCATTAAATTAATCACCTGAGCATTGGAGGTTTCGCTGAAGGTGACAGCAACCAAAGCGAGCACCAGCAGGAATATTGCACCTGTCGCCATTTGAGTATCAAGGCACTACAACCAGCTTGATGACAGATTGTTTCTCCTTGTCTCCACTAATGGCTCGGTGTTTTGTAGATCTTCTTCTGTTCGGTGTGGAGGATGGGATAGGGAGATTTCGTATTTATAGGGGTAGCATCTAGGATTATTGTTCTTTTTTTTTTGAACTTCTTAAATGATTCATCAAAAATATAAAATGATTATTATAAAAGGCCTGAAAAATATAGACAAGGTGACTGGTAAGCAACTTTCTGCCCCACATCCGAGAGGATGCAAGCCAATTTATGCCTAACAAAAGAGAAAATAACATATAACTTCTATATTATTAGATTTATTTTTGTAATTAAATCTTATATTTTTTAATTTTATATATTTGATAAAATAAACTCGGTTGAATTTAAAAAAATACTATTATTTTGCACACAATAAATATAATAAAAATATACAAGACAATTTTGTGTGTAATTGTTATTAATGTCTAAGACGTTATAGGCCAAAATTATTACTTAAAAACTATTATCCATAGACACTTTATGCATAAATTTAAACCTCTGCATTCTTAGGGAGTCCCTCACTAGTAATCAAACTTTTTCTCGCTTACACACTTGGATGAAGGCAGTTTGGTAACACCAATTTTTCTACTCATTTGTTTTATATTTTTCACGTAATAGTCAAAGTTAGTTGGTTGTGGGTGATCGATGAAGCTTGTCTTTTTGTCCTTTTTTTAGTTCCTTGTCTGGGCTTTTCTTTGACCATCTATCTTAGATGGCTACTATGATTCGACCTATGGAAAATATATTATGATACAAGAGGATCCTACAAAAATAGTAGTTTTCGAAATACGGGGAGATAACAATGTCCTAAGAATAATTTTTTTTACTTTTCATTTTATTAAAAATATGATATTTTTAGAACACTTATCTTATAATAAAAGATGCACAAAAAAATGAAACTTAACTTTACCATATAAATCAATTTTATTTTATATTTCACTAATTTATAAAGTAAATTCTCTAATTAAAATCTATATTGAAAAAAATAAGAATTTATTTCAAAATTATGTTAAAAAAAGTTTATAAACCACCTGATCCAATTTACCAATTTAATTATATTTGTCTTATTGAATTTCATAAATTTAACTAAATATCTATTTTGTAAATTAAATTACTGGTAATATTATATCCTATTTCATGCTACAATAAGGAAACAAGTGAATTTCACAAAAATAAATAAGAGTTAACCCACAAATAAAAAAATACTAATAATATGTTATTATAACATTACAAAATGATAATTTTATAAACATTAGGGATATAGTGTGATTTTTTAAAAGGGTGGAAAATAAAGTTATTAGAGGCATAAATTGAGTGAATCATGCAATAAGAGAGTAAAAGCGTAATTATAATAATACATGTATGTATATTGTTGGTAAAAATTTATAAATATACATCGCAAAACATAGTACACGAAACACAACTACTTAAATTACTTTCGATTCAAGTAAGTCTAAAATAACAAATAAATAAGTTTATTAAGGACAAATATAATTTGATCAATCACTATTATTTATAATTTTTTAATAAATCTATTAATATGTATACGTGTGAATAATATTATGAAATAGATGTAAAAGTAAATAATATATAATATATAATTATCATTAGAAATAAAAAGTATTAATTAAATAGGAGCTAAGGCTTAATTGGTTATAAAGAAATGCACTAGGCGTGTATAATAGATAAAAAGAAAATGAGTTAAGAATATGCACATAAAAGAGTTGAAGAAATGTGATAAGAAACACATTAGATTTATAAAAAAAACTAGGTAAGGCCATCTATAAGGTCATAAATTAAAAATGGGCTAACACTATCTTGTTTTACATAACAATGAACTAAGTATAAGAAGAGACAATATATATGAGTAGTGAGATTTGTGAAATGAAGTACTTACTAGAAATATTATTATCATCTCCAACCAACGTTTGGTAAATAACTTGACACGGTCTTTTTACTCCCTTGTGTTGGATAATTTATAATAAAATATATCCACTTTATTATCTCACTTCTTATATATCACTTATTACTCACACTAATTATCCATAAATATGTCTAACAATATCGTATCACAAATACACATTAAAACATCACAATAGTCATATATTTGTGCTTACTATTTGGTCGACCAATCTAGGATAAAATAACTATACCATAGCGGTAGAGGTTGACATTATATATAGAAAACCACTATAAAGTTGTTGTATCACATTTATTTAATAACTATCAATGTCTTAAATGTAAAAAAGACATTTATTTGATTATATTTCAAAACTTGCATGTATTGGTATTTGTAAACATGAAACAAATCTATTTAATAAATCGGAAACTAGAGTACTTATTTATTAATTTATGACTTATACCCCTATTTTTAAAATATGGATGAAAATCATTAATTTACGCATTGCATGCCATCACCAATATTTTTTAAAATATGGACCAAATCATACATTTAAAAAAATATGGATGAGAAACGAAAGAAGGAATGTTAGAGTGAATTTTTCAAATGTTATAAATGATTAAAGAGTTTTTTTTTTATTTAAGGGTTGACTTGTAAAAACTTGTTGGTCCCCTTGATAAAATTAATAGGTGAAATTCAACACTAATAAATTATTTGTTGGAGTTTGAAATATAATACAATATTTTGAGATATTTAATTTAGAATATCATAGAAGTTATAAAATATAAAATGTAGAATATAATTAAATTGGTAAATTAGATAAGTTAATATAAACAATTTAGTTCTCATCGACTTGAAATAAATTCTTATTTTTAATATACATTATAATTAGAGGATTTAATTTATAATTTAGTGAAATATAAAGTAGAAGTCATTTATACGGTAAAGTTAAGTTTAGTTTTTTTGTGCAACTATTAATATTAGATATTTATCTTAAAATTATCATATTTATTAATAAAATGAAAAGTAAAAAAATTATTCTTCCAACATTGTTATCTCCATATATACGAGCACTAATATTTTTGTACGATCCTCTTGGCTTATTTTGCTTTATTGATGACTTTATATACTAACATATTTTCCATTGGTCCAACTATAGTAGTCATTGAACATAGTGACATTTCCTATAATTGATGGTCTCTCCAACCGACAAACTTTAACTATCACCTGAAAAATATAAAATAAATAAATGAGCAGAAACATCAATTTAATCATGGTATTACCAAACTCACTATACAATATCCATCATTGGTGCGTGTAAGCAAGAAAAAACTTCATGTATGACCAGTGAGCTGACTCCCTAAGAAAAGAAAAAGAATGGTATTTCATGCTCTCTCCTAGTCTATCCATAATTTTAGACAAATTCACATTCTTATACACATATATGTGTATATAGGGTGAAGTCTGTAAACCTTCTGGATGCATATCATACCATGTAGCATGCAATGATAAATATTTATTGTCCAAAAAGTGTGCCTTCAAAGTATTGATTCATTTGCCCTCTATTCTATGTTATCGTTTAACATGGGACTTAAAACCACACAGTTACTTGCGATGTTGGTTAGCTTGAAATGAAAATTAAGTTATTTTGCCAATTCGAGCATTTAAAATTATTTAAAATGTAAAAAAAGATTAATTATTTAATGAATTTTAAGAATATGTACTCATTTCTTTTTATTCTAATACCATAATTTAAAATAAACTTATCAATCATCATTAATAATTGACTTAGTGGAATTAATATAATTTGTATTAAAAGTGTCTAATAAGATGAACAAACTCGATTTGAATCTTGGTGTCGGGCTTATTAGTTAAAATATAATATATGATATATTGATGTGATATAATTATTTTATAAAATGATAAATATAAAGTCTTTTTAATTATTTAAAATATAACAAGATAAGTTAATTGACCTAAGGAGTGGTCATTATATTAGATGCCATGATTTACGATAAATATAACTATAAACATAAACAAATTGAATAATTTAACATTTTCACTTCATATCTACTGTTGGAACGAGTGTTTGGAAGAATTTGAAGAGGAGTAATCTCTTTATTATCACATAATTTTTATGTTTTGAAATATTTATCAATTTTGTAGTATGATCACATAATTTTTATTTATAAGATATAATTTATTTATAACTAAATATGAAAAATTAATATATTAAATATATAAAATTAAAAGAAATAAAAGTATATAAGATTTAATTACAAAAGAAAACTAAAAATATAAATTAGCATTTTCTCTTTTGTTAGATATAAATTGGCTTCCATCCCCGATATAATATGGGGAGGAAGTTGCTTACCATTCGCCTTATTTATTTTCTTTAAGCCCTTTTCTTATAATTATTTTATATTTTTGATGAATCATTTCAAAAGTTTAAAAAAAAGGACAATAATACTACACGCTACCTCTATAAAGTCGAATGCTCCCAATCTCATCCCCAACATCAAGCAGAAGCAAAAACGGTAAAACACAGAGCCATTAGTGGAGACAAGGAGAAACATATATGTCTGGTTGGATGGTGTGCTTTATACTCAAATTGCAACAAGTGTAAGATTCTTGCTTGTGCACACATTTATTGCTGCCATTTTTAGCCAAATATTAGTAGTTAGGTGTAATAACTAGATTTAATGTGGTTATTTAAATGTTTGTAACTTATAATTTATTGTATATTAATTATAGTATATTAATAGTCCTATATTGATTTATTTACATTTATTTATCATTTTCTTTCTATATAAAGGAGATGTTGTAAATGTAACAATACAATACAATTTAAACTTTTATATCTCTAGTTTTGCTCTCTTTCTTTTGTGGTATCTAAGCATTCTTGCTAATATAATTCGATCCTACATCCTAGCTACGCTGGTCAGATTCATTGACATCACATGATTATCTAAATTTCTTATGTTCTTACTATATCTCCATCATTATTTCACCATCAACCTCACTTGCTCACTTTCATACTTTCTTTCGGAACCTACATAACCAACATGAGTTCTTCAGCTGTAGTAGTTCAACTTCCAAGCAATATTCCAATACTTCCGGTTAAGCCGGATGGAACAAACTATTTTCTATGGCACAACAATATGATACCACTCTTGGAAATTTACGAATTGATGGGGTATGCCGATCGAACCATCCCGGCACCGCCAGAGTTCTTGCCTCCTCAAAAAGATGATGAATCTACTCTTATTCCCAACCCATCCTACAAGACTTGGAAGATTTGTGATAGACTATGTCTCACCACTATCTTAGGATTATTAAACACTCAAGTTAATCTACAGGTAATTGGAATTCACAATTCTACAGATATGTGGGAGAAATTAGAAGTTCTATTTGCTCAACAAGTCCGAGCTCATCAAGATCTCCTTGACTCTCAATGGCATGACACGGTTAAAAAAGATCAAACGATGGGAGTTTACCTGATGTCCATCGTCAGTCTCGCCACTAGCTATGCCCAGATTGGCCTTCCTAAACCTGAATCTGAAATCAAAGACAGAATTTTTGCTGGGTTAGGAGAACAATATCAGTCTCTTTGCATGGCCCTCACTCCTACACTCAAGCAAATAAGTTTAGATGAACTCAAATCCATGCTCATTTCTGAAGAAGCCAAGCTCAATTACAAAATCAGTAGAGGAATCTTACCATCACCACTCACGAGTCCTTGCTTGTCCACAACATCGTCATTCGTCAGTGTCACTCGCCATTATCATCGTGGATCTACCAACTCCTTTTTCCCAAGGCAATTTTCGGAGCAATGACAACAGCCTAATACACACAGAATATATCATGGGCCAGTTTCCGGTGCATATAAGTCGGGCGCACGCAATTATCAACAACGAGATTATCCCTTTGTTTGTCAAATATGTCAAAAATCAGTCCACATTGCTCCTGATTGTCCTCAATTTCCCAAACTATAGAACCCCTAAAGTCAACATAGCCCACGACAATGATCCAGGAGCTCACTAATACTCTTGATTGGTATATAGATTCTGGCGCCACCAACCATGTGACCAATGATATGACACATTTATCTATACAGGAAAATGTAGCTCATCCTGAACAATTACTTATTGGAGACGGATCAGGTTTAAAAATTCTCTCTGTTGGTTCAATTTTTTTTCAAACTCATTGAGACGATTTCCTTTAACTAAAGTATTATATGTTCCCACTATCTCCATGAACTTATTATCTGTTTCCCAATTTACTTAAGATAATCATTGTTATTTTGAGTTTCACCCTCATATTTTTGTTGTAAAGGATCGTCTCACTCATCAGGAATTGTTCTGGGGAGCTCGTAAAGGAGGCTTGTACTGTCTGCATGCAACACACTTATCATCAGTTAGTCATCGCATTCTAAGTGTTCAGATATCTCGCAACATTTGGCATAATAGACTTGGACATCCTACATTTACTATTGTATCTCAACTTTTATCCACAAATTCAATAGAAAGTAATTCTATTGGTACTATATTTTGTGATGCCTGTTCCTTGAGTAAAATTACTCAAAAGTCTTTTCCTCTTATTAATCATAAAAGCACTCATCCTTTTCACCTAGTACATACTGATATTTGGGAACCTGCTCCAGTCCGATCTTCTACTGGATATATTTACTATATTCATTTCACTGATGATTATAGTAAATATTCTTGGTTTTTCCTTATGAAAAATTGCTCAGAGGCTCTTCAAATCTTTCGTACATTCCGACTATGTGTTGAAAATCTATTTGACACCAAAATTAAATTTTTTCAAACAGATGGTGCCAAAGAATTTTTATCTATAGCCTTTCAAGCTGAGCTTCAAAATAATGGGATCACTCATCGTCTTTCATGCCCCCACACACCCCAACAAAATGGATTTGCAGAAAGAAAACATAGACACATCATTGATATTAGACTCACACTTCTAAATCATGCTCATCTTCCCATGAAGTTTTGGGATTTTGCATTTGAAACTACAGTCTATTTAATCAATAGATTACCTACTCGTATACTTCAATCTCAATCTCCTTACCAAATTCTTTACAAAACTCCACCAATCTACATTCATTTATGAGTCTTTGGATGTTTGTGCTTTCCCTATCTTTGCTCATATCAAACTAATCAATTTCAACCTCGCTCCAAACCTTGTGTCTTCCTTGGGTATCTTACTGATTTTATTGGTTATTGATGTCTTGATCCACAAACAGGGTGTATCTATATTAGTCCATCTGTACACTTTAATGAGACTAACTTTCCTTTTGCTAAGTGTTTGTCAACAGTTGGTACAACTCCAACGACTCTAGGTAATTCTATTATTCCTTCTCTCTCCTCTTATTCTTTTTCCTCAATACCTGTGTCTAATTCTCCAATAACAATATATGATAAACTATCTCTATCTACTCACTCTCTTGTCATTGAACACTATAATGCTGAATCTTTAGCTTCTCCGGAGGATATTTCTACTTCATCCACACATTGCATGATTACCAGGTCATAAGATGGTACATTACCCCCACGTCGTTTTCAAATAACTTTTGGGGCTTTTCTTACTATTTCTATTTAGGAACCTCGGACTCTCAAGCAAGCACAAAAATATCCATGTTGGGTTCATTCAATGAATGTTGAATATGATGCTCTTATAAAAAATCACACATGGGATCTTGATCCTGCTCCAACCAACAAGCATATTGTGGGTTGTAAATGGGTCTACAAATTAAAGCAACATCCTAATGGATCTATTGCTAGATGTAAAGCTCGTCTCGTAGCTCAAGGCTTTTCTCAACAAGAAGACATAATTGGCATATTTGACAACGCTTTCCTTCATGGTTATTTGGATGAAAAGGTTTACATGGCTCAACCACCAGGCTATATTAATTCATCACGTCCTCATCACGTTTGTCGTCTTCGTCAGTCTTTATATGGTTTAAAGCAAGCACCTAGAGCATGGTTTCTTCGTTTGAGTACATTTTTACTCACCTTTGGCTTTGAAGCATCACTGGCTGATACATTCCTATTCATCTACAAAACCCCAAATTTTGTCATTTTTCTTCTGGTTTATATAGATGATATTATACTCACAGGATCTTGTAATACTCCTATGGACTCCATCCTCAGTGCCCTCAAACAAGAATTTTCTATCAAGGATCTAGGCATGCTACATCACTTTCTTGGCATAGAATTACATTCACATTCCAGTGGGCTTATTCTAACTCAACAGAAGTATATTTATGATCTTCTTACTCGAGCTACTATGGTTGATTGTAAACCTTCATTGACCCCTATTACTACGGGCTATCGCCTATCTATTCATAATGGAACTCCTCTGAATGATTTTCGTTTTTATTGACAAGTCGTTGGTTCTCTTCAATATCTCACACTGACAATACCTGATATTTCTTATGCAGTTAATCAAGTATACCAATTTATGCAACAACCAACTACATCTCATTGGATGGCAGTTAAGCGAATTTTACGATATCTCAAAGGCACATCAAGTTATGATCTTTATTTTTGGAAGAATTCTCAATATCAACTCCATTGTTTCTCCGATGCCGATTGGGCTGGTAATCTTGATGATTGGCATTCTATCAGCGATTTTTCAATTTTTATTGGTAGTAATTTGATTTTATGAAGTGCTAAAAATTAACAAACAGTTGTACGATCTAGCACTTAAGCTAAATATAAAAATTTGGGTAATGATATAGCTAAACTAATATGGATTCAATCTTTTTTTTCATAAACTTGGATTCTCACTTTCAAATTCTCCTAATTTATTGTGTAATAATATATGTACAATTTATTTAAGTGATAGTATTATTTTTCATACGTTTACCAAGTAAATTAATATAGATTATCACTTTATTCGAGAAATGGTTGCTGCCAAATAACTTATTATTCGTTTTATTAGCAATAATACTTAAATTGCAGATATATTTAACAAGAAACTATATTCTTATCGTTTATTTATATTTTATTCCAATTTTAATTTTTCAAAATTTCTCATTTAAATTACGAGAGTAATAACTAAATTTAATATGGTTATTTAAATGTTTATAAATTATAATTTATTATATATTAATTATAGTATATTAATAATTCTATATTAATTTATTTACGTTTATTTATCATTTTTATATATATAAATGAGATATTATAAATATAATAATATAATATAATTTATATTTTTATATTTCTAGTTTTACACTATTTATATTTTATATTTTTTAATTTTTTTAAGATGATTAATTTAATAAAATTTTCAAAAATTTAAATAGTTTTTTTTAGCATGTGGTTAATTTAACATGCAATTGACGGACAATATGCAACGTGGCGATCTCAGGTCTGATAGCATGCAAGCCAGCAGCCACCACGTCAACCCTCTACCGCCCACTGCTAGCTGCTGCTCTGCCCTGTCGCATGCCGACATGGGCTGCCTCTGCTCCTATAAAAACTCAAACATCTTGCTGTCCTTATGGATAGATCCCAACCTCGCCATGTAGATCCCCACCAAGTGCAATCTCCCTCAACCCACAAGCTGCTGATTAAGGAAAACAAAAAGAGTATATATATATATATATTCAAATTTCATCTGCTCCATTAAGTTGGTATATTGGAAAAAAAGTGTATACCAAGTGTGTGGTTAAGAGTCACTTCTCTATTTATTTTAATAAGCTCTTTGTAGGCATTCTCAGTAGTGCATTATGAAGCTTCATACTATAGTGATTTCCTAGACTATTCAAAATTCATCTTAATTATTTAAATTATACATTGTTTTAATTGCCTTCTAATGATATAGGGAAAGTCTCATCTCGTCTCGTTTCTAATAATGATATTGTGATAGTTTGAGTATCATTTTCATTTTAAACATATACTCTTATTTAATATTTTAATTATTTTTTAACATAAAATTAATATTACTCAAATTAAAAATTTAGGTGATAATATACTTATTATCTTCCACTTTATATGAAATTCAATATAATATTATAAGAAGCTTGTCGAATTCAATATGTTCATCTTTATATTCCGTACTCTTCTTATTATATTATTATTTTTATTATATTTATCTTATATTTAATATTTTAGTTGATTTTGAAGGATGAAACCACTTTTCGTAACAATATTTGCAACTTTTGATATGTAATAATGCATCAATAGATAAGGTACCCAAGAGTAAAAGAAGACCATCTTCAATTATAAGCAAAATATTTTCAAAAATATTACATGAATATTAGTAATCGACTTTTATCAAAAGAATGAAGTGATACTTCAAAGCAATATAGCAAAAAAGACAAATAAGCAACCACATATTAACTTAAGTATGATAATGACATATGAGAATTATCCTAATATTCAACAAAACTCATCAACTTAGTTTTCAAGTTTATATTAATAGTTTTTGGAGCAAAAATAAAGTTTATATTAATAGTTAGATAGTTAAAGATTATTTTATCCAAGAGTTATAAAATGAAATGGTGACTATGTTATTTCTCATTTTGAAATCCTTAGTTTAAATTAGAGAACACAAATTGGTACAATTCATGAGTGATAAGGTACAATTCATGGGTGATAAACATTAGTTTGACAAAAACTGAGTGAGGGTGCAGGTAGTATATCAAACACTTGGAAGAATGGACTCCAGATCTAATATTTTTGCCCAAAATATTATTTATTTATTAATCAATTAATCTCAAAAGAATTCTTAAACATATCATATTTTTCACTTTTCCAACCACAAATCAATGGAATGCATAATCTGATCATAGTAAAATAATTATTTGAATGATTAAATGTCAATAAAATTTTATGTATGCACATAAATTAACTAATCTATGCACAATCTTACTTTTATTATGTAGTTTTGTCTAGCCAACCTACTGAATTTCACTATATGAAGTTGAATTTGCCTTAGTACACTACCACTTATTCTTTCTTGTTTCTCTATTACAATTTTAGATTACTTCTCTATCGTAATTTATTACTCATTAAAATTATGGGCTAGTTTTATCCTTTGTATCTCCATCATAACTTTTTTCTAGTGGATGATGAGATATAATTTGTGATTCTTCTTCTTTAACCATATTAGTAGTCACTTTTATCAAAGAAGTGAGTGATACTTGAAAGCAATTTAGCAAGAAAATAAAAACAAGCAACCAAATATCTGCATATGAGAATTATTCTAATATGCAATAAAATTCTTAACTTTGCTCTCAAGTTTATATTGAATAGTTAGATGATTAAAGATTTGTTATCCAAGAGTTATAAAATGATGTGGTAATTAAATTATTTTTCCTTTTAAAATCTCTAGTTTAAATTAGTGAACACAAATGGATACAATTAATACGAGTTAAATCTTAATTTGACAAAAAAAATAAGAGAGAGTGCATGTAGTATATCAAATACATCCATGGAAAAAGGGACTCAAATGTAATATGAGAGAGCCTATTAGTATAAAAGCTTTTTGTCCAAAATATTTTTTATTTACTAATCAATCAATCTCAAAATAATCGTTATTCATATTTTTCACTTTTCAAAACATGCACAAAATTACCTTTATTATGCCCAAAATAATCTTCCACATTGATGTTATATGCAGTTGCATTTTCAATATTCTAGTATTACTTTTATTATACACAAAATAATCCTTCCACGTACATTGATGTTATATGCAGTTGCATTTTCCATATTCTAGTATTACTTTTATTATGCACAAATTAATCATTTTGTACATTAACGTTATATGCAGTTGCATTTTCCATATTCTAGTATTACTTTCATTATACACAAAATAGTGATTATACTCATTATTTCAAGATGATTGAAATATATAACTTATCTTCCAATTTGATCAATATAAGCCAAAATTACACTCATTATACACAAATTTGTAGTATTGAAATATATTCTAGTATTACACTCATTATTTCAATATTTATAAATTATTCAATAATACAAGTAATATATAACTTGTCTTTTAACTAAATATCAAAAACTAATATATCCAATATATGAAATTAAAAAAATAATAAAAAATTTAAGATTTAATTACAAAAGAAATCTAAAAATATAGATTGTCATTTTCTTTTTTGTTAGGGACAAATGGAGTAAGTTACTTACCGGCCCTCTTGTCTATTTTCTTTAATGCCTTTTGTTATAATCATTTTATATTTTTGATGGATCATTTCAAAAGTTCAAAAAACAAGAACAATAATACTACACCCTACCCCTATAAATAGGAAATCTCCCAATCCCATCCCCCACACCAAGTAGAAGCAAAAGCTGCAAAACATCGAGCCATTAGTGGAGACAAGAAGAAACAATCTGTCATCATCTTGTTGCAGTGCGAAACATTAAGCATAGAATGAAATATGGAGAAACGATGAGAAGATAGTCCCTTGGTGAATATATCTGCAATTTGAGCGTCAGTGCCAATAAAATGAATGACAAGTTCTTTAGCAGCAACCCTTTCGTGAACAAAGTGATAATTTATCTCAATGTGCTTGGTACGAGTATGAAAAATAGGATTATCACTCAGATAAATGGTAGATAGATTATCACATCATAAAGTAAGAGAATTTGAAGGTGAGAATCCAAGTTCACGAAGAAGAGATAGAATCCATATTAGTTCAGCAGTAGCATTTCCCAAGCTTTTATATTCAGCTTCACTACTAAATTGTGCAACTATGCGTTGCTTCTTAGCACTCCATAAAATCAAATTGCTACCAAGAAAAATTGAGAAATCACTGATAGAATGTCAATCATTAGGATTACTAGCCCAATCAACATGGGAGAAACAATGGACTTGAGATTGAGAATTCATCCAAAAGTAAAGACCATGACTTGATGTGTCTTTGAGACATCGCATAATTCGCTTAACTGCCACCCAATGAGATGTAGTTGGTTGGTGCATAAATTGGCATACTTGATTAACTATATAAGAAATATCAGGTTTTGTCAGCATGAGATATTGAAGAGAACCAACAACCTGCCGATAAAGGCGAGAATCATCCAGATGAGTTCCATCATGAAGAGATAGGCGATGGCCGGTAGTAATAGGGGTCAAGGAAGGTTTGCAATCAACCATAGCAGCTCGAGTGAGTAGATCAGAAATATACTTCTGTTGAGTTAGAATAAGCCCACGAGAATGTGAATGTACTTTAATGCCAAGAAAGTGATGTAGGGTGCCTAGATCCTTGATAGAAAATTCTTCTTTGAGGGCATTGAGGATGAAGTCCAGAGTAGCAATACAAGATCCTCTAAGTATAATATCATCTACATAAACCAGAAGAAAAATTATAAAATTTGAGGTTTTGTAGATGAATAGGGATGTATTAGCCATTGATGCATAAAAGCCAAGTGTGACTAACAATGTACTCAAACGAAGAAACCATCCTCTAGATGCTTACTTCAGACCATATAAGGACCGACGAAGATGACAAACGTGATGAATCAATATAGATCGGTGGTTGAGCCATGTAAACCTCTTCATCCAGATGACCATGAAGAAAGGCATTGTCAATGTCTAGTTGTCGAATATGCCAATTATGTGTGACGACAATCGAAAGTACAATATGAATAGTAACTAGTTTAATTACTAGACTGAAAGTAGCATAATAGTCGATACCTTCTTGTTGAGAAAATCCTTGAGCAACGAGACAAGCTTTAATGATCCATTAGGATGTTGCTTTGATTTATAGACCCATTTACACCACTCAATATGCTTGTTGGTTGGAGAAGTAACAAGATCCCATGTGTGATTTTTGGTAAAAGCATCATATTCAACATTCATTGAATGAACCCAACATGGTTATTTTTATGCTTGCTTGATAGTTCAAGGTTCCTAAATAGAAATATTAATGATGTGTCTATGTTTTCTTTCTGCAGATCCATTTTGTTGGGGGTGTTTGGGGGCATGAAAGATGATGAATGATCCTATTATTTTGAAGTTTAGCTTGAAAGGCTTCAGATAAAAATTCTTTGGCACCATCTGATTGAAATTTTTTTATTTTAGTGTCAAATAGATTTTCAACATGTAGTCAGAATGTATGAAAGATTTGAAGAGTCTCAGAGCGATTTTTCATAAGAAAAAACCAAGAATATTTACTATTGTCATGCCCCGACCTGGTTTGGTCTGATCCCCGTGAGTAACCCGCCACTCTTCTCGGTTTACTAAGGGTTTTCCCCTCTTTTAAACGTAGTTGGAGTAAGGCGTCCTTTATACTGTATCTTTCCTATAATAACATTATCCAAAACTAAAAAATAGACATACCTGATTTTATAGTTCCTATACAGGGAAGTCTTTAAGATTAGTTTCCCTTAGTTCCTAAAAGGGGTAAAAGGGAGGGGGTGAGTTCTACAACTCAGTGAGCGAGGGTTGGGAGTGAGTTTTCATAAACAAAACAACTTTAATCGGAGTGTGCCAAACACCTTATTTTCTTTTAAAATATCCTTTCCTCAAATACTGGCTTTTAAAACCTTTACCTTACTGAGGGTGACATTTTCAAGTTGGAGTGTGCCCGACTCCTTAATTTCCTTTATATTTTCTTCACGTTAAAAATCTAAGTTTTTCACCATTTCTTATTAATCACGGTGTGTCATCACCCAACACACATCCTTTATCATGAAGGACAAAACACACAATCGCAGGCTAGCCCGTCCACTAAACCCACTTGTGGCGTCGGAGCGACTTTACAAGCCACCTAAATAGAAGCATGTCCCCTTCTACCCTAAGAATGAGTGGATGTACGCGACATCCGACCCTCGATCTCAAAATCAATTCTCCATGTCCGTATGAAGACAGAGACCTCATCCTGACCCCACCCCGGTCTCGTGCGCTTGAAGCTATGTCGAGCTTTGCAAAGTCACCTGGTCCGACGAATTGCCCTTATATCCATGGGGTCGTCCAGGGCCCTAGGACAAATCACTACCCCTCTTGGGTGTCTTGAAGGTCACGTACACACATTGCATGCACAATCAGTATTTTCATATCATTCCTTATAATCTATAGTGCCACTGGTCCAACGGTCTCGACCATCATCTCAACCCACAGCTGTTTGTCTTGACTAGTCCAGAGACCTATCATGTCACACTGCCACTAGTTGAATGAATATGTTGGTCCTGTCTTGGTACCATGGCCAAACAATTCATTTACTTAAAGTTTTATGGCATATATCTTATGTTTGTTTATGAGCTCCTGCTCGTGCCAATTGGCCTATGGCCTACTATTCGAGATTTTCAAAATTGGGCATATTAGCCCCTAAGTTTCAAAATCGAGGCCCTCGACCTATAAGAGCTATTCGAGCTCCTATCAAGAAGGTCTCCCAAATCGTTTAAGCAGTGGCATACAGTTAGGGGAGAGCACTTTCACAAACATATAGTTTTAGCTGTCGATCATACCAATCGGGTATAATGACATATTCGCTCATAATTGATGAACGGGTTTTCCACTTCCTTTGAGGAAGTTTCATCATACCAATCGGGTATGATTTACTTACGATTGGTAAGTAGATTTTCTGCTTGATTTTCACATCACTACTCTAAGTTATGATGTTTAAAATACCACCAAGTAATGGGTTTTCATTTTGAGGTACTTATTATCCCCAACCGAGAATGATATAAAATTCCCACTCACAACTGATAAGTGATTTTTAACTTTAAACTATACTCATCATCCCAACTAGGTATGACGTTAGTAAGCCCACTCACAACCGATAAGTAGGTTTTCCTTAAATAAAAGTGCTCATCATCCCAACCGGTATGATGTGTAAATTAACCCACTCACCCGTTAACCATGACGTGTTCGTCCACGATTGGTTTTCCAAGTTGACGCGAGCTTTCTCTTGTTGACATTCTGATCACACTTGTCCCGTCAGAGGTGCGATGGTCCAAGCTTTCTATCGAGAAAGGTAGCTCTCTTCCTAAAGTACCTTCTAGGATTAAAAATTCCTACTATTAACCTTCCAGCATCGTTGAGGTCGTATGAGGGATGTTGGGAGAGCTTGGTTTGGCTAGAGGAGGGCTGAATTCGGCTAATTTTAGCTAGACCGAAACAGGGTAGCTTCGGTCTACCAGAGCTATTTTACTGTTTGTTTATGTCGGCATTTCTTCAGCGATCCTCGGATCGAATGGAAGTTGCTATCAGATAGCTGACTTCCCCTAGAATCTAAAGAGCTTGACCTCTCCTTCTAAGGTTAAGAAAAATGCCTAAGTCGAAGCTTTGGTTATAGCTTCACCGAGAAATGAAGTATTAGAGAGAGAAAGGAGTTTTCAGGTGTGAGGAGAATAAATGGGGATGAGCTCTTTATATAGGAGTAGATTTGCGTATTAAATGGGGAGAATTTATTACTACGGTATTAATGTTGTCATTATTCTCCCGAAATTGATGGACATTTATTAGTATTAATTCTAATAATTAAATATATGTATTAAATTATTGGTATTAATTTCAATAAATAAATATAAGTATTTATGATATTTAATTAGGGTTAGGGATGTAGGATTAATAATATATATATATATATATTTATCTCATTATTTTCACCTAATAATTTATACTATTCATTTTATTTATTCCAATTATATCAATTAAATTTTAAACTTATAATATAATTCCACAAACTACTTTTAATCGAAATTTCGGGTTACTAAAAAAAACTTCCTAGGAGTCTACCCATCCTAGCACTACTCTCACCCAAAGCATGCTTAACTTCAATGTTTTGATAGGATTTGGTGCATTAGTGCTAGTATGTTATTACATATTTGGTTACTAAAAAATATGGTTTGACAACTAATGAGGGGGTGCAACATGAATACTTCCCAATAAAAGTACTCTTAACTTTGGATTTCTAATTAAATCTTTTGCATTGATGTTGGTATGTTATTTATTTTTGGGTTACTAAAAAAATATGATTTTACAACTATTGAGAGAATGCAAAATCAATACTTTCTAAGAGGTCACCCATCCTAACACTACTCTAGCCCAAGCACACTTAAGCTTATAGTTTTGATAGGATCCGATGCATTAGTGCTAGTATGCTATTTAATTTTCGATTACTAAAACAATATGATTTGACAACAATTGAGAGAATGCAAAATGAATACTTCCTAGAAGGTCACCCATCCTAACATTACTCTCACACAAGCACACTTAACTTTGGTAGTCTAATGGGGTTGAGTTCATATAAACCAATTTGGTTTTACTATTCTAAATATTTTTTTTCTGGTTACTAAAAACACGGTGTTACAATTATAATCATCAATGAAATGAATATAGTAAATATGTCAAGTAGAAGATCGGACTAGAGCAGGTCCCCATATATTAATATGTACTAGCTAAAAAGGACAAGTACTTTTATGATTAATATGGAGAAAAGTCTTTTGAGTAATTTTACTTAGGGAACATGCATCACAAAATATAGTACCAATATAATTACTTTCTATTGAATTTGTGGATAAATTTTGAGATACAATAGGAAATGTAGGATGTCCAAGTCTATTATGCCAAATGTTGCAAGATATATGAACACTTAGAATACGAGGACTAACTGATGATAAATGTGTTGCACGCAGACAGTACAAGCCTCCTTTATGAGCTCCCTGAAACAATTCCTAACGAGTAACACGATCCTTTATGACAAAAAAATGAGGGTAAAACTTAAAATAACAATGATTATCTTGAGTAAATTGGGAAATAGATAATAAAGTCATGAATATAGTGGGAACATATGATACTTTAGTTAAAGGAAATCATCTCAATGAGTTTGAAAAGAAAGTTGATCCGAAAGAGAGAATTTTTAAGCCTTATCCATCTCCAATGAGCAATTGTTCAGGATGAGTTACATTTTCCTATATAGATAAATGTGTCATGTCATTGGTCACATGGTTGGTGGCATTGGAATCAATATACCAATCAAGAGTATTAGCTCCTAGATCATTGTTGTGAGCTATGTTGACTTTGGGGATTCTATAGTTTGTTGAAAATTGAGGACAATTAGGAGCAATGTGGCCTGATTTTTGACATATTTAACAAACAGAATGATAATCCCGTTGTCGATAATTGTGTGTGCCCAACTTATATGCACAAGAAACTGGCCCATGATATATTTTGTATGGATTAGGCTACTGCCGATTGTTACTTTGTGGTTACCATGATGCCCATTTTTTGACAGTGTTATAGAAGCCCACATATTGAGTGAAATATCGCTTTTCAGATTCTGATGATGGACTGTTCATGTAAGAGCCTAACACATGCTCTCGTTCTTGATTTCTAGATGTGATTCTAAGGTTCGAGAATTTCCCTTGAATCGTAGGTGAGAAACGGGGTCGATGTTGTGAAAATTGCCCTAGGGAAGAAGAGTTGGTAGATCCACGATGATAGTGGAGATTAACACCAGTGAATGATGATGTTGTGGACAAGCGAGGACTCATGAGTGGTGATGGTAAGATTCCTCTATTGATTTTGTAATTGGGCTTGGCTTCTTTAGAAATGAGCATGGATTTGAGTTCATCTAGACTTGTTTGCTTGAGTGTAGGAGTGAGGGCCATGCAAAGAGAGTGATATTGTTATCTTAACCCAGTGAGAATTCTATCTTTGATTTCATATTCAGGTTTAGGAAGGTCAATTTGGGCATAGTTGGTGGCGAGACTTTCTATTGATGTTAGGTAAACTCTCATTGTTCGATCTTCTTTAACTATGTCATGCCATTGAGAGTCAAGGAGATCTTGATGAGCTTGAACTTGTTGAGCAAATAGGACTTCCAATTTATCCCACATATCTGTAGAATTGTGAATTTCAGTTACCTGTAGATTTAGATGAGTGTCCAATGATCCTAAGATAGTGGTGAGACATAGTCAATTATAGATCTTCCAAGTTTTGTAGGATGGGTTAAGAATAATAGTAGATTTATCATCTTTCTAAGGAGGCAAGAACTTTGGTGGTGCCGAGCTAGTTCAATCGACATACCCCATCAAGTCATAAATTTCCAAGAATGGTATCATATTGTTGCTCCATAGGAAATAGTTTGTTCCATCCAGTTTAACAGGAAGTACTAGAATATTGTTTGGAAGTTGAACTGCTATTATTGAAGAGCTCATGTTGATTTTGCAAGTTCCAAAAGAAAATATGGAAGATATTGAAAATTGATAGGGGTTGAGCAAGTGAGGTTGATGGTGAGATAATGAAATAGATATAGTAAGAACATGAGAAATCTAGATAATCTTCTAGTGATAATAAGAACTAAAATTAAAAAATAGACAATGAAAGTAATTCTGACTAGCGTAGCTAGGATGTAAGATCGAATTGTGTTGGCAAGAAAGCTCTAATACCATAAAATAAGAGATGAATTTTAGTAATTGTATTATGTTTGATACATTTACAATTTCTTCATTATATAAGAAGGAAATGATATATGAAGAGTCAATCAATTAATGTATGACTCTTAATATACAGTAATTAATAGATAATAAATTATAAGTTACAAACTTTTGATTGACCACGTTTAATTGAATATTATCTAGTTATTAAGTTTATTTAGCATGTGGTTAATTTACTATTCGTGATATAAATTTGTGAGGTGCATGCAATTTTCCATCTGCAACATGCCACTATCAGGTCTAATAGCATGCAAGTTGGTAGCCACCCTGCCGAACCCTCCATTTCTGATTGCTAGCTTGTTGCTCCGCTTTGTCATGATGACATGGGTTGCCTCTACTGCTATAAAAACTTAAACATCTTGCCATCTTTGGGGATTGACTCCAACCTCACCATGTAGATCCCTGACAAGTGCAATCTCCCTCAAACCGCAAGTTGCTGATTATGAAAAAAAAAGATAATACATATATATCTGATCCATGAAGTTGGATATTGGAAAGAAAATATATATCAAGTATGTGTTGTTAAGAGTATTTTCTCTCTTTAATTGAATAAGCTTTGTTCTTTGTACACATTATGAATAGTGCATTATGAAGCTTCATACCATAGTGGTTGGCTAGATTATTCAATATTCAACCTAGTTGTTATGAGTTTGACTAAAGATAATATGAACTCACAAGTCTAATCAACCGAACCTGCAGTGGAGTTGAACAGTCTGTCACCAAATGAGATGAAGGATCATTTGAGACTACAAAAGGGCCCAATCACAATACTAAGGGCTAAAAGATTCAGAGATGTTTTATATGGATTGATTAAAAAGATTGTAGAAAATTCAAGTAGAAGCCCAATAGAAGAGCCCAAGAGAAGGTTCACATTTAATTAATAAAGATAGATTTATTAATATAATAATTTTTTTAGGATATTAAACAATAATATTAGATATTTAGTTAGTGAAGTTTAGATTTTTTAGTAGTTATTTAAATATCCTAGATATTAAGATTAGATATGGTTGGCATGTAACCATAAGTTCCTTATTTTTAGGTTATTCGATTGTTATCTGTGCCTATAAAAGGCATACTCCACAACATTGGAGAATACACTTTGGAATTTCAATTTTGTGAGGTTTTTTCTTCTTTCTTTCTTGAAAGAACTTTTGAACTTATCAAGATTTTACCTGTGGAGTTCAAGCAATCAAGGCTTATCACCAGGGTTTTCTAAGAGTTCTTCTTAGAGGATTTGGGTGTAGTGTCTACATATCTCATACCTTGTTTCTCACATAAACAAGGTATATTCAATCTTTTCGTACTTGCATCATGAAAGTCTTGAGGTCTTTCCATATTTGGTGTAGGGTGTTGTTAGCATATTGGCGAGATTTGTATCAGTTGGTATCAGAGAACACAGTTGCACGACAAGTTTCATCCTATCTTTCATATTTAATTCTTATTTTTTCTTCTCTACCTATTTATATTCTCTATAAAAGAAAAAAAAGTCTCATATTCTTATATCTAGCTTCTTTGCAGTAAGTGCAAAAAAAAAGCCAAAAAAAATTCATGCAAAAAAAAGAAAAAAAACAATTTGTGCAAAAAAAGGCAAAAAAAAAAAAAGAGAGGGACACAATTCTAACTTGATTTTCATTATTATTCTACTCTATCTAATTTTCATTCTTATTTATTACTTCATTCTATCTTAATTTCTTATTTTCTTATCTATCTAAATTTGATTCTTCTTTCTTATCTAAGTTTATTTGTACATCACACTTAAATTCCTTTGGAATTGGTTTTTGAAAACCTTGTTCCTCAAGTTGAACTCCTTCGTAAAAATGATTTGTTTTTAAAGTTTAATTAAGATTGAAAGAAGACATACGAGAGGGAAAAGGCAAGAGTGTTTGAATCTATAAGAAAAGCCATTTGAGTGTGAAACACGAGTGAGTGAGAAAAATATGTAAGTGAGCGTTTGTGAGGTTCTTCTGTTATTTTAATCATTTGTAGGAACTCATGGCACAACGACGAGGAGATACACCAAATGAAGATGATTCCCAACAACTGATTCCAAACTCACGAATGCAAGCTATAATAAGTGAAATGTGACGAATGATGAAGTCTGAGTTAGAGCCGCTTCTTGAGAGAGTGGATCAATTGGAGGAAGGAGTGAGAGGTTCGTGTTAACATTCCCCTACTGAAAAGCAACCTCGAAGCTTTCAGTCAAGGCATTTTGATCCACAAGAACTCGAGAAGTTTAATCAATATGCTCATAGAGAACGACCCCGAGTGACAACATGGATAATATTAAGTTGAAGATACCCTCTTTCAAGGTAAACTTATCCATAAGCGTATCTTGAATGGGAAAAGAGAATGGAGATGGTTTTTTATTGTTATAATTACTCGGATATGAAAAAGGTACAACTTGCTGCTGTCGAATTTAGTGATTATATGGTGGGATTAGTTGGTGAAGGAAAGGAAACGAAATTATGAACACCTTGTGGAGTCATGGGATGAAATGAAAGCAATCATATGACGATGCTTTGTTCCCAACCACTATCACCGAGAGTTGTTCAATAAACTCCAAAGGGTTACTCAAGGATCAAAAAGCGTCGATGAATGCTTCAAGGAGATGGAGATTGCGATGATTCGAGCAAATGTGGAGGAAGATAGAGAGGCAACAATGGCTAGATTTTTGCATGGTCTAAACCATGAGATAGATGACATGGTGGAAATGCAATATCATGTTGAGCTCCAAGATATGGTACATCAAGCTATCAAAGTCGAACAACAACTGAAGAGAAAAAGTTTACACAAAAGGGGATTAAACAATGGTCCCTCAAAGTCATGGAAACCATCCTCAAGGCAATTTGAGATTTAGTCAACTCAACCTCAACATGCTCCACCAAAAGAGACAACCTAGCAAGCTGTGGCCCAAAATCAAGGTAACACCCATATCACAACTCCCAAAACTCGTGATATTAAGTGTTTTCGATGCCAAGGCAGGGGTCACATTGCAAGTCAATGCCCAAATAAGCGGGCAATGGTGATCAATGCTAATGGTGAAATTGAGACTGGTGATGAAGAAGAAGATATCGATCCGGAGATGCCACCACTTGAAGATGTTGAAGAAGGGGAATTGTTGGTTGCACGATGAACTCTCAGCGTTCAAGCCCAAGAAGAAGAAAACAACCAGCGTGAGAACTTATTTCAAACTCGTTGTTGTGTGAAAAATAAGGTTTGTTGTGTTATTATAGATGGGGGAAGCTGCACTAATATAGCTAGCAGTGAGCTGGTGGAGAAATTGGCATTACCAACATTAAAGCATCTGAAGCCTTATCGACTACAATTGTTGAACGACCAAGGTGAACTCAAGGTAACCAAACAAGTGTTGGTTGCATTTTCTATTAGAAAATATCAAGACGAAGTAATATGTGATGTGGTACCAATGCATGCATGCCATATTCTTTTGGGATGACCCTGGCAGTTTGATTGTCAAGTTATGCATAATGGATTCACTAATAGGTACTCTTTTATAATTTATGACAAACCAATATCTCTTGTACCATTGACTCCAAGGCAAGTTTTTGAGGATCAATAGAAAAAGAAAAAGGCAAATGAAGAGAAAATAGAAGAAAAAAGAAAGGAGAAATATCAGAGTTGAAAAAAAGAGGGAAAAGCGAGAAGTGGAAAAAAAAGAGAGTAAAAATAATTTTATAGCAAGAAAAGGTGAGATCAAGCGAGCAATATTATTATTATTTTGTAGGAATTTATAGGTGTCTTCCCTAATGAGATACCACCAGGTTTGCCACCAATTCGAGAAATTGAACATCAAATTGATTTCATCCCTGGAGCAACGATTCCCAACCGACCAGCATATAGAAGTAACCTTGAGGAAACCAAGAACTTCAATGCCAGGTCCTAGAGCTGATGGAAAAATGGTATGTTCGAGAGAGTATGAGTCCATGTGCTGTTCTAGTGCTACTCGTACGTAAGAAGGATGGAACTTGGCGAATGTGCATCGATTGTCGAGCCATCAACAACATCACGATAAAGTATCGCCACCCTATTCCTCGTTGGATGACATGTTAGATGATTTGCATGGATATTGTTTATTTTCAAAAATAGATCTTAAGAGTGGATATCATCAAATTCGAATGAAAGAAGGGGATGAATGGAAAACTGCATTTAAAACTAAATAAGGATTTTATGAATGATTAGTTTTGCCCTTTGGATTGACTAATTCACATAGCACTTTCATAAGATTAATGAATCATGTATTATGTGCTTTTATTGGGAAGTTTTTAGTTGTATATTTTGATGATATTCTAATATACAACAAGACCATGTATGAACATTTAGCACATTTAAGAGCTGTGTTAAAAGCTTTAAGGTAACATAAGTTGTTTGCCAACTTGAATAATTGTATCTTTCATTCGGATAAACTTGTGTTTCTTGGATATATTATAAGTTCAGAAGGGATTGGAGTTGACGAGGAAAAGATTAAGGCAATTCGCGACTAACTGACACCTAATTCGGTAAGTCATTGTGATGTATCAGGAGTAGGTATTGGAGGTGTATTAATGTAGGAAGGAAGATCAATTACATATTTTAGTGAAAGGTTGAGTGGAGCAACCCTTAACTATCCTACCTATGATAAGGAGATGTATGCCCTAGTTCGAACTCTTCTAACATGGTAGCACAATCTATGACCGAAAGAGTTTGTGATTCACACAGATCATGAATCACTTAAGGATCTCAAAGGATAACACAAGTTGAATAAATGCCATGCAAGGTGGGTGGAGTTCATTGAAACATTCCCATATGTGATCAAGTATAAACAAGGTAAGGAAAATATAGTTGTAGATGCTCTATCGCGAAGGTACACTATGCTTTAAATTTTTTATTCTAAATTGCTTGGTTTTTATTATATCAAGGATTTGTATGCAAATGATCCTGATTTCTGTGAAGTATTTAGAAGTTGTAGAAGTGGTAAGTTTGGGAAATTTTATTTAAAAAATGGATTTGTTTTTCAGGAAAACAAATTATGCATCCCTTAGTTTTCTTTGCATGAGTTACTTGTTAGGGAAGCACATGCTGGAGGAATTATGGGATATTTTGGGGTATCTAAGACTATGGCGATAATGCATGAGCATTTTTTTTTTGCCCCACATGAAAAAGGATGTTGAGAAAATTTGTTATCAGTGCATTACATGTAAGAAGTCTAAGTCTAGGCAACAACCTCATGGCCTGTATACTCCTCTTTTGATTCCTAATGCACCTTGGATTGATATTTCCATGGATTTCATTTTAGGATTAACAAGAACTGGGGGGGGGGGGGGGGGGGGGGAGGAGATTCTGTGTTTGTGGTAGTTGATAGGTTTTCGAAGATGGCACATTTCATTCCATGTCATTAAACTGATGGTGCATCGAATGTTGCTAATTTGTTCTTTAGAGAAGTTGTCAGATTGCATGGTATGCCTAGAACTATTATTTCTGATCGTGATTCTAAATTCTTGAGTTACTTTTGGAAGACCTTATGGGATAAATTGGGAACCAAATTGCTATTTTTAACAACATGCCACCCGCAAACTAATGGTCAAACAAGTCAAACAAAAGTAGAAAATATGACATTAGGTACTTTATTACGTTCTATAATAAAAAAGAATTTGAAATCATGGAAACATTGCTTACCACATGTTGAATTTGCTTATAATCGTTATGTTCATTCTACAACTAAATTTTCACCATTTGAGATTGTTTATGGCTTCAATCCATTAACCCCTCTAGATCTAACTCCACTTCTTGTAGGTAAGTTAGTGAATTTTGATGGAAAGAGAAAAGCAAAGTTTGTGAAAGAAATGCATGAGATGACAAAGATGCACATTGAAACATGTGACTAAAGTTTATGAAAAGCAAGCAAACAAGGGTTGCAAATGTGTCATTTTTTAACCTGACAATTGGGTCTGACTTCATATGAGGAAAGAACGATTTCCAAAACAAAGGCAATCAAAACTTCTTCCAAGAGGAGATGGACCATTTCGAGTGTTAGAAAGAATTAATAATAATGCTTACAAGCTAGAGTTACCTAGTGAGTATGGTGTTAATGAAATTTTCAATGTTACTGATTTAATGCCCTTTAATGTAAGTGATGAAGAAACATAAGATTTGATAACAAATCATTTTCAAGAGGGGGAAAATGTTGTGAGTTCGACTAAAGAGAATATGAACTCACAAGTCCAATCAACCGAACCTGCATTGGAGCTGAAAAGTTTGTCACCAAATGAGATGAAAGATCATTTGAGACTACAAGAGGGCCTAATCACAGTACTAAGGGCTAAAAGAATCAAAGATGTTTTATATGGGCTGATTAAAGAGATTGTAGAAAATTCAAGTAGAAGCCGAATAGAAGAGCTCAAGAAAAGAGGAAGAGAAGGTTTAGATTAAATTAATAAAGATAGATTTATTAATATAATAAATCTTTTAGGATATTAAAAAATAATATTAGATATTTAGTTAGTGAATTTCATATTTTTAAGTAGTTATTTAAATATCCTAGATATTTAGTAGATATGGTTGGAATTTAACTATAAATTTTTTTATTTTTAGGCTATTCGGTTGTTATCTGTGCCTATAAAAGGCATACTCCACAGCATTGGAGAACACACTTTGGAATTTCAATTGTGAGGTTTTGTCTTCTTTATTTCTTAAAAGAACTTTTTAACTTATCAGGATTTTACCTGTGGCATTCAAGCAATCAAGACTTATCACTAGGGTTTTCTAAGGTTTTTAGAGAATTTGAGTGTAACATCTACATATCTCATACCTTGTTTCTCATATATACAAGCTATATTCCATATTTTCGTACTTGTTTAATGAAACACTTGGGGTCTTGCCATATTTGGTGTAGGGTGTGGCGAGGTTCGCATCACTAATTCTTTGAATTATACTTTTTTTAATTGCCTCATAATATTAGGAAAGTCTACTCTCTAATAATGATACTATGAGAATTTGTGTATTATTTTCATTTTTAACTTATACACTTATTTAATATTTTAATTATTTTTTAAAATAAAATTAATATTGATCAAATAAAAAATTTAGGTGAAAATATACCTATTATCTTCCATTTTTTTTATGAAATTCAATATAATATTATAGTAAGGGGAAAGTATGGAATTCAATATCTTATCACTTCCACTTTCATGTTTATATTTTGGATTCTCCTAATTATATTATTATCTTTATTATATTTATTTTACATTTAAATATATATCTAAAATTTTAGTTGATTTTGAAGGTGACTATTATATATAACATGCATGGCACAATGAAGCTACTTTTTCGGTCCATTATCACGTAACAACATCTGCAATTTTTGACACGTCATAATGCATCATCATTAGAACATTTGCTTGAATTTCAAATAGAAGAGAAAACATTCTTCAATGATGAGCAAAATATTTTCAAAAATATTAGAAGATAAATTGGTACAATTTGTGCCTGTTAAACCTTTAATTTGACAAAAAAAGGAGAGCATGCTCTTATATCAAAGACCGAAGAAGTGACTAACCATGTATAACTATTTGAATAATCATATGTCAAGAAAATTTATAAAATTATATAGGCACATAAATTAACTACTCCATGCACAAAACTTACTTTTATTAAGTGATTTTACCTTTGCTAGCCAAATGAATTTCTCCATATATAGTTGGATTTGCCATATTATAGCACCACATGTTTCAAGTTTCTCTAGAATATTTAGGTAATTTCCTTCTAATTAAAATTAAGTACTGATTTTATCATTTGTACAAATATGATTACTTTTTCAAAATATATATAATTTATTACCCTTAACACTAAAATTTTATGTATCATTTATTTAGATATATCTGAACACTCTATACTCTAACTCGAATTTATTCATTATGCGAATCTGATACAAAAATTTTAGGCGATATTAAGAAACTTTTCTATACAAAAATTTGAACTCGAAAATTAAGAAAATATATGGGTAAAAAATTAAGCTCAAACTAGAAATTGGAGTCTCAGGGTCTAGTTCAGACCCGAAATTGGGATCCACCTAAAAAATCATATTCCTCTAATGGATGTAATCTCATTATTTAATGTGATGAGAGATAAAATGATGAAGCTTGTGCAAGTAGATAATTGAGTCACGGACTCGTAAGATAATATTACCTTGTCAAAGAAGAGAGCGTAACCTTGGGAGGCAAAAACAGCCATGGATTTGGGGAGATCAAGAGATAGACTGATGTCGGTCAAGGCATCGGCCATCACCACCCTGGAGTCCACGTAGCTGTGCTTCGGTCCCTTGGATGGAGCTTCTTGCGCCTTCGTTTCCATTGCAGATGGGTAAGACAGAGAGGATGACCGGAGCACAGACAATATAGATTTAATTCTCTCCATAATTAGACAAATTCACTCGGCATATCTATAGTTGCAACTACCACACTATATTAAGTATAACAACACCTACAAGCCAACTTAGCATATATGTAGAAATTTATTATTAGTAGTAACTTTCTCTATTTATAACATATTATTTTCTTATTTTGTATGTAAAAGTTGTATATAAATTATCATACAAGTGAATAATGAATATATATAGAAATTATCCACTTTCTCTTCCTTTCTTTTATGGTATCAGAGCATTTCGCTCAACAATTTCCTTCTCCTGGGAATTTGGTTACTTCATAGAATCATCTTTTCTTTTTCAATAATTTTCTCAAACACATGGCCTACATAACAAGCTTCTTTCCATTCAAGCATTTTCTCAAACAAATAGCCTGCGTAGCACACTTCTTCCTCATTCAAGGTTTTTCTCAAACACATAACTACCTTGAACACTCAAAATGAGCTCCTTAACCACCACCATTTTTCCGAATGCACTTTCCTCCCTACCAATCAAACTTGACAACACCAACTACTACCTGTGGCGGAATAATACAAGCCTATCAACTGTATGGCTATGTCGATGGTAGCATACCTAAGCCAAAACCTACCTTGCTGGTGAAAGAAGAAGATGAGGAACTCGAGATTATCAACCCATAATATGATGCGTGGGTGGTCTGAGATAAGTTTATATTGACTGCACTAACCGCATCTCTGTTTACAGAAGTCAATTTACAGATCATTGGTGTTCTCACATCAGCTGAAGCATGGAACAAGTTGGAGACTCTATACAGCTCTCAAACTCATGCTCAAAAGGACATTCTTGACCAACAATGGCGAGAGCTACAGAAGGGGGATCAACCGATGGCCACCTACCTCTCCATAATCTCAACCCTCGCCACTAGCTTTGCCCAAATCGGTCGCCCCAAACTTGACCACAAAATCAAAGACAAATTATTCGATGGTCTTGACAGGGAATGGGAGGCACTCACCCTTGTTATGTCGCTCATTCTGGATGACATGAATCTGGATTCCTTGAAGGAATTACTGCTCGCTCAAGATGCCCGTCGTGTTCAGAAGTATGGAATCAATTCAGGGTCTGCACCCCTATCTGGAATCACTGGAGCTATCAATATATCTTAGCCTCCCATAGCTATTGTAGCTGCCCGAAGCTCTCGCGGTCTCCTCTCAATGCCTCCGATGCCTCCTTTTCATTTTGCAGGTTGACAATAGTAATAGAGGTTCTTTCCAAGCTCTCATTGACATATTGCACCTCATGGAGGTTCTGCTCGATGGAATGATAGAACCCCTAATAGGAGATTTTCAATCCAACAACTTCCGTCCAGTCCAACATTTGGATATCATCCAGTAAGCTCCATTCGCTCTTCTGGAACTTGGGGCACACAAGGCCTCCATAGGAAAGAAAAAGGCAGTCCATCTAAAAGGCCCGACTTACGGCCTTCCGGGCCTACATGCCAACTGTGTGGATTAATGGGCCACATGGCCAACCATTGTCCATCATACGAGCTCAAGCTCGTCACACCTCAGGCTCATCCCTCTTACAATTCGGAACCCACCCTCCATAAACTCGATTGGTATATTGATTCTGATGCTACCATACATATCACTAACACCTTGTCTCACATGTCTATTCAGGACAATCCTACCCTTCCTGAGCATCTAATGATCAGCGACAGGACCGGTTTACCAATTTTATCCTCTGGTTCTGCTTATCTTCACTCTCCACCTCATAAATTTCTTCTCAATCATATTTATTATATTCCCCAAATTTCCTTAAATCTTCTCTCTGTCTCTTAATTTACTTGAGATAACCCATGTTACTTTGAATTTTATTCTACATATTTTCTTATCAAAGATCTATTCTCATTGTTGCACGGGAGTCATAAGGGCGAACTCTACTATATTCGCACAAGTCGTATATTTTCTCCCATTTTTCCTGCTACTTATGTCAATCATGTTGCGTCTGTTTCTATTTGGCATCAACGTTTGGGACATCCTGCTTTTCCCATTGTTAGTCATGTGCTTTCTAAACATCTCTATGAAAAATATATCCCTGTTGCCATTATGTGAATCTTGTTCTTGTGGTAAAATTATTCAGCAACCATTTCCTCTCACCCATGATAAGAGTCTTGCTCCACTAGAGGTAATTCATACCGATATACGGGGACCCGCTCCCATTCTCTCTCACACGGGTCATACTTACTATGTACACTTTCTTGATGATTATAGTAAGTTTTCTTGGTTTTACATTCTGAAGTACCGTTCTGACATTATCTCTATTTTTTGAGCATTTCGTTTACAAGTTGAAAATTAACTTAATTCCAAAATCAAATACTTACAATCTGATGGGGCCAAAGAATTTCTATCCAAATCTTTCCAGTCAGAATTGCAGGCTACAGGAATCTCTCACCCTATTTCATGTCCTCACACGCCTCAACAAAATGGTTCCGTTGAATGTAAGTATCACCACATAGTCGATATGGGCCTTACTCTCCTAAGTCATTCTCATGCTCCTATTAAATACTGGGATTTTGCCTTTGAGACAGCTGTATATCTCATCAATCATCTTCCTACTCAGTCTCTTGGGTTTCGTTCACCTATTCAGATCCTCACCCATACTCTTCCTCATTATAAATCTCTTCGTGTTTTTGGTTGTTTTTGTTTTCCATACCTTTGTCCTTATCTTTCAGACAAATTACAACCCCACTCTTTGCCTTGTATTTTTCTCTAATATCCCTCTAATTATGTAGGTTACCGAGTTCTTGATCCTTGAACTGGTCGCATTTTTATTTCTCGTACTGTCCACTTTAATGAGTCTATCTTCCCCTTCTCTCGAGACCATTCGCCCCTGACTGCCCCCGTCTAGCACTCCATCACTACTCTCCCCCGTTCCAACGCCGCCATTGGACTCAGGTATGGTTCCTCATTCTCCTTTGAATATACATGAGACTTCTTCGCAGGCCTCTCCTATGGGTTTGCCTACTCCTCCTCTGTTGGTTCCTCACATGGTCACTCGCTCTTAGGATGGCTCTCTTCCTCCCCAATGCTTTACTATCAACCCCTCCTTATTTGTGGTGCAGGAACCTCGCACCTTTGCTCAAGCTCTTCATGACCCTCTTTGGATGGACGCCATGAAAGCTGAACTCTCTGTGCTTCTTCACAATCATACATGGGATTTGGTTCTTGTCTCTCCTAATCATCCTGTTATTGGCTGCAAATGGGTTTATAAGATTAAGGAAAATCCTGATACCATTGCTCTACATAAGGCTCGACTTGTTGCCAAAGGTTTCTCCCAACAACCGGGTCTAGATTATGATGCCACCTTCAACCCAGTCATCAAACCTACCACCATTCGAGTTATCCTCTCCATTGCAGTCTCTTCCAATTGGCCTATCTATCAATTAGATGTAAATAATGATTTTCTACATGGTCACCTTACCGAGAAAGTTTACATGTCTCAACCACCCGGGTTCTCTAACCTTGTTTATCCTCATCATGTGTGTCGACTTCAACGGCCACTCTATGGACTCAAACAGGCTCCCCATGCCTGGTTCCTCCACCTCAGCTCCTTTCTTCAAACTCTGGGTTTTTGTGGCTCCATTGCGGATAGCTCTCTCTTCATTTATCACACTACTCATTTTGTTATATTTCTACTTGTCTATGTTGATGATCTTCTCATCACGGGCTCGCCCACTGCTCCTATCGAGTCCATTAATTGTGCTTTTCAGGTTGAATTTTCTATCAAGGATTTAGGTCTACTGCATTGCTTCCTCGGCATTGAAGTCAAGCAATCCTCTCAAGGTATTCACCTTACCCAAACCAAATATATTCATCATCTTCTCTCTAAAGCTGCCATGACTACTTGTCGGCCCGTTTCAACTCCCATTAATTCTGGCCCCTCGTTTGTCTGCTCTTATGGGCACTTTACTCTCTGATTCAACCCAATATCGTCAGATTGTGGGTTCTCTTTAATATCTTACTCTTATGTGGCCTGATATATATAGAAGAAAGGAAGAGAAAGTGGATAATTTTCGCATATATTTATTATATATATATATATATGGTGAACTATTTAAACCTTTTGCTATAATTATTTTATATTTTTAATGAATCATTTCGAAAGTTAAAAAACAAAAAAGAACAATCATACTACACGCTACCCCTATAAATACGAAAGCATGCTACCCCTATAAATACGAAAGCTCCCCATCATATCCCCATACCAAGCAGAAGCAAAAGCTGCAAAACACTGAGTCATTAGTAGAGACAAGGAGAAACAATTTGTAATCAATTGGTTGCAGTGCCTTGATACTCAAATGGAGACGGGTGCAAGATTCCTGCTGGTGCTCGCTTTGGTTGCTGCCATCTTCAGTGAAACATCCGGTGCTCAGGTGATTAATTTAATGAAACTCCCAAAGAATCTAAATAGTTTCTTTAGCATGTGGCTAATTTAACTGTTCCAGATAAAATTTGTGATGCAATTTGCATACGATCTACAACGTGTAGCTGTTAGGTCTGATGGCATGCAAGCCGGCAGCCACCCCGCCGAACCCTCTGCCTTCGACCGCTAGCTACTGCTTCGCTCTGTCGCAGGCCGACATGGGCTGCCTCTACTCCTATAAAAACTTGAACATCTTGCCGTCTTTGGGATGGAACCCAACCTTGCCATATAGATCCTCACCGAGTGCAATCTCCCTCAATCCGCAAGCTATTGTTTAAGGAAAGCCAACATTGCATATATATATCTATATATCAAAATTTCATCTACTTCTTTTCTAGCTATTATAACTTCTTCTGTCATAGATATGGATCGATCAAATTGATATATTGGAAAGAAAGCATATATCAAGTGTGTTATTACGAGTCTCTTCTCTATTTATTTGAATAAGCTTTGTTCTTTGTATGCATTGTCTGTAGTGATTGGTAGCTTTTAGTTATCTCCGAGTATCAATGGTGGTTGGGTGGACTTGAGCCAACCACTATGGTATGGTGTGAAGCTTCACTTCTCAATATTCAACCTAATTCTTTAAAACATAATTTGTTTTAATTGCATTCAATGTTAGAGGGAAATTATCATCTTCAATTATGATATTGTGATAGTTTGAGTATCATTTTATTTTTTAATTTGTACTCTTATTTAATATTTTAATTACTTTGAAAAATAAAATTAATATTGATAAAATTAACATTTTAGTTGAAAACATACTTATTTCCATTCTATATGAAATTTAATTTAATATAATATAATACTAAGCTGAAAATGTGAAATTCAATGCATTATGATAAAATAAGTTCAATATACATCCAAAATAAATATATATTTCACTAAACAAATTTATATCAATTTTTTGTTACTTTTTAAATATAATATATTTTATATTTAAATTTACAATAAATAAAAGATAATCCAATATTCAATAATTTTATAACTTATAACTTACACATTCATGTTTATATTCTCGAGTTTCTTAATTATATTATTATGTTTATTATATTTATCTTATATTTAAATACATATTTAAAATTTTAATTGATTTTTATGGTGACATGTTTTGATATTTATCTTATATTTAAATATATATATATATATATATATATATATATATATATATATATATAACATGTGTGGTACCATGAAGCCACTTTGGTTGTCTATTCTCATTAAACAACATCTTTAACCTAATATTCAAAAAGAAGAGAAGATTTTCATTAACCATGAGCAAAATATTTTCAAAAACATTAAATGAATATTAGTAGTCACTTTTATCAAAGAAGGAAGTGATACATGAAAGCAATTTAGGAAAAAAATAAAACAAGCAACCAATTATCAACATATGAGAATTATTCTAATATGCAACAAAATTCCTTATCTTATTTCAAAAATTTATATTGAATAGTTAGAAGGTTAAAGATTATTTTATTCAATAATTATAAAATGATTCACTCACTAACAATCGAGTTTATGAGAGAATGTGAGTATGCGTAAACTCTCATTCATATATTTTGGGTCATACATGTTTACACACTATAAGTATATGTATAGCGGACATTCCGTGACCACCAAGGATATATGTATACTTGGACTTTACAACGGGTGCCGAATGATTTGGAAGATAACACATTATTGCATTTATCAACCACTTCTAATCTACTTATAATATCGATAAAACTATATTACGTCGGGTCAAACTCTTTTTTCCCAAACAAATCATTTCAATATATCATAATATGCATATTGGAAACTCATGACCCAAGCCATACTTGAAAGTTATGCTATAATTTCGATTGAGTAAGATAAGAGTGTGTGAGTCACAGGTACTCTCTACAATCGATACTCCTCAAGTTCGTCTCTCATTTAGATGACTTAGCATCTGAGATCATGCCAATATCCCACTGATAGCCCTGGCCATGCCACTTACATATGCGACTCAATTCTACTTTTCTCTCATCGCAACGATGTAACACTGGGATCACACACATGCATCATCTCGGGGTCTCAGGAAATTTGAAAGTAATATTATCAATTTTCCCTTATCCACCATTCCAATTTCCCTGAGCGTTGACACTAACTCGACATGTGTCATGTTAACACCCTAAACTTTCTACCGATATATAATATACACACATGTATATTCACAAACATGCACACAAGCAACAATCACGCCTATTAGAGTTTTTTTAGTATGGTCCTCATTTGACTCTCTATATTCTAGTACATGTATGAAATCAGTAAATAGTATGCATGATTAATGTATCACATATAGTTTGGTTTATATCTTGACCAACTACTTAATTAGATGCATTTACCAAATTTAGTAGTTAAACATCATATTCACATGCATATCACATGAAATTTGGTTTATCACTCGACCAACTCCTACCAGCAATGATATCAAAAGCACAATTCCCCAACTCACATAGTTCTAGCACACGACTATGGTTGTTTTACTTCTGTCTATGTAATCATTAACCCGCTTCTTAAGTTTGGAAAATGGTATTATTTAGTGAGCATGCATCCATGTCATTTTTTTTATTTCTTTCAATGATTTTTTAAATGATTCATAATAGATTTTAGATAATTATCAAAAGCAATAAAGCATATTTGGTTGATCCAATTGGACTCGTCATCATTACTTCCACTCATTATTTTGATCGGAACTTGTTAATTCTGATGGGTTTCCTTTTTGGCTCGAGGCATCATATCCTTACTTGAGCTATTGTGTCATGCCCTGACTTGGTTTGGTCGGATCCCCGTGATCAACCCGCTACTCTCCCGATTTATTAAAGGGTTTCCCCTCATATTATAAACTGTAAAGAGCAAGGAGTTCTTTAAACCTGCACTTTTTTCCAGGAATATCATAAATCAAAACTACAGAGTAATTTAAATTGATCATAGCTGTCTTGCAGGCGTTTAATTGCACAAGTCTTTTAAGAATTGGCTTTCTGGGACTTCCTAAAAGTGGTATAAGGGAGGGGATGAGTACAACTACTCAGTGAATGGGTTTCAAATCTTTTGACTTTCAAGATAAATATTTATATGGAGAGTGCCAGACTCCTTTCTTTTAAAAATCCATTCATTTAAAAATTCATGTTTTTCCATCATTTCTTAGTTACCACAGTGTGTCATCACCCAACACACATCCTTCATCATGAAGGTTACACACATTCATAGGCCAGCATGACTACTGAACCCACTAGTGGCTTCGGAGCAACTTTACCGGCCACCCAGATAGAAGCACGAACACTTCTACCCTGGGAATGAGTGGATGTACGCGACATCCGACCCTCAATCCCAAAATTGCTTCTTTGTGTCCATATGAGGATAGAGACATCATCCCGTCCCCACCCAGGTCTCATGCGCTTGGTGCTACTCCAAATTTTGCCTAGACACCTAGATCGACGATCTCCCTTATACTCACCGGGTCGTCTAGGGCCCTTAGAACGCATCGCTACCCCTCATGGGTGTCTTGATGATCTCGTACTCATAGTGCATGCACAAACAAAGTTTTCTTAAATTGTCATGTAATATGTGGTGCCATTAGTCCTAACGGTCTCGACTTTCAACTTAACCGGTAGCAGTTTGTTTTGACTGATTCGGAGACCGGTCATGTCGTATTGCTACTGGTTGTCTAAGTATGTCGGACCTACCTTGGTACCATGACCAAACAATTTACTTATTAAGTTTTAATGGCACATATATATCATGTTTGTTTATGAGCTCTTCCTCGTGTCCATTGGCCTATGGCCCACTGTTCAAGTTTTTCAAAAACTGGGCATTCTAGCCTCCAAGTTCCAAAACCGAGGCCCCCGGCCTGTAAGAGGTATTTGAAAACCCGTCAAGAAGGTCTCCCAAATAGTTTAAGTATTGGCACAAAGTCAGGGGAGAACACTTTTGGCAAAATAGGTTTTCACTGTCCATTATACCGACCGGTATAAGGACATCTCCGTTCATAACCGATGAATGTGTTTTCAACTTCCTTCGAGGAAGTCTCATCATACCAACTGGGTATAATCAACTTACAACTGGTAAGTAGTTTTTCCGCATAATTTTCACATCACTTTCTCTAAGTGGTAATGATTAAAATACCACTAAACAATGAGTTTTTATACCAAGGTACTTATCATCCACAACCGGGTATGATATATAATCCCACTCAATCGATAGTGTAGTGAAATTCCACTTAGTCGGGTTCCGTCCTTAGCATGCTGGACCTCGACTCACGTTCCCAACACCTCATTCTCCTACATGAAATGAATATAATTGTTCATTATTCTTTGGCCTAATAGCCCTCATTCGTTCCGAATGAAAGAGAAAACCCAACTTTACATATATTTGCAATTAGGTACGTAAAGTTATTTTTCTTTAACTTTAAGTCCCTATTGCCGAGTTTTTCCTAAATTTGAGTCCCGAAACTTTTAAAATTTATCTTAGGACCTCAAATTATTTAATTTCACACAAAGGGGTTTAATTTCCCAAATTTCCAATTTGGTCCCTCAATTTTTCCAAAATTACCATTTTACCCCTTCTTTAGAAAAATGGTAAATTTTGCCCCCAAAATTCTAAAATTTTTCAATTGGCACTCTAATATTCTTATCATGACTAATTGACCCTCAATTTTAGAAAATTACATTTTGGTCCTTCGAATTTTTGAAAATCCCCAATTTTTTCTCCAATTTTAACTCTTCAACACTGCCGAATTTGATTTCATCAAATTGACCAATCAAACACCTCTAATTGTTGAAATTGGAGTTGAAATTAAGTTCCTACATGTTCATACAATTCTAAGGAACTTTGAATCGTAGATTTTAACGTCGGAACAAGCTCAAATATAGCTTCGCCAAAAAACAGACTATAAAGAGAGAAAGCTTTGATTTCTCACTGGTGAGGGCACGGAGGTCGGAGATTTCTATCTGGGCAGGTAGCTCTCCTCCAGAGGCTCTTCCTAGGATCAAGAATGACATCAATTGATGTCAAATTGGATTAGAATTTCTTCATTGAAATTCGGTTGACTCTCTCTCTAACAATGATCTGAAATTGTAAAGGGGAGCTGAATTGGCTTACCTTTCAGTCCTAATTCGGCCGTGGAAGGGCTGAGGAGGTGTCGAGAGAGCTTGGTTTGGCTTGAGGAGGGCTTGAATTGGCCGATTTCATCTCGGTTGAAACAGGATAGCTTCGATCTGTCAGAGCTGCTTCACTATTTGATCACGCCAGCGCTTCTTCGGTGACTCTCGGGACGAACGGATGCTACCACCGCATAGCTGACTTCTCCCCGGTTCTAATGAACCTGACCTCACCTTCTTTGGCTCAGAATTGACCCTATATCAGAGCTCTGGTTCGAGCTTCACTGGAAAACTAAGCAACTAAGAGAGAGTGAGCTTTTCAGGTGTGGAGAGGATGAATGGAGAGGGGTTCTTTATATAGAGAGCTCGGGGACCCGTTGGGCATCCGTTTGGCACCATTATTATAGGAATTGAAGACCTGAAACGTACCAAATGGAAGCGTTTCTTCTTCGTTAGCATTTCTTCAGTTTCCCAGCGAGTGAACAGTGCTGTCATCCTAAGGAAAAAGATGACACTGTTCAGAACCGGGTTCAAAGCTTAAACGGCCAGTTTACCCCTCATTCGATCGAGTTTCTCAAATCTAAAAATTTCTAAATTCATCTAAATTCATTTTCTATCCAATGGTGGCCTCAAATCTCAAATTTAAATTAATTAAGCCACCTAGAAAAATGAATTTAGGATCCAGTTTAATATTGGTTCAAACTGGTCCGAACCGGTTCGGATACAGTTCACCTGAACTGGTTTGGTTTTCATCCCCAATTCCTTCACAAGTCCATTTCCATGTCTTTTGTAACTCCTTGGGTCACTTAGGGTCCATAAAATTCCTAGTTTACCATCTCTTAATGGATTCTAGTTCATAAACAGGCTCGGTTCTTAAATCAGTTTAATCTAGTTCAGGTCCGGTTCACCCATACTGATCTGGTTTTTCTCTCCCACATTGTTCTAAGATTCCTTCCCAAGGATTATAAATCTCTTTGAATCTTAAGGTATCCATAAGCATCTTGGTTTACCCATTCTCTATCGGTTCCGGTTCAATGAATCAACTCGGTTCATAAACCGGGTTCAGACCCGGTTCTATTGAACTGCTTTGATCTTTCTTCCTCATTCTGTCCTAGGGTTCTTTTTGAGTCACATGGGAGTTAGAAATTTTCAAATTTTCTTGTACCCCAAAAATTGGGTTTTTAGACCAATTCGGTTTAAAGATTCAATTTGACCGATTCTTTTCCCCAATAATCCATTCTGTGGAAGATGGTTTAGAAGAAAATGCATGTGCAATAGTACCCGAGTCAGCATTAGCATAACACATGTCGTCGTTTAAAATATCAGCACCTTTAGCACAATAAGTTTGTCCCCCAAATGGTACACGACTTTGACCTTGACCTCAGGCTCCACATCCTCTGAGGCTATGACTTGTTTACCCTGTGTAGGAATACGTGTCGAGGAACAATTCCAGCTAATATGTCCATTCTTCCCACAATTATAGCATTGTCGGTTGTCAATAATCGGTTTTGCTAGAGTAGAGCGAACTAGTACTGCTGATATCTTAGGAGTGTTCATAACTTTTTGTCTTGACTCCTCATGGATTTGTGCAGCAATAACATCTTCCATCGGAGGAATTGGAGATTGATGGCATATCATTGCTCTCTTGTATGCATATTCTAGGTTAGTCCCCCAAGAGGTGAATCATATATTGTTGCTCCATCCATGCTCTAATAGAAGATGTATCTGAAGGATTAGATGTAATAAATGGATCATAACAATCATGTTTGGACCATAACCTTTTCAGCTCAGTACTGTATTCTATTATACTTCACTCCCCCTGCTTTAGTGCATCCAACTTATCTTCAATCTCAATCACGGTCATCATATTCACAATACCAGAGAATTGAGTAACCAAAATCTTCCATATATCAGATGCTTTATTAATACCTTCTACCATCCCCACGATAGAAGGAGAAAGTGATCCTATTATCCATGCAACCACCAGAGAATTAGTCGCCCTCCACACTTTTCATGATGTGTCGGTAGTATCAGTGGGTTCTTCATATGAGTCGTCAATGTAATATTTCAAATATTTTGACTCTAGTATGAGTCTCATCCTTCTCGACCAACTCAGATAGTTCCGGTTACCCTTCGAGAGGTTCATTTAACCGTCTCAAGACTTTATAGTTCCAGTTCTGGCCATTGATTTCTTTTAAGGATTTTCCTCCGTTCTTCTTTTCCAATGATTTGCCCTTTTCACTTCTCCCTTCTTTATCGTGGTTTAAATCCCTAGTTCTCTCGAAGGCTAGTTCTTTAACTACCTCCTTCACACTATTTTTCTGATCCAATCATCTGGGTAGCTGTATCACTCTTCCTTCAGGCCTATCCTTTTATTCTTCATAGAATGTAGTCTTTACTACATCTTAGCCTTTCTTAGGATTTTGGCCATCCCTTTGTTACTCGTTTCTTCTTTTTACTTAGTTTTACTGAAATTATTATTTGGTCCTCCAGCTTTCTCCAAACAGGTCACACTGGGCCATCACAATACTTCCTTCCTTTTGAAACATTTCATAACTAAGGGTTGGTTCCTTGCATTCGACATTATGTCCATCCACCATCCATAATTTCTTCAATGGTAGTTAGTCGTATGCATCCCTCTAAAGTTTACTTTCATATTGTATTTCCTTATGGAGTGTTCAAATCTTCTTTCTTTCAAGATTTCTTGACAATTGTGTGAGAGGCTTGCCTATTCTTTTCTTGGCTTGAGTTTAGTTGTTAATTTGGCCTTTAGTCTTATTAAGGATTTCTTTCATCATTCTTTTCTCGAGTATTTGACCTTTTCGCCCCTCTCTTCATTGCTGGAACTCAAATTATGGCTCTCCCGTGTATTAGTTCGTTAACTGCTTCGTCTCCACCATTCCTTGGGTCTAAGTTTTCTTAGGGCAATTGTTTCTCTAGTCCTCCTGTCCTTAACGTTTATCTCTCTGACCCTTTTAGGTTCTAATCCTCTCTACCTCTCGGTCTTCCTTAGGGTGTCATTACTTCTACTATGTTGGTCAGAGACTCCAATTTTTTACTTCTCTACTTTTTCCAAAAGAGGTTGTACTTTAAAATTATATCACTTTTCCAAAGCTGGTTAGTCTTGGCCTCCGATATATCTTTCCTTCAAGTAGTTTCTAATGAGGGGTTGGCTCCTTGTACTCCACGTTATTTCCATCTCCCAACCAATGATTCCTTCAAGGCACTTGGTTGTATGCATCCCACCAGAGTTCCCTTTCACAGAGTATTCCTTCTCTTCGTCACTTTCACAGTGTCATTCCCTAAAGTTCTGGGGGACATTTTTTTGTGTTTTCCCCTTTATGAGAGGGTTCTAAGTATGCTTCTCATGTACCTTATCCCAATTCATGAGGTATCCTTATCGATTTGACCTTCTTAAGAAGTTTTTGCATTCACCTTGTTAGTTCTTGGCCTCTTTGTGAACCGTTTATGTAACCTGCTCTATGGTATCGGTCTCCAATCCTTCATGTCCTTCGTGACCTTTGAGGAGGTATTGCCTTGAATTTATGCGGTGTGGAACACCCCTTCTTTCCTTACACCTATAATAGTTCATCTTGGTACTTGTCCTTTAGTAGGGTTAGGCATCTCTTCAGGTAATGTCCCATCATTATTCCCTTACATGGATTGTTGTGGTTTCTTCTTTCCTTTGAGCGGGGCTTTTCCAGGGTTACTAGTGTTTTGGTGCTTGACCATTCTTGAGTCTGATCACTATGACAGTTTTCTTGCTGAATCACCTTTGCTAAGGGTCATGGTAAGAGTTCTCCTAGGTTTCTTGATTTATCTCCTATCATTGGAATGTGACTTTTCCTTAGTTTCCAGGATAGTGTGGGTTTTTTTTTCCTTAGGCCATATTCCTAGTAAGATCACATTCTTAGAAGATACAGTTTTGGAGAATTTGAATATTTTATTAACATGGGAATACAAATGGTTGGGCTCTCATCCCTATCATAGAAAATGGTCACAAATTTACTAGGGAGCTATGGGATTCTTGATGAGCATACTCCTTTATACTTAGGGTTGTGCCCTCAATAGGTCCTAGCACCATTCTCCATGATACTTCCCCATTTAGTCTTTCAAAAATTCTGCCAGGTCTCAAGCATTTGGGAAGCTTCTAGGGTTGTCTTCCTATGAAGGTAGGGTGTTGAGTAGAGCCATTCTAAGTTTTCTAGGTTCCTCTCCTGGGAGCCCTTTGTAAATTTTAGGATAAATCCTATTAGTTACTATATTTTCTAATCTTGATTGTGTATTTGAGGAAACAAGCTCTTATACCACTCTAGTTGTCATGCCCCGACCCGGTTTGGTCAGATCCCCATGATTAACTTACCACTCTCCCAATTTATTAAAGGGTTTTCCCTTATTATAAACTGTAAAGAGTAAGGTGTTCTTTAAACCTGCACCATTTCCTAGAATAGCATAATCAAAACTGCATGAAATTTTAAACTTTATGTACCTGTCTTACAGGCATCTCAGTTGATGGTCTTTAAGGGTAGGCTTTTCGGGATTTCCTGAAAGGGATATAGGGGATGGGGTGAGTACAACTACTCAGTGAATGGGATTTAAAGCTTTTGACTTCTAAGAAAAAAAATATTTATATGGAGTGTGCCAGACTCCTTTCTTTTCAAAATCCCTTCATTTAAAAATTTGGATTTTTCCATCATTTCTTAGTTACCACAGTGCGTCATCAACCAAAACACATGCTTCATCATGAAGGTTACACACATTCACAGGTCAATACGACTACTGAACCCACTAGTGGCTTCAGAGCGACTTTACCGGCCACTCGGATAGAAGTACGACCACTTCTACCCTGGTAATGAGTGGATGTACATGACATCCAACCCACAATCCTAAAATGCTTCTTCATGTCCGTATGACGACAGAGACCTCATCCTGTCCCCAAGCCAGTCTCATGCGCTTGGTGCTACTCCAAATTTTGCATAGACACCTACAATGACAATATGCCCTTATACTCACCGGGTCGTCCAGGGCCCTTAGGACGCATCACTACCTCTCATGGGTGTCTTGATGATACTGTACTCATAGTGCATGCACAAACAATGTTTTCTTATCAAGCCATGATATGGTGCCACTGGTCCAACGGCCCTGACTCTCAACTTAACCTGCAGTTATTTGTCTTGACTGGTCCGTCGACCTGTCATGTCGCACTTTCGCTAGTCGACTAAGGATGTCAGTTTTATCTTGGTACCATGGCCAAAAAATTCACTTATTAAGTTTTATGGCACATATATTATGTTCTTTTACGAGCTCCTGCTCGTGCCAACTGCCCTTGGGCCCAGTGTACGAGATTTTCAAAAACTGGGCATTCTACCCCCCAAGTTTCAAAACCGAGGCCCCCGGCCTATAAGAGCTATTCGAGCTCCTATCAAAAAGTTCTCCCAAATAGTTTAAGCATTAGCACACAATCAAGGGAGAAACACTTCCGACAAAATAGGTTTTCACTGTCCATTATACCAACCAGTATAAGGACATCTCCATTCACAATCAATGAACGGGTTTTCAACATCCTTCGAGGAAGTCTCATCATACAACACGGGTGTGATCTACTTACAACCGGTAAGTAGTTTTTCTACATAATTTTCACATCACTTTCTCTAAGTGGTGATGATTAAAATTCCACTAAACCGTACGTTTTTATACCGAGGCACTTATCATTCCCAACTGTGTATGATATTTAATCCCACTCACCCGATAGTGCAGTGAAATTCCACTTAGTCAGGTTCCGTCCTTAGCAAGCTGGACCTCGACTAGCGTTCCCGATGTCTCATTCTCCTACACGAAATGAACATAATTGTTCGTTATTCTTTGGCCTAATAGCCCTCATTCGTTACAAATGAATGAGAAAACCCAACTTTACATATATTTGCAATTAGGTCCCTAAAGTTATTTTTCTTTATCTTTAAGTCCCTATTACTGGGTTTTTCCTAAATTTGAGTCCCGAAACTTTTAAAATTTATCTTAGTACCTCAAATTATTTAATTTCGGAGAAAGAGGTTTCATTTCTCAAATTTCCAATTTGGTCCCCTAACTTTTCCAAAATTACCATTTGCCCTTCCTTTACGAAAATGGTAAGTTTTGCCCCAAAAATTCCAAAATTCCTCAATTGGTCCTCCAACATTATTTTCATGCCCAATTGACCCTCAATTTCATAAAATTGCATTTTGGTCCTTTAAATTTCAAAAATCCCCAATATTCCCCAAATTTCTCCAATTTTCCCCCAATTTCAACTCCTTAGCACAGCCGAATTTGATTTCATCAAATTGACCAATTAAACCCCTCTAATTATTGAAATTGAAGTTAAAATTGAATTCCTCCATCTTCTTACGATTCAAAAGCACTTTGAATAGCAAGTTTTGATGTCGAAACGAGCTCAAACATAGCTTCGCTGAAAAATGGACTATAGAAAGAGAAAGCTTCGATTACTCACTGGTGAGGGCACGACGGTCTGAGCTTTCGATCTAGGCAGATAGCTCTCATCCTGAGGTTCATCCTAGAATCAAGAATCACATCAATTGATGCCAAATTGAGTTAGAATTTCATCATTGAAATTCTGTCGGTTCTCTCTCTCGCACTAGCTAGAAATTGTAGAGGGGAGCCGAATTGGCTTACCTTTCAGTCCTAATTCGGCCGTGGGAGGCTAAGGAAGTGTTGGGAAAGCTTGGTTTGGCCTAAGGAGGGCTCGAAATGGCTGATTTCAACTCAGCCGAAAAAGGGTAGCTCTGGTCCGCCGGAGTTGCTTCACTGTTTCATCACGCCGGCGCTTCTCCAACGATTATCGGATTGACTAGAGTTTGCTATCTGATAGCTGACTTCTACCCGGTTCTAAAGAGCCCGACCTCTCCTTCCAAAGTTAAGAAAAATGTTCAATTCGAAGCTCTGGTTCGAGCTTCACTAGGAAATGGAGCTATAGAGAGAGAGAGAAGTGTTCGGGTATGAGGAGAATAAATGGGGATGACCTCTTTATATAGGTGTAAAATCGTGTATTAAATGGGAGAGATTTATTGTTAGTATTAATATTATCATTAATTATTGGTATTAACTCCATTAATTTAATTTAGATATTAAATTATTTGTATTAATTCTAATAATTAAATATATATTATTTTATGGCTATTCATGATAAGGCGTACATTCACATAAAAAAAATTTTGATCGAAATTTTGGGTTACAAAAAAATCATAATTCCCAGGAGGTCACCCATCCTCACACTACTCTTGGGGAAGCATGCTAAACTTCAGAGTTCTTATGGGATCTCACTCACCCGAACCAATTTGGTTTTTCTCTTCTAATTTATCATAAGTTTCTTTTCAAATATTTAATGAACCCTTTTGATCATGCGAAAGCTATAAATTTCCAAATTGCTTGTTGCCAAATGATCGAGTTTGTAAACCGGCTCATTTTTCTTACTCGGTTTGACCGGTTCTTTTCCTGGTTTTCCTTAACTCAAAAGGGTGGGATTTACATACATACTCAGTCAACTAGCAGTAGTGCAACATGACAGGTTGACGGACCAGTCAAGACAAACAACTGCAGGTTAAGTTGAGAGTCAGGGCCGTTAAACCAATGGCACCATAGATTGTATGGCATAATGAGAAAATATTGATTGTGCATGCACTGTGAGTTCGGGGCCATCAAGACCTACAAGAGGGGTAGTGATGCATCCTAAGGGCACTGGACGACCTGGTGAGTATAAGGGCAGTTCGTCGTACTAGGTGACCGTGCGAAATTTAGAATAGCACTAAGCGCATGAGATCGGGGTGGGGACGGGATGAGGTCTCTATCCTCATACGGACACAAAGAATTGATTTTGGGATTGAGGGTCGGATGTCGTGAACATCCACTCATTCTAATGGTAGAAGTAGACATACTTCTATCTAGGTGGCCGGTAAAGTCACTCCGAAGCCACAAGTGGGTTTAGTGGATGTACTGACCTACGAATGTGTGTTTAAACTTCATGATTAAGGATGTGTGTTGGGTGATGACACACCCTGATTAAATAAAGAAATGGTGATAAAAACTAGAGATTTTAAATGAAATTATTTTTTAAAGAAAGGAGTCTGGCACACTCCAATACAATTCTTTTTCCTAAAATACAAAAGTTTTGAAAACCCATTCACTGAGTAGTCATACTCACCCCACCCTTATATCCCTTTCAAGAAATCTCAGAAAGCCTACCCTTAAAGACCATCAACTAAGACGCTTGTGAGACTGGTATGGTGAAATATTATGTAGTTTTAATTATGCTATTCTAGGAAAAGGTGCAGGTTTAAAGGACGCCTTACTCTTTACGGTTTATAATAAGGGGAAACCCTTTAATAAACTGGGAGTGTGGTGGGTTGATGACGGTGATCCGGTCAAACAGGGTCGGGGCGTGACAACTAGAGTGGTATCAGAGCCTGTTTCCTCGAATACATTATCAAGACTAGAAAATATAGTAACTAATAGGATTTATCCTAAAATTTTCAGATGGCTCCCAGGAGAGAAGCCAAGAAAACTAGGAATGACTCTGCTTAGCACGTTGTCCTCATATGAAGACAACTCTAGAAGCTTTCCAAATGTCTGGGGCATGGTAGAAATCCCCAAGGACCAAATGACAAAGTATCCAAGAGGATGATACTTGGCCTTGTTGTGGTCACACCCCCGAGTACAAAGGGAGCCAAGCCTGAAACTAGGAACACCAGTTAGGGCTTATAACCTTACCATGGAAGATGCTTATCAAACATCCCGTCGCCCAGTATCTATTTCATAACTACCTCTTTGTAATATGGTTAAGACCCTAACATATTGTACTCCTTCTCCATTAATGAAAAATTCCAAGTTCATGAAACCATGTTTAAAAAAAAAAAGATGTAAGCCTACGCCTCAACTGTAGGAAGATTACTCCAAGAAATGTAACCAAACAAACCGCGGGGACCGAGGAAAATCCCATCCCAAATAAGGAAATGAGCCAAAATACTAAAGAGTCTAGGAGAACTCTTAGGGGAAAACTAGTAGGCAGAGAAGGCTCGACAAGAAAACCGACAAGGAGACTAAGAAGTGAGAACTCTGGTAGTAACTACTAGGCAAGATGAGGACAATAGGAACACTACTCGAGAAAGTGCTCAACACTACTAAGGACAAGTATCAAGATAACCTTTTATAGGTGTAAGGGAAATGGGGCATGAAGTGAAGGATTGCCCCACATCGCAAGGATTTAGAACAATACCTTCCAAGAATAATGCCTCTACAGCTACATGAACCTGAAAGTATTCCACCCCATGAAATATGACTTCTGCTCGAAACGTCAACCATACCCAGGAGGAAGCCCTTCAAGATCCTAGCATAGTGGCGGGTACTTCCCGACCCAATCTCCTTTAAGAAAAGCTAAAGCCCCAAGTTGGTGCTTGTATTTCGAAAGTAAATTTTGAGTTCCTAAAACTTTTTGTCCCTCAATGATGGTGTAATGGTGTGCCTCAACTAGATGAGAGAGGAAAAGGACTGAAGGTAGGACCTCGATCAACCGAAAATAAAACAAAGTGTAGATGAAGAGAATTCTTCCTTAAGAAGAAATTTCCAGCCATCTGGAAGCAAGGAAGGAAGCACCTCTACAAGAGAAGACAAGTCGAGCATTTGATGACAAATGGGATGTTTTGGGATGATAAGTACAACTTGCTTTGGAAAAAGCAGAGAAGTCAACTTTCAGACCAACATAGCGGAAAGAAGCAAATCATAACAACAAGATAGTTAAGGTGAATAAACGACGCCCTAAGGAGGACTAGGAAGTAGTAAGGACTATGCCCTAAAAAAGCAATGGGATAGGCATTAAGGACAAGAAGACTCGAGAGACAATTGTTTCAAGATAATTAGACAAGGAGAATAGTAGGAACGAGTCAATTAACAAACTAACCCTCGTGAAGGTTATAAATTTAATTTCTAATAAAGAAGGGATAGGTGGAAAGGCCAAATATTTGGAAAAGAAGGATGGAGGAAATCCTTAAAGAGATCAATGGCCAAGAACGGATTGACGACCAAACTCAAAGTCAAGAGAAGATTAAATGAGCCTCTCACAAGATGATTAAGAGATTTGGAAACAAGGAGGATTTGAGCTCTACTTAAAAGAAATAGACGTGTATAGGGGTACAAGTTGGAATGAGGATGGTGTATAAAGGGTGCACTCACAAGATTTCAAGAGTAAAAGTGAACGGAAGGGGATGACATCAAAGGATGTCATTCAAGGATATATAGATACGAAAACAAATAAAGAAGGAATTTCAGGAGAAAGGGAAAGAATCTCAGCTTAAACAATTTGGGAGACCTTCTTGACGGGAGCTCGAATAGTTCTGATAGGTCGAAGGCCTCAGTTTTGGAACTTTGGGGCTAATATGCCCAATTTAAAAAATCTCGAACTGTAAGAGATAGGCCAGTTGGCACAAGTGGGAGCTCGTAAACAAACATGAGTTATATGCCATAAAACTTTAAATAAATGAATTGTTTGGCCATGGTACCAAGACAGGGCCGACATATTCAATCAACTAGTGGCAGTGCAACATGACAGGTCTCCGGACTAGTCAAGAAAAACAGTTGCAGGTAGAGTTGAGGGTCGAGGTCGTTGGACCAGTGACACCACAGATTATATGGCATGATGTCAAAATACTAATTGTGCATACACTGTGATTACGAGACCTTCAAGGCGCCCAAGAGGGGTAGTGATGTGTCCTAGGGCCCTGGACGACCTGGTGGGTATAAGGGCAGTTCATCGAACCAGGTGACCTTGCAAAGCTTGGAGTAGCTTCAAGCGCATGAGACCAGGGTGGGGATGAGATGAGGTCTCTGTCCTCATACGAACATGAAGGATTGTTACAGGATTGAGGGATGGATTTCATGAACATCTACTCATTCTCAAGGTAGAAGTGAATGTACTTCTATCTAGGTGACTGGTAAAGTCGCTTCGACGCCATAAGTGGGTTCAGTGGATGTACTGGCCTGTGATTGTGTGATTGACCTTCATGATGAAGGATGTGTATTGGGTGATGACACACTGTGATTAATAATAAATAATGATAAAAATAGAGATTTAAAATGAAATATTTTTTAAAGAAAATAAGGAGTCTGGCACACTCCAAAACAAATCTTTTTCCTCAAAATTAAATTTCAAAAACCCATTACCTGAGTAGTTGTACTCACCCCCTCCCTTATATTCCTTTGAGGAAATCCTGGAAAGCATACCCTCAAAGACCATCAACTAATGCACCTGTGAGATAGGTATGATAAATTTAAAATTTTATATAGTTTTGATTTATGTTATTCCAGTAAAGGTACAAGTTTAAAGTACGACTTACTCTTTGTGGTTTATAATAAGGGGAAACCTTAAATAAATCAGAAGAGTGGCAGGTTGATCGTAGGGATCTGGCCAAACTGGGTTAGGACGTGACATTATGTAAACCCCGCACATTTGAGTTAAGGAAAACTGGGAAAAGAACCGGTCAAACCGAATAAGAAAACCAAACCGGTTTACATTTGGGAATAAGCAATATAAAAATTTACAACTTTCGGTTGATTCAAAGGATTTATTAAACATTGGAAAAGGAACTTAAGACAAACTAGAAAACAAAACCAAATTGGTTCAGGTGAATTAGATTCCATAAAAACTTTAAAGTTAAGCGTGCTTACTTGAGAGTAGTGTGAGGATGGGTGACCTCTTGGAAAGTATGATTTTTTGTTACCCGAAATTTCAGGTCATCTCCATTTCATTCTCCTCACACCTGAACACTTCTCTCTCTCTCTCTACTGCTCCATTTCTCGGTAAAGCTCGAACCAGAGCTTCGACTTGAATAAAGGTCAGGCTCTTTTGAACTGGGGAAAAGGCAGCTATCTAATAGCAAACTCCAGTCAATCCGAGAATCGTTGGAGAAGCGCCGACATGATGGAATAGTGAAGCAACTCCAGCGGACCGAAGCTGCCCTATTTCGGCCAAGCTGAAATCGGCCATTTCAAGCCCTCCTCAAGCCAAACCAAGCCCTCCCAACACTTCATCAGCCTTTCCACGACCAAATTAGGACCGAAAGGTAAGCCAATTGGGCTCCCCTTTATAATTTTCGATCGGTGCTAGAGAGAGAGTCGACCGAATTTCAATGACGAAATTCTAATCTAATTTCACATCAATTGATACAATACTTGATTTTAGGATGAACCTCAGGACGAGACCTATATACCCAGATCGAAAGCTTGGACTGTCGTGCCATCACCGGTGAGTAATCGAAGCTTTCTCTCTCTACATTCTGTTTTTCGGCAAAGCTCCGTTTGAGCTCGTTCCGACGATAAAATCTGCGATTCAAAGTTTCTTAGAATTGTATGAACATACAAGAACTCAATTTCAACTCCAATTTCAATAATTAGAAGTGTTTGATCGGTTAATTTGATGAAATCAAACTCAATAGTGTTGAAGAGTTGAAATTGGGGGATAATTTGGGGATTTTCGAAATTCAAAGGGGCCAAAATACAATTTTATGAAATTGAGGGTCAATTGGGCATGAAAATAATGTTGGAGGACTAATTGAGGAATTTTGGAAATTTTGGGGAAAAACTTACCATTTTTGTGAAAGAAGGGCAAAATGGTAATTTTGGAAAAATTGGGGAACCAAATTGGAAATTTGGAAAATTAAACCCCTTTTTGGTGAAATTGAATAAATTGAGGTCCCACGATAAATTTTAAAAGTTACGGGACTCAATTTGAGGAAAAACAGACATTAGGGACTTAAAGTTAAAGAGAAATGACTTTAGGGACCTAATTGCAAATAACTAAAAGTTTGGGTTTTCTCATTCATTAATGAATGAAGGCTGTTATGCAGAGTAATAATGAACAAGGTTGTTCATATCGTGTAGGAACGTTAAATACCGGGAACACCAGCAAGGACAAGCTCACGTGAATACAAAGAACCAGTCTAGTGGAATTCACGGCATTAACGGGTGAGTGGGTTATTCACATCATACCCAGTTGGGATGATGAGCACAGTTTATCACATTTTCAAAATAATCTAATATGATTCCAACACAAATGATGCACAATTTTGAAGAAGTTGTTTAGTTAAGACAATTTAAAAAATTATAGAAAGAGGAGGTTGGGCAACTTAGGAATATTGGATCCTTGGTCTTAAACGTTGACTTAGGTGTTTGTCTATGTATCTTTTAACATTAATTAATCTTGGTGATATGGGATAGGAGAGAATTATCTGCTCTCAAATTAAAAAAAATTGAAAGTTTTTGACCTCTCTATTCTTTTTACATATATCAAATGGTTGATTAGTATGATTTTCAATAATTTCATTATTTATCTCATCTTTCATCAAAGAAAATATTGTTATTGAATCTTTTACATATTTTTCTTTGCTCATATTCATATCAACTATAATTTTTCAAGAATGGAAAAATGAACGTTCAAATTTTAAAATCTTTAATTTTAAATCTACAAAGGATTTAAATGTTTTTTGTATTACTAAAAACTCATATAGTTATACAATCTCTTGTAGGTGCAGGGTGTCCTGATGAATATAGCACTAAAGTAGTATGTACTGATAAAGGAAAATTACTTTGGATAATAGCATCTCCTTCATTATCAAATATACAAAATGGTCCAATAGAATTCTGATGTGAATCTGACTAAATAAACTACAAATTCACAAGTCCATTCAACCGCACTTGTAATGGAGGTGAATACTTTGTCAGAAAATGAGCTAAAAGGTTATTTGAGGCTAGAAGATGGCCCAATTACAAGGTTAAGGGCTAAAAGATTTAAAGAAACTTTATATGGGTTGATTAAAGAGATTGTAGTAAATTCAAGTGGAAGACCAATTGAAGAGCCCAAGGAAAAGTCCACGAGAAGGTCCAGATTTTAATAAGAGATTTATTAGGATATAAAATAATAATTAGATATTTAATTAGTCAAGTTTAGATTTTTAAAGTAGTTATTAAAATATCCTAGATATTTAAATTATATATGGTTGACATGTAACCATAATATATATTTTTCTTATTTTTAGGTTATTCAGTTGTTATTTGTGCCTATAAAAGGCATACTCCACAGCATTGGAGGAGACACTTTTAGGAATTCAATTTTGTGAGGTTTTGTCTTCTTTCTCTCTTGAAAGAACTTTTGAACTTATCAGGTTTTTACCTATGGTGTTCAAGCAATCAAGACTTATCACTACAGTTTTCTAAGAGTCATTCTCAGAGAATTTGGGTGTGGCGTCTACATATGTCATACCTTATTTCTCACATAAACAAGGGATATTTTCATCTTTTCGTACTTGGGTGGTAAAAATCTTGGGGTCTTGCCATATTTGGTATAGTGTGTCGTCAACATATTGGTGGGGTTCGTATCACCTTGTAGGTTAGTACTCTGTCACATCGAAGGTCATAGTCTGATTTTGTCCTTTCATTGATCAGGTCCAAATAGGGCTGGAGTTCCTTATGCCCTTTTTGCTAGACCTTAATTTGTTCCATTAGGCTGGGTCTTACCACTATGTTAGCCAATAAACATTTCTCTCTCTTGTCCACCTTAAGGTACACTTCCATTCTTCCCAGCTGCTACAACAAGGGTAAGTAGTTTGTCTTTGTCTACATTGCCTCGATTTGATACTTGCGGCTTAGAGCATCTGCAAACACATTAGCCTTACTGGAGGGATATTCTTTGACAAGGTCATAATCCTTTACTAGCTCCAACCATCTCTTCTGGTAGAGGTTCAACTCCTTCTGAGTTAGGAAGTAATTAAAACTCTTGTGGTCATTATATATCCTACACTTAACCCCATATAGGTAGTGTTACCAAATCTTAAAGGCGAACACTACTACAGTTAACTCTAAGTCGTGAGTAGGGTAGTTCCTCTCATGTACTTTTAGTTGTTGTGAGGCGTAGGCGATGACCTTGCCTTGTTACATTAATACACATCCGAGTCCCTGTCTAGATGCATCACTATAAATGGTATACTCTCCTACACTTGGGTGAGGTAGAGAGAGTACAAGTGTTGTTGTTAAACGGGTCTTCAACTCCTAAAATAATTTCTCACAGCTTTCATCCCACTTATAATCCACTCCTTTCCCTGTGATACGAGTCAAAGGGGCAGCTATCTTAGAGTAGTCTTGTACAAACTGTCTATAGTATCCCACCAAGCCTAAGAAGCTTCGTATTTCTGAGGGATTCTTGGGTGCCTTCCAATCAAATATGGCATCTACTTTCACCAGATCCACCTTAACTCCATATTTGGACATTATGTGTCCTAAGAACCCTACCTCCTACAACTAAAACTCACACTTGGAGAATTTTGCATATAAGCTATTATCTCGTAGTATCTCCAAAGTGATAGTTAGATGTTCTTCGTGCTCCAGCCTAGTTTGTGAGTATGTAAAAATGTCATCTATAAATACTATCATGAACTTGTCCAAGTGCAGCTGGAACACTCGATTCATTAATTCCATGAAGGTTGCAAGGGTATTTGTCAAGCCAAAAGGCATCACCCTAAACTCATAATGTATTTATCGGGACCAAAAAGCAGTCTTAGTTATATCTTACTTCTAGATCCTAATTTTTTGTTATCCTAACCGAAGGTCTATCTTGGAGAAGTAGGTTGCTCCTTTTAATTGGTCGAACAGGTCATTGATCTGTGGAAGTGGATACTTATTCTTTATGGTGACCTGATTCAACTACTGATAATCAATGCACAACCTCATTCTCCCGTCCTTTTTCTTTACGAACAAGACTGGTGCACTCCATGGATACTAACTAGGGCCTATAAATCCTTTCTCCAATAGCTCGGCTAGTTGCTCTTTTAATTCCTTTAACTCCGTTGGAGCCATACAATAAGGGGCTTGGGATATGAGATGTGTTCCTGGGATTACTTCTATGGTAAACACCAGTTGTCGGCTTGGAGGTAATTCGGGTAACTCTTTTGGAAATACTTACGGGTAGTGTTTAACTACTGGGATGTCTTCTGGTCCCTCTCCTCTGACTTCCCGTTGATGATCATTTCCAGAAAGGATTCACAACCTTTCTGTATCATCCTTTGAGCTCTTATGTGGGATACCATTTGTACTTCTCCCTTCCACCGGTCTCCTTGGAAACATAGTCTGAGTGTTTCAGGAGTGTGAAAATTTATTATCTTCTTTCCACAGTCCATTTTGGCTTGATGGGTACTTAGTCAATCCATTCCCAATATTACTTCTACCTCTCTTAGAGGTAATGGGATTAAGTCTACATATAGTTTAACCCCTCCAATCATGATCTCACATCCTTTTAATTGTTTGTCCCTATTCAGTCCTTCTCCTAAGGGTGTGAGGATGTTGAGACTTTTGTTCTAGGGCAGTAAGTTCTAGGGAAAGGCTTGGGGTTATATCTTCATTTATGAAGGATCTCTCTGCTACCGAGTCAAAGAGGGTGTAGACTTTTATCCCCCATAAGTGTACGTGCTTTGATTGAAAAGAACGCATGTTTTAGAAGAATATTTCCTTTTTGAATGAAATTTAAAATTACAGGTTTATCTCGATCTTAGTTGGGAGGGTTTTGGGAAGTACCTGCTACGGTACTAGGGTCTTTTCTAGCCTCTTCCAATGTGAAGTTTTATACCCTAGCTGGTACCCTTGTCATGGGGTCCTTCCTGGGAGTCCTTGGATTCCCTTGGGGTGGTCAAAGCATATTTCATGGCTTATTCTCCCTATAACTGGGGCATTCCTTTGCAAAGAGCCCCACCTGTCCACATGCAAAATAGGACAAACAAGCTCGCTCGTAGTACCTTTGGCACCTAGGATAGCTAGGGTTTCCTTGTGGTAGGGTGGGGATCACTCTTCATGGAGGTGGTGGTATGTCCTTCCTCCTTTGAAAACCAACCTTGTTTCCCCATCTTGGACCATTTTTCTCTTTCCATTCTCCATGACGGATTTGGCCCTTGTCTTCCTTCCGGTTAGCTTGCTCCATCCCGATGTCGTCAGGTTTGTACCAGACGCTCACATTCGTGAGCCAAACTTATCACTGTTGCCAGATCCATAGGGCATCCTAGTACTCTCATCCAGTCTTGTATGTCCATATTGAAAATGTCCATAAATCGCTGACGTATATCTGCTGGTCTGGCTAGGTCAAGGGCAAAGGATCTTAACTCATTGAACTTAGTTTCGTACTCCGAAATAGAGTTAAGCACTTGTCGGAGTCGGAGAAAATCTTGCTTCTTGTAATTAATTAGATGTGAAGCCAGATACTCCTCCATGTACCTTTCCACAAATTGTTCTCAGGTGGTGGTGGTGGTGGTGCTATGCAGGCTCCTAACATTGTCCCACCATCTTTTTGCATTCACCTCTAGGAAAAATTCTGCCAAGATCACCATATCCTCTGGTGAAATCTTGACTATCCCCATAAGCTTCTTGATGCTAGCTAGACAGTCCATAGCAGCTCCAACATCTTTCTCTCCTAGGAAAGGCTTACATCCCAGATGACAGAGAGTTTTGATGTATTTGGGGATGTCAACTGGAGGATGATTGTTGAGAGGAGGGGAATGAAATTGTACTTCTTCCGGCTCAGCTCGAGAGTTGGTGCCCACCTCAGGAATGATGTTAAGTCATCTAAACACTCAGGTGAATTCCTCGTACAATCTCTGATGATCTAAGATTAGTCTAGGTGGAACTGTTTTGGATTCTCGGGGAGTTTCCACATGAAGGGGTTGTTGGGCGGTGTTAGAAACTGTGACTCTTGTAATCTTGGTTATTCTCTTGGGAGCCATCTAAAATTTTAAGATTTATTCCTCTTAGTTACTATGTTATATTGTCACACCCCGACCTGGTTTGGTGGGATTCCCGTGAACAACCTGCCACTCTCCCGGTTTATTAAAGGGTTTCCCCTTATTGTAAACCGTAAAGAGTAAGGTATCATTTAACCTGCACCTTTTTCCTGGAATAGCATAATCAAAATTGCATGAAATTTAAAACTTTACATACCTGTCTTACAGGCATCTTAGTTGACGGTCTTTAAGGGGAGGCTTTCCGGGATTTCCTGAAAGAGATATAAGGGAGGGGGTGAGTACGACTACTCAGTGAATGAGTTTTTAAAAGCTTTTGACTTTCAAGAAAAACATTTATATGGAGTGTGTCAGACTCCATTGTTTTCAAAAATCCCTTCATTTAAAAATTTGGGTTTTTCCATTATATCTTAGTTACCACGGTGTGTCATCACCCAACACACATCCTTAATCATGAAGGTTACACACATTCGCAAGTCAGTATCACTACTGAACCCGCTAGTGGCTTCGGAGCAACTTTTCTTGCCACCCGGATAGAAGTACGACCACTTCTACCCTGGGAATGAGTGGATGTACGTGACATCTGACCCACAATCCCGAAATCACTTCTTCGTGTCCGAATGAGGATAGAGACCTCATCCTATCCCCACCTCGGTCTCATGCGCTTGGTGCTACTCCAGATTTCGCATAGACAGTTGGAACGCCGAACTGCCCTTATAGCCACCAGGTCGTTCAGTGCCCTTAGGAAGCATCACTACCCCTCATGGGCATCTTGATGATCCTGTACTCACAGAGTGCATGCACAAACAATGTTTTCTCATATTGCCATGTAATCTGTGGTGCCACTGGTCTAACGGCCCCGACTCTCAACTCAACCCGCAGTTGTTTGTCTTGACTGGTCCGTCGACCTGTCATGTCGCACTACTGCTAGTTGATTAAGTATGTCGGTCCTATCTTGGTACCATGGACAAACAATTCGTTTATTAAGTTTTATGGCACATATATCATGTTCATTTATGAGCTCCTGCTCATGCCAACTAGCGTTGGGCCCACTATACGAGATTTTCAAAATTGGGCATTTAGCCCCCAAGTTCCAAAACCGAGGCCCCCGGCCTATCAGAGCTATTCGAGCTCCCGTTGAGAAGGTCTCCCAAATAGTTTAAGCATAGGCACACAATCAGGGGAGAACACTTCCGACAAAATAGGTTTTCACTGTCTATTATACCAACCGGTATAAGGACATCTCCGTTCATAACCGATTAACAAGTTTTCAACTTCTTTCGAGGAAGTCTTATCATACCAACCGGGTATGATCTACTTACAATCGGTAAGTAGTTTTTCTACAAAATTTTCACATCACTTCCTCTAAGTGATGATGATTAAAATACCACAAAATAGTGGGTTTTTATACCGAGGCACTTATCATCCCCAATTGGGTATGATATATAATCCCACTCACAACTGGTAAGTGTTTTTTAAATTTTAAGTTGTGCTTTTCATCCCAACCGGGTATGATGTTAGTAAACCCACTCACCCGTTAATGCCGTGAGTTCCACTAGACAGATTCTTGATATTCACACGAGCTTGTCCTTGCTAGCATTCCCGGTACTTCGTGTTCCTACACGATATGAACATCTTGGTTCATTATCCTTCGACCTAATCGCCTTCATTCATTCCAAATGAATGAGAAAGTCAAACTTTCATTTATTTGCAATTAGGTCCCTAAAGTTATTTCTCTTTTACTTTAAGTCCCAAATACCAGTTTTTCCTCAAATTGAGTACCAAAACTTTTTAAATTTATCATAGGACCTCAATTTATTTCATTTCAGAAAAAGGGGTTTAATTTCCCAAATTTCCAATTTGGTCTCCCAACTTTTCCAAAATTACCATTTTACCCTTCCTTTACAAAAATGGTAAATTTTACCCCAAAAATTTCAAAATTCTTCAAATGGTACTCCAACATTATTTTCATGCCCAATTGACCCTCAATTTCATAAAATTTCATTTTGGTCCTTTGAATTTAAAAAATCCCCCATTTTCCCCCAATTCCAACTTCTTAACACAGCCGAATTTGATTTCATCAAATTGACCCATCAAACGTTTCCAATTGTTGATATTGAGTTTCTACATGTTCATACAATTCTTCAGAAATGTGAATCGCAAGTTTTAATGCCACAAGTTTTAATACCGATAAAAAATTGTAAAGGGGAGCCGAATTGGCTTACCTTTCGGTCCTAATTCGACTGTGGAAAGGCTGAGGAAGTGTTGGGAGGGCTTGGTTTGGCCTGAGGAGGGCTTGAAATGGGCGATTTCAGCTTGGCCGAAATAGGGCAGCTTCGGTCCGCCGGAGTTGCTTCACTATTCCATCATGTCGGCGCTTCTCCAACGATTCTTGGATTGATTGGAGTTTGCTATCAGACAGCTATCTTCTCCCCGATTCTAAAGAGCCCGAACTTTGTTCCAATCAAAGCTCTTGTTCGAGCTTTTCCGAGAAATGGAGCAGTAGTGAGAGATAGAGAGAAAGTGTTCAGGTGTGAGGAGAACGAAATGAGGATAACCTCTTTATATATGCGTAAAACCCGTGTATTAAATGGGGAGATTTATTACTAGAATTAATATTTCCATAAATTATTGGTATTAATTCCAATACATTTCGGTATTAATTCCAATAAATTAAATTTCGATGTTAATTCTAATAATTTAATTTCGGTATTACATTATTTGTATTAATTCCAATAATTTAATTTAGGTATTAAATTATTGGTATTAATTACAATAATTAAATATATATTAATTTATGGTTATTTGTGATAGGGTGTACATACAAATTTTTTACCGAAATTTCGAGTTACAAAAAAATTCATACTTCCCAGGTCACCCATCCTCACACTACTCTCGGGCAAGCACTCTTAACTTTAAAGTTCTTATGGAATCTAGTTCACCTGAACCACTTTGGTTTTTGTTTTCTAATTTGTCTTAAGTTTCTTTTCCAAGGTTTAATTAACCCTTTGGATCACCCGAGAGTTGTAAATTCCCTACTTGCCCATTCAGAAATAATCAGGTTTGTGAACTGGTTCTAAATCCTCACTTGGTTTGACCGGTTCTTTTCCTAGTTTTCCTTAGCTCAAAAGGGCGGGTTTTACAACTCTCCCCTCCTTTTAGGAGTTTTGTCCCCAAAACTTAGTTAATATCCTTGCATGAGCAATCATTTTCTTTGATGCCCCTTTGGTGTTTGCTTAAGATATAAACTTTTTTCTCGTCCTTGAAATTAGTCCCTTTTACAACCTTCACTTAAGAAATTCATTTTCGTTAATATTATTTACTCCATCCATGGAGTTTGTCATCACTAGACATACCTTACCTCAGGGTACGTTCTTAGATTTTGTCTCTCTTTTTGCTTAGAGCAACATTCTTCCCCTTTAGGTCCTATACTTAAGATTGGGAATTCCAAGATAACTAACCATTTTCGTGTCTAGTTAAATGCTTGATCATTGAAACACTTAGCTCATCGTCCTATAGAGCATTTCGTACTTATTTTTGCGGATTTCTTTATCACCACCTTTTCGTCCTATTTCTACTCTTCCTCCATTCGTTGTCTATTATAAATTCGGTCCAAATTGTTTTATTTGACCTCGTCATGCTTATTAGCCGACTCTTCCTTACTTCGAGTCATATTCTCCTCGGGTTGTTGGGCTTACGTGCCCTTACAGCATGGTATTTTCTAGGACCTGTCTCTGTCCATTTGATTTTTAGAACATCTCTTGAAGTGTCTCTCTTAGCTTTTAGACCTTTCAAGGATCGTATAACTTCATTTCTCTTTTTTTTTTTATAGTATTCCTCAACTATCCTTTTTTTTTACCATTATTAACTCCACTTACTCAATTGTGTTGGTTCTCCTTACCCACTTGTTCCTTTTCAACTTCATTATTGAGTATTTCCTGTTCCAATTAATTAAATTCCCAGATATTTTACCGACATGCTGGGTTTTGTCCTTTCTTAGATCCATCATCATTCCCAATGATATCCTCTACTCAAGGGTTTTCCTTTGGCCTTAATCCCCTCTGATTTGTTCACAACCATTTCACAATTCTTTATTTTTCTGGTCCAATCGTCTGGGCAGCTGTACACTCGTTCTTCATGCCCATCCTATTATCCATCATAGAGTGTAGTCTTTACTACATCTCATTCTTTCTTAGGGTTTTGTTTATTCTATTTGGTTGTCTATCGTTATTAGTCTTCCTCTTTCTACTTAGTTCTCATGTTCCCTCCAAATAGGTCAGCCTAGGCCATTATGATACTTCCTTCCTTGGAAACATTTCCTAATTAAGGATTGGTTCCTTTCACTCCACATTGTGTCCATCCGCCCCTCCATAATTCCTTTAGTTTAATTTCCTTCTTAGGACCTCATTTTTCCTTGGTACTCGACTTTTCCATCTCAACCAACATTTCATTTGTGAGCTTATCATTCCTTCTATTTTGGTTGGTTCCATTTCCTCTCAATTGGGATACACATGTCTTTTCGGGGCTTCCTTCCTTTGTAGAATTCTTTCCCTTTCTCCGAACATTCCTTTTTACATTTGCCCTGGGGGATTTCTACTCTTGATGTTGTCTTCTCATGTTTACCTTTACTCCTCAGGTCTTGCAAGACATCTTTTATACTTTATCTGCATCCTCATTCATACCCAATACCTGTCTATTTCCTTAGGGAGCGTATAAATCTTCCTTATTTCAAGATTCTTGACCATTATGTGAGAAGCTTGCCTATTTCTTTCTTGGCTTGAGTTTGGTTGTTAATTTGGCCTTTTGGTTCCTTTAGGGATTTCTTTCATCCTTCTCTTTCAGAGTATTTGACCTTTCCACCTCTCTTCCTTGTCGGAACTTATATCATGGTTCTTCCGCGTATTAGCTAGTTAACTGTCCCGCCTCCACCAGTCCCTTGGTTTAGGTCTTCTTAGGGCAGTTGATCCTGTCCTTAACATCATCTCACTGACCTTTTTAGGGTGTAGTCCTTTCTACTTCCCAGTCTTCCTTAGGTATGTTGGTTAGAGACTTCGATTTTTAACTTTTCTGCTTTTTCCAAAAGAGGTAGTACTTTAAAATTATATCACTTTTCCAAAGCATATTAGTCTTGGCCTCTAACACTTCCTTCCTTCAAGTAGTTTCTAATGAGGGGTTGGCTCCTTGCACATCCGCCAACCAATGATTCATTTTCACAGCGTATTCCTTCTCTTCTTCACTCTCACTGTGTCATTCCCTAGAGTTTCGAGGGACGTTTTTCTGTGTTTGCCCCTTATGAGAGGGTTCTAAGTATGATTCTCATGTACCTTATCCCTATTCATGAGCTATCCTTCTCGGTTTGACCTTCTTAAGAAGTTTTTTGTATTCACCTTGTCTTTTCTTGACCTCTTTTTGAATTGTTTATGTAACCCGCTCCATGGTATTGGTCTCTTATCCTTCATGTCCTTCGTGACCTTTGAGGAGGTATTGCCCTGAATCTATGAGGTGTGAAACACCCCTTCTTTCCTTACACCTATAATAGTTCAACTTGGTACTTGTCCTTTAGGAGGGTTGGGCATCTCTTCAAGTAATGTCCCATCGTCATTCCCTTACATGGATTGTTGTGATTCCTACTTTCCTTCGAGTGGGGCTTTTTCTAGGGTTACTATTGGTTTGGTGCTTACTGTTCATGAGTCTGATCACTTTGATAGTTTTCTAGCTGAATCACCTTTGCTAAGGGTCATGGTAAGAGTCCTCCTAGGTTTCCTGATTCATCTTCCATCACTGGGTTGCGACTCTTCCTTAGTTTCTAGGATAGTGCGGGTTTGTTTTATTTTCCTTATGCCATATTCCTAGTAAGATCACATCCTCAAAAGATAGAGTTTTGAGGAATTTGAATCTTTTATTAACATGGGGATACAAAAGGTTGGGCTCTTAGCCCTATCACAGAAAATGGTTGCAAAATAACTAAGGAGCTATGAAATTTTGAGAAATGTCTTCCTCCATAATTAGAGTTGTGCCACCAATAGGTCCTAGCACCATTCTCCGGGATACTTCCCCATTTGGTCTTTTGACATTTCACCCCGATCTTAAGCATTTGGGAAGCTTCTAGGGTTGTCTCCCTACGGAGGTTGGGTGTTGAGTAGAGTCATTCCAAGTTTTCTTAGTTCCTCTCCGGGAGCCATCTGAAAATTTTAGGATAAATCCTATTAGTTACTATATTTTCTATTCTTCATTATGTATTCAAGGAAACAAGCTCTGATACCACTCTAGTTGTCACGCCCTGACCCTGTTTGGTCGGATCCCCATGATCAACCTGCCACTCTCCCGGTTTATTAAAGGGTTTCTCCTTATTGTAAACCGTAAAGAGTAAAGCGTCCTTTAACCTACACCTTTTTCCTGGAATAGCATAATCAAAACTGCATGAAATTTAAAACTTTACATACCTGTCTTACAGGCATCTTAGTTGACGGTCTTTAAGGGGAGCCTTTCCGGGATTTCCTGAAAGGGATATAAGGGAGGGGGTGAGTACGACTACTCAATAAATGGGTTTTTAAAAGCTTTTGACTTTTAAGAAAAATATTTATATGGAGTGTGCCAGACTCCTTTGTTTTCAAAAATCCCTTCATTTAAAAATTTGGGTTTTTCCATTATTTCTTAGTTACCACGGTGTGTCATCATCCAACTCACATCCTTAATCATGAAGGTTACACACATTCGCAAGTCAGTATCACTACTGAACCCGCTAGTGGCTTCGGAGCGACTTTTCCTACCACCCGGATAGAAGTACGACCACTTCTACCCTGGGAATGAGTGGATGTACGTAACATACGACCCACAATCCCGAAATCACTTCTTCATGTCCATATGAGGACAGAGACCTCATCCTGTCCCCACCCCGATCTCATGCGCTTGGTGCAACTCCAGATTTTGCAGAGACAGATGGAACGACGAACTGCCCTTATTGCCACTAGGTCGTTTACTGCCCTTAGGATGCATCACTACCCCTCATGGGCGTCTTGATGATCTCGTACTCACAGTGCATGCACAAACAATGTTTTCTCATATTGCCATGTAATATGTGGTGCCACTAGTCCAACGGCCCCAACTCTCAACTCAACCCGTAGTTATTTGTCTTGACTGGTCCGTCGACCTGTCATGTCGCACTACTGCTAGTTGACTGAGCATGTCGGTCCTATCTTGGTACCATGGCCAAACAATTCGTTTATTAAGTTTTATGGCACATATATCATGTTCATTTACGAGCTCCTGCTCGTGCCAACTAGCCTTGGGCCCACTGTACGACATTTTCAAAATTGGGCATTTAGCCCCCAAGTTCCAAAATCGAGGCCCCCGGCCTATCAGAGCTATTCGGGCTCCCGTTGATAAGGTTTCCCAAATAGTTTAAGCATTGGCACACAGTCAGGGGAGAACACTTCCGACAAAATAGGTTTTCACTGTCCATTATACCAACCAGTATAAGGACATCTCCATTCATAACCGATTAACGGGTTTTCAACTTCTTTCGAGGAAGTCTTATCATACCAACCGGGTATGATCTACTTACAATCGGTAAGTAGTTTTTCCGCAAAATTTTCACATCACTTCCTCTAAGTGATGATGATTAAAATATCGCAAAACAGTGGATTTTTATACCAAAGCACTTATCATCCCCAATTGGGTATGATATATAATCCCACTCACAAGTGGTAAGTGATTTTTAAATTTTAAGTTGTGCTTTTCATCCCAACCGGGTATGATGTTAGTAAACCCACTCACCCGTTAATGCCGTGAGTTCCACTAGACCGGTTCTTGGTATTCACACGAGCTTGTCCTTGTTGGCAACCCCGGTACTTCGTGTTCCTACACGATATGAACATCTTGGTTCATTATCCTTCGGCCTAATCGCCTCCATTCATTCAAAATAAATGAGAAAGTCAAACTTTCATTTATTTGCAATTAGGTCCCTAAAGTTATTTCTCTTTTACTTTAAGTCCCAAATGCCAGTTTTTCCTCAAATTGAGTCCCGAAACTTTTAAAATTTATCATAGGATCTCAATTTATTCCATTTCACAAAAAGGGGTTTAATTTCCCAAATTTCCAATTTGGTCCCCCAACTTTTCCAAAATTACCATTTTGCCCTTCCTTTACGAAAATGGTAAATTTTGCCCCAAAAATTTCAAATTTCCTCAATTGGTCCTCCAACATTATTTTCATGCCCAATTGACCCTCAATTTCATAAAATTTCATTTTGGTCCTTTGAATTTCGAAAATCCCCAATTTTCCCCCAATTCCAACTTCTTAACACAGCCGAATTTGATTTTATCAAATTGACCCATCAAACGTTTACAATTGTTGAAATTGAGTTTCTACATGTTCATACAATTCTTCAGAAATGTGAATCGCAAGTTTTAATGTCGGGACGAGCTCAAACGGAGCTTCACCGGAAAATGAACTATAGAGAGAGAAAGCTTTGATTACTCACCGGTGAAGGCACGGCGGTTCGAGCTTTTGATCTAGGCAGATAACTCTCGTCCTAAGGTTCATCCTAGAATCAAGAATCGCATCAATTGATGCGGAATTAGATTAGAATTTTGTCATTGAAATTCAGTCGATTCTCTCTCTAGCACCGATTGAAAATTGTAAAGGGGAGCCGAATTAGCTTACCTTTCGGTCCTAATTCGGCCGTGGAAAGGCGGAGGAAGTGTTGGGAGGGCTTGGTTTTGCTCGAGGAGGGCTTGAAATGGCCGATTTCAGCTTGGCCAAAATAGGGCAGCTTCGATCCGCCGGAGTTACTTCACTATTCCATCATGTCGACGCTTCTCCAACGGTTCTTGGATTGACTGGAGTTTGCTATTAGATTGCTGTCTTCTCCCCGGTTCTAAAGAGCCCGACCTTTGTTCAAGTCAAAGCTCTGGTTCGAGCTTTACCGGGAAATGGAGCAGTAGTGAGAGAGAGAAGTGTTCAGGTGTGAGGAGAATGAAATGAGGATGACCTCTTTATATATGCGTAAAACCCGTGTATTAAATGGGCGAGATTTATTACTAGTATTAATATTGCCATAAATTATTGGTATTAATTCTAATAATTTAATTTCGGTATTAATTTCAATAAATTAAATTTCAGTATTAATTCCAATAATTTAATTTTGGTATTAAATTATTTGTATTAATCCCAATAATTAAATATATATTAATTTATGGTTATTTATGATAAGGCATCCTCACACTACTCTCGGGCAAACACGCTTAACTTTAAAGTTCTTATGGAATCTAGTTCACCTAAACCACTTTGGTTTTTGTTTTCTAATTTGTCTTAAGTTTCTTTTCCAAGGTTTAATTAACCCTTTGGATCACCCGAGAGTTGTAAATTCCTATGTTGCCCGTTCAGAAATAATCAGGTTTGTGAACCGGTTCTGAATCCTCACTTGGTGGTTTCAATTCTCCAATTTGAATATTTTTAACCACCTAGAAAAATGAATTTAGAATCCGTTTCAAACTAGCTCAATCCAGTTCAGTCTGGTTCATCTTGAACCGGGTTGGTTTTTCCTTTCCAATTGTCCCAAGATTCTTTTCCCATTCTTTTTATGACCCTTTAAGTCATTTGAAATTTTTCAATTTCCTAATTTACCCTTTTCTTATCTGTTATGGTTTGTGAACCGACTCAGTTTTCTTTTTTAGAATAACCGGTTTTTTTCCCGGTTTTCTTCTCTATAAAGGAACGGGGTTTACACATAGAGGCAAGCACCTAAGAAAACTTTTAAAACAAAAGGATCAAATATTTCTAAGCTGCCCAGCTTTCTCTTTCAATACTCTTTTAAATGATCTTAACTAATTAATTTCTTAAAAATTGTGCATTATTTGATTAGAATTTGATTGAATTATTTTTTAAATTTGATAATGAAGAAGATGATATTATCCAAATTAATTTCCCTTTGTCGGTACATACTACTTTAGTGCCTATCCAATAGAACACATTGCACCTACAAGAGATTGTATAACTATATGAGTTTTCAGTAATACAAAATATATTTAAATTTGTTGATAAATTTAAAATTAAAAATTTTAAAATTTGAACATTCATTTTCCTTTCCTTAAAAATTATAGTTGATATGAATACGAGTAGAGAAAAATATGTAAATCATTCAATAAATATAATAACTATATTTTCTTTGATGATAGATAAGATAAATAATAAAAATATTGAAAAGCATACTAATCAATGATTTGATATATGCAGAAAGAAGAAAGAGGTCATAAACTTTCAATTTTTATAATTTATACAATACTCAGGGCAGATCATTCTCCTAACTCATATCACCAAGATCAATTAATGATAAAGGATACAAAAAGGCAAGCACCTAAGTCAAATTTTAAGACCACGGATCCAATATTCCTGAGTTGCCCAGCCTCCTATTTCTATACTCTTTTAAATTGTTTTAACTAAACAAATTCTTCAAAATTGTGCATTATTTTTGTTGGAATCCTATTGGATTATTTTGAAAATTTTATAATGAAGGAAATTATAATATTAAAATTACTTTCACTTCATCCGTACATGTCATAACTATATGAGTTTTTCAGTAATATAAAATACATTTGAACCATAGATGATATGAATCTAAGTAGAATAATATGTCATACGTATTATTTGACGATAGATGATATGTTAATAAATTAAAAATTAAAAGTTTTAAAATTTGAACATTCATTTTCTTTTTCTAAAAATCATAGTTGATATGAATATAAGTAGAGCAATATATTCTATATATAAAATAAAAAATAAATAAGGAAATCATTCCTTAACTATATCTTATTTAACAATAAATAAGATAAATATTTAAAATATTGAAAATCACATTAATAATCCATTATTTAATTTATACAATGCTAAGAATTTCCTCCTAACCTGGAATAAGTTAATGTTAAAAGATACAGAGAGATAAGCACCTAATTCAACTTTTAAGACCAGGGTTCAATATTCTAGAGCTCCTTTACATCATCTTTTTATACTCTTTTAAATGATCTTAATTAAACAACTTTTTGAAAACTCTGCATTATTTGTGTTGGAAACTTATTAGATTATTTTGTAAATTTAATAATAAAGAAAATGATAATATTCAAATTAATTTCCCTTAATTTTTAGTACACACTACTTTGGTGCCATATCCACCACGACACCTACAATTATAAGAGGTTGACCTAATTATATGATTTTTCGGTAATACAAAATTAATTTAAAACAAGGGTCCAATATTTCCATACTCTTTTAAATAGTTTTAACTAAATAACTTTTTAAAAATTGTTCATTATTTGGGTTGAAATCCTATTGAGTTATTTTACAAATTTGACAATTAAGGAAATATTAATATCCAAACTAATTTCACTTCACGATTCACACTACTTTGATACATTATTCACCGCAACCCTTACACCTACAAGGTTGGTATAACTATATTAGTTTTCAGTAATATAAAATATATTTAAATTTCTTGATATATTTAAAATTAAAGATTTTAAAATTTAAATATTTATTTTTATTTTTAAAATTATAGTTGATATAAATATAAGTAGAGTAATACATCTAACTTATGAAACAAGAAAATAAAAACAGAGAAATTATTTAGTTACTATATATTCTTTGACTACTATTGAGATAAACATTTAAAATATTAAAAATTATACTAATAATCCATTTTCTAATCTATATAGTGCTAAGAGCATATCCTTTTCCCCTAACTTGATATCAATTAATGTTATAGGATACATTGAGCCAATCATCTAAGTCAACTTTTAAGACGGAGGGTCCAATATTTCTAAGCTGCCATGCCTCGTCTTTTATACTTAATTAAATTATTATAACTAAATAACTTTTTAAAAGTTGTGCATTATTTGTGTTGTAATTATATTGAATTATTTTGTAAATTTGATAACGAAAGAGATGATATTATCCAAATTAATTTTCCTTCGTAGGTAGATAATAGTTTAGTGCCCTAACTCTATGTGTTTTCAGCCATACAAAATACATTTAAATCTATTGATAGATTTAAAATTAAATATTTTAAAATTTGAACGTTCATTTCCCTTTCCTGAAAAATTATAATTAATAGGAATATGAGCATAGAAAAATACATAAATAATTTAATAACTATATTTTCTTTGATGACAGATGAGAAAAATAATAAAAATATTAAAAATTAAACTAATTAACTATTTGATATATTGGGAAAGAATATAGAGGTTAGAAATTTTCAATTATTTTTTTAAATTTATACAACATTGAGAGTAGATAATTCTCTCCTAATCCATATCACCAAGATCAATTAATGTTATAAATACAGGCAAGCACCTAAGTCAACTTTTATAACGAAGGGTTCAATATTCCTGAAGTGTCCTACCTCATTTTTCTATAATCTATTTTTTCTATACTCTATTAAATAGTCTTAACTAAATATTTTTTCTAGAAAATTGTGCATTATTTGTGTTTGAATCCTATTGGATTATTTTGAAAATTTGATAATGAAGGAGATAATAATATTCAAATTAATTTCACTTAGTTGGTGCGCACTACTTTAGTGTCTCATCTACCACGACCCCTTAACTTACAAGAGGTTGATATAATTATACGAGTTTTTCAGCAATACATAATATATTTGAATCTGTTAATAGATTAAAAATTAAAAATTTTAAAATTTGATTCTTTATTTTTCTTTCCTGAAAAATTAAAATATATAGGAATATAAATAGAGTGATATATCCTAGTATGAAACAAGGAAAACAAATATAGGGAAATTATTCAAGAACTATATTTTCTTTAAAAATAAATAAGATAAAATATTCAAAATTATACTAATTATCTATTTTTTTTTAATTTATATAATAGTAAAAGTAGATCCTTCTCTTCTAACCAGATATTAGTTAATGTTGGAAGATACACATAAACAATCACCGAAGTCACCTTTTAAGAACAAGGGTTTGATATTCCTGAGTTGTCTGCCTCCTCTTTCTATACTCTTTTAAATGTTCTTTTAACTAAACAAGTTTTTCAAAATTATGCATTATCTGTGTTGGAATCCTATTGGATTATTTTTCAAATTTGATAATGAATGATATATTAATATCCAAATTAATTTTTCTTCATCCATACACACTAATTTGATATCCTATCCATCACAACCCCTACACCTACAACTACAAGAGCTTCGTATAACTATATGAATTTTCTAGTAATATATAATAAATTTGAATATGTTGATAGATTAAAAATTAAAAATTAAAAATTTTAAAATTTAAATGTTTATTTTTCTTTTTTTAAAAATTATAATTAATATGAATGTAAGTAAATTATATATTTTATGTATTAAATAAGAAAATAAAAATAAGAAAATTATTCAATAACTATACCTTATTTGACGATAGATGAAATAAACATTCAAAATATTGAAAAGCATATTAATCCTCCATTTTTTAATTTATACAGTACTAAGAGCAAATCCTAACCAGGGATCAGTTAATATTACATCATATAAAAAGGCAAGCACCTAAGTGAACTTTTAAGATAAAGGGTCCAATATTCCTATACTATCGTGCCCCCTTTTTCTATACTCTTTTAAATAATTTTAACTACATAAGTTTTTTAAATTGTGCATTGTTTGTGTTGGTATTCTATTAAATTACTTTACAAATTTGATAATGAAGGAGATGATAATATTTAAGTTAATTTCCCTTCATCAGTACACCTATCCACCATGTCCCCTTACATATACCAGAGATTGACATAACTATATTAGTTTTCTAGTAATACAAAATATATTTGAATCTGGTGATTAAAAAATAAATTTTATAATTTAAACATTTATTTTCCATTCCTGAATATAAGTAAAATAATATATCCTACATATGAAATAAAAAGATAAAAAAATAAAATAATATAGTAACTATATCGTTTTTTAAAATAGATGAGATAAATATTCAAAATATTGAAAATTATACTAATTATTCATTTTTTTTTATTTATGCAGTGCTAAGAGTAGATCCTTCTCTCCTAAGCGGACTAGTTACTCTCCTAAGCGGACTAGTTAATGTTAGAGGATACATAGAGGTAAGCACCTAAGTCAACTTTTAAAACTAAGGGTCCAATATTCCTAAGCTGCCCTTCCTCCTCTTTCTATACTCTTTTAAATGGTATTAACCAATTAACTTCTTGAAAATTATGTATTATTTATGTTGGAATCCTATAGGATTATTTTACAGATTTATTGAATTATTTTACAGATTTGATAATGAAATGGATGATAATATTAAAATTAATTTTTATTCGTATGCCAGTACACACTATTTTGTTATTGAATTCACCCAAATCCTTTCACTTAAAAGAGGTTGGAAAAATTATATGAGTTTTTCATAATACAGAATATATTTAAATTTATAGATAGATTAAAAATTAAAGATTTTAGAATTTGGATATTTATTTTTCTTTCCTTTCTTGAAAAATTATAGTTAATACAAATATAAGAAGAGAAAACTATGGAAATCTTTCATTAACTATATACTTTTTTACTACAGATAAGATAAATAATGAAATTAATAAAAATTATACTAATCATTCATTGATAAATGGAAAGAGAATAGAGAGGTGAGAAACTTTCAAATTTTTTTTAATTTATACAGTGTTGAGAGAATACTAACCCCAAATTAGTTAATGTTACGTGATATATAGAGAGGCAAGAATGGGCAAGTTGCCAACTTTTATAATGGATAATGAACTAATAATAAATCCTAGCCATATTTATCGTTCGTGGTTGTAGGATTCGTCCAATATAATAAAAAAGAGAAAGGTAAGTATGTTGGTCCACTCAGACAAAAGATTAGATAGAGACATTTATTCACTTTAAAGATTCAACCAAGTTCCCATACTTGAATTATCTGTACAAGCAATATTAGATATTTTGTTATTTGATTTGTTTTTTATTCTATACTTATCTTGTTGATCTTTGACACAATTGTCTTACAAAGCAGAATTTTCTGATCTTTAGTTTTTGTCCTCTCTTTGATTGATGAAACAAAGTGATATATAAGTGTTTGTTGATTAAAAAAGAAAAAAAAACTATCATCCACTTAACTTACTATTCAAAATGTGTCAGAGTGCAACGACCAAATGTTATATCCAACAATATGAAGATTACCCAATAAAAGTGTAAATCCCGCTCTTTGGAGTTGATGAAAAACCGAGAAAAGAACTAGTCAAACTGAGCAAAAAAAAAATCGAACTGATTCACAAACCTGATTATCAAGAAATAGGCAAATTGGAGAATTTACAACTCCCAATTGACTCAAAATGGTTCATAAACCTTGGAAAAGAATCTTTAGGACAAATTGGGAGAGAAAAACCAGATCGGTTTGGGTGAACTGAATCCGAACTGGATTTAACCGGTTTATGAATCGAGTCGAATTATGAATCGAAACTGATAGAGAAAGGGCAAACCGAAAAAATTAAGGACCCCAAGTGACCTAAAGAGTCACATAAGCCATAAAAAAGGACTTTAGGATGAATAGGAGATGAAAACCAAACCTGTTCGGGTGAATCGGATCCAAACCAAATTGAATTGGTTTGAACCACTATTGAATCAAATGCTAAATTCATTTTTCTAGGTGGTTTAAAAAAAATTCAAATTTGATATTTGAGGCTACCATTGGATTGAAAATGAATTTAGATTAATTTAAAAATAATTTTATTTGAAAATTTTGGTTGAATTGGGGGTGAACCAACCGGTTCAAGCTTTGAACCCGGTTCAGACCGGTCCGGTTTAGTTCAGAATAGTGTCATCTTCTTCCTTCAGATGACAACACTTTTCACTTGCTGGAAAATCGCACAGTGTTGGTGAAGCTGAAAAGTCTCCGACCAGGGAGTTTCAAGCAATAAATGACCACCATTAAGACATCAATCAGACGACCAAGAAGTCCCCGAGCTTCTTATATAAAGAGCCCCTTCTCATTCATCCTCTCCACACCTAAAAACTCAATTTTCTCTCAACTACTCCAATTTTCGAAGAAGCTTAAACCAGAGCTCTGACTTGGGCACTTTTTTTAGCCAAACAAGGCGAGGTCGGGTTCTTTGGATTTGGGGAGAAGTCAGCTCCACGCCTATAGTCTCCATTTTCTTCGAGGGTTGTCGGAGAAGCACCGACCTGATTGAACAGGGAAGTAGCTCCGGTGGACCGAAGCAGCCCTATTTTGGCCGAGCTGAAATTGGCCAATTCGAGCCCTTCTCAGGCTAAACCAAGCCCTCCTAGCACCTCCATAGTCCTCCTACAACTGAATTAGAGTTTAAAGGTAAGTCAATTCAGGTCCCCTCTGTAATTTCTGATAGGTGCTAGAGAGAGAACCGATAGAACTTTGATGATAAAATTCTCACTCAATTCGATATCAATTGATGCAATTCCTGATCCTAGGATAAACCTCAGGATGAGAGCTATCTGCCCAAATCAAAAGCTCGGACTACCGTGCCCCCGATGGAAAGCTTTCGAAGCTTTCTCTCTCTAAGTCTAGTTTTCTAGCGAAACTCCATTTGAGCTCATTCCAATACCAAATCATGCGATTCAAAATGCAATTGAATCATATGAAGATGTAGGATCTCTAATGTAACTTCAATTTCAACAATTAAACTCATTTGATTGGTCAATTTGGTAAAATCAAATTCAACAAAGTTAGAAGGTTGAAATTGGGAGATATTTAGGAATATAAAAAAATAGAGGGACTAAGGTGTAATTTCATAAAATTTATGATCAATTGGGCATGATAAAGATGTTAGAGGACCAATTGGGAAATTTTTGGGTCAAAACTTACAATTTTTGTAAAGTAAGGGCAAAATGGTAATTTTGGAAAATTTGGAGGACCAAATTGGAAATTTGGGAAATTAAGCCCCTTTTGTGAAATTAAATAAATTGAGGTACTAAGATAAATTTTAAAAGTTTCGAGACTCAATTTGAGGAAAAACCGACATTAGGAACTTAAAGTTAAAAAAACTAACTTTAGGGATCTAATTGCATTATAAAGGAAAAGTTTGGTTTACTCATTCATTTGGGATGAATGAGGTTTATTAAACCAAAGAATAATGAACAAGAGCGTTCATATCGTGTAGGAACACGAAGTACCAAGAACGCAGCTAAGACGAGTCGAGTAAGGACAACAAGCCGATTAAGAGAAATTTCACTGCATTAATGGGTGAGTGGAATTTTTATATCATACTCGGTTGTGATGATAAGTATCTCGAAAATGAAAACCCAATGCTAAATGGTATTTTAAACATCACAACTTAGAGGTGATGTGAAAATGACACGGAAAAACTACTTACTAGTTATAAGTAGATCATACCTATTTGGTATGATGAAACTTCCTCGGAGGAAGTGAAAAACCCATTCATTGGTTATGAGCGGAGATGTACTCATACTCGGTTGGTATGATGGACAGTTAAAAATATATTTTGTTGGAAGTGCTCTCTCCTAACTGTGTGTCATTGCTTAAATGACTTGGAAGACCTTTTTTATGGGAGCTCGAATAGCTCTATTAGGCCGGAGGCCTCGGTTTTGGAACTTGGGGGCTATTATGCCCAAATTTTGAAAATCTCGAACAGTGGGCCCTATGCCGGTTGGCACGAGCAGGAGCTCGTAAATAAACATGAATTATATTCCATGAAAACTTAAGTAATTGAATTGTTTGGCCATGGTACCAAGATAGTATTGACATACTCAGTCAAATAGCGGTAATGTGACATGACAAGTCTCCAGACTAGTCAAGACAAATAGCTGCAGGTTGAGTTGAGGGTCAGAGCTGTTGGACTAGTGGCACCATAGATTATATGGCATCATGTAAAAAATGTTGATTGTGCATGCACCGTGTTTACGAGACCTTCAAGACACTCAAGAGGGGTAGTGATGTGTCCTAGGGCCTTGGATGACCTGATGGATATAAGGGTAGTTAGTTGTACTAGATGCCTTGTGAAGCTCGACGTAGCTTCAAGCGCATGAGATCGGGGTTGGGTTAGGATGAGGTCTCTGTCCTCATACGGACATTGGGATTTATTACGGGATTGAGGGTTGGATTTCATGAACATCCACTCATTGTAAGGTTAGAAGTGGACATGCTTCTATCTAGGTGGCCGATAAAGTCGCTCCGATGCCACAAGTGAGTTCAGTGAATGGGTTGGCCTGCGATTGTGTGTTTGCCTTCATGATGAAGGATGTGTGCTGGGTGATGACACATCGTGGTTAATAAGAAATGGTGATAAAAACCAAAATTTGAAATGAAAGGTTTTTTTTTAAAGAGAATAATGAGTCTGACACACTCTAAATCAAACATTTTTCCTAAAATATAAATTTTGAAAACCCATTGACTGAATCGTTGTACTCACCCCCTCTCTTATATCCCCTTTAGGTAACCCCAGAAAGCCTACCCTTGAAAACAACTAATATGCCTATAATACATGTATGATCAATTTAAAATTGTATGCAGTTTTGATTTATGTTATTCTAGGAAAGGTGCAGGTTTAAAGAATGCCTTACTTTTCACGGTTTATAAACAAGAGGCAATCCTTAGTAAATCGGGAGCGTGGCGGGTTGATCATGGGGATCCGACCAAACTGGGTCGGGGCGTGACAAGAAGGATCTTCCACCTATAGGTCTTTTGGATGGTTTGATAGGCACAAATGGGGAGTCCATTACCCAGTACCTCTTCTTAAGCTATCGAGAAGAATAGTAATATTTTGGAATCTTTAATAATTGATGAAAAATTATAGTAAATTGTTCCAATATTATTTTATTTAATTATAATATATAATATAATTTTACTAGTTAAAATTATATTATATATTTTTGTATTATTTATTTTTATTTTTATGTTATTTAGAACTTGTAAATAGATAATTTTATTATATAATTTATTCAATCAAATATTAATAAAATTGTGTTAGACATTACCTTACCCTTATTTTGTAAACCTAGTCCCGATGAAATAAAGAACTAAACTAGGGGAAAATCCCAAATACTTCTAAAGGAAAAAAAAGGGTGTCATTTGGGAACAAAAATGGGTAAAATAAAGGATTAAAATGGAGATTTCAACATCCAAAGAGTCATGAAGGAGAAACATGAAGTTGATAGGATGTGAAAACTAGACCGGTTCAAGGTGAATCGGATCTGAACCAGAGTGAACCAGAGCAAATTGGGTTGAACCGTGAATAACCGATTTCGATATGCTTATTTCTAGGTGGCTTAAAAATGTAAAATTAAAAAATTGAAGGCGCCATTAGATAGAGAACGAATTCAGATAAGTTTTAAAATTTTAAATTTTTAGAAAACTAGTTGAATCAGGCCTGAATCGGTCAATTTACGATTTCAGGTCATTGAACCCTATTAATGCCTAGTCAGTAGGCCTACCGATCAATGGACTGTTGCCAAATTAGTGCCCATTCAGTAGGCACAACCAATGAGCATGCGAGCGTGGCGAGGCGCACCAAATAAACCGCTCAATCATGGAGTGACACATTTCCTCGGTCAATGGTTAGATGAGGAAAATCCACGTCAGCAATGACCAACCAATAAGGGCATGACATGTGTCCCAATCAATGGTCAATGTCAGACAAAGCCCCATCAGCAAAGGCCGACCAATGGGGAGCTGACACATGGTAGAGGTGCCACATCAGCGTCCGACTAGGACGTATGGGAACGATCGACCAATTAGAGGTCGACATGTGGCAGTGCCAAGATGACCTCGACTAATCAAAAGCTGACACATGGCATTGACACTATGCAAATCTAACGTATTTAAAATAACCAATTAGAGAGTGCCACGTATCATGGTCAAAGGTCAACTAGTGAGTAGCCATGTAGGAAGGAGTAGCCAATGGGAGGCTGCCACGTGTCCGGTCAGAAAGTCAAAGGCTGATTGGGCTGCTGATGGGGATGCTACGTCAACAAAACCAACCAATCATGTTACGCCACATGGCAAGCTGACACATGTAAAGTTCGCACGCGTGTCACAATGTAATCTTCCTTAGATGGCTGATAGGGAGAAGAGGAAGTTTTCATCGACTAGGAAAAAGCTCTGATCCGGTCGTCGGCGAGCGAGGTGGGGGCTGAGTCTTAAGCCAGCAAGTAGCCCGGACAATTGCAGAGCTTCCTATATAAAGAGAACTCCTCCTCTCGCATTCCTCATCTCACCAACTATCAAAGAACCTGAAGAGGTCCATTTTCTGATGAGATGTAGACTAGAGCTCTAACAAGGGCCCTTTTCCCAATCATAGAAGGCGCATTCGAGCTCTGTGGAACTGGGAAGACCCCTTTTGGACCAAGGATCATTGAAGAAGCATCGGGAAGTCGGTACAGTACCGTCACCTCTACAACCTTGAAATGACCAAAAAGCTCGAGCTAAATTCTAGCCACCTCTACCCTCAAGTGATTGGGCCAAGCTTCCCCCAGCTCCCCACGACCAACCCCCAACCTCCAGGAAACCTCAAGGTAAGTCAATTATGACCCATTTCGCCAGATCAGTGAAGTTGCAAAAAATGATACACTAAATTTCTCTCTTCGAATTCTTTGTTCTCTAGCAACCAATTGACCCGAGGTTCATCCTGAGAGATTCCCCTCGATGAGCATTAGCCACCCATGTCAAGAGCTCGGACCACCGTCCCCTCACCGGTCAGAAAATCATGCTCTCTCTCTCTAGAAAACTTTTCCGAAGAAGCTTTGTTTAAGCTCATTTCTGAGCAAAAGGATGTGTTTCAAAGCTTGAAATGATGAGGGGAACATGATGGAGGTGGTTCCGATCATGAATGGGAGCAATTGGCCACATTTGGGTGTTAAATCGAAGGAAACAAGTTTTTGAGGTCAAATGACAACTTTTGGGAAAATCAGGCAAATTGGGAATTTTGTGAAAATTGTGGGTCGAATTGAAATTTAGGGAAAATTGGAGAATTTCTGTTAAATTAACTCCCAATTGAGGTATGATTGAGCAATTTGATGAAAATGAGGACCAATTGACAATTTTGAAAAAATTGAGGGCCAATTGGTGATTTTGGAAAAATTAATTACTATGAGGGATAGTTGGAAATCCTGGAGACTTAATTAATAAATTTTGAATTTTTATGAGGTCTTTCATGTTGGAAATTTTCCTCACAGGCATGATCGAACACTATAGGGACATATTGGACTGGACAGTGCGTGAAAAAGCACAACTAGGATGGGAAGTCTGGCGAGGACAAGCAAGTCACATTTATCAGGTGAGTGGGTTTAGCATCACACCCGGTTCAGCTGATCATTACAACATTCTTGAATTTAAAAAGGGTTTTGCAGGACTACCCTCCCTTGACTGATTGAACAAGCATAAAACTTTTAGGAGGCTGTCCATATATTGCATGGGACATGCAAAGAACCAATGATATCGTTCAAGTTGGCCCAATGCCAATGGGCACATGCATAGACCCCTAGACAAGATGAGGTGAATGTACTTGAAAAACTCTTATAAGAATTGGTGAATTGTGTGTGTTTTGGTTACAACACCGAATCTGAATAGACGAACTCGTTGGGTTAGTAGCTGCTAAGCCGAAGTCGGGTCATTGGGCTCATTAGACCAATAGTTATGAAGTCAAAGTCAGGTTGTTGGGTCCATTGGGCCAATAACATTAAAGATGATGGTTGTAATAAATGAAAAGTATTGATTTTGAATGCATGAAATGCAGAGCCATTGAGACGCTTAATATGGGGTAGTGGTAGTTCCAAGGGATTCTGGATGACCCAAGGAGCATAAGTGTGGTCTGTCGTTAAGTATGTTGAGAAGCTCTAGGAGCTTTATGCGCATGAAGACCGAGGTAGGAGGGGGAAAGAAGTCTTGTCCCACAGAGTGGACATGAAGTATGATTGGGGTTTGTGGGTAGGACAATTAGTGTTCACTCAAACTCATGATAGACCTCACGGACCTCTATGTGGATATATGTTAAAGGCACTTTGGTTTACAAGTGGTACAGTCGGGAATTGCTCTGCGAATGTGTGATTGTCTACCAACCCGAGAAGGGATAGATAATGGAAAATAGTGAGTATAATGAACACATAGATAAGAACATCTTTAAGAGTTCCCCACTCATTGAGTCATGAAACTCATTCCCCTCTCCTTAACATTTTTTTTAGGAAGGAAAAGGGCACCCAAGAGTTTCCCTTGTCAAGTCTTGAACCTAGGTATGAATTATACTTTTTGTTTTGTATAATGTCATTCTAGGAAACATGGCTAGCAATACACCCAACTCTTCACAATATAGGGGAGGAGCGTCTCCCCGAGATCTAGGAGAGTGGTGGGTTGATCACGGGGTTCCGACCAAACTAGGTCAGGACATGACAACTTAGGTGGTATCAGAGCCTATGTTTCCCTTGAATGCATTATCTAGACCTTATAAACTAAAGACTAATTATAATAACATTTAACCCAACCATGGCACCTATGTGAGGAACTAAGAGAACTAGGGTGGCAGTTGCCACTCTCCTGGCAACCCCTTTCTAGAAGAAGAATCCATGAGGGCCTAGTCGACCCCACAAGGACTTTAGCTTAGAATACCAATGATTGTATGAGGAGTTCACCAGGGTGATTGGAAAACCCAACTTCAACAATGAACCTCACCTAGATTCTGAATCCCACACCCATCGTGAGGAAGTACAGTCACAGTCAACTTCTGCCCCTGCCCTGCCTCACTTCGATACTCTTAGGGTTTTATAGGGTTTAAGAAGTTTATAGGGATCATAAGAACACCCCCGTAAGAGATGGTGACATTGGATGAATTCTTTTTGGAGTCCAGCGCCAAGAGGTAGTGGGACAACGTAAGGAGCCTCTCACCTTTCACATCCACCTGGGAGAGTTCGAAGAAAGGTACTCCGACAAGGAGTGAGTACGGTATGAGAGTATGTGACCAAGTTTAACAAGTTAAGACAATCTGCCCCTAAATTTGTGGGGCCGATAGATATCTACCAGAAGTTTATCAATGGACTCACTATGAACGTGAGAGACCGGATGGAGGTATTGGGATACCCCACCGACTTGGCACTACGGGGCAATGCCCAGCAAAATGCCCCACAACCCCCACCTGAAAATCAGAGGGCACCTAATGGAAGAAGGGAGGTGCCCACCCGAGTCTCGGCTAGAGTGTACAAGCTCACTCGGGAGGAAGTCTAGAAGGATCCCAGCGTAGTAGCAGGTACGTCCCAACCACTCCCTTAAGACAAGTTTGTAATCTTGAGTGATGTAGTCCCTATTTTTTAATTAATAAAGTCCGTTCTCTTAAGAAATTCTTTTAAATCCCACTCAGGTTACGTACAAATATTTAGGAAGAAGATATATGCCCTCAAATCTAGTGGTTGAATGGCCTTGAGAAGGCTCAACTTAGATGAAGTGTCAAAGTAGGATGTTGCCCATTGTTCTTCGAGGGTGGGGCAATCTTATTTGCTCATTCTTGGTTGTTGGAGGTTTAGCGGTAAAGGGGAGGCGACATAGATGGGGGCGCCTAGAAGTTTCGGGAGAGGTTGAGAATTTAGAAAGAATTTTTTGAATACAATGAATTACTCTCTTTAGGGTATCTAAATAAATGAAACGTTTATATGGCTTCCAATTTTTTTGACGTATGTGTTATTCATCGGGTTATCGGGTGGACCGATCTAAGTTGGGTTGTAAACCACAACCGACATATATATATATATATTTATAATAATAATAATAATAATATTTTTATTATTATTATAAACTAATATTATTATTATTATTATTAAACTATATTTACCAGTTTTCCCTTATATCTCTATTCGAAATTAAATCTTGAATGTTATTTGAATTAATTTCCCACTTAATTTACATATGTAACTTTTCAGCCCAATGATTATAAGTATTGCTTAAAATAAGTATTTGTTAGTTATTTTCTTATATACCTATATATATATATTTAAATATTCATTTATAAAATATTTAAATAAACTCAATAACACATATCTAACTTTGACCCTCCATGTTAGTTATTACGATCTAATTGGTTATCAACAAATAACTCAATTAGTTTTGTTCCAATTTATATTGGATTCATTAATCAAATAAATTGAGTTTCAGCTTAGTTATAATTCATTTAAAATTTTTCATTGAAAATTTTGAGTACAAAAATCCTAGTGTTACAAAGAGGGCCAAAACGAAAGCCTTCCTCCAACAGCCAATAAACTCATTTGATAAGGCCTTAAATTGGATATTTAATGGCGAATTGATGGGGGTAACGAATAGAATGTTCAGTCCCTAAGCTCCCTATATAAAAAGCTCCTCTCCATTCGTACTTAACACCCCTCAAATACCTAGAGAAGAAGTATCCATTTTTCGATGAAGCACGAATCATAGCTCTGACTTGGACCCTTTTCTTCACCTCCGAAGATGAATTTAGGTTCTTTGGAATCATGAGTAAGTCAGCTACATGAAGACATCCTCCATTCAACTCGAGGATCACTGGAGAAGCATCGGGGAGCTCGCACAATACCGTTGCTCCTCAACGGTCTGCAACCCAAGTTGCTTCAGCTCAATTCGTGACATCCTCAGACCAATTTCAGCCAAACCAAGCTCTCTAGACCACCCCTAGAAGTGCCACGACCTTTCTTAGGTTGAATTGGTATGTCTTGTCTGTCGCCTTTCATTGGAATTTATTACTCATAGTCGGTTTTTCTTGAAAACTAAATTACGAAATTCGCACGGCTCAAGCCACCAATTGAAGCGTGGTTTGATAAAAGAAGGACCAGAGAGATTTTCAAGTAACTATTTAGGCTACCGGCTGATGTGAAACTTGGCTCTCACCCCGCTCTCCAGTGACCTGACCAGAGAGATTTTCAAGTCGCGAAAGACTTCAGCTTTCTCGACCTCTATCTCCTTTCATTCAGCGGACTGAGGTTAAAGATGATGACATGGTGGGAATGCCATGCAGTGTGCTGTGATTGGTCTATTTTTCTCACGTGGAGGTCCAACTCAGCCGCTATGTCAACCGTTGACTAGACATGTGCCAGCCTCTCATTGGCTGCTCGTGTCTGTGTGGCAGGCTGATAAGTCGTCTGCTGACCATTGACCAAACACTTGGAAGCCTCCCATTGGCTCCCTGTGTCAGAGGGGCTGCTGATTGGGCATCGTTGACCATTGACTCGTTTGGTATGTTTACCGATTGGACCTTTGACCAGTTAGGTCCAACCGGGTTTAGAGACCCGAATTCGAAAGTGGGTCGTTACAGACCTGATTCGATTAGTTTTTCTAAAATTTAAAAATTTATCTAAATTCATTTTCTATCTAGTGGTGGCCTCAATTTCACAAATTGATATTTTTAAGCCACCTAGAAAAATGAATTATTGAACCGGCTCACTACAGTTCATCACAATTCAATCCAGTTCGAGTCCGGTTCACCTTGAACCAGTCCAGGTCTTTCATCTAATCCACTTCCTAGTCCTTATAATTTTTGTGAATTTGTGGTTACTTGAGATTTTCCAATTTCCCTTGTTAACCCTTCTTTACTAATTTCTATTGATTAATTTGGCCCAATTTTCATAAGTATTGCCGGTTCTTGTGCTAGTTTCCTTGGTCCAAAAGGACAGGTTCTCCAACTCTCCCCTCCTTTTAGGAGTTTTGTCCTCAAAACTTTGATGTTCCTTCTTTCTATCGGAAGTGGGTCCCCATGCGGTCCAATTAGGGTACGAGTCGATACCTTACCGTTATGGTTAATTCTTTTGGCTCAATCCCCTTACTCTCTTAGACTTAGTTAGTTTCACTCGTCTTTTCCCCTAATGGCCATGAAGTTATTTAGGTCCAATACTTCCTACCGCATAGGGTTAGACTTTCCTTCAAGGGGGTGGGGGGTTATTTGGAATCAAGGGTTCTGACATGTCCAATTGCGCCTGGTTTTACTATTTTGTTTGTTGGGACTCCTTAGCTCGTTCTTCCTTTGGGCTTTTGCACTAGCTTTTTGTGGGTTTTTTTTAGTGTTATCTCCCTTCCCAGTCCTCTAGCTTGTTCATTTGTCGGGTGATAAAACCTACACGTCCCTAGTAGCATGACTCCCTCAATCTATTATTTCTCCTTGGGCCTGAGATTCAGCTTGCCTTGCAGTTTCAATCGTGTCCTTCCACTCTTTTCCCTAGAGAGTATCCCTTTTGTCCTTCCTTTGTGTTGTCTAAGTTATTTCGTTACTCGATTCTGATTCACTCATAAGTTCTGATTTCATATGTCCCTTCCTTGCTCTGATGTCCTCTAAAAGATACACAGAGATAGCAACTCATTCAACTTTTAAGACCAAGGGTTCAATATTCTTGAGTTGCCCTACCTCCTCTTTTTATACTATTTTAAATGATCTTAATTACAAAACTTTTAGAAAATTATACATTATTTGTGTTGGAATCTTATTTGATTATTTTACAAATTAAATAATTAAGGAGATGACAATATCCAAATTAATTTCCCTTCTTTTTTTATACACACTACATTGGTGCCCTATTCACCATGACCCCAACAGCTACAAGAGGTTGGCATAACTATATAAGTTTTTCAGTAATACAGAATAAATTTGAATCTATTGATAGATTAAAAATTAAAGATTTTAAAATTTGAATATTCATTTTCCTTTTCTGAAAAATTTTATTTGATATGAATATAAGTAGTGTAATATATCCTACATATAAAATAAGAAAAATAAAAAAGGAAAATTATTCAATAGATTACAACAAATATGAATAATGCAATCTCAAAATAATTGATCTCGTAACATTAAATAATCAAATAGGTTTCTAACCCAAATAATGCAAAATTTTGAAAAGTTTTGTAATTATGATCATTTAAAATAGTATAAAAAGAGGAGGCACGGTAGCTCAAGAATATTAAACCCTTAGTCTTAAAAGTTGAATTAGTTGCTTATCTCTGTGTATCTTTTAACATTAACTTGTCTCAGGTTAGGAGGAAATGATATACTCTTAGCACAATATAAATTAAAAAAATGGATGATTAGTATGATTTTTAATATATTAAATATTTATCTCATATGTCGTCAAATAAGATATAATTACTGAATAATTTTCCTATTTTTTTGTTTTATGCGTAGGATATATTACTCTACATAAATTCATATCAATTATATTTTTTCATAACAAGAAAATGGCTGTTCAGATTTTTAAAATTTTAATTTTTAATCCATTAAGAGATTTAAATATATTTTGTATTACTGAAAATCATACTTATCATCCATTTTTTACTTTATGTAGTGTTAGATCCTTCTCTCCTAACCTTAGATCTGTTAATGTTGTAGGATAGAGGCAAGCACCTAAGTCAACTTTTATGAAGAAAGGATCCAATATTCCTTAGCTGCCTACCCTCTTTCTATACTCTTTTAAATATTCTTAACTAAACAACTTCTTGAACATTGTGCATTATTGGTGATGAAATCTTATTGGATTATTTTATAAATTTAATAATGAATGAGATTATAATTTTTAAATTAATTTCTCTTCATCCGTGCACACTACTTTGGTGCTCTATCCACCACGACCCCGCACCTACAAGAGGTTGGTATAATTGTATGAGTTTTCTATTAATAAATAATACATTTTAATTTGTTGATAGATTAAAAATTAAAAAATTTAATTTATCATTCAATCATAATTGATATTAATATAAGTAGAGTAATATATTCCAAGTATGAAACAAGAAAAATAAAAATAGAGAAATTATTCAAAAACTATATCTTCTTCCATAACATGTAAGATAAATATTCAAAATATTAAAAATTATACTAATAATCTATTTTATAATTTATACAGTGCTAATAGTATATTCTTCTCTCCTACCCCTGGATCAGTTATTATTATAGAATACATAGAGGAAAGCACCTAAAACAACTTTTAAGATCAATGGTCCAATATTTCTAAACTGCACTACCTACTTTTTTGATACTCTTTTAAATGTACTTAATTAAATAACTTCTTGAAAATTGTGAATTATTTATGTTAGAATTTGATGCGAACCTCGCCAATATACTAATAACACTCTATACCAAATATAACAAGATCACAATACTTTCACAATTCAAGTACGAAAAAATAAAAATATACATTATTTATACGAGAAACAAGATATGAGTTATGTAGACGCCACAATCAAATTCTCTAATAATAACTCTTAAAAAAACTCTAGTGATAACTCTTGATTGCTTGAACGCCACAGGTAAAAACCTAATAAGTTCAAAAGTTCTTTTAAGATAGAAATAATATGAAATCTCACAAAATTGAATTTCCAAAGTGTATCCTCCAATGTTGTGGAGTATACCTTTTATAGGTACAAATAACAACTGAATAACCTAAAAACAAGGAAAAATATATATTATGGTTACATGTCAACTATATCTAATCTAAATATCTAGAATATTTTAATAACTATTTTAAAATTTTGAACTTGACTAATAAAATATCTAATTATTATTATTTAATATCCTAATAAATCTCTCATTAAAATCTGGACCTTCTCGTGGGCTTTTCCTTAGGCTCTTTAATTGGGCTTCCACTTGGATATACTGTAATCTCTTTAATCAGTCCATATAAAGTTTCTTTAAATTTTTTAGCCCTTAACCTTATAATTGGTCCATCTTCTAGTCACAAATAACCTTTTAACTCATTTTCTGACAAAGTATTCACCTCCTTTGCAAGTGCGGTTGATTGGAATTATGAATTTGTAGTATCTTTAGTCGGATTCACATCAAAAGGTTATAGTGTTTATGCCTCAAGATAAGGAACTAAAGAGATTAATTTTGAAAGACGCACATGGATCTATTTATGCAATGCATATGGGTAGTACTAAGATGTATCGCACCCTCAAACAATGCTATTGGTGAAAAGGGATGAAGAGAGATATTGCGGAATATGTTGTCCAATGCTTGTCATGTCAACAGATTAAAGTTGAGCATCAGAAACCATTAGGATTGCTACAACCCTTGCCAATCTTAGAATGGAAATGAGAACATATCACTATTGACTTTGTCACAGGTCTACTTGTGACTAGAAAGGGACGAGACACAATCTGGGTCATTATGGATAGATTAACCAAGTTCGCCAATTTTCTAACTATAAGTGTGACTGATTCAGTAGAACAACTGGTCGTCTTATATATGAAGGAGATTATGAGTCTCCATGGCATCCCGGTAAGCATAGTGTCGGATAGAGACCCTAGATTTACCTCGAGGTTCGGACCTAGTTTGCAAAATGCCTTGGGAACCAAGCTCCACATCAATACGACATTTCATCCTCAGACCGATGGATAGTTTGAGCAGACAATCCAAACCCTGGAGGACATGCTATGGGCATGTGTACTCACCATGAATAAGGGTTAGGAAAAATACTTGTGCTTGATGGAGTTTGCTTATAATAACAATTATCAGGTTAGTATTCAAATGGATCCTTATGAGGCTCTTTATGGGCTACCGTGCCATACCCCCTTGTTTTGGGAAGAGGTGGGAGAAAAGAAACTAGAAAGAGTTGAATTAATCAAGGATGCCATAAAAAATATTATGATAATAAGGAGTCCACTCAAGGCCGCTCAGGACAGACAAAAGAGTTATGTGGACTAGTGGAGAAGAGATCTAAAATTTGATGTGGGAGACCAAGTGTTTCTAAAGGTATCCCCATGGAGAGGAATACTAAGGTTTCAACAATGGGGGAAGTTGAAACCAAGGTACATCGGTCCTTACCCCATAGTCCAAAGGATAGGACTAGTGGCATATAAATTAGTACTACCTCCGGACTTACAAAGAATACATGATGCATTCCATATATCTGTACTCCAGAAGTACCAGCCTGATCCTAGCAATGTGTTGGCTAACATCCACTAGAGCTAGAAGATAACCTAACTTATCAAGCAGAACCGGTGCAAATTATCGATCGGAGAGACAAGAACTTGAGGAATAAGAAGATTCCTATGATCAAGGTTCTTTGGCAGAACAGACTCGTGCAAGAGGAGACATGGGAAACCGAGAGCATTATGAGGGATGGATACCCTCAATTGTTTGACATGTAAATTGTTTTGGAGACCAAACCTTTAAAAGGAGGGGAGAGTTGTAAACCTTGTCCCTTTATAAAGAAGAAAACCTGGAAAAGAATTAGTTGTTCCAAAAGAGAAAATCGAGTCGGTTCACAAACCATAAGAAAAGCGTAAATCGGGAAATTGATAAATCACAAATGAATGGAAAAGAACCTTGGGACAGTTGGAAAAGGAAAACCAGACTAGATCCAGATGAACCAGATTGAATCGGATTGAACCAGTTTCTAAATTTATTTTTCTAGGTGGCTTAAAATATTTAAATATGAGGATTGAAGCCACAATTAGATAGATAATGAATTTAGATAAATTTATAAATTTTTAATTTTGAGAAAATCGGTTAAATCTGACCTAAACCGACCAATTTACGCATTGAACTGGTTGGACCAACCCTATCCAGTTCGAAATAGTGTTGTCTTCTTCCTTTAGATGATAGTAATATTGATTAAATGCAGAAACTGATAACACTAATGAAGGAAAAATGGCTCCCATCAGGCCGTTTTAGGTCGAGGATAAGCTCGGCCAAAAAGGAAAATTGTCGAGTAGGTGGTCCCCGAGAGAGAGAAGGTGATAGAGTTCATTGATCGAATTCCCGTTGATCCTGACAGCAATTGCCCCAATTCTTAATCCTAAGAGTACCTTGAGGACAAGAGATAACTACTTGGATCAAGAACTCCGATCAACGTGCCTCCGAAGGTAAGCTTTCGAGGCTTTCTCTCTCTAATTCTAGTTTTCTGGCAAAGCTCTGTTTGAGCTCGTTTTGGACCCAAATCATGCAATTCAAAGTTCAATTGAATTGTATGCACGTATATAAACTGAATGATGCCATCCATTTGAGAAAATAACCCCAATTGAATGATCGATATGTTGAAATCAAATTCGGTCAATGTTGAGGGGTGAATTGGGGAAAATTTGAAAATTTCAAAAAATTGAGGAACCTCCATGCAATTTCTCAAAATTGAAGATCAATTGGCAATGGGAAAGATGTTGGAGGACCAATTGGTCAGTTTTCAGAAGAATTGGGGTCAATTGGCCATTTTTGGAAAGTGGGGACAAAACGGTAATTTTAGAAGATTAGGGACCAATTTGATAATTTGGAACCCCATTTATAATTTTAAGTAAACTAAGGACCCAAGGAGGACATTGGAAGTTCTTGGGACTTGATTGGTGAAAATTGAACACTAGGGACCTAACATCAAGAAGTATGAACTTTAGGGACCTAAATGCAATAAACTAAAAATTTGGGCCTAGTTGCCAATACGCGGAAAACTAGTAGGCTTTCACGCCAAACCCTACCTTATTAGGATGCTCAAACAGGTAGGGACACTTGAGACCAGAACACAAGTAAGAGAGCCAGACTCAGACTTGGAAAACCAGCTCGTGGCGATCACGTCACAGTCATCGGGTGAGTGGGACATTTTAAATGTCATACCCAGTTGGGGTGATAAGCTAGTTTATTAACTGAAAACCTACTTACTAGTTTTAAGTGAGACTTTTTATACATCATGCCTGGTTGGGATGATAGACACTATTAAGAAAGGAAAAACTTGCTAACAAGTTGTAAGTAGACCTACCTCTATTATCACATTCGGTTGGTGCGATGAGTACCTTAAGCTAAAAGGGGTTTTTGTCAGAAGTGTTCTCCCCTGAATGTGTGTCATTGTTTAAACTATTTGGGAAACCTTCTTGACGAGAGCTAGAACAACTCTAATAGGCTCGGGGACACTAATAAGACTTAATTACTCTCTAGGAAGTGTGAAACCTATAATGCCCCGACCTAGTTTGGTCGGATCCCTATGAGCAACCCACCACTCACACAGTTTATTAAGAGTTTCCCCTTCTCTAAACCGCGAGGAGTAAGACATCCTTTCACCTATATTTTTCTTGGAATAGCCTTAATCAAAACTAAATATATTAAATCATTCATACCTGTCTAGCAAGTTCAGCTACAGGAAAGTCTTTGTGTTTATTTTCCCTTGGTTACCTAAAAAGGGGTAAAGAGAGGGGGTGAGTTCTACAACTTAGTGAATGGGTGTTGGGTGAGAGTTTTCATAATTAAAACATCTTTAATTGGAGTGTGCCAAACTCCTTATTTCCTTTAAAAATATTCTTTTCTCAATTTTCAATTTTCAAAACCACTTTCCAATTTCAATATTAGGTGTGTTTCACAAACAACACACGCCTTTCATCAAGAAAGGTATACACACATATTCGCGAGATGTAGTTACACCAACTACACCCACTTGTGGATTGGAACGTCTTTACCATCCACCCTGATAGAAGTCCTTGACTTCTACCCGGAGTCTGACTGAACATCTCTAATGTTCAACCCTCATACCCAAAAATACTTCATGTCCACATGAGGACGGAGACCTCATTCCGACCCCATCCCGATCTCATGCGCATGAAGCTACGTCGAGCTTTCCTGACTGCTGGCACGAAAAACTGCCCTTATCTCCACCATGTCATACAGTAGCCCTTAAGACGCATCACTACCCATCTTGGGTGCCTTAATGGTGCCAAACCTCAAGTGCATGCACAAACAATAGTTTTTCCACAAAGCCATTTATCTTTGGTGCCACTGGTCCAATGGCCTCAACCCTCATCTCGACTTGCAGCTGCTTATCTAGACTGGTCCGTCGACCTGGCCCTAAAGCACTGCCGCCGATCCATCAAGTATGTCAATTCTTTGTACCAAGGCGAAATCACATAATCCATTCATTAAGAATTTTCATGGCTTTAATATATGAGGTTTGTTTACTAGCTCCTACTCATGCCAACGGGCCTTGGGCCTACTACACGGGATTTTCCAAAAACGGGCACTTAGCCCCACAAGTTCCAAAACCTAGGCCTCTGGCCTATTAAACTGTTCCAACTCTCGTCAAGAAGGTCTCCCAAAAATTTTATGTATTGGCACACAGTCATGGGAGAAAACTTCTAACAAAAATAATCTTTCAATTCATCACACCAGCCGGATGTGATGATATCTCCACTTAAAACCGGCAAGTGGGTTTTCTTCTTCCTTTAAGGAAGTCCATCATACCAACCGAGTATGATTTTCTCTACTTATAACTGGTAAGTAGTTTTCCGCTAAGTTCTCACATCACTCCAACTGGGTGTGATGTTAAAAATCCTACATAGAAGTGGTTTTCCGTTTACGAAGTGCTCATCATTCCAACTGGGTATGATGTAAATAAGGCCACTCACCCATTAACCATGACATGTTAGTCCTCCGTTAATTTTCCCAAGTCGACGCAAGCTTCTCTTGCTGGCGTTCAAGTCCTTCATGCTCCTACACAATTTGGACAAACTTATCTATTAACACTTGGCATAATAGCCTTCGTTACTCATGTATGAACGACTAAACTCAAATTTATTGTTAATTGTACTTAGGTTCCTAAAGTTAATTTTACTTGAATTTAGGTTCCTAATGCAAACTTTTCTCCAAATTGAGTCCCGAAACTTCCAAAATTCTCTTTAGGTCCCCAATTTACTAAAAATTGTTAAAGGGGCTCAAGTTTTCCAAATTTCCAATTTGGTCCCTAATTTTTCAAAAATGACCATTTTGCACTTACTTTACAAAAATGGCAATTTGACCCCAATAAAATCCAAAAATTGACTAATTGGTCCTCCAATATCCTTTCCATGGCCAATTGGCACTCAATTTTGGGAAATTACAATTTAGTCCCTCAATTTTACGAAATCCCCAATTTTTCCATTTCAAACTAAACGAATTTGATTTCATCAAATTAACCATTCAATTGGGGTTATTTGCTCCAGTTGAAGGTATGGATCAATTTCTATACTTCCATATGATTCAACTAAGCTTTGAATCATCATTTGGGTCCGAATTGAGCTCAAATGGAGCTTCGATGGAAAACTAAACATAGAGAGAGAAAACTTTGAAAGCTTTTCCTCAAAGGTGTGGAGGTCCGATCTCTCTATTGGGGAAGATAGCTCTCTTCCTTAGGTGTCTTCTTGGATTAAGAATTCCTACTATTGACCTAGAATTGAGTGAGAATTTTGTTAGTGAAATTCTATAGTTTCTCTCTCTAACTTTGACCTACAATGATTCAGGTGGGCCAAATTAGCTTACCGTTTTACTCAGATGTGGTCATCTAAGGGCTGTGGAGATGTTGGAAGAGCTTGGTTTGGTTAGAGAAGTGCTGAATTCGACCAATTTTAGCTCAGCTGAAACAAGGCAGCTTCGGGCCATTGGAGCTGCTTCACTATTTGATTACGTTGGAACTTCTCTAGTGGTCCTCGTATTGAATGGAGACTACCATCGGGTAGTTGACTTCTCCCCAAATCTAAGGAATCCGACCTCGCCTTCTAGCTTAGAAAAACCTCAATGTCGAAGCTCTAGTTCGATCTTTGCCATAAAACTTAATAATTGAGAGAGAGTGGAGTTTTCAGGTGTGAGGAGAAGAAATGGAGAAGAGTCTTTATATAGGGAGATCGAGAAATCTCTGGACGTCCTATTGGCGCCTTTATGGTGCTCATTCAAGGTATGAAATACCTTGAATGAAGGCTTTTCACCTTTGTCAGAGCTGTTCATTTTTTTGGTGAGTGAACAGTCCTATCATCTAAAGGAAGAAGACGACACTGTTCTGAATTGGACCGGACTTGTCCAAACTGGGTTCAATGCTTAAACCGACTGATTCATACCTGATTTGACCGAGTTTTTGAAAATTAAAAATTTATAAATTTATCTAAATTCATTTTCTTTCAAATGGTGGCTTCAATTCCTTAATTTGAAAATTTTAAGCCACTTAGAAAAATGAATTTATCAATCGGTTCAATGATTGTTCAAACTGATCCAAACTGGTTCAATCTGATTCACTTGAACTAATCTGGTTTTCTCTTCCAATTTGTCCCAAAGTCCCTTTCCATGGTTTTTATGACTTTTTGTGTCACTCAAGATTTATAAATTTCCCAATTTTCCCTTTCTCTAACAGTTGGGGTTCGTGAGTTGGTTCAGTTCTCTCTCTTGGGTTTACCATTTCTTTCCCCAGTTTTCTTATCCCGAAGGGGCAGGGTTTATAACCCTCTGCTCCTTTCAGGAGTTTTGTCCCCAAAACTTAATATGTATTTTTCACTATGGGATAAACTTCCCTTAATGTCAACTTGGGCATGTCAACACTCCAGTCGTTCTTTCACTTAGCCCACTTTAAATCATGCGCTTAAGTAATTTCTTTTCCTTTACATTGTTTACTCCTTCCATGGAGTTTATCATAACTTGTATGTCTTGCTCGTGAATCTGAAGGCACATCCCTAGGTTCACATCTTCCTTTGTTTAAGGCAAGATTCTTCCCCTTAAGGTTCTTACTCAAGATTTTAGGATTGGGAGGTCGAAGATGCCCAATCGTTCCTATCTCTAGTTATTCTCTTTATCGTTGAAACCCTTAGCTTAGTGTTCTTTCGAGCACTACGTACTTGTTTTCACATGTTTTAGTGTTATTATCCCTTCATCCTATTTTGACCCTTCCTTCATCTGTCATTTATTACAACTTCGATCAAAATTATGTTTGACCTCGTCATGCTTACCAACTGATTCTTCCTTACTTGAGTCACATTTTTCCTCAGGACTGTTGGTCTTAGATGCCCCTTATAGCATGACATATTCTAGAACCTGTCTTTGACCATTTTAAATTTTAGAACACTTCCATAATGGTTGTTCTTAACTTTCCAACCTTTCAGGGATCATATAGCTTCATCCCTCTTTTTGTTTGGTAGTATTCCTCGATTACCTTTACCATTATCCAATCAACTTACATAACCATGTCGGTTTTCCTTACCCACTAGTCCTTTCCCCACTTCCTTATTGGGTCTTTCTGGTTCCAATTATTGGATTTCCAGATGATTTACTGACACACTTGAATTCTTTCCTTCTTTGGTCCTTCCTCATTCCTAGTGGCATCCTTTACTCAAGGACTTTCACTTTCCCTAAATCCATTCTTACTTGCTCGTGAACATTTCACGATTATTATTTTTTTATTTGATCCCTTTCGGTCTACGTGCCAATTGCTTCATTGGGAAATTCCCTTCTTATGATTTTGTTCTCTACTATGTGCCTTAAAGTAGAGACTTTCACCGTCCGAGCTACACGTTCAACCTTCAAAGCATTCCTTGCAAGTTCCCTTTTCTTCATCTCTTTACACCCTTTATATTGGGGCATTTGTCTGCTTTCAATCCTCCATTGTTTTAAAATCTCCATTTCATTTCTTATGCTCTATCCAAGAACTTCCTAGTATTGGTCTTATTTCATGTATTCCACCCTATGCTCAGTCGTCCACTCTTGTGGGCTCTAGTAGTTGATCGTGGACTAGACCAGTCTTGATATCGGTGGTCGTTTCTCTTATTCACTTCTAAAGTGAAGGGTTTACCTTTCTAAGGTTTCTCAAGTGTTCTTTCCTTTATTCCTTTGTTATGGGTAGTCCACCCCTTTCCTACTTGTCATGGCGTCCTCTGTTGCTATCTTCCTACTTACTTGTTCCTTGGATTTAACTTACTGCGTGGCGCCTCCTTGTATGCTTTCCTTGGTTCTTTCACCTCAGCATGTTCTTCATTTCATTATCCTTCATCACTTGGTCCATTACTTCTCAGTTGGGACATGTGTGCCTCCCTAGGGTTTCCTTCCTTGGGAGAATCCTTCCCCTTCTTTCAAAAAATTCCTTTTTCCTGTTTCCCTTTCTTTGGTGATTGGGTGGATATGTCCTTAGAATTTTCTTTTACTTGTATCTCATCACAATTTTATTTTTTGTAGGAAATGAAACTTTTATTTATTGTAATTATAGTGAATTATAGAGTTTTGGCTATATTTGTCTAGGGGAGCTATGGTAAGTACTGGCTATGGTACTAAGATCATTCTCTGCTTCCTCTTGGGTGAGGTTGTATACTCTGGTTGGTACCATCGACGTAGTGGCTCTGTCTTGTTCTCCATCTAGTGCCCTTGGGTTCCCTTGAGGTGGTTGATGGTTACTTCATTTTGTATTACCTCAAAGGGCTGGACAACTCTTTGCAAAGTGTCTGAGTTGTCCACATTCGAAGCATGCTCAACACGACCCTTCATGGTTTTTCCGACACCTAGGGCAATAGGTGTTTCTCCTATGTGGGTTGTACCTGCCTCCCTTTGGGCATGATAACCGTCATTTCTCCTAAATGGGCCCATTCTTGTCCCTCTTCTCTACCCACCAAGCTCCTTTTGACCTTTATGGCTGTTATGTCCTCCTTCTTCCTTTCGACCGGCATACTCTATCCAGTAGTGCCTTGTTTGTACCTCATACTCACACTCATAGGCCATGCTAATGATGGCAGCTAAATCCGTAGGGCATCCTAGTACTCCAATCTGGTCTCGTATGTCCATGTTGTGACCATCCACGAACCATTGGCAGATATCTACCGGTTTGGCTAAATTTGGAGCAAAAGGTTTTAGTTCATTAAATCTAGTCTCCTCCGAGATATTGTGGGATCCTTGTCGCAGTCGGGAGAATTCTTCTTTCTTCTCATTGATCAAATGTGGAGCTAGGTAATACTCTGAATACCTCTCCTTGAATTTCTCTCAGGTGGGTGTGGTGGCATGCAAGCTTCTGACATTATCCCACCACCTCTTTGCACTAGCTTCTAGGAAAAACTCTAGCATGATTACCATATCTTCTAATAAAATCCTGACTATCCCCATGAGTTTCTTGATGCTGGCTAGCCAGTCCATAGCAGTTCCAGCATCCTTCTCTCTTATGAATGGCTTACATCCTAGTTGTCAGAGGGTTTTGAGGTATTTGGGGATGTCAAAAGGTGGAGGGACATTAGCAAGAGGGGGATGAGATTGTACTTTCTCGGGCTCAGCCCGAGAGTTGGTGTCCTCTTCAAGAGTGAAGTTAGGCCGTCCAAACACTCGATTGAATTCCTCATACAATCTCTAGTGTTATGAGCTTAGTCTAGGTGGAACTGACTAGGTTTCTTGGGGAGTTTCTACAGGAAGGGTTGTTGGGTAGTGTCAGAAACTACAACTCTTGTTCTCTTGGTTCCTCTCTTGGAAACCATTTGAAAATTTAAAATTATTCCTATTAGTTACTATGTTATAGAGTTTTGATAATGTATTCGAGGTAACAAGCTCTAATACCACTCAAGTTGTCACGTCCCGACCCGATTTGGTTGGATCCCCGTGAGCAACCCATCACTCACACGGTTTATAAAAAAAGTTTTCACTTCTCTAAACCGTGAGAAGTAAGTCGTCTTATCACCTGTATCTTTTTAGAATAACATTAATAAAAACTAAATATATTAAATCTTACATATCTATCTAGTAGGTTTAGCTACACGAAAGTCTTTGGGTTTATTTTCCCTTGGTTACTTGAAAAGGGGTAAAGGGAGGGGGTGAGTTCGACAACTCAGTGAATGGGTGTTGGGTGAGAGTTATCATAATTGAACCATCTTTAATCGGAGTGTGTCAAACTCCTTATTTCCTTTAAAAATATTCTTTCCTCAATTTCCAATTTTCAAAACTTCTTTCTAAGGTTTACCAATTCTTTTCCATGGATTCTCAAATCCTTTCCAAGGTTTTCAAAACATTTTTCCCATTTCCATATTAGGTGTGTTTCACAAACAACACACGCCCTTCATCAGGAAGGGTACACACACATATTCGCGAGATGCAGTTACACCGACTACACCCACTTATGGATCAGAGGGTCTTTACCATCCACCCTGATAGAAGTCCATCACTTCTACTCAGAGTTTGAGTGAACATCTCCGATGTTCAACCCTCAGAACCAATAATACTTCATGTTCATATGAGAACGGAACCCTCATCCTGACCCCATCCTAGTCTCATATGCATGAAGCTATGTCAAGCTTCCATGATTATTAGTACGACAAACTACCCTTATCTCCACCATGTTGTCTAGTAGCCCTTAGGATGCATCACTACCCTCTTGGGCATCTTAATGGTCCTAAACCTCAAGTGCATGCACAAACAATAGTTTTTCCACAAAGCCATTTATCTCTGGTGCCACTGGTCAAACGACCTCGACCCTCAACCCAACCTACAGTTGCTTGTCTAGGCTAGTCCGTCGACCTAGCCCTAACGCACTGCTACTAGTTCATCGAGTATGTCGATCCTGTCTTGGTACCATGGCAAAATCACATAATCTATTTATTAAGAATTTTCATGGCTTTAATATATGAGGTTTGTTTACGAGTTTCTGCTCATGCCAACTAGCCTTGGGCCCACTATATGTGATTTTCCAAAAGCGGACATTTAACTCCACAATTTCCAAAATTGAGGCCTCTAGCCTATCTGATTTATTCCAGCTCTCGTCAAGGTCTCCCAAAATTTTTAAGCATTGTCACACAGTCAGGGGAGAACAATTCTGACAAAAATCATCTTTCAATTCATCACACCAACCGGGTGTGATGATATCTCCACTTACTATTGGCAAGCGGGATTTCTTCTTCCTTCAAGGAAGTCTATCATACCAACCGGGTATGATTTTCTCTACTTACAACTAATAGGTAGTTTCTGTTTATTTCTGACATCACTCCAACTGGGTGTGGTGTTAAAAATCCCACATAGAAGTGGTTTTCCATTTATGAAGCGCTCATCATCCCAATCGGGTATGATGTAAATAAGCTCACTCACTTGTTAACCGTGACGTATTCATCATCGGTTGATTTTCCCAAGTCGACACGAGCTTCTCTTAGTGGCGTTCCGGTCCTTCATGCTCCTACACTATTTGGACAATCTTATCTATTAATATTTGGCATAACAACATTCGTTCCTCACGTATGATCGACTAAAGTCAAATTTCCAATTAATTACACTTAGATCCCTAAAGTTCATTTTCCTTGACTTTAGGTTCCTCATGCAAACGTTTCCCCAAATTGAGTCCCAAAACTTACAAAATTCTCTTTGGGTCCTCAATTTACTGAAAATTGTTAAAGGGGCTCAAGTTATCCAAATTTCCAATTTGGTCCCCAATTTTTTAAAAATTACCATTTTGCCCTAACTTTACAAAAATGGCAACTTGACCGAAATAAATTCCGAAAATCGACCAATGGTCCTCCAATATCCTTTCCATGGCTAATTGGCCATCAATTTTGGGAAATTGCAATTTAGTCCCTCAATTTTACGGAATCCTAGAAATTTCCCCAATTTCCCCCCCTTCAAACTAGCCAAATTTGATTTCATCAAATTGACCATTCAATTAGGGTTATTTGCTCCAATTGAAGGTATGGATCATTCCTACACTTACATACGATTCAAGAATTTTGTCAGTAAAATTCTACAGTTTCTCTCTCTAACTCCGACCTACAACAACTAAGGTAGGCTGAATTTGCTTAACTTTCCGCTCAATTGAGGTTGTCTGAGGGTTGTGGAGATGTTAGGAGAGCTTGGTTTGGCTGTAGAAGGGCTAAATTTAGTTGATTTCAGGTCGGCCAAAATAGAGCAGCTCCGGTCTACTGGAGCTGCTTCACTCTTTGATTACTTCTGCGCTTCTTCGGTGGTCCTCAGATCAAATGGAGACTACAATTGGGTAGTTAACTTCTCCCCGAATCTAAGGAAGCCGACCTTGCCTTCTAAGGCTCAAACAAACCTCAATGTCGGAGCTCTAGTTCGAGCTTTGTCGAGAAATAGAGTAGTTGAGAGAGAGTGTAGTTTTTAGGTGTAAGGAGAAGAAATGGATAGAAGCTCTTTATATAGGGAGCTTGAGGACTCTTTGGTCATCCGATTGGCACCTTTATGGTGCTCATTCATGGCTTGAAACACCTTTAATGGAGACTTTCCACGTTCGTTAGTGCTGTTCATTTTTCTGGCGAGTGAACAATGCTGTCATTTGAAGGAAGAAGATGACATTGTTCCGAATCGGACTGGACCGGTTCGAACCAAGTTCAATGCTTAAATTGGTTGGTTGAGGCCCAATTCAACCGAGTTTTTCAAAATTAAAAATTTCTAAATTCATTTTCCATCTAATAGAGGCTTCAATTCCTCAATTTGAATATTTTAACCACCTATAAAAATCAATTTAGTAACAAGTTCAATGATAGTTCAAACCGGTTCAATCTGGTTTAGATATGGTTCACCTGAATTAGTTTGGTTTTCTCTTCCAATTTGTCCCAAAATCCCTTTTCATGGATTTTATAACTCTTTGGGTCACTTAGAATTTTTAAATTTCCCAATTTTCCCTTTGTCTAACAGTTGGGGTTCGTGAACCGGTTCGGTTCTCTCTCTTGGGTTGACTAATTCTTTCCCAGGTTTTATTATCCCAAAGGGGCTCATCTCGGATAAGGAAAACCGGGAAAGAACCAGTCAATTAAATGAGAGAACTGACAAAATTTCACAACCCTCATATGACTGAATTAGAGTGGAAAGGTTAGCCAATTTGGCTTCCCTTTGTAAATTCCCATTGGTGTTAGAGAGAGAACCGACAAAATTTCATTGACCAAATTCTCTCTTAATTTGGCATGAATTGATGTGATTCTTTACCCTTGGAGAAATTTCAGGACGAGAGCTATCTGCCTAGATCAAAAACTCGGACTGCCACACCCCTGACATAAGCTTCCGAAGCTTTCTCTCTCTAAGTCCAATTTTTCAACGAAGCTCCGTTTGAGCTCAATTCATATCCAAATGACGCGATTCAAAGTTCCATTGAATCGTGTGGAATGTAGGAACTCAATTTTACCTTCAATTTCAACAATTAACCTTGATTGATGGTCAATTTGTTGAAATCAAATCTGACCAGTTTGAAAGGGGGAAATTAGTGATTTCAAAAATTTGGGGGACTAAAGTGTAATTTCCCAAAATTGAGGGATAATTGGCCAAGGAAAAGATGTTGGAGGACCAATTAGTTGATTTTTGGAATTATTGGGGTCAAATTTGGCATTTTTGTAAAGTAGGGGCAAAATGGTAATTTTTGAAAAGTTGGGGACCAAATTGGAAATTTGGGAAACTTGAACCCTTTTTTGTAATTTTGGATAAATTGAGGTCCCAAGGTGAAGTTTAGAAGTTTTGGGACTCAATTTGGGGGAAAATTAGCATTGGGGACCTAAAGTTAAAGAAAAAAAACTTTAGGGACCTAAATGCAAATAAGTAAAAGTTTAGGCATTTTATTCATTCGTGATGAATGAATGCTATTAGGCCAAAAGTTAATGAATAAGGATGTTTATATCATGTGGAACACGAAGTATCAGGTACGCCATCAAGGATAAGCTTGCGTGAGGCAAAGAGCTGGTTAAGAGGAAAGATACACTGTACTTATCAGTGAGTGGGAATTTTCACATCATACCGGTTGGGATGATGAGTACCTCGAACATGAAAACCCGTTTGTAGGATTTTAACATCACACTTGGATGGGGTGATGTGAGAAAACACACGAAAAAACTACTTAACAGTTGTAAGTAGATCATACCTGGTTGGTATGATGGACTTTTTGGAAGGAGTTGGAAAACCCGCTTATCGATTATAAGCGAAGATGTCCTCACACCCGGTTGGTGTGATGGACAATTGAAAAGTTATTTTTTGTCAGAAGTGCTCTCCCCTGGCTATGTGGCACTACTTAAGCATATTGGGAGACCTTCTTGATGGGAGCTCGAATAACTTAGACAAGCCAGAGGCATCAGTTTCGAAACTTAGGGGCTAAAATGCCCGATTTTGAAAATCTCGTATAGTGGGCCCAAGGCTAGTTGGCCATGAAAGCTTTAATGAATGATGTGATTTGGCCATGGTACCAAGATTGGACCGACATACTCGATAGACTGATGGTAGTGCGACATGACAGATCGATGGACTAGTCTAGAGAAACAACTGTAGGTTGAGTTGAGGGACGAAGCTGTTGGACCAGTGGCACCAAAGATTAAATAACTTATGTGGAAAATTATTGTTTTGTGCATGCACTGAGGTTTGAGACTGTCAAGACACCCAAGAGGGGTAGTGACGCATCCTAGGGGCTACTGGACAACATGGTAGAGATAAGGGTAGTTTGTCGTGCCAATAGTCAGAAAATCTTGATGTAGCTTCACACACATGAGACTGGGTGTGGTCGGGATGAGATCTTCGTCCTCATATGGACATAAAGTATTTTAGGTTTGAGGGTAGGATGTTAGAGACATTCACTCAGACTTCAGATAGAAGTTAGAGACTTCTATCAAGGTGGATGGTAAAAACGCTCCGATCCACAAGTGGGTGTAGTCGGAGTAACTTTATCTTGTGAATGTGTGTGAACCCTTCCTAATGAAGGGCGTGTGTTATTTGTGAAACACACCTAATATGGAAATGGGAAAAAAGTTATGAAAACCTTGGAAAAATGATTTGAAAATCAAAACATGAGAAAAGAATGATTTTAAAGAAAATAAGGAGTATGGCACACTCCAATGCAAACTATTTTTCAAGAAACTTATGTTTTAAAAACCCATTCACTAATTTTTCGAACTCACCCCTTCCTTTACTTCTTTTCAGGAAACCAAGGGAAAAGTCTACCTAAGGACCTTATGCTAGCTAAGCCTGTAAGATAGGTATGAAAGTTTAAATTTATTCAGTTGTGATTAATGTCATTCTAGGAAAGGTACAGGTATAAAGGATCCCTTACTCCTCACGGTTTAAAAAGGGGGAAAACCCTTAATAAACTAGGAGAGTGGCATGTTGCTCATGGGGATCCAACCAAATCGGGTCAGGGCATGACAACTTGAGTGTTATCAGAGCCTGTTTGTACAAATAAATTATTGAGACTATATAACATAGTAACTAAGAGAAAATTTTAAAATTTTCATATGGCTCCCAAGAGAGGAACCAAGAAAACTAGGACTGGCGTTATCAACACTCTGTCATTATAGGAAGGTCTCCCTAAAATAACCGAGAAGTTCCAAAGAACCAAGAGACATTAGTGGGAAGTATCCAGGAAGATGGTGCTAGGACCTGTTGGGGGTCACAATCCCGAGTACAAAGTATAGCTAAAGAAAATTCTCCCTTAAGTAGAAAATTTCAGCCATTTAGGAGCCAAGAAGGGTATGTCTCCACAAGAGAAGACTAGCCGAGCATTTGACAACAAATGGCATGTCTCGGGATAGCAAGTACGACTCCTTTTGGAAAAATTAATGAAGCCAAATAGAAGTTTTGGACAAACATAGCGAAAAAAAACAAGTCATAACAATAAGATACTCACGGAGAATAAACGACGCCCTAAGGAAGATCAGGAAGTAGAAAGGACTACACCCTAAAAAGGGCAGTAGGATGGACATTAAGGACAAAAAGACACGAGAAACAACTACCTTGAGATAATTAAATCAAAGGAATGGTAGGAATGAGGCAGTTAATAGAATGATACTCGTGAAGGTCATAAATTAAGCTCCAACAAAGAAGGGAGAGGTAGAAAGGCCAAATATCTGGGAAAAGAAGGATGAAGAAAATCCTTAAAAAGATCAACGGACAAATTAACGATCAAACTTAAGTCAAGAGAGGAGTAGGCAAGCCTTTCACATGATCAAGAGATCATGAAACAAGCAGGATTTGAGTTCTCTCTAAAAAGGGATAGATGTGTGCTGAAGTACAAGTGAGGATAAGGATAAAGTACAAAAGATGTGCCCACAAGATTTCAAGAGTAAGGATAAACAGGAGAAGACGACATCAAAGGAAGTCATTTAAGGGTAAATATTCCCTAGAGCAAATGAGAAAATAATTTTGGGAGAAAGGGAAAGAGTTCTACCAAGGAAGGAAACCTTGGAAAGGCATATGTAATCCAACTGAAAAGTAATGGAACCAAGTGAAGAGGGATAAGGAAATGAACTTGCAAATGAATAGTGTGTTGAGGTGAAAGAACCATGGAAAGCACACTAGGAGGACCTAAGGAATAAGTTAAACCCAAGGAATGGGTAAGTAGGAAGTTAGTATCAAAAGATGCTATGATAAGTAAGAATGCGTAGACTACCCATAATAAGAAATAAAAAAAAGAACATCCGAGAAACGTTAGAGAAGTAAGCTCTCCAAGTAAGGAGTGGTTAATGGGGGAATAACCACTAATAGTAAGATGGGTCACAGTCCACATGCGCATAATGGAGACTAAAGAGTGGGCGGTTGGGCATAGAGTGGAGAACACGAATTAAAAATGTTTCCTTTCCACTGATGTTGTTCAATTTTTCGGCAAGTGAACAATGTTGTCATCTGAAGGAAGAAGATGACACTGTTCCGAACCGGACCGGACTGATCCGAATCGGGTTGAACACTTAAACTGGCCAGTTCATGCCTAATTCGGTGAGTTTTTCATAATTAAAATTTTCTAATTTCATTCTCTATCTAATGGTGGCCTCAATTCTCCAATTTTTATTTTCTAAGCAACCTAGAAAAATGAATTTAGCATCTGGTTCAATGATGGTTTAAACCGGTCCAAACCAGTTTAATCCGATTCACCTAAACCAGTTTGGTTTTTTTCCCAAATTGTCCTAAAGTCCCTTTCCAAGGTTTTTATGACTCTTTGGGTCAATCGAGAGTTGTAAATTTCTTAATTTACACATTCTCTAATGGTTGGAGTTTGTGAATCGATTCGGTTTTCTCACTCGGGTTGGCCAGTTCTTTCCCGATTTTCCTTAACCCCAAAGAGCGGAGTTTACTACTCTCCCCTCCTTTTAGGAGTTTTATCCCCAAAACTTATTCCACATCCTTTGTACTGGAATGAACTTCCCTCGATATCGACTTGTAGTTTATTGACATACAACCTTCTCGGTTATTTTTGTTTATCCCTTATATAACATACACTTAAGATTTTCTTTTCCTTCCCATCACTTTCTCATTCCATGGAGCTTACTTTAGCTAAGCATATCTCACTAGAAGGTTTAAGGTCATATCCTTAAATTCACATCCTTCATTCCTTAAAGTACAATTTCTCCATCCCAAGATTCTTTACTTAAGATTTCAGGATTGGGATTTCCAAAATGCCCAATCATTTATGTAAACCCTGCCCTTTTGAGCAAAGGAAAACCAGGAAGGGAACCTGTCAAACCGAGTGAGAAAACTGAACCGGTTCACAAACCTGATCAATTGTGAATGGGTAATTTAGGAATTTACAACTCCCAAGTGATCCAAAGGGTTCAAAATACTATGGAAAAGAACCTTAGGATGAATTGGAAGAGGAAAAATAGACTGGCTTGGATGAACCGGGTCCAACAGGATTGAACCGATTTATGAACCGAGTCGGTTCAAGAACCTGAACCGATAGAAATCGGGAAAAACAAAGTAATTCAACTCCACTGTACTAAAAAAATTCATAAACCTTGGGAAGGAACCTTAGAACAAAGTGGGAGAGAAAAACCAAACTGGTTCGGGTGAACCCGATTGAACCGGTTTAAGGACCGAGTTGGTTGATGAACCAGAATCGATAAAGAGATGGTAAACTAGGAATTTTATGGACACTAAGTGACCCAAGGAGTCACAAAAGACATGGAAATGGACTTGTGAAGTAATTGGGGATGAAAACCAAACTGGTTCAGGTGAACCGGATCCGAATCGGTTCAGACCTGTTTGAACCACTATTGAACCGAATCCTAAATTCATTTTTCTAGGTGGCTTAAATAACTGAAATTGGAGATTTGAGGCTACCATTGGATAGAATATGAATTTAGAAATTTTTAGATTTGAAAAACTCGATCGAATGGGCGGTGAACCAGCCAGTTTAAGCTTTGAACTTGATTCAGATCGGTCCGGTCCGGTTCGGTTCATAATAGTGTCATCTTCTTCCTCAGGATAATAACACTGTTCACTCACCGGGAAATTGAGGAAATGCCAACGAAGAAGAAATGCTTCTGTTCGAGGCATTTCAGGTCATCAATGTCAGTCATAACGGTGCCAAATGGATGGCCAACGGGTCCCCGAGCTCCATATATAAAGAGCCCTTCCCCATTCATCCTCTCCACACCCGAAAACTTCATTCTCTCTCAACTGCTCCATTTTTTGGCGAAGCTAGAACTAGAGATCTGACATGGGGTCTTTTCTGAGCCAAACAAGGTGAGGTCGGGTTATTTAGAACCAAGGAGAAGTCAACTACACATCTGTAGTCTTTGTTCACTCCGAGGGTCGCTAGTGAGATGCCAGCGTGATGAAACAATGAAGTAGCTCGGGGGGACCAAAGTTGCCCTATTTCGACCGAGCTGAAATTGGCCATTTCAAGTCCTTCTCAGGCCAAACCAAGTCCTTCCAACACTTCCTCAGCCCTCCCATGGCCGAATTAGGATTGAAAGGAAGAACCTAGCTATCTGCCCAGATCGAAAGCTCGGACCACCGTGCCCTCTCTAGAACATGAAGTACCAGGAACGTCAGCATGGATGAACTCGCGTGAATACAAAGAACCGTTCTAGAGGAATTCACTACGTTATCGGGTGAGTGGAATTTATATATCATGCCCGGTTAGGGATGATAAGTACCTCGGTATAAAAACTCATTACTTAGTGGTATTTTTAATCATCACAACTAAGAGAAAGTGATGTGAAGCTTATGCAAAAAAACTACTTACCAGTTGTAAGTAGATCATACTCGGTTGGTATGATTAGACTTCCCTGAGGGAAGTTGAAAACCCATTCATCAGTTATGATCGGAGACGTCCTTATACCGGCCGGTATAATGGATAGTGAAAACCTATTTTGTTGGAAGTATTCTCCCCTAACTGTGTGCCAATGCTTAAACTATTTGGGAGACGTTTTTGATAGGAGCTCGAATAGCTCTTATAGGTCGGGGGCCTCAGTTTTGGAACTTGAGGGCTAATACGCCCGATTTTAAAAAATCTCGTACAGTGGGCCCAAGGCCTGTTGGCACGTGCAGTAGCTCGTAAACAAACATGATATATATGCCATAAAACATAATAAGTTAATTGTTTGGCCATGGTACCAAGATAGGACTGACTTACTCAGTCAACTAGCGACAGTGCAACATGACAGGTCGACGGACCAGTCAAGACAAACAACTGCGGGTTGAGTTGAGAGTCGGGGCCATTGGACTAGTGGCACCAAAGATTACATGGCAATATGAGAAAATATTGTTTGTGCATGCACTATGAGTACGTGATCATCAAGACGCCCATGAGGGTAGTGATGTGTCCTAAGGTCCCTGGACGACCTGGTGAGTATAAGGGCAGATCGTTGTTCCAGGTGTCTGTGTGAATTTTGGAGTAGCACCAAGCGCATGAGACCGAGGTGGGGACAGGATGAGGTCTCTGTCCTCATAACGGATATGAAGAATTTATTCCAGGAATGAGGGTCGGATGTCGTAAACATCCACTCATTCTCAAGGTAGAAGTGAACGTACTTCTATCCGAGTGGCCGATAAAGTCGCTTCGAAGCCACCAGTGGGTTTAGTGGTCATGTTTACCTGTGAATGTGTGTAACCTTCATGATGAAGGATGTGTGTTGGGTGATGACACATCGTGGTAACTAAGAAATGATAGAAAAACCCAAATTTTTAAATGAAGGGATTTTGAAAAGAAAGGAGTCTAGCACACTCCATATAAATACTTTTCTTGAAAGTCAAAAGATTTGAACCCCATTCACTGAGTAGTTGTACTCACCCCTCCCTTATACCCCTTTCAGGAAGTCTCAAAAAGTCGATTCTTAAAAGACTTGCGCAACTAAATGCCTGTAAGACAAGTATGATTAATTTAAATTACTATGCAGTTTTGATTTATGATATTCTTGGAAAAAGGTGCAGATTTAAAGAACGCCTTACTCTTTATGGTTTATAATATAAGGGCAAACCCTTTAATAAACCGGAAGAGTGGCGGGTTGATCATTGGGATCCGACCAAACCGGGTCGGGGCGTGACAACTAGAGTGGTATCAGAGCTTGTTCCCTCGAATATATAATCAAGACTAGAAAATATAGTGACTAATAGGATTTATCCTAAAATTTTCAGATGGCTCCTAGGAGAGGAACCAAAAAAATTTGGAATGGCTGTACTTAACACCCTATCTTCATAGAAAGACAAATCCTAGAAGCTTCCCAAATGCCCGAGACCTGGCAGGAATCTCGAAAGACCAAATGGGGAAGTATCCTGGAGAATGGTGCTAGGACCTATCGATGGCACAACTCTAAGTATGAAGGAGGATCCATAGCTCCTTAATTAATTGTGACCATTTTTTGTGATAGGGCTGAGAGCCCAACCTTTTGTATCCCCCTGTCAATAAAATACTCAAATTCTTAAAACTCTATCTTCTGAGGTTGTGATATTGCTAGGAATATGGCCTAAGGAAAATAAAACAAACCCATGCTATCTTGGAAACTAAGGAAAAGTCATATCTCAGATATGGAAAATGAATCAGGGAATTAAGAAACCTAGGACTCTTAACATGACCCTTTAGTAAAGGAGATTTAGCAAGAAAACTGTCAAAGTGATCAAACTCAAGAACGGTAAAGCACCAATGTCATGCCCCGACCCGGTTTGGTCAGATCCACATGAACAACCCGCCACTCTCCTAGTTTATTAAAAGGTTTTCCCTTTTCTAAACTGTAAAGAGTAAGGCATTCTTTTCACTTTTTCCTAGGAATAACATAAATCAAAACTGAGGAGAAATTTAAAATAATCATACCTATCTCACAGGCATTTAAATTTGCAGGTCTTTAAGGATAGGCTTTCCGGGATTACCTGAAAAGGGTATAAGAGAGGGGGTGAGTACGACTACTCAGTGAATAGGTTTCAAATCTTTTGACTTTCATGAAAGTCATATCAGAGTGTGCCAGACTCCTCACTTTTCAAAAATCCTTACATTTAAAAAGATTCGGGTTTTTCCACATTTCTTCTTATCACGGTGTGTCATCACCCAACACCCATCCTTCATCATGAAGGTTACACACATTCGCAGGCCAGCATGACTGCTGAAACCTCTTGTGGCTTCGGAGTGACTTTACTGGCCACCTAGATAGAAGTATGTCCACTTATACCCTAAGAGTGAGTGGATGTTCGCGACATCCGACTCTCATTCCTGGAATAAATTCTTCATGTCCAAATGAGGACTGAGACATCATTGCGTCCCCACCCCGGTCTCATGCACTTGGTGCTACTTGAAATTTTGCACGGTCACCTGGAACGACGAACTGCCCTTACTCACCGGGTCGTCCAGGGCCCTTAAGACGCATCACTACCCCTCATGGGTGTCTTGATGATCCCGCACTCATAGTGCATGCACAAATAATGTTTTCTTATTATGCCATATAATCTGTGGTGTCATTAGTCCAACGGTCCCGACTTTCAACTCAACTTGCAGCTATTTATCTTAACTAGTCCGGAGACCAGTCATGTCGCACTGCTGTTAGTTGACTGAGAATGTTGGACCAGCCTTAGTACCATGATCATACAATTTACTTATTAAAGTTTTATGGCACGTATATCATGTTCGTTTACGAGCTTCTGCTCATGCCCATTGGCCTATGGCCCACTGTGCAAAATTTTCAAAATTGGGCATATTAGCCCCAAGTTCCAAAACCGAGGCCCCCGGCCTATAAGAGCTATTCGAGCTCCCGTCGAGAAGGTCTCTCAAATTGTTTTAGCATTGGCACACAGTCAGGGGAGAACACTTCCAACAAAAATATATTTTCACTGTCCATTATACCGATCCAATATAAGGACATCTCCGTTCATAATCGATGAACGGGTTTTTAACTTCCTTCAAGTAAGTTTCATCATACCAACCGGGTATGATCTACTTACCACCGATAATTAGTTTTTCCACATGGTTTTCACATCACTACTCTAAGTTGTGACATTTAATAATACCACATAGTAGTGGGTTTTTATTTCAATGTGCTTATCATCCCTAACCAGGTATGATATAAAATCCCACTCATTCGATCGTTCAGTGAAATTCCACTTAGTCGAGTTTTGTCCCTTACATGTTGGACCTCAACTGTCGTTCTCCTACATGAAATGAACATGGTTGTTCATTATTCTTTGGCCTAATAGTCCTCATTCGTTCCAATGAATGAGAAAACCTAACTTTTTATATATTTGCAATTAGGGCCCTAATAGTCCCTATTGTCGGGTTTTTCCTCAAATTGAGTCCCGAAACTTTTAAAATTTATCTTAGGACCTCAATTTATTAAATTCCCAAAAAGGGGGTTTAGTTTCCCCAATTTTTAATTTGGTCCCTCAATTTCCCCAAAATTACCATTTTGCCCTTCCTTTACAAAAATGGTAAATTTTGCCCCAAAAATTCTAAAATTTCTCAATTGGCCCTCTAATATTCTTATCATGACCAATTGACCCTCAATTTTAGAAAATTACATTTTGGTCCTTCGAATTTTTGAAAACCCCTAAATTTCCCCCCAACTTCAACTCTTTAACACAGCCAAATTTTATTTCATCAAATTGACCGATCAAACACCTTTATTCATTCAAATTGAAGTTGAAATTGAGTTTCTACATGTTCATACAATTCTAAGAAACTTTGAATCGCAGGTTTTAACGTTGTAATGAGCTCAAATGGAGCTTCACTGGAAAACAGACTGAAGAGAGAGAAAGCTTCGATTTCTCACCGGTAAGGGCGCGGTGGTCCGAGCTTCCTATCTGAGCAGGTAGCTCCCTTCCAATTATTCTCCCTAGGATCAAGAATGACATCAATTGATGTCGAATTAGATTAGAATTTTTTCATCAAAATTTTGTTGGTTCTCTCTCTAGCACCAGCCGTAAATTGCAGAGGGGAGCTGAATTGGCTTACCTTTCAGTCCTAATTCAGCTGTGGGAGGGCTAAGAAAGTGTTGGGAGGGCTTGGTTTGGCCTGAGGAGGGCTCAAAATGGCCAATTTCAACTTGGCCAAAATAGGGCAGCTTCGGTCCGCCGGAGCTGCTTCAATGTTCCATCATGCTGGCGCTTTTTCCAGTGATTCTCGGATTGATTTGTGTTTGCTATCAAATAGTTGACTTCTCCCTGGTTCTAAAGAGCCCGACCTCTCCTTCCGATGTTAAGAAAAATATTCAAGTCGAAGCTTTGGTTCAAGATTCACCAGGAAATGGAGTAGGAGAGAGAGAGAAGTGTCCAGGTATGATGAGAATGAATGGGGATGACCTCTTTATATAGGTGTAAAATCGTGTATTAAATGGGAGAGATTTATTACTAGTATTAATATTACAATAAATTATTGGTATTAATTCCAATAATTTAATTTAGGAATTAAATTATTGGTATTAATTATAATAATTAAATATATATTAATTTATGGCTATTTATGATAAGACGTACGTTCATATAAAAAATTTTTACCGAAATTTCGGGTTACAAAAAAATCATACTTCCTAAGATGTCACCCATCCTCGCATTACTCTTAAGCAAGCACACTTAACTTTACAGTTCTTATGGGAACTCGTTCACCTAAACCAATTTAGTTTTTCTCTTCTAATTTGTCTTAAGTTTCTTTTCCAAGGTTTAATAAACCCTTTGGATCGATCACCCGAAAGTTGTAAATTTCCAAATTGCTTGTTACCAAATGATTGGGTTTGTGAACTAACTTGGTTTTCTTACTCGGTTTGACTGGTTCTTTTCCTGGTTTTCCTTAACTCAAAAGTGCGGGTTTTACAACCAAACTACTAGTAACCCTGAAAAAAAAAACCCCACTCGAAGGAAAGAAGGAACCACAACAATCCATGTAAGGGAATAACAATGGGACATTACCTGAGGAGAGGCCCAACCCTACTAAAGACAAGTACCAAGATAAACTATTAAAGGTGTAAGGAGAGAAAGGGTGTTCCACACCGCATAGATTAGGGCAATACCTCCTCAAAGGTCACACAAGACATGAAGGACTAGAGACTGAAACCATGGAGCATGTTACATAAACGGTTCACCCAGAGGTCAAGAAATGATGAGGTGAATTCAAAATTTCAACTTCTTCTTAAGAAGGTCAAACCGAGAAGGATACCTCAAGAATAGGGATAAGGTACATGGGAAGTATACTTAGAACCCTCTCATAAGGGGCAAACACAGAAAAACGTCCCCTTAAACTCTAAGGAATGACACAATGAGAGTAAAGAAGAGAAGGAATACGCTATGAAAGGGAACTCTGGAGGGATGCGTACAACTAAGTACCTTGAAGGAATCATTGGTTGACAGATGGACATAGTGTGGAGTACAAGGAACCAACCCTTCATTATAAACTATTTGAAGGGAGGATGTATCTGAGGCCAAGACTGACTTGCTTTGGAAAAGTGATAGAATTTTTGGTACAACTTCCTTTGGAAAATATAGAGAAGTCAAAATTTTAGAGTAACATAACAGAAGTAAGCAAACCATGACAACGAGATGGTCAAAGAGAATGAACGACACCCTAAGGAGGATTAGGAAGTAGTAAGGAATACACCCTAAAAAGGGCACTGGAAGGATCATTAAGGACAAGGAGATTAGAGAGTAAACTACCTCAAGAAAACTAAACAAGGTGAAAAGTAGGGGCAAGACAGGTAACGAACTACTCTCGTGAGGGTTATAGAGTAAACTCCAGCAAAGAAGAAAGAGGTGGAAAGGCCAAATATTGGAGAAAAGAAGGATGAAAGAAATCCTTAAAAGTACTAATGACCAAATTAACGACAGAATTCAAGCCAAGAAAGGAGTGGGTAAGCCTTTCACATGATGGTCAGGAAATCTTGAAACAAGGAAAAATTAAAACTCTCCCTAAAAGAAATGGACGTGTATTGTGGTATGAGTAAGGATGAGGATAGGGAACCAAAGATATACTTGCAAAATTTAAAGAGAAAGGATAAACAGAAGAGGACGACAATCAAAGGATGCCATTTAAAGGCAAATATTCTGCAAAATCGGGAAAAAGGGGATAGTCCTACTGAGGAAGAAAATCTTGGAAAGACATATGCATCCCAACTAAGGGATAATGGAACCAAGAGAAAGGGACAAAGAGATAAACTTGCAAATGAAGCGCAAGCCAATGTGAAGGAACCAAGAAAGCATGCTTGAGTGATCCAAGGAAATAGTTTTATAGGAAGAACGAAGGAAAACCCTTAAAAAGAAATTAATGGCCAGAATCGGGACTATAAAGTTTTCAGACAATTAAATGAACCTCTCGAAGGGTAATTAAGGGATTTTGAAACTAGGTGGATGCGAGCTCTAGACATGTGCAGAGGTACGAGTGAGAATGAGAATGAAATATGAAAAACATATCCATAGGATCTCAAGAGTAAAGGTAAGCATACAAGAATAACATCAAGGGGCATCATTTAAAGTTAGGTGTCTTCAAGGATTTATGGAAAAGAAATTATGGGAGAAAAGGGTAAGAATCCTCCCAAATAAGGAAATCCTAAGAAAGGATACATGACGTAATAAAGAATAAACAGAACCTGGTGGCGAGATGTGAGGAGACAAATTCATAAATAAAATGCATGCTAAGGTGAAAGAAAACCAAGGAAACATATTAAGAGATGTTGTGGCAAGTAAGAATGAGTGGACTATCCATAATAAGGTAAGGAAGGAAAGAACATCTAAGAAACTTTGGGGGAAAGTGAGCCCTCCAAATAAGATGTGGTTATGGAGGAATAACTGCAATTGATAAGACAGGCTGTAGTCCACATGCACAATAAAGCCTAAAGATTGGACGGCTGAGCATAATATGAAGTACCCAAAACAAGAATAATAAACTACTCAAATAAGGAAGACAAAGGAGGACTAAACGGGGGCAAATGCCCCAATATGGAAAGGGTGTAAGGAGATGAAGAAAGAAAACCTTCAAAAAATGGTAAGAAGGTTGAACATGTATCTCCTAAGATGAAAGTCTCTACCTTGAAGGAAATAGTAGAGAATGAAACCATAAAAAGGGAAAACTCCCCAAACCAAGCAAACAACATGTAGAGCGAAAGAAATCAACTCAGTATAAAGAATTATGAAATGGTTACAAAAAAGTAAGAGGGGATTAAGGCCAAAGGAAAACCCTTGAGTAAAGGATATCATTGGGAATGATGATGGATCTAAGAAAGGATGAAACCTAGCATGTTGGTAAAACATCTAGAAATTTAATTAATTGGAACCAGAAACACTCAATAACAAAGTCGAAAAGGGATGAGTGGGTAAGAAGAACCGACACAGTTGTGTAAATTGAGTTAATAACGGTAAAGGTAGTTGAGGAATACTACAAGAGGAAAAGAGGGATGAAGTTATGCAATCCCTGAGAGGTTGAAAAATAAGGAATAACCCTAAAAGAGGTGTTTCAGAGATCTAATGGATAGAGAAATAAGATCTAGAAAATGTTATGCTGTAAGGGACAAGAAAACCCAACGATCCCGATGAAAACATGACTCACAATAAGGAAGAGTTGGTTCATAAGCATGATAAAGTCAAACATAATTTGGACTTGTAATGAGCAATGAATGAAGGAAGAGTCGAAATGGGACGAAAAGGTGATGATAAAAAATTCGTGGAAATAAGTACGAAATGCTCTATAGGACAACGAGCTAAGGGTTTCAATGACCAAGCAGTTAACTAGACATGGAAATGGTTAGTTATCTTGTAATTTCCAATCTTAAGTACAGAACCTCAAGGGGAAGAATGTTGCTTTAAGCAAAGAGAGAGATAAAATCTAAGGTATGTCTAGTTATGACAAACTCCATGGAGGGAGTAAATAATATAAAGGAAAAGGAATTCCTTAAATGAAGGTTGTAAAAGGGGGCTAATTGAAAGGACGAGAGAAAAGTTGCATCTTAAGCAAACACAAAAGGGGCATCAAAGGAAATGATCACTCATGCAAGGTTGCTAACTAAGTTTTGGGGACAAAACTCCTAAAAGGAGGTGAGAGTTGTAAACCCCGCCCTTTTGAGCTAAGGAAAACTGGGAAGGGAATCGGTCAAACAGAGTGAGAAAACTGAATCGGTTCACAAACTTGATCAATTGTGAATGGGCAATTTAGGAATTTAAATGATCCAAAGGGTTCAAAATACCATGGAAAAGAACCTTAGGATAAATTAGAAGAGGAAAATTAGACTGGTTTGGATGAACCGAGTCAGTTCATGAACCGAAACCGATAGAGATCGGCCAAAACAAAGGAATTCAACTAAATTGTACTTCAAAGAAATTCATAAACCTTGGGAAGGAACATTAGAACAAAGTGGGAGAGAAAAACCAGACCGGTTTGGGTGAACTAAACCCGAATCGTATTGAACCAGTTTAAGGACCGAGTCGGTTTATGAATCGGGCTCGATAAAGAGATGGTAAACCAGGAATTTTATGAACCCTAAGTGACCCAAGGAGTCACAAAAGACATGGAAATGGACTTGTGAAGGAATTGGGGAAGAAAACCAAACCGGTTCAGGTGAACCGGATCCGAATCTGTTCAGACCGGTTTGAACCACTATTGAACCGAATCCTAAATTCATTTTTCTAGGTGGCTTAAATAACTCAAATTGGAGATTTGAGGCCACCATTGGATAGAGAATGAATCTAGATAAATTTAAAAAATTTTAGATTTGAAAAACTCGATCGAATGGGGGGTGAATCAACCGGTTTAATATTTGAACCCGGTCCGGTCCTGTTCGGAACAGTGTCATCTTCTTCCTCAAGATGACAACACTATTCACTCATCGGGAAATTGAAGAAACACCGACAAAAAAGAAACGCTTATGTTCGGGGTGTTTCAGGTCATCAATGTCAGTCATAATGGTGCCAAATGGACGGCCAATGGGTCTCCGAGCTCCCTATATAAAGAGGCCCTCCCCATTCATCCTCTCCACACCTGAAAACTCCATTCACTCTCAACTGCTCGATTTTCCGGCAAAGTTTGAACTAGAGCTCCAACATGGGGTCTTTTATGAGCTAAGCAAGGTGAGGTAGGGTTCTTTAGAACCGGGGAGAAGTCAACTACACATCTGTAGTCTTCGTTCACTCTGAGGGTCGCCGGCGAGATGCCGGCGTGATAAAACAATGAAGTTGCTCTGGTGGACCGAAGTTGCCCTGTTTCGGCTGAGCTAAAATTGGCCATTTCGAGCCCTTCTCAGGCCAAACCAAGTCCTTCTAACACTTCCTCACCCCTCCCATGGCCGAATTAGGACTGAAAGGATGAAACTCAGGATGAGAGCTATCTGCCCAGATTTAAAGCTCAGATCGCAGTGCCCTCACTGGAACACGAAGTACCGGGAATGCCAGCATGGACGATCTTGCATGAACACAAAGAACCGTTCTAGTGAAATTCACTGCGTTATCGGGTGAGTGGGATTTATATATCATACCGGTTGGGGATGATAAGTATCTCGGTATAAAAACCCACTACTTAGTGGTATTTTTAATCATCACAACTTAGAGAAAGTGATGTGAAGCTTATGCGGAAAAACTACATACCGGTTGTAAGTAGATCATACTCGGTTGGTATGATGAGACTTCCTCGAGGGAAGTTGAAAACCCATTCATCGGTTATGAATGGATATGTCCTTATACCGCTCGTTATAATGGACAGTGAAAACCTCTTTTGTCGGAAGTGTTCTCCTCTAACTATGTGCCAATGCTTAAACTATTTGGGAGACCTTCTTGACGGGAGCTTGAATAACTCTTATAGGCCGGGGGCCTCGGTTTTGGAACTTGAGGGCTAATATGCCCGATTTTGAAAAATCTCGTACAATGGGCCCAAGGCCAGTTGGCACGAGTAGGAGCTCGTAAACAAACATGATATATGCCATAAAACTTAATAAGTTAATTGTTTGGCCATGGTACCAAGATAAGACCGACTTGCTCAGTCAACTAGTGGCAATGCAACATGACAGGTCGACGGACCAGTCAAGACAAACAACTGCGGGTTGAGTTGAGAGTCGAGGCCATTGGACTAGTGGCACCAAAGATTACATGGCAATATGAGAAAATATTATTTTTGCATGCACTATGAGTACGTGATCATCAAGACGCCCATGAGGGTAGTGATGTGTCCTAAGGTCCCTGGACGACCTGGTGAGTATAAGGGCAGATCGTTGTTCCAGGTGTCTGTGTGAATTTTGGAGTAGCACCAAGCGCATGAGACCGAGGTGGGGACAGGATGAGGTCTCTGTCCTCATAACGGATATGAAGAATTTATTCCAGGAATGAGGGTCGGATGTCGTAAACATCCACTCATTCTCAGGGTAGAAGTGAATGTACTTCTATCCGAGTGGCCGGTAAAGTCGCTCCGAAGCCACCAGTGGGTTTAGTGGTCATGTTGACCTGTGAATGTGTGTAACCTTCATGATGAAGGATGTGTGTTGGGTGATGACACATCGTGGTAATTAAGAAATGATGGAAAAACCCGAATTTTTAAATGAAGGGATTTTGAAAAGAAAGGAGTCTAGCACACTCCATATAAATACTTTTCTTAAAAGTCAAAAGATTTGAACCCCATTCACTGAGTAGTTGTACTCGCCCCCTCCCTTATACCCCTTTCAAGAAGTCCCGGAAAGCCAATTCTTAAAAGACTTGCACAATTAAACTCCTGCAAGACAGGTAGGATTAATTTAAATTACTATGCAGTTTTGATTTATGATATTCCTAGAAAAAGGTGCAGATTTAAAGAATGCCTTACTTTTTATGGTTTATAATATAAGGGGAAACACTTCAATAAATTGGGAGAGTGGTGGGTTGATCACGGGGATCTGACCAAACCGGGACGGGGCGTGACAATTTATGTATCTAGTTATTCTCTTTATTGTTGACATCCTTAGTTGAGTGTCCGTTCAAGCACTACGTACATACTTCCACAAGTGTCAGTGTTATCACCTTTTTGTCCTATATTGATCATTCCCCGATTCGTTGGTTATTATAACTTCGGTCCAAATTTAATGTATGACCTTGTCGTGCTTAACTAACAGACTCTTCCTTACTTGAGTCATATTTCCCTAGGACTGTTAGGCTTTCATGTCCCTCACAACACAACATTCTTTAGGACCTGCCTTTGACCATTTAACATTTTTAAAACACTTCCATAATTATTGTTCTCAACTTTCCTACCTTTTAGGGATAGTATAACTCTATCTCTCTTTTCGTCTAGTAGTATTTCTTGACTATCTTTATTGTTATCTAATTGTCCATTTTGCCTTTGACGTCATATCCTATATAACCATATTGGTTTTCCTTACTCGTCTTTTCCCAACTTCTTTATTGGGTCTCTCCAGTTTCAAGTCATTGAGTTTCCCAATAACTTATTGACATGATGAAACTTACATCATTCTTCATCTTCAGTGGCGTTCTTTTCTTTTTCTTAATCCACTCTTACTCACTTGTGATCATTTCATGATTCTTTATTCCGAGTTAGTTCCTTTATTACTCGTATGATATTTTTTGATGTTGTCTTCCTACTTACCCGTTACTTGAGTTTAACTTACCCCTTGGACTCTCACGATTACCTTTCCTTTGCACTTGATCCTTTCATCTCCAACATTTTATCTTTGAGGAGCTTATCTTCTTTCCAATTTTGTTGGTTCAATTACCCTCTAATTGGAACATATATGTTTTTCCAAGGTTTTCTTCCTTGGTAAGTTTTATACTCCTTTTCGTTCAGAATTCTCTTCTAGTTTTACCATTGTGAATGTCTAACCTTAAATGACATTCCTTGATGCCATCTTCTCCTACTTACTTTTTCCCTTGAGATCCTACAAACACTTCTTGTATACCTCATCTTCATTCTCACTTGCTCCCCAATACTCATCTATTTCCTTGAGGTGGAGCTCACATCCCCTATGTTTCAAAATCTCTCTTTCGTCCAGCAGAAAGCCTATTTAACCTTTTCATAGCTTTTGGGTCGTTACTCCGTTCTTAGCCATTAATCTCTTTAAAACTTTCCTCGACCTTATTTCCGAATGGTTTTGGCCTTTCCTTCTTTACTAGGATTGTGAACTTCACAAGGGTCCATTTGTTGACTGCCTCACCTGTATTTTCCTTAGTTAAATTATTTTGAGATGGTCGTCCCTCGAATCTTCTTGTCCATAGTATCTATCCCTTTTGCCCTATTTAGGGTGTAGTCCTTATTACTCCCTAATCATTTTTTAGCATATTTTATTCTCCCAGATGATCTTGTTGTATGGGTTATTTCCTTTAACTGGGTCCGTCTAAAATCTCTATTTGGTTTCCTTGCTCTCTTGCAAGTAGATCACACTTAACCTCTCCAGGCACTTACTTAGTCACTTATACCTTTTTAATGAGGTTCTTATTATAGCTCCATTTTTGTGATATTTCCTCTGTTGATTAACTTAGCTTGGAACTTTCTCCTCCAATGATCCCACTTCATATTCTCATCCTTCTTCTCGGGCCTTCCATTTTGAGATTTTTATGATCGATCTCCCTACTACTCCTTGAAAGTTCTTCTTTTATTCCTTTCTTATACTTATGGACCTTTGTATGGTTATTCACTCTAGATTTCTCCCTTCTTATTCCATTCTTTGCTTTCTGCAAGTCCCCTTATTTTCATGGAGTTCCTAAGAACTTGTATCCTAACTCTTTCCAAGAAGGTATTATTCCTAAAATTCTCTTCATATCGTACTTCTTTCATTTCCTTATTCTCCTTGTGTTATCTTATTAGACTTAGCCTCTTCAGTACTCCCATTTCATTCTTACATTCTTCCTGATCAACTTTCATTCCTTTTGTTTTCCTTGGGATAGTCTAATCCCTTTTGTTTCCTTACTTTTATTCCTTAAGTCTTTCCTTAACACTTAGACTCTCACTAGTCCCATGCTCTTTGATGTTCTCTTCCTCTGCTCCAAACTTCTCTTTCCTTTCCTTAGTTAGGATTTGTCTCCCTTGGGTGAACTCTAGGAATCACTTCTTTACCAAGTCTTATTGTCCCTTTGAGGGAAATCTTACTTTAAAGGTTAAGTTTCACTAATAATGACCCAATTTTTCCCTTCTTAGGTGACTTCTTCCCTTTACTTTGATCTTTTATAAGCATGCTTTTATTGCTTGAATTCATCAAGGAGACTCATAAATTTTATTAGGAAAATTAGACTTTCAATCATTCACGAAATATTTTCTTTCCATACTTGGCTTATTACAGAAATGTTTTACCCCCAATCCCTTGGGGTCATAGGCCGAGAGTTAGCCTTAGAACGGTTGTGGGACTCTTGATCAGATGGCTATAAGTAACTAGTTGGGGTCAATCTATATTCCCTTATGGGACAAACTTCATGTATGGCCTCCAATCCGTACCTCCTCAATACCTCCACCTCATACTCATATGTCCACTTCATCCATTGGAAGGGATTAAAGCTGGACCGAGTAGGTGGGTTACTTGGTGGACCTTCATGAAGGTGGCATATGCAACCCAGTAGTTGTCCCAAGCCTCTTTCTTAGTTGGATTCCTCTCTAGTTGTTGTGAGGCTAGAGGAGGGGTTGGGCTCCTGGGAGGAGGTACATGTTCCTCTTGCCTTGGATGAGATGCAATACTTTCTGGTTCCATTAGGGCTCCCACAAGTTTTTTATAGTCTTCCACAATGTACTTGGGTACTCTTTTCTCGCCCTTTAAGAATCGTTGAACAGCTGCCTCCCTTGGGGTAGGTGTCTTTTTCAAGGATATGGGTGGAGGATTTGATTTCACGGTGAACTTTCTAGGAATTCTCCTTCCTACACAGTAGTTAAAGTCTTATTAATGTCAGGGCATAGTATTGATAATGTTTCAAGGGAACTTAGCTTTGATACCACTCAAGTTGTCACGCCCCGATCCGATTTGTTGGATCCCCATGAACAACCCGCCGCTCTCTTGGTTCAATAGTAGTTTCCCCCTTCTTTAATTCAAGAGGAGCCAGGCGAAATCTCAACCTCGTTCCCTGGAATAACATATATCAATACTAATGCAAGCTTAAGAGAAGATTAAGCATACTTGACAGAGGGTAAATTCTAGTGTTATCCCTAGTCATTCTCTATTCTTGACAACGGATAAAAAGGGTGGGTGAGTTTATACAACTTAGTGAATGGGAGATTGAAAAAGAGTTTAAATAAAATAATTTGGAGTGTACCATACTTCTTAATTTCCTTTCAAAATTATTCCTTTCTCATATTCTCAGTTTTCAAAAACTTTTCCACTTTTTTTCACATTTAGTGTGTTTAGTAATCAACACACGCCGTTCATCATGAAGGGATGAAACATTCATAGGGCAACCCATCCACTATACCCACTTGTGGCATCAGAGTGACTTTACCGACCACCTAAATAGATACCCGTCCACTTCTACCCTGGAAATGAGTGGAAGTATGCGACATCCAACCCTCAAACCCGAAAAGAAACTTTGTGTCTGTATGAGGACAGAGACCTCATCCCAACCGCACCTTGGTCTCATGTGCATGAAGCTACGTCGAGCTTCCCCGACACTTGGCACGACAAACTGCCCTTATCTCCACCATGTCTTCTAGTAGCCCCTAGGACGCATCACTACCCTTCTTGGGCGTCTTGATGGTCCCGAACCTTAGTGCATGCACAAAGCAATAATTTTACATATAAGCCATTTAATCTTTGGAACCACTAGTCCAACAGCCCCGACCCTCAACTCGACCTGCAACTGTTTTTCTAGACTCGTCGATCGATCTATCTTGTCGCACTACTGCCAGACCACTAAATATGTCGGTCCTGTATTGGTACCATGGACAAATCACATCATTCATTTAAGATTTTCATGTCTTAATCTCATGTTTGTTTACAAGCTCCTGCACGTGCCAACTAGCCTTAGGCCGATTGTACGAGATTTTCAAAATCGAGCATTTTAGCCCCATAGTTCCAAAACTGAGGCCTCCTGCCTATCTAAGCTATTTGAGCTCCTATTAAGAAGGTCTCCCAAAATGTTTAAGCAGTAGCACATAATCAGGGGAGAGCACTTTTGACAAAATCACTTTTCACCCATCCATCATACCAATCGGGTATGAGGACATCTCCATTCATAACCGATAAGCGGGTTTTCTACTTCCTTCCATTAAGTTTATCATACCAACTGGGGATGATCTACTTACACCCGATAAGTAGTTTTTCTGCGTGTTTCTCACATTAGCCCATCCAGGTCTGCTATTAAAATTCCACATAATAGTAGGTTTTCAAACAGAGTATGATGTGAAAATTCCCACTCACCCAATAAGTGTAGTGTACTTTTCCTTTAAAGCGTCTTCTACCTCCATGCAAGCTTAGCCTTGTTGGCATTCTCGATACTTCGAGTTCCTACATGATATGAACATCATTATTCATTGTCCTTTGGCCTAATAGCCTTCATTTATCACAAATGAATAAAATGCCTAAACTTTTATTTATTTGCATTTAGGTCCCCAAAATTCATTTTCTTTAACTTTAGGTCCCTAATGCCAATTTTTCCACAAATTGAGTCCCAAAACTTCTAAAATTCACTTTGGGGCCTCAATTTATTCAAAATCATGAAAAGGGGTTCAAGTTTCCCAAATTTCCAATTTAGTCCCCAACTTTTCAAACATTACAATTTTGCCCATACTTTACAAAAATGGTAAATTTGACCCCAAAAATTCCAAAACTAGACCAATTGGTCCTCCAACATCTTTTCCATGGCTAATTGGCAATCAATTTTGGGAAATTGCACCTTAGTCCCTCGAATTTTTTAAATCCCCAATTTTCCCAAAATTTTCCCCCAATTTCCCACTTTCGAATTGGTTGAATTTGATTTTATCAAATTAACTGATCAGTCAAAGTTAATTGTTAAAATTTGAGGTAAAATTGAGTTCCTACACTTCCACACAATTCAATGCAACTTTGAATCACGTCATTTGGACTTGAATTGAGCTTAAACAAAGCTTTATCAGAAAACTAGACTTGGAGAGAGAAAGCTTCGAAAGCTTACCGTTGGGGGCGCGGCGGTCCAAGCTTTCGATCTGGTTAGATAACTCCAATTCTAAGGTTGCTCCTAAGATCAAGAATCACATCAATTCATGTCGAATTGATGGAGAATTTGGTCAGTGAACTTTCATTGGTTCTCTCTCTAACACCGATCGGAATTTATAGAGGAGAGCCAAATTGGCTTAACTTTCTGCTCTAATTCTGTCGTATGAGGGCTTTGGAAGGGTTAATGAATGATGTGATTTGGCGATGGTACCAAGACATGACAGACATACTCAATGGACTAGCGGTTGTGCGATGAGATAGGTCAGCGGACTAGTCTAGACAAATAGCTGCAGGTCAAGTTGAGGGTAAAGGCCATTGGACCAGAGGCAACAAAGATTAATGGCTTATATGAAAATTTTTATTTGTGCATGAAGTGAGGTTCAGGACCATCAAGACGCCCAAGAGGGATAGTGATGTATCCTAGGGGCTATTGGACATCATGGTGGAGATAAGGGCAGTTTTTCGTGCTAGTAGTCAGGGAAGCTCGGCATAGCTTCATGCACATGAGATCGAGGTGGGGTAGAGATGAGGTCTCTGTCCTCATACGGAGATAGAGTTTCTTTTCGGGTTTGTGGATTGGATGTCATGAACATCTACTCATTCATAGGGTAAAAGTGGACGGGCTTCTATCTAGGTGGTCGGTAAAGTCGCTTCGACGCCACAAGTGGGTGTAGTGGACAGGCTAGTCTACGAATGTGTGATCCCTTCATGATAAAGGGCGTGTGTTTATTGTTAAACACACCAATTGTGAGGAAATTGGTTTTGAATAAACATGAATTTAAGGAAAGAATGTTTTAAAGGAGACAAAGAGTCTGACACATTCCAATTAAAAAATGTATTTCAGAAACTCAAGTTTCAAACACCCATTTACTGAGTTGTTAAACTCACCCCCTGTAAACCCCGCCCTTTGGAGTTAAGGAAAATTGGAAAAGAACCCGTAAAGCCAAGTGAGAAAATTGAACCGGTTCACAAACTCCGACCGCTAGAGAATGGGAAAATTGGGAAATTTACAACTCTCGAGTGACCCAAAGAGTCATAAAAACCTTGGAAAGGGACTTATGGACAATTCGGAAAAAAAAAACCAGACCAGTTCAGGTGAACTAGTTCCGAACTGGATTGAATTGGTTTGAACCATCATTAAATCAGATGTTAAATTCATTTTTCTAGCTGGCTTGGAAAATTCAAATTGGATAATTGAGCCCACTATTGGATTGAAAATGAATTTAGAAATTTTTAATTCTGAAAAACTCGATCGAATCGGGCCTGAATCGACCAGTTTAAGCGTTGAACTCGGTACAAATTAGTTCGGTCTGGTTCGGAAAAGTGTCATCTTCATCATTCATATTACAACACTGTTCACTTGTCAAAAAATCGAACAACGCCGTTGGAAAGGAAATGTTTCCGTTCAGTGTGTTTCATGTCATCAATTACTGTCATTAAGGTGCCAAGCGAACGGCTGGAGAGACCTTGAGCTCCCTATATGAAGAGCCCCTCTCCATTCATCCTCCACACACCTGGAAACTTAACTCTCTCTTAGCTACTTAGTTTTCCAACAAAGCTCGAACTAGAGCTCTGACTTAGGGGTTTTTCTAAGCCAAATAAGGCATGGTTGGGTTCCTTAGACTCGGGGAGAAGTCAGCTACCTGTTGGTAGTCTCCAATTGCTCTCAAGGTCGCCGAAGAAGTACCGACGTGATCGAATAGTGAAGCAGCTCCGGCAGACCGAAGCTGCTTTATTTCTGTTGAGTTGAAATTGACTGATTCAAGCCCTTCTCAGGCCAAACCAAGCTCGATCTAGAGGGGTTAATGGATTGAAACCATAAACAATCTCAAATGGTCAAAACTTAGTTGTAGAATGAATAGAACGATTATAAGCAAATTCAACATGCGGTAAGCAATCTTCCCATGATTTCAAATTCTTTTTTATTATAGAACGTAATAAAGTACCTAATGTCCTATTTACTACTTCTGTTTGACCATCAGTTTGTGGGTGACATGTTGTTGAAAACAGCAGTTTGGTTCCCAATTTACCCCATAGGGTTTTCCAAAAGTAACTCAAGAATTTAGAATCACGATCAGAAACAATAGTTCTAGGCATACCATGCAATCTGACAACTTCTCTAAAGAACAAATCAGCCACATTCGATGCATCATCAGTTTTATGACATGGAATGAAATGTGCCATTTTTGAAAACCTATCAACTACCACAAACACAGAATCCCTCCCCCTCTTAGTTCTTGGTAATCCTAAAACAAAATCCATGGAAATATCAATCCAAGGTGCATTAGGAATTGGAAGAGGAGTATACAGGCTGTGAGGTTGTTGCCTAGACTTAGACTCTTTACATGTAATGCATCGAGAACAAATTTTCTCAACATCCCTTTTCATGTGGGGCCAAAAAAAATGCTCGTGCATCATCGCCATAGTTTTAGCTACCCCAAAATGTCCCATAAGTCCTCCACCATGTGCTTCCCTAACAAGTAACTCACGCAAAGATGACTGAGGGATGCATAATTTGTTTTCTCGAAAAAGAAATCCATTTTGTAAATAAAATTTTCCAAACCTACCAGTTCGACAACCTTTAAACATTTCACAAAAATCAAGATCATTTGCATACAAATCCTTGATATAATCAAATCCAAGTAATTTAGAATCAAGCATTGAAAGCATAGCGTACCTTCGTGATAGAGCATCTGCAACTATATTTTCCTTACCTTGTTTGTATTTGATCACATATGGGAATGTTTCAATGAACTCCACCCACCTTGCATGGCGTTTGTTCAACTTGTGTTGTCCTTTGAGATGTTTAAGAGATTCATGATCTGTGTGAATCATAAACTCTTTCGGCCATAGGTAGTGCTGCCATGTTTGAAGAGTTCGAACTAGGGCATACATCTCCTTATCATAGGTAGGATAGTTAAGGGTTGCTCCACTCAATTTTTCACTGAAATATGCAATTGGTCTTCCTTCCTGCATTAATACACCTCCAATACCTACTCCTGATGCATCACACTCAATTTCAAATGTTTTCGAAAAATTAGGCAATGAGAGCAATGGGGCAGTAGTTAATTTTTCCTTTATCAATTGAAATGCATTTTGTTGCTCATTACCCCATTTAAAAGGTACATTTTTCTTTATAACAGCAGTAAGAGGTGCAACATAATTACTGAAATTTGGAACAAAACGTCTATAAAAACTAGCTAATCCATGGAAACTTCTTACCTGACTTACCGAATTAGGTGTCGGCCAGTCGCGAATTGCCTTAATCTTTTCCTCGTCAACTCCAATCCCTTCTGAACTTATAACATATCCAAGAAACACAAGTTTATCCGAACAAAAGACACATTTATTCAAGTTGGCAAACAACTTATGTTGCCTTAATACTTCTAACACAACTCTTAAATGTGTTATATGTTCATCCATGGTCTTGCTGTAGATTAGAATATCATCAAAATATACCACTACAAATCTCCCAATAAAAGCACGTAATACATGATTCATTAATCTCATGAAAGTGCTTGGTGCATTAGTCAACCCAAAGGGCATAATTAACCATTCATATAATCCTTGTTTAGTCTTAAATGCAGTTTTCCATTCATCCCCTTCTTTCATTCGAATTTGATGATATCCACTCTTTAGATCTATTTTCGAAAATAAACAAGATCCATGCAACTCATCTAACATGTCATCCAAACGAGGAATAGGGTGGCGATACTTTACCGTGATGTTGTTGATGGCTCGACAATCCACGCACATTCGCCATGTTCCGTCCTTCTTAGGTACAAGTAGCACTGGCACAGCACATGGACTCATACTCTCTCGAACATACCCCTTTTCCATCAGCTCTAGGACTTGGCGTTGAAGTTCCTTTGTTTCTTCAGGGTTACTTCTATATGCTGGTCGGTTAGGAATCGTCGCTCCAGGGATTAAATCAATTTGATGTTCAATTCCTCGAATTGGTGGCAAACCTGGTGGTATCTCATCGGGAAAGACATCGATAAATTCATGCAAAACAGTAATAATATTGCTTGGCAAAGATCCGACAAGATCGTTAGTACTCAAAAAGGCGTCCTTGTACATAAGTACAATAAGAGCCTAATGTGAAAGTAAAGCTCACTTGATCTCACTTTTTCTTGCAATAAAATTGCTTTTACTTTTTTTCCACTTCTGGCTTTTCCCTCTTTTTTTTCAACTCTGATATTTCTCCTTTCTTTTTTTCTTCTATTTTCTATTCATTTGCCTTTTTCTTTTTCAGTTAATCCTCAAAAACTTGCCTTGGAGTCAATGGAACAAGAGATATTGGTCTCTCATTCATCACAAAAGAGTACCTATTAGTGAATCCATCATGCATAACTTGACAATCAAACTGCCAAGGTCGTCCCAAAAGTATATGGCACGCGTGCATTGGTACCACGTCACATAGTATTTCATCTTGATATTTTCCAATAGAAAATGCAACCAACACTTGTTTGGTTACATTGAGTTCACCTTGGTCGTTCAGCCATTGTAGTCGATAAGGCTTCGGATGCTTTAAGGTTGGTAATGCCAATTTCTCCACCAGCTCAGTGCTAGCTACATTAGTGTAACTTCCCCCATCTATAATAACACAGCAAACCTTATTTTTCACACAATAACGAGTATGAAATAAGTTCTCACGCTGATTGTTTTCTTCTTCTTGGGCTTGAACACTGAGAGTTCGCCGTGCAACCAACAATTCCTCTTCTTCTGCATATTCATCAGCATCTTCAAGTGGTGGCATCCCCGGATCGATATCTTCTTTTTCATCATCGGTCTCAATCTCACCATTAGCATTGATCACCATTGCCCGCTTATTTGGGCATTGACTTGCAATGTGACCCCTGCCTTGGCATCGGAAACACTTAATATCACGATATTGATTTTGGGCCACAGCCTGCTTGGTTGTCTCTTTTAGTGGAGCATGCTGAGGTTGAGCTGACTGACTCTCAAATCGCCTTGAGGATGGTTTCCATGAGTTCGAGGAACCATTGTTTAATCCCCTTTTGTGTAAACTCTTTCTCTTCAATTGTTGTTTGACTTTGATAGCTTGATGTACCATATCTTGGAGCTCAACATGATATTGCATTTCCACCACGTCAGCTATCTCATGGTTTAGACCATGCAAAAATCTCGCCATTGTTGCCTCTCTATCTTCCTCCACATTTGCTCGAATCATCGCAATCTCCATCTCCTTGAAGTATTCGTCGACGCTTCTTGATCCTTGGGTAAGCCTTTGGAGTTTATTGAACAACTCCCGGTGATAGTGGCTGGGAACAAATCGTCGTCGCATGATCGCTTTCATTTCATCCCAAGACTCCACAGGGCGTTCGTGATTTCGTTTCCTTTCCTTCACCAATTGATCCCACCATATTATAGCATAATCAGTAAATTCGACAGCAGCAAGTCGTACCTTTTTCATCTCCGAGTAATTATGACAGTAAAAAACCATCTCCATCCTCTTTTCCCATTCAAGATACGCTTCTGGATCTGTTTTTCCTTGAAAAGAGGGTATTTTCAACTTTATATTATCCAGGTTGTCATCAACTCGAGGTCGTTCTCTATGAGCATATCGATCGAACTCCTCGGGTTCTTATAGGTCAAAACGTCTTGGCTGAAAGCTTCGAGGTCGCTGTTCAGTAGGGGTATGTTGACGCGAACCCCTCACTCCTTCTTCCAATTGATCAATTCGCTCATGAAGCGGTTCCAACTGGGACTTCAGCATTCGTTTCATTTCGCTTATGATGGCTTGCATTTGTAAATTTGGAATCGGTTGTTAGGAATCTTCTTCATTTGGCGTATCTCCTCGTTGTTGTGCCATGAGTTCCTACAAATGATAACAGAAGAACCTTCCAAATGCTCACTCACATATTTCTCTCAATCACTCGTATTTTCACACTCAATTGGCTTTTTCTTAAAGATTCAAATACTCTTGCCTTTTTCCTCTCGAATGTCTTCTTTCAATCTAAATTGAACTTTAAAAATAAATCATTTTTATGAAGCAGTTCAACTTGAGGAATAATCAAGACAAATTAATAAAGGTTTTCAAAAAGTAATTCCAAAGAATTTAAGTGAGAGATATGAATAGACTCAGAAATAAGAGTAGAATTTAAATAGAGAAGAAAAAAATGAAGTAATAGACCTAGATAGAGCAGAATGAGATATAAGATAGAATTGTGTGCCACTTGTTTTTTTCTTTTGCCTTTTTTTCACGAATTTTTTTTTGCTCTTTTTTTTTGCACAAACTTTTTTTGCTTTCTTTTTTTGGCACGAATTATTTTTTTGGCTTTTTTTTCTCTTTTTTTTTTAACCTACTGAAGAGAAGATAGATAGAAGAATATGATATTTTTTTATAGAGAATAGAAATAGGTAGAGAAGATAAAAAAAAAGAACTAGATAAACAAAATGGTATGGAACTTGCTGTGCAACCGTGTGCTCTGATACCAACTGATGTGAACCTCGCCAATATGCTGACGACACCCTACACCAAATATGGCAATGATCCTAAGACTTTCACGACGCAAGTACGAAAAGATGGAATATACCTTGTTTATGTGAGAAACAAGGTATGGGATATGTAGACGCCACACCCAAATCCTCTAAGAAGAACTCTTAGAAAACCCCGGGTGATAAGTCTTGATTGCTTGAACGCCACAGGTAAAAACCTGATAAGTTTAAAAGCTCTTTCAAGATAGAAAGAAGACAAAACCTCACAAGATATAAATTCCAAAGTGTGTCTCTCCAATGCTGTGGAGTATGCCTTTTATAGGCTCAGAAAACAACCGAATGACCCACATAATGTGGAAAAAATCTATTATGGTTATAAGCTAACCTTATCTAATCTGACTACCTAATATTATCCTAAAAGATTTATTATATTTATAAATCTCTCCTTATTAATTAAATCTGGACCTTCTGTTGGGTGCATCTTGGGCTCTTCATTTGGGCTTCTATTTGAATATTCAGCAATCTCTTTAATCAACCCATATAAAGCTTTTTTGAATCTTTTAGCCCTTGACCTTGTGATTAGGCCCTCTTGAAGTCTCAAGTGATCATTTATCCCAATTGGTGACAAAGTGTTCAGCTCCATTGCAGGTTCGGTTGATTGGACATGTGAATTCGTAGTCTCTTTAGTCGGATTCACATCATAGTCCCTTCTACCTCCCGGTCTTCCTTAGGTTGTCATTTATTTTCTTTGACAAATTTGTTGTCACAGTTTGCTTACTTCTACTATGTTGCTCCAAATCTCTTATTTGACTTCTCTACCATTTCCAAAAGAAGTAGTACTTGAAATCCCAAGACATCCCATTTGTCATCAAACACTCAGTTTGTCTTCTCTTGTGGATGCACTCCCTCATTTTCTCCTAAATTATTGGAAATTTCTTCTTTAAGGGAGAGTTCTCTTCAGCAACTTTTTGTTATGTTTATGGTTTTATCAAGGTGCTATCTTCAACCATTTTTCCTTCCTGCCATATTGTTGTGATCTTGAAAAAGTTTACTCCCATTTGTGCTTAAAATTTCAAGCAGGAGTCGTGTTCCTTGGATCGGTATCCTTTCAAATTTCCTATGGTTGTGGGGTGTTTATTCTTTGAAAGTATTGTTCTAAATCTTAGTGGTGTGGGACAGTCCTTCATTTCATGTCCTATTTCCTTTGTACTTTATAATAAATTGTTCCTTATTTAGTTATGCCAAAATTCTCCTACACTCCTTACCATGACGGTTTTCTTGTCATGCCTTCTTTGCATAATAATCTCCTTCCTTTATCCTTGTTTTTGGATACCTTGAGAGTTTCTTTTGGAGTCTTCTTTGTCAATTGATTACTCTAAGAGTCCTTCTAGGTTTCTCGATTCCCTAAGTCAGTTTCCTTAACTTGGAGGGGATTCTCCTTAGTTTTCATGGTAGTACATGCTTATTTGGTCACTTTCTTTGGGGCCATCTTACTTGAAGATCACATCATTTTAGGGACAGGGTTTTTAGGAATTTGGAGTACTTCATTAATAGAGGAGTACAACATGTTGGGTATCTTGGCCCTATTATAGAAAATGATCACCAAATAACTAGGGAGCTACGGTATTTTTGATAAGTGTCCTCCTATGTAAGGTTATATGCCCCTTTACTTGTGTTTATGGCTTCATGCTTGGCTTCCATTATACTTATCAATAGGTACTGACACCATTCTCCAGGATACTTCCACATTTGGTCTCTTGAGATCCATGCAATGCCTCAAGCATTTGGGAAGCTTCCAGGGTTGTCTTCTTACGAAGATGTGGTGTTGAGTAGAGTCATTCCTAGTTTTCTTGGTTCCTCTCTTGGGAGCCATCTAAAAATTTTAGGATAAATCCAATTAGTTATTATTTTCTAGTATTGATTATGTATTCAAGGAAACAGGTTCTGATACCACTCTAGTTGTCACACCCTGACCCTGTTTGGTCGGATCCCCATGATCAACCCACCACTCTCCCAGTTTATTAAAGGGTTTCCCCTTATTATAAACCGTAAATACTAAGGCATCCTTTAAACCTGCACTATTTCCTGGAATAGCATAATTAAAACTATATGAAATTTTAAACTTTACATACCTGTCTTACATGCGTCTTAGTTGATGGTCTTTAAGGGTAGACTTTCCAGGATTTCCTGAAAGGGATATAAGGGAGGGGGTGAGTACGACTACTCAGTGAACGAGTGTTCAAAAGTTTGGACTTTAAAGAAAACATTTATTATTGGAGTGTGCCAGACTCTTTTCTTTCAAAAATTCCTTCACTCAAAATCTCAGGTTTATCACCATTTCCTTATTTAATCATGGTGTGTCATCACCAAAAACACATTCTTCATTATGAAGGTTAAACACACATTTGTAGGTCAGTATGTCCACTGAACCCACTTGTGGCTTCGAAGCAACTTTAATGGCCACCAGGATAGAAGTACGTCCACTTCTACCCTAAGAATAAGTGGATGTTCGCGACATTCGACCCTCATTACCGGAATAAACTCTTCGTGTACGTTATGAGGACAGAGACCTCATCCCCTCCCCACCCCGGTCTCATGCGCTTGGTGCTACTCCAAATTTCACATAGACACCTGGAACGACGAACTGCCCTTATACTCACCGGGTCGTCCAGGGCTCTTAGGACGCATCACTACCCCTCATGGGCATCTTGATGATCCCGTACTCATAGTGTATGCACAATCAATGTTTTCTCATATTGCCATGTAATCTGTGATGCCACTGGTCCAACCGCCCCAACTCTCAACTCAACCCGCAGTTGTTTATCTTGACTGGTCCGTCGACTTGTCATGTCGCACTACTGCTAGTTGACTGAGCATGTCAGTCCAATCTTGGTACCATGGCCAAACAATTCGCTTATTAAGTTTTATGGCACATATATCATGTTTGTTTATGAGCTCCTGCTCGTGCCAACTGGCCTTGGGCCCACTGTACGAGATTTTCAAAATCGAGAATTTATCCCCCAAGTTCCAAAACCCAGGCTCCCGGCCTATCAGAGCTATTCGAGCTCCCGTCAAGAAGGTTTCCCAAATTCTTTAAGCATTGGTACACAGTTAGGGGAGAGCACTTCCGACAAAACATATGTTTTCTCTATCCATTATACCGCCCGGGTATCAGGACACCTCTGTTCATAACCAATGAATGGGTTTTCAACTTCATTCGAGGACGTCTCATCATACTAATCGGGTATGATCTACTTACAATGAATAAATAGTTTTTCTGCATGATTTTCACATCACTTCCTCTAAGTTGTGATGTTTAAAATACCACTTAATAGTGGGTTTTCATACAGAGGTACTCATCATCCCCAATCGGGTATGATATAAAATTCCCACTCACAACCGGTAAGTGGTTTTTCATTTTAAGTTGTGCTCATCATCCCAACCGGGTATAATGTGAGTAAACCCACTCAACCGTTAATGTCGTAAATTCCACTAGACTGGTTCATTGTATTCACGCGAGTTTGTCCTTACTAGCTTTCCCGGTACTTCGTGTTCCCACACGATATGAACATCTCGGTTCATTATCTTTTGGCCTAATAGCCTTCATTCATTCCAAATGAATGAGAAAATTAAACTTTCATTTATTTGCAATTAGGTCCCTAAAGTTATTTCTCTTTAACTTTAAGTCTCTAATGCCGATTTTTCCTCAAATTGAGTCCCAGAACTTCTAAAATTTATCATAGGACCTCAATTTATTCCATTTCACAAAATGGGGATTAATTTCCCAAATTCCCAATTTGGTCCCCCAACTTTGGCAAAATTACCATTTTGCCCTTCCTTTACAAAAATGGTAAGTTTTACCCCAAAAATTCCAAAATTCCTCAATTGGTCCTCCAACATTATTCTCATGCCCAATTGACTCTCAATTTCATAAAATTGCATTTTGGTCCTTTGAATTTTGAAAATCCCCAATTTCCCCCAATTCTAACTCTTTAACACAGCCGAATTTGATTTTATCAAATTGACTGATCAAACACCTCTAATTGTTGAAATTGAAGTTGAAATCAAGTTCCTCCATGTTCATACGATTCCATAGAACTTTGAATCACGAGTTTTAACACCAGAATGAGCTCAAACGGAGCTTCGCCAGAAAACAGACTATAGAGAGAGAAAGCTTCGATTACTCACCAGTGAGGGCACGCGGTCCGAGCTTTCCATCTGGGTAGATAGCTCCCGTCCTGAGGTTCATCCTAGAATCAAGAATCACATCAATTGATGCCGAATTGAGTTAGAATTTCATCATTAAAATTCTGCAAGTTCTCTCTCTAGCACCAGCCGAAAATTGCAGAGGGGAGCCGAATTGGCTTATCTTTCAATCCTAATACGGCCGTGGGAGGGCTGAGGAAGTGTTGGAAAGGCTTGGTTTGGCATGAGGAGGGCTTGAAATGGCCGATTTCCACTTGGCTGAAATAGGGCAGCTTCGGTCCGTCGGAGTTGCTTCACTATTTCATCACGCCGGCATTTCTCTAGCGACTTTCGGAGCAAACAGGGACTACAGTCATGTAGTTGACTTCTCCCCGATTTTAAAGAACCCAACCTCACCTTGTTTGGCTCAGAAAAGACGCCATATTGGAGCTCTGGTTCGAGTTTCACCAGAAAATTGAGTAGTTGAGAGAGAATGGAGTTTTCAGGTGTGGAGAGGATGAACGGGGAGAGGCTCTTCATATAGGGAGCTCAGGGACCCGTTGGCTGTCCGTTTGGGACCTTTATGACAGACATTGAAAACCTGAAACATACCAAACAGAAACATTTCTTTCTCGCTGGTGCTACTTCGATTTTCTGGTGAGTGAACAATGTTGTCATCCTGAGGAAGAAGATGACATTGTTCCGAATCGAACCGAACCGGTCCAAACCGTGTTCAAAGCATAAACCGGCAGGTTCACCCCTCATTCGACTGAGTTTTTCAAATATAAAAATTTCTAAATTCATCTAAATTCATTCTCTATCCAATGGTGGACTCAAATCTCCAATTTGAATTATTTAAGCTACCTAGAAAAATGAATTTATGATTCAGTTCAATAGTGGTTCAAACTGGTTTAGTTTTCATCCCCAATTCCTTCACAAGTCCATTTCCATGTCTTTTGTGACTCCTTGGGTCACTTAGGGTCCATAAAATTCCCAATTTACCATCTATTTATCGATTTTGGTTCATAAACCGACTCGATCTTTAAATCAGTTCAATCCGGTTTGGGTCTGATTCACCCAAACCAATCTAGTTTTTCTCTCCCACTTTGTTCTAAGTTTCCTTCCCATGGTTTATAAATCTCTTCAAGTCACAAGGGATCCATAAATTTCCTATTTACCCTTTCTCTTTCGGTTCGGTTCATGAACCGACTCGGTTCATAAACCAGTTCAATCCAATTGAATCTGGTTCATCCTAATTGGTTTGGTTTTTCTCTTCCAATTTGACCTAAGGTTCTTTTCCATAGTATTATAAACCCTTTGGATCACTCAAGAATTGTAAATTCTCAAATTGCACGTTCACAAATGATCGGGTTTGTGAACCAGTTTGGTTTTCTCACTTGGTTTAACCGGTTCTTTTCCCGGTTTTCCTTAGCTCAAAAGGGTGGGGTTTACAACAAGCATGGAGCCTATAATAGAGCTTGGTCAAGGTGCTATATAAGGGAGGCAATGAAAAAAAAATTCAATACTCAAGGAGAATACGTTAGAAGAAATGAGGCAGGAATGGTATCCTACCCTCGTATGGAGGAAAGCGTAGGAGGATACCCTTTAATGGAAGAAACAATAAAGATTCAATGCTAAGGAACCCGAATTTTGAAGAAAACGGATGCATACGGGGTAAGGAAGAAATGGTCAAATCATGAATAAATGCATTGGTTAACCGGATGACCCCAAGGTAGTGAAGAGATGCTACCAGGTGATAAAGTAGGGTGGAGCCCCACGATCCCAGATGAATCTGAGGACTGTGGAAGGAATGTTCCAGAAGTATCATGAACAAGGATAGGTCGAGAATGTGTCAATTTACTAAGGGCATGTAGGTCCCGAGTCTCCAAGGGGGGGAGGGGTATGACTCAGGGAAAGAAGAGTTGCCTATTGAGGCATGATAAAGTCAAACAATGGAGTGGGTAGAGCTCTTCTCGGGTCACTGAAGGAATCTCCCTCCTTTTCTCTATCCTTTATGTTAGCTGATTGAGGAAGATGACAATGACATGGTGGGTGTGCCATGTGGCTCTCTATGATTGGTTAGTTTTTCTAACGTGGCATTTTAACTCAACTACCGCTTCAGCTATTGATTGGTTGATCGACACGTGACAACCTTCCATTGGCTGCTCGTGTCTGCGTGGCAAGCTAACTAGTTGTTCGCTGACCATTGATCGAACATATGACAGCTTCCCATTGGCTGCCCGTGTCTATGTGGTTGTTGACAAGGCACCTATCATGCCCCGACCTAGTTTGGTCAGATCCCCGTGATCAACCCACCTCTCCCATGGTTTAAGAGGGGTTTCCCCTTCTTTTATTAAAGAATAGCCAAACATAAATTCAAATCTTATTTACTGGAATAGTATAAATTAATCTATAGCAAGCTTAAAAGGGACTTTAAGCATACTTGACAGAGGGTAAATCTTCACGCTCTCTTTCATTTTATCTCCTTACTCCTGAAAAAGTGATAAAGAGAGAGGGTGAGTTTCTACACTTAGTGAGCGGGTGTTGTGAGTGAATTTTCAAAGTAACTTTATTTTTTCCACACCATGCTATAGTTATCATTTTCTTTAAAAATGATTTTTTCTCAATTTCATGTTTTCAAAAACCTTTACCATTTCCATATTAGGTGTGTTTGACTCTCTTATCCCATCCCCTTGCCTCAGGAGGCGTTTGACAAACAAACACACACCCTTCATCAGGAAGGGTACACACATTCGCAGGTGTAGCCCGTCCACTGCACCCATTTGTGGATCGAAGCTTTATTATTGTCCACCAAGATAGAAGCCCATCCACTTCTACCCTGGGTATGAGTGAATGTCCTAGACGTCCGACCGTCAGACTTGAATGCCACTTCGTGTCCATATGAGGATGGAGAGCTCATCCTGATGCCAACCCAGTCTCATGCGCAAGAAGCTTACTGTCACGCCCCGACCCAGTTTGAACGGATCCCTGTGATCAACCTGCCACTCTACCAGCTTACTAATTGATGTGAATCCGACTAAAGAGACTACGAATTCACATGTCCAATCAACCGAACCTGCAATGGAGCTGAACACTTTGTCACCAATTGGGATAATTGATCGCTTGAGACTTCAAGAGGGCCCAATCACAAGGTCAAGGGCTAAAAGATTCAAAAAAGCTTTATATGGGCTGATTAAAGAGATTGCTGAATATTCAAATAGAAGCCCAAATGAAGAGCCCAAGATGAGCCCAACAGAAGGTCCAGATTTAATTAATAAGGAGAGATTTATAAATATAATAAATCTCTTAGGATAATATTAGGTAGTCAGATTAGATAAGGTTAGCTTATAACCATAATAGATTTTTTCCACATTATGTGGGTCATTCGGTTGTTTTCTGAGCCTATAAAAGGCATACTCCACAGCATTGGAGAGACACACTTTGGAATTTATATCTTGTGAGTTTTTGTCTTCTTTCTATCTTGAAAGAGCTTTTTTTGAACTTATCAGGTTTTTACCTGTGGCGTTCAAGCAATCAAGGCTTATCACCCGAGGTTTTCTAAGAGTTCTTCTTATAGGATTTGGGTGTGGCGTCTACATATCCCATACCTTGTTTCTCACATAAACAAAGTATATTCCATCTTTTCGCACTTGCGTCGTGAAAGTCTTGGGATCGTTGCCATATTTGGTGTAGGGTGTTGTCAGCATATTGGCGAGGTTCGCATCACTAATGGTTGCCCCTTCTTTTATAAACCATAAATCTACACCTTTCCTGGAATAACATAAATCATAACTGCATAAAATTTTAAACTTATCATACCTACCTTATAGGAGTGTTAGCTAGTGGTCTTTAGATAAACTTTTCGGGGTTACCTTACAAAAATGGTAAGTTTTGCCCCAAAAATTCCAAAATTTGTCCAATTGGTCCTCCAACATCTTTATCATGCCCAATTGGCCCTCAATTTCATAAAATTGCACTTTACTCCCTCGTATTTTCAAAATCCCCAAATTTCCCCCACTTTCAACCTTCTAACTTAGCCAAATTTGATTTCATCAAATTGTCCAATCAAATGAGTTTAATTGTTGAAATTGAAGTTAGATTGGAGTTCCTACTCCTTCATACAATGTAATTGCACTTTGAATCGCACGATTTGATGCCGGAATGAGCTCAAACGGAGCTTCGCTGGAAAATTGGACTTAGAGAAAGAAAGCTTTGAAAGCTTACTGTCGGGGGCACGGTGATCCGAGCTTTGAATCTGGGAAGATAGCTCTTGTCCTGAGGTTACTCCTAGGATCAAGAATTGCATTAATTGATACCAAATTGAGTGAGAATTTAGTCATCGAAGTTCTGCTGATTCTCTCTCTAGCATCGATCAAAATTTACAGAGGGCAGCCAAATTGGCTTACCTTTCTACTATGATTTAGCTGTAGGAGGACTGTGTAGGTGTTGGAAAGGCTTAGTTTGGCCTGAGAATGGCTCGAGTTCACCAATTTCAGCTCGACTGAAACAAGGCAGCTTCGGTCTGCCGGAGCTTCTTTAGTGTTCGATCATCCCAACGCTTCTCCAGCGATGCTCGGAGAAAATGCAGACTATAGGCATGTAACTAACTTCTCCCCAAATCCAAAGAACCCTACCACACCTTCTTTGGCTTAGAAAAGTGCTCATGTTGGAGCTCTAGTTCGAGCTTCACTGGAAATTGGAGCTGTTGAGAGAGAATGGAGTTTTCAAGTGTGAGGAGGAGGATGAATGAGGAGGTACTCTTTACATAGGAAGCTTGGGAACTTCTTGGTCGTCCGATTGTTGCCTTAATGGCGGTCATTCTTTGCTTGAAACTCCTTGACTGGAGACTTTTCATCTTCACCGGCGCTGCTCAATTTTTCAGCGAGTGAATAGTGTTGTCATCTGAAGGAAGAATACGATATTGTTCTGAACCAGACCGGACCGGTCTGAACCAGATTCAAAGCTTAAACCAATCAGTTCAGGCCCAATTCAACCAAATTTTTCAAAATTAAAAATTTCTAAATTCATTCTCTATCCAAATGTGGCCTCAATTCTCCAATTTGAATTTTCTAAACCACCTAGAAAAATGAATTTAACATTCAGTTCAATAGTGGTTCAAACCGGTTTAGATCTAGTTCACCTAAACGAGTTTGGTTTTCATCTCCAATTCATCCTAAAGTCATTTTTCATGACTTTGGTGACTCTTTAGGTCACTCGGGATCCACAAATTTCCCAGTTTACCCTTTCTCTTTTGGTTCCGGTTTGTAAATTGACTCAGTTTTGTCTTTGGAAATGACCGGTTCTTTCCCGGTTTTCTTATTATCAAAGGACGGGGTTTACAACTCTCCCCTCTTTTTAGGATTTTTGTCCCCAAAATAGTTACATATCAAATAACTAAGGGTAACTATCCCTCATCATGCTTTTGGTTTCCCATGTCTCTTCCTGCACGAGTCTGTTCTACCACAGAACCTTGACCATAGGAATCCTCTTATTCCTTAACTTCTTATCCCTTCGGTTGATGATTCGTACTGGTTCCGTTTGATACGTCATGTTCTCTTATAGCTCCAGTGGAGGTTAGTCCAATACATGGTTAGGATGAGGCTGATACTACTGAAGCATAGAGATATGGAATACATCGTGTATTCTCTATGAGTTTAGGGGTAGTTCCAATTTATAGGCCAACGGTCCTATCCTTTGAATGATGGGATATGTGCCAATATACCTTGCTTTCAACTTTCCTCTTTGCTGAAACCTAAGAATTCCCCTTCATTGGGACACTTTGAGAAATACTTGATCTCCCTCAGACAAGGATATTGGTGGAAAGGTATGAAGAGGGACATTGTGGAATATGTAGCCCGATGCATGTCCTGTCAACAGATAAAAGTGGAGCACCAGAAACTGTCGGGACTACTACAACCCTTACCAATTTCGGAATGGAAATAAATGGGAGCACATCACCATGGACTTTGTCATAGGACTACCTGTGACAAGAAAGGGTCGAGATGCAATATGGGTCATCGTGGATAGATTGACCAAATCAGCTCATTTTCTTCCTATAAGAGTAATCTACACTTGTAGGTTAGCACTCCATCACTACGCAAGTTGTAATCTAGTTTTGTTTCTCTATTGACCGGATTCAAATAGGACTGGAGCTCCTTATCCGCTTTTTGTTGAGCCTAGATCTGTTCAGTTAGACTGGGCCTCACTACCACGTTAGCCACTTGACATCTTTCCTGTTTATCCATCTTTAGGTCCATCTCCATCCTTCCTAATTGTTGTAACAGGGGTTTGTAACTTGTCTTTACTTGTGTCGCATTAGTTTGGTACTTGCGACTTAAAGCATCTACTACCACATTTGCCTTTTCAGGGTGATATTATATCACAAGATCATAGTCCTTAACCAATTCTAGCCATCTCCTCTAGCAAAGATTTAACTCCTTCTGAGTTAAGAAGTACTTAAGACTCTTGTGATCTGTGTATATTCTACACTACTTAACCCCGTAAAGGTAGTGTCGCCAAATATTTAGGGCAAACACTATTGCTGCTAATTCCAGATAATGAGTTGGATAGTTTCTTTCATATACCTTAAGTTGTCGCGAGGCATAAGCAATAAGCCCTTGTTGCATCAAAACGCATCTGAGTCCTTGTCTGGATGCATCACTATAGACGGTGTACTCTCCCGCATTAGGGTCAGGTAGGAAGAGTATCGGGGTAGTTGTCAATCGAGTCTTTAACTCTATGAAAGACTTCTCACAGCTTTCATCCCACTTATGCTCAATTTCTTTCCTGGTGAGTCGAGTTAGAGGAGCTGGTACCTTAGAAAAGTCTTGCACGAACCATTTGTAGTATCTTGCCAAACCTAAGAAACTCCGTATTTCTATAGGATTTCTTAGAGCCTTCCAATCTGATATGGCTTCCACCTTGGCTGGATCTACTTTGACTCCATCCTTGGACACTATATGTCCTAAGAATCCTACCTCGTGCAGCTAGAACTCACACTTGGAGAATTTTGCATATAATTTATTTTCCTTTAATATCTCCAAGGTGATTGCCAAATGCTCTTCAACTCAGTGAATGGGTTTTCAAAATTTATGTTTTAGGAAAAATGATTGATTTGGAGTGTACTAGGCTCTTTATTTTCTTTTAAAATATTATTTACTCAAATTCTGGTTTTCAACACCTTTTCCTAAGGTTTGCCAATTATTTTTCCAATTATTCTTAAATCCTTTCCAAAGTTTTCACAATCTTTTTCCCATTTCCATAATCAGTGTGTTTCACAAATCACACACCCTTCATCATGAAGGGATCACACACACATTTGTGAGATGCAGTTATGCCAACTGCACCCACAAGTGGATCGGAGCGTCTTTACCATCCACCCTAATAGAAGTCTCTAACTTCTAGCCGAAGTCTGAATAAACATCCATGACATCCTACCCTCAGACCAAAAATACTCCATGTACATATGAGGATAGAGATCTCATCCTAACCCCACCTGGGTCTTGTGTGCAATGAAGCTACGTTGAGCTTTGTAAGGTCACCTTGTCCAACGAACTACCCTTATATCCATTAGGTCGTCCAGGGGCCTAGGACACATTATTACCCCTCTTGGGCGTCTTGAAGGTCCCGTAAACATAGTGTATGCATAATCAGTATTTTCACATCATGCCATATAATCTTTGGTGCCACTAGTCCAATGGCCTCAACCCTCAACTCAATCTGCAACTGTTTGTCTTAACTAGTCCAAAGACCTATCATGTCGCATTGCCACTAGTTGAATGAATATGTCGGTCCTATCTTGGTGCCATAGCCAAACAATTAATTTGTTTAGAGTTTTATGGCATATATCTCATGTTTGTTTATGAGCTTCTGCTCATGTCCACTGGCCTTGGGCCAACTGTATGTAATTTTCAGAAAACGGCATTTTAGCCATCAAGTTCCTAAACCGAGGCCTCCGGCCTATCAAAGCTATTCAAGCTCTCATCAAGAAGGACTCCCAAATCGTTTAAGAAGTGGCACATGATCAGAGGAGAGCACTTTCAATAAAAATAAATTTTCAACTATCCATCATACCAACCGAGTATGAGGATATCTCCACTCATAACCGATAAACGAGTTTTCCACTTCCTCCGAGGAAGTTTCATTATACCAACCGGGTAAGATCTACTTACAATCTATAAATAGTTTTTCCACATCATTTTCACATCACTCCTCTAAGTTGTAATGTTTAAAATACTACTAAGTAGTGGGTTTTCATTTTGAGGTACTTATCATCCCCAACCGTGTATGATATAAAATCCCACTCACCCGTTAATATAGTGAATTCCACTAGACTGGTTCTTTGTATTCAAGCGAGTTTGTCCTTACTGGCATTCCCAGTACTTCGTGTTCCTAAACGATATGAACATCCCGGTTCATTATCCTCTTCGCCTAATAGCCTTCATTCATTCCAAATGAATGAGAAAATAAAACTTTTATTTATTTGCAATTAGGTCCCTAAAATTATTTTTCTTTAACTTTAAGTCTCTAATGTCGATTTCTCCTCAAATTGAGTCTTAATTTATTCAATTTCACAAAAAGGGGTTTTATGTACCAAATTTCTAATTTGGTCCCCCAACTTTTCCAAAATTACCATTTTGTCCTTCCTTTACAAAAATGGTAAGTTTTACCCCAAATATTCTAAAATTCCTCAATTGGCCTTTTGACATTCTTATCATGCCCAATTTCCCTCAATTTTATAAAATTACATTTTGGTCCTTCGAATTTGCAAAAATCCCCAATTTCCTCAAAGTTTATACATGTTCATATGATTCCATAACACTTTGAATCACAAGCTTAAACATCGGAACAAGCTCAAACAGAGCTTCGTTAGAAAATAGACTATAAAGAGAGAAAGCTTCAATTGCTCATCGGTGAGGGCGCGGTGGCCTAAGCTTTCTATCTAGGCAGGTAGCTCTCCTCCTAAGGTTCCTCCTAAGATCAAGAATGACATTAATTGATGTTGAATTAGCTTAGAATTCTATCATTGAAATTCTGTCGACTCTCTCTCTAACACCGGTTGGAAATTACATAGGGGAGCCAAATTAGCTTACCTTTTTGTCCTAATTCAGTTGTAGGAGGGCTGCGGAGGTGTTGGTAAGGCTTGGTTTGGTCTGAGAAGGGCTCGAATTGGCTAATTTAAGCTCAGACTATCGGAGCACTTTGAATCGCAAGCTTAAATGCCTGAACGAGCGCAAATGGAGTTTCGTTGGAAAATAGACTATAGAGAGAAAGCTTCAATTTCTCACCGGCGAGGGCACGACGGCCTCAGCTTTCTATCTAGGCAAGTATCTCTCCTCCTGAGGTTTCTCATATGATCAAGAATGACATCAATTGATGTCAAATCAGATTAGAATTCTATCATTGAAATTCTGCCGACTCTTTCTCTAACATCGGTCGAAAATTACATAGGGGAGTCGAATTGGCTTACCTTTCGACCCTAATTTAGCTGTAGGAGGGCTGTGGAGGTGTTGGTAAGGCTTAGTTTGGTTTGGTCTGAGGAGTGCTCGAATTGGCCGATATCAGCTCGGCCAAAACAGGGCAGCTTTGGTCTATCAGAGCTGTTTCACTGTTTGATTATTTCTACACTTCTTCGACAATCCTCAGATCAAATGGAGGTTGCTATCAGATAGCTGACTTCCCCTGGAATCTAAAGAGCCCGACCCCTCCTTCTGAGGTTAAGAAAAATGCCCAAGTCGAAGCTCTAGTGATGCGAACCTCGCCAATATGCTAACAACACCCTACACCAAATATGGCAACGATCCCAAGACTTTCACGACGCAAGTGCGAAAAGATGGAATATACCATGTTTATGTGAGAAACAAGGTATGGGATATGTAGACACCACACCCAAATCCTCTAAGAAGAACTCTTAGAAAACCTCGGGTGATAAGTCTTGATTGCTTGAACGCCACAGGTAAAAACCTGATAAGTTCAAAAGCTCTTTCAAGATAGAAAGAAGACAAAACGTCACAAGATTTAAATTCCAAAGTGTGTCTCTCCAATGCTGTGGAGTATGCCTTTTATAGGCTCAGAAAACAACCGAATGACCCACATAATGTGGAAAAAATCTATTATGGTTATAAGCTAACCTTATCTAATCTGACTACCTAATATTATCCTAAGAGATTTATTATATTTATAAATCTCTCATTATTAATTAAATCTGGACCTTCTGTTGGGCTCATCTTGGGCTCTTCATTTGGGCTTCTATTTGAATATTCAGCAATCTCTTTAATCAGCTCATAAAACTTTTTTGAATCTTTTAGCCCTTGACCTTATGATTAGGCCCTTTTGAAGTCTTAAATAATCATTTATCCCATTTGGTGACAAAGTGTTCAGCTTCATTGCAAGTTCGTTTGATTGGGCTTGTGAATTTGTAGACTCTTTTGTCGAATTCACATCATTCTCCCCCTCTTGAAAATGATTTGTCCTCAAATCTTCTGTTTTTTCATCACCTATAGCAAAAGAAATTAAATTATAAATATGTATGTTATAGCTAACAATATATTTATCAGATAACTTATTGTTGTAATTATTATTAATGAGTTTTAACATTTTAAATGATCTCTCTAATCTAAGAAATTTTAATAGCTTTCTATCCATAAACATTTCATTCCTTATATGTAAACTATCCCAAATCCCTGGATAAAAAATAACTTTCATGAAACTCTTGTTGTAAAGATTAATATTTTCTTGAGTCTGTTGTTTTCTATCCAATGGATTAAAACCATAGATAATTTCCAATGGTGATAACTTAGTCACTAAATAAATATAACAATTATAAGCAAACATAACATGTGGTAAACATGTAGTTAAAAATAGAAATTTTGTATCCAACACAATATTCCAAGAAAAATTAAGCAATTTAGTATCAATGATTGTAAACAAAATATACCTTTCAGATAATGTATGAGAAACTATATTTTTCATACCTTGCTTACACTTGATCACATAACCAGATGTATAAATGAATTATACCCACCTTGCATGATACTCATTCAGCTTGAGGGCTACTCCGCTGAAGTTTTCATTATAATATGCAATTGATCTTTTTTCCTGACTTACCAAGTAAGGTGTTTGCCAATCTTGAATTACCTTAATTTCCTTATCAATGACAATCCCTTCAAAACTTATAACATATCCAGGAAATAGAAGTTTATCCGAACAAATGATAAATATCTGAAAATTCTCAAACAATTTATCTTTGCTTAAAACTTCTAACATCATTTTCAAATATTCCATAAGTTCATATACCAGGATGTCATCAAAATATATATAGTCAAACTTTAAAATGATAACATGCAAGATATGCTTCATTAATATCATGATAGTGCTATAGGCACTAGTCAATCCAAAAATCACAGCTAACCAATCATATAGACCTGGTTTTGTTTCAGATGTTGTTTTCAATTTATATTTATCTTTAATTTGAAATTTATTATATTCACTTTTAAAATTTATTTTTGCAATCAAATAAGATCCATACAAAATATCTAACATATGATCTAAATAAGGAATAGAGTATCGAAAGTATACCTGGGTATTGTCAATAACTCGACAATCAATGTATGCTTGACAAGTCTTACCCCGTTTGGATAGTTGCACAACTGGTGGATTAATTCTCCTGGGTATAATTCTCTTTGTCATCAGCTTTATAACTTGGTGTTGAGTTTGATGCTTCATTCCTTGAGTTAGTGCTAAACCACGAGATTTCTTCATTACAACATGCTTAAATTCCTGCAAAAAAGATATAATATTGCTCGGCAGATATCCGACAATGGGGTTAGTATTTAAAAATATATCCTTATACATAGGTACTGTAAGGACATGTAAACTTATAAAATTATTTTTACTCTCCTTCTTTTTAATTATGACTTTTTTCTTTTCTTTTTCAAACTTGGCTTTTCTCTCTTCTGTTTCTCTTTCTTCCTTTTCAACATTGCCTTTTGTATCTTTCTTTTCAATCATGGCTTTTATCTCTTCTTGTTTTTCTGCTTTTTTCTTTTCATTTGCCTTTTTCCTTTTCAATTGATCCTCATGTATTTGCTGTAGAGTCATAGGTACAAGAGATATCGGTCTATTATGCATCACAAATGAGTACCTATTTGTTAATCTATCATGTGTAACTTTACGATTAAACTTCCAAGGTTGTCCCAATAGAATATGGCATGCTTGCATTGGCACCACATCACATAATACCTCATCCTTATATCTTCCAATAAAGAATGAAACCAACACTTGCTTGGTTACCTCGAGTTTGTGGTGATCGTTCAATCTTTGAATTTGATAAGGCTTCGGATGCTTCAGTGTAGGTAATGCCAACTTCTCCACAAGCTCGGTGCTAGCCATATTAGTGCAGCTTCCTCCATCTATGATAACAGAACAAACTCTATTTTTCATAGAACAACGAGTATGAAATAGATTCTCACGTTGGTTGTCCATGACGTCATCAATCCATGGCCTTTCACTTGGAGCACATTGATTGATGCAATCATGTCTAGCGCTATCACAATTAACTTGAAAATCTTCAAATTCCTTGAGTTCTTGAGTATCGAAACGCCTAGATTGAAAGCACCAAGGTTGTTGTTCAACGGAAGTATGTTGATGTGAACGACGTATCACACCTTCCTCCAAGCGATCCATTCGCGTGTGAAGTGGCTCAAATCCAGACTTTACAACTTGTTTCATCATGGCTTTCCAATCTAGATTTTGAACGGGTTGAGGGAAACTGGCTTCTTTCCATGTGTTTTCTCTTTGTTGGAAATTGTAATCCTGCCAATTGTTAGAAACAAAAGAACCTCGCAACTCTCTCTCACATGTTTCTCTCAAACACTCCTGTTTAAAACTCAAATGGCTTTTTCTTAAAGATTTAAAACACTCTTGCCTTTTTCCACTCATATGTCTTCTTTCAATCTGAATTGAACTTTAAAAACAAATCATTTTTTTACGAAGCAGTTCAACTTGAGGGACAATCAAGACATATCGATAAAGGTTTTCAAAAAGTAATTCCAAAGAATTTAAATGAGAAGAAAGAAATTAAGATGGAATGAAGTAATAAACTTAGATATAGCAGAATAAAAATGAGATATAAGATATAATTGTGTGCCTCCTTTTTTTTCTTTTGCCTTTTTTTTCCACGATTTTTTTTTGCTCTTTTTTTTTAGCACGAACTTTTTTTGTTCTTTTTTTTTAGCACGAACTTTTTTTGGCACGAATTTTTTTTTGGCTTTTTTTTCTCCTTTTTTTTAACCTACTGAAGAGAAGATTAATAGAAGAATATGATAATTTTTTTATAGAGAATAGAAATAGGTAGAGAAGATAAAAAAAAAAAAAAAAAGCTAGATAAAAAGATGGGATGGAACTTGCCGTGCAACCGTGTGCTCTAATACCAACTGATGCGAACCTCGCCAATATGCTGACGACACCCTACACCAAATATGGCAACGATCCCAAGACTTTCACGACGCAAGTGCGAAAAGATGGAATATACCTTGTTTATGTGAGAAATAAGGTATGGGATATGTAGACGCCACACCCAAATCCTCTAAGAAGAACTCTTAGAAAACCCCGGGTGATAAGTCTTGATTGCTTGAACACCACAGGTAAAAACCTGATAAGTTCAAAAGCTCTTTCAAGATAGAAAGAAGACAAAACGTCACAAGATTTAAATTCAAAAGTGTGTCTCTCCAATGCTGTGGAGTATGCCTTTTATAGGCTCAGAAAACAACCGAATGACCCACATAATGTGGAAAAAATCTATTATTGTTATAAGCTAACCTTATCTAATCTGACTACCTAATATTATCCTAAGAGATTTATTATATTTATAAATCTCTCCTTATTAATTAAATCTGGACCTTCTGTTGGGCTCATCTTGGGCTCTTCATTTGGGCTTCTATTTGAATATTCAACAATCTCTTTAATCAGCCCATATAAAACTTTTTTGAATCTTTTAGCCCTTGACCTTGTGATTGGGCCCTTTTGAAGTCTCAAATAATCATTTATCCCATTTGGTGACAAAGTGTTCAGCTTCATTGCAAGTTCGTTTGATTGGGCTTGTGAATTTGTAGACTCTTTTGTCGAATTCACATCATCTAGTTCGAGCTTCATTGGGAAATAGAGCAATAGAGGGATAGAGAGAGAGAAGTGTTCAAGTGTGAGGAGGGATGAATGGGGGTGAGCTCTTTATATATGGTGTAAAATTGTGTATTAAATGGGGGAGATTTATTACCAGTATTAATGTTGCCATAAATTGGGCAGGTAGCTCTCCTCCTGAGGTTCCTCCTAGGATTCATTTAAATTATGCCGACTCTCTCTCTAACACCAGTAAAAAATTGCATAGGGGAGCCGAATTGGCTTACCATTCGGTACCAATTCAGTTGTAGGAGGGTTGTGGAGGTGTTGGTAAGGCTTGGTTTGGTTTGGTTTGAGGAGGGCTCGAATTTGCCGATATCAGCTCGGCCAAAACAGGGCAGCTTTGGTCTGTCGGAGCTATTTCACTGTTTGATTATTTCTACACTTCTTCGGCAATCCTCAGATCAAATGGAGGTTGCTATCAGATAGCTGACTTCCCCCGTAATCTAAAGAGCCCAACCCCTCCTTCTAAGGTTAAGAAAAATGCCCAAGTCGAAGCTCTAGTTCTAGCTTCATTGGGAAATAGAGCAATAGAGGGATAGAGAGAGAGAGAAGTGTTCAGGTGTGAAGAGTGATGAATGGGGTGAGCTCTTTATATAAGGTATAAAATTATGTATTAAATGGGGGGATTTATTATCAGTATTAATGTTACCATAAATTGATGGGTATTTATTAGTATTAATTCTAATAATTTAATTTAGGTATTAAATTATGGGTATTTATGATAGGGCGTACCATTAATACTAATTAAATCAACTTTGAAGGTCACCCATCCTAGCACTACTCTCACACAAGCACGTTTAACTTTGGTGTTCTGATAAGTTCTAGTTCATCTAAACTAGTCTGGTTTTTCTTTTCTAATTTGTCTTAAAGTTCTTTTCCAAGGTTTTATAAACCCTCAAATGGTCGGGTTTGTGAATAGGTCTGGTATTTCTCACTCGGTTTGACCAATTTTTTTCCCAATTTTCCTTAACTCAAAAGAGTAAGGTTTACAGATTTGATACTCTACCATTTTGGTTACCTCCTTTTGACTCATTCTTTTACTCCCTTGGACCTAGTTACTTTGACTTGTCTTACCCCCTATGTCCATGTAATTTCTTAGATCCAATGCTTCCTGTCATTTGGGGTCAGACTCTTCCTCTTGAGGGTTTTGTCTGAAATTAAGAGTTCCAACATGTACAACCATACCTGGGTCTATTTATTCTCTTGGTCATTGGAACTCCTTAGCTAGTTGTCCCTTTGAGGTTTTTGTACTTGCCTTCCATGAGTTTTAGTTTTATCATCCTTTTTGGTCCTTTAATCAACTCTTTCGTACTCGAGCCCTCCTTTCATTGGCGTTGTTGGACCTACACATCCCTTGTAGCATGTCCCTACAAGTTTAGACCGAGTTCTCCCACTCCTCTCCTTAGAGTGCACTCCTTTATCCTTCATCATGCATTGTCGACACACTTCATTACTCGATTCCAGTTCAGGCATCTCTTCCATGCACCTAATGCCCTTTTTATATTGACATCATGCGTTTTATAAGTGTTTGGGTTTTCCATATTTATTTGTTCTGTCCCACTTCCTTATTGGGTTTTTTCCCAGTTCCATCCACTTATTAACATACTGGGGATTTTCCTGCCTTCTGTCCCTCCTTTTGTCCGGTGGCGTCCTTCAACCAGAGAAGGGTTTTCCCCCTTTCCTTTTTCCTTTTTTCTTCCCCTGTTTTGGGCCATAATGCCATCCTGCCCTTGACCATTGAGTTTCTTTGGGGCAGAATTTTGTCGTTGTTCGAAATGGCGAGATTTGGTGTTAACCCCTTGAATTTCCATGATTACTTCTTCACTTAGTCCCCATTTATTGTGCCCTTGAGGAACTTCTCCTCCCTTCCGACATCTACCTATTCCATGGAATTTACACTGATTTTCTAAGGTTACCTATTTGTTCCAAAATACAGTCTTGGATCCTGTTCTTTTATTGCTTGGAGTAGGTTTCCCCTTTTTACCCTCGACCGCTCCTTTAGTCCATTCTCCCCTTATTATTTCTCGAGTCCACCCACTCCCTTGTTTGACTTTATGCCTCGATAGGCGACTCTTCTTTCCCTGAGTCATACTCCCCCCCCCCCCCCCCCCCCGAAGACTCGAGACCTACATGCCCTTAGTAACTTGACATGTTCTCGACCTGTCCTTGTTCATGATACTTTTGGAACATTACTTCTGCAATCCTTTTCTATAATAAAAAGGGCATGTGATTATTTGTTGAAGCACCTCCTGAGCAAGGGGAAATGTTAAAGAAGAGATGAACTCATTACAATAAACTAAAAGTATAATACATTTTGATAAAACTATTTGTTTGAAAACTCGCTCCCCAACCCCCGCTCAATGAGCTATAGAAACTCACCCCCTCCCATTAAACCTTTTTCATGAGAAAAGCCCCGCCAAGAAGAGCAGAAGCTAGGGGAAAAGCCAAGGGAACTGCAACTAGATAAACTATTATTTAGATATTTTGTAAACTTTGTTATGGAAAATAGGTGCACTGCAACTAGATAAACTATTATTGGGACAGGGCATGACACCGGGTGAGTGGGATTTTCAACGTCATACCCGGTTGGCGTGATGAGCACTCATTTAAATTATGAAAACCATTTTCCAGGAATAGTCTCCCCTAACTACGTGAAACGGCTTAAATGTTTTGGGAGACATTTCTGATGAGAGTTGGAATTTCTCTAGCAGGCCTAAGGCCTCGGTTTTGAAAATAATAGGGCCTAAGGCCAAGTTTTGGAAAACTCGTGAAGTAGGCCAAAGGCCAATGGGCACGAGTTGAAGCTCGTAGACAAATTTAAGCCTATATGCTTAAAAGATCACCATAACTGGTTGATTGTAAAATTTTAGCTACAATGCCAAAGCCAAACTGACGAACTCATTGGGTCAGTAACCATAGAGCCGAAGCCAAATGGTCGAACTTGTTAGGCTAGTAGTTATGGAACCAAAGCCAAGTTGTTATGCTTGTTAAGCCAAGTAGTGTCAAAGATAATTTCCTTAATTGATAAGACTTTGTTTGTGCATATATGAGATGTGAAACTTTCTAGTCGCCCAGTATGGGATAGTGGTGGTTCCAAGGGCTGTTAGACGACCCATAGAACAAAAGAGTGGTTCGTCCTCCAGTATGTCAAAAAGCTCTAGGAGCTTCATGTGCATAGAGACGGAGGGGGAAAGAGGTCTCGTCCCATAAAGCGGACATGAAATATAACTAGGGTTTGAGGGCCAGACAACTAATGTCACACCGTTCTCTTGGTTCAAGAAGAGTTTCCCCTTCTTTTACTCAAGATGAGCCACGCAAAATTTCGATCATATTCCCTAAAAAGACATATATCAAATAAAATGCAAGCTTAAGGGAAATTAAGCATACCTGACAGAGGGTAAGTCTCAATGTTATTCCTAGTTATTTTCTCTTTTCCTGAAAAGGGATATAAGGGAAGGGGTGAGTACAACGACTTAGTGAATGGGTTTTCAAAATTTGACTTTTTAGGAACAACATTTGTTTGGAGTGTCAGACTCCTTATTTCCTTTCAAAAATCCTTTCATTTCAAATCTCTTTGTTTATTACCATTTCTTATTAATCACGGTGTGTCATCACCCAATACACATCCTTCATCATGAAGGTCAAAACACACAACCGCAGGCCAGCCCGTCCACTAAACCCACTTGTGGTGTCGGAGCGACTTTAACGGCAACCTAGATAGAAGTATATCCACTTCTACTTTGAGAATGAGTGGATGTTCGCAACATTCGAACCCATTCCCATAAAAATTCTCTGTGTCCATATGAGGACAGAGACCTCATCCCATCCCCACCCCGGTCTCATGCGCTTGAAGCTACTCCAAGCTTCGCAAGGTCACCTAGTCCAACGAGCTGCCCTTATACCCACTAGGTCGTCTAGGGCCCTAGGACACATCACTACCCCTCTTGGGTGTCTTGAAGGTCCTGTAATCATAGTGCATGCACAATTAGTATTTTCACATCATGCCATATAATATGTGGTGTCACTGGTCTAATGGTTCCGACCTTCAACTCAACCTACAGTTGTTTGTCTTGACTAGTTTGGAGACTTGTCATGTCACACTACCGCTAGTTGACTAGGTATGTCGGTCATGTCTTGGTACCATGCCAAACAATTCATTTATTTAAAGTTTTATGGTATATATCTCATGTTTTTTTACGAACTCCTGCTCGTGCCCACTAGCCTATGGCCCACTGTTCGAGATTTTCAAAACAAGGCATAATAGCCCTCAAGTTCTAAAACCGAGGCCTCCGGCCTATAAGAGCTATTCGAGCTCCTGTCAAGAAGGTCTCCCGAATCGTTTAAGCAATGGCACGTAGTCTGGGGAGAGCACTTCCAAAAAAAATAAATTTTCGACTCTCCATCATACCAACCGAGTATGAGGATATCTCTGCTTATAACCGATGAATGGGTTTTCCACTTCCTCCGAGTAAGTTTCATCATACCAAACGGATATGATCTACTTACAATTTGTAAGTAGTTTTTTCGCATTATTTTCACATCACTACTCTAAGTTATGATGTTTAAAAATACCACTAAGTAGTGAGTTTTCATTTCAAGGTACTTATCATCCCCAACCGGGTATGATATAAAATCCCAATCACCCAATAGTGCAATGAAATTTCACTTAGTCGGTTTCTGTCCCTAGCAAGCTTAACTTCAGCTAACGTTCTAGATATCTCATTTTTCTACACAAAATGAACATAGTTGTTCATTATTATTTGGCCTAATAGCACTCATTCTTTCCAAATGAATGAGAAAATCAACTTTTCATTTATTTGCATTTAGGTCCCTAAAGTTATTTTTCTATAAGTCTCTAATACCGGTTTTTCCTCAAATTGAGTCCCGAAACTTTTAAAATTCCTCTTGGGATCTCAATTTCATAAAAAGGGGTTCAAGTTTCCCAAATTCTCAATTTGGCCCCTATATTTTCCAAAATTACCATTTTGCCCTTCATTTACAAAAATGGTAAGTTTTACCCTAAAAATTCTAAAACTGCTCAATTGGCCCTCTAACATTCTTATCATGCCCAATTGACCCTCAATTTTATAAAATTGCATTTTGGTCCTTCGAATTTTTCAAAAATCCCCAATTTCCCCTAATTTCAACTCTCTAACACAACCGAATATGATTTTTATCAAATTGACCGATCAAACACTTCTAATTGTTGAAATTGAAGTTGAAATTGAGTTTCTACATGTTCATACAATTCCATAGCACTTTGAATCGCAAGTTTTAATGTCGGAACGTGCTCGAACGGAGATTCACCAAAAAATAGACTATAGAAAGAGAAAGCTTCAATTGCTTACCAGTGAGGGTGTAGTAGTCTGAGCTTTCTATCTGGGCAGGTAGCTCTCCATCTGAGGTTTCTCATAGGATCAAGAATGACATCAATTGATACCAAATTGGATTAGAATTCTATCATTGAAATTCTACCTACTCTCTCTCTCTAACACGAGTTGGAATTTGCATAGAGCAGCCAAATTGGCTTACCTTTTAGTCCTACTCCGACTGTGGGAGGGCGGAGGAAGTGTCAAGAGACCTTGTTTGGCCTAAGAAGGGCTTGAATTGGCCAATTTCAGCTTGGACAAAATATGACAGCATCGGTCCGTTAGAGCTACTTCACTGTTTGATCACGCCGGCGCTTCTCCAACGACCCTTGGAATGAATGGATGTCACCACTGTGTAGCTGACTTCTCCCTGGTTGTAAGGAACCTGACCTCGCCTTCTTTGGCTAAGAATTAACCCTATATCAGAGCACAGGTTCGAGCTTCATCAGAAAACTAAGCAGTTGAGAGAGAGTGAGCTTTTCAGGTGTAGAGAGGATGAATGGAGAGGGGCTCATTATAAAGGGAGCTCGGGGACTTGTCAGCTATCCGTTTGGCACCTTTATGATAGACATTGATGGCTTGAAACATATTAAACGAAAATGTTTCTTCTTCGTTGGCGCTGCTTCAATTTTTCGGCGAGTGAACAGTGATGTCATCTAAAGGAAGAAGTCAACACTGTTCTAAACCGAACTAGATTCAAAGCTTAAATCGATCAGTTCACCATTGATTCGACCGAATTTTCCAAATCTAAAAATTTATAAATTCATCTAAATTCATTTTCTATACAATGGTGGCCTCAAATCTCAAATTTGAATTTTTAAGCCACCTAGAAAAATGAATTTAGCATATGGTTCAATAGTGGTTCAAACCGGTCCAAATCGGTTCAATCCGGTTTGGATCCAGTTCACCTGAACTAGTTTTGGTTTTCATCTCCAATTCATCCTAAAGTCCTTTTTCATGACCTTTATGACTTCTTAGCTCACTCAAGGTCCATAATTTCCCAGTTTGCCCTCTCTGTATTGGTTCCGATTCATAAATCGGCTCGGTTCTTAAACTGGTTCAACCTGGTTTAGGTCCGGTTCACCCAAACCGATCCGGTTATTCTCTCTAAATTTGTCCTAAAGTATTTTTCCAAGGTTTATGAACCTTTTTGAGTCACTTGAGAGTTGAAATTCCTCCAATTTGCTCATTCCCCAATCAACGAGTATGTGAATTGGTTCAATTTTCTTACTCAATTTTACTGGTTCTTTCCCAGTTTTCCTTAACTCTAAGGAGCGGGGTTTACAACTGATATCCACTCAAACTCAGGGTAGAGGTTCGAGACTTCTACTAGGGTAGATGATAAAGGCGCTCCGATCCACAAAGTGGAACAGTTAGTGACTGTTCTACGAACGTGTGATCCCCTTTTGATGAAAAAAGGGTGTGTGTTGCTTGTTGATCCTATGCTATGGATAGGACACTTTGTTAATGGAGTAAAGAGATAATTAAATGGAATGATAAATATAATGACTGAGAATGTCCAAATGGTCCTACACTTTGATGCCTACTCATTGAGTTGTGGAACTCATCCACTCTCCTATCTTTTGTTTTTTAAGAAGGAAGAACCCAACCTTGCTAGGAGACACTCTCTGCCACTTAAGGTAAAATTTAGCACAAAGCCTTTAAATTGAGTTAATTTTGATAATGGTGTTCTCGGGAACTAAGTATAGTTGAATTACACCCTACTCTTAACATTCATCGAAAGGAAAACATCCTTCTACTTCGGTCAAGAGTGGAGGGTTGCTCATAGGGTTCTGACCAAACTAAGTTGGGGTGTGACATGGCATCCTCTGATTAGCTAATTTAAATGAATTATATTTCCCTCCTGACAAACAATACCACTGCCACATGTCAGCCTCTAACTAGCTGAGGTCATCCGACATGGCACTGTCACGAGTCTGCCTCTGATTGGTCGTCGTTTCTCCGACATCCTTGTCGGATGCCGATGTGGCACCCTTGCCACGTGTCAGCTTCTCATTGGTCGATCACTCTTGATGGGGCCTTTCCAACATTGACTATTGATTGGGACATATGTCACTCCCCTATTGGTCGGTCGTAGATGATGTGGATTTTCTTTTGACCGTTGACCAAGGACATGTGTCACTCGTTGATTTTCCAACGCTTCCAGGCACTAACTGAGCGGTTGACTGGGCATGCTTTGCCACATGTTGTGTGATGATTGATTGCACCTGTTGAATGGGCGCTGGCCTAGAAGCGGTCCATTGACCAACTGGACCGTTGACCGGCCTAGTCCGATCGGGTCCAATGATCTGAAATCGTAAATCGGTTGGTTCAGGTCTGATTCGATCGGTTTTCCAAAAATTAAAATTTTCTAAATTCATTTTCTATCTAATGGTGGCTTCAATTTTCCAATTTGATATTCTTAAGCCACCTAGATAAATGAATTTTTGAACCAAGTTTTCATGTGTCAACTCGGTTTAGGTCTGGTTCACCCTGAACCAGTTGAGTTTTCACATCCAATCGGCTTCATGCTTCTTCTCCTTGATTTTTTGTTATTTATTGGCTATTGGGATTTTCCAAATTCTCATTTTGACCCTTCTTTACCAATTCTAGTTCATATAGATTCTCAATTTTCTTCTCTAAAAAAATTTCGGTTCTCTTTTCTGGTTTCCTTGGTCCGAAAGAATAGGATTTACAATAGTGCTCACACAAATGAGTTGTCACGCTCCGACCTGGTTTGGTCAGATCCCTATTATCAACCCGCCACTCTCCAGGTTTATTTAAGGGTTTCCCCTTGTTATAAGCCATGAAGAATATGGCATCCTTTAAACTTGCACCTTTCTTGGAATAGCATAAATCAAAACTGCATAAAATTTTAACCTTTACATACCTATCATGCAGGTGTAACTAACAGGAGGTCCTAGGTAGGTTTCCCGGGTTACCTGAAAGGGATATAAGGGAACGGGTGAGTATAATGACTTAGTGAATGGGTTTTCAAAATTTATCTTTTAGGAAAAATGTTTGATTTGGAGTGTGCTAGACTCTTTATTCTCTTTTAAAAACCTTTCATTTTCAACTTCCAATTTTTATCACAATTTCTTATTAACCACGGTGTGTCATCACCCAACACACATACTTGATTATGAAGGTCAATCACACAATCACAGGTTAGTATGTCCACTAAACCCACTTGTGACATTGGAGCGACTTTATCGGCCACCTAGATAGAAGTACATCCACTTCTACCCTAAGAATGAGTGGATGTTCGCGACATCCAACCCTCAATCTCGTAACAATTCTCCATGTCTGAATAAGGACAAAGACCTCATCCCATCCCCACCCCAATCTCATGCGCTTGAAGCTACTCCAAGCTTCGTAAAGTTACCTGGTCCGACGAACTGCCCTTATACCCACCAGGTCGTCTAGGGCCCTAGGATACATCACTACCCCTCTTGGGCATCTTGAAGGTCCCATAAACATAGTCCATGCACAATCAATATTTTCACATAATGCCATATAATATGTGGTGTCACTAGTCCAACGGCCCTGATCCTCAACTCAACCTACAGTTGTTTGTCCTGACTGATCCATCGACCTGTCATGTCTTACTGCCGCTAGTTGACTGAGTATGTCAGACATGTCTTAGTACCATGGCCAAACAATTCATTTATGGTATATATCTCATGTTTGTTTACGAGCTCCTGCTCGTGCCAACTGGCCTATGGTCCACTTTTCGAGATTTTCAAAACTGGGCATAATAGCCCTCAAGTTCCCAAACCGAGGCCTCCAACCTAACAGAGCTATTCAACCTCCCATCAAGAAAGTCTCCTAAATCATTTAAGCAGTGGCACATAATCAGGGGAGAGCACTTCCAACAAAAAGATATTTTTAACTATCCATCATACCAACCAAGTATGATGATATCTCATCTCATAACCTTCCACTTCCTTCGAGAAAGTTTCATCATACCAACCGAGTATGATCTACTTACAAAAGTTTCATCATACCAACCGAGTATGATCTACTTACAACCTATAAGTAGTTTCTACACGTCATTTTCACTTCACTCCTCTAAATTGTGATGTTTAAAATACCACTAAGTAGTGAATTTTTATTTCTGAGGTAATTATCATCCCCAATCGTGTATGATATAAAATCTCACTCACCCGTTAATGTAGTGAATTCCACTAGATTGGTTCTTTGTATTCACGCGAGCTTGTCCTTGTTGGCATTCTAGGTACTTCATGTCCCTACACAATATGAACATCCTTGTTCATTATCCATTGGCCTAATAGCCTTCATTCATTCCAAATGAATAAGAAAACCAAACTATTATTTATTTGCAATTAAGTCCCTAAAGTTATTTTTCTTTAACTTTCAGTCCCTAATGTCATTTTTTTCTCAAATTGAGTCCCAAAAATTTTAAAATTCACCTTAGGACATCAATTTATTCAATTTCACAAAAAAGAGGTTTAATTTCCTAAATTTCCCATTTGGTCCCCCAACTTTTCCAAAATTACCATTTGCCCTTCCTTTATAAATATGGTAAGTTTTACCCCAAAAATTCTAAACTTCCTCAACTAACCTCTAACATTCTTATCATGCCCAATTTACCCTCAATTTTATAAAATTGCATTTTGGTCCTTCGAATTTCAAAAATCCTCAATTTTCCCCCAATTTCAACTTCTTAACACAGCCGAATTTGATTTCATCAAATTGACCAATCAAACACTTCTAATTGTTGAAATTGAAGTTAAAATTGAGTTCCTATATCTTCATACAATTAAATAGCACTTTAAATCACAAGTTTTGACGCCAGAACGAGCTCAAATGGAGCTTCGCCAAAAAACTGAACATAGAGAGAGAAAGCTTCGAAAGCTTACCGTCAGGGGTATGGCAGTCCGAGCTTTTGATCTAGGCAGATAACTCTCATCTTAAGGTTCATCCTAGAATCAAGAATTGCATCAATTGATGCCAAATTGAATGAGAATTTTATCATCAACGTTATGTCGATTCTCTCTCTAGCACAGGTCGGAAATTGTAGAAGGGGGCCGAATTGACTTACGTTTTAGCTCTAATTCAGCTGTAGGAGGGTTGTGGAGGTGTTGGGAAGGCTTAGTTTGGCCTGAGGAGGGCTCGAATTGGCCAATTTCAGCTCGGCCAAAACAGGGCAGCTTCGGTCTGTCGGAGCTACTTCACTGTTCCATCACACAAGCGCTTCTTCGACAACCCTCGGAGCAAACGAAGACTATAGGCATGTAGCTGACTTCTCCCTAGTTCTAAAAAACCTGACCTCGCCTTATTTGGCTCAGAAAAGTGCCCAAGTCGAAGCACTAGTTCGAGCTTCGCTGGAAAATAGATCAATTGAGAGAGAATGGAGTTTTCAGGTGTGGAGAGGTTGAATGGGGAGGGGCTCTCTACATAGGAAGCTCGGGGACTTTTTGGCCATCCAATTGGCGCCTTAATGGTGGTCATTCATTGCCTGAAACTCCCAGGCCAGAGTCTTTTCAGTTTTGCCAGCGTTGTGCAATTTTCTTACAAGTGAATAGTGTTGTCATCTGAAGGAAGAAGACGACACTGTTTCGAACCGGACCGGACCGATCTGAACTAGGTTTAAAGCTTAAACCGAGCGGTTCCCCCCCTCCCATTCAACCGAATTTTTCAAATCTAAAAATTTATAAATTTATCTAAATTCATTTTTTATCCAATGATGGCCTTTAATCTCAAATTTGAATTTTTTAAGCCAACTAGAAAAATGAATCTAGCATCTAGTTCAATAGTGGTTCAAACCGATCCAAACCAGTTCAATCCAGTTCGGATCCGATTTACCTGAACTAGTTTGGTTTTCATCTCCAATTCATTCTCAAGTCCATTTTCATGACTTTTGGGACTCTTTGGGTCACTTGGAATCCATAAATTTCTTGGTTTGCCCTTTCTCTATCAGCTCCGGTTCATGAATTGACTCGGTTCATAAACCGGTTCAATCTAGTTGGATATGGTTCATCTGAACCGGTCTGGTTTCTCTCTTCCAATTTGTCCTAAGGTTCTTTTCCAAGGTTTTATGAACCCTTTGGATCACTCGGGAGTTGTAAATTTCCAAATTGCATGTTTTCTATTAATCGAGTTTATGAATCGGTTCGGTTTTCTCACTCGATTTGACCGATTCTTTTCCTGGTTTTCCTTAACTCAAAAGGGCGGGGTTTACATGAATGGTTGAGATCATAATATCATACCAATGTGGTCGAGGTTGTTAACATCATACTAGGTGATTGATAAAGGTGCTCCAGAATACAATTGAAACATATGAAATTTTGTTTTGAGAATTTTTTACTACTTTCATGATAAAAATGATATTATTTATCTAATACAAACTTTTGAATTAAAACCTTAAATAGATAAAATATGTGTAAAGTCCTTGCAGATACAAGCCCATGAATTAAATCTAAACATATTAAGCCTGTGAAAGATTTTCAATGACATAATAAATAAGTTGTTAGCTTGTTCGTATATTAAAAGTCATTTGTGGTTTAATCTAGAGAAAGGATTTTTAAAGTATTTTTATTAATTATTTTGGAGTATGTGTTGAATTTTGTGCATTACATCATGATATTAACCAATCATATTCATTTAGTTATAAAACTCACCCCCTTTAATACCCGTATGAACTTTAGAATCGTACACCTTTACACACAATGAACATATGAAAACCATGTAGTTTATTTTTCCAAAGTTTTGGTAAATATGTTTTAGAAAAGTTATTGTTATATTTTGAGCATGTCTTTTATCGAAACTTTTGTAGTAGCATATACTATTTAAGTACTAAAAGTAGTGGCGGGTTGTCCACAGGTTCCAACTGGGCCAAATCAGGTTGGGGCGTTACATTACAGGTCGGAAGTTGGGTGAAGGAGATGACACACGCGCACATTTGTATGCTCGACATAATACGCTGACTAATTCACACTATAGCAAACTAGTTTCTCGTGAATAAATCAATTCGATTCTAGTGATTTTGTTCATTTTGGGTTCACTTCACTTTTAATTCGTCCGATTCTTACCCCAATTTATTTTTCTCGAAATTATTTGATCAATTTCCTATAAATTGGACTAATGAAACTCAATCTTCTAATTTATCTAGTAAATTCTAAAAATTGGGGAAAAGTTTAATACTTCAAATCGATTCGATTGATTTTAGGTTGTACTTTAGCAGGTTCACCTCTAATTCGATCAATTTTTTTATCAAATTTATTTTTATAAAATTTTTGTTTCTAATTACATATCAACTAAGCTCAAGAAATTATATTTCTCAATTTACATAACCTATCAAAATATTTTGAGGTTTTTTTTGTAGAAATAATTTTTTTTATTTTTTTAACTTTTTCTTATATTTAATTTTCATTCAAAAGATATTTATTAGAAAAATTTATATGTTATAAACCAATTTAGCCAGTACTCCATTTTCAATTCAACATCAATTTCTAATACAATTAACTTTAAATTACATATTTAGAAATTTGGGTATTACAATTTATCTTTAGTATGTTACTCTATGGGTATAACCATATTTTAGTTGGAATGAAGTTACGTTATATAAAAAAATAGAGTACTTGAACATCTTAATTTTTTTCACCTTAACATTTTATTTAAAATGCCACTAAAAGATTAATTTAATAATTTAAAATTAAGATATTTAATGATATGCTTAACGTAAATGACAAATAGAATGATATACTTGAACATCTTAATTTTTTTCACCTTAACATTTTATTTAAAATGCCACTAAAAGATTAATTTGATAATTTAAAATTAAGATATTTAATGATATGCTTAACGTAAATGACAAATAGAATGATTTGTTGTAAATAGTTATTTAATTTAAAGTGAAGATATTGAATGATGTGCTTAATATGAATTATAAATAGATTAATTTGTTATAAAGAGTTACTTAATTGATCTAGATACAATTAAATTTATGTAAACTACTAAATTGGTGCAAATAATGATTGAGTTCTAATAAAAATGATAAATTTGATATAAAAACAATAAAATTGATGTAATAAATTAAATTAATATAAAAAATAATGAAATTAATATGAAGGATAATAAAATTGATTAAAATGAGTACAAATTTGATATAAATGAGGATCAAATTAGTCTACATGATGATAAAATTGACATAAATAATTAAAATTATGTAAAAATAAGAAAAATGGTCAAACTAAGCTAAGATACATCTCTTAATGACAAAATAGCATATTTACTCCTGAAATTAAGGACCAGTTGGAAGAATACGGGAGATCTTTAGGACCTCGTATGCAATAAGTAGAATATTTCAGTCTACATCGAGCAAAAAATGAACATTTCAGTCTAGCATCATCAACGGAACTCTTCAAATAAAATTGAAGCTCTTGGCATCGCAGGAGAAAACCCTAGCGGCGGCCACAAGAACTGCATCTCTCCCTCCTTGATTCCTTCAGCTTGGGGTTTCTTAAATTGAACTTGGAGTCATGGTAGTCACCCTTCATCGTCACTCTTTCTGTTCCTATCTTCATCTGTAGCACACTATGACATTTGCTTTACCAATGGGCAGGCGGATGCGGAGCCAGAGGTGGCGGTTGCCGGACAGCCCAAGAAGAGGACGTTCAAGAAGTTCTCCTTCAGAGGCGTCGACTTGGACGCCCTCCTGGACATGTCCACCGATGAGCTTGTCAAGCTCTTCAATGCCCGAGCCCGCAGAAGGTGAATCTCTCTCTCTCTCTCTGTCTAATATATATATATATATATATATATTATTGTAACGCTGTTTGCAATTTTCTTGTAAGATCCGGCTCAATTTTCATTCGAAGCACCGGATGTCAGCTGATTATTCTATTTCTATTCGTAATGGTATAACATAGTAATCGTTTTCATATTGTAATAATTTAGGATTTCTTTTATAGTGATTTCGCTTGAGCTATGCAGTTTTAACCGATTCCCATTTGTTGAAATCTAACATTAATGGAAAGAGATGCAGTTACCACAGCATAGTTAGATCGGCACTGTAGTCCATAGTTCTTCAAATTGTTAAACTTGTTTATCTTCAAAGAACTTTAACAAATACATGAGTTCACATGACTTGTATTTGGATTATTTAGGATTCAATCAACAACTAAATACCTGATAAATTATACCGAGAGGTTCATCACATTTGTGATTTGAGACCAATATTTTATGTAGAACCCATACCATCTTATAATTTTACTTTTAGCCACATTATTCCCTATCACCATGTATAAAAATATTTGTATATGAAGAAAAAAATGCAACCAGCTACTTGAAAGTTAAATATAGATAATTATGGCAATGTTTTAGGTAAATCTAAAGACATCTGTGTAGGCTAATTATATCGAAGAAACTTCATATTTTATTTCTTGATTTTTTGTGCTATCAGGTTTTTCTGTGCACATAATTTATCAAGTGCTTTTAATTTTACTGCTAGAGCATCAATTATTTGTTTGTGTGAAATTTTAGTGTGGCTTTAGTTTGAAATATGGTGCTTTTGGTGATATAGGTTCCAGAGGGGTCTTAAGAGGAAGCCCATGGCTCTTATCAAGAAGCTGCGCAAGGCGGTATGTGTTACTTCATTAATTGTGTATAATGATTTGAGTAAGATCTGAGCCAGATAGCACCAGTGGCCAGACAACTGTAGAGATTACATCTTACATCCTATACTGAATATTCATATGATTTGTCTAATATTGAAATTAAGAATCTTCATTGTTTGATAGAATGGCACAATCCATGATAGTTAACAAGATTTTACTGACTGGATAATTTATTTCCTTCATAAATCAGAAAAGGGAGGCCCTGCCTGGTGAGAAGCCAGAACCAGTTCGGACACACCTGCGCAACATGATTATTGTGCCTGAGATGATTGGCAGCATCATCGGTGTCTACAATGGTAAGACCTTCAACCAGGTTGAGATCAAGCCTGAAATGATTGGCCATTACCTTGCTGAGTTCTCAATCTCATACAAGCCTGTCAAGCATGGCAGGCCAGGTATTGGTGCCACCCACTCGTCAAGGTTCATTCCTCTCAAGTAAAAAGCCATGCTTCAATGCAGGACTTCATTTTGTTTATCTTTATTTGTCACTGTTAAAATTGATGATGACTCAGCAACATTTTGCATTGCTTTATTCTAGTCTTTCCAGATAGAGTTTTATAAGCCTGCTGTTACTTAATGGATCTGAAATTTTGAAGCTGCCTGCTATTTTATCAATATATGGTATTCTTTTTGCAAATTGGTGGATTTTCTAATGTGTAATTAATGTATCTGAAATTTGTCTAGATTTGTACCTTACAACTTTAAAAATTTACAAAAATTCCTCTGTTGTGTAGGTTAACTTTCCACCTTATCACAAAGCCATTAGCAGTGTTGATAGACTGACAACTTTAGCAATAATAGTTATTACTATAAACATCAATATTTATATACCTCCAACCATGATTTATTGCATCATTAACAATTGGATCACTCAAAGTTTAAACATTTTTTGCACCAACTCAAAATGTAAACATTCATCTCATAATCTATTGAACTACCCTAACTTTGCACAGCATTAATCTTTAATAGGCACATTGGTAATTGGGCTACTTAAACATGTCATTTCATATAGGTATGCCTTAACATGTTTGTATAGTAATTTGCTAAGCTCAGTTTAATCTTGTTAAAGTTCTTTAATCTATGTCGAAATTCTATGGTATATGTTGTAGTTATCATTGGCTTGCTTTATATTAATTATTCATCTCTTCATAAATTATTTTAGTATTGACATCTATATTGACATCTTAGATACCTTAGATACCTACTTTTGCCAACTTTAAATCATGAATTACATCATTGTCTCTGATTTCACACCTCATTAACTTTTCATCTTCATACCATTTCCTTGACCTTACCCATTGGATGGTACTCAATAAACTAAAATTAGTAGTAGTTTGTTTCATTGTAGACATTTTGTCATCTCGAGCATGTATCTCCCTAAAGTTAGACTCTTGTCCTTCAATAAACTTTTTCCCCCATCTCTCCTTACATATCTCATCTTAAGTTACAACCATTTGTACTAATGTCTTTTTTTTTAGCACCAATTGTACTAATGTCCATATAAACGTTTTCTGCAAATTCATATGAATATGATGACTATAAGCCAAAGGGATCAAGTTCAACTACATTTTCAGACGAACATGTTCAATAATTTATTGGTCGCCATACCATTAACATTTTAGATTTTTTTATGTACCTTATTTTGTTGAGATTTTCACATTATGGGGTAAGAGAAAACATAGTGATACAAAGTATCTTGTGAACATGATGTGAAGGTGAAGCATACATGTTACCTACCCTTGTAAGTCTAAAACAAAAATGTAAGCATATCTAGTGTCAAATTAATCTATCGACATAAAATGTGCCCATCATCAGAATATTAGTTATTGTATCCATTTTCCAATTGTGATATATTACCCTTCAAAAGGTTAAAATTTCATTCACTTCTTGATTTATCTATTAGGGAGGAAATCCCAAGTTATTCCATACCTTCATTTGTCACCTATGAGAGGGAGTTTCCCCTATGTTGGCAACCACATATCCTTTTACACATGAATTATACATCCATTGTAAACTTGCCACAACAAAATTCTTCTTTTAGTAGCACTATTTATGTATGTATATCTTGTCATATCTTAGTGGAAGGGTGTGTCTAATGGTTGCTACACAAATCAATTTTATTGAAATCTTTTAACACTATGCAACACAAAGAATTTAGATATTCTAACAACTTTCACACACATTTTATTAATATCATTATTGAAAAGCATACAAGTCCTTAAAATACAAACTCACTTTTATTTATACATGCAAGTGGTGATTATTTCAACGAATGAATTTTACATTCATCTCATGTTTGTCCTCGCAATAATTGAGCTATCAAACTATTAATTTCATCACGCTAATCTTTTCATGCCCAACATAATTTAAAATATAAATTATTACTACTTTAATGAGAAATCCTTACCACTTTGAGATATAATAGTTGATTTCCAACCGTAAGTTTTGTTTTATCATTTTTGTTTAAATGACTTGCAACACTTTTTTTTGTATTAACCCCATAAAATGGATATGAAGGTTAACCTTCAAGTCTTTTTATCATTTTTGTTTAGATGACTTGAACACTATTTTGTATTAATTCCATAAAATAGATTCTCCTAGGTATTTGTTATGGATTACCCTATCTAATACTGGAACTCGAGTTAAACTAGTACATAAATTGAGAATATAATTTTGAATTAATAATAATATCATAATTTGAGAACTAGAATCTTTAATTAAGAATGAGAACTGAAACTGAGAATAAAATTTTAAATAATAATTAGATCTAAAATTGAGAATAAAATTTTGAATTATAGATAACAAAAATTAAATCGATAATAGAATTCCGAACTAGTAATAGAACTCGAGTCGGGATTTGAAAAATTAAATTTAGATCATAACCTAATATTGGAAATGGGAAACAAAACCCGATGTCGAGACTAGTGATCCGATCGGATTCCCGAGCACAAAAGCTAAAGTTTTGGGGAAAAGTCGGTTTCACCTAAACAATGTTGAGATTGAATTGACCCAAAATGGGCAAAATAGTAATTTAAATTACAAAAATAATTAGAAAAATAAGGTAAGTTAGGTTGGTTGGAACTGAGTCGAGTTGACCTAACTCACCCGCGAGCTACCATGCACTTATAAATTTCATTCTAATTAATTCAATTTTTGATCAAATTTAGTGTTACAAGTTGTAGATATAATCTAGAAATTGAGATAACGGTCTCCATATTAACTTAATTACATTAATTACTCATTAATTGATCAAATTTTGGATTAAAAGTAAAAAATCTCAATCTTAGAAATCTAAATGACCTTCGGATGCATGAAGGATAAAATCTCTCTCATTCGATCACCAAATGAGAGGTGATCTTGATGTTTAAAATTCTTTTTATGGACACCTCTTGATGCTATGGTCGGGTCCCCACTTTTTAGTGGTTGAAAAACGTCGTGTAGGGGCCGTTTTGGCCAACCCCAATCCTAGATATAAATTATGCCCATCACTTATGCCCTTTCGGGGCCAAAGTCAACCACCTCCGACTACCACTCCGGTGGACACCAGTGCCAAAGTGACCATGTGCCTCCACTTTAACTCTCCATGGGAAGAGTCAACCTCCACCAAGGGAGAAATTGGTTAGCATGAGTTGATTTCCAACGGTGGGTCTATTGGGTTCGCTTAGTAGCTCTATTTAAATCAGTTTTGGAAAATGGCCAAATTCGACAACAGTTGGCCCGGTTAAATCTCCTCAATTCTCTTACTAGCCATTAGAGCTATAATGATACAATTTGGGAGTGATTTGTGAATTTATAAATTTATTTGATTAATTTCACATTTTAGGGACTAAAGTGCAATTATGAAAATTTTAGGAGCCAAATTGTAAATATGAGAAAATTTGTGGAAAACGTCCATAAGAGACTAAGAGTGTTAGAATTGATTTAGAGATAAATGGAAGTGTGTAAAGTCATTTTTTGGAGTTTAGGGGTAAAAGCGTAAATTTTATGTAAAGTATGGGCAAAATTGTCATTTATGCCCAAAATAGATCAAAATATTCATTTTGAACTATAAAGGTGAAAATGGTAATTTTTTCCAAATTAAATATGTAAAAATGAGTATTTTTTATGTAATAATTAGAATGGTAATTTTGCCCATTTTAGGGACCAAAGTGTAGTAAGTTCTATTTGTGATACAAATGTATCTAAAGAAAATTTGGGGACCTGATGTGAATCCGACTAAAGAAACTACGAATTCACATGTCCAATCAACCGAACCTGCAATGGAGCTGAACACTTTGTCACCAATTGGGATAAATGATCACTTGAGACTTCAAGAGGGCCCAATCACAAGGTCAAGGGCTAAAAGATTCAAAAAAGCTTTATATGGGCTGATTAAAGAGATTGTTGAATATTAAAATAGAAGCCCAAATGAAGAGCCCAAGATGAGCCCAACAGAAAGTCCATATTTAATTAATAAGGAGAGATTTATAAATATAATAAATCTCTTAGAATAATATTAGGTTGTCAGATTAGATAAGGTTAGCTTATAACTATAATAGATTTTTTTCACATTATGTGGGTTATTCGGTTGTTTTCTGAGCCTATAAAAGGCATACTCCACAGCATTGGAGACACACACTTTGTAATTTATATCTTGTGAGGTTTTGTCTTCTTTCTATCTTGAAATAGCTTTTGAACTTATCAGGTTTTTACCTGTGGCATTCAAGCAATCAAGACTTATCACCCGGGGTTTTCTAAGAGTTCTTCTTAGAGGATTTGGGTGTGGCGTCTACATATCCCATACCTTGTTTCTCACATAAACAAGGTATATTCCATCTTTTCGTACTTGTGTCGTGAAAGTCTTGGGATCGTTGTCATATTTGGTGTAGGGTGTCGTCAGCATATTGGCGAGTTTTGCATCAGTTGGTATTAGAGCACACGGTTGCACGGCAAGTTCCATCCCATCTTTTTATGTAGTTTTTTTTTATCTTCTCTACCTATTTTTATTCTCTATAAAAAAAATTATCATATTCTTCTATCTATCTTCTCTTCAGTAGGTTAAAAAAAAAGAGAAAAAAAAGCCAAAAAAAATTTCGTGCCAAAAAAAAAAGAAAGCAAAAAAAGTTCGTGCTAAAAAAAAGAGCAAAAAAAAATTTCGTGAAAAAAAAGGCAAAAGAAAAAAAAAGTGGCACACAATTCTATCATCTCATTCTTATTCTGCTCTATCTAAATCTATTACTTCATTTCTTCTCTATTTAAATTCTACTCTTATTTCGGAGTCTATTCATACCTCTCAATTAAATTCTTTGGAATTACTTTTTGAAAACATTTACTGATTTGTCTTGATTGTTTCTCAAGTTGAACTGCTTCGTAAAAATGATTTGTTTTTAAAGTTTAATTCAGATTGAAAGAGGACATATGAGTGGGAAAAGGCAAGAGTGTTTTAAATCTTTAAGAAAAAGCCATTTGAGTGTTAAACAGGAGTGTTTGAGAGAAACATGTGAGGGAGAGTTGCGAGGTTCTTTTGTTTCTAACAATTGGCAAGATTACAATTTCCAACAAAGAGGAAACACATGGAAAGAAGCCAGTTTCCCTCAACCTGTTCAAAATCTAGATTGGAAAGCCATGATGAAACAAGTTGTAAAGTCTAGATTTGAGCCACTTCACATGCGAATGGATCGCTTGGAGGAAGGTCTGAGACGTCGTTCACATCAACATACTTCCATTGAACAACAATCTTGGGGCTTTCAATCTAGGCGTTTCGATACTCAAGAACTCAAGGAATTTGAAGATCTTCGAGTTAATTGTGATAGTGCCAGGCACGATTACATCAATCAATGTACTCCAAGTGAAAGGCCATGGATTGATGACGTCATGGACAACCAACATGAGAATCTATTTCATACTCGTTGTTCTATGAAAAATAGGGTTTGTTCTGTTATCATAGATGGGGAAAGTTGCACTAACTTTGCTAGCACCGAGCTTGTGGAGAAGTTGCCATTACATGCAACGAAGCATCCAAAGCCATATCAAATTCAAAGGCTGAGTGATCAACCCAAACTCGAGGTAACCCAACAGGTGATAATGTCCTTCTCTATTGGGAAATATCAAGATGAAATACTATGTGATGTAGTACCAATGCAAGCATGCCATATTCTATTGGGACAACCTTGGAAGTTTGATCGTAAAGTTACACATGATAGATTAACAAATAGGTACTCATTTGTGATGCATAATAGACCGATATCTCTTGTACCTATGATTCTACAGCAAATACATGAGGATCAATTGAAAAGGAAAAAGGCAAATGAAAAGAAAAAAGCAGAAAAACAAGAAGAGATAAAAGCCATGATTGAAAAGAAAGATATAAAAGGCAATGTTGAAAAGGAAGAAAGAGAAACAGAAGAGAGAAAAGCCAAGTTTGAAAAAGAAAAGAAAAAAGTCATAATTAAAAAGAAGGAGAGTAAAAATAATTTTATAAGTTTACATGTCCTTACAGTACCTATGTACAAGGATATATTTTTAAATACTAACCCCATTGTCGGATATCTGTCGAGCAATATTATATCTTTTTTGCAGGAATTTAAGCATGTTGTAATGAAGAAATCTCGTGGTTTAGCACTAACTCAAGGAATCAAGCATCAAACTCAACACCAAGTCATAAAGCTGATGACAAGGAGAATTAATCCACCAGTTGTGCAACTATCCAAACGAGGTAAGACTTGTCAAACATACATTGATTGTCGAGTTATTGACAATACCCAGGTATAATTTCGATACTCTATTCCTTATTTAGATCATATGTTAGATGTTTTGTATGGATCTTATTTGATTGCAAAAATAAATTTTAAGAGTGAATATCATCAATTTCAAATTAAAGAAAAAGATTATTTGAAAACAACATCTGAAACAAAACCAGGTCTATATGATTGGTTAGTTGTGATTTTTGGATTGACTAATGCCTATAGCACTATTATGATATTAATGAAGCATATCTTGCATGTTATCATTTTAAAGTTTGACTATATATATTTTGATGACGTCCTGGTATATGAACTTATGGAATATTTGAAAAGGATGTTAGAACTTTTAAGGAAAGATAAATTGTTTGAGAATTTTAAGATATTTATCATTTGTTCGGATAAACTTCTATTTCCTGGATATGTTATAAGTTTTGAAGGGATTGCCATTGATAAGGAAATTAAGGTAATTCAAGATTGGCAAACACCTTACTTGGTAAGTCAGGAAAGAAGATCAATTGCATATTATAATGAAAAGTTCAGCGGAGTAGGCCTCAAGCTGAATGAGTTTCATGCAAGGTGGGTAGAATTCATTTATACATCTGGTTATGTGATCAAGTGTAAGCAAGGTATGAAAAATGTAGTTTCTCATACATTATCTGAAAGGTACATTTTGTCTACAATCATTGATACTAAATTGCTTAATTTTTCTTGGAATACTGTGTTGGTTACAAAACTTCTATTTTCAACTGCATGTTTACCACATATTGTGTTTGCATATAATCGTTATATTTATTCAGTAACTAAGTTATCACCAATGGAGATTATCCATGATTTTAATCCATTGGATAGAAAACAGCAGACTCAAGAAAATATTAATCTTTACAACAAGAGTTTCATGAAAGTTGTTTCTGATCCAGGGATTTGGGTTAGTTTACATATGAGGAATGGACAGTTTATGAATAGAAAACTATAAAAATTTCTTAGATTAGAGGGATTATTTAAGGTGTTAAAACTCGGTAGTAATAATTACAACAGGAAGTTATCTAGCATATATATTGTTAGTAATAGCATAAATATTTATAAGTTAATGTCTCTTGATGTAGGTGATGAAGAAACAGAAGATTTGAGGACAAATCATTTTCAAGAGGGGGAGAATGATGTGAATCCGACTAAAGAGACTACGAATTCACATGTCCAATCAACCGAACCTGCAATGGAGCTGAACACTTTGTCACCAATTGGGATAAATGATCACTTGAGACTTCAAGAGGGCCCAATCACAAGGTCAAGGGCTAAAAGATTTAAAAAAGCTTTATATGGGCTGATTAAAGAGATTGCTGAATATTCAAATAGAAGCCCAAATGAAGAGCCCAAGATGAGCCCAACAGAAGGTACAGATTTAATTAATAAGGAGAGATTTATAAATATAATAAATCTCTTAGGATAATATTAGGTTGTCAGATTAGATAAGGTTAGCTTATAACCATAATAGATTTTTTCCACATTATGTGGGTTATTCGGTTGTTTTCTGAGCCTATAAAAGGCATACTCCACAGCATTGGAGACACACACTTTGGAATTTATATCTTGTGAGGTTTTGTCTTCTTTCTATCTTGAAAGAGCTTTTGAACTTATCAGGTTTTTACCTGTGGCGTTCAAGCAATCAAGACTTATCACCCGAGGTTTTCTAAGAGTTCTTCTTAGAGGATTTGGGTGTGGTGTCTACATATCCCATACCTTGTTTCTCACATAAACAAGGTATATTCCATCTTTTCGTACTTGCGTCGTGAAAGTCTTGGGATCGTTGCCATATTTGGTGTAGGGTGTCGTCAGCATATTGGCGAGGTTTGCATCAGGACCCAAATGAGAAATTTGGGAAGTGTAGGGTAAAAAATGCTAAATTTTTTATTATTATGGGTAAAATGGTAATTTTGCCTAATTTAACTACCAAAATTTAAAATTTGGAGAAATTCGGTTATTTAAGTAGAGAATGTCATGCCCCGACCCAGTTTGGTCGGATCCCTGTGAACAACTCGCCATTCTCCCGTTTTATTAAAGGGTTTCCCCTTATTATAATCCATAAAGAGTAAGACGTCCTTTAAACTTGCACCATTTCCTAGAATAGTATAATCAAAACTGCATGAAATTTAAAACTTTACATACCTGTCTTACAGGCATCTTAGTTGATTGTCTTTTAGGGTAGGCTTTTCGGGATTTCCTAAAAGGGATATAAGTGAGGGAGTGAGTACGACTACTCAGTGAATGAGTTTTTTTAAAGGTCTACTTTTAACTTTTAAGAAAAAATTTATATGGAGTGTGCTAGATTCCTTTCTTTTAAAAAATCCATTCATTTAAAAATTTGGGTTTTTCCATTATTTCTTAGTTACCGGTGTGTCATCACCCAACATACATCCTTTATCATGAAGGTTACACACATTCGCAAGTCAGTATCACTACTGAACCCGCTAGTGGCTTCGGAGCGACTTTTCCTGCCACCCGGATAGAAGTACAACTATTTCTACCCTATGAATGAGTGGATGTACACGACATCTGACCCACAATCCCGAAATCACTTCTTTGTGTCCGTATGAGGATAGAGACCTCATCCTGTCCCCACCCCGGTCTCATGCGCTTGGTGCTACTCCAGATTTCGCATAGACACTTGGAATGACGAATTGGCCTTATAACCACCAGGTCGTTCAGTGCCCTTAGGACACATCACTACCCCTCATGGGTGTCTTGATGATCTCGTACTCACGGTGCATACACAAAGAATGTTTTCTTATTAAGCCATGTAATATGTGGTGCCACTAGTCCAACAGTCCCGATTCTCAACTCAACCCGCAATTGTTTGTCTTGACTAGTCCGTCGACCTGTCATGTTGCAATGCCGCTAATTGACTAAGCATGTCGGTCCTATCTTGGTACCATGGCCAAACAATTCACTTATTAAGTTTTATGGTACATATATCATGTTCGTTTACGAGCTCCTGCTTGTGCCAACTGGCCTTGGGCCCATTGTACGAGATTTTCAAAAAAATTGGGCATTCTAGCCCTCATGTTCCAAAATCGAGGCCCCTGGCCTATAAGAGCTATTCGAGCTCCCGTCAAGAAGGTCTACCAAATAGTTTAAGTATTGGCACACAGTCAGGAGAGAACACTTACGACAAAATAGGTTTTCACTGTCCATTATACCAACTGGTATAAGGACATCTCCGTTCATCACCGATGAACAGGTTTTCAACTTCCTTCGAGGAAGTCTCATCATACCAACCGGGTATGATCTACTTACAACCGGTAAGTAGTTTTTCCGTATAATTTTCACATCACTTTCTCTAAGTGGTGATGATTAAAATACCACTAAACAGTGGGTTTTTATACCGAGATACTTATTATCTCCTACCGGGTATGATATTAAATTTCCACTAACAACCGATAAGTGGTTTTTATCTTTAAGTTGTGCTCATCATCCCAACTAGGTATGATGTTAGTAAACCCACTCACCCGTTAATGCCGTGAATTCCACTAGACCGGTTCTTGGTATTCACGCGAGCTTGTCCTTGCTGGCGTTCCCGGTACTTCGTGTTCCTACATGATATGAACATCTTGGTTCATTATCCTTCGGCCTAATCGCCTTCATTCATTCCAAATGAATGAGAAAGTCAAACTTTCATTTATTTGTAATTAGGTCCCTAAAGTTATTTCTCTTTAACTTTAAGTCTCAAATGCCGGTTTTTCCTCAAATTGAGTCCCGAAACTTCTAAAATTTATCATAGGACCTCAATTTATTCCATTTCACAAAAAGGGGTTTAATTTCTCAAATTTCCAATTTGGTCCCCCAACTTTTCCAAAATCACCATTTTGCCCTTGCTTTACAAAAATGGTAAATTTTCCCCAAAAATTTCAAAATTCCTCAATTGGTCCTCCAACATTATTTTCATGCCCAATTGACCCTCAATTTCATAAAATTTCATTTTGGTCCTTTGAATTTCGAAAATCCCCAATTTTCCCTCAATTCCAACTTATTAACACAGTCGAATTTGATTTCATCAAATTGACCTATCAAACATTTCCAATTGTTGAAATTGAAGTTGAAATTGAGTTTTTACATGGTCATACGATTCTTTAGAAATGTGAATCGCAAGTTTTAACGCTGGGACGAGCTCAAACAAAGCTTCGTCGGAAAATGAACTATAGAGAGAGAAAACTTCGATTACTCACCAGTGAAGGCACGACGGTTCGAGCTTTTGACCTGGACAGATAGCTCTCGTCCCGAGGTTCATCCTATAATCAAGAATCGCATCAATTGATGCAGAATTAGATTAGAATTTCGTCATTGAAATTCAGTCGACTCTCTCTCTAGCACCGATCGAAAATTGTAAAGGGGAGTCGAATTGGCTTACCTTTCGGTCCTAATTCGGCCGTGGAAAGGCTAAGGAAGTGTTGGGAGGGCTTGGTTTGGCATGAGGAGGGCTTGAAATGGCCGATTTCAGCTTGGCCGAAATAGGGCAGCTTTGGTCCGCCGGAGCTGCTTCACTATTCTATCATGCGAGGTTTACAACTCTCCTCTCCTTTTAGGAGTTTTGTCCCCAAAACTTAGTTAACATCCTTGCATGAGCAATCATTTCCTTTGATGCCCCTTTGGTGTTTGCTTAACATGCAAAGTCTTCTCTTGTTCTTTCAATTAGTCCTTTTTACATCCTTCACTTAAGGAATTTCTTTTCCTTTATATTATTTACTCCCTCCATGTAGTTTATTATAATGAGACATACCTTACTTCAGGGTATATTCTTAGATTTATATCTTTCTTTGCTTATAGTACATTATTCCCTTTGAGGTTCTGTACTCAAGATTGGAAATTCTAAGATACCTAACCATTCGCGTGTCTAGTTAACCCCTTGGCCGTTGAAACCTTTAGTTTAATCTTCTTTCGGGCGTTACGTACTTGTTTCCACATTTTTCTTTATTATCACTTTTTCGTCCTATTTTGACCCTTCCTCCATTCGTTGTCTATTATAACTTCGGTCCAAATTTTTATATTCGACCTCGTCATGCTTATTAGCCGACTCTTCCTTCCTTTGAGTTATATTCTCCTTGGGATTGTTGGGCTTACGTACCCCTTACAGCATGGCATTTTCTAGGACCTGTCTTTGTCCATTAGATTTCTAGAACATCTCCTTGAGGGTCTCTCTTAGCTTTTTCTTTTACCTTTCAAGGATCTCTTCTGATAGCATTCCTCAACTATCCTTTTTACCCTTATCCTCTCATCCATCATGCCTTTGAAGTTACATCTCACATAACCGCATGGATTTCTCTTACCTACTCATCCTTTCCAAACATTTTTATTGGGTCCTTTCAATTCCAATCGTTGGGTTTCCTGATGATTATTGACATACGAGGATTTTTTTTCCCTTCTTATGTCCTTTCTCTTCTTTAGTGGCATCCCTTATTCAATGACTTCCTTTTTCCTTAATCCACTTTTACTTGCTCATAAATCACTTCATGATTCTTCATTCTACAATAATTACTTTCGATCTATGTGTCGATTAATTTGCTTGTGAAGGTTCACTCCTTCTAGTTTTGTTCATTATCTTTGGTTGTCCGCCGTTACTAGTTTTCCTCTTTCTACATGGTTCTCCTATTCTCTCCAAACAAGTCACACTGGACCATTACAATACTTCTTTCCTTGGAAAACATTTCCTAAATAAGGGTTGGTTCCATTTTCTCTTAATTGGGATACACGTCTTTCTGGGGGTTCCTTCCTTGGTAGGATTCTTTGCCTTTCCCCTGACATTCTTTTCTTACATTTGCTCTAGGGGATTTCTACCCTTAAATGACATCCCTTGATGTCATCTTCTCCTATTTACCTTTACTCCTCAAATCTTGTAGGCACATCTTTTATGCTCTATTTGCATCCTTATTCGTACCTAGTACATGTCTATTTCTTTAGGGAGAGTACAAATCTTCCTTGTTTCATGATCATTGTGGGAGAGGCTTGCCTATTCCTTTCTTGGCTTGAGTTTAGTTGTTAATTGGTCTTTGGTCCTTTCAAGGATTTCTTGCATCCTTCTTTTCTCGAGTATTTGACCTTTCCGCCTCTCTCTTCTTTGTCGGAACTTACATTATGGCTTTCCTGAGTATTTGTTCGTTAACTGCTTTGCCTCCACCATTTGTTTGGTCTATGTTTCTTAGCAGCTGTTTCTCGAGTCCTTATGTCCTTAACATCCATCTCACTAACCTTTTTAGGGTGTAGTCCTTTCTACCTCCCGGTCTTTCTTAGGGTGTCATTCATTCTCCTTGATCCTATTTGGCTTCATTACTTTTTCCAAGGTGATTCATTCCAATGCATCCCATTATTTGGCTCTATTACTCTTCCAAGGTAGGTCATAATTGGCCTCCAATAAATCCTTCCATCAAGAAGTTTCTAACAGTGGGTTGGTGCCTTGCACTTCACGTTATGTCCATTTGCCAATCCAATAATTCCTTCAAGGTACTTAGTTGTATGCATCCCTCCAGAGTTTCCTTTCCCAGCGTATTCCTTCTCTTCTTCACTCTCATTGTGCCATTCTCTAGAGTTTCCAGAGGATGTTTCTCTGTGTTTGCCCCTTATGAGAGGGTTCTAGATATACTTCCCATGTACCTTATCCCTACTCTTGAGGTATCTTTCTTGGGTTGACCTTTTTAAGAAGAAATTTAAATTTTGTATTTACCTCGTCATTTCTTGACCTCTTGGTGAACCGCTTACTTAGCTAGCTCCATGGTTTCAATCTCCAATCCTTCGTGGCCTTTGAGAAGTTACTGCCTTGAATTTATGAGGTGTGAAACACCCCTTCTTTCCTTACACCTATAATAGTTTATCTTGGTACTTGTCCTTAGTAAGGTTGGGCACTTCTTCAGGTAATGTCTCAATCGTTCATACTTGTAATAGGTTATTCCTTTACATGGATTGTTGTGGTCCTTTCTTTCCTTCGAGTAGGGCATTTCCAAGGTTACTATTGGTTTGGTGCTCTACCGTTCTTTGAGTCTAATCACTTTGACAGTGCTCTATCCTTATTGGAAAGTATCACTTTGATTCCTTGCAGTGTGGGACAGTCCTTTGCTATGTGCCCCACTATCACGCCCCGACCTATTATGGTCGGATCCCCGTGAATAACCCGCCACTCTCTCGATTTATGTAAGGCATTCTTTGCACCTTTTTCCATGAATAATAATATAAATCAAAACTGCATAGAAATTTAAAATAATCATACCTGTCTTACAGGATTTTAAATTTGCAAGTCTTTAAGGGCAGGCTTTCCGGGACTACTTGAAACAAGTATAAAGGAGGGGGTGATTACGACTACTCAGTGAATGTGTTTCAATATTTTGACTTTCAAGAAAAACATTTATATTGGAGTGTGCTAGACTCCTCACTTTTCCAAAAAAAATCCCTTCATTTAAAAATTCAGGTTTTTCCACCATTTCTTATTATCACGGTGTGTCATCACCCAACACACATCCTTTATCATGAAGGTTACACACATTCGTAGGCCAGCACGACTGCTGAACCCACTTGTGGCTTCGGAGTGACTTTACCGACCACCTAGATGGAAGTACAACCACTTCTATCCTAACAATGAGTGGATGTACTTGACATCCGACTCTCAATCCCAAAATCGATTCTTCATGTCCATATGAGGATAGAGACCTCATCCTATCCCCACCCCGATCTCAAGTGCTTGGTGCTACTCCAAATTTCGCACGGTTACCTGGAATGACAAACTACCCTTATACTCATCGGGTCGTCCAGGGCTCTTAGGATGCATCACTACCCCTCATGGGCATCTTGATGATCTCGTACTCATAGTGTATACACAAACAATGTTTTCTTATTATGCCATGTAATCTGTGGTGTCATTAGTCCAACGGTTCCGACTTTCAACTCAACCTACAGTTGTTTCCCTTGACTAGTCCGGAGACTGGTTATGTCGCACGGCCGCTAGTTGATTGAGAATGTCGGACCAGCCTTGGTACCATGACCATACAATTTACTTATTAAAGTTTTATGTTACATATATTATGTTCATTTACGAGCTCCTGCCCGTGTCCATTGGCCAATGGCCCACTGTTTGAGATTTTCAAAAACCGAGTATATTAGCCCCCAAGTTCCAAAATTGAGACCCTGACCTATAAGAGATATTCGAGCTCCCGTCGAGAAGGTCACCCAAATTGTTTAAGCATTGGCACATAGTCAGGGGAGAACACTTCTGACAAAATATGTTTTCACTGTCCATTATATTGATCCGATATAAGGACATCTCTATCCATAACCGACGAACGTGTTTTCAACTTCCTTCGAGGAAGTTTCATCATACCAATCGGGTATGATCTACTTACAACCGGTAATTAGTTTTTCCGCATGGTTTTCACATCACAACTCTAAGTCATGATATTTAAAATACCACATAGTAGTTGGTTTTCATTTTGATGTGCTTATCATCCCCAACCGGGTATGATCTAAAATCTCACTCACTCGATCGTCCAGTAAAATTCTACTTAGTCGTGTTCCGTCCCTTGCATGTTGGACCTCAACTAGAGTTCTCGATATCTCGTTCTCCTACACGAAATGAACATAATTGTTCATTATTCTTTGGCCTAATAGCCCTCATTCATTCCAATGAATGAGAAACCCCATCTTTATATATATTTTGCAATTAAGTCCTTAAAGTTATTTTTCTAAAACTTTAAGTCTCTATTGCTGGGTTTTTCCACAAATAGAGTCCCGAAACTTTTAAAATATATCTTGGGACCTCAATTTATTAAATTCTGCAAAAAGGGTTTACTTTTCCCAAAATTTTAATTTGGTCCCTCAATTTTCCCAAAATTACTATTTTGCCCTTCCCATACAAAAATGCCAAATTTTGCTCCAAAAATTATAAAATTTTCCAATTGGCCCTATAATATTCTTATCATGATCAATTGACCCTCAATTTTAGAAAATTACATTTTGGTCCTTCGAATTTTTGAAAATCCCCAATTTCAACTCTTTAATACAAGCGAATTTGATTTCTATGATTCTAAGAAACTTTGAATCGCAGGTTTTTACACCGAAACGAACTCAAACAGAGCTTCGCATGAAAATAGACTGTAGAGAGAGAAAGCTTCGATTTCTCACCGATGACTCTCTCTCTAACATTGATCGGAAATTGTAAAGGGGAGCCAAATTGTCTTACCTTTCGGTCCTAATTTGGCCGTGGAAGTGCTGAGAAAGTATCGGGAGTGCTTGGTTTTGCTTAAGGAGGGCTCAAATTGGCCGATTTCAATTCAGCCGAAACAGGGCAGCTACGGCCCACCGGAGCTGCTTCATTGTTTGATCACGCCAATGCTTCTCCAACGACTCTCGGAACGAACGGATATCACCACCGTGTAGTTGACTTCCCCCTGGTTCTAATGAACCTGACCTCACCTTCCTTGGCTCAGAATTGACCCTATATCAGAGCTCTGGTTTGAGCTTCACCTAAAAACAAATCAACTCAGAGAGAGTGAGCTTTTTAGGTGTGGAGAAGATGAATGGAGAGGGACTCTTTATATAGGGAGCTCGGGAACCCGTTGGCCATTCATTTGGCACCTTTATGATAGTCATTAAAGACCTGAAACGTACCAAATGGAAACGTTTCTCTTTCACCGGTGCTGCTTTGATTTTTCGGTGAGTGAATAGTGTTGTCATCCTGAGGAAGAAGATGACACTATTCCGAACCGGACCGGACTGGTCCAAACCGGGTTCAAAGCTTAAACTGGTCAGTTCACCCCTCATTCGACCGAGTTTTTCAAATCTAAAAATTTTAAATTCATCTAAATTCATTTTCTATTTAATGGTGGCCTCAAATCTCAAACCAGTTTGGTTTTCAACTAGTCTGAATCGATTCAGATCCAGTTCACCTAAGCCAGTTTGGTTTTAATCCCCAATTCCTTCACAAGTCTATTTCCATGTCTTTTGTGACTCTTTGGGTCACTTAGGGTCCATAAAATTCCCGATTTACCATCTCATCAATTCTGGTTCAAAAACTGGCTCAGTTCATAAACCAGTTTAATCCGATTCATCTGAACCGATCTAGTTTTTCTCTCCCACATTTTTCTAAGGTTCCTTCCCAAGGATTATAAACCTCTTTGAATCACAAGGGATCCATAAGTATCTTGGTTTACCCATTCTCTATCGGTTCTGGTTCAATGAATCAACTTGGTTCATAAATCGGTTCTATCTGGTTCAGACCCAGTTCTATTGAACTGCTTCGGTCTTTCTTCCTCATTTTGTCCTAGGGTTCTTTTGCCCAAGTTTATGAACCTCTTTGTGTCACATGGGAGTTAGAAATTTTCAAATTTGCTCGTCCCCTAACAATCGGGTTTTTAGACCAATTTGGTTTAAAGATACAAATTGACCGGTTCTTTCCCCAGTTTTCTCATTACTAAAGGACAGAGTTTACAACTCTCCCCTCCTTTTAAGGGTTTTGTCATCAAAACAGTTACACATTAAATAACTAAGGATAACTATCCCTCATGATAGACTCAGTTTCCCATGTCTCTTCCTGCACGGATCCGTTCTGCCACAACACCTTGACCATAGGAATTTTCTTGTTCCTCAAATTCTTGTATCTCTGATCGATGATTCGTACCAGCTCTGTCTAATAAGTCAGGTTCTCTTCTAGTTCCACTGGACGACTCTGATTAGGCTGATATTTCCGTAGCACTGAAATGCGGAATACGTCATGTATTCTTTGTAAATCAGGAGGCAGTTCTAATTTATAAGCTACCGCTCCTATCCTTTGAATAATGAGATATGGACCGATATATCTGGGTTTCAGCTTTCCTCTTTGTTGAAACCTAAGTATTTTTCTCCATGGAGATACTTTGAGGAATACCTGATCACCCACTTCGAACTCCAGATCTTTCCTTCGATTGTCTACATAACTCTTCTGCATGTCTTGTGAAGTCTTGAGATGACTCCTTATTAATTTTATCTTCTCTGTGGCATCCTCTATTATCTCTATCTTTTCTAACTTTCTTTCCCCCACTTCTTCCCAAAATAAAGGGGTACGACAAGGTCGTCCATAAAGGGCTTCATAGGGAGCCATCTAGATACTGGCCTAATAACTATTATTATACGCAAATTCCACCAGGCATAAGTATTCCTCCTAACTTTTGTTCATGGTGAGCACACATGCTCTCAGCATGTCTTCTAAGGTTTGGATGGTTCGCTCAAACTGTCCATCTGTCCAAGGGTGAAATGTCGTACTCATATGTAGCTTGGTTCCCATGGCATTTTGCAGACTCAGCCAAAACTTGGAAGTAAATCTTGGATCTCTATCTGATACTATACTCACCGGGACACCATGGAGTCTTATTATTTCCTTCATGTATAGGACGACCAGCTATTCTACTGTGTCCATCACTTTTATAGAGAGGAAATGAGTTGATTCAGTCAACCTATCCACTATTACCCAAATCACATCTCGACCCTTTTTGGTTATCGGTAGGCCTGTGATGAAGTCCATGGTGATATACTCTCATTTCCACTTCGAAATTGGTAAGGGTTATAGTAGTACTGATGGTTTCTGATGCTCTGCTTTTATCTGTTGGCAGGACAAGCATTGGGCTACATATTCCATAATGTCCCTCTTCATACCCTTCCACTAATATCCTTGTTTGAGGGTGCGATACATCTTAGTACTACTCGGATGTATGGCATACACTGAATCGTGTGCCATTTCCAATATTAATCTTTGCAACTCCTTATCTTGAGGCACACATACCCTACCCTTATAGGTCAATACTCCATCACCTCGCATATCATAGTTCGGTTTCCTTTCTCTATTAGTTGATTCCAAATATAGCTGAAGTTCTTTATCAATCCTTTGTTAGACCTTTATATGCTCAGTTAGACTGGGCCTTATCGCTACATTCACCACCAAGCATTTTTCCTGTCTGTCCATCCTCAGGCTCACTTCCATTCTTCCCAATTGTTGCAACAAAGGTAAGTAGCTTGCCTTGACTTGTGTCGCCTTAGTTTGATACTTGCGACTTAAGACATTTGCTACCACATTTGCCTTTCTAGGTGGTATTCTATCACAAGATCATAATCCTTCACCAATTCTAGCCATCTCCTCTAACAATGATTTAACTCCTTTTGAGTTAGGAAGTACTTGAGGCTCTTCTGATCTGTGTATATCTTGCACTTAACCCCATAAAGGTAGTGTCGCCATATCTTTAGGGTAAACACTATTGCGACTAGTTCCAAGTCGTGAGTCGGGTAATTTCTCTCATGTATCTTCAATTGTCGCGAGGCATACGCGATAACCTTCCCTTGTTGCATTAAAACACATCCCAGTCTTTGTCCAGAGGCATCACTGTAGACTGTGTACTCTCCTGTGTTAGGATCGGGTAAGGAGAGTACTAGTGTAGTTGTTAGTCGAGTCTTTAACTCCTAAAAAGACTTTTCACAATCCCCATCCCATTTATACTCAACTCCCTTTCTGGTGAGTTGAGATAGAGGAGTTGCTATTTTAGAAAAGTCTTGCACAAACCGCCTATAGTACCCTGCCAATCCTAAGAAACTTCTAATCTCCGTAGGATTCCTTGGAGCCTTCCATTTTGATATAGCTTCTACCTTGGCTGGATCCACTTTAATTCCGTCCTTGGATACGATGTGCCCTAAGAATCCTACTTCTTGCAACCAGAATTCACAGTTGGAAAACTTTGCATATAATTGGTTTTCTTTCAAGATTTCCAATGTAGTTGCCAAATGCTCTTTGTGTTCCGACCTGGTTCATGAGTATATAAGGATATTATCTATGAATACTATCACGAACTTGTCCAGATGAGGTTGGAACACACGATTCATTAAGTCCATGAAAGTTGCGGAGGCATTCGTCAATCCAAACAGCATCACTCTGAATTCAAAGTGTCCATATCTGGATCGAAACGTTGTCTTCGGGGATGTCCCCTTCTCTAATCCTTAATTGGTGTTAGCCTGATCGAAGATCTATTTTTGAGAAGTAGGCTGCTCCTTTTAACTGATCAAACAAATCATCTATCCTTGGGAGTGGGTATCGGTTCTTGATGGTGACCTGATTCAGCTTCGTGTAGTCAATACATAGTCTCATATTCCCATCCTTTTTCTTTACGAACAAAATAGGAGCACCCCATGGAGACTGACTTGGACGTATGAAATCATTTTCCAGTAATTTGTCCAGTTGTTCCTTTAGTTCTTTCAGCTCTATCGGAGCCATGTGATATGGGGCTTGAGATATGGGATTTGTTCTTGGGGTTATTTCTATAGTAAACTCCACTTGGCAACTTGGAGGTAATCCAGGTAGCTCTTTTGGAAAAACTTCTAGATAATGTCTAACTACCAGAATGTCTTCCAGTTTCTTTTCTTCCAAATCTTCATTTACAACCATGGCTAGAAAAATTGTGCATTCTTTCCGTATCATCTTTTGAACCTTCAGGTGAGACACAAATTGTACTTCACTTTTCCTTTAATCTCCCCAGAACTTTAGTCCCTTAGTCTTGGAAATATGGAAAGATATTTTCTTCCTTCTATAGTCCATCCTTGCTTTATGATTACTCATCCAATGCATCCCTAGAATTACTTCATCTTCTCTTAGAGGTAATGAGATCAAGTCAGCTTCAAGTTTGATTCCTCCAATTTCTATCTCACATCCCTTTAGTTGTTTATTTCTGTTCAGACCTTCTCCTAAGGGTGTGAGGATGTTAGGGCTTTGTACAAGTGGAGTGAGTTCTAGGGGTACCTTAGAAACCAACTCTTCCTTGATAAATGATCGCTATGCTCCAGAGTAAAAAAGAGCATAAACTGGTTGTCCCTACAACTGTATATACCCTAATTTAAGAAACGTACGTTTTAGAAGACGTTTAGTTTATATGACTCTTTTGGACTAGTTGGTAGGGTTTTGGGATGTACCTACTACTGTGCTAGGGTCTCCTCTAGCCTCCTCCTGAGTGAGGTTGTATACTCTAGCCAGTACTCTTGCTGTAGCTTCCGGTTTGGGGTTCCTAGAGTTCCCTTGAGGTGGTCCAAGAGCATTTTCCTGTCTGTTCTCCCTAAGAATAAGACAATCCTTTATGAAGTGTCCTGCTTGTCTGCAGGTTAAATAGGTATGGCATGCTCCCTCATGGTTCCTTTGACACTTCGGACAGCGAGGGTTCCCTTGGGTGGTAGGGACTACTTTGGGAAGGGGTGGAGGCATGCTCCTTCTCCATTGGAATACCTTTTTGTTTCCTCCTCTTGGGCCAGTATATTCTCTCTGTCCTCCTTGTCGGTTTGCATCCTCATCCCCTTTTCTGCTCGTCTGCTCCACTTGACGACATCTGGTCTATACCAGTCGCTCTCATTCATGAGCCATATTGATTACAGCTGCCAGGTCTGTGGGGCGTCCCAGTACTCCCATATAGTCTCTAATGTACAAGTTGAGACCGTCCACAAACATTTGGCATATGTCAGCTGGTCCAGAGCAAAGGGTCTAAACTCGTTGAATTTTGTTTCATACTCTGCTATGGAACTAAGCCCTTGTCGAAGTCGGATGAACTCTTGTTTCTTCTCATTTATTAGGTGGGGTGCCAGGTACTCCTCTGAGTATCTTTCCTCAAATTGCTCCCAAGTGGGGGCAGTGGTATGTAGGTTTCGGACATTGTCCCACCACTGTCTAGCGCTTCCTTCCAGGAAGAATTCCATCAGGATCACCCTATCCTCTGGTAGTATCTGGACAATTCCCATCAACTTCTTGGTATTGGCCAGCCAATCCATGGCGACCCCATCATCATTTTCTTCGAGGAAAGGTTTACATCCTAGTTGTTGGAGAGTTTTGAGATTTCTAGGAATGTTTGTTGGAGTGGTTGGATTAGATGGGGAAGGGGGAGATTGCACTTTCTCTAGTTCAACCTGCGAGTTGGTGCCCGCCTCAGGAGTGAGGTTAGGTTGGCCAAATACACGGGTGAACTCCTCATATAATCTTTGATGCTCCTTGCTGAGTGCAGGAGGAGTTGTCTGGGCTACTCTGGGAGTTTCTACAGGTAGGGGTGATTGGGCGGTATTGGAGACGACAGCCGTAGTTCTCTTGGTTCCTCTCTTTGGAGCCATTTCTATAAAAAAAAAATTTAAAATATTCCTATTAGTTACTATATTTTCTAGTCTTTACTATGTATTCGAGGAAATAGTCTCTGATACCACTCTAGTTGTCATGCCCCAACCCAGTTTGGTCGGATCCCCGAGAACAACCCGCCACTCTCCCGGTTTATTAAAGGGTTTCCCCTTTTCTAAAATGTGTAGAGTAAGGCGTTTTTTGCACCTTTTTCTAGGAATAACATAAATCAAAACTGCATATAAATTTAAAATAATCATACCTGTCTTACAGGAGTGTAAATTTGTAGGTTTTTAAGGACAGGCTTTCTATGACTACCAAAAATGGGTATAAGGGAGGGGGTGAGTATGACTACTCAGTGAATGGGTTTCAAATCTTTTGACATTCAAGAAAAACATTTATATTGGAGTGTGTCAGACTCCTCACTTTTCCAAAAAAATCCCTTCATTTAAAAATTTGGGTTTTTCCACAATTTCTTATTATCACGGTGTGTCATCACCCAATACACATCCTTCATCATGAAGGTTACACACATTCGCAGGCCACGACCGCTGAACCCACTTGTGGCTTCGAAGTGACTTTACCAGCCACCTATATGGAAGTACGACCACTTCCATCCTGAGAATGAGTGGATGTACTTGACATCAGACCCTCAATCCCGAAATTGATTCTTCGTCTCCATATGGGGATAGAGACCTCATCTTGTCCCCACCCCGGTCTCATGTGCTTGGTGCTACACCAAATTACGCACAGTCACTTGGAACAACAAACTGCCCTTATACTCACTGGGTCATCTAGGGCCCTTAGGACACATCACTACCCCTCATGGGCATCTTGATGATCCCATACTCATAGTGCATGCACAAACAATATTTTCTTATTATGCCATGTAATATGTGGTGTCATTAGTCCAACAGTCTCGACTTTCAACTCAACCTACAGTTGTTTGTCTTGACTGGTCCGGAGACCGATCATGTCGCACTGATGCTAGTTGATTGAGAATGTCGGACCAGCCTTGGTACCATGACCATATAATTTACTTATTAAAGTTTTATGGCACATATATTATGTTCGTTTATGAGCTCCTACCCGTGCCCATTGGCTTATGGCCCACTGTTCAAGATTTTCAAAAACCAGGCATATTAGCCCCCAAGTTCCAAAACTGAGGCCTCGACCTATAAAAGATATTCGAGCTCCCATCGAGAAGGTCACCAAAATTGTTTAAGCATTGGCACACAGTCAGGGGAGAACACTTCCGACAAAATATGTTTTCACTATCCATTATATCGATCCGATATAAGGACATCTCCGTTCATAACTGATGAACGGGTTTTCAACTTCCTTCGAGGAAGTTTCATCATACCAACTGGGTATGATCTACTTACAACTGGTAAATAGTTTTTACGCATGGTTTTCACATCATAACTCTAAGTTGTGGTGTTTAAAATACCACATAGTAGTGGGTTTTCATTTCGATGTGCTTATCATCCCCAACCGGATATGATCTAAAATCCCACTCACTCGATCATACAATGAAATTCCCCTTAGTCGAGTTTCGTCCCTTATACGCTAGACCTCAACTGGAGTTCTCGATATCTTGTTCTCCTACACGAAATGAACATAGTTGTTCATTATTCTTTGGCCTAATAGCCCTCATTCATTCCAATTAATGAGAAACCCCATCTTTATATATATTTTGCAATTAGGTCCTTATAGTTATTTTTCTTCAACTTTAAGTCCCTATTGTCGGGTTTTTCCTCAAATTGAGTCTCGAAACTTTTAAAATATATCTTGGGACCTCAATTTATTAAATTCCATAAAAAGGGTTTACTTTTCCCAAATTTTTAATTTGGTCCCTCAATTTTCCCAAAATTACCATTTCGCCCTTCCTTTACAAAAATGGCAAATTTTGCCCTAAAAATTCTAAAAATTCTCAATTGGCCCTCTAATATTCTTATCATGACCAATTGACCCTCAATTTTAGAAAATTACATTTTGGTCCTTCGAATTTTCCAAAATCCCCAAAATTTCCCCCAATTTCAACTCTTTAACACAACCGAATTTTATTTCATCAAATTGACCGATCAAATACCTCTATTCATTGAAATTGAGTTTCAACATATTCATATGATTCTAAGGATCTTTGAATCACAGGTTTTAACACCTGAACGAGCTCAAACGGAGCTTCGCCAGAAAATAGACTGTAGAGAGAGAAAGCTTCGATTTCTCACCGGTGAAGGCACAGCGGTCCAAGCTTTCTATCTGGGTAGGTAGCTCTTTTCCTGAGGTTTTTCCTAGGATCAAGAATGACATCAATTGATGTCAAATTGGATTAGAATTTCATCATTGAAATTCGGCTAACTCTCTCTCTAACACTAATCGAAACCTATAAAGGGGAGCTGAATTGTCTTAATTTCAGTCCTAATTTGGCCATGGAAGGACTGAGGAGGTGTCAAGAGAACTTGATTTGGCCTAAGGAGGGCTCAAATTGGCTGATTTCAACTCGGCCGAAACAGGGCAGCTATGGCCCGTCGGAGCTGCTTCACTGTTTGATCACGTTGACGCTTCTCTAGAGACTCTCAAAATGAATGGATGTCACCATGTGTAGCTGACTTCCCCCCAGTTGTAATGAACCTGACCTCACCTTCTTTGGCTCAGAATTAACCCTATATCAAAGCTCTGGTTCGAGCTTCACTAGAAAACTAAGCAACTCAGAGAGATTGAGCTTTTCAGGTGGAGAGGACAAATGGAGAGGGGCTCTTTATTTAGGGAGCTCGGGGACCCGTTGGCCATCCGTTTGGCACCTTTATGATAGGCATTAAAGACCTAAAACGTACCAAATAGAAACGTTTCTTTTTCAACAGTGCTGCTTCAATTTTCTAGTGAGTGAGCAGTGCTATCATCCTAAGGAAGAAGATGACACTGTTCCGAACCGGACCAGACCGGTCCGAACCGAGTTCAAAGCTTAAACTGACCAGTTCACCCCTCATTCGATCGAGTTTTTCAAATCTAAAAATTTCTCAATTCATCAAAATTTATTTTCTATCCAATGGTGGCCTCAAATCTCAAATTTCAATCATTTAAGCCACCTAGAAAAATGAATTTAGGATTCGGTTCAATAGTAGTTCAACCGGTCCGAACCGGTTCGGATCCATTTCATTTGAACTGGTTTGGTTTTCATCCCCAATTCTTCATTAGTCCATTTCTATGTCTTTTGTAACTCTTTGGGTCACTTAGGGTCCATAAAATTCCCAGTTTATCATCTCTTAATCGATTCTAGTTCATAAACCGGCTCAATTCTTAAACCGATTTAATTTTGTTCGGGTCCGGTTCACCCGAACCGATCTAGTTTTTCTCTAACACATTGTGCTAAGGTTCCTTCCCAAGGATTATAAACCACTTTGAATCACAAGGGATCCATAAGCATCTTGGTTTACCCATTCTCTATCGGGTTAGGTTCATAAACCGATTCTATCCGGTTCAGACCCAGTTCTATTGAACTGCTTTGGTCTTTCTTCCTCATTCCGTCCTAGGGTTATTTTGCCCAAGTTTATGAACCTCTTTGAGTCACATGGGAGTTAGAAATTTTCAAATTTTTTCATCCCCTAACAATCGGGTTTTTAGACCAATTTGGTTTAAAGATTCAATTTGACCAGTTCTTTCCCCGATTTTTTCATTACTAAAGGACGGGGTTTACACCCTCCCTCCTATATATATAACAGATCCTTTTGGGTCTTGTTCTCTGAAATGTTGGGAAACTTCTTATGTAGAGTCCTCATTGCCCACATCTATAACAAGTAATCTCCTTGCGTAGACCATTGTGGTTCCTCCAATAATTTGAGCATTGTCGGGGCCTTTCTAAGGGATTCATGGTGGTTTGGTGTTTTGTCGTCCTTGAGCCCGAACACCTTGGAGGTTGTCTTGTCGAGTACACTTTGACCCATGATTACTCCAAGAGTCCTCATATACTTCTGGTTCATTTCCTCCATTGGGACGGGGTTCTCCCTGGTTTTTGTGGTGGCTAAGGTAGCGTAGGTTTGTTTGGCTACTTTTCTTGGGGCCATCTAAATTTTTTTTTAAATTATTCCTATTAGTTACTATAATATATAGTCTTGATAAACTATTCAAGGAAACAGGCTTTGATACCACTCAAGTTGTCACGCCCCAACTCGATTTGGTCGGATCTCCATGAACAACTAGTCACTCTCTCAGTTTATTAAGGGTTTTCCCCTCTTCTAAACCGTGGGGAATAAGGCGTCCTTTTTACCTATACTTTTCCGAGAATAACATTAATAAAAAATGAATATAAATCTTACATACTTGCCTTAAGATTCGACTACCAATAGAGTGAGGGTGAGGGTGAGAATTTTCACAAAAATCAAATTTTTAATCAGAGTGTGCCAACTCCTTATTTCATTAAAAATACTTTTCTTCAAATTTCGGTTAATCAAAACCTTTTTCCAAGGTTTTCCAATCCTTTTCCAAGGATTCTCAAATCCTTTCCACGATATTCATAACCTTTTTCCCATTTCCATATCCGATGTGTTTCACAAACAACACACGCTATTCATCATGAAGGGATCACACACATTCGTGAGATGCAGTTGTGCCGACTGCACCCACTTGTGGATCGGAGCGTCTTTACCATCCACCTTGATAGAAGTTTCTAACTTCTACCCAAAGTCTAAGTGAACATCTCTAACGTCCTACCCTCATACCAAAAATATTCGGTGTCCATATGAGGATAGTGACCTCATGTAAACCCTACCCTTTTGAGTTAAGGACAATCAAAAAAAAGATCCAGTTAAATCAAGTGAGAAAATCAAACCGGTTCACATACCCGATCATTTGGGAATAGGCAATTTTGGAAATTTACAACTCCCAGGTGATCCAAATGGTTCATAAAACCTTGGAAAAGAACCTTAGGACAAATTGGAAGAGAAAAACCAGACTAGTTTAGATGAATTGAATCCAACTAGATCGAACCAGTTTATGAATCGAAACGGATAGAGAAAGGGCAAACTGAGAAATTTATTGATCCCGAGTGACCCAAAGAGTCCCAAAAGTCATGAAAATGGACTTGCGAAGGAATTGGAGATGAAAACCAAACCAGTTTAGGTGAACCAGATCCGAACCAGATTGAACCGGTTTGGACAAGTTTGAACCACTATTGAATCGGATTATAAATTCATTTTTCTATATGGCTTAAAAATTTCAAATTTGAGATTTGAGCCACCATTGGATAGAAAATTAATTTAGATAAATTTAGAAATTTTTAGATTTGAAAAACTCAGTCAAATAGGGGGTGAACCGGCTAGTTTAAGCTTTGAACCCGGTTCGGATCGATCCAGTCCGGTTTAGAACAGTGTCATCTTCTTCCTTCAGATGACAACATTATTCACTTGCCAAAAAATTGCTTAGCACCGGCAAAGCTGAAAAGTCTCTAGCCAGGGAGTTTCAGACAATGAATGACTGCCATTAAGGTGCCAATCGGACAGCCAAGAAGTCCCCGAGCTTCATATAGAAAGACCCCCTCCCCATTCATCCTCTCTACACCTGAAAACTCCATTCTCTCTCAACTGCTCCATTTTTCGGTGAAGCTCAAACTAGAGCTCCGACTTGGGCACTTTTCTGAGCTAAATAAGGTGAGGTCAAGTTCTTTAGAACTAGGGAGAAGTCAGCTACACGCCTATAGTCTCTATTTGCTCTGAGGGTCGTCGGAGAAGCACTAGCATGATAGAACAATGAAGCAGCTCCGACGGACCGAAGCTGCCTTGTTTCGGCCAAGCTGAAATCGGCCAATTCAAGCCCTCCTCATGCCAAACCAAGCCCTCCCAACACTTACTTAGCCCTCCCACGACCGAATTAGAACTGAAAGGTAAGCCAATTTGACTCCCATCTACAATTTATTATCGATGCTAGAGAGAGAACTAATGGAATTTCGATAATGAAATTCTAACTCAATTTGGCATCAATTGATGCAATTCTTGATTCTAGGATAAACCTCAAAATGAGAGCTATCTACCCAGATTGAAAGCTCAGACCCCGTGCCTTCACTTGTGAGAAATCGAAGCTTTCTCTCTCTATAGTCTATTTTCCGGTGAAGCTCATTCTGTCGTTAAAACTTGCGATTCAAAGTGCTATTGAATCATATGAAGATGTAGGATCTCAATTCTAACTTCAATTTCAATAATTAGATGTGTTTGATTGGTCAATTTGATAAAATCAAATTCAGTTGTGTTAAAAAGTTGAAATTGGGGGAAAATTGAAGAAAATTGGGGATTTTCGAAAATTCGAAGGACCAAGATGCAATTTTATAAAATTGAGGGTCAATTGGACATGATAAAAATGTTAGAGGGCCAATTGGGGGATTTAAAAATTTTTGGGGTAAAATTTACCTTTTTGTAAAGAAACTGCAAAATGGTAATTTTGGAAAAGTTCAGTGACCAAATTAGAAATTTGGAAAATTATATCTCTTTTTGTGAAATTGTATAAATTGAGGTCCCAAGGGGAATTTTAAAAGTTTTGGGACTCAATTTGAGGAAAAACCGGTATTAGAGACTTAACGTTAAATAAAAATAACTTTAGGGACCTAATTGCAAATAAATAAAAGTTTAGTTTTCTCATTCATTTAGAATGAATGAAGGCTATTAGGCCAAGGGATAATGAACCGAGATATTCATATCGTGTAAGAACATGAGGTACCGGGAACGCCAGCCAGGACAAGCTCGCGTGAATACAAAAAACCAATCTAGTGGAATTCACTACATTAATGGGTGAGTGGGATTTTATATCATACCCGGTTGGGAATGATAAGTACCTCGAAATAAAAACCTACTATTTAGTGGTATTTTAAACATTACAACTTAGAGAAGTGATGTGAAAATGACGCGGAAGAACTACTTACAAATTGTAAGTAGATAATACCCGATTGGTATGATTAAACTTCCTCGGAGGAAGTGGAAAACCCGTTCAGCGGTTATGAGCGGAGATATCCTCATACTCGGTTAGTGTGATTGATAGTTAAAAATTTACTTGTCTGAAGTGCTCTCCCCTAACTGTATGCCAATGCTTAAAAGATTTGGGAGACTTTCTTGACAGGAGTTCGAACAGCTCTAATAGGCCGAGGGCCTCGGTTTTGGAACTTGGGGACTACTATTACCGGTTTTGAAAATCTCGAACAAGTGGGTCATAGGCCAGTGGGCACGAGCAGGAGCTCATAAAAAAAACATGAGATATGTGTCATAAAACTTTAATAAATCAATTGTTTGGCCTTGGTACCAAGATCGGATCAACATAATCAGTCAACTAGTGGCAGTGCGACATGACAGGTCTCCGGATCAGTCAAGACAAATAGCTACAGGTTGAGTTGAAGGTCGAGACCGTTGGACTAGTGGCACCACAGATTATATGGCATGATAAAAAAAAATACTGATTGTGCATGCACTATGATTATGGGACCATCAAGATGCCCAAGAGGGGTAGTGATGCGTCTTAAGGGCCTGGACGACCTATTGAGTATAAGGGCAGTTCGTCGTACCAGTTGACCGTGCAAAATTTGGAGTAGCATCAAGCGTATGTGTCATGCCCCAACCCGGTTTGGTTGGATCCCCGTGATCAACCTGCCACTCTCCTGCTTTATTAAAGGGTTTCCCCTTATCGTAAACCGTAAAGAGTAAGACATCCTTTAACTTGCACCTTTTTCCTAGAATAGCATAATCAAAACTGTATGAAATTTAAAACTTTACATACCTGTCTTACAGGCATCTTAGTTAACGGTCTTTAAGGGAAGGCTTTCCGGGATTTACTGAAAGGGATATAAGGGAGGGGGTGAGTACGACTACTTAGTGAATGGGTTTTTAAAAGCTTTTGACTTTTAAGAAAAACATTTATATGGAGTGTGCCAGACTCCTTTGTTTTCAAAAATCCCATCATTTAAAATTTTGGATTTTTCCATTATTTCTTAGTTACCACGATGTGTCATCACCCAACACACATCCTTCATCATGAAGGTTACACACATTCGCAAGTCAATATCACTACTAAACCTGCTAGTGGCTTCGGAGCGACTTTTCCTACCACCCAGATAGAAGTACGACCACTTCTACCCTGGGAATGAGTGGATGTACTTGACATCCTACCCACAATCCCGAAATCACTTCTTCATGTCCGTATGAGGACAGAGACCTCATCCTGTCCCCACCCTGGTCTCATGCGCTTCGTGCTACTCCAGATTTCGCACAGACACTTGGAACGACGAACTGCCCTTATAGCCACTAGGTCATCCAGTGCCCTTAGGACGCATTACTACCCCTCATGGGCATCTTGATGATCTCGTACTCACAGTGCATGCACAAATAATGTTTTCTTATATTGCCATGTAATCTGTGGTGCCACTAGTCCAACGGCCCCGACTCTCAACTCAACCTACAGCTGTTTGTCTTGACTAGTCCATCGACCTGTCATGTCACACTACCGCTAGTTGACTGAGCATGTCGGTCCTATCTTGGTACCATGGCCAAACAATTCACTTATTAAGTTTTATGGCACATATATCATGTTCATTTATGAGCTCCTACTCGTGCCAACTAGCCTTGGGCCCACTGTACGAGATTTTCAAAATCGGGCATTTAGCCCCCAAGTTCCAAAATCGAGGCCCCCGGCCTATTTCGAAATTCAAAGAGCCAAAATACAATTTTATGAAATTGAGGGTCAATTGGGCATGAAAATAATGTTGGAGGACCAATTGAGGAATTTTAGAATTTTTGGGGCAAAACTTACCATTTTTGTAAAAAGAAGGGCAAAATGGTAATTTTGAAAAAATTGGGGAACCAAATTAGAAATTTGGAAAATTAAACCCCTTTTTGGTGAAATTGAATAAATTGAGGTCCCGGGATAAATTTTAAAAGTTACGGGACTCAATTTGAGGAAAAAACGACATTAGGGACTTAAAGTTGAAGAGAAATAACTTTAGGGACCTAATTGCAAATAACTAAAATTTTGAAAAGAAAGGAGTCTGGCACACTCCATATAAATGTTTTTCTTAAAAGTTAAATGTAGATTAGTGAAAACTCATTCACTAAGTTGTCTACTCACCCCTTCCCTTATATCCCTTTCAGGAAAAACCGGAAGGCCTCCCGTTAAAGACCGTCAACTAAGATGCCTGTAAGACAGGTATGTAAAGTTTTAAATTTCATGTAGTTTTGATTATGCTATTCCAGGAAAAGGTGCAGGTTAAAACACGCCTCACTCTTTACGGTTTACAATAACGGGAAATTCTTTAATAAACAGGGAGAGTGGCGGGTTGATCACGGGGATCCGACCAAACTGGGTCGGGGCATGACATGTAGCTAATGTAGTCCTCAATGGAACCAACTGTGATATCGTAACACCCTTACCCAGTTTGGTCAGATCCCTATGAGCAACCCACTACACTTCTATTTTATTAAGGGTTTTCCCCTTCTTTTAACCCTGGAGGAGTAAGTTGTCCTTTAAACCTGTAACTTTCCTAGAATAATATTAATCAAAATTATATGAAATTTTAAATTTACATACCCATCTTACAGGTGTGACTAACAGGAAACCATTGGGTAGGTTTCCCTTGGTTACCTAAAAAGGGATATAAGGGAGGGGTGAGTTCAACAACTTGGTGAATGGGTATTTAAAGTTTGACTTTTAGAAAAATAGTTTGAATTAGAGTGTGCTAGACTCCTTATTTTATTTTAAAATAATTCATCCTCAAAATCTTGGTTTTTATAACCATTTCTCAATCATTAATCACACCTGGTGTGTTTATCAATCAACACACGCCCTTTATCATGAAGGGAAGATACATTCGCAGGGTAGCATCTCCACTGCACCCACTTGTGGTGTCGGAGCGACTTTACCGGCCACCTATATAGAAGCACATCAACTTCTACCCTAAGAATGAGTGGATGTACATGACATCCAACCCTCAATCCCGTAAAGAAAACTCTTATGAGGACAGAGACCTCATCTCGACCCCACCTTGGTCTCATGTGCATAAAGCTATGTTGAGCTTCCTTGACTACTGGCACGACAAACAGCCCTTATCACCACCATGTCATCTAGTAGCCCCTTTGGACACATTACTACCCCTCTTAGGCATCTTGAAGGTCTCGTACCTCAGTGCATGGGCAAAATAATAGTTTTCCACATAATCCATTTAATTTGTGGTGTCACTGGTCCAATGGCCCTGACCCTCAACTCAAACTGTAGTTGTTTGTCTTAACTGGTTCGTCAATCTATCATGTCGCACTACCACCAGTCCATTGAGTATGTCGGTCCTCTCTTGGTACCATGGCCAAACATATCATTTATTTAAAGTTTTCATGGCTTAAACTCATGTTTGTTTACAAGCTCCGGCTCTTGCCAACTGGCCTTGGGCCCACTATACGAGATTTTCAAAATTGGGCATATTAGCCCCAGAATTCCAAACCAAGGCCTCCAGCCTATCTAAGCTATTCAAGCTCCCATCAAAAAGGTTTCACAAAAAGTTTAAGTAGTGGCACACAGTCAGGGGAAAGTACTTTTGACAAAAATAATATTTTGATCATCTATCACACCAACCGGATGTGTGGACATCTCTGCTCATAATCGATGAACGGATTTTTTACTTTCTTGTAGTAAGTTCATCATACCAACTGGTTATAATCTACTTACAACCGATAAATAGTTTTTTCGCGTAATTTCCACATCACTCCATTCAGATGTGATAGTTAAAATTCCATTTAGTAGTGGATTTTTATTTCCAAGGTGCTTATCATCCCAACCGGGAATGATATAAAAATCTCACTCACCCGATAACGTAGTGATTTCCTCTTAACCGGTTCTTTGCCTTCATGCGAGCTCGTCCTTGCTGGCGTTCCCAGTACTTCGTGTTACTACAAGATGCGAACATGTTCATTATCCCTTGGCCTAATAACCTTCATTCATCATAAATGGATGAAATACTCAACATTTTAATTAATTCCAATTAGGTCCCTAAAGTTATTTTTCTTTCACATTAGGTTCATAATGCCAATTTTCCCACAAATTAAGTCCCAAAACTTCTAAAATTCACCTTGGGACCTCAATATATTCAAAATTACAAAAAAAGCTTCAAGTTTTCCAAATTTCCAATTTGGTCCCCAACTTGTCCAAATTACCATTTTGCCCCTAATTTACAAAAATGGTAATTTTCACCCCAAAAATTCCAAAAATTGACCAATTGATCCTCCAACATCTTTTTCATGCCCAATTGGCCCTCAATATTATGAAATTGCACTTTGGTCCCTCGAATCTTCGAAATCCCCAAAATTTCCCCAATTTCAATCTTCTAACCTAAGTGGATTTGATTTTATCAAATTGACTGATCAAATGAGATTAATTGTTGAAATTGAAGTTAGACCAGAGTTCCTAAACCTCCATACGATTCAATTACACTTTGAATCGCACGATTTGACACAGGAACGAGCTCAAACGGAGCTTCGCTGGAAAATTGAACGTAGAGAGAGTGTCACGCCCCAACCCCATTTTGGTCGGATTCCCGTGAACAATCTGCCACTCTCCCGGTTTATTAAAGGGTTTCTCCTTATCATAATCCATAAAGAGTAAGGCGTTCTTTAAACCCGCACCATTTCCTGGAATAGCATAATCAAAACAGCATGAAATTTTAAACTTTACATACCTATCTTACAGGCATCTTAGTTGATTGTCTTTCAAGGTAGGCTTTCCGGGATTTCCTGAAAGGGATATAAGGGAGGGGGTGAGTACGACTACTCAGTGAATAGGTTTTCAAAGGTCTACTTTTAACTTTTAAGAAAAACATTTATATGGACTGCGCTTGACTCCTTTATTTTCAAAAATCCCTTCATTTAAAAATTTTGGTATTTCCATTATTTCTTAGTTACTTGTGTGTCATCACCCAACACACATCCTTCATCATGAAGGTTACACACATTCACAAGTCAGTATCACTACTGAACCTGCTAGTGGCTTCGGAGCGACTTTTCCTGCCACCCGGATAGAAGTACGACCACTTCTACCCTGGGAATGAGTGGATGTACGCGACATCCGACCCATAATCTCAAAATAACTTTGTCGTGTCCGTATGAGGATAGAGACCTCATCCCGTCTTCACCCCGGTCTCATGCGCTTGGTGCTACTCCAGATTTCGCACAGACACCTGGAACGACGAACTGCCCTTATAGCCACCAGGTCGTCTAGTGCCCTTAGGATGCATCACTACCCCTCATGGGTGTCTTGATGATCCCGTATTCATAGTGCATGCACAAATAATATTTTCTTATATTTTCATGTAATCTGTGGTGCCACTAGTCCAACGGCCCCGACTCTCAACTCAAACCGCAGCTATTTGTCTTGACTAGTCCGTCGACCTGTCATGTCGCACTACCGCTAGTTAACTGAGCATGTCAGTCCTATCTTGGTACCATGGCCAAAAAATTCACTCATTAAGTTTTATAGAACATATATCATGTTCTTTTACGAGCTCCTGCTCGTGCCAACTGCCCTTGGGCCCACTGTACAAGATTTTCAAAATCGGGCATTTAGCCCCCAATTTCCAAAACCGAGGCCCCCGGCCTATCAGAGCTATTCGAGCTCCCGTCGAGAAGTTCTCCCAAATTGTTTAAGCATTGCCACACAGTCAGAGGAGAGCACTTCTGACAAAACATATGTTTTCTCTATCCATTATACCGCCCGGGTATAAGGACACCTCCATTCATAACCGATGAACGGGTTTTCAACTTCCTTCGGGGAAGTCTCATCATACCAACCGGGTATGATCTACTTACAACCGGTAAGTAGTTTTTCCGCATGATTTTTACATCTCTTCCTCTAAGTAGTGATGTTTAAAATACCACTTAATAGTGGGTTTTCATACCGAGGTACTTATCATTACCCAACCGGGTATGATATAAAATTTCCACTCACAACCGATAAGTGGTTTTTCAATTTTAAGTTGTGCTCATCATCCCAACCGGGTATGATGTTAGTAAACCCACTCACAACCGGAAAGTGGTTTTTAAATTATAAGGGGTGCTCATCATCCCAACCGAGTATGATGTTAGTAAACCCACTCACCCGTTAACGCAGTGAATTCCACTTGACCAGTTCCTTGTATTCACGCAAGCTCGTCCATGCTGGCATTCCCGGTATTTCACGTTCCTACACGATATGAACATTCTTATTCATTATTACTCGGCATAACAGCCTTCATTCATTTCCAATGAATGAGAAAATCCAAACATTTAGTTATTTACAATTAGGTCCCTAAAGTTATTTCTCTTTAACTTTAAGTCCCAAATGTCAGTTTTTCCTCAAATTGAGTCCTGTAACCTTTAAATTTTATATTGGGACCTCAATTTATTCAATTTCACCAAAAAGGGGTTTAATTTCCCAAATTTCCAATTTGGTCCCCCAATTTTTCCAAAAAAAAACAATTTTGCCCTTCCTTTACAAAAATGGTAAGTTTTGCCCCAAAAATTCTAAAATTCCTCAATTGGTCCTCCAACATTATTTTCATGCCCAATTGACCCTCAATTTCATAAAATTACATTTTGGCCCTTTGAATTTCGAAAATCCCCAATTTTCCCCCCAATTTCAACTCTTCAACACTACCTAATTTGATTTCATCAAATTGACCGATCAAACACTTCTAATTGTTGAAATTGGAGATGAAATTGAGTTCTTGCATGTTCATACGATTCTAAGAAACTTTGAATCACAGATTTTAATGCTGGAATGATCTCAAATAGAGCTTCGCCGAAAAATGAACTATAGAGAGATAAAGCTTCGATTACTCACCGGTGAAGGCACGGTAGTCCGAGCTTTCGATCTGGGCAGATAGCTCTCGTCCTGAGGTTCATCCTAGAATTAAGAATCGCATCAATTGATGTAGAATTGGATTAGAATTTCGTCATTGAAATTCGGTCGACCCTCTCTCTAGCACCGATCGAAAATTGTAAAGGGGAGCCGAATTGGCTTACCTTTCAGTCCTAATTCGGTCATGGAGAGGCTGAGGAAGTGTTGGGAGGGCTTGGTTTGGCCTGAGGAGGGCTTGAAATGGCCAATTTCAGCTTGGTCGAAATAGGGCAGCTTCGATCCGCCGGAGTTGCTTCACTATTCCATCATGCCGGCGCTTCTCCAACGATTCTCGAATTGACTGGAGTTTGCTATCAGATAGCTATCTTCTTCCCAGTTCTAAAGAGTTCAACCTCTCCTTTCGAGGTTAAGAAAAATGTTGAAGTCAAAGCTGTAGTTTAAGTTTCACCAGGAAATGGAGCAGTAGAGAGAGAGAGAAGTGTTCAGGTGTGAGGAGAATGAATGGGGATGCCCTATTTGTATAGTTGTAAAACCCGTGTATTAAATGGTAGAGATTTATTACTATTATTAATATTGTCATAAATTATTGGTATTAATTCTAATAATTTAATTTAGGTATTAAATTATTTGTATTAATTACAATAATTAAATATATATTAATTTATGGTTACGCATAAAAAATTTTGATCGAAATTTTGGGTTATAAAATAATTCATACTTCCCAAGAGGTCACCCATCCTCACACTACTATCAACAAGCACACTTAACTTCAAAGTTCTTATGTAATCTCATCCACCTAAACCAATTTGGTTTTTGTCTTTTAATTTTTCTTAAATTTCTTTTCCAAGGTTTAATAAACCCTTTGGATCACTTGAAAGTTGTAAATTTCCAAATTGCCCATTCAAAAATGATCGGGTTTGTGAATCGGTTCTGAATCCTCACTTGGTTTGACCGATTCTTTTCCCAATTTTCCTTAGCTCAAAAGTGCGGGTTTTACAAAGAGAAAGCTTCAAAAGCGTATCGTCGAGGGCGCGGCGGTCCGAGCTTTCAATATGGGAAGATAGCTCTTGTCCCGAGGTTCTTCCTAGGATAAAGAATCATCTCAATTCATATCAAATTGATGGAGAATTTGGTCAGTAAAGATCTATCGGTTCTCTCTCTAGCACTAATTAGAATTTACAGAAGGGAACCAAATTGGCTAACCTTTCCACTCTAACTCGGCTGTAGGAGGGTTGTGGAGGTGTTGGGATGGCTTGGTTTGGCCTGAGAAAGGCTAGAATTGGTCATTTTTAGCTCAGCCAAAATAGGGCAGCTTCGGTCTGCCGGAGCTGCTTCACTGTTCTATCACACTGGCATTTCTCCAGCAATCCTCGGAGCAAATGGAGACTACAAGCGTGTAGTTGACTTCTCCCCGAATCCAAAGAACCCGACCATGCCTTCTTTGGCTTAGAAAAATGCCCAAGTCGGAGCTCTGGTTTGAACTTCACCAGAAAATGGAACACTAGGGAAAGAGTGGAGTTTTAAGGTGTGAGGAGGATGAATGAGGAGGGGCTGTTTATATAGGAAGCTCGGGGACTTCTTAGCCGAACGATTGGCACCTTAATGGCGGTCATTCATTGCCTGAAACTCCTTAGTCAGAGACTTTTCTTCTTTGTTGGCACTGCTCAATTTTTCAGCGAGTGAACTGTAATGGTATCATCTAAAAGAAGAAGATGACACTATTTCAAACCGGATGATACTAGTCCAAACCGGGTTCAAAGCTTAAACCGGACGATTCAGGCCCGATTCAATCAAGTTTTTCAAAATTAAAAATTTCTAAATTTATCTAAATTCATTCTCTATCCAATGATTGCCTCAATTCTCCAATTTGAATTTTCTAAGCCACCTAGAAAAATGAATTTAGTATCCGATTCAATAGCGGTCCAAACTGGTCCAAATCGATTCAATCCAGTTCGGATCCGGTTCACTTGAATCGGTTTTATTTTCATCTCTAATTCATCCTAAAGTTTTCATGACTTTTGTGATTCTTTATGTCACTCTTGATCCATAAATTTCTTGGTTTGCCCTTTCTCTATCGATTCAGATTTATAAATCAACTCAGTTTTCTCTTTGGAAATGACCGGTTCTTTCCCTAGTTTTTCTTATTATCAAAGGACGGGATTTACAACTCTCCCTTCCTTTTAGGGGTTTTGTCCCTAAAACAATTACATGTCAAATAATTGAGGGTAACTATCTTTCATTACACTTTCAGTTTCTCATGTCTCTTCTTGTATGGGTCCGTTTTGCAATAGAACCTTGACCATAGGAATCCTTTTATTCCATAAGTTTTTATCCCTCCAGTCGATGATTCGTACCGGTTTTGTTTGATAGGTCAGGTTCTCTTCCAGCTCCGGTGGAGATCAGTCCAATACATGGCTAGGATCAGGCTGATACTTCCAAAGCACAAAGATATGTAATAAGAGATCTACATATTACATCAATAAATCTACAGATTACACTAAGAGATCTATAGATTACATCAAGAAATCTGCATATTACACTAAGAGATCTACAAATTACACTATTTCGGATTCAAAGACTCGAGTCTACTTGAATTAAAGAGAATAAATGAATAGACATATCTTTTGTACCCTTACAAAGACATGTCCCTAATGCTTGTACCCTTACCTGTATTATAAATTTAGGACAATTAAATCATTGTAACACACTTGTGAAGCAATATACATTTAGTATATGTTTTCTATTCTTTATGGTATCAGAGTCATATTGCTCTACAGCATCCCGATCCTACGCTATCAAAAGGTCAATTCAAGACTAATATCAAATCCATAATGTTCAATCAAAGTTTTCGCTATTACCAAGTTCCTGCTCCAAGTCGTCTCCAACTACTCCAAGTACAATTAATGTGATATTGTATTTCTCCAACATTTATGATCTAAAGTCTTCGTAAGACAATTCTCTTATTTCAGTTTTCTATTTATTGAAGCAATCACCTCATAAGTCTCTACACCAAATATGAGTTCACCAGTTATCAATCTTTCAAGCAATATCCAGACTTTACCAATCAAATTGGACCGGACCAACTATTTCTTATGGCGTAACAACATGACGCCATTGTTGGAGACATATCAACTATTAGGGTATGTTGATTGCACAATTCCAGCACCCTCACCAAGTCTTTCTGGTCATAAAGAAGACAATTACACTACTATCATCAATCTTGCTTATACTTCTTGGAAGATCTATGATCGTCTTTGTTTATCCATAATTTTGGGGTCTCTCACTACTCAAGTTAATCTCCAAGTTACCGGCATTCAAAATTCAACCGACATTTGGGCAAAATTAGAAACTCTCTACTCCATCCAAGTTCGTGCCCAAACCAACCTACTTGATGATCAATGGTAGGATTTGTACAAAGGCGATTGCACCATGGCCATTTATCTCACTACGATTGCAAGTTTCGCTACTAGTTTCGCTCAAATCAGACATCCTAAAACCGACGCTCAAATCAAGGATCACATTCTTGTTGGACTAGATGATGAATGGGAGGCACTTTGTCTTGCCCTCACACCGACTCTCGCACACCTTAGTCTCGACAAGTAGAAATCTATGCTATTGAGTGCAAAAGTGAAGAAAGATTACAAGAAAACTTGATGACTTATTTCAAGATCAGTATTTGGTCTCCAAGGTGTTGATACTCATCAATTTGCCGATGTTGCATTTTCGCGCACACACCGACGGGATCAAGCTCCTATGTTCTCATCTAACCGTCGACCACGCTACTCATCGAACACTCCCAAACAACTCAAACGCAATAATCACCACAATGGGAAAAGAGATTGCACATTTATCCAAAATCACAATTCATGGGGTTCTTCTAGCTCTCATGGACTTCAATAATGGAAAGAGCCTATCCTACCTCATCGGAATAGGTATATTCCATCATCAACTAGATCTAATTCTCCTCTATCTCGTGCGCACAATTTTCAGACCCAAAATTTACACCTATCTGCCAAGTTTGTCATGAACCCGGACACGTAGTTAGTCCTCGTGCATTAAGTGTTCAGTTACCCCATACTGTTTGGCATGCTAGACTTGGGCATTCTGCCCCTAATATTGTTTCCCATTTCTTATCTAAGAATTCAATAAAAAGTAATTATGTTGATTCTCAATTTTGTGATTCGTGCTCCTTAGGTAAGATCATTCAAAAACCTTTTCCATTAACTCATCATAAAAGTGCTTATCCTTTTCAACTTGTGTATACTGATATTTGGGGACTTGCACCAATCAAATCACATACTGGTCATATTTATTATATTCATCTTCTTGATGATTATAGCAAATATTCCTGGTATTTTGTTATGAAAAATCATTCTGATGTTCTCCAAATTTTTCGCATTTTTCGTTTATGAATTGAAAACTTTTTTGATAGAAAAATTAAATCTCTTCAAACTGATGGTGCAAAGGAATTTTTGTCATCTGCCTTTCAAAATGAATTACACACTAATGAGATTACTCACCGAATTTCTTGCCCACATACACCACAGCAAAATGGTTCCGCCAAAAGAAAACATAGACATATTGTTGATATGGGACTTGCACTTTTGCTACATTCTCATCTTCCTATAAAATTTTGGGATTTTGCATTTGAAAGAGTTGTATATCTCATTAACCGACTACCCACTCACTCCCTTAAGTTCAAATCTCCATATCACATTCTTCATCAGACACAACCTAGTTATAATTTTTTACGAGTTTCCGGGTGTCTATGTTTTTCATACTTACGTCCATACCAAGATCATAAACTTCAACCTCATTCCAAGACATGTGTTTTTCTTGGTTATCCTACTAAATTTTTAGGATATCATTGCCTCAATCCTCAAACAAGACGTATATTCATTTGTCGAACTGCTCACTTTGATGAGACTAGATTTCCCTTTGATAAATGTTCATCTGCATGTAATGCACCCCTTACAACTCCTGGTAACTCTATTCCCTCTCTACCTTTATTTCTATATTCTTTTCCTTCTTTACCTGAACATGTTGCACCAATGACAGTTTCTGATGAGTAATCCTCCTCAACACCTAGTGTTCCACCCCCACCTACACCTCCAGTCATAATCACCGCTGATGTTGATGGGTCTTCTCCCGTATCGCCACCCTGCCGCTTGCTCACTAGGTCTCAAGATGGCTCCTTACCTCAACGACAATTTAAAATTGATCCTACTGTGTTTCTTGTTTACTCTATTCAGAATCCATGAACTTTTAAACAAGCTCAAACATAACACTACTGGGTTGATGCTATGAATTCTAAATATGGTCTTTTAAAGAACACACATGGGATTTAGTGTCCCCTCCACCTAATAGACATATTATCGGCTACAAGTGGGTCTACAAACTCAAACACCATCCAGATGGGACTCTTGCACGTTATAAAGCTCGTTTAATTGCACAAGGATTCTCTCAACAAGAAGGATTCGACTATGATGATACTTTTAGTCCAGTAATTAAACTAGTCACCATTCAGGTTATTTTGTCACTTGTCGTCTCCTATAATTGGCCAATTTGACAACTTGATGTTGATAATGCATTTCTTCACAGCCATCTCAATGAGGAAGTTTAGATGGAACAACCACCAGGTTATAAAGATCCATCATATCCTAATCACGTATGTCTCCTCGCCACTTATTATATGGATTGAAGCAAGCTCCTTGGGCCTGGATTCTCCAACTAAGTATGTTCTTGTTAACACTTGGTTTTGAAACTTCTATTGTGGATACCTCTCTTTTTATCTAATGTACCCCTCAATTTGTCATATTTCTCCTAGTGTATGTGGATGATATAATTCTCACTAGCTCACCTAATGCTCCTCTAACATCTATTGTGTCTGCTCTCAAAGAAGAATTTTCTATTAAGGATCTTGGGTCCCTTCATCATTTTCTTGGGATTGAGGTATATTCCCATTCTGAAGGTCTCATCTTGACTCAACAAAAGTATATTCATGATATTCTTACAAAAGCATCAATGACGGACTGCAGACTTGTCTCTACACTAGTAACTCCTGGGTCTAGACTATCTCTACATGATGGCACTCCATTAGATAACCCTCGAATCTATAGGCAAGTCATTGGTTCTCTTCAATATTTAATATTGACTCGACCAGACATCTCTTATGCTGTCAATCAGATCTGTCAATTTATGCACAAACCAACCACAACTCATTGGGTTGTCGTCAAGAGAATTTTACGTTATCTCCGAGGAACGTCCAATCACGGATTATATTTCTATAAAAATTCCCAGCCACATCTCCATTGTTTCTCTAATGCCGATTGGGCTGGCAATCCTGATGATCGACGTTCCATAAGTGGGTTTTCAGTATTTCTTGGAAATAACTTGATTTCATGGAGTGCTAAGAAGTAGCGCACAGTTGCCCGTTCCAGTACTGAAGCGGAATATAAAAGTATTGGAAATGCAACTACTGGACTCATTTGGATCCAATCACTACTTCAATAACTCAAATTCCATTATTCATCTCCACCAACTCTCTAGTGTGATAATATGTCAGCTTATCTTAGTGACAATCTAGTTTTTCATGATCGTACTAAACATAGAGAAATAGACTATCACTTTGTTCGTGAACGAGTCAATCTCAGGGAACTCCACATTTGCTTCATTGGCACAGAAGCTCAAATTACGGATATATTTACCAAAGATCTTTCTTCACACTGATTTGGCACACTTCGCTTCAAGCTCAATGTTTGAGACCTCTCATTGTGCTTGCGGGGGAGTAATAAAAGATCTACAGATTACATCAAGAAATCTATAAATTACACTAATAGATATATAGATTAAATTAAGAAATCTACAGATTACACTAAGAGATTTACAGATTACACTATCTCGAATTCAGTCACAACCCCTGGCAAAAGACTCGAGTCTACTCGAATTAAAGAGAATAAATGAATAGGCATGTCCATACCAAAAGATATGTTTATATTAGAAGACATGTCCCCAATACTTGTACCCTTACATGTATTATAAATTTAGGACAATTTAATCATTGTAACACACTTGTGAAGCAATATACATTTAGTATATTTTCTCTATTCTTTAATATGGAATACATCATGTATTCTATGTAGGTCTAGAGGTAGTTCCGATTTATAGCCTATCGGTCCTATTCTTTGAATGATGGGATATGGGTCGATATACCTTGGTTTCAACTTTTCCCTTTGCTGAAACCTAAGTATTCCCCTCCATGGGGATACCTTGAGAAATACTTGATCTTCCACACTAAACTCCAGATCTTTCCTTCAATGATCCACATAAGTCTTTTGTTTGTCCTGTGCAGTCTTAAGGTGACTCCTGATTAGTTTTATTTTCTTAGTGGCATCCTCAATTAGTTCTACCATTTCCAACTTCCTTTCCCCCACTTCTTCCCAAAATAGAGTGGTACGGCATGGTCGTCCATAAAGGGCTTCATAGGAAGCCATCTTAATACTGGCCTAATAGCTATTATTGTAAGCAAATTCCATTAGGCACAAGTATTCCTCCCAGCTTTTGTTCATGGTGAGTACGCACGCTCTTATCATATCCTCCAAGGTTTGAATGGATCGCTCAGACTGCCCATCAGTCTGAGGATGAAATGTCGTCCTCATGTGGAGTTTGGTTCCCATGGCACTTTATAAGCTTGGCCAGAACCTTGAAGTAAATCTTGGATCTCTATCTGATACTATACTAACCGGAATGCCATGGAGTCTCACTATCTCCCTCATGTATAAGACAACCCGTTGTTCCACTGTATCTGTCACTCTTATAAGGAGAAAATGAGCTGATTTGGTCAATCTATCCACAATGACCTAAATTATATATCGACCCTTTCTTGTCACAGGTAGTCCAGTGACAAAGTCCATGGTAATGTGTTCTCATTTCCATTCCGAAATTGGTAAGGGTTGCAGTAGTCCTGATGGTTTCTAATGCTTGGCTTTAATCTGCTGACAGTACAAGTATCGGGCTACATATTTCGCAATATCCCTCTTCATGCCCTTCCACCAATATCCTTGTTTGAGGGTGCGGTACATCTTAGTACTGCCTGGATGCTTTGCATACACCGAATCATGTGCCTCTTCCATAATTAACCTCTTCAACTCCTTATCTTGAGGCACACAAACTCTACTCTTGTAGGTTAGCACTCCATCACCTCGCAGGTTGTAGTCCGATTTCATTTCTCTATTAATTGGTTCCAAATAAGTTTGGAGTTCTTTATCAGCCTTTTGTTGAGCCTTAATCTGTTTGGTTAGGTTGGGCCTTACCACCACATTGACCAACAAGCACTTCTCTTACTTGTCTATCCTTAGATCCACCTCCATCCTTCCCAATTGTTGCAACAAGGGTATGTAGCTCATCTTTATTTATGCCACCTCGGTCTGATATTTGTGACTTAAGGTATCTGCCACCACATTTGCCTTTCTGGGGTGATATTCTATCACAATATCGTAATCCTTCACCAATTCCAGCCATCTCCTCTGGCAAAGATTTAACTCTTTCTAAGTCAGGAAATACTTAAGACTCTTGTGATTCATGTATATCCTACACTTAACCCTATAGAGGTAGTGTCGCCAAATCTTCAAAGCAAACACTATCACGGCTAATTTCAGATCATGGGTTGGGTAGTTTCTCTCATGTACCTTAAGTTGTTGCGAGACATAAGCAATGATCTTTCCTTGTTGCATCAGTACACATCTAAGTCCCTGTCCGGATGCATCACTATAGACGGTGTACTCTCCCACATTAGGGTCAGGTAGGGAGAGTACCGGTGAGGTTGTCAATCGAGTCTTCAACTCTAAGAAAGACTTCTCACAGCTTTTGTCCCACTTATACTCAACTCATTTCCTAGTGAGCCAAGTCAGAGGAGCTGCTATCTTAGAAAAGTCTTGCACGAAGCCTCTGTAGTATCTTGCCAGACCTAAGAAACTCTATATCTCTGAAGGATTCCTTGGTGCTTTCCAATCTGATATGGCTTCTATCTTCGCTGGATCTACCTTGACTCCATCCTTGAATACTATATTTCCTAAGAATCCTACCTCGTACAGCTATAACTCACACTTGGAGAATTTTACATATAAGTGATTTTCCTTCAATATCTCCAAAGTGATTGCTAAATGTTCTTCATGCTCCAACCTAGTTAATGAGTATATAAGAATGTAATCTATGAATACTATCACGAACCTGTCCAAGTGTGGTTGGAACACACATTTCATCAAATCCATGAAGGTTGCATGGGCATTTATTAATCCGAATGGCATCACTCTAAACTCGTAATGTCCATATCGGGATTGGAATGTCGTCTTGGGAATGTCCTCCTCTTAGATCCTGAGTTGATGATAGCTTGACCGAAGGTCTATGTTAGAGAAGTAAGCTACTATTTTTAATTGGTCAAATAGGTCATCAATCTGCAGAAGTGGGTATCTATTCTTGATGGTAACCTGGTTCAACTTACTATAGTCTATGCACAGTCTCATGCCTCCATCCTTTTTCTTTACGAATAGGATGAGTGCGCCCCACGGAGACTGGCTAGGACATATAAAATCCTTCTCCAATAATTCATCCAACTGCTCATTCAATTCCTTCAGTTCTGTTGGAGCCATGCGATAAGGAGCTTGGGATATGGGGTTGGTTCCTGTAATAATCTCTATGGTAAATTCCACTTGCCAACTTAAATGTAGCCTGGGTAGTTCTTCTAAAAATACTTTCGGATAGCGTTTAACCATCGAAATGTCTTCAAATTTCTTCTCTTCAAACTCTTCATGGATGACCATGGCCAAGAAAGTCGTACAGCCTTTCTGTATCATTTTGTGGGCTTTCATATGGAACACCATTTGTACTTCGTCTTTCCTTTTGTCTCCTTGGAACTTTAGCCTGCTTGTCTTGAGAGTGTGGAAGGTCATTGTTTTCTTTCCACTGTCCATCCTAGCATGATGACGTAACCAATCCATCCCAAAGATTATTTCTACTTCCTTCAAGGGTAATGGAATCAAATCCGCTTATAATCAAGCACTACTTTCATAAAGATATAATCTTGCTCATAAAGATGAGCAATCCTATAATACAAGTTCATAATCTTGCATAGAGGTGCTAATGCTAATAATATCATGATAATAAATTGTTATTCCATTCCATTACTACAATAAAAATATATATATATTTCATGCTCATCTTCAATTCATATAATATCCATATGAACTTACGGAATTTTTTTTTCTACACATCGGTGAAGTTTTTACAAGCTAGATTCAGCCTCACATAAGAGAGTATATTCTTCTTGTAAGGCTTGGTCAAGGGAATAAGTTATAGGATAGATATTGCAAATATGCACTAACCTTGCACATACTCAAAAAATCGTTTCTTTGCATGTTCATGATTAGGTAAATAATATTCATATGCATACGTCCACTTGAAAACCTGCCTACATTCAATGTTTTGCAGGCAGGAATTAAGAGTGACAGATTGCACAAGTAGACAGTTGTTGCTCCATGATCAGACCATGCACCAAGACAAAGCCTGCTTGCACAAAAGGTAGGTAAATGGTTATGAATAATGACATGGAAACAAGCATATATAACTATTGATATTTGGAGAACAGAGATCAGACATAACATGTAGGATATTCAGATATGAATAAATATTTTTCAGGAAAGGATTATACCTACCAGAGGAAAGGATTGCAGGGTGGTGTGCATGTCATATGCATGCACCCATAGTTTTTCTCTATTGGGAGTTTTCACTTAGGACAAGCCTTTGAATTTGCAAGAATCCTGGACAAAAATCTCATCATAAATTAGTATGACATATAAAAAGTTTTTGTAACCTACATATATTTAAGAAATTCTTATAAAAATGTCAAAATATCCAAGAGATAATAAATTTAATCACTAAAAAGTAACATACTTCTCTAATATCAGGGTATTGGACAGCAGTGCCTTTACGTAAGCCCACTATTTTCTGCATTTCCTCTCCATCAAACCATGCATCCTGCACTTTATTTACATTCCTACAATGAAAACTCTCTTCAATTCACATATAGGAAAAGAAAATATCGATATTCCCATTAGCTAATACAACCAAAATAGTCAAAAAAATAATCGTAACAATATCATAACTCATTAACAACGCACTACTAGTGGCTTTGTTCATATTATTGGAATGCTCAAGGAAATTAACTTAAATAACAGCAGCAAAATTAATCATAAAATGACCCATATTCCAATTACAATGGTGTAATAGGACAAGTGCATCATCTATTGGTATAGAAAGAATAATAGATACAATTGATATGTCTTACTCTTGACGCTGTTGTATATCTAATTTTGTCAGGATTGTGTAGTTTTTCTGCAATAGAATAATGAGCAATTATTTAATAAAAAAACCAACTTAGATAATTCATGTGCTCGCTACAAAGAAATATACAAATAAACTGATACTAAATAGACTTACAAAGCAAAATAGTATATATGCATTAATAATGCATTCATTTTTGTAGAAGGATAAATATATAATACAAGTTTTATCAAGAAAATAGTATTAGTTTTATAATATATTTATTTATAACATTTTAAATGTTATAATATTTACCAATAATAATTTTTAATTAAATATAAATGTGATATAGAATAATTTTTTATAAATATTAATATAAATTTGTTAAAAATTAAAAATAAGTACTTTAAAATATCCCATATAAAATTATACCAAAATAATACAAAAAAATTGGTCGCATGCGCTATGGAGTCCTCACTTGAAATATCTGTCGATCACGTACTAATTGAACAAGTTAGGGACATGTATTGAGATGTCTAGTTATCTAAGTATTGATGTTAAATAGTTGGTTCTATTCCCATTAATTTTTTATGATCTGGACCTAACTTAAGGTTAGATAAGTGCGATCCAAACCAAATCCGAGTTTAGGTATTTTTAGACTCAAATCGTACGAAACCAAACTCGAATTAAAAAAATTTAAGTATATACAATTGGGTTAAGTAACTAGAATTGAATACGACTCTAGTTTATATGAATCCAAACTCGACCTGAGCTCGTATTCAATAAATTCGAGACTGGACAGACCTGAATTCGGCCTGATCTTGAGTTCAATCTTGAGTTTGAGTCTACACTAATATCCTTAGGTCCTAAGTAATTAATTAAAGCCATTGTACGACCGCATAGAGTTCTCAATGTGTGAACCCTATTAACAATAAAAAAAATTAAGAGTTGGAATCATATAAATAGTGTAAGAATTCATAATTTATATTTTATGTACAAGATAGGGAATGACTAAAATCATATGACCTCTAAAGAGTATCTACTATGAAGGTGACACTTTGGGTAACAAGGACGAAGAATGCACATCCGAATAGACTCATTTGACGGGACTTGCAGTGATGAAAGTCCTACCAGACATAGTCTTGTGTACGGGGCTTAGTCCCAATTTTGGCCTAGAACTATATAAAGGCCACTGATACTGAGATGGCTAACTTCAAAGCAGCTTCCAAGATCATCTAAGTAGATTCAGAATTTGTGAACTTTGGTGAGCCCTCGGCTAGGTTATGAAAAAGGAGATAATACACTTGAAGAGTAATGATCATATTCACAAAAAATATATTTAAATTTTCCGTTTTTTTACTTAAATATTTAGATTTTTATATACATTTACAAATTTGTAAATATATTTCAAGTATGTACAGAAAAATTATAATTTATAATTAGAAGAAATATAAATTTATTTTACCCGAGAACTTTATACATAAATTATCTTATAAGTTTTCAAAATAATGTAAGGGAATAAAATTAAATATGAAAAATTATTGTAATCATAAACTAGTTTGTGTATTAGAATAAAGTTAAATGAGTGATTGTAAAATGGTAATTTTACAAAATAACTTAAAATGGATTACACTGTTTAAATTTTGAATAAGAAAAATTAAAAATTTTAATTAAAATAAGTTGCACCAACTCCGAAAGAAAACCATTTGTAAGAAAATATATTTCAAATCAACAGATTGAAAATTATATTTAATTTGATTGAAAATTATATTTAATTTGATTGAATTAAACATCCCTCTCTCGCTATAAAAAATCTTATTCTTATTGTTAATAATCACAATTTCATTTTAAGTACATGCCTATCTTTATCCATGAATAGCACATATAATAACTAATAAAGATAATTTCTCGTAACCAAATAACTTATTGTGCAGTTATATAAAAATGCTACAAACCTACCCGATAATATTTATCGATTATATTTTACCCGTTAATAACTCTACAAAAACTAATAAAAAAATATTATACTTATTTATATATAAATATTATATAATATTTTTAATTATATAATAATATTTACATATAAATATTATATAATAGAAATAATAAACTATTTTCTTATTCGAACACATTTCATTCATTCCATTTTCCCTAATCGAACCTGCCCCGACTCTTCTACGTAATTTTGTAATTTTGAGATAGGCTACAACAAGCATCTTATTAACATTCACATGTAATTTTATCATATTTAGGGTATTTTGTCTTTTCAATGTGAGGGCAATTGGGTCATTTTAACCCATTTTACTTTTAGTTGCATCTAAAGCTTAGCATCTTGGATTTTATGACAATTATTTCAGAATCTCTTAATTGGTCACATATACTAACTGGATATTTAGCTGTCAGCGTTCCGTTGGACGACTGTACTGTTAAATGGTTTAATCTGATCGGTTTCATTTACCCAAAAACGAAAATCAATCGGTTTACATTTAATTCGAACAGTTTTTTTAAAATTAAAATTTTTTAAATTAATTTTTTATATGATAATGTTTTCAATTTCTTAATTTGATATTTTTAAATCACCTAAAAAATAAATATTTAAAATAGTATTTAACAGTTTAATTCAATTTAGTTCTGTTAACCTTTAACTGATTCAATTTTCACATCCCATCAACTTTATAGTTTTTTTCCAAGATATTTACATATTTCTTGGCCACTTATAATTTTCCAAATTTCTATTATAACCTTTTTTTACTAATTCTAGTTTATTTATATCATAGGTTTTCTTTTGTTGAAAATTTTCAATTTCCTATTCTAATTCCGCTTATTCCCCGGAGTTGGTACTAAATTAGTATATATACCTACTAATTTAGTATCCATAGGATGTGATTTATTGTTAATCAGTAAATTGTAATGATAATAGGAGAATGTGATGTAAATGTAAACATAAAAAAAGGTAAATAAGTAGGGTTAAGAATTTATGTTGATTTCACTACTAATATTTTACTTGCCAAAGATAAATGGGGTAGTTGATGTAAAAATTTAGAAGTGTAATAGAAATAAATTTTTACATAAAAATTATTAATATTTTATTATTAAAATAAATTAGTCAATAAAGAATGTAAATAAATGTTCACTAATAATAAATTAATTGTGAGATAATAATGTAAAGTACAATTATGGTAGTTGAATAAATTCGAAAAATTTTAAATGAAAAATGAAATAGAATTTGAGTAGTGTTTAAGTAATAAAAAGTAAGGCAAAAATGTAAGATTAGAGGTGGGATGGTATTAATATTTGGTAGAAAAAAAGTAAGATAAAAATGTGATAACTGAAGTGTTACTAATATTTGGTGGGAAAGAGCATGGATTAAATGGATAATTTATTATACACTAATGAATAAATGCTAATAAATTTTAAAAAAATATGTAATGAATTATGAATTATAAAAAAATACCTAACTTATTAATAAGATTTAGGCGAGAAAATAAAAACAATCCAACTATCTAAAAAATCGATCTAACTATCGAAAAATCGGTTGAATAATACCGTTCAATGAGCAAAGGGCACACATACGAAGCTTGTACGCCTAAAGCATTTGATTTTTTTCCTATCCCTTAATATAGTGGCCAATAGACACGTTTTAATTTATTGTTCTCAATAAATGGAGCTTAATTAATGTCATCAATGGAGAGAATGGTTGTACTAAGCGATATCACCCTATAAAAGGGAAACACTTAGTACCACAATTTTTTTCAATTTCACATTTTCCCACAAAACACACATGAGGGTTGGGCGAGACAATTTTTAAAAATTAAATGAGTTATTTTGTAGTTCTATTAAATATTAAACATTCACTCTATACAATTAAATGAGTTATTTTATTTCTTTGTCCTTTATATTGGCCTCCCCACCCTTGGTCGTCAGCTCTAATTGCAATTTACATTACTTTTGATGCCTTCATAAAAGTGAGTCTGGATGGTGGTTCCCTTAGCAACAACAAAGGTGGTTCAATTTTTTGTAGGTCTGACATTCTCTCCTAGATTTTATATTAATTTTGTGCAGCAACAAAGGTGGTTCAATTTACAAAGGAAAAGGGATCTCGCTTAGCCACTGCTCAGGATAGACGCACAATTTCTCAGGTAAATTTCCTTCCTTCTGTAACTCTTTTTATGTAGCATCTGCCAGCTTTCATTTCCATAGGATGATGTGGTTTGTATGCCTTGATGGATGATTGTAAGTCTGTTTATATAGAAATTGTGTAGTTTTGCTAAATGATCATCATTTAAAACGTTATTTAAGTCATTGTGTCTGCTCTCATTCTCTTTGTCCACTTTTTAGATTAAATTTAATTTAAGGATAAGGTTTACCCGACAGAATATCCAGTTATATACTCAAGACCCTTATTCCTCTACCATTGAATTGTGTGGTCCATTTGAGATCCAAATCCACTTTTAATATGCTTCTTCTCTTAGTTGTCTAAGGTCCAACTTTCTATATGATATTATCATTTCAGAACCTGTTGCATTATTGTAAAGTTATTTTCATAAGTTATACATAATCATCATAATATAGTATTGCATTGTTTGTACTTAGGAAATTTGATCAACACTTATCATATGTTAAATCTAGTAGTGGGTTTTTGTGCAGTTATCAAGTATGGATTCCACATCTCTTTGGTGTGTGGAAGTTAGGTTCTCGGGTAACTTTCCTACCTAATACTCAGTTTGTTACTATCTTAGATTCTTAGATTGTTTGTGATAAAAGTTTTTTTAGGTTTTCTTATAGTTATTTATGATCTAGTTTTTTTTTACTCAATCCCAGCATTAATCATGTTATAGTTATTTATGATCTAGTTTTTCCCTAGTTTACTTTTAATATAAATGATTTCATTGAAGGAAGAATGTTTGAAATAGTTAGGTTGGAAGGGATATGCATGAATGTGTCTACGGTGGTTAATGGTTTAGGTAATTCCTCATCTGCTCGTGTTAATGATAATTGAAGTAGTTCAGTGTTCGTTGATATTCCTCTACTAATAGTAGTTCTAATTGAGATTTTAATTATATGTTGAGATTTTAATTGTTTGAGTACAGCTTATTTAAATTTATGGCTCTTCTGAAGGTTAGATAAATCCCATCCATATGCATAAGCTATTGGTTTAACCCAATTTTTCTGTGTTTATATCTTCATTATTCTATGTTATGTATTTATGATAATGATGATCTTGCTTTTGCATTATTAATTTCTTTTTTTTGTCAGTTATGTTCAATACTTAATATTTGATCTATTCAGTTTGCAGATACACTCGATTTAAACACTAATTTATTGATATTAACAAGGTTTAAATTGAACCATATTCATGAGTTTAATTCAAAAAAGTATATTACCCCTGCACCTTAATTAGTCTACTATAAGATTGACTCTTTTTGAATGCCACTTTGATAATATTTGTCCAACCAGAAATTTTACCATCTTATTTTATTTATTTTATCTTGTAACAACTTTAAAATACACATTAATTAAACAATCTCCACGTACTATCAAATTCAATAATTATTTTTTAGCTTACTTTAAAATATTAAATTTATATTTTATGATCTTTTCATTCACACTATTCTCATGTAATTGATTGTCAATAAAAGAAAGGGTAAGAATTTACTTAAAAATTAAATGAGTTGTATTATAGTTTTATTAAATACTACGTATCCACTCTATTCAATAATAATATTTTTAAAGTTAAGCGTAAACCTATAAGTCGTTTGCATGATCTACAATATATTTAATATTTACGCTTAAAATAATCTCATATTTTTTATATAAATATAAATTATTGAAATAAAACCAAATTTTTTACTACCACCAGCAATACCTTCATAAATACATAATCTTGCTCATAAAGATGAGCAATCTTATAATATATGTTCGTATGAAACAATCTTTTATTTCCCATTTCAATTCAAGTAATGAATTTAAATAGATTGAGAGAGTTGGGTTCTGAAATATAATATCAAAGCCCCATTTGATTTTATTAGGGATGGATACTCACTATAGTGACCAATGAATCTATATAACAAGAATAAATTCTCTTTCCATTCCATGACTACAATAAAAAAATATATTTCATGTTCATTTTCAATTCATATAATATTTATACGAATTAATGCAATTCTTTTTCTGCACACGGTAAAGTTTTTCCAAGCCAAACTCTCCCTCACCTGATAAGGGAGTATATTCTTGTATGGCTTGGTCAATGGAATAAGGTATACGATAGATATTGGAAATATGTACTAACATTTCGCATACTCAAAAAATAGTTTATTTGCATGTTCATGATCAGGTAAATAAATATCCATACGCATACGTCCACTTGAGAACCCGACTACATTCAATCATCTGCAGGCAGGAATTACGAGTGACAAAATGCACAAGTAGGCAAGTGTTAATTAAATGGACAAAAAAAAACAAGCGTTAATTGAAAATGCAATAATACAGGCAATAAGATAGATAATTTTTTGTGAATAATCAATATTGGAACTCTACTTTTTCCCCAAAAAAATGGAAATTCATTTTAGGTAAATAATGGATTCACATGTTTCCATGCTTCTATGGTGAACTTGAGCTGGGATTCAGGTTCACCTTGTGTGTAACTAAGCTTCAAAAGCTGACAGAGTAGAAAAAATAATAGTAAATCAATCATACAATCACAAATGATTCAAACATAGTAGTATCAGTAAAACTGAAGTTAACAAAATTAAGATGTCAAAACAAGCATGGAGCAGTATCTTTATAATATCTTCCATGCATCTACAAGAGAAATTGAAGTGGCAGAATAACAAATAGACCTCATAGCTCATCACAGGATCCTACTGGACTGATACAAGTGTAATTAAGAACATATCTCATAAGCTAGAAGCTAGCCATTGTGAAACTTTCCAAGGATAAAGACAATACAAATTTAATTTTCAAAGTTTGTGAAATGCAGACAAAAAGCTAGGTCCATTGTTTCCTCCGGTGAGTCCAAATATATTTATTTGACTTAGTGAAAAGCTCTTGAATAGGACATGGTCTATAGTGAGAATCAACTTAATTGGGCAAATATATAGGAAGGAAGAACTTAATGCATTAAGAGAGATTACCCTTCTCTTTCCTTAAAAGTGACTAGAATAGTGAAACGAAGTAAACAATACTATTAAACAAAAAAATCATGTGCAATAGAATGGTGAGCAAGTTTTTTAAAAAACCAACTTAAATAATACATGTGCTGGCTAAAAAGAAATATATAAATAATATATACTAATATATAGACTTACAAAAAAAATAGTATATATACATTAATAATAAATCCATTTTTGTAGAAAATATAAATATATAATACAAGTTTTACTAAGAAAATAGTTTCATTTTTATTACAATTGTACATACTAATAAGATATATATATATATATATATATACTTATGAATTTATTATTTTATTGCTATATCAAAATATTATAATACAAGTTTTACTACATAAAAATAGATTTATAACATTGTAAATTTTACATTATTTATAAATAATAAATTTTAATTAGATATAAACTTGATATATAATACTTTTTCACAAGTATTAATATAAACGGGTTAAAAAATAAAAAAAAATAAGTATCTAAAAATATCTCATATAAAATTATATCGAAATAATACAAAAATATTTGGCATGCTAGTCTAACTTGAATACATATTTTTAATTTAATTCGTTTACACTTAATTTTTTTATGATACAAACCTAACTCAAGTTTGGATAAGTGCCATCCCAACTTAATCCGAGTTTGGTATAGGAGATTTCCGTACGTAATTAAACTCGAAAAAATTCAAATTAGTATATACCGAAGTCTTAAATTAGCATATACCGAAATTTTAAATATATACAATTGGGTTGAGCAACTAAAATTAAATATAATTCTAGTTTATACGAATACAAAATCAACCTAAACTTGTATTTAATAAATTATATTATGCACATACTAATATGTCCTGATTTTGATCTTTGGGTTTGAGTCTACACTAATATCCCTAGGTTCCAAGTCATTAATCAAAGTAATTACCTGAGTGCATATAGTTCTCAACGTGTGAATACCAAAAAAAATTAAGAGTTGGAAGTATATAAATAGTTTAAGATTGCATACTTTATATACGAGTGTTTCATGTCTAATTACTATAATCATATGACATATAAAGAGTATATACTAAGGTGACAATTTGGATAACAAGTACCAAGAATGCACATCCCAAGAAACATTTAGTCTGAAAGTAGAATGTTCTGAATTCAATACATAATTATTTCGTTTAGTTTTGATACCTATAATAATTTCATTATTAACTTGTAACATTTGATATTATAAAAATATAAATTATACTTTTTGGTATGTGTTTTTTTTTCACATCATCCTAAATACAATGACAGATGAATATATATAAAAAACTTTACTTATAAAAATAATTAAATATAGTTAATTAATAAAGCTAATTTAATTGTCACTCCAAAAGATCGTTACTAAGTACACTATTATTTTTTTCATGAATAACACATATAATAACTAATATAGATAATTTTTTGTAACCTACCCATAATATTTAAAAATAATATTGTATGAGTTAATAACTCTACAAAAACTAATAAAAGAATATGCTATTTAATTTATATATAAATATTATATAATAATTTTAATTATATAATATATACATATAAATATTATATAATAGAAATAACAAACTATTTTCCAATTCTAACACATTTCATTCCTCCGTTCTATTTTGAGATCGGTTACTGCAATCATCCTATTAACTTTCTCATGTAATTTAATTATATTTAGGGGTATTTTCATCTTTTCAATTTGAGGGCAATTGGATCATTTTAATCCATTTTACCCTCATCTGAAGCTCGGGCTCTCAGATCTTACAACTCATTTCCGACTTCGTTCGAGGATGTTCCTCTTTTCAGTGCCTTTGGATCCCCGACGATCTTTCTTCCTCAACCAGTCCGTTTCTTCTTCGCCTCCTCCATCTGTATATTTCGAGCTTCTTAGTATTCCCGATGCTGGTGATTGGCGACGCTCGACGGAGCTTCATGTGATGTTGTCCTTTATTCTCTTCTTTTTCTATTGCATTCTTCCGATTACAGGATCTCCATTCACCATGAAAAATCGGATTGCATGTTAGGTAGATTGCAAATAGATTGTCACACCAGAGAACGGGTTTCTAAAAAGTATAAATACCCAAATCAGATAGTAAAGATTCAATCCAAATAAGACCGTAGTTGCATTTCCCAAACTTTTATATTTCGCCTCCGTACTTGAATGGGCCACAGTATGTTGCTTTTTCAAGCTCCAAGAAATAAGATTAGAACCAAGAAAAATAGCATAATCACTTACGGAGCGTCGATCATCCGAATTTCCTGCCTAATCTGCGTCGGAAAAATAATGAAGATGCATGGAGTAGTGACGATAGATATTTAACCCTATGGAGGGAGTGCCACGCAAATAACGAAGAATCTGCTTCACAGCTATCCAATGGGCATCGATCGAACGATGTAGAAACTGACAAACCTGATTGACAGCATAAGTAATATCAGGTCGTGTTAATGTCAAGTATTGAAGTGAGCCAACCACTTGATGATATACTTGTGGCGTCGCTAGTGGAGTATCACTAGTTGAGGACAAGCGACGACCATAAGCGACTGGAGTTGATAGAGCTTTACATGTGAGCATATTAGTAATATGGAGCAAGTTATAAACATATATTGATTGAGTCAGAGCAAGACCTTGATCATGTCTATTGACCTCGAGACCCAAAAAGTTTTGAAGGAGACCGAGGTCACGAATAGAGAATTCCTCCTTAAGTGCCTGAATAACACATTCAATTGGAGATGATGAAGATCCAGTAATAATGATGTCATCAACATAAACCAACAAAAAAATGACATGCTCATATCGTTGGTAGAGAAACAAAGAGGTATTGGCAATAGAAGCCTGAAAACCCAGTCCTTGAAGAAAATTGCTCAGGCAAAGAAACCATGCGTGTGGTACTTGCTTAAGTCCATATAGTGACCAACGTAGAAGACAAACATGATCTGGAGTTGCTAGCTGATAAATCCTAGAGGTTGTTTCATGTAAATCTCTTCATTAAGATGACCATTAAGAAAAACGTTGTTAATATCCAACTGATGTAAGGGCCACCCATAGTTGACAGAGATAGAAAAAATAAGGTGAATAGTGACCGGTTTGATAATTGGACTAAAAGTAGTATCATAGTCGAGACCCTCTTCTTGACTATATCCTTTGGTAATCAGGCGTGCTTTGTATCAAGAAATACTACCATCAGAATTTTGCTTGATCTTAAATATCCATTTACACCTGATGATCTTCCAACCAGGTGGTGGGGGCACTAATTCTCATGTGTGATTTTTCATAAGAGCGGAATACTCCAAGAACATAGCATCCCACCAATGAGCATGATGACTTGCCTGTAAAAAGGTGTGAGGTGTTTGTGGAGATGATACCTGATAAGCCGAAGGGTTGTCAGAGATATTGGACCGATATGGAGGTAAGGTGCCATCTTGCGAATGGGTTGTCATCTGATGTTGTGAAGGAGACAATGCAGGTGGAACCGAAGTACCATCAATGGAGTTTCCGAGGTCGGCTCCAAATTGACGCCCTTTTTGACCTACAGAATGAAGCAAAACATCTGAACTAGAGTCTCGAGATGGATTTGGAAGTGGTAATGGGAGGTAAGCCAAGGTCGATGGAGATGGAGATGTTTCAGATGAAGCTACTGAATGACACATAGAAAATGGAAATGTGTGCTCATCGAAATGAACTATAGGACAAATAAAAATTTAATTAGTGATAGAATCAAAACAATGATAACCTTGATATTCTAGTGGGTAACCGAGGAAGATACATGTTGTGGATCAATTTTGTAACTTTGACATCCGATAGGGTCTGAGGTAAGGATAACAAAGACAACCAAAGACACACAATGAAGAGTAATTGAGCAATTTTTCATGAATAATAAAATAAGGACTATTATAATTAAGGGAACGTGTGGTAATCGATTTATAAGAAAAACAGCTGTTTCAAAAGCAAAGTCCCAGAACGTGAATGGTAAATGACTTTGAGTAAGAAGAGTAATACCCATGTCAACGATGTGATGATGCTTACATTCAGCGTACCTGTTTTGTTGATGAGTATGAGGGTAAGAGATTCGATGACGAATGCCATGAAGTTGAAGCTCATTTTGAAAATCCAAGGACAAGAACTCTTTGGCCCCATCAATCTGAATACTTTTGATGCGATGATCTTATTGATTCTCCACTTGAAGACGAACGGTGCGAAAAACACGAATAACATCAAAACGGGTACACATGACATAGTGCCAGGAATATTTACTGTGATTATCAAGAAAATGTATATAGTATAGATGACCAGTATGCGATGTGATAGATGTGGGACCCCATATATTTGTATGAATAAGGTCCAATGGGGAAAGACTTTTATAAGTAGTGGGACGAAATGATTTTTGTTGAATTTTTCCAAGAGAGTATGCATCATAGAAAGTGAAATCATTTTTGCACTGTACAAATAACTAAGACATAACATGAGTAACAACATCATGGGTAGGATGACCAAGACGTTTATGAAATAAAAGCTGAGACAGAGAAATGCCAACATTAATGCTAGGATGTGGACGACGAAGCTTGAGGAAGTAGAGTTCGTCATTACGGTGCCCTCGAAGAAGTTCTCGATGAGTGTCCAATTCCTTAACAATAAAAAAATCATGATAAAATTCAAAGTAGCAGGCATTGTCCTTAGTGAAGCAAGACACAGATAAAAGATTTAGGGAAATAGTGGGCACAAAGAAGACATGATGTAAATGAAATTTATGGGTGTGGGTTGAGATACTAGTATGACCAGAATTGAGTATTGGTAAACCTGATCCATCACCGAGAAGTAACTCGTCGGGAGTGTTTGGCCCATCTTGCAAGATCAAGTTAGTCATTGAATCTGTAACATGATTAGTAGCACCAGAGTCGATGTACCAATTGACTCCATGTCCATCAAACAGATCACCCATTCCGGTGTTGATTTGATGCCTTGATAGTTTGGAGGCAAGGTTGGACATACTGGAGCAGAATGACCAATATCTCGACATAATTGGCAAGTGGAGTTTGGACCGTAAAGTGCTGCTGGGTGGCGTTGGGTCGCAAAGCTCGAATTAAAATTGTCCAGAGTAGGTCGTTGCACTTGGTGAATGGGTGGTCGTCTTCGTCCTTGGATTGCATCGAAACCCATTTGTCCAACATGACGGGAAAGGCCACGATGTGCAGTGCCTCGACTAGGAAGAAATCGCGTGGAGCTTCCTCAGCCATAGAAGCGAGGGGTGCAGTAGGATGACGACGAGGCGACCTGCGAAGTGGTGAACCAAATTCTGCAAAGCTTCGATGCCACGGTGAAGAGGCTATGCAAGCAGCGACATCTGAAGATCCTGCTCCAAGTATCCCAGAAAGAGGTGCAGTAGTGGAGGCACCCAAAAGAGATCTTTTGTAGGTGCGTTTGGCCTCCTATGTGAATAAGAGGCTGCAGAGCTCATCAATCGGTGTGACGGGCAGGATTGGGGCCAATGCCAAACATAGAGGATCCCAATCTTAACTCAATCCTAACAAGATTCGGTCCTTCAAATCATAATCAGATTTCAGATGATCAATTTGGCTGAATTCAGTTGCAATGGTGGTGACTGTAGTTAGGTACTCGTTCATGGAACTATTGTCCTTTCTAATATCTCTCCATTTTTGTTCTAGTAGTTTTTTTTTTGCATGAATTTGTGCAGTGAAGGTTGTTTCAAGTCGTTGCTATGCCTCAGTAGCATATTGGACTCCGATGATCTGCAAATTAATAGAGGTAGATAGTGTAGCTAGAATTGTAGTCAAGGTAAACCTGTCATATATTTTCTAGTTCTCATATTCTGGATTGGATTTCATGCCAAGAGTCGTATCTTCGTGATCAGTGTCGTCTACATCAGTTTTTGCCGAGATCATTAGAGGCAGAGCGGGAATTGAACCATCTGCATAGCCCAGTAGCTTGTATACATTAAGGAGAGGAATAATGTTATTCCTCGAGAGGTAATAATTTCCTTCCTCTAGCTTGATTGCAACGTAGGGAGACTAGTGGACAATTGAAAAATATTGTTAATTGTTGTATGCTGATAGGAGAGAGAGAGAAGTAACTTGTATAAGAGAGAAATAGGATTGCACTATGCTGTTAAGCAGTAAAACTCTAATACTATTATAGAAATACTAAGAATAAAGTAAAGAAAAAATAAGAGAATAAAATGATTTTGTTGTCTGCGTTACAATCAATATTTATATACTACAATGTTAGTAGTTAATTATAGTTTTGATATAAGAAATAGGTGAAAACTTATCTTCACATTATAAAATAATATTTGTGCTAACACTCCTATCAATGTCTTATGGGATGACTTAATCTCCCACACACATGAAGTGGAATGAATTCAATCTCAGATTTAAATTATTTCCACTCGGCCTCCCCTTCTCATTAAATATCCAAGCCTCAAAGAAACCCTTTAAATACATGCACTTTCTTTTACTAGAGTTAGGCTCTTCCATCTTAGTGAATTCCATTGTAGCCCTACCTCACTTCCACTCATTAGATACAATGGTACAATCCTAGTAGTCTAGGTCAACGGCATGTGGTTTGCCTTTGGTTATACCTCACCCTCACGACCCACGTGATGTTATGTAAGAGAGAGGTCGATCTCATATGATTATTGATAACGAATATATAACCCTTTTTCACTAATTGAGGTTTAATATGTATAAATTATTTAAATATAATAGATTACTCGTAGCCTTACTGAAATTGGATTAGATTATAATTTTTTAATTGTAATTATATTTTTAACTTAAAATTACTAATTTTTCTTTAATATGTTAAATTAAATTTTGATTTAATGTAAACCAGCTTGATCTATTTTAATTTATTTTGACTCGATTATAATTTAATTTATCACTTAATAATCACATATTCTTAATTTTTTTTATTAATAATGTTCTTTTCAAGTTTATTTTGACTAAAATATTTTAACAATTTATGAGGTGATGATTTATAGAAGTTGTCATTCAGTTTCCTTGTAGAGCTAATAAACTCAATTGCATTTCTGTCATGGCTTAATGGACGATCCTAACACTTTCCATTATTATTGTTTTTCATGGTTTGGTCTCTAAGTTATGGAGCCCTTAGCCAAGAGCATAATTTCTAAATTCTTGCTGTGATTCCTGGTATCAACGTCTTATGGGATGGCTTAATTCCCACACATGAACAGAAATGAATGCAACCTCTGGAATATAAATTGTATCTCCTAGTCCTCCCCTTCTGATTAGATATCAAAGCCCCGGGACAAGATGGTGCATTCGCATCTAATGTTTAACACATGACAATTTCAGAGTATCAAACGTTATTTCACAAGCAGATTGATAGGCAGCCGAAGGGTCAGAGACTACTATCGATTTGTTTCGGAACCCGTACCACCCAACAATCACTAGAAGCAAGAGAGAAAATGACAGGGACACATAACATATACAAGGGCCGATCTCCCGGGTGATTGATAACTAATAGGGAGCATTCGTTCTGGGGTAGTAACGCTTTCTCTCGTCGGCAACGTTGTTCTAAATAATATTCATTCATTCCAATTTCCAACCTCCGTCCAATCCTAAATCCATTCTTGAATTTGGAGCAAAATCCTTCCAGGCACAGTATGATCGAACCCTAATTCCGCGAGAGTAACTCCACACTATAGAGAGCGAAAATCGATTTAGTATAGATTACTCTACTGACTACTATCTTTTACTCAAGTTAATTAATGCAGTTTTATGTTTAGTGTGCAAAAAAAAATGGCAATCACTTTCTAGGTGAAGAGGCGTGGGAAAGTGCTAAGCCAAGTAAAATCCTCAGAATTTTTTTTGCAGTTTTTTAATTAGAAGTGGAAAATTTTATTGCACATTTTAATCAATATCCGGTGGGCAGAGTCTGGAAGCCCGGCCACATCATGTCTTCTGTGGTAACTTGGAGAGAGAAAGTGAGTGGCAGAAGAGGGAGAGGAGAGAGAGAGCGACTTGCAGGGATCAGAAAGGGCACTGTTAAGAAATTTATTGAGGGTGGACCGGTGGTAGACCCTTCTCGCTGCTAGTTAGGGCACAGGAAGTGAAGCAGTGAATTGAATAGAGCCACTCTCTTCTTTTAGTAGTTGGCCATTCATCCATCACTTATATATATATAAACGTCAGAACATTTCCTTTTGTAAGTGGGTTCTCCTGTCTTTTTATTTGCTTCAATAGATACGTGTCCATTGAGCAGGGAAGAAGAACCCAGTAGACCCTTCAATTCTGTTGATCTATTAGACTCTGTCTGAGTTTAACCCCACATTTTGATTCATCTGTAGCCCCAGAATCTGGACTGGTCCATTCTTCCCAACTCCATTTGTTATTTTCGCACCAGCATATAACAATAGGACCTGGAATCTCCCTCCTGGTCTTTCGTCGGTTCTTGCTCTCTCTACTCAATCCGGATCTGACGTGGAGGTTTCTCTTTGAGCGATCCCCTGTGGGTGTTTCGCCGTTAATCTTTGTGGGCATTGGCGAGATTGGACTCCGGATGTAAATTTTCTTCTTTGGCGGGACTTAGTGTTGTTGGTTTGGATCAGATCTTGGTCTGCACTGGTTTCTACATTTTGTTCGTTCCTGTCTGTTGACTTAATGGGGACATTTCCTGTGATTTATTGAAGGTATCTTGCTAGGTTTCAGTCATGTTGCATGTCTTTTACTGCTGAATGTTGATTGATTTGGATCAGCTTTATAAATTTTCTGGCTTTGCAATCTTTCTTGGGACCTCTCTTAGTGTTCTTGAGCATCTTATAGTCTATCGATTATACTTTTCTTCTACTTCAGGCAAGAAACAGTAAAATTCTTCCTTTTCTTCCGCACAACTTGCTGCTAAGAGGTTGAATTTTGTCATGGATTCAGCTGGCTTGCAGCGAGGTATCTCCTATTGTACCCATTGAACAAGGGCTACTTATTGATTCATCTTAATTATTGTGCAGCTGGTAATCTTGTTTCTCTTGTTTGGGAGTCTGAGACGTGTTGTGAAGGTGAAGAGTGTACTACATCATAATTTCCTTACCAAGATAAGGCAGGGGAACTGGAAAATATGATCAGTAAATCCCTCCTGTTGACGTACTTATACCTATTGATCTACATTCTTCTTTCCTCAGGAGTGATTCTGTATAACAAGGTAATGTGACTGTTTATTCTATTTTGGTTATGTTGCTGGGGTATGCTTGTTTAATATTCCTTTGTCAGGTAACATTCACATTTTATGGAAATAATGCACTTTAAAAGCATCCTTGATTTATCAGCATGCTGCAAGTTTTTGATGAGATTCAATCTGTGCATTGCCTGTTTTCTTGTTTTCATTCAAATGCTATTTTTTATATAAAGAAAAAATATTTTTGCAGTGGGTTCTTTCTCCTAAATACTTCAACTTCCCACTTCCAATCACACTTACCATGATTCATATGGGATTCTCCGGGGCAGTCGCTTTTTTCCTTGTCCGTGTCTTCAAGGTATGTGCTTCAGCTGTGTGCCTTGACCATTTTTTTTGTGGAAACCATTTTTTTTCTTTCCTGGGTAATTATATTGAAATCAGGTGTTCCTGCTCAATGGCTTCTTTTCTATTCACAGATCGTCTCACCTGTCAAAATGACATTTGAAATGTAAGCAGCATGGTTTCTTAGATCATTTTTATAATAATCTTTTTCACTCCATGCATTCTTCCTCATGAGACTATATGTTTTACAGATATGCAACTTGTGTCATCCCAATAAGTGCGTTCTTTGCTTCAAGTCTTTGGTAAGTGTGTCATATTAGGCTTCTTGATTTTTTCTATAGTCATATACTATTTAATATCCCCAGTATGTTATTCTTTTCAATGTTTTCATTAAAGGAGAATGATGCTCCAATTTTCATTTACTTATAGTTTTCAAATTGGGGACTATATGTCAAAGTAACTAGATGAATTACTACATATAATTTGTGCAAATGAAGGGATATTTTAATGACAGGCTCTTCTATGAGGTGCTTGCATTTGACTCCAAGTATCTAGGCCTTACTACATAGTCATATTTTATTCAGTATCCCAATTGTTACCTTCGTGGCTTTTTAGGATGACTTTACCTGACCAATATTTGGATCCCTCATTTTCTGCTGGAGAATGCCCTATCTCATATTATTTAATGTCCTTTTCCTATTGCAAATGAACTTAAAAGATGAATTATGGAGCTTCCCGCTTTCAATATGATAACAGACCTAAAGCCCAGTTCTATGATGAGGCTGACATCGCTGCTTCCTTCTATTGCTATTTCAATAAAATTAATGATATAAGCCCAACTCAATTAGATTCTTCTATTTTTATAGCTCATGTGTATCTCTACTGGTGGTACAAATTAGCATATCTTGAAGTCGTGCTATTAAAAACTTAAACTAACTCTTGTGTTCTTTCCTTTGCTTAGGTTTGGTAACACTGCATACTTGCACATCTCGGTTGCCTTCATTCAGATGCTAAAAGCCCTCAGTTCGTGAAATCTTTTCTATTTACTTGCTATTGTTTAACCTATTGATGCTGCAAATCCCTTGCATCAGGAGCTGCATATTTATTACATGCAAGCTTGTGAAGCTTTGGATATTAGTATCCATTGATGCACTTTCAGGATAGATGCATAGGAAACTATAAATATCCTTACTTTTTGTTTTCAAGAAATATTATTCTTATGTGGTGGGTTAAAGCTTTATTTGTGTATTGAGGCAGTACTCAAATGTTACCATCATTATGTATTGTTTTGGTCAATGACCACTTTGCAGTGGTTAGCAGTTTATGTTCTGTTCTAGCTCTGATTATTATAAAATTTACTAATCTTTTCAGTGCCAGTGGCAACATTTCTGATGGCTGTTCTATGTGGGACTGATAAGTTGAGGTGTGATGTATTCTTGAATATGGTGCTGGTCAGTGTTGGGGTCGTGATTTCATCATATGGAGAGATTCATTTCAACATAGTTGGGACAGTTTATCAGGTCACCGGAATCTTTGCTGAAGCCCTTAGGCTGGTTTTGACCCAGGTCCTGCTGCAGAAGAAGGGATTGACTCTAAATCCCATCACCAGCTTATATTATATAGCCCCTTGCAGGTACTTTTATTAAACTTTTTGGTAAGAGTAAATTTTATAAGAGAAAAAGGAAAAGATAAATGGTAAAATGGTAGCTTAGGTTTGCAGTGATCTAATCAAAGGAAATGTGGCCACTCAACTATTTTATTCCCATCTTACTGTTTAGTTTTGTGCTTAAGTAGGAGAATGAATTGCTAGGCATTTTTTCCAAAGTGATCTCTGATGGTTAAAATCTGTTTGATGCAGCTTTGTTTTTCTGTTTGTTCCTTGGTACTTGCTTGAGAAGCCTGAGATGGAAGTCTCACAAATTCAATTCAACTTCTTGATCTTTTTTTCAAATGCACTCTGCGCTTTGGCCCTGAACTTCTCAATCTTCTTGGTCATTGGACGGACTGGTGCAGTCACTATCCGGGTTGCTGGAGTTTTGAAAGATTGGATACTTATAGCTCTCTCTACTATTATATTTCCGGAGTCTACAATTACTGGGCTCAATATAGTTGGCTATGCAATTGGTAATTATATATCTCTTAGCTTTTACAGTTTTAAGCAGATGTATTCGGTGACCTTGTGACACTTGCTCATGTAAAAGTATTTGTCTTCAGCTCTTTGTGGTGTTGTTATGTACAACTGCATAAAAGTTCGGGATGTGCGAGCCTCTCAAGTTCCTGCTGATGGTCTACCAGAAAGAATATCAAAGGTGAAATCTTCCTACAAATATACATTAATCAAGGATTGTTGTGAGGAATTAGTGCTCCATATTCCTTGGAAATATGTTTACACGTCTACTTGCTCATTTTCTATCTTTGCCTGCTTCACCATGAGGTCTAAAGTAGAAGAATAATGTATATTTCTAGCCACATACTATTTGCCTTGCCTTGATATGTCATGCGACTGTTCTTGTTAAGATAATTTTATTGAAAGAATCTAAGGGGCATTCTATTTCTAAATCAGCATAATACAAAAAAGATAAAGGTGATTGATTGAAACAACACGCCCTCTTGCTCATTGTTCTGACTGTTCAAGGTTGTGATCTTGATGTAGGACTGGAAGTTGGAGAAGAAATCCTCCGACCTCTTTGTGCCCAACAGCAATGGAGAAAACAATGGAGGGAACGGAAGTTTCTCACACTCGAACATTGATGAAGAAGCAGCACCTCTCATTGCCTCATCGAGGCTATCCCACATTGGAAGAACACAAGTTAGTAGCCACACAGTATGAGGTCTACCATGAATGTTTTCAGAATACTTAATGTAGATGGGCAGATTATGCCTATTGAGCGTGATTAAAAATATCATAGACATCTCTTTGTCATGAATGGTAAATTTGGTTTTACTATGACCATGTACCTCAGTTATTGGACTGGTGATATGGGGAAGAAAGAGTCGAGCTTTCCCCTCATGTGTAGATGACAGGTTTTAGGAGTAAGTTGCAATTATTACTGATGGATTAAATGATTCATTTTTGGGTACAATTCCTCATTTCTATGCATGCAGCATGGCTTCTTGCTAGAGAGTTGTTCTTTTTTATAGATGACTTGGCTGGTGGGTTGTATGTAATGCAAATCAGCTACTATCTCCATTGCTTCCATACAGAGTCTTTCAATAATACTGTGCAGAGTATTTTTTTCTATTATAATAGGAGGTACATAGTGAGTCTAAAATGATGGTAAAAATGCTGAACCGAAGGGTCTCGGATGATGATTAATCGTGCTCCAACCTAGAAAAAATATATATGTATTTTTTTAAATAAGTTTAAAATATGTATATCCATTTTTTTAAACAAGTGAAACAGAGCTACTGATGAGCAAAAAAAAAATAGAGGTATTGAAGAGGTACAATTGTTTATAATATTTTTGAATTAAGTGGTTTGAATGAATTTGAAGATAAATTTTTTGATTAAGTGAATTTTTGGATGGAGTAGTTTGAATGGATTTGAAGTAGAGTAGGTACTCAATATAGACACCCAAATTGGAGGTTAGAGTAGATGAGGTTATTTACCTATGGTATATTTTTGGATTGAGCGGTTTAAATGAATTTGAAGGATAGATTTTTGGATTGAATGAATTTGAAGTTGAGATGTATTCATCATCTACAAATTGGAGGTTTCAATTTAACAAACTACTAGATTAGGTTTTCATTGTTTGGGAGCATACAAGTGCAAATAATTAAAAATATAAATATATTATTATACAATTAATTAAATAATTTAATATATATATATATATATATTTTAAATTATATCATCATCTCCTAAATCATACACGATAGTATATATATTATACATATTTTAAAAATAATATTTATTAATAATAACATAATATACAATATAAAAACATTAATAACAAGAGCTTTATTTAATGGCTATACTAGTTCTACAATCAAATATTGCAATTTCCTTTCTTTATATGTAATAATATATTTATTTAACATCTCAAAATTAATATATAAAATAAATAATATACATATATCAATATATAAATATATAATATTAAAATCTCAATATATTTTAAAATAATAATTAAATATAAAATGTAAAACTTAATTTATATAAACATTAAAAAAATTATTATAAACAAGCAATATAAAGTGATAAATAAATATATAATATATTATATAAATATCTTTTAAACATAAATATTTATAAATAAAATAAAAAATTATAAATATATTTAAAAATAATTAACTAAATTTATTTAATTAAAAATTAAAACTGAACTCAATCCTACCTCATCTTTATAAAACCTATAACTTATTCGATAATAGAAAAGAAAAAAAATACATGGTTGATTAATTGAGAATATAATTTTTTATTTTAGATAATGTGTAGTATATTAGTTAATTGTTATATTTTTTAGAATTTTTTAGGGTTTTAATAAGAAGAAATAAGGAAAAAATTAGAGTAAATATAAATAAAAAATAATATAATCTTTTGTAATATAAAAAAATATAAGCATATTAATTTAATTTCATATTATTTTAATTAAAAAATTACCTTCACTCCCAATCTTAAAATTGGAGTGATTACTTTTAATTGTAAAGGTTTTAAGTAATTTTTGTACTATTATAAATTCTTTCAAAAAATTTTACCAAAGATTATTTCACCTTTATTAATCTATTTTCTCTTATTAAATCTAAATATAGCATTAAGTTATCTAAGTGATGAATTTGTAGTTGTTAAAATTTTTTAATAATCAATTATTTGTATGTAGCGTAAGTTAAGGGAAAGATTATTAATAAAAAAAATTAAAAATATAAATTTATCTTTTTAATTAAATTAAATAATTTATTAGTTATTATATATATATATTTGCACAATTGCTATTATATATTATTAAATTATATTAAAAATATTTTTTATAATAATTTTTTATTTATAATATTTGTATTACATATTTATATTCATATAATTTTATATAAAATATTATTAATATATAAATCTATTTAAAGTATATAAAAATAAATGATAATATAAATAATAAATAAAGGTATTAAATTAATTTAAATAATAAATAACACAATCCATTCAAATCACTATGCTTGCAAAGAATTGTGTCGTAAATGAAAGGACTGGAGGGATTTGGAGATATCCAAATCCCTATAAACCCCTTAATCCAAACGTAGCTTTAGGAAAAAATCGGCTAAAGATTGGGATTGGACAATCAACCTCTATCACAATTGTTTAAGGTTCAGTGACATTTTTGTAATGAGTTCAATTCATGGCAATCAACCTCTATCACAATTGTTTAAGGTTGAGTGATATTTTTGTAATGAGTTCAATTCATGGACCTTAGTATGTTAGACTAGTTATTACGGGACATGGTATCCGTGCATGGAAAATTGAATCTTTTATTATTAATGGATTGACTCATGATGCATCGGCCAAGTATGAGGAGTAACTGCAATATCTTGCAGTTTTTTTTAAAGTAATAAACCTCTAAAACTATGAAATTTTAGGAGTTTAAGTTAACATATTAAGGTATTATTCATTGAGGAAAAAACTAACAGATATTATATTAGTAAATGGCACAATATTAAGGAAAAAATGCATGGTATGTTAGGAGATATCCTTGTTATGCTTCCTGTAGCTGGACATGCACCGTGAGTCTAATCACCACTGTCACATCTAAAGAATAGAAGAATCTCAAGACTGACTTGGTAGAAATGGATGAAAAAAATAGAATGAAGATGATATCATAAGAGTTACTGGCACAACACTAAAAACAGTTGGCAGAGTCAATTTCATTGCAACAATTTTTTTCTTAGAATCATAAAAAAAGCGCATGAAAAATACTCTTCAAATCTAATTCTCATTCTATTTCTTCTACCCCTTTATACCAAAGGGGACATAAGGGCTGTTACTTCTGGAATTCATTCTCATGATTACATTTGACTAAATGGTAAACATGTCCCTAAGCAACAGAAACATCTGAAAATAGAGGGAGTCCTTCCACTCTATCCTCCCTGGTTACATTGGAAGATGAAGTTACAATCTCTTATCAACATAATCCTCTAAAACTACTGCCATGTTGAGGTAAATCACAAGATTATAACAATGCAAATATACAATCTCAATTAACTCAATTTCAAGCCAAAGTAAGCTGACCAAATATCAATGAGAAACTCAGTCAACCCAGACACCCAGTATATCAACAGACAGGCGATGAATATGAGAGAAAAGGGAGTAAGAAATATAGCTTTAAAGCCAGAGCATCCACAGAGAAAAGCTGTGAAGCCAAACTAGTAAACTCCTAGTTCGTACAATAGAAGACCTTGATACAGAGTGAGAAACTAACCTAATCCTAAAGATCTTCACTACATATTGACTCATATTGAACCATGGATGAACCAACGATATAGACACTGATAAACATTTGGCAACTCATAGTATCACTTGGTAGGAGGAAAAAATTCTTCAATACATTCCCTGGAATAAAGCAGACACCATTGGTAATTGCATCACCCATCTGGGGATGGAGATTGTTCCACTGATTATGAACAGAAAACAAGCAAAACTTAATGCAACCAATGACTCACTTCGTCTGCTAGCGCATTCCCGTTGACAGCCACTAGGCCCAACCTATCACCTTGGAATCTGCCTTTGAATCTGCTTATCCTCCACGACTGAATTAGAGGCCCTGGGCTTCATCTTCTGCTCCTGGACAATCCCTACACAACTATTGACGGTCATTTTTAGCTCCTCCTCTTTGAGAGATAGGTATGCCACCCTCTCGAGAGCCTCTCTCGCCCGCTTCCTTGCCAAAGCAGCCTCCTTTACCCTCCTCTCTGCCTCAATCCTGGCAGTGTGTGCTGCCTTGCTCATAGTAGCGGCAGCAATCCTTGCTGCAGCTACCAGTACCTTCGCTGAATCTTTATCGATCACTCTTCTGCAGATCCCATTTCCATCTCTATTTCCACCGAGATGAAAGCCAGCGTCTGCATCTGCATTGGCCTCAGCTTTTATGCTCTTATTGGAGTCAGGAAGGGTCCTGAGAGTAAAGAAGGAGAAGTTAGGGTTCGAGCAGGAAGGGCACTGGAAGGGGTGGCCACCGGAGTTTGAGGAGGCGCAGGAGAGGTGGGAGATTGAGGGGCAATTGAGGCACATCACCCGCTGGTTCGGCCGAGGTTGGGAGTCGATTGGGTCGAACACCTCCAGACACACGGGGCAGAAATGACCGCGGAAGCAGTTGAGGACGCAGTGGGTGCAGAGGCGGCGGTAGGTTGCCTTGTGGCGAACATTGTGGAGTATCCATCGATCCCCAGAGGAACTCCCGCCACCGCACTCCCCGCATTGCATCGCCGCTGCCGCCGGGAGATGATCGTTCTCGTGCTTCATGGGGATGTCCGCTTTTGCTTATAGGGTTTCAGGGAGGGCAACGGTAACCCTAGGATGGCAAAGTTGAGTTCTTGAGAGGCTTCAAGGCTGATCAATAGGAAAGTTCAGAGCCCAATTGTTTCTGTCTTTTTTACTTTTCAATACCATTGAATTGAAGTTTATTGTACCTTTAGTCCCTGATATTTTTCTGCTACTCTAATTGTGTTGACTAACATAAAATTCGTAATATTTTAGTATAAAATTTTAAAAACAATATTTTAGTACACTATTTTAAAATATATCAGTGAGAACACAATATTTTTAATATTAAAAATAGTAATATTTTAATACAGATTTTTTAAAAATATGGCAGTGGGTACAAAATATATATATATTTTTAAATTATTACTTAATTATACAAATCTTTGATTAGATCTTTCAATAATCCGTGTGTCCTATCCGTTTTATCTTGAACCCGAACCTTCGTGTAACATTGAAATATATGAAACCCTAAATTAAATGAATTGTAACAAAAAAATAAGCTTAAATGGAGAATATTAACTTGAATAATGACTAAAAGTGAGAAAAAAATTAATATCATTTAAAATTTTAGTAAATTAATAAATGATTTAAAAGTTAGATATTTATTAAAGGTTATTAATAAGTTGAAACATGTTAATAGATTGAGTGATGCATTAATTTTAGTAAATTGTAAAGTTGGAGTACCCATTAAAAAAGTGATTTTTTAGGGGTATTTATTAAATGTACAATAAGATATATGGATAATAAATTTTGAATGCTTAATAAATAAAATAAAATAAAATAAAAAATTTAAAAATTAAAATGTAAATAATAATATTTGGGTCTTAATACGAAATTTTTAGAAAATTAAGTATTCACATAAAACTAAATAAAATCTAAAAACTAAATAAAAGATTTGGAGAAGTGAAGGTTTAAAAAAAATAATTTAAAGTATAATAGAAAATTAATAATTTTACTTAAATGATAGATCAAAATGTAAAATTTGAAAAAAATGAAAACTTAGATATTTTTAGTCATTTTAAAAATATAATAAAAAATGGTTATAAATTTTAATAAGTATGATAAAATAATAAAAGGAGATTAGCAAAAATAGTTTGTTGAAATGTAAGTAGAGAAAAATGAAATCAATTGGTAAAATTGTAATTTAAAAAAATTACGGGATAATATATGAATATCAAGTGGAGATCAAAACTGACCCAAATTTATAATTTTATTTATGTAGAATAAATTCTATAGTTGTTCATATGAGATTTTCTATCCCAATAATAAGGGAAAATAGTAGGGATGAACAAATTTCAATAATAATTATAAGTGTAAGTATTAGACCGATTATAGGAATATACAGTTTTACATAATTCTATGAATGTGCATTATATATGATTTGGAAAATATTTTAAAAAATGGCGAAAAATTATATGGATGCATGGTTACTAAAATAAACAACTTTCTTGATGTATAAGAAGATAATGTTGATAGACAATGAAAAATAATAGTAGCATAATAAAACTATATGATTTGAGGGCATTTTGCCCTTAATTGACAATTGAGATAAAGTCGGTCGGAATAAGGACCACACTTTGTGTACGACAGGGAAATTCCAACTAGATAACCATGCTAAGTTAAACCATCAGTGGGGTAGAACCGAGAGGCAGAACATGAATCGGGAGATGAAATCAAACTAGAACGAGAAAATGGATCGATGGAGAGGTCATGAGGGGTGAAAAGGGGTGTGAGAGACCCTTAAGGGTGTCTTGGAACATGAAGTCGAGGATTGGAGGAAAATTGGGAAAGAGTGTATAGACTAGGGAGTAACAAAACCCCCCAAAACTTTAAGGAGGCAAACAAATCTAAATGGAGTGATTATTAAGTTCATTAAATAGGAAATTGATGTTAGATTTTTTAGATATTTTTATTTTCTTAATACCAGACCAAGAAAGGGATGAATCGGACCAAAAACCACTAAACCGACCAAAATCTTTGTTGGAAACTGGTTTGCTACAATGCAAATCAGTCGTCGTGTGTTACCAAGTGCACGCACGCATGACCACACGCGTGTGTGCCATCTTTCTCGCCTGACAGTTCACTTAGATTCCCTTGTTTTTACCCGATAAGTCACCTAAACAACATGTATCTACCGCTTGGGGAAATTAATTCATTCCTAAAGCCACATGCTATGGATTGAAGAAATAATGCTATGGATAGATAGTCATGTAAGTCTAGAACACGACCATATAAAGCTTGGGTGTTCCCCTGTAAACCCGGTCCTTTGATAATGAGAAAACCGGGGAAAGAATCGGTCAGTTTTTAATTTTGAACCAAAACGGTCTACAAGTTCGATTATTAGGAAACGAGGCAAATTGATGATTTACAACTTCTAGGCGACTCAAAATGGTTCAAAAATCTTGGAAAAGAACCTTAGGACGAAATGGGGAAGAAAAACCGGATCGGTTCAAGAGAACCGGGCCCGAACCGGATAGAACCAGTTTATGAACCGAGTTGATTTGTGAACTGGAACCTATAGAGAATAGGTCAACCAAGAAATTTATGAACCTCTTGTAATCCAGAGAGATTTATAAACCTTGGGATGGAACATTAGAACAAAGTGGCAGAGAAAAACCAGATTGGTTCAGGTGAACTGAACTCGAATCGGATTGAATCGATTTAAAGACCGAGTTAGTTTATGAATCAGAATTGATAGAGAAATGGTAAACCGATGAATTTATGGACCCTAAGTGACCCAAGGAGTCATAAAAGACATGAATGGACTTGTGAAGGAATTGGGGATGAAAACCAAACCGGTTTAGGTGAACCGGATTCGAACCGGTTTGGACCGATTTGAACTACTATTGAACCGAATCCTAAATTTAATTTTCTAGGTGGCTTATATAATTCAAATTTGAGATTTGAGCCCATCATTAGATAGAAAATGAATTTAGATGATTTAGAAATTTTTAGATTTGAAAAACTCGGTCGAATGAGGGGTGAACCGGCCAGTTTAAGCTTCGAACCCTATTTGGACCGGTCCGGTCCAGTTCGGAATAATGTCATCTTCTTCCTTCAGATGACAACACCGTTCACTCGCTGAAAAATTGAAGCAGTGTCAATGAAGAGAAAACATCTCCGTTCAATACGTTTCCGACCATCAATGCATGTCATAAAGGTGCCAATCGAACGGCCAAGAAGTCCCCAAGCTTCCTATATAAAGACCCCGTCCCCATTCACACTCTCCACACCTGAAAAGCTCACTCTCTCTCAGTTGCTTAGTTTTTCAGTGAATCTCGAACCAGAGCTCCGATATAGGGTTATTTATGAGCCAAAGAAGGTGAGGTTAGGTTCCTTAGAACTGGGGAGAAGTCATGATGCGAACCTCGCCAATATGCTGACGACACCCTACACCAAATATGGCAACAATCCCAAGACTTTCACGACGCAAGTGCGAAAAGATGGAAGATACCTTGTTTATGTGAGAAACAAGGTATGGGATATGTAGACGCCACACCCAAATCCTCTAAGAAGAACTCTTAGAAAACCCCGGGTGATAAGTCTTGATTGCTTGAACGCCACAGGTAAAAACCTGATAAGTTCAAAAGCTCTTTCAAGATAGAAAGAAGACAAAACCTCACAAGATATAAATTCCAAAGTGTCTCTCCAATGTTGTGGAGTATGCCTTTTATAGGCTCAGAAAACAACCGAATGACCCACATAATGAGGAAAAAATCTATTATGGTTATAAGCTAACCTTATCTAATCTAACTACCTAATATTATCCTAAGAGATTTATTATATTTATAAATCTCTCCTTATTAATTAAATCTGGACCTTCTGTTGGGCTCATCTTGGGCTCTTTATTTGGGCTTCTATTTGAATATGCATCAATCTCTTCAATCAGCCCATATAAAGCTTCTTTGAATCTTTTAGCTCTTAACTTTGTGATTGGGCCCTCTTGAAGTCTCAAATAATCATTTATCCCATTTGGTGACAAAGTGTTCAGCTTCATTGCAGGTTCGTTTGATTGGGCTTGTGAATTTGTAGACTCTTTTGTCGGATTCACATCAAGTCAGCTACACGGTGGTGACATCCATTCGTTCCGAGAGTCGCCAGAGAAGCGCCGGCGTGATCGAACAGTGAAGTAGCTCTGACGAACCGAAGCTGCCCTGTTTCAGCCGAGTTGAAATCGGCCAATTCGAGCCCTCCCGACACTTCCTCAGCCCTTCCATGGCCAAATTAGGACCGAAAGGTAAGACAATTCAGCTTCCCTTTGCAATTTCTAATCGGTGTTAGAGAGAGAGTCGACCGAATTTCAATGACGAAATTCTAATCTAATTCGACATCAATTGATGTAATTCTTGATCCTAGGAAGAACCTCTGGAGGAGAGCTACCTGCCCAGATAGAAAGCTCAGACTGCTGTGCTCTCATCGGTGAGTAATCAAAGCATTCTCTCTCTACAATTTATTTTTCAGTGAAGCTCCGTTTGAGCTCGTTCCGACGTTAAAACTCGTGATTCAAAGTTCTATGGAATTGTATGAACATGGAGAAACTCAATTTCAACAATTAGAGGTGTTTGATTGGTCAATTTGATGAAATCAAATTCGATTGTTTTAAAAAGTTGAAATTGGGGGGAAATTTTGGGGAAATTGGGGATTTTCAAAAAATTCGAGGGACCAAAATGAAATTTTCTTAAATTGAGGGTCAATTGGGCATGATAAGAATATTAGGGAGCAATTGAAAAATTTTAGAATTTTTGGGATAAAATTTACCATTTTTGTAAAGGAAGGGTAAAATGGTAATTTTGGAAAAGTTGAGGGACCAAATTGAAAATTTGGGAAATTAAACCCTCTTTGTGAATTTGAATAAATTAAGTTCTAAGATAAATTTTTAAAAGTTTCGAGACTCAAATTGGAGGAAAACCCCGGTAATAGGGACTTAAAGTTAAAGAAAAATAACTTTGGGACCTAATAGGCCAAAAAATAATGAACAACTATGTTCATTTTGTGTAGGAGAACGAGACATCGAGAATGCTAGCAAGGATAAGCTTGTGTGAAATCAAGGAACCAGTCTAGTGAAATTCACGGTATTAACGGGTGAGTGGGATTTTATATCATACCTGGTTGGGAATGATAAGTATATCAAAATGAAAATCCACTAATATGTGGTATTTTAAACATCACAACTTAGAAGAGTGATGTAAAAATCATACGAAAAAACTACGTACCAGTCGTAAGTAGATCATACCCGGTTGGTATGATGAAACTTTCTCGAAAGACATTGAAAACTCGTTCATCAGTTATGAGTGGAGACATCCTTATACCCGGTCGGTATAATGGACAGTTGAAAATATATTTTGTCGGAAGTGCTCTCCACTGACTGTGTTTCAATGCTTAAACTATTTGGGAGACCTTCTCGACAAGAGCTCGAATAGCTCTTATAGGTCGAGAGCCTCAGTTTTTGGAACTTGGAGGCTATTATGCTCGATTTTAAAAATCTCAAACAGTGGGCCATTAATGAATTGATTATGTTATTTCACCATGGTACCAAGACAGGACCGACATACTCGATGGACTGGTGGCAGTGCATCAGGGCCAAGTCAACAGACCGGCCTAGATAAACAACTGCATATCGGGTTGAGGGTCTGGGTCGTTGGACCAGTGGCACCAAAGATAAATGGCTATGTGGAAAAACTATTGTTTGTGCATGCACTTGAGGTACATGACCATCAAGACGCCCAAGAGGGGTAGTGATGTGTCCTAAGGGCTACTAGAAGACATGGTAGAGATAAGGGTAGTTGTCGTGCCAATAATCAAAAAGCTCGACGTAGCTTCATGCACATGAAACTGGGGTGGGGTTGAGATGAGGTCTCTATCCTCATACGAACACAAAGTATTTTGGGTCTAAGGGTAGGATGTCAGAGACATTCACTCAGACTCCGGGTAGAAGTCAGGGACTTCTATCACGGTAGATGGTAAAGACACTTCGATCCACAAGTGGGTGCAATCGGCGTAATTGCATCTCACGAATATGTGTGTACCCTTTCTAATGAAGGACGTGTGTTATTTGTTAAACACACCTAATGAGGAAATGGGAAAAATGTTAAGAAAACCTTGGAAATGATTTGAGAATCCTTGGAAAAAGAAATGCTTGGAATAATGTTTAGAAAAGAAATTTTGAAAGAAAATGTCATCCTTGGCAGGGTAAAGGTTTTGAAAATAAGAATTTAGGAAAGAACATTCTTAAAGAAAATAAGGAGTTTGACACACTCCTATTAAAGCTGTTTTGTTTATTAAAACTCACTCCTAACACCCATTCACTAACATGTAGAAATCACCCCCTCTTTTTTACCCCTTTCAGGTTACCAAGGGAAAACCAATTTTAAAGACCCTCTATAAGACATGTATGATAGTTTTAAGATATTCCGTTTTGTATAATGTTATTCCATAGGAAAGAAGGACGCTTTACTACTCATGGTTTAGAAAAGGGTGAAACCCTTTATGGACCAAAGGGAGTGGTAGATTGCTCACGGGGATCTGACCAAACCGGGTCAGGGTATGACAACTTGAGTGGTATGAGAGTCTGTTTCCTAGAATATATTATCAAGACTATATAGCATAGTAACCAAGAGAAAGTTTTAAAATTTTCAGATGGCTCCCAAGAAAGTAACTAAGAAAACTAGGACTAATGTCACCAATATTACCCAACGATCTATCTTCGTAGAAAGACCACCCTAAAAGCTCTCTAATGCATGAGGTGTAGTAGAAGTCACAAAGAACCAAGAGGCATTATGGGGAAGTACCCAATGCCACCAAGGAATATGGTGCCAACACCTGTTGAGGTCACATCCATGAGTAAGAGTAGAGCAACCTAACACCAAGGACTCCATAAGTGACTTATAACCAAGAAGGACGATTACTAAGAACCTAGTATAGTAGTTCCACAAGCTGAAACTACTTCTTGTAATAGGGATAACACACAAAATGTATTGTACCCCTTATTAATAAAAATTCTAATTTTTCCAAAATTTTGTCCCTCAAACAAAGTCGTGTTCTCATACCTCAGCTATTTGAGGAGAGGTCACGAAAGATAAGAAAGACCAAAGAAAATACAACGAAGCATAATATAGATAAAAGGAAAATAGAAGTAGGAGGAATGTTTTGGATGAGAAATGCAAGGATCAAGGAAGGATTGATAACCAAAACCATGGAGCGGGTTAAGTAAGTTGTTCGCAAGGAGGTCAAGAAATAGCAGGATAAAAAAATTTTCAAACTTCTTTTTAAGAAGGTCAAACAAGAGAGGAATACCACAAGAATTGAGGTAAGGTACATGGGAAGTACACCTAGAACCCCCTTAGAAAGGGCAAAAATGGAAAACGTCCTTCGGCAACTTTAGAGTAGGACACGAAAAGAGTGAAGAAGGAAGAAATGTGCTAGGAAAGGGAACTCTGGGGGGATGTATACGACTAAGTATCTCTTGAAGGGACCATTGATAGGCGGTTGGACATAACGTGGAGTGCAAGGAACCAACCCATAATTAGGAACTCCTCGAAGGAAGGATAATGAACAAAAAGGGAATTAGAGGACAATGAAGGATTAAGGACGGATGGCCGATGGGTATAAGAAAGGAAAGAAGAAAAAGCCTTCAAGGAGTGTTAGGGAGGTTGAATGTGAAACTCATAGGACAGAAGTCCCTAGGTAGGAAGTGAGACCATAAAAAGGGAAATTCCCAAGATAAGGAACCGACAGATGGATCATAAGAGACTTAACCCGAAATAAGGAATCTCATAAATTGGCATAAGTGGTTAAGGATGTATTGGGATGGCCAAATGTAACTGACTTTGGAAAAGCAAAGGAGTCAAATAGAGACTTCAGATGAACCTAGAGGAAGGAAGCAACTAGTAACAACGGGATGGTGAAAGAGAATAAACAACGCCGTAAGAAGGACCAGGAAGTAATAAGGACTACACCCTAAAGGGCAATAGGATGGACATTAAGAACAAGTAGATTCGAGACACAAATGTCTCAAGATAATTAGACAAGGAGAATAGTAGGGACAAGGCAGTTAACGAATAGACCCTCGGGAAGGTTATAAATTTAAACTACAACAAAGAAGGGAGAGGTGGAAAGGCCAAACATTTGATAAATAAGGATGAAGGAAATCCTTAAAGAGATTAATGTCCAAGACTGGATTAATGACCAAACTCAAACCATGAAAAGGTTAAGTAAGACTCTCGCATGATGATCAAGAGATCTTTATACAAGGACAATTTGAGCTCTCCCTAAAAGAAATAGATGTGTATTGGGGTACAAGTGGGAATGAGGATGGGGTACAAAAGACGTGCCCACAAGGCTTCAAGAGTAAAGGTAAGCAGGAGAGGATGACATCAAAAGATGTCATTTAAGGTTGGATGTCCTCAAGGATGAATGAAAAGAGATGTCGAGAAATCTATAGTGGGAAAACATCCACAAGAGTAATATGAGTGTTATTAAGATTGTAATATGTGGATTTTAGGGAGAAATTAGAAAATATCCTTATAAATGATTCATCAAAAGTTTAGAAAGCTAAAAAGATATACAAGAAACCTTATGAATGATACTCGTCAAAGGAGCCGAAGGAAATAGAAACGAATATGTAATTTCCTTACCTTAAACCTTTACATATGGAACACCCTAAATATAAGTACTTTCATTTGAAGTACCAAAATTTTGTACTAAATGAAACCCATGAAGGGAAATTTTATTGCAAGTAATAAAAAACTTGCTTGACTACTAATGATAATTGCGGGGATGTTGTGGAAAACTTATAAGAACCTAACCCAGTTGATGAGATGTAAGGATATGGAGCAAGAGTTTAAAATAAAAGGTTTTAGGAAATGTGAGATAAAGGTTATATAAACCAAACACTCATGCAATACGCATAGAGTGCCTTAATTTAGATTAATGGATGCAACCAATGACATAATCGAATGAGAGTGAAATCCTCAAATACCAATGAAATTAGTTCCTAAAGTGAGAAATTTCTCAGGAGGGCATTAAAGGAAAGGTGGTCACATATGATTGAGATAAAATTTTCGAAAGCAATAGACTTAAATATACAAAAGAAGTCCAATGAGATGAAAGTCTTAAAAAAAAGAACAACTTATAAAGTAATAAGTTGTAATAGGAAACAACGAAATGATTATAAACAAATAACTCAATACAAAAGTATGTGAAGAATGAAAAATCTTGGAGAATGATATACCAACATTTCTTGCCATGAGGAAAGGCATGATGATGAACGATGAAGTAAATCAAAAAGTACATGGTATCGTAGACCCAATAAGTTGGTACAATCTTTATGGAAAAAGGATCTTGAAATGGGAGGATATAGTCCAATGATAGATGCATGAACCAGTGGAGGAAAAATTGTAAAAGATTTTTAGAACTTTCATTGGATTATAAGGTGTCAAATGAACCTCTTAATGCAAATGAACTACTAGTAAATATAAAGACCATGTGATCAAAGAACATCAATTCTCTAATGAAATAGAGGTATTTGAAAATACACTGAAAGTGATATTTCCTTTTGACTAGTATAAATAGTGTTCGCTAAAGAGGGCAAAAGTTTTATGTAATCACTAAGTGATCGACTAAGATCTAAACATACCATTAACTTGATGTTCAATTCAACCTTATAAGGAGCCCTAATTGGAAATTTTTATCAGTTAGAATGTATGGCTGAATACCCAATTTTCTTTGGATAAATTAGATAAGAGAACTTGAGTAAAATTGTCCACTGATAAAATAATTAGTCTTGAGAAAAGATAACATTATCTTGAGAAGTTATTGTGGTAAAGTAAAAAAATGTCTTTGTATAAAGTTATTGAAAATGAAACCACATAAGTACAAAAAAAAGGGTAAGAAGTATAGATTAATGTTGCATGAGTTTTGGAGACAAAACTCCTAAAAAGGTGGAGAGTAATTGTCACACCATTTTTTTATTAATTCAAAATTTGGTCGAAAATTTTTCTAGAATTGTATTATAAGTTTAAAATTTAATTGTTATAACTAGAATAAATTTAATTTAAAATAAAATGAAAAGTGTTGTTTTAACCAAAATAAATAACTCGATGTAATGGATAGGGTAACTTGATGGAATGGATAGGGTAAATACCTAGTAAATTCTATGTGAAAATAATGAGATAATTATGTGAATTTGGTTTAATACGAAACTATTAGCTATTAGTCCTACGCCCCTACCATAAATACCCATAAATTAATACCAACATTAAATTATTGAAATTAATACCCATAAATATCAATCAATTTCTCAGTTTAATGAGAATAACTAACAACATTAATATCTATAAATACCCATAATATAGTAATAAATCTTCCCCATTTAACAAACAATTTTACAACTATATAAGAAGATTAGAACAATTTATCAGAGCGACACCAACTCAGCTAAGAGAGTAATTTGAGTAGAAGAGAGTTACCTAGTCCATTAGTCCTTGTTCACACCTCAAATTTCATCTTTACCACGATCACATTAGATCTACCAGATTAATACTCCCTACCTATGAAATTCTCAATCTCAACATCTCGACATCCACCATGCAACAACCAAATTTAAGGAAAATGGGGAAGCATTGGATTAGAGAAACACCAATAAGACCAATTAGGTACGAGTACCTAGGAATCCCTCCAAGATGAACATATCTTTGGATAAAAGGTGAGTGGGCTAATTTACACTTCATACCCGGTTGGGATGATGAGCACATTTTCTAAATTGGAAGCCACCGTGAGTGGGCTAATTTATATTTCATACCCGATTGGGATGATGAGCACATTTTCTAAATTGGAAGCCAATGTGAGTGGGTTTATTTACATCATACCTGGTTGGGATAATGAGCACCTCAAAAACGAAAAACCACTTATATGTGGGGTTTTAACATCACACCCGGTCGGAGTGATGTGAGAAATATGCAGAAAACTACTTACTAGTTGTAAGTATAGAAAACCATACCCGGTTGGTATGATGGACTTCCTTGAAGGAAGAAGAAAACCCGCTTGTCGGTTGTAAGTGAAGATATCATCACATCTGGTTCCTGACTATGTGTCAATGCTTAAAATTTTTTGGAGACATTCTTGACGAGAGCTAGAATAGCTTAAATAGGCCAGAGGCCTCGTTTTTGGAACTTATGAGGCTAAATTCCCAATTTTGGAAAAATCATGTATAGTGGGCCCAAGGCCAATTGGCACGAGCAGGAGCTCACAAACAAATATGAGATACTTAAGCCATTAAAACTCTTAATGAATAGATTATGTGATTTTGCCATGGTACTAAGACAAGATCAACATACTCGATGGTCTGGTGTTAGTGCTTTAGGGCCAGGTCAACGGACCGGCCTAGACAAACAACTGCAGGTCGGGTTAAGGATCGGGGCCGTTAGACCAATGGCACTAAAGATAAATGGCTATATGGAAAAACTATTGTTTGTGCATGCACTTAAAGTACAGGACTATCAAGACACCCAAGAGGTGTAGTGATACGTTCTAAGGGCTACTAGACGACATGGTGGAGATAAGGGTAGTTGTCATGCCAGTAGTCAGAAAGCTCGACCTAGCTTCATGCGCATGAGACCGGGGTGGGGTTGGGATGAGGTCTCCATCCTCATACGGACACGAAGTATTTTGGATCTGAGGGTAGGACGTTAGAGAGGTTCACTGAGACCTCGGGTAGAAGTCAGGAACTTCTATTAGGGTGGATAGTAAATACGCTCCGATCCACAAGTGGGTGTAGTCGATGTAATTGCATCTCGCAAATGTGTGTGTACCCTTCCTAATGAAGGGCGTGTGTTGTTTGTTAAACACAGATAATGAGGAAATGGGAAAAAGGTTAAGAAAACCTTGGAAAGAATTTGAGAATCCTTGGAAAAAATGGCAAAACCTTGGAATAAGGTTTGGAAAAGAAATTTTGAAAGAAAATGTCACACTTAGCAGGGTAAAAGTTTTGAAAACCAGAATTTATGAAAGAACATTCTTAAATGATATAAAAAGTTTGACACACTCTTATTAAAGTTGTTTTGTTTATTAAAACTCACTCTGAACACTCATTCATTGAGTGGTAGAACTCACCCCTCACTTTTACCCCTTTTAGGTTACCAAGGAAAAACCAATCTTAATGCCACCTATAAGACAGGTATAACAGTTTTAAGATATTCAGTTTTGTATAATGTTATTTTAGGAAAGACGGGATAGAAGGACGTCTTACTACTCGCAGTTTAGAAAGTGTGAAACCTTTCATGGATCAAAGGTAGTGGCAGGTTGCTCATAAGGATCCGACCAAACCGGGTCGAGGCATGACAATAACTTTTCAACTTGTCCATCACACCAACAATATATGATGACATCTCCGCTTACAACCAATAAGCGGGTTTTCTATTTTCTTTTAAGAAGTTTATTATATCAATCGGGTATTATCTACTTACAATAAGTAAGTAGTTTTTTTTGTGTAGTTCTCACATCACTACTACCCGGTGTGATGTTAAAATTCCACAGTGTTTTTTCATTTATTTGATTCTTATCATCCCAACTGGGTATGATTTGAATAATCACACTCACCCGATTTTAATTTTTAATAAATTTATATTAATATTTGTGAAAAAGTATTTTATGTCACATTTATATTTAATTAAAATTTATTATTTATAAATATTGTAACATTTAGAACGATACAAATAAATGTATTATACCAATAATATATATATGTATAACTTATTAGTATATACGATTTCGGTAAAACTGATACTATTTTCTTAGTAAAACTTGTATTATATATCGATACTTCTACGGCCTCAAAAGTAAGATATATCAAGAGTATCTACGGTTCTTTGTATACTAAAAGATGGTGGACTTATCCTATTAGGCCATTGTAATTGGTATATGGGTCATTTTATGATTACTTTTATTGCTGATACGTCTTATTTAAGTTAATTTCCTTGAGCATTCTAATAATATGAACAAATTCACTAGTAGTGCGTTGTTAATGAGTTATGATATTGTTGTGATTATTTTTTCCTTGTAGAAGGAATGGGTACTTGTTTTGACTGTTTGGGTTGTATTAGTTAATGGAAATATTGATACTTATTTTCCTATATGTGAATTGAAGAGAGTTTTCATTGTAGGAATGTAAATAAAGTGCAGGATGCATGGTTTGATGGAGAGGAAGTGCAGAAAATAGTGAGCTTACGATAAAGGCCCTCTTGTCGAATACCATGATGTTAGAGAAGTATGTTAATTTTTAGTGATTAAATTTATTATCTCTTGGATATTTTGACATTTTTATAATAATTTCTTAGATATATGTAGGTTACGAAAACTTTATATATGTTATACTAATTTATGATGAGATAACTTTTTATATGTTATACTAATTTATGATGAGATTTTTGTCCAGGATTCTTGTTAATTCAAAGGCTTGTCCTAAGTGCAAACGCCCAATAGAGAAAAACTATGGGTGCATGCATATGACATGCACACCACTATGCAAGTTTGAGTTCTGCTGGTAGACCTAATCCTTTCCTGAAAAATATTTATTCATATCTGAATATCCTACATGTTATGTCTAATCTTTGTTCTCCAAATATCAATAATTATCTATGTTTGTTTCCATGTCATTATTCTTAACCATTGAACAAGTAAATAAACGATTTTTTGAGTATGTGCAAGGTAAGTGCATATTTCCAATATCTATTCTATAACTTATTCCCTTGACAAGCGTTACAATAGTATACTCCCTTATCGGGTCAGAGTTGGCTTGGAAAAACTTCACGAATGTGCAGAAAAAGAATTGCAATATTTCATATGGATATTATATGAATTAAAAATGAATTAGTTCATATGTCTATTATATAAATTAAAGATAAGCATTAAATATAATTTTTTTATTGTATTCATAGAAAGACGGACGATATATTCTCGGGATATTGTTAGCATTAGCACCTCTATTCAAGCTTGTAAACTTGTATTATCGAATTGCACCTCTATGCAAGCTGATGAACTTGTATTATAGGATTGCTCATCTTTATAAGCAAGATTATGTCTTTAAAGAAAGCACTGCTTAATAGACTAAGTGAAATGATTATAACTGAAAATTGAAATTATTATAATTATTTTAAAATGAGATTAAATTGTTAGTAGTTGGTGGTTGTAAAAATTTTAGTTTAATTTCAATAGTTTATATATGTAAATGTATATGAAAATCTAAATTTTTATGTTCACAATGATCTCTTAAAAAATAGGAGACAAAGGCCTAAAAGCATTCTCTCTCCGTAAATAACATTGACATTGCTCTTAACTTCAAAATAACAAATCTCACACGGTTATCCGCATTGTTAAAAATGAGCAAGAAAAAAACAAACCCTTCACTAGCTATAGCTTCAGATGAAAACTCCAATCAATTGCACAGAAGATCCACATCATTACTCACTTCACGTTGAAAATCTTGATGACATAGGCGAATCCAATGCGATTAAGCGCCACAAGAGCATCATCAGGACTGCAAAGGCCTCTCTGGGTTGCTTAACTTCAGAGCAGCTTCCAAGATCACCTCAGTAGATTCAGCATATGTGGCCTTTGCAGAGCCCTCGACCAGGATTGGGACTAAGCCCCGGTACACAAGACTATGTCTGACAGGGCTTTCATCACTACAAGTCCAGTCAAATGAGTCTGTTGTGAGGACTGGAACCACCATCGACAAGATCGGTACTGTAAGGTGATACTTAGCCACAAGCTTAGCAGTGGTGCCACCATGTATCAGAACCACAATGAGCTTAGCCCCCTTGTTGGCTATCCGGACAGTTGAAGAGGCCAGACTCTCAAGAGGGATAATTGGAAGAGGGGTTGACCTTATCATCTCCTTGAAGATGGCTCCATAATCAAGGGATGACTTTGCTTTGATGCAGATTCTCCTCATGATCTTCACAGCAATTTCTGGGTAGGCCCCAGCTGCACTCTCTCCGCTCAGCATGACACAGTCCGTTCCATCAAGGACTGCATTAGCTACATTAGTGGCCTCTGCACGGGTCGGCCTGAGAGACTTGATCATTGACTCAAGCATCCGGGTAGCCAGGACCACATGTTTGCCTACAATATTGCACTTGTAGATCATCATTTTCTGGGCCAGAAAGATCTTCTCAATTGGAATCTCCATTCCTAGGTCTCCTCGAGCAACCACAAATTAGTCAGTCTCTCCGGTTCATCAAAGTTGACGACTCCCTCCGGTTCTCAATCTGTTATTGGACAACCACGATCCTGTTAAATGTCATATAATAAGCATTTGCAGGTTAAACATATAGAAGTTAAGGGGCGGGCAGAAAATGAATAAACAACTGAGTACCAAAAAACAGTTTTTACGGGAAAATTTGAGCATAATGTAGGATTGAACTATTCCCTTGAGTATATCTAAATCTATTTTGATGTGGGGCATATTTCTCCACAATTTTTGTCTTCATTTATAAGTCCAAAATGAACCATAAGATAACTCTATGAAGGTTTATCAAATTCCAGTCCCTGGAAGAAAGGTAAGGAACTCGACCTAGAAGCACAAGAAATAAAGAACAAAGAATGCAAACTGTCATGGCTAAGGGTTAGCGCAAGCCCTCAAATCGGATGAATTTTCCTGCATGAGATTTAGGCATACCTTTGACATCAGTTGGATATGCTCGGCCTGGGGACCAAGAACCTTGTGCACATTGACAAGGTCAGAGCCCTTGCGCACAAAAGAGAGGGCAATCATATCAATATTATTGGGATACCCCAATGTAGAATATCCTCTTGTCCTTCTCTATCAGAGTGAGGAGATCCACCACAACACGAGGAAGATTGACTTTCTTCCTTTCTCCAAGGGTTGCAGTATTCTCACAACAGCACCATACTGTTCCAGTGACAAGGTCACAAGAGAGGACTGTGAGTGTGATAGTACCATCAGCACATAATATAGTGTTCCGCTTCCTATATCTCATGGAGATCATTTCTGAATCGCTCTTGATGGTGTAATCAGTAGTAGTGGTGCTGGATGGGTGAATCCAGTTATGGCTCATTTTGGACTTATAAATGAAGACAAAAATCCAGTCCCCGGAAGAAGGTTTATCAAATTCCATCCTTGAGAAATCCAGTTCGAATCTCAGGGCCCAACAAGAAGGAAAATCAACAGCTTCATTATGTGGTGAATCAAATGGCACAACTGCTGTCCTAGCAAAAGAGGCCACGCCTAGTATGGACTTCAGACCTGCACCAGAAGTTCCTAAAGGCTATAGAAATTATCCACAAAAGGAAAAGTAAAGCATAAACATAGCCTACATGCATGTATATAAAAAAATTAAAATGATGTGAATAGTAGTATCTTGATTGAATATGCATTCTCACACATATTCATAACATGTTCTCTTACAAGTCTTTGCAATGAGGTGGTGGCTCTTCCAAGGGAGCAAATATTGATATGTTTGTTCTTCAATTCAATTAGTTTTTTCTCTAGAAAAACAAATTCTTAAAAACTACTACTATGAAATGAGTTACTTTTTATGTTGCATTAATAAGAGACACTTCAAGTCACATACTCCCATAATCCACATTCTCTTCACATAATTCACTTTATCTTGAATAAACATATGGCAGATCTAAAGGGGCTACAAGAATCCTTCAGGGAGAAAAATGAGCCAAGGGAATCATCAGGATAATTTCCTCTAGTCAAGCCAAGAAGCACAACTCAAATGGTTGCTTATTGGCCTGCACAGTATCATTTCCCTTTTTATTGTGCAACACCACATTACTTCTCCAACATCTATCAACAATTGGTTCCTACTTTGGTTGCCCCTACAACTAAGCAATTCATATTTCCAAGAAATCTTTCTATACAACCACTCAAGCCTCTCCATACTAGTATAGGAGATGGTCCAGGACAACAGTAGCTTAGACCTCCACATATAACTATCCCTTGTTGTCTTCTGGGAAACAACTCAAGTCCGCTCTCCGATCTACATCCATGTGCCTACGTAAATAATGTTCCCATAGAGACAGACATCAATGATCTTACCGTGGAACCAACTGTTAGTATCAATAGCAACGACAAGTACGATCAGATCTATGATTCTTTAAAAGCATGCATAGACTCTGATACCACCAATTCAATGACCACTGAATGTGCAACTCCTGACACACAAGATTTTGCAGCATCTACTTGTCTAAATAAGGTAAGTCATCTCATTATTATTTGGGTTTTTGACTAAGTCATACAAATGACTTGCTATGGATGGAAAGTAGTGTATTATTTAACCAACAATTTCATACAAATGTAGGTTGTTAGACAACCTGAACTTAAAGATAATCTCTCATGGATCAATAATTTGATAGAGTTTGAGGGATTGAATGATACAACCTCTACCTAATTGAGAAGCATTTCCTAACTTTGAAATATACAACACAATCCTAGTTAGACAAGCAGGTTCATATTGACTCTACCCTTTATATAGTCATAGAAAATACTTTATTCTACTTATTGGAAGTTCATGCATAGCTCAAGAGTACATGTCATTGGTGTAGGTTGCTCGATGGGATGCCTGTCTTCTTAAGTGAAATGTGTTTTTTGTCTTTTGCACCAAGGGACAACGGCAAAGTATAGGAATAGCTTGCACTTGATAGAGGACTACCAACTGATATTAGAGTTTTAGGAACAATTCAGCTCTCGTGCCTATCAAGGGCCTCTCATATGGTACAAATGTCATGAACAAGATCTAGAGGATTGCTGGAGGAATAAAATGGAATACTAAGTTCTTGGATCATGAAGATAATCCAACCCATTCCTGAGAAGATTTTGGTTAATGCAAATATTCTGGTTTGGTTAGAGTGATAGTTGCATGGGAGAAGATTTTTGAGAACTACTCAAATTTCTGAATGTAGGGTCAAAATAGAATTTTACCATTGAACAAAGATAATAAGTGTCATGTATTTTTTAACCATATAATAATATAGTTTGACTGGTGTTATGTGATCTCTTTGTTTTTTGCATTATACACAAAAAGATGTATTTGTACTACTACAAAAATAACTGAATATTTTACATTCATTTGAAAATTTATGAGATCTATGCCTGCAAGTTTAGTCAAGTTACTTGTATACCTCTCTAAAAACTTGTTCTTTTGTCTCAAATTAGATCATAAGTCATTAAACTTTTGATTACTTGGATAAATCTTATATTGCATTTTTTTGGAGAATGTTTGATTGTGTGAGTAGTGTCTAACTTATGATCTAATCTAAGACACTACTCACACAATCAGACATTCTCAAAAAAAATACAGTAGAAAGTTTATCTAAGTAATTAAAAGTTTAATGACTTATAATCTAATCTGAGACAAAAGAAAAGTTTTTAGAGATGTATACAAGTAACTTGGCAAAACTTACATGCATATAACTCATAAATTATTCAAATGAATGTAAAGAATTAAGTTATTCTTCTAGTACAAATATATATTTATGTGTATAATGCAAAAAAACAAAGAAATCACATAGCACCAATCAAACAATATCTTATTGCATGGTTCAAAAATACAAATACATGACATTTGATTATCTTTGTTCAATGGTAAAATTTTATTTTGACTTAGATTAAAAAATTTGAGTAGTTCTCAAAAATCTTCTCCCATGCAGCTATCACTCTAACCGAACCAGAATCTTCTCAAGAATGAGTTGGATCATTTTCATGATCCAACAACATAGTATTCCATCTTATTCCTCCAGCAATCTTCTAGATCTTGTTCATGACATTTGTACCATATGAGAGGCCCTTGATGGGTACGAGAGCTAAATTATTCCCAAAACTCCAATAGTAGTCAGTATTCCTCTATCAAGTGCAAGCTATTCCTAAGCTTCCTTGTTGTCTCTCGGTGCAAAAAACAGAAAACACATTTCACTTAATAAGATAAGCATCCCATCGAGCAACCTACACCAATGATATATACTCTTTAGCTCTGCATGAACTCCCAATAAGCAGAATAAAGCATTTGCTATGACTTCATAAAGGGTAGAGCCAATATGAACCTGCTTGTCTAACTAGGACTGTGTTGTATATTTCAAAGTTAGGAAATGCTGCTCAATTACGTAGAGGTTGCAAGCCTTGAAGAGTAGTATCATTCAATCCCTCAAACTCTATCAAATTATTGATCCATGAGAGATCATCTTCAAGTTCAGGTTGTCTAACAACCTACATTTGCATGAAATTGTTGGTTAAATAATACACTACTTTCCATCCATAGCAAGTCATTTGTATGACTTAGTCAGAAACCCAAATAACAATGAGATGACTTACCTTATTTAGATAAGTAGATGCTGCAAAATCTTGTGTGTCAGGAGTTGCACATTCAGGAGTCTATGCATGCTTTTGGTTCCACGGTAAGATCATTGATGTCTGTCTCAATGGGAACATTATTTAAGTAGGCACATGGATGTAGACCGAAGAGCATACTTGAATTGTTTCCCAGAGAACAACAATGGATAGTTATATGTGGAGGTCTGAGCTATTGTTGTCCTGGACCATCTCCTATACTAGTATGGAGAGGCTTGAGTGGTTGTATAGAAAGATTTCTCGGAAATATGAATTGCTTGGTTGTAGGGGCAACCAAAGGAGGAACCAATTGTTGATTGATGTTGGAGAAGTAATGTGGTGCTGCACAATAAAAAGGGAAATGATTCTGTGTAGGCCAATAAGCAACCGTTTGGATTGTGCTGCTTTGCTTGGCTTGACTAGAGGAAATTATCCTGATGATTCCCTTAGCTCATTTTTCTCCCTGAAGGATTCTTGTAACTCCTTTAGATTTGCTTTATGTTTCTGCAAGATAAAGTGAATTATGTGAAGAGAGTGTGGCAGTATTTAAGAATTTGCTTTTCTTGGTGAAGAAATTAATTACATTGAAACACAAGCATCAAGAGTTCTGGTTACTATTCTCCCTCATCTTCTGCATTTTCATTAATATCTCCCTTGGAAGAGCCACCACCTCATTGCAAAGACTTGAAGATGACCTATTATGCACATGTGTGAGAATGCATATTTAAGGAAGATACTACTATTCACATAATTTTAATTTTTTTATATACATGCATGTAGGCTATGTTTATGCCTTACTCTTCCTTTTGTGGATAATTTCTATGGCCTTTAGGAACTTCTGGTGCATGTATGAAGTCCATACTAGGCGTGGCCTCTTTGCTAGGACAACAGTTATATCTTTTGTGCCATGTCCATGGTTGCCCTGATCATCCAGACCCCTTTTCCTCTTTTTATCGTCTTCCACTACATCAAATCAAGCTTTACTAGGCAGAAACAAATAACACATCTTGATGCATGCTATCACCGTAAGCAACTCCCCAAAATAAAATGTTTGAAGTCACCATTGAGGTCTTAATATTTTTACTGCATCAAATCAAACAATAATATGTTGCAGGTACAACACATCCTAATCCACGGTGTCACTATAAAAGCTTCCCAAAATAAAACATTTGAAATTCAGAATGAAGTTTACATGTTTTTATGATCTTCCATTTGGTCAAATCAAACTACCTAACAGAGACAATAAATCCTAATGCAATCTTTCACAGTATGCAAAGCCTCAAAAGGAAAGATGAGGTTTGAAATTCTGATTGTTGTTTTCATCTTTTAATATCCTTGTGAAATCAAATATTGCTGCATAGACCCGACAACAAAATTTTTATTTGGAAGTACATAGGTACCTTTATCTTTGGACGGGAGTTGATGCTTCATCCTCATAGCTTCCATGTTTGGAGGATCCACCCAGAGACCATTTAACCATTGGGGGAGCGTATCTTCAACTTGAAAAAATTGACCAGTGGTCGCTTACTCAACAGAAGGGCCATCAATCTCCCAAATTCTGAGTTTAACAATCTTTCAACCAAAACCAGCAGCAGAAGTGAGAAGATCAAACTAGACTGAATCGAGCATATATCCGTTGGGATTTGTCCAGCTTCATCTTTCAAAACTTTTCCCTCCATAGTTTACCAGAAATCAGATCAACAGTCACTTGAGATCACTGTCAACCAAAAGGGAGGAGCTGTAATTTATTAGATCCAAATATATTTGGATCGGACCCAAGAATGTAATTGTGGATCCAACCCAGATCTATATTATAAATTAAAATGTAAATTTTAATGGTAGATATAAAAATTATATTTTTTAACTTAATAATTATTATGAACTTTTATTTTAATTTTCTTCATCGTATTAATATATTTTTTATATAAAGTTATATATTAATCAAATATATATGTTTTTTAAAACCGTAATTTTTAATAATAAATTTTTTTATTAGAAATTAAATAATGATTATCGTTTATTTTAAAATCAAAATTATTTGATTAAAAATCTGAAATAGTCAGAACCATTCTAATTTAAATATTGGACAAAATAATGGACTCAACTTTTTAAAATTGAGTTTAATAGTTGTAAATATTCAAATCCAATAATTATAATAAAAAAGTTATTGAAACTTTGTACTAAATGTATATATATGATTTATAAATAATTGGAAATAAATACCAAGGTAATGGGGTAATTAACTTTATTAATAAAAAATAATTTGAATTAAATGATAGCATTTAGCATAGCTAAGCAATTTCTATATAAACAGGCTTAACAATCATCCATCAGGCATAGAAACCACGTTATTATATGCAAATGAAAGTTGTCAGATGCAGGTGGATGGATTCATAGGAATGAGGAAAATTTACCTGAGAAATTGAGCGTCTATCCTGAGATCCCTTTTCCTTTGCAACTTTGTTCCTGCAATGCATAAAATGAATATAGAAGCTAAGAGAGAATGTCAGACCTACACATTCTGTAGATAAAACCCACCATCCAGAATCAGTTCTATGAAGGCATCAGAATTAATGTAAATGGCAATTAGAGCTAACAACCGTCATCCAAGGGTTGGGAGGCGAATATAATGGACAAAAAAACAAGCTCGGATGGGGAAATCCATCCGGGGATGCAACATGGATAAACTGCAAGGAAAATTCGGTTTCAGATCTGCGAGTAAATCTCAGTCGACCGAACTTGGAAGAATGCATTGACTCGTAGGACTAAATGAATCAAGCTGGAGAAAATCGAGACTCACCCGACCCATGAGAGGGCGACCCGGGACAGATAGAAATTTGAGATGCAGGAAGCGATAAAGAAACTCCAACCAAATGAAAAGATTTAGATTATTGAAATTGAAGACCGCCGGACGGAAAGAATAACTAACAATTTAGAGCCTAACCTGCATTGAGCAAATCGAATACCTCCCGATCCTGGACAGCATGGTGAATGGAGATCCTGTAATCGGAAGAATCCAATAGAAAAAGAAGAGAATGAAGGACAACATCACATGAAGCTCCGTCGAGCGTCGCCAATCGCCAGCATCGGGAATACTAAGAAGCTCGAAATATACAGATGGAGGAGGCGAAGAAGAAACGGACTGGTTGAGGAAGAAAGATCGTCGGGGACCCAAAGGCACTGAAAAGAGGAACATCCTCGAACGGCTTGTGAAGTCGGAAATGAGTTGTAAGATCTGAGACCCCGAGCTTCAGATGAGGGCAAAATGGATTAAGATGATCCAATTGCCCTCAAATTGAAAAGACGAAAATACCCCTAAATATAATTAAATTACATGAGAAAGTTAATAGGATGATTGCAGTAATCGATCTCAAAATAGAATGTAGGAATGAAATGTGTTAGAATTGGAAAATAGTTTGTTATTTCTATTATATAATATTTATATGTATATATTATATAATTAAAATTATTATATAATATTTATATATAAATTAAATAGCATATTCTTTTATTAGTTTTTGTAGAGCTATTAACTCATACAATATTATTTTTAAATATTATGGGTAGGTTACAAAAAATTATCTATATTAGTTATTATATGTGTTATTCATGAAAAAAAAATAATAGTGTACTTAGTAACGATCTTTTGGAGTGACAATTAAATTAGCTTTATTAATTAACTATATTTAATTGTTTTTATAAGTAAAGTTTTTTATATATATTCATCTGTCACTATATTTAGGATGATGTGAAAAAAAATCACATACCAAAAAGTATAATTTATATTTTTATAATATCAAATGTTACAAGTTAATAATGAAATTATTATAGGTATCAAAACTAAACATTATTTGAAATAATTATATATTGAAATTCAGAACATTTTACTTTTACACTAAACTAAATGTTTCTTGGAATGTGCATTTTTTATTATCACCTTAGCATACACTCTTTATATGTGATATGATTGTAGTGATTGTACCAAACACTCATATATAAAATGTGCATTCTTACACTATTTATATGGTTCCAACTCTTAATTATTTTGGTATTACGAACTCTATGCCCTCATGGAATAACTTTGATTAATAACTTGGGATCCAGTGATATTAGTGTATAATCGAATCCGAGATCGAAATTAAGCTAGGTTAGAGTACGTGGATACACGAGTTTATTGAATACAAGTTTATTTTTAGTTTTAATTCGTATATATTAAAATTATACTTGAATTTAGTTGCTCAACCCGATTGTACATACTTGAAATTTTGATATATACTAATTTTAATATTATGGAGTTTAGTTTTATACGAGTTTGAGTCTGTTATACTCAAACTTGGATTAGGTTGGTATGGCACATATCCAATCTTAAATTAGGTTCGGATTATAAAAAAATTAAGTGTGCGTGAATTAAATTAAAAATAAGTTTTCGGTACAAATTTTTTTTTGTATTATTTCGGTATAATTTTATATGGGATATTTTTAGATACTTATTTGTATTTTTTAACAAGTTTATATTAATAAAATATTCTATATTAAATTTATATTTAATTAAAAATTATTATTTGTAAATAATGTAAATTTTACAAGTTATAAATCTAATTTTATTTAGTAAAACTTGTATTATAATATTTTGATTTAGCCGTAAAATAACAAATTCATATGTATATATATATAGCTTATTTGTATATATAATTTTGGTAAAAATGAAACTATTTTCTTGGTAAAACTTGTATTATATATTCATAGATGTATTATTATTTTTTGTAAGTCTATATACTATTAATATCAGATTATTTGTATATTTCTTTTTAGCCAATATTATTTAAGTTGATTTTTTTTTAAAAATTGCTCACCATTCTATTGCATATGGTTTTTTTTTTTTGTTCAATAGTGTTGTTTACTTCCTTTCATTATTCTAGTCACTTTTATATTAAGGAAAGAGAAGGGTAATCTCTCTTAATGCATTAATTTCTTCCTTCCTAGATATTTGCCCAATTAAGTTGATTTTATATAGACTATGTCCTCTTCAAGAGCTTTTCACTAAGTCAAATAAATATACTTGGACTCACAAGGGACCTAGCTTTTTGTCTGCATTTCACAAACTTAGAAAATTAAATTTGTATTGTCTTTATGCTTGGAAAGTTTCACACTGGCTAGCTTCTGGCTTATGAGATATGTTCTTAATGTAGTTACACTTGTATTAGTCCAGTAGGATCATGTAATGATAGGAGGTCTATTTGTTTTTCTGCCAATTTAATTTCTCCTGTAGATGCATGGAAGATATTATAAAGATACTGCTCCATGCTTGTTTTGATATCTTAATTTTGTTAACTTCATTTTTACTAATACTACCATGTTTGAACCATTTGTGGTTGTATAATTGATTTACTATTTTTTTTGCTACTCTGTCAGCTTTTGAAGCTTAGTTACACACAAGGTGAACCTGAATCCCAGCTCAAGTTCATAGTAGAAGCATGGAAACAGGTGAATCCATTATTTAACAGAAATGAATTTCCATTTTTTTGGGAAAAATTAGAGTTCCAATATTGATTATTCACAAAAAATGATCTGTCTTATTGCCTATATTATTGCATTTTCAATTAACACTTGTTTTTTTGTCCATTTAATTAACACTTGTCTACTTGTGCATTCTATCACACTTAATTCCTGCCTGCAAATCATTGAATGTAGCCTGGTTCTCAAGTGGAGTATGCATATGGATATGATTTACCTGATCATGAACATGCAAATAAACTATTTTTTGAGTATGTGAAAGGTTAGTGCATATTTTCCATATCTATTGTATAACTTATTCCATTGACCAAGCCTTACAAGAATATACTCCCTTTTCAGGTGAGACAGAGTTTGGCTTGGAAAAACTTCACCATGTGCAGAAAAAGAGTTGGATCAGTTCGTATGAATACTATATGAATTGAAGATGAGCATGAAATATATTTTTTTTTATTGTAGTCATGGAATGGAATGACAATTTATTTTCGTTATATAGTAAAGTTTTTAAAACGTATCCATTAGTCACTATAGTGAGGGTCGATCCCTAACAAAATCAAATGGGACTTTGATATTATATTTCAGAATGTAAGCCTCTCAATCTATTTAAATTCATTACTTAAAATGTGAGATATGAGGTTGTTTCATACGAACATATATTATAAGATTGCGCATCTTTATGAGCAATATTATGTATTTATGAAAGTACTGCTAGTGGTAGTAAAAATTTTGGTTTTATTTCAATAATTTATATTTATATAAAAAATATGAGATTGTTTTAAGCATAAATATTAAATATATTGTTAGATCATGCAAAAAACTTATAAATTTTCGTTTAAGTTTGAAAATATTATTATTGTATAGAGTGGATATGTAGTATTTAATAAAACTATAAAATAAAACCATTTAATTTTTAAGAGAATTCTTACCTTCCTTTTATTGACAATCAACTACAGTAGTATAGTGTGAAACATTAAAAGAGCATAAAATATAAATTCAATATTTTAAAGTAACCTAAATTGTTGGATTTGATAAATGGCCTGAGATTGTTTAATTTGTATCTTAAATTTGTTACTTCATAAAATAAAAATAATAAGATGGTAGAATTAATATAATATATGTAGTATTGATGAAAAAATTAATTAAATTTATTTGTATAGGATATATAAAATTAATAAAAAAAATTATATTAATAAAAATAGTCACTACTAATGTAATCATATGCAATATAAATAGAACCTAAAATTTGAAAGATAATTTAGTATAATTCAATCAAAATCTAGTAATATAAGATGAGAATTATGATTAATCCGATAATATTCAATATTGAGAGTATTAATTATGAAAAACTTGGTTATTAAAAATAATTAAATTAGTAATATTTTACATATTTTATATATAGCAGTGTCGTATAATATTTGAGTGATATTGGTGATAGTTTAAAATAATAATAAATTGTCAAGTTTTACTATGAGGTAGATTAATTTTCAATTAAAATTTGGTTACATTAAAAAATTCAAATATACTAAAATTGGTTCTAGTTTAATGGATCTTATTTTAAAAATAAGTTTTTTATTAGATTAGATTTGAATAATATAAGAAATATTAGAGAATGTTCTATTTTTGCATATATGAGGTGGATGTTTATTCCATTAAATAGTTAATTAGTATGATTATATAATGTGTTTTTACTAAATAATTATTAAGTAAAAGTTTCAATATCCATATAACTTACTCTATTCTTGTAAGTTTAACCAAGTTACTTATATATCTCTCTAAAAACTTATTCTTTTATCTTAGATTAGATTATAAGTCATTAAACTTTTAATTACTTGGATAAGCTTTCTACTACATTTCTTTTGGAGAATATACGTTTAGTGTATTAAGTGAAAGATATACATGATTGTGTGAGTAGTGTCTAGTAGTTTATAATGTACAGTATGAAAGATATGGTAAATTATTTTTGTTTCACATAAGATTTATTATTTAGTATAATTATGTGATGTGTTTTTACTAAATAATTATTAAGTGAAAATTTCTATATCCACATAACTTACTCTATAGTTTTCACTTCTTATTATATCCACATAACCTACTATATTATATTAGTGGTAAATTATCTTTAAATACAATCAAATGAGAAAATTCATTTTAAACCTATTATATTAATATATTAATTATATTATATTATATGTGCTAAAAAAGTGACAATATTATGTAAAACTCACCATGTTTTCTAGTATATATTTTTATAAATAATATGTATATTTAGATTAATTTAACAAGTTAAATTAATTTTACGCAAAAAAATAAGCGAATTTAACAATTATAGAAATTTATATAGTAGGTGTAGTCATATATAATAGGCTAAAGTGAATTTTCCCATTTTAATTGTACTTAAAGATAATTTATCGCTAATATAATATAATTGTACAAAGTGAAAACTATAGAGTAAGTTATATGGATATGGAAACTCTTACTTAATAATTATTTAGTAAAAATACATTACATAATCACATTAATTAAGAAAGATTATTGTGAAACAAAAATAATTCCCTTTATTTTTCTTATTGTACACTCTAAACTAATCACACAATCTGACATTCTCCAAAAAATGGAGTAAAAAGTTTATCCAAGTGAGAAGAAGTATTTAGAGAGGTATACAAGTAACTTGGCTAAACTTGCAGGCATAGAACTTATAAATTATTCAAATGAATGTAAATAATTAAGTTATTCTTGTAGTATAAATATATCTTTATGTGTATAATACAAAAAATTAAGAGATCACATAACATCAATCAAACTATCTTATTACATGATTTAGAAATTTGAGTAGTTCTCAAAAATCTTATCTCATGTAGCTATCACTCTAACCGGACCAAAATATTCTCACGAATGAGTTGGATTATCTTCATGATCCAACAAGTTAGTATTCCATCTCATTCCTCTAGCAATCTTCTAGATCTTATTCATGACATTTGTACCATATGAGATGCCTTGATAGGTACAAGAGCTGAATTGTTCCAAAAACTCCAATATCAGTTGGTACTCCTCTATCAAGTGTAACCTAATCCTATGCTTTGCCGTTGTCCCTTGGTGCAAAAGACAAAAAATACATTTCACTTCAGAATATAACCATCCCATTGAGCAACCTACATCAATGATATGTACTCTTGAGCTCTACATGAACTTCCAATAAGTAGAATAAAGCATTTGCTATGACTTTATAAAGGGTAGAGTCAATATGAACCTGCTTGTCTAACAAGGATTGTGTTGTATATTTCAAAGTTAGGAATTGCTACTCAATTAGGTAAATGTTGCAAGCCTTGAAGAGTAGTATCATTCAATCCCTCAAACTCTTTCAAATTATTGATCCATGAGAGATCATCTTCAAGTTCAGGTTGTCTAACAACCTACATTTGCATGAAATTGTTGGATAAATAATACAATACTTTCCAACCATAGCAAGTTATTTGTATGACTTAGAGAGAAACCCAAATAATAATAAGATGACTTACCTTATTTAGACAAGTAGATGATGCAAAATCTTGTGTGTTAGGAGTAGCACATTTAGTGGTCGTTGAATTGGTGGTATTATAGTTTATGCATGCTTTTAAATAATCATAAATCTTATCATACTTGTTGTTGCTATTGATACTAACAATTGGTTCCACGGTTAGATCACTGATGTCCATCCTCGTGGGAACATTATTTAAGTAGGCACATGCCTATAGACCGAAGAGCGAACTTGAGTGATTACCTAGAGGACAACAAGGGATAGTCATATATGGAGGTCTGAGCTGATGTTGTCCTGGACCATCTGCTATACTAGTATGGAGAGGCTTGAGTGGTTGTATAGGAAGACATCTCGGAAATGTGAATTGCTTAGTTGTAGGGGAAACCATAGAAGGAACTAATTGTTGATTGATGTTGGAGAAGTAATCTGGTATTGCACAATAATAAAAAGGGAAATGATAAGGTGCATGCCAATAAGCAACTGTCTCATTTGTGTTGCTTGGCTTGATTAGAGAAAATTATCTTGTTGATTCCCTTATCTCATTCTTCGTGCTCAAGGATTCTTGTAGCACCTTTAGATCTGCCCTATGTTTATGCAAGATCAAGATAAATGAAATTATGTGAATAGAATGTGGATTATGGGAGTATGCGACATGAATTGTATCTTATTAATACAACATAAAAAGTAACTCATTTCATAGTATCTTTTTTTTTGCAAAATAACTCATTTCATAATATTGAAAGTAGTATTTAAAAATTTGTTTTTTCTGGTGAATAAACTAATTGAATTGAAGCACAAGCATCAATAGGAAATACCTGAAGGTAACTAGATATTTGCTCCCTTGTTAAACTATTCTCTCCCATCTTCTACATTTCCTTCAATATCTCCCTTGGAAGAGTGACCACCTCTCTCATTTCTTGATTACAATGACCTGTTATATATATGCGTCAGAATACATATTCAATCAAGATACTACTATTCACAAAATTTTAATTTTTTAATGTCTTACTATTCCTTTTGTGAATAATTTTTATAGCCTTCAGGAACTTCTGGTGTAGATCTAAAGTCCATACTAGACGTTGTCTCTTAGGTAGGACAACATTTATATCTTTAATGCCTTGCCTATGGTTGTCATGATCATCTAGACCCCTTTTCCTCTTTTTATCATCTTCCACTGCATCAAATCAAATATTACTAGGCAGTAGAAACATACAACACATCTTGATTCATGCTCTCACCATAAACATCTACCAAAATAAAAGGTTTGAAGTCAGTATTGAGGTTTTCATATTTTTACGGTGTAAACCTTGTTCTTCGATAATAAGAAAATTGGAGAAAGAACCGGTCATTTTCAATTTTAAAACCAAGTCAGTCTACAAATTGGAGCCGATAGAGAAAGGGAAAACCGGGAAATTTATGGATCTTGAGTGACCCAAAAAGTCTCAAAAGTCATGAAAAATGACTTAAGGATAAATTGGAGATGAAAACAAAACCTGTTCAAGTGAACCTGATCTGAACCGAATTGAACCAGTTTGGACCGATTTAAACCACTATTGAACCGGATGTAAAATTTATTTTTCTGGTTAGCTTAGAGAATTCAAATTTGAGATTTTAGGTCACCATTGGATAGAAAATAAATTTAGATGAATTTAGAAAATTTTAAATTTGAAAACTTCGATCGAATTGGGGGTGAACAGACCGATTTAAACTTTGAACCTAGTTCGGACCGGTCCGGTCCGATTCGAAACAATGTCATCTTCTTCCTTCAGATGACATCACTGTTCACTCGTTGAAAAATCATGCATAGCTAGCAAAGCTAAAAAGTCTTCGGCCAGGGAGTTTTAGGCAATGAATGACCTCCAATAAGGCACCAATCGGATGACCAAGAAGGCCCCAGACTTCCTATATAAAGACCCCCTCCTCATTCATATTCTCCACACCCGAAAACTCAATTTTCTCTCAACTGCTCCAATTTCCGGTGAAGCTCGAACCAGAGCTCCGATATAGGGTCTTTTCTTATCCAAAGAAGGCGTGGTCAGGTTCTTTAGAACTGGGGAGAAGTCAGCTACATGTCTGTAGTCTCTATTTACTTCGAGAGTTGCCTGAGAAGCACCGGCGTGATCGAACAATGAAACAGCTCCGACGGACCAAAGCTGCTTTATTTTGGTCAAGCTAAAATTGGCCAATTCGAGCCCTTCTCAAACTAAACCAAGCCCTCCCAACAACTCCACAGTCCCCCTACAATTGAATTAGAGCTTAAAGGTAAGCCAATTTAGCTTCCCTCTATAATTTTCAACTGGTGTTAGAGAGAGAACCGACAGAACTTCGATGATAAAATTCTCATTCAATTTGACATCAATTGATGCAATTCTTGATCTTAGGAGGAACCTCAAGACAAGAGCTACCTGCCTAGATTGAAAGCTCGGATTGCCGCACCCTCGACGGTAAGCCTTCGAAGCTTTCTCTCTCTAAGTCCAGTTTTTTTGGCGAAGCTATGTTTGACCTCATTACGGCACGAACTCGTACGATTCAAAGTGCAATTGAATCATATGAAGGTGTAGGAACTCCAATCTAACTTCAATTTCAACAATTAAACTCATTTGATTAGTCAATTTGATGAAATCAATTTTGATAAAGTTGGAAGGTTAAAATTGGGGGGAAATTTGGGGATTTCAAAAATTTGAGGGACTAATGTGCAATTTCATAAAATTGAGGACCAATTGGGCATGATAAAGATGTTGGAGGACCAATTGGGCAATTTTGGAAAATTTGGGGCAAAACTTACCATTTTTTTAAAGTAGGGGCAAAATGGTAATTTTAGAAAAGTTGGGTGACCAAATTGGAAATTTGGGAAATCAAACCCCTTTTGTGAAATTGATTAAATTGAGATCCCAAAGTGAATTTTAAAAGTTTCGGGACTCAATTTGAGGAAAAACCGGCATTTGGGACTTAACGTTAAAGAAAAATAACTTTAGGGACCTAATTACAAATAAATGAAAAGTTTAGTTTTCTCATTCACTTGGAATGAATGAACGCTATTAGGCCGAGGGATAATGAACAAAAATATTCATATCGTGTAGGAACACAAAGTATCGGGAATGCCAATAAGGACAAGCTTGCGTGAATACAAAGAATCGGTCGAGAGGAATTCACTGCATTAATGGGTAAGTGAGAACTTAATATCATACCCGGTTGTGATGATAAGCACCTCAAAAATGAAAACCACTATTAAGTGGTATTTTAATCATCACACTGGAGAGAATTGATATTGAAATCAAGTGGAAAAACTACTTACCCGTAAGTATATCATACCCGTTTGGTATGATGAAACTTCCTCAAAGGAAGTGGAAAACCCGTTCATCGATTATAAGCAGAGATGTCCTCATACTTGTTTGGTATGATAGATAATTGAAAAGTATATTTTGTCAGAAGTGCTCTCCCCTGACTATGTGCCACTACTTAAACATTTTGGAAGACATTCTTGATGTGAGCTCGAATAACTCTGTTAGGTCGGAGACCTCGGTTTTGGAACTTGGGGGCTACTATGCTCGATTTTGAAAATCTCGAACTGTAAACCATGCCCTTTTGACTTAAGGAAAATCGGGAAAAGAACTGGTCAAATCGAGTAAGAAAATTGAGTCAGTTTAGAAACTCGATCATTTAGGAACAAGCAATTCGGAAATTTACAAACTTCAGGTTATCCAAAGGGTTCATTAAAACTTGGAAAAGAAACTTAAGACAAATTAGAAGAGAAATACCAAATTGGTTCAGGTGAATAAAATTCCATAAGAACTCTGAAATTAAGTGTGCTTGCTCGAGAGTAGTGTGAGGATGGGTGACCTCTTGTGAAGTATGATTTTTTTTTAACCCAAAATTTCGGTCAAAATTTTTTATGCGAACCTTATCATAAATAGTCATAAATTAATAGATATTTAATTATTGTAATTAATACCAATAATTTAATACCTAAATTAAATTATTAGAATTAATACAAATAATTTAATACCCAAATAAAATTATTGGAATTAATACCAATAATTTATGGCAATATTAATATTAGTGATAAATCTCTTTCATTTAATACATGATTTTACACCTATATAAAGATGTCATCCCTATTCATTCTCTTCACACATAAACACTTCTCTCTCTACTACTCCATTTCCCGGTGAAGCTCGAACTAGAGCTTCCACTTAAACATTTTTTTTAACCTCGGAAGGAGAGGTCGGGCTCTTTAGAACCGGGGAGAAGTGAGCTATCTGATAGCAAACTTCAGTCAATCCAAGAATCGCTAGAGAAGTGCCAACATGATGGAACAGTGAAGTAGCTCTGGCTGACCAAAGCTGTCCTATTTCGGCCAAGCTGAAATCGGCATATTCGAGCCCTCCTCAGGCCAAACCAAGTCCTCCCAACACTTTCTCAGCCCTCCCACGACCGAACTAGGATTGAAAGGTAAGCCAATTCGGCTCCCCTTTACAATTTCCGATATGCTCAGTCAATTAGCGGCAGTGCGACATGACAGGTTGACGGACCAATCAAGACAAACAACTGTGGGTTGAGTTGAGAGTCGGGGCCGTTGGACCAGTGGCACCACAGATTACATGGCAATATAAGAAAACATTGTTTGTGCATGCACTGTGAGTACCGGGATCATCAAGACGCCCATGAGGGGTAGTGATGCGTCCTAAGGGCACTGGACGACCTGGTGGCTATAAGGGCAGTTCGTCGTTCCAAGTGTCTGTGCGAAATTTGGAGTAGCACCAAGCGCATGAGACTGGGGTGGGGACATGATGATGTCTCTGTCCTCATACAGACACGAAGAAGTGATTTCGGGATTGTGGGTCGAATGTCACGTACATCCACTCATTCCCAGGGTAGAAGTGGTCGTACTTCTATCTAGGTGGCAAGAAAAGTCGCTTTGAAGCAACTAGCGGGATCAGTAGTGATACTAACTTACGAATGTGTGTAACCTTCATGATGAAGGATGTTTGTTGGGTAGATGATACACCGTGGTAAATAAGAAATGGTGGAAAAACCCGAATTTTTAAATGAAGGGATTTTTGAAAGGAGTCGCCACACTTCATATAAATGTTTTTCTTAAAAGTCAAAAGCTTTTAAAAACCCATTCACTGAGTAGTCGTACTCACCCCCTCCCTTATATCCCTTTCAGGAAATCTCGGAAAGCCTACCCTGAAAGACAATCAACTAAGATGCCTGTAAGACAGGTATGTAAAGTTTAAAATTTCATGCAGTTTTGATTATGCTATTCCGGGAAATGGTGCAGGTTTGAAGGACGCCTTACTTTTTATGGATTATAATAAGAGGAAACCCTTTAATAAACCGGGAGAGTGGTGGGTTGTTCACGGGGATCCGACCAAACCGGGTCGGGGCGTGACACTCCTAAAAGGAGGGGAGAGTTGTAAACCCCGCCCTTTTAAGTTAAGGAAAACTAGGAAAAGAACCGGTCAAACCGAGTAAGAAAATCGAGCCGGTGTACAAACCCGATCATTTGGGAACAAGCAATTTGGAAATTTACAAATTTTGGGTGATCCAAAGGGTTCATTAAACCTTGGAAAAGAAACTTAAGATAAATTAGAAGAGTAAAACCAAATTAGTTCAAGTGAAAAATATTCCATAAAAACTTTGAAATTAAGCGTGTTTGCTCAAGAGTGGTGTGAGGATGGGTGACCTCTTGGAAAGTATGATTTTTTTTTGTAACCCGAAATTTCGGTCAAAATTTTTTTTGCGAATGTACGCCTTATCATAAATAGCCATAAATTAATATATATTTAATTATTATAATTAATACAAATAATTTAATACCTAAATTAAATTATTGAAATTAATAAAAATTATTTAATACCAAAATAAAATTATTGGAATTAATACCAATAATTTATGGCAATATTAATACTAGTAATAAATCTCTCTCATTTAATACACGATTTTACACTTATATAAAGAGGTCATTCCCATTCATTCTATTTACACTTGAATACTTCTCTCTCTTTCTACTGCTCCATTTCTTGGTGAATCTCAAACCAGAGCTTCAACTTAAATATTTTTCTTAAGCAAACTCTTGTCAATACGAGAATCGCCGGAGAAGCACTGACATGATAGAACAGTGAAATTCTAACTCAATTTGGCATCAATTGATACAATTCTTGATTCTAGGATGAACCTCAGGATGAGAGCTATTTGCCCAAATCGAAAGCTCGGACCGTCATACCCTCACCGGTGAGTAATCAAAGCTTTCTCTCTCTACGGTCTATTTTCCAGCGAAGCTCCGTTTGAGCTCGTTCCAGCATTAAAACTCGTGATTCAAAGTTCTATGGAATCGTATGAACATGGAGAAACTCAATTTCAACTTTAATTTCAACAATTAGAGGTGTTTAATTGGTCAATTTGATGAAATCAAATTCGGCTGTGTTAAAAGGTTGGAATTGAGGGAAAAATTGGGGGGAAATTGGGGATTTTCAAAAATTCGATGGACCGAAATGCAATTTCCTAAAATTGAGGGTCAATTGGGCATGATAAAAATATTAGAGGGCCAATTAAGGAATTTTAGAATTTTTGGGGTGAAACTTACCATTTTTGTAAAGGAATGGCAAAATGGTAATTTTAGAAAAGTTGAGGGACCAAATTGGAAATTTGGGAAATTAATCCCCTTTTTGTGAAATGGAATAAAGTGAGGTCCTATAATAAATTTTAAAAGTTTCGGGACTCAATCTGAGGAAAAATCGGCATTAGGGACTTAAAGTTAAAGAGAAATAACTTTAGGGACCTAATTACAAATAAATGAAAGTTTGACTTTCTCATTCATTTGGAATGAATAAAGGCTATTTGGCCAAAGGATAATGAACCAACATATTCATATCGTGTAGGAACAGGAAGTACCTATAACGCCATTAAGGATAAGCTTGCGTGAATACAAAGAACCGATCTAGTAGAATTTAGAGAATTAACGGGTGAGTGGGTTTACTAACATCATACCCGATTGGGATGATGAGCACAACTTAAAAATTTAAAACCACTTACCGGTTGTGAGTGGGGTTATATATCATACCCGGAAGTGTGATTTTTTTGTAACCCGAAATTTCGGTCAAAAATTTTTATGCGACTTATCATAAATAGCCATCAATTAATATATATTTAATTATTAAAATTAATACCAATAATTTAATACCTAAATTAAATTATTGGAATTAATACAAATAATTTATTATCAAAATTAAATTATTGGAATTAATACCGAAATTAAATTATTGGAATTAATACCAATAATTTATGGCAATATTAATACTAGTAATAAATCTCACCCATTTAATACACGGGTTTTACGGCTATATAAAGAGGTTATCCCCATTTCATTATCCTCACACCTGAACACTTCTCTCTCTCTACTACTCCATTTCCCGGTAAAGCTCGAACCAGAGCTTCGATTTCAACAAAGGTCGAGCTCTTTAGAAACGGGGAGAAGACAGCTATCTGATAGCAAACTCCAGTCAATCCGAGAATCATTGGAGAAGCGCCGACATGATGGAATAGTGAAGCAACTCCGGCGGACCGAAGCTGCCCTATTTCGGCCAAACTGAAATCGGCCATTTCAAGCCCTCCTCAGGCCAAACAAAGCCCTCCCAACACTTCCTCAACCTTTCCATGGCCGAATTAGGACTGAAAGGTAAGCCAATTCGAATCCCCTTTATAATTTTCGATTGGTGCTAGAGAGAGAGTCGATCGAATTTCAATGACGAAATTCTAATCCAATTCCACACCAATTGATACAATACCTAATTTTAGGATGAACCTTAGGACGAGACCTATCTGCCCAGATCGAAATCTCAGACTGTCGTGCCTTCACTGGTGAGTAATCGAAGCTTTCTCTCTCTACAGTCTGTTTTCTGGCAAAGCTCCGTTTGAGCTCGTTCCGACGTTAAAATTTGCGATTCAAAGTTTATTAGAATCGTATGAACATATAGGAACTCAATTTCAACTCCAATCTCAATAATTAGAAGTGTTTGATCGGTCAATTTGATGAAATTAAATTTGGTAGTGTTGAAGAGTTGAAATTGGGGGAAATTTTGGGGATTTTCGAAATTCAAAGGGGCCAAAATACAATTTTTATGAAATTCAGGGTCAATTGGGCATGAAAATAATGTTGGAGGACCAATTGAGGAATTTTGGAAATTTTGGGGAAAAACTTACCATTTTTGTGAAAGAAGGGCAAAATGGTAATTTTGGAAAAATTGGGGAACCAAATTGGAAATTTGGAAAATTAAACCCCTTTTTGGTGAAATTGAATAAATTGAGGTACCACGATAAATTTTAAAAGTTACGGGACTCAATTTGAGGAAAAACTGACATTAGGGACTTAATGAATGAAGGTTGTTATGCCGAGTAATAATGAACAAGGTTGTTCATATCGTGTAGGAACGTTAAATATCGGGAATGCCAGCAAGGAAAAGCTCGTGTGAATACAAAGAACCAGTCTAGTGGAATTCACGACATTAACGGGTGAGTGGGTTTACTAACATCATACCCGGTTGGGGATGATAAGTGCCTCGATATAAAAACCCACTATTAAGTGGTATTTTAAACATCGCTACTTAGAGGAAGTGATGTGAAAATCATGCGGAAAAACTACTTACCGATTGTAAATAGAACATACCCGGTTGGTATGATGAGACTTGCTCAAAGAAAGTTCAAAACCTGTTCATCGATTATTAACGGAGGTGTCCTTATACCTAGGCAGTATAATGGATAGAGAAAATATATGTACAACTCAACCTATCAAAATCTAGGTGTACCCACTAACCTCTCTTATTGCCCTCCCGGAGCCATAACATGTGGAGTGAAGTGTAAGCAACAACAAGAAGATAATTTATAGTTATTTTATAGGTCAATTTGTTCAATTCCTTATATTGTTATTTGAGAGTTAATACAAAGTGACATTTTATACCATACACTAATGAATTATCATTGAATCCGAAACCAGTATGGTGGGGGGGCAAAGCACATTGCTTTTCAGTTATTAATATTCCAACGATGGCTAGCTGTACTGTAGTAGTTAGGGATCACCAATATATATTCTGCTCCATACTCTTCATTGAAATCACACTCACACATCATCTCTCTTTCTCTGCTAAACAACAGAAACCATGGCCGAACTGATTTTCGGAAGCTTTGTGGATTCCCTTGCCGGGCGCGTCCTTTCGTCCCTCTACGATGAGATCGGATTGACCCGTGGAGTCAAGCTCGAGTTCAACAAACTGGTAGCCACCCTCTCCCTCATCCGTGGGTATCTTCAAGATGCCGAGAAGAGACAGGTGGATGACGAAGCCCTGAAATTTTGGCTGAAGCAGCTGCAAGATCTGGCTTACGAGACCGACGACCTGCTGGATGACTTCAACACTGAAGCCATCCGCCGCAGGAGTGTTGCGGGGGGGCGTAAGAAGATGGTGAATGAGGTCAGCATCTTTTTCTCGTCCTCTAACCAGCTCATTTACGCCGATAGGATGGCTCATCGAATTAAGGATCTCAAGGAAAAGCTAGACTTCCTTCGTAATCTCGCTGGACTCTTTAACCTCCAAAGCGTTAGCAAGAGTCCGAGACTGGTGGAGCGCCACCATCGTAGGCCACTAACTGTTCCATATGATTATGAACCATATGTGGTAGACGAGACGAGGACAGGGAGTATGTTATGAAATTTTTAATCGGTCATGAAGGGGACCTTTCCATCCTCCCAATTGTGGGTTTTGGAGGTTTGGGAAAAACGACTCTGGCCAGAGAGATTTTTAAAATCGAGGTCGTACAAGCCCATTTTGAGCAAAAGATTTGGGTGTGTGTCTCAACTAATTTCGTCGTGCTGGATATCCTGAGAAAGTTAGTTCGAGAGTGTAGTCCAGAAAGAAAAAAAGATGAAACTGCTAATCTCCAAATGAATGAATTGCATGAAAAGCTAAAAAAAGAGCTGGGTGAAAAGAAGTACTTACTTGTTTTAGATGATGTATGGAATGAGGATAGGAGTGAATGGGAGAAACTCCTATGTCACCTTCGATGTGGTGCAAAGGGGAGTAAGATGTTGGTGACAACTCGCTCTTCCCTTGTAGCCAATATTGTAGCCAATACCAGTGATAAAAGAAAACTTAAACTGAGTGGTTTGGGCGAGGAGGAGTCACTCACCCTGCTAATGCAAATGGCAGGAAAGAAGGAAGATGAGTGGAAAAATCAGGATTTAGAAGACAAGGCAAAAGAATTTGTAAAAAAGTGTGGTGGCGTTCCCTTAGCTATTAAGACTATTGGGAGATTCTTATCAACAGGTGAGGACATAGAATGTTCAGATTTACTTAAGAGGGATTTTTCAAGAATAAAGCAAAAAGATGGGGATATTATGCCAACACTTAAAATTAGTTATGATTTTCTACCATCCCATTTGAAACAGTGCTTTGCCTACTGCTGCCTGTTTCCAAAAGATTATGAGCTAGATCCGAATGAGCTGGTTTGTCTTTGGATGGCACAAGGGTTTATTTTTAAGTCCCCCGATCGTAGTAAAACACTCCATGATGTAGGCAAGGAGTACTTCAAGGAGTTAGCTTCGCGATCCTTTTTTCAGGATCTAGAAAGAGATCGACTTGGAAACATTACACGATGTAAGATGCATGATTTGATGCATGATCTAGCCACCATGGTAGCAGGTGGCAGTTACACCACAATCATCATCAAAGGTTCAGGTGCAAGTCATGAAGATATTCCAAAAGAAGTTCGTCATGTGTCTATGGTTGTTGATAGGGGAAGCTATAACCTGAAATCTTTGGGGCCAAACCAACGAATAATAAGGTCTCTACTCTTTATAAATCATAATTTTTGGCAGGAAAAAACCTTGAGTGGGGATATCTCATCCTTTAGGAATCTGCGGGCACTATGTTTCCATCTGTTAGCAAAAGGAGACGTGCTTCGTTCCATAGGTAAACTGAAGCACCTGAGGAGTCTAGATCTCTCTTGGAATACAGAACTGACGTCTCTTCCAAATTCCATAGGCAAATTGTTGAATTTGGAGACGCTCATCCTTTATAGATGTTTGAGTCTAAAAAGTTTACCGAGAGAAGTTACAAAGTTGATCAATTTAAGATATCTTGATATGAGACGATGTGATTCATTAACATGTATGCCGAGTGGATTGGAAATTTGACTAACCTGGAGATTATTAAGCTATCCAGTTGTAATCATATCAGGAGCATACCACCTCTAGATCAGCTCCCTTTCCTCATGAGTATCTGGTTGGATGGTTTAGAAGAATTGGAGTGGATAGAAGTGACAGAAAACAGTATCTGCTTGTATCGGTCACTGGAAGAAATATACCTTAGGGACCTTCCTATGTTGAAGGGATGGAAGAGGAAGAGGATGGATGGAAATAGGAGTGGAGACCAAACTATCCATTCTTCTTCTACATTCTTGATCCCCTCCTTCTCTAGAAAGGTTCAAGTCCAAATAGATGATTGTAGAATGCTATGTTGCACGTGGAATGATAAAAAAGGGGTGTCGTTGCAAGTGAGAGGAATGAAATACAAAGATTTGGAGGAGCTGTGGAGGAGTAGGGGGAATGGGGAGGAGGAGGAGAAGGAATCTTCTAGTATCTCTACCACCCAAATGGGGTCATTGACGTTTGTGCCCTTATCATATGTTCCTCTCCATATGCTGACGTCACTGTACTTGATTAACTTGGAGGATACAGAGGAATTGCCATTGGAATTGTTTCGGTCCCTCTCGCGTCTCCAGTCTCTTAATATCACTAAATGTCATCATATGAGGAGCATACCACCTCTAGATCAGTTATCTTCGCTGGAGAGTATCAAGTTGAGATATTTAAGAGAATTGGAGTGGATGGAAGTAACAGAAAACAGTATCTGCTTGTATCCGTCCCTAGAAAATATATGTCTTTATGACCTTCCTATGTTCAAGGGATGGAAGAGGATGACGATGGATGTAAATAGGAGTGGAGACCAAACTATCCATTCTTCGTCTTCTTCTCCATTCTGCATCCCCTCCTTCTCTAAAAAGGTTAAAGTCACAATAAGAGATTGTGGAATGCTCTCTTGCAAGTGGAATGATAATAAAGGGGTGTGTTTGCAAGTGGGAGGAATGAAATACAAAGATTTGGAGGAGGAGCGGTGGAGGAGGAACAGGAGCAATGCGGAGGAAGAGGTGGTGGTTACCCAGATGGGGACATTGACGTTTGTGCCCTTATCATCTGTTCCTCTCCATACGGTGACGTATCTCCACTTGATGAACTTGGAGGATACAGAGGAATTACCATCGGAGCTGTTTCGGTCCCTCTCGCGTCTCCAATATTTTGAGATCACTGAATGTCATCGCCTGAAATCTCTCTCCGGGTGGGCGATCCTCCGGTACTTATGCTCCCTCGAGCGTCTGGAAATTCATAACTGCAAGGAGCTGGATTTGTCATCCATGGATCAGGAGGATAACAAAGCCATCCAGGGAATTCCTAATTCTCAAACTAAGATGAGGAAGTTGACACTAGTTGGTATGGATAAAATGAAGACTCTGCCGCCGTGGATTCAATACCTCTCTAAACTTGAAAGTCTATTATTATACAATTGCAAGAATATGGAAACTCTGCCCGGGTGGTTTTCTCAGCTCACTTCGCTGAAGAGGCTTGACATTCTTAAATGTGGAGAGCTGTCGAGAAAGTGCCAAATGGATAAGGGAGAGTGCTGGTCTCTGATCTCTCACATAGAGAATGTTCGCATAGCATATGAAAAAGAGGCAGCATAGTGAAGAGTGAAGCTTGTTATATTAGGATAGGAGGAGGCCACTGCTATCACCCTATCCTATCCTATCCTATGGTATGTATGTAAGCTTGCTTTTTTCTTTAATACACTATTTTTATTATTATTATTTTATCATCATACATTATATATATAATGTCACTTTATTCAATTCCCATATTATCACACTCCCTTTGCAAAACAAAAGAAAAGAAACCATAGCTGAAGTGAAGATTCTTCTGAAGGAAGCCTTGTGGACTCACTCCCTTGCCACTCAGTCTCCAATGGGGTCTCTTGATGTAGTACTATTGTTGATCAGATCCACATTCCTTATTCAAAATTCGCTTTTGGAGTGGGGTGCCTGTCTGCCTGTCCATCATCTCCAACAATTCATATGTTTTGCCTGGAGATACCCCTGCGTAGTGCGTACGGGAGATGGTGAGTTCCTTCTATGGCCACTCTGCTTGAACTTCATTTAACTTTATAGCACGTCTATTGGTCAAGTGTGTGGCTTGATGATGAATATATTTTCCTGTAAAAAAAATACAGCATATTAGAATTTGTCAAGTGTGTGGCTTCAAAGCCATAACTATGGTGGAATACCTACAAAAGAAACACTAGTTAAAATTTTATATTGCTACTTTCACCTAAATATATTCATGGTGCATGTCATTGTATATTATAGGCTCTGAATTTGTTCGTCCGTTTTGAAAGTTGGGTCACTTTTTATTAGCCATATTTAATTATATATAATTTAATTATGCTTGTAGTGTTGGTGGGCTAATTTGAAATATACAAAGAGATTAGTTTAATCATTTTATAGTCTTTCTAACTTTATGGAAATTTAATATTAAGTTATAGAGATTTTGTTTTGCTCAAATTAAGTTATAGAGTTTACACCACAAATTTGATCACTACTAATAATTTTATGACACATAGTTCTATAAAAAAGGCATGAATAATGAAGAGAGATTAGATATATATGTTTGTATATGTAATGCTGCACATATATAATTAGTTGTGCATGGAATTAGACTTGTACAAGATGGATAATAGTAATCCAACCTATCACACTTTAATGGCTTACTTGCAACATAAGGTTTACTTATTTGGTACTGTTAAAGTTTTCACCTACAACTCCCATTTACAACACTATAATGGTAATAGAGAATAAGGATTTTTATAAAAGTTTCCTCCATCATGTTCACAATACTTTAAACAAAAATTAACATTATAAATTATAATTAATAATGCTTACACTTTTAATAGTGAAACTCAAAGTTTTCATATATATATATATATATATAATTTACCTAGTATATATAAACAAGATATGCTATATTTACTAATTTCAATAATTAAATTCTTGTTCCAATTTCTAATATCTTGACCATAATCCAATTATTAGTTATCTTTCTCTTAAATTTAATTGTTGAAATAATGTCATGATTAATTATTTTTGTTTATCTCTCAATTATCTTTAACTTAACTCAAATTCCGTATCCCAAACTCGATTATAAAATCAAAAATAATTTTTTCGAAGTATTTCACTTTGAGTGAAAAGCGCTTTTCCTATTTCTTTATTTGTAATATCATAATTTTTTAAATCAACACTTAAACTTAATTGAATGGAGTATAGGAACCCAACTTAAACTTAATTGAATGGAGTATAGGAACCCAAATTGAGAGGTGAAAATCGTCGAATTGAAATTTGATTTATATTGTAAATTTAGATAATGAAATCACACTCAAATAATCCAATCGATAATCAAGTATAGAAAAAAAATTAAAATTAATTCGAATTGGGATTGAACAAATTTGAGTAAAAAAAGTCCTAAATTTTTAGTAAGTGTTATATAAATGGGAAATTAGAAATTATTAAGCTAATCAATATGTAATTAGATCATAAATTAAAAAAAATTGGATTAAGAATATGTTGAATTAAAAATGGACCAGTCAAAATTGAACGAAACCAAATGGCAACAATAAAAACTCCTAATTTTTAGAATTGACTAAATATGTCAGAAAATGGAGGTTTTATTGTCTAATTTGTAGTGGACCTAATTGGAAGTGAATTAACTAACAAACAACCAAAATCAATCAAATCTACTGATTTATTAAATGGAAATTGGTTTACATTGTGGTGAACTAATTAAGGTGTTATGTTGATCATGCTTATTTCGTCTCCTCCACAAGACTTTCAACCCAACAACTCGACCCAACTTTGCATACTTACCTAATTCTAAGCTGAAAATAGTGTGATTTACAACTCCCACACATAAAATAAAAAATAATTATAAACCAAGCTATAGAGGTCCAATCGGACTAGATATAGATGTGGTGTGATGTACAATTGGTCTCCCAAGCTAAGTCTTGACCTACTACTATATACAGCTCAATGGGATTTTTTCTAAAAACCTGCTTATTTAGTTTTTCGTTAATCTCACTTTCAAAAACGATAATTTTCAATTCTGATCAACAAAATTAATGATTCTTGTGGTGTTAAAATCGTGCGAAATCTGAACTTTTAAATCCCATCTCTTTTTGAAACTTAAATACACTTTACCGATGTTGGCTCGATCAAATAGTAGTATCCATCATTGGATCAGAAATAGAACAATATTTTTTAGAACTTATCCAATTGCCGAACACAACTCAAAATATAAATATTATATTATAAAAGTTGATTTAGAGTAAATTTAAAATTTTACATGATGAATTTATGAAAGATAAAATTTTAAATTTTTTATTCAAATATTTATTTATATTAATATGTTTTTATTTTAAATAAATAATAATATTAACAATAGCTTAGATATTATTAATATTAATATAATTAATAATGTGATTGAAAGTTCTAATACATTTATTAGCCTAATATATTTTAGCTGTCTAGTTTAAATATATCCAACTAGCCTTCTAGTTTATTAATAGATCCAAAATTAAGTGAATGGAGACGATGAACTCCATATTATCCACTTTAATATCAGTTCAATTTTCGCCCCTATTTTTATACCCTTATTATTTTGATATGACATATGATTAATTTTCAACAGAGTGGCATGAAACCTAAGGAAACAACAACCATTTTAATAAAGAATTTGATATTTAGAATGATAGTATAGCGTACAAAAAAGAATATGATTATAAAAATATACCTTCTCTCTTAAAGAGGATGCCAAAGGCAGCTTGTCCATGCCATATATATTGATAGTCAGTATCCCATCCCATTTAGTAAACGGGGCATTCTTCCAAACTTAGATGTAATAAAAATTTAAAAATAAATTATTATGTAAATTATTTATACACTCAAAATCTCTAAAGTTTGATAGATATTTAATATAATAAATCAGGTTAGTCCCAACTTATCAAGTTGATAATGAAAGAAGACTAGGTAGTAGCCCATTAGACTAGGCAATAGCCCATTATGTTAAAAGCAATGGAAAGTCCATCAACATGCAATTTCACAATTCACTCCTTTCTTGTGTGTTTTCATTCCTAAATGAAAAATGAAAACCATATTTCTGGTTTACTAAACTATGTTAATTCTAAGCAAACTAAGGATAGGGGAGAAAAACAAAGCCCAAGACTATGATCATATCACAATAACACATGCATATGAAGCTGTCCAAAAATAAGAGGCTAATAGAATGTTAATGGATTTGGGAAGAATGAACCCATTAATGTGACAAAAGAATATTACATTGAAAAAATAGGATGAAAGGGAGCGGGGATTGGGAGAGATTTAAATAATACTCTATTGAGAGAATGTGAGAGGTAGTATTAGTATTTATTGTAGTATTTGTTTTCCCTTTAAAGCAAGAGATAAATAGTCCAATTAGGGATGCTAATTGGATCACACCGTGTCCAAATGGCAAGCGCATCTGAGTTCGAGTATAGGAGAGTGATTTCGATATAACCGATGGTCGAGTTTCAATTGTTATGGTTGGAGTCGGTGGTCAAATTGGAATACGGGTATAAGTGAAACGAGGAAGTAAATATCATTTATTCGTTCTTTTTTTTATTTATATTCAAAATATTAAATTATTAATGAAAATTTTCTAAAATTTAAATATATATTTTTATAATATAACCTCTATATTATTTAATAAATAATAAAAATTAATAATAATTCACTTGCTATATTATTAATGCTAATATTTAATTAGTTATAAGTAAAAATTAAATATATTCTAGTTACTAAATGTATTTAAATAATAAAATTCCACCTATTCTAATTAGGTTGGATCTAAAATAACTAAATTTTCAAGAATAGCTCTATTGACGCGGTGGATGTATTCAACTGTTGAACCATAATTCCGGATCGGTGGGTACAAGTACCATGACTAAGAGAAACAATACGAGAAAATCCAATATGAGAAAAAAAATAGTAAGGATTCTTGTCAAGATTGCTTTGATATATATTTCTTGAGTAGTTTGGATATATTAATAAAATTTTATTTAAAATAAATCTATAATTATAAAAGTTATAACACTTTCACAAATCTAGAAATTTGGAGAATAATTTTAAAATTTTTTTGAGGGGTCAATTTTAAAATTTTGGAATTAAAATTGAATAATAAAATAGTAACATTCAACAATATATATTAGACCATTTTACAAAAAAAATGAATGTTTGACCAAAATAAAAATTTTAGAAAATATGGTATGATTTTGACATGTGAACCACACAATTTAATGAATTTCGTACCGTTGCTTCATAGTAAATTTGCACATTTTTTACCCGAGAGATAAAGGGATTCATCAATGAATGGAGGAGTATATAGATCATATACTCCTTCCGGCTACAATGGTCCCCATGAAACTCAATCGTATACATATGGGCATAAATCAATGGCTTATGTTGTTTGTTTGAAATCGGACGGGAGGTATATGCTGAATGAGTTGGTGCAAAATAAAGGTGATGATGGCATTGGCCTTATTACATATGATAGAGACCAACAAAATTAAAAACATGTGGGAATACTTATTGAATTTAATGTATAATGTTCCATTTAAACTTCTATTATAATGGGAGGATGGGTGAGTAATTGGGACATGGATGATCAATCATTGTATTGTGGGAGAGAGAGACAACAAATAATAGAGTTCTTCCATTCATGCGAGGTGCTTTTTCTTTGTTCCAACTCGTCAGTGTCCCACCAAAAATCCATATGAATTGGAAACATTTGAAGCTTAGTTACACACAAGGTGGACCTGAATCTCAGCTCAAGTTCATCATAGAAGCATGGAAACAGGTAAATCCATTATTTGCCTGAAATGAATTTCCATTTTTTTTGGGAAAAAATAGAGTTCCAATATTGATTAATCACAAAAAATGAGCTATCTTATTGCCTGTATTATTGCATTTTCAATTAACACTTGTTTTTTTTTGTCCATTTAATTAACACTTGTCTACTTGTGCATTTTGTCACTCGTAATTCCTGCCGGCAGATGATTGAATGTAGCCGGGTTCTCAAGTGGAGTATGCATATGGATATTATTTACCTGATCATGAACATGCAAAGAAACTATTTTTTGAGTATGTGAAAGGTTAGTGCATATTTCCAATATCTATCGTATAACTTATTCCATTGATCAAGCCTTACAAGAATATACTCCCTTATATGAATTGAAGATGAGTATAAAAAATATATATATTTTATTGTAGTAACGCAATGGGAGGACGATTTATTCTCGTTATATAGTAAAGTTTTTAAAACGTATCCATTGGTCACTGAGGGTCGATCACTAAGAAAATCAAATGGGAATTTGATATTATATTTCAGAATGCAAGCCTCTCAATATATTTAAATTCATTACTTGAAATGGGACATATGAGATTGTTTCATACAAACATATATTATAAGATTGCTCATATTTATGAGCAATATTACGTATTTATGAAAGTACTGAGTGCTCATATTTATTAGCAATATTATGTATTTATGAAATTAGTGATGGTGGTAGTAAAAATTTTAGTTTTATTTTAATAATTTCTATATATAAAAAAATATGAGATTATTTTAAACATAAATATTAAACATATTGTTAGATCATGCAAACGATTATTGTATAGAGTGGATATGTAGTATTTAATAAAACTATAAAACAACTCATTTAATTTTTAAGGGAATTCTTACCCTTCCTTTTATTACAATCAACTACAGTAGTACAAAAAGAACATAAAATATAAATTCAATATTTTAAAGTAAGCTAAAAAAATTATTGGATTTGATAAGTGAGAGGAGATTGTTTAATATGTATCTTAAAGTTGTTACTTGATAAAATAAAAATAATAAGATAGTAGAATTAATACAATATATGTAGTATTGATATAAAAATTGAATAAATTCATTTGTACGGGATATATAGAATTAATAAATTTTTTATATTAATAAAAATAGTGAATATTGATGTGATTGTATAAAATGTACATAGAACCTAAAAATTAAAAGATAATCTAGTATAATTCAATCAAAATCTAGGAATATAGGATGAGAATCGTGATTAATCTGATCATACATGATATTGAGAGGATTGATTATGAAAAGTTTGGTTATTAAAAATAATTAAATTACTAATATTTTATATATAGCAATCTCCTCGTATGTTATTTAAATAATATTGGTGACAATGTAAAATAATAATAAATTGTCAAGTTTTACTAAGAAAGAGATTAATTTTCAATTAAAATTTGGTTCTATTAAAAAAAACTCAAATATACTAAAATTGGTTCTAGCTTAGTGGATTTTATTTTAAAAATTAATTTTTTATTAGATTGGATTTGAATAATATAAGAAATATTAGAGAATGTTCAATTTTTGCATATATGAGGTGGATGTTCATGCCATTAAATAGTTAATTAATATGATTTATTTTTACTAAATAATTATTAAGTAAAATTTTTAATATCCATATAACTTACTCTATTCTTGCAAGTTTAACCGATTTACTTGTATAACTCTCTAAAAACTTCTTCTTTTGTCTCATATTAGATCATAAGTCATTAGACTTTTGATAACTTGGATGAACCTTCTAATGCATTTTTTTTTGGAGAATATATGATTGTGTGAAAGATATATCTGATTGTGTGAGTAGTGTCAAATGTACAGAATGAAACATATGGTGAATTGTTTTCATATCTTAGCAAGATTTATTATTTAGTATGATTATGTGATTTGTTTTTACTAAATAATTATTAAGTAAGAGTTTCCATATCCATATAATTTACTCTATAGTTTTCACTTTTTACAATTATATTATATTAGTGGTAAATTATCTTTAAATACAATCCAAATGGAAAATTTGCTTAAACCTATTATATTAATATATTAATTATGTTATATTATATGTGCCAAAAAGTGGCAATATTATGTAAAACTCACCATATTTTCTAGTATATATTTTTATAAATAATATGTATATTTAGATTAATTTAACAAGTTAAATTAATTTTACGAAAAAAATAAGTGAATTTAACAATTATAGAAATTTATATAGTAGTGTAATCATATATAGTAGGCTTAAGTGAATTTTTTCATTTGTATTGCATTTAAAGATAATTTACCACTCATATAATATAATTGTACAAAGTGAAAAGTATAGAGTAAGTAATATGAATATGGAAACTCTTACTTAATAATTATTTAGTAAAAACAAATTACATAATCACACTAATTAAGAAAATTTGTTGTGAAACAAAAATAATTTCATGTATTTTTCATACGGTACACTCTAAACTAATCACCCAATTAGATATTCTCAAAAAAATGCAAAAGTACAGTACAAGGTTTATCCAAGTGAGAACAATTATCTAGAGAGCTATACAAGTAACTTGGCTAAACTTGCATGCATATAACTCATAAATTATTCAAATGAATGTAAATAATTAAGTTATTCTTGTAGTACAAATATATCTTTCTGTGTATAATACAAAAAATAATTAGATCACATAACACCAATCAAACTATCTTATTACAAGATTTAAAAATACAAATACATGACACATTATTTGTTAATGGTAAAATTCTATTTTGACCTAGATTAAAAAATTTGAGTAGTTCTCAAAAATCTTCTCCCATGCAGCTATCACTCTAATCGAACTAGAATCTTCTCATTAACCATATTATTCTCAGGAATGAGTTGGATTATCTTCATGATCCAACAAGTTAGTATTCCATCTTATTCCTCTAGCAATCTTCTATATCTTGTTCATGACATTTGTATCATATGAGAGGCCCTTGATAGGTAGGAGAGCTGAATTGTTCCAAAAACTCCAATATTAGTTGATACTCTTCTATCAAGTGCAACATAATCCTATGCTTCACCGTGTCCCTTGGTGCAAAAGACAAAAAATACATTTCACTTAAGAATATAGCCATCCCATCAAGCAACCTACACTAATTATATGTACTCTTGAGCTCTACATGAACTTCCAATAAGTAAATAAAGCATTTGCTATGACTTTATAAAAGGTAGAGCCAATATAAACCTACTTGTCTAACTAGGATTGTGTTGTATATTTCAAAGTTAGGAAATGCTACTCAATTAGGTAGAGGTTGCAAGCCTTGAAGAGTAGTATCATTCAATCCCTCAAACTCTATCAAATTATTGATCCATGATAGATCATCTTCAAGTTCAAGTTGTCTAACAACCTATATTTGCATGAAATTGTTGGTTAAATAATACAATACTTTCCAACCATAGCAAGTTATTTGTATGACTTAGAGAGAAACTCAAATAATAATAAGATGACTTACCTCATTTAAACAAGTAGATGATACAAAATCTTGTGTGTCATGAGTTCCACATTCAGTGGTCGGTATTAGAGTCTATGCATGCTTTTAAAGAATCATAGATTTGATCGTACTTGCCTACTTGTCATTGCTTTTAATACTAACAGTTAGTTCCATGATAAGATCATTGATGGCACATGCCTGTAGACCGAAGAGCAGACTTGAGTAGGTCTGAGCTGATGTTTTCCTGGACCATCAGCTATACTAGTATGGAGAGGCTTGAGTGGTTGTATAGGAAAACTTCTCAGAAATATGAATTGCTTAGTTGTAGGGGCAACCATAGCAAGATCTAATTGTTTATTGATGCTGGAAAAGTAATCTAGTGTTGCACAATAAAAATGAAAATGATAAGGTGCAAGCCAATAAGCAACAGTTGTGCTGCTTGGCTTGATTAGAGAAAATTGTCTTGTTAATTCTCTTATCTCATTCTTTGTACTCAAGGATCCTTGTAGCACCTTTAGATCTTCCATATGTTTCTGCAAGATCGAGATAAATTAAATTATATAAAGAGAAGGTGGATTGCGACTTGAATTGTATTTTATTAATACAACGTAAAAAGTAACTCATTTCGTAGTATCTTTTTTTTCACAATAACTCATTTCATAGTATCGAAAGTAGTATTTAAAAATTTTATTTTTCTCGTGAATAAACTAATTGAATTGAAGTAAAAGCATCAACAGAAAATATCTAAAGGTAATTAGATATTTACTCCCTTATTAAACTATTATCTCCCATCTTTTGCATTTACTTCGATATTTCCCTTGTACTCTCTTATTTCATGATTACAATGACCTATCATGTTTTAATTTTTTTAATGCCTTACTCTTTCTTTTGTGAATAATTTCTATAGCCTTGAGGAACTTGTGGTGCAGATCTAAAGTCTATACTAGACTTGGTCTCTTAGGTAGGACAATAGTTATATCTTCTATGCCTTGTCTATGGTTGCCTTGATTATCCAAACTTTTTTTTCTTTTTTTTATTATCTTTCACTACATCAAATCAAATATTACTAGGCAGTAGAAACATACCACACGTCTTAATTCATGCTCTAATAGTAAATATCTACCAAAATAAAAGGTTTGAAGTCAGCATTGAGGTTTTCATATTTTTACGGCATCAAATCAAACAATAATATGCTTTAGGTACAACCTAACCTAATTCACGGTGTCATTATAAAAACTTCACAAAATAAATGATTTAAAATTTAAAATGAAGTTTTAATGTTTTTATAATTTTTCATTTGGTCAAATCAAACTAGCTAAGAGAGACCATAAATTCTAATACAATCTTTCATCCTAAACCATAACTCAAAATAAAAAAGAGTTTTAAAATTCTTATTGTTATTTCCCTTTTTAGACTATGTTTGGATTGATCGATTTTTAGTGATTTGGGGTAAGATGAAAGTTTTTGTATTATATATAAAAGAAAGATGAGCATATTAATGTCATTTAATATTATTTTAATTAAAAAAATTACATTCTCTCCAAATCCCCAAAATTAAAAAAGATTACTTTCTAATGTAAACAAGGGGTTTGGAAAGGTTTTAAAACACTTACAAAAAAATTGTCAAATGAAGGATTTTTTCACCACTCTAAATTATTACTCCAAACTACTTAATCCAAATATAGCTTTAATGATCTTGTAAAATCAAATATTGTTAGAGCCAACAAAATTTATGTTTAGAAATAAATAGGTACCTTTATCTTTAACTGAAGTTGAAGTTCCATACTCGTAGTTTCCATGTTTGGAGTATCCACCATAGTTTTCATGTTTGGAGGATCTACCCAAGTGGTTGTCTCCTCAACAAAAGAGTTATCAATCTCCCTCATTTTGAGTTCAAAGAACTCTAAAAAAAATCAGCAGCAAAAGAATCAAACTAGACAAAAGAAAATAGAGAAACTCAGAGCAATAGAAAAAAAATCTGATAAACGAGTATAAAGCTTATAAAAAATAAAACATATATATGTTGAAACCCTAAAAAACCTTACTCTCTTGCAACTTTTCACTCGAAGAGATAACTGTTATTTGATTTATTGAATTCAAATATATCTGGACCGGGCCCAATAATATATTTGAAATCCGGCCCAAATCTAATCATCATCTTTCATTCAAGTACATAAAAATAAAATAAAAAATATAAACAGTGTCCTACAGTCCAATAATATCATATCTATACCTAAAATAATAGATGACAGCAATGGAAACTCCATTCAAGTATACAAGAAATGACTTTAATAATAAAAAATTATATGATGTGATATAAATACAAGAAAAAATAAAGTAAAAAGTATAAGATCTTTAAAAGACGTTGATACAAGGATTAGATCTACAGAGAGACTTTGCTCAACCCAATCACAAATGTACCTAATTTAACATGAATTTGGGCATGGGTTATAGTAGCAGGATGCAAGCGAAATATCAACCCCATTGTATATATACTTGTAATTAAGTGTCCTACAATAATAAAGAATTCTTTACATAAGAACTAAACCAATATATATGCAGCAATTAAAATGAATTCCATAGAAGGAGTAAATGGGCACAAAAATGCTTAAATAAATGAAGAACAAAAGTTGGACTGATCAATTGGATTGGAATCCCAGCTCTAATCCAACGTACATAAACCTTAGAAAAAGACCTAGGAAGTCAGCACATACCTAAATACATAAGTCCAAGTTGAAAACTCCAAATAAAATTTATTAAAACCCCTTGTTGGATAAATATTATCAAAAATTAAGGAGCACGGGTAACATACATCCTCAAATTAAACTCATCAATATGGCTCAATCTAAACCTTTCCAATATTAGTGGACTAATGTTAAGTAAATCGAGTGTATCTGCAAACTGAATAGATCAAATATTTAACATTGAACACAACTGTACAAAAAGAGATCCAATTATGCAAAAGTAAGATGATCACTATCATAAATACACAATAAAGAACATAGAAAAATTGGGATGAACCTATAACTTATGCATGTAAATGGGATTTGCCTAAACTTGAGAAGAGCCATAAACCCAAATAAGCTACACTCAGACAATTAATATCTCAATTAGAACTACTATCAGTAGAGAAACATCAGCGAATATTGAACTATTTCAATTATTAGTAACACGAGAAGATGAGTAATTATATAAACTATTAATGATTGTAGGCACATTCATGCATATCCCTTCCAATGTAACTATTTCAAGCCAGAAGATTCCTAAAACTATATAGAGTTACTTTATCAATAACCATAAAGTGTTAGAATGTACAAAAATAACTTATACATCATAAGGCTAAACCAATAATAGGTTAGGATGATGATTAATGCTAGGCTTGATTAGAAAAAAAAAGCTAGATCATAAATAACTATAAGAAAACCAAAAAACTTTTAACACAAACAATCTAAGATACTAACAAACAAACTGAGTATTAGGTAGGAAAGTTACTTGAGTACCTAACTTCCACACACCAGAGAGATGTGGAATCCCATACCTCATAACCCCACAAAAACCTACTACTAGATTTAACATATGATAATATTGATCAAATTTACATAAGTACAGACAATGCAATATTATATTACGATGACTATGTATAACCTATGAAAATAACTGTACAATAATGCAACAGGTTCTGAAAGGATAGTATCATATAGAAATTTGGACCTTAGACAACTAAGAGAAGAAGCATGTTAAAAGTGGATTTGGATATCAAATAGACCACACAATTTAATGACAGAGGCATAAGGGTCTTGAGTATATACCTAGATATTCTCTTAGGTAAACCTTATCTTTAAATTAAATTCAATCTAAAAAGCCGACAGAGAGAATGAGAGCAGAAACAATGACTTAAGTAAGGTCGTAAATGATGAGCATTTGATAGAGCTACACAATTCCTATATAAATAGACTTACAATCATCCATCAAAGGCATACAAAGCACATCATCCTATGCAAATGAAAGTTGGCAGGGAAATTTACCTGAGAAATTGAGCTTGAGAAATTGAACATCTATCCTGAGCAGTGGCTAAGCCGAGATCCCTTTTCCTTTGTAAATTTAACCACCTTTGTTCTCGCAAAAAATGAAAATAGAATTTAGGAGAGAATATCAGACCTACCTTCTTTAGATAACAGAGGGAATCCATCATCCAGACTCACTTCTATGAAGAATGTAAATCACACCATCATCCAAGGGTCGGGAGGCGAACATAAAGGACAAAGAAACATGCTGGGAACGGAAATCCATCTGGAGATGCAACATGGATGAACTGCATGGAAAATTTGTTTTCAGATTGGCGAGGAAAGCTCATTCGAGCGAACTTGGAAGAATGCAGTGACTCATAGGACTAAATCAATCGAGCTGGAGAAAATCGGGACTCGCCCGGGTAGTCGAAGGCAGGCATCGAGCGTGAGAGGGCGACCTGGGCCGGAGAGCAACTTGAGATCCAGAAAGACCAAGAAGCTCGAATCATACAGATGGAGGAGGCGAAGAAGAAACGGACTGGGGACTCTTGCACGGGTTGAGGGGATTGTACCTGCGAATGATCTTCACAGCAATTTATGGGTACGCCCCAGCTGCACTCTCTGTGCTCAGCATGACACAGTCGGTTCCATCGAGTATTGCATTAGCCCTCCGGACGGGTCGGCCTGGGGACTTGATCATTGACTTAAGCATTTGTGTAACCGTGACCACAGGTTTACCTACAATATTGTAATTGTAGATTATCATTTTCTGGGCTAGAAAGATCTTCTCAACTGGAATCTCCATTCCTAGGTCTACTCCAGCAACCATAAATGAGTCAATCTCTTGCACGATGACTCCTTCCAAGTTCATCAAAGTTGATGACTCTTCCAAGTTCTAAACATGTTATTGGACAAATAGGATCCACTTAAATGTAATATAATAAGTATTTGCAGGTTAAACATATATAAGTTCCAAAAAATAGTTTTTAAGAGAAACTTTGGGCATAATGTAGGATTGAACTACACATTTTCCTTTGAGTATATCTACCTCTATTTTTATGTGGAGCATATTTCTTTGTGACTCCAAAATTTTTGTTTTTATTTTTAAGTACAAAATGAGCTACAAAATAACTCTATGAAGGTTTATTAAATTTTGGTCCCTAGATGAAGGATAATGAACTCGACCTAGAAGCACAAGAAATAAAGCAAACACTCAAATCAGATGGATTTTCCTGCATATATCTTTGACATCAATTGGATATGCTTGGCATGAGGACCAAGAATCTTGCACAAGGTCAGAACCCTTGCACAAATCATATCAATATTATTGGGGACACCCCAATGTAGAATATTTTCTTTGTATAGATCCACCACAACACTAGGAAGATTGGCATTCTTCCTTTCTCCAAGGGTTGCATATTCTCATAACAGCACCGGATTGTTCCAAGTAGCAGGGTCACAAGAGAGGACCGTGAGTGTGATAGTACCATCATCACATATTATAGTGTTCCATGACTTCAGGTCTAGGGCAAGCTTCCTCTAGCTCATGGAGATCATTTCTAAATTGCCCTTGACGGTGTAATCAGTAGTAACGGTGCTGGATGGTGCCCTTTCATTATGTGGTGAATCAAATATGTTATATGCATCTTTTTTTTTTAATTTCACTTTTTGATCCAACAAGAGAAAAATGTTTCTCCTCCAAAAACAGTAGGAACCATTTATTATTGCAGGTAGCATAATAACTGCTTTGAGATATACAACAAACAATTTGTGTTGTCAACCTATTCTGAACAAATTTTGAAGATCCAATCTATCCGGTTCACAAAATAGGACTTTTAAGGAGCTCATTGGTTAGTTCTCCTGCAAACAAGGTTTATGCTCCTGTCTTTTCATAATAAAATATAGTCAATATCAAAGAGGAAGACCCAACAAACAACTGTCCGCTGACATTCATTGTTGTACCCTCTAGACCATACGAGTTATGGTATCCGATTTCTAGCTATTTTAGTGCAATACCTGAGAATCCAGCAAAAAATCCTGAAAGAGCTGTAATCTAAAAAAAGTTGGTTTACAATAATTTCTAGAGAAACTAACCTGTATCGCGGTCGTTCATAAGCCCAGGGTCGTACACATGATTGTGTGGCTTCCTCCCGCTATTCTCTCAAACCACGTGATTTAAAGCCCGACAGTGGAGATCACTCCACTCTCACTATTTCTTCTTAGTTTCTTTTTTTTGGTCTATTTTTTCTTTTTCTTCTCCTCACTAAAATGTCAAGGATGTGGATACACGCATCTCGGATATTCCCACGTGCCGCTTTCTCTTGTGGGAATATATATTTATATAGTAGTGTTTTTTTTTTCTTTTTTATGAAGTATAAATAATTTTATTAAAAGTATATATATCTAGATTTTACTACAATACAATTTTATATATTTTTAAATATATATTATTCTAATTAATAATATACTATAAATTAATATATATTATAACACTACTATATAAATTTCTACAGTTGTTAAATTTGCTTATTTTTTTGCCCAAAATTAATTTGGCTTGTTAAATTAATCTAAATATACATATTATTTATAAAAATATATACTTATGTAGAGAAGAAAATATCATGAGTTTTACATAATATTGTCTCTTTTTTCGCACTAATAATACAACATAATTAATATATTAATATAATAGTATTAAGTAAAATTTCTCATTTGGATTATATTTAAAAATAATTTATCAGTAATATAATATAATTGTATAAAGTAAAAACTATAGAGTAAATTATATGAATATGGAAACTTGTATTTAATAATTATTTAATAAAAACACATCAAATAATCACACTAATTAAGAAAGTTAAATGTGAAACAAAAAAAATTCACTATATCTTTCTCTTAACACTCTAAACTACTCTTACAATCATACCTTCTACAAAAAAAAAATGGAGTAGAAGGTTCATCGAAGTAATCAAAAGTTTAATTACTTATAATATGAGGCAAAGGAATAAGTTTTTATATAGGTATACAAGTAATTTGGCTAAACTCTAACTTAATAATTATTTAGTAAAAATACATCACATAATCATACTAATTAACTATTTAATCACATGAATATCCACCTTATATATGTAAATATGTAATGTAATATTAACAAGTGATATATTTGTAAATAGTATAAATATACCCTATATATTATTAATGTAATTTATTAGTCACATTATTTTATTTCTAATATTTAATATGGTATCAAAGTTAGGATTTTTTGTTATTTTCAGTTTTGACGAATTTGAAAGATATGGAGAACCTAGAGCAGCTTCAAATACAAAATAGCTGAATTGTCAAAATAGAAAAAAAAATATCTCTAAGATTTGTCAAGGTTGGGAGCTACTATCAAAAGACCTAAAATCTAGAAGGTATTTGAAAAAGATGAAAAATATGAATAGCATATGTCTTGTTATACTGGATGAGAATAAGATCAATTGTGATAATTAAGTACAAATACTTAGAATCTTCCACACTATCTTGTAAAAATTGAATTATTGTTTCAAAACATATTACAGGATAATAGAAAATTTTAATATAAGATATAAATATCATCAAACTCATAAGGGAGTTAAGCACTTTATGTGAAATGTCTAGAAGAGAGTCCTACGCTTTGCATCTTTACTATTTCATAGGAATATAATTACCTTATTCAGGTGTGGTACACCTCTAGGACTCCCAGCCAAGTAATGCAAAAGAATCTCATGGCCAAGGAAATCTACAATTCTCAATTCAAGGAGTCAAAAACCCAAGGTAATCCCCATAGATGGATAATTATGGGGAGAATTGAAATGGTCAATCTCCATAAATGGAGAATTATTGGGAGAATTGAAATAGTCCATGTCCATAGAGGTGAATCCTGAGTTTCACAAAGAAGGAAATTTTCTAAATTGTGAAGGTAATTCCTTTTCTAACCAATTTAGTTTAACTAGTCCCTCAGGATTCATTGATATGCTTTCTATATTTTGTCCAAATGAATTGGTTTAAGTAGGAAAAGTTGAGAAACGTTATGACCTCTATGGGGAAGTGACTGATTCCATTTTGTTCTTTTCCACGTTTGGGAAAGATCATTGAATTATTCCCTTTTTTATTTGTATGTTCTTGATGAGCTTGTTGAGTATAGGCTTCTAGGTTTTAGCACATGAAAGGTGAGGATTTTGGGACTCAGCCTTTCACTTCATCTGGTAGCCCAAGGTGAGGTTTTTTTAAGTTGGTTTTTTTAAGTTCTTATTGAGTTATGGTTGTTATAATTTGAAGTGATGGGTTATGATTTGTGTACGTGGGATTAAATTCCTATTATACTTCTTATTAAGCCTTACAACCTAGTTATTTTGGGCATTGTTACTTCTTGTTCTATGAGGCCCATTCCCTTTTTAATTCCAATGTTTTTAACCCCTTATATATATATATATATTTATATTTATATTTATTTATAAAATATTTAATTCCACTTATTTAATTCGAATCTTTCTAGTTTAATTAAGCTGATTTAATTAGGACCCTTCTATTCATCTAATAAATCGGTCCCATCCAATAGCTTTATATTCGACCCTCTAATTACATATACTCTATTAATTTTTCAAACTGAGAATTCACTCTTTAATATAATTAAATCACCATTTCTATTCCCACACATAATGATTTCCTTTCTATTGTGCAAAAAAAAATCATTTCCTTTCGAGCATAGGCTTATAGGTTTAGCTGGGGAAAGGTGAGGATTTTAGACAGGTTGCATTCTTTAAGGTCCAACTCAGCCTTTCACTTCATCGGGTAGCCAATGTGAGATTTTTTTAAATTCTTATTGGTTATAGTTGTTATAATTCAAAGTGATGGATTATGATTTGTGTACGTGAGATTAGATCCCTATTATACTTCTTACCGAGCCTTACAATCTAGTTATTTTGGGCATTGTTACTTCTTGTTGACCTTATTTATTATATGAGATAAAGCCTCATTCTATATGGTCGATTCCCTTTTTAATTCCATGTTTTAACTCATATATATTTATATTTATTTGTAAAATATTTAATTATTATTTAATTCAACTTATTTAACTCGAATCTTTGGAGTTTAATTAACCTAACTTAATTAAGATCCTTCTATTCATCCAATAAATCACATCCTATCCAATAACTTTATATTCCACCCTCTAATGGCATATATTCAATTAATTTCTCTTTAATATAATTAAATCATTATTTATATTCCCACACTTAATCATTTCTTTTTTAGTTTAAATTCTTTATTGAAATTTTTATGTTAAAAAATACGATTTTACAATTAATTCTCTCCTTTTAATAGTATTATCCTTAAATTGAAACCGGTTAATAATCCAATACTCAATTTAGTCTAATAAGATTTATCACTTCCCTGTATAATTATATGATCACTAATATAAAATAATTATGATAAATAAATTATATTTAATTTAATAAAATGATTCTATTCAAATTTAATAAATAAAGGCTTATATTAAAATATGTATATTTTTAAATGGGCATTTAATAGCATAAATGTGGGTCATTGGGTATAAATCACTAATAATACAAAACTATTGGTCGAAATTTGAAATAATATAAATTCGAGGGCCCAAAATTAAGGTTTACACCTCGTTTGTCTCTTCTGCTGACGGACCCAAAACATGGCCTCACTTACCTCAGCACCGGCGACACCATCTACGTTGAGCTGCAGTGATCGAATTTTCCTGATATGCCGCGGCGATCATAAAAGAGAATTTCCGGTAGTCAGTCAAATGGCCTCCGACTAGACGGCGGTGATTCTTCTGATTTTTTTATCTGGGTCAGTTCCACTATCTATATGAATGTATGTATACTTGATTGCTAGTTTCGAGTAGAGTTCGAAAGCTATTATTTTTTTCCCTGAATATGTGAGCTTCTGACACTGATATTAGGAATTCAGATATTTGGACAGCTCTCCCATTCAGAAATGGTTGAATTTTATTTTACTGTCGGGCAATGCCCTTCTAGGTGAAGTCGGGAACTTTAATAATAGATTCTTTTCTGATTGAGATGTGTCCAAGGTATAAATGACATTGAAATATCAGTATTTACTTGGGTGAAATCGTACCATACGAAGTTGGTTTATGGTTGGTTGAATGCTGATAATACCTTATAAATTTCCCGGGCAGCCCCTCGGCAAAGAACATTACTCTTGTTATCCTTCATCCATAGTGAAAAGTCTGTTTTGATCTGAATTAACTATATTTTTTCCCATGCAAATTAGCACACTTTATTGATAATTGGATATTGAAGTACAAAGCCTTTTGTAGTCCCAAGACCAAGCCATCTGTGCTCTGCATAGCTGTAGATATAATATCAATGTCCAGAGTCTTAACATTTATTTCTATCTTTATAAAGCTAGCAAATTTTTTTTATCTTCTACTGGAAATTTTGCTTATATATTTGTTATATCTGTTTCTGCAGGTATTTTTTCCTCCTACTGAGGGTTGAATAGTATGAATAAGCTTATCGAGTTTGGAAGAAAAGCCTTTTTTTATGCACGGGTCCTTTCTGGATATGTAGAGTGGAGGATAAGATCTTACAGATTGCAGCTAGAAAATCGGATCAAACAGGTGTGCTTGTGGAGTTAAATAAATTTGTATTGGAAGCTTCTGTTTTATCAAGAATGTTAAGTGGACTATTGTTTTATGTGAAAAATTTTCAGCTATTCTTTTTTTCTCTTTTAACTAAATTTTTAGTATGAGGAGATCATAGTCACAATTCCAGTTCTTAATTTGTGTGGATGATTGATCATGGATTGTTTTTGCTCAATTGATGAACTCTTTGAATTGTTTTCCTATTGGGTGGTAACTTGTATTCCTCTTGGTGGAACATCTTTTTTCATGTTTCGATTAATGGGTAGATTATTACAAGGACTGTCTATGGCTGTCTGTCTACATACTGCAGTATCTCATTTGTAAACTATGCTGTAGTTTTGCTTTTTCTCTCTTACTGACATTCAGCTTTGCAAACTGCTTGTGTGATTTCTTTTTGGACATTTCACTTACTTTCTTAAATAGGTGCTACAGTTTGTCAATCTTATCATACCCCTACTAATCTGCCTAGAAGGTTTAACCTGGTGTCCTTTTTATGGATGTTTTCTCTACAGCATGTGAAGGCGGTCTTCATGATTTTGAGGGACCAAAATTGTGTTTCATATAATTCATTTTTGAATGCATATACTGTTGTTATTGTATGACCAGGGTGGGGTCCATAAGTTTAATGTAGGACTTGCATGCTTCAGCACTAAAACATGTGGCTTTTATTATCATAAAAAGGAGAGAATATGATTTTTTTTCCTATTACTGTACTAGATTTAATGTATTTACTGATATGTCAATTTATTTTGAGGGTGTTAGTCCGTCCTTTAGGTTAAAGGATATTTTTGGTGGACTGATTAATATGTATTAGTACATAAATTGTTTCTGTCCCTGCTCAAAACTTAAAATCCTTATATTTCCTTGTTTTTCTTTATTGTTTACTCCAATTGGCCTTCTACAATGTAGACTCAAGAAAAGAGAACCACTATAAGAAAGTTGCCGGAGCAAATAATTCTATCTGAGGTTCGTCGGATGGTCGAAGAGATGCAAGCTTTAAATAAAAAGCTAGAAGAAACTGTGAGTATAGATTGAAAGATTACCCATCTATACTATCTTCTTTAGTATAAATTTTCTGCTGGGCATTGGCATTATCTTCGTCTATGGAAACAGGAAGCTGCTATTGAGGAGTTGTTCAAACCCATTGACAAGCAAGCTGAGATGATCATGAAAATGCAGCTTGAGGGAGAGGAGAGGAGGATGAAGGATATGATGAAAGCCATGCAGCAACAGACATTACTTGAGAAAGAAAAGATGGAGAAACTCAAGAATGTAAATCAAGCCGGAGAACTAGACCAGCCGATACAGAGCTTTGACGAAGGCAAGATAGTGAACTCTTGAGCAGGCAATGAAAGAAATCAACCTTCTCCAATGTGACGATAGCATGCAGGTAAATTACATAATAATTGATATCATCAAACAAAAATTGTCATGTGTTGTAATTCATTTTTGTCTGAAAATTCACTTTTGTGAATTTTACTAACCACCGAAGTTTTTTGTCTCAAATACACATCTATCTTGATTCTTGAAGTAGTTATTTGGGCTGTATCCATTTGATTCATTTTTTTGGCATAAATTCAGAAGTAATATTGATTTATTTGAACTGCTGTGATTCCAGTACCTTCACTTGCAGATATTTGGATGCGATCCTACCATGTTCATGAAATGGATAGGAAAAGAAAGAGTCCGAAGAAATTTTGGAGCCTATCTACACTTTCTTTCTCAATTCACTTAACAAATTTGGATAACTTTTCTTCCTTCTGACCAGTAGCTTTCAGGTACTGATTTCTGTGCAAGGATATCCCAATCCTTTTTCCTCTCTTGCTTAGTGAGGAGGAAAAGGTTCTAAAATTAGGTAATTATGTTAATCCCTTCTTTGAAATCATATCAACCAAAATTTTTATCAGGGCCAACACCCTTCTTTCTGTTGCCCCTAATCCAGTTATCTTGCTATTTTAGTCACTAATCAGGTATTTGTTCTATCTTGAATTTTTTTGTGTTGGATCTCTTATAACAGTTTCTGAAAGCAAAGTTTGCCGATGGGGTCAAACTTCTGATTCCTAAAGTTAAAAGCTGCCTGATGCAAAGTGATTAGCTGAATGATGGAATACATTTATGGGCTTGACAAGCTTGTTAGCAGTAAGGTACTAATAGTATGATCATTCTCAATGCAAGTTGCAGAAGGGCACAGTTCAAGGATGGTTCTCAGCTCTTTCTCATTGGAACTTGCAGTGCAATGGTATCTTTTACAATGTCCAAGGTCACTATCAAAATCTATGAAATAAGTACGAATTTATTAATATAAAATAGATGTTTGATGGCTATATGTTGAAGATGAATAGCATCAACTAGGCTAGCCTTTGCTTAAGATCAAAGCAATGTGGGAAGTTAGTCAAGGCCTCCTACAGGGATTTGACTGCTTAAACATTGAAGAATGCACTGGCCCTTGATGGCTCCCAGGCGGTCTTGGTTAAGGGAACCAATCAAAGCCATAACAAAAGTGAGTCTTGATAGGGGAGCTGTTGCCCCTTATGGACCAGATTGTTAGTCAAATTATATTCAGTTCTACAAAAAATGTGCACCTAATATTGGCTACTTGTTAGTAAGAGTATATTGCTTTTGACAGGAGAAAGAGCGTAGCTTTGCTGGGTTATCTGTTGCTGCATCCAAGTGCAGAATATTGCCAGCAAATTTGACATTCTGAAATCTTGAGATCAATGGAATTGTTACCCTTGAGCTGTTAGTCCACTCATTCTGATAAATTCATCGCTTACTCTAAGGGAATATTTAAGAGGAAGAAAAGGTTTAATCCAAGCAAGGGTCTAACATTTTGATAAAATTTCAAATGAAGTCCCAATATTTTGATGAAGATTAAAACATGGTCCCAACACTTCTTCATTTTAATTGGGTCCCATATTTCTAGAAAAATACAAATAAAGTTTCACCATTTCATTTAATTCAAATGGAATAATAACATTTTTTTTAATTAAACTCAAATAAGTACATCGTATTCTTATTAGTGCACTAATGCATATGTAATATATAAAGTTAAATTAAATTAATTATATATATATGTGTGATATTATTTGAGTCCTAATACAAATATATATTAACATCTTATAGTAAAAAATATGATCTTATTTAAAATTAATTGTAAAGATTGAGGCCTTAATTGGAGTTTTACCGGAAAGGAGAGAGATAATTGGAGAGGCTTGATCAAAAGATCAAAGGGATAGTTACCCATCAGAGAATGGCTCAGTAATAGTTTTTTAGTACACAAAATAAAGTGTAGGAAAAGTCTTCACCTTCCATAAATCAATGTTGAAGGCAAACCCTTGGCATCCTAATAAAGCCCGAGCCAAATCCTAAAATTTGCACAAGCAATTACTCAATTTTTTTTTATCTTCAATATAAAATAAATTATGATTAAGATGGATTTTTCTTCCTAGATTAATATGATTTAAATATATATTTATTAAATTTTATTATTTTTATTGAATATTAAAAATAAATTATTATATAAAATAAATTATATTATAAATATATAATTTTCATTTTATTATAAACATAATTTTATTTTTTATAATATAAATATTTAATTAAGAAATAATCTAGTTATCTAGTATTAATATATTGTAACCGCACAACTTACATATAAATTTTTTTATAAAAAAATTGATCAAACTTCCAAATGTTTAATATTATGATATTGAATTGAATTATTAGTAATATCAATAACTTTTTATTATATCACAACTTTATTGATTTTTATTTAAATAAACAAACTCTTATTATTATAATTTTTATCTAAATTATTTAATAAATAATTTAACTAATTGATATATAATCTCATTTGTGCTGATTATCATGTCATAATTTCTTATTTTTTTACTACTATATTATATAATATTATTCTAAATAAATATAAAATAGTTATATATATATATATTTTCTATAATCCACAAAACTAGCAAAATCTAAATTATAAAAACGTTCAACTCTAGTATCACTACGAAATTAAACCAAAATCTCTTACTCATATTATTTTAAAAATATCTCAATATAATTATGATGGCATACCAATGATCTATTTTTATATCGTGTATATATCTTCTTATAATATTAAATATATATATATATAATATCAGGGTCGATATGTTATAAATATATTAATAGTTTTACAATACTGTTATATCATTATTTATTCATCAAGTTATCTAATATAGCATATAACTTATAATTTGGTTCTATTGGTATCAAATTTCTTCTCGTTTATGGTTTATCAAATATAAATACTGTATCCCGAGAATTACAATCAATAAAAGTGATAAACCATCTGAATTCACTAGTATAGGTAATCGAACATGGCTCCCAAACATATGAATATATCAATAAAAATGGTTCAATACTTCTTAATCCAATAGAATTATAACTTATTTTTGTGTGTTTTACAAACTCACAAGTATCCCAAATAAGTTTATTATGTTCTACTTTATTCATTAACACTTGTCTCAACTGTTTAAGGTTCTCAAAAGATGGATGTTATAAACGACAATGTTTTAACATTGCTTTATCTTCTTTTTTACTATTTACTGCAACAGTTAAACATTTATCCATAACTCTCCTATTGAAATACCATAATCATCCAAGCTTATTATCAGTTCCAAGTATTTTATTAGTATTACTATATCAAAATAAAGAAGTATTCCCATAAAAAATACTTAACAATTCAATTGATCAATGATACTACTAATGACAATAAATTAACTAGAAAATAGTGAAAATGCAAAATAGATAATAATTTGATACAACTCTTTTAATGATACTGATATATATTTTAAAACACCAGAATCAATAACCCAAATTTTATATGATAATTTGGAGATTTAAATTTATATACCCAATTACCATAATTAATTTTATTATCATCTAATATAATGAGAAATTTATCATTTATATTTTAAATTTTTCTCGAAACCATTGGAACTTTTGGAACTTTTGTTTCTACTAGTAGCACCTTCTGGCGATAATAAAAGTTAGAGATATCTATTTCGTCTTTTTTACCAATTCAACTAATTTGCATCCCTATCTTCTCCATCTACTCCAAATCTTTATATAGGTTAAAACTAAAAAATACTATAAAATTATTATTCTCGTATCATATTGAATATTAGAAATAAAGTATTATATAAAATAAATTATATTACAAATATATAAAATATATTTGTACTATTTGTAAATATATCAATAACTTATTAATTTTTTAACATTTTTGTACATAAAAAAGAAATATTGTGCTTAATGGGAATTATTAATTGATAAAAAATATTGTGCAAAAAAGTTAATTGATAAAGATTTGGATGTTATGTTTGATTTGGTAAAAAGAAATTAAAGTAATGGAATGGAAATTAATTTACGGAATATTATTCAATAGCACTATACAAATTGGTAAATTAATTCGATTTGGTCCACTCTACTAATTTTTTAGTATGATTGATGATAAACACGCTTAAATTTTCATTTCATTTATTTAATTACTTACTAGCAAACCTGACGTGTGTGTATTTTGGGGATACTGGAGACTTGGTGTTCTAATTGATATTTATCTTTTCTTCTAGGATGATTACTGAGCTGGTCATGTTCTGCCCGATAATTCATTCGACACAAAAGGGACTGTTCATGCCCTAATTAGCCGACCATATATTAAGATATCCAATTCTCTCGCACCAGTAAAAAAAAATCTCCCTCATCCTATTTGATGACAGAAGCTATGGTTTCATCCTCTAATGAATAACTATTTTTTTTCTTTCTTTAGAGACAAAACCCACCCCACCTGCTTCATCGATTGGAATTATCAACCAAGATTCTGCTATTAAACTAGAGGGATTGACGACTACTACACCATCTAGTTGGTTTTTTTTTTATCGAAAGTACTTTTGATTTTTTATTGCCAAGACTTTTAAAGAAGGTTGGTGTCCCACTAATGGACCCTGCTATGATCATCATCTTTTAGGCGCATGGCATGTTTGGTCAAAAATGAAAAGTTGATGAAGTTGTCTGTGTGTAGTGAGCCAAAGGTTATGTTATGGGACACCCATTTTTTTTTCATTCAAATTAAATGGGTTCCTCACTTGAAAAAAAAAAAGAGAAATTAGTTTTCCCATTATAAGATAAAAAATATTAATATTGAGGTTGAATTTATTCCAATAACCAAAAAAAATTAATCGATATTTTAAGTGGATCCCATAAGTTGTGAAATGATTTATTCAATCCTAAATTACTGGTTCTATCGGGATATTAGGTTCCATTAAACCGTTGCTAAGATGTACAACCACCTGCAAATATGTTGAGCATGGTAGAATTTAAATATATTATCAAATTAACAATGATTTGGATGTTTTGATGGTTGTTAGATGAATGGATTTAATGCTACTATGAATGCAAATATTTAGTATTAAATATAACTTTTGAAAACTTTTTTGTACTCCTAGCAACACAAAATTTTAGTAACTTAATTATAATTTAGAATTAATATTTCAAAATCGAAAAAAATATAGGAATAAGCCACTTCTACAACTCAACTCCTAGGATGCTAATTTGACCGGCCACGGTTAATTTTTCTCACCTAAGTTCAGTTTTGATTCCTAATGAATGTGGCAACTCTCCATCTTTTTATTTTTTTATTTTTCTTGTGCATATAAATATAAAAAAATTTGTTCAAGATGACTTGAGTTAGTGTGGGGTAACCTACATCCATATAGAGCATACATAAATTTGGACGGAATATTCACCTTCCAAATTACTCTAATTTTTGGGATTTAGATGCTGTAAAATTTTAAATTAAAATAATATTAATATCATTAATTTTTTTATATATTTTTATATGCATTAATATATGTATATTATGGTATATTATTTTTAAATATATTGAGATTTTAATATATTATATTTATGTATTAATATATATATATATTATGTGTTGTATTTTTATATATAAATTTTGATTGATTAAATAAGGTTATTATGGCATATAAAGAAAAATCATTACAATGACTAATTTTATTTGTTGTGTTATTATTTGTACGATTTTTTAAAAATATACTATTTAAAATTGTATTTCTCTAATTTTAAATACAAAAATAGATAATTAGAACTATTATATTAAACAAAATATTTGTTAATTTTGTAAGAGTATATTTGTTTTAATATATATTATATTGTTATTAATATTTTATATATTATAGATTATGTTATTATTAATTTAAATATTATTTTTATTATTATTAAAATATGTGTAATATATATATATATATATGTATGATCTATAAATTAGATAGTAGTATAATTATATATGTTACCTAATAAATTATATGATGGTATATTTTGAAAAATATATAATTATTTTAAAATATTTAATTAATAATATAATAGTATATTTAATCGTATCACCTTCATCAAAATCACTTAATCAAAATATAACCAAAAAGAAAAATAAAGAAAATTTGGTTGCTTATCCTTACCTCTTGAATAAGTATTTGATTTAATGGTGATATGATTGAATCATACAATTAATATGTGATATGCTATCTAATCACATTACCCTCATATCCCCTAACCATGTTCAACCACCTTAATAATGGAGTATGACTTTACTTTGAGGGTTTCTATTTTTTTTTTATCCATCACTATAATGAGATTATTAAAATAGAGACACAACAACCATTGACATTTGGTAGAGCTAGTTGCAAAACTCATGTCAATCATTTTATCAATAAATTAAAAACGGATAAAATGATAACAAATTTGACTGATATTTATTATTTTTAATATTTTTACTAAACTTTTTTTTCCATATTAATCATAAATCTTCCCAAAAAAAGAAAAATAAAAAAAATAAAAAATTTATTTTTTATTATCTACTATCCCACTCGTACTCTCATATTTATCTCAGCATTTTATAAAAGTTGAACTTAGAAATTATAAGTATCCTTCTTTTTTTAGTATATATTAATAGTAATAGCGGTAAACACAATAATCCAATACACATTGCTCAACCGGATCATTTAGCCATTTTACCGTATATTTAATATTATATTAATTATACTCAATTTTTTCTCTATATATATTTGTGTAGTAGGGTGAAATATAGATATTAACAAATAACATTACTTTCATTTCAGTTTTGCTAGTATAATATTAGTGTTTTTGCTATTTTTTATTCCTACTTTAGGGGCACACTCTTCTCTCTCCCCCATATACAACTCACTTTATCAACAACACGAGAATATCTCATTAAGAAGTGTGCATTTAGTTTGCCCTCATCAACCCAATTCTTAAGCTTAACATTGCCTTAAGAGTCCTCATTTTGGAAACGGACACATTAGTCACTTACAAGCTCATTATGGCAACCCCATGACATTTTTCTTCCTTATCCTCTTTTTCAATAGTCTTTCTATACTTACGGTGCAAACTTTTACCTTTGAAAGAATAACACTTCCCCATGCTTCACTACTTATAATTTTCTTAACTTTGCCTTGGGATTGCCCTTCCCCTACCCAAGTATTTCGTAATAAAAAAAAATATGATAATGAGTGTCACCTCTCGAATCCCAACTACCAAACATGACTATCCCAGTATCATTTTTACCTTACTGCAATTTTGGAATCTCTTCATTGAAGCAAACTTGTAGGTTCTTGGTATTTCCTCCACTGCTGAAGCTTGGAGCAAATTAGAAGTTATTTACTCTTCACAAATTCGATGATAAACTGATCTCCTCGATCATCAATGGTGGGATATTTCAAAATGAAATTGTCTAATAACTATGTACCTGTTTGATGTATCATATCTGATCATACTATTTTCACAAATCAATTACCCCAAAACTAATTTCGAGATCAAAGAGCAACTATTGGATGGGATCGGTGATTATTGAGACTCCATGTGTTATGAGATTATTTTCTCCAAGATTTCTATCTCATTCCTTGCACAACTGCCACTTTCTAAGGGGTTGGGTTCATATATACTTAAAAGTCATAACTTACAAATAGTGGAACCCTTCCAACCTTATAAACCCATAACACTTCTCTATTTTATCCAATTTGAGATTCTATTCTCAACACCCGCCCTCATGTGTAATGTGTAATTCTCAACACTAGCCCTCAACAACTGTCAACGAGAGTCGGGTATTATTCTTCCAGTCACGGACAAGGGGAAACAATAATCTCGAGTTAGGTATTTTTCCTCCTCCATACTCAGGCAGACCACGAGTCGGGTTTCTAGTCTTGGGTCAGGTACAGGTGTGTGCCCACTCGCTCTGATACCATGTGAGAGAAGGTATTGTGAATTGATAAGAGATCGAGCCCATGTCTACTTAAAAGTCATGACTTACAAGTAATGGAACCCTTCCAACCTTATAAACCACAACACTTCTCTATTTTATCTAACGTTGGATTCTATTCTCAACAATTAATCCCCTCTCGACTCGCGTGAATCGTTCTTGGGCCCGCTCCATCACTGTCGACATGGCCCTAGGTTCTCTCACTCATTTGCCTCCCTACTACATCTATTTGAGGTACTCTGTGGAGTTTCCTCAAGTACATGCCAACTCGATTGTCTCTTGGTCCTATGTCCTCGTGAGCGTCATTAGGAAATCAAATTGAGTCTCTCAAATTTAATCGACCCACTCGCTTCAACCTATCATCCAACAAATCTTCCTGGGCTTTAAGTTCACCTTACATGATTTGAATTTCGTACTCTCGTGCACACACCCTCCAGTGTAGTCCTCATGAACCCACTTATCAGTTATGCCTTCACTTAAGCCATTTCACTATGTATTTCATGTATCCTCCTCAAAAGTTCAAAATTCCCCAAGCACACATGGCCTTAAGGACTGATTTGGGTAATAATAACACTAATTGGTACATTGACTACGAGACTACACATCATGTCACCGCGAACTTCTCGAATCTCACCTTGTAGGATGATCTCCCTACTCTTAAGCATCTTATGATTGGTGACATATCAAGTTTACTGATCATCTCCACTAGTTTTACTTATCTTCATATCCCCACTCATTAGTTTTTCCTTAATCATATTTATTATGTTCCCACTATTTCTATATAACACCGAAAATTTCAAAAACTAGATTTAAACCGCTTGGACCGGAAACCGAGATCGAGTGAGAAATGGAATCCTAAACTAGGAATGCCAATAAGAATGGGGAATGAAACCCTAGAATGAGACTGAGAGTCAAACCAAATTGGGAAACCAATGTTCAACTAGGAATGAAATCCCGAATTGAGAATGAGAACCAAAACTGAGAATGGAACTTCGAACTAGGAAGGGAACCAGAGTCAAAATTTGAAGTTCAAATCAGATCATAACCAGATGTTAGAAGTGAGAAAGGGAACTCGATGTTGGGGATAGAGATTCGATCAAATTAGGGTTCAGATTACCGATGATGAAAATCGTGAGTCTTGGAAAAAACTGATTTTCACCCGAACGGGGCTGGGATTTCGGATTAAATTATTGAAGGGATCTAAGAGGGCAATAAAGTAATTTTGGATTTTGGAAAGTTTGAAAATGAAGGGTGACCAAGTCGGGTCGGATTCAACCCGACTTTGGCCAACTCGACTCGGCTCGTGGTCATACACCTGAGTTCACCCCACCACCTACTTCAGATAGTTTCTAGAGATGACATGTTATGGAAACACACCGAATTCACCCATTTGTTTTACCAAATTGCAATGAAAACTCCCTAGGTAGCTTACATGTGAAGTTAATTGCATTTACATTGCTCCATCAGATCGAATTTGATATGAGAAGTTCAAAAACCCATCCTTAGACTCTCTCATAACACCCTATTGTTCCCACTCAAAATTCTCCTTCACCCTAGCATCAGTTGGAGCAATATTAGTGTCAAAATGCCATTAAGAGACTCCTCTTGAGTTCTATGACCGTGTCTCGACCTGTTAGTAGATGGAAAATGCCACAGGAGGGCCATTTTGGCTAACTCCAACTTGGGATAGGAAATCGCTGTCGCACCACCACCCTTGTGGGGCCGAATGTGGCTAGCTCGACCACCACTCCAACTGACAACAATGCCAAAATGACCATCTGCCTCCCATCTTCCCATCCATGGAAAGGGACGACCTCTAGTAGGGGGAAAATCAACCGCCATGATCCGATTTCCATCGGTGGGTCTATCGGATTCTATCTAATCATGACAAGTTGACGAAAAAATTTTCCCAACTCCGACAACCACTTGGCCGACCACCACCACAGAAAGTTTCACTTAGACATTAACTACAAAACTCCTAAGCTTCAACCATCCCTCTAACCATTCCATTGAAAATTTATAGCAACTCTCTAAGTAGCTCCATTTCGTATAGTTTTGGTAATTGGCTGTTTATTTTAGACAAATTCGACTGGGGTAAAACCCCCTGCCACCTCACTCCTCCTATGAGCCATTAGGATTATAATAATTGTAGTGAAAATGGAACTTTGTTTAGTTGATTTTTAATGTTCTGGGAATAAAGTGCAAATTTGAAAATGTTTGAGAACCGGTTTGCAAAAAGGGAACTTATGGAAATAGTCCCTATTGGTAGCCTAAGGGGCTAGATGGTGATTTTTGGGACATACGAGAAAGTTTAAAGTTGTTTACAGAAGTTTAGAGGCCAAACCCTAATTTTTGGCTAAATTAGGGGCAAAATAGCCAGTTATGCCCAAGGTAGGTAAAATAGTTTATTTTGAACTATGGAGGGTAAATGTGGAATTTTTCAAAGTAAAGGAGGCAAAAATAGGATTTTTTCAAGTGAGTGATAAAATAGTAATTTCCCCCATTTTAGGGACCCAAGTGTAAAGTCATGAATTTTAGGAATCCATAAGTAATCTTTAGGTACTTAGAGACCCAAATAAGTATAATGAAAATTTGAGAACCCAAATGAGAGACTTGAAAAGTCTAGTATCCAAAATGAGAAAGCTTGGATAAGTAAGGGCAAAATTTCCATTTTGCCTTATTTGCAGTTCAAAATGCAACTTGGGAAAAGTTGAGTATCCATTGGGAATATTGGAGACTGTAGGCATTTTGGCTAATAAGACTAAATATGGATATACCTTCGATAGGTGGAATGAAACCACGAAAGGGGGCTTAGTTATAGCGAGTTCATCGACGTGCGAGTCGAGAGAACCTAGCCCAAGGGGTAAAACCATAATTTTGGAAACATTATGTGGCAATGCAATGGTTACTCGATGAAACTAAATTTGACCCTGTTCGTGTAACTTGATTTGTGTAGTGAAATTGTCATCCAAGAAATGCGGGAGTACACACATCTAGACGCATTCAAAAAACCCTCTGGAACGAAGAAGTCTCGGACATAACTATGAGTGTGTTTATAGATGATGAGTCCATAGGATCAATTATGGTTCTTTATATGTTTTAAATCAAAATTACCAAATGTAGAAAGCATGATATAGCTAGGGTCTAGGCATCACTTGTGATCCTAATGTAGGTTGAGTGGATTAAAGGATACAAAATGTCAAATGACACATCATCGACATTTATATGAGGGGAGACAATTCATCAGGGATGTTGCAAGTGTGTGCAGATATATAACGCACATACCCCTCATAGCCCTGAGATGCTCGTGTATGAGATCTTAGTGGATATGATGGTATGGCCACCCTGTGTGATGTTGTGATGGCATGAGTCCCATCAACAACGACACAAGGGGGAAGGTCATCTAGGATGACCCCACGAGTGTGAAATATGTACGCACAACCCCTCTAACCCCGAGGTCACACATGGGCAACCCTAGTTTGGTCAGATCCCTATGATCAACCTGCCACTCTCCCAGTTTATTAAGGGTTTTTCCCTTCTTTAAACCGTAAGGAGTAAGACATCATTTAAACTTGTACCTTTTCTGGAATAACATTAATCAAAATTGCATGAAATTTAAACTTTCCATACCTGTCTTGTAGGTGTAGATAACTGGAAGTCCTTAGGTAGGTTTTCTCTTAGTTACCTGAAAAGTGTATAAGGGAGGGGGTGAGTTCGACAACTCGGTGAATTGGTGTTTAAGACTTGATTTTCAGAAAAAAAAAATAGTTTGAATTGAAGTGTGCTAAACTCCTTATTTTCTTAAAACTATTTCCTTAATTTCTCGTGTTTCAAAACCATCATTTCCGCATTAACCACAGTCGGTGTGTCTAACAATCAACACACACCCTTCATCATGAAGGGATCACATATTCGCATGGCAACCCATCCACTGCACCCACTTGTGGCGTCGGAACGACTTTACCGACCACCTATATAGAAGCCCTCCAATTCTACCCTAAGAATGAGTGGATGTACGTGACATCCGACCCTCAATCCCGTAAAGAAACTCTGTGTCCGTATGAGAACAGAGACCTCATCCCGACCCCACCCCGTTGTTATGCATGAACTTCCCTAAGTGCTAGCACGACAAACTGCCCTTATCTCCACCATATTGTCTAGTAGCTCTTAGGACACATCACTACCCCTCTTGAGCATCTTGATGGTTCGGAACCTCAATGCATGCACAAAACAATAGTTTTTCTCTTAAACCATTTAATCTTTGGTGCCACTGGTCCAACAGCCCTGACCCTCAACTCAACCTGCAGCTGTTTGTCTTGACTAGTTTGTCGACCTATCTTATTGCAGTACTGCCAATCCATCGAGTATGTCGGTCTTGTCTTGGTACCATGGCCAAACACATCATTCATTAAAATTTTTATGGCTTAATCTCATATTTGTTTACGAGCTCCTGCTCATGCCAACTAGCCTTGGGCCCATTGTATAAGATTTTCAAAATTGAGCATTTTAGCCCCCAAGTTCCAAAATCGAGGCCTCCGGCCTATCCGAGATATTCGTGCTCCCGTCAAGAAGGTCTCCCAAAATGTTTAAGCAGTGGCACACAGTCAGTAGAGAGCACTTCTGAAAAACATAATCTTTTAGCTATCCATCACACCAACCGGATGTGAGAACATCTCAGCTAATAACTGATAAGCGGGTTTTTTTACTTCCTTTCAGGAAGTTTATCATACCAACCGATTGTGATCTACTTACAACCGGTAAGTAGTTTTTTCGTGCGTTTTCTCACATCACCCTATCCAGGTGTGATGTTAAAATCCCACATAGTAGAAGATTTTCATTATCGAGGTACTCATCCTCCCAACCGGGTATGATGTGAAAATTCCACTCACCAGTGAACGTTGTGAATTTCTCTCAACCAGCTTTTTGTCTCTACGCGAGCTTGTCTTAGCTGGCGTTCCTGGTACTTCTTGTTCCTACATAATATGAACATTCTTGTTTATTATTATTTGGCCTGATAGTTTTCATTCTTCATAAATGGATAAAATACCCAAACTTTTCAAGTATTTGTTATTGGATCCCTAAAGTTGTTTTTCTTTAACTTTAGATCCCTAATGCTAATTTTTCCCCAATTTGAGTCCAGAAACTTCTAAAATTCACTTTTGGACCTTAATTTATTCAAAATCACAAAAGGGTTTAAGTTTCCCAAATTTCCAATTTGGTCCCCAACTTTTTCAAAAATTACCATTTTGCCCCTAATTTACAAAAATGGTAAATTTGACCCCAATAATTCCAAAAATCGATCAATTGGTCCTCCAACATCTTTTACATGTCCAATTGACCCTCAATTTTAGGAAATTTCACTTTAGTCCCTTGAATTTTTGAAATCTCCAAGATTTTCCCCAATTTCATCCTTCCAACCTGACCGGATTTGATTTTATCAAATTGACTGATCAATCAAAGTTATTTGTTGAAATTAAAGGTTTATTTGAGTTCCTACACATCCATACGATTCAATTGCACTTTGAATTGTGTGAATTGACGTTGGAACATGCTCAAACGTAGCTTCGTCAGAAAATTGGACGTAGAGAGAGAAATCTTCGAAAGCTTACCGTCGGGGTAACGACGGTCCGAGCTTTCGATCTAGGCATATAGCTCTCGTCCTCAAGTTTCTCCTAAAATCAAGAATCACCTCAATTCATATTGAATTGAGGAAGAATTTGGTTAGTAAAGATCTGTCGATTCTCTCTCTAGCACCGATCGAAATTAGGAGAGTGGAGCCAAATTCGCTTACCTTTCTGCTCTAATATGGTCGTAGGAGGGCTGAGGAAGTGTTTGGAGAGCTTAGTTTGGCTTGAGGAGGGCTCGAATTGGCCATTTTTAGCTCGGTCGAGATAGGGCAACTTTAGTCCACCGGAGCTGCTTCACTATTCTATCACGTCGGCCTTTCTCTAGTGTTCCTTAGAGCAAATGGAGGCTACCGTCGTCTAGCCGATTCGACCGAGTTTTTCAAAATTAAAAAATTTTAAATTCATCTAAATTCATTCTCTATGAAATGGTGATTCAATTCTCCAATTTGAATTTTCTAAGCCACCTAGAAAAATGAATTTAGAAACCGGTTCAATAGTGGTTCAAATAGGTTTAGGTCCAGTTCACCTAAACCGGTTTGGTTTTCTCCTCCAATTCACTCTAAAGTCCTTTTTCATGATTTTTGTGACATCTTTAGGTCATTCGAGATCGATATATTTGCCCGGTTTTGTTATTATCAAAGGACGGGGTTTAAATCTCTCCCCGCCTTTAAGGGGTTTTGTCTCCAAAACAGTTACATGTTAAATAATTGAGGGTAACCTTCCCTCATTACACTTTCAGTTTTCCATGTCTCTTCTTGCACGAGTCCATTTTGCCATAAAACTTTAACCATATGAATCCTCTTATTCCTCAAGTTTTGATCCCTCCGGTCGATGATTTGCACCGCTTCTGTTCGATAGATCAAGTTCTCTTCCAACTCTGGTGGATGTCGGTCCAATACATGGCTAGGAGCAGGCTGATAGTTTCGAAGTACCGAGATATGGAATACGTCATGTATTCACTGTAAGTCCGGAGGTAGTTCCAATTTATAGGCCATCGGTCCTATCCTTTGGATGATGGGATATGGATCGATATACCTCGATTTTAACTTTCCCCATTGTTGAAACCTAAATATTCTCCTCCATGGGGATACCTCAAGAAATTCTTGATCTCCCACATTAAACTCCAGATCTTTCCTCTGATGGTCTGCATAACTCTTTTGCCTGTCCTGAGCGATCTTAAGGTGACTTCTCATTAATTTTATCTTCTTTGTGGCATCCTTGATTAGCTCTGTCCTTTCTAACTTCATTTCCCCCACTTCTTCCCAAAATAGGGGGGTACGACATGGTCGTTCATAAAGGGCTTCATAAGGAGCCATTTGAATTCTGGCCTGATAGCTATTATTATAAGCAAATTCCATTAGGCACAGGTTTTCCTCCCAACCTTTGTTCATGGCGAGTACGCATGCCCTTAGCATGTCCTCCAAAGTCTGAATTGTTCGCTCACATCCATCGATCTGAGGATGAAACACCGTGCTCATGTAGAGCTTGGTTCCCATGGCACTTTGTAAGCTTGGCCAAAACCTTGATGTGAACATGGGATCTCTATATGATACTATACTCACTGGAACACCATGAAGTCTCACTATCTCCCTCATGTATAAGACGACAAGTTATTTCACTATATCCGTCACTCTTATAGGGAGGAAATGAGTAGATTTGGTCAATCTATCCACAATGACCCAAATCGCATCTCAACCCTTCCTTGTCACAGGTAGTCCCGTGACAAAGTCTATGGTAATGTGCTCCAATTTCCATTCCAAAATTGGTAAGGGTTACAACAGTCCTGATGGTTTTTGATGTTCAACCTTTATCTGCTAACATGATAAGGATCGAGCTACGTATTCCACAATGTCCCTCTTCTTCCCCTTCCACCAATACCCTTGTTTAAGGGTGTGGTACATCTTGGTACTACCCGGATGCATTGCCTACACCGAATTGTGTGCCTCTTCATGAATTAACCTCTTCAATTCCTTATCTTGAGACACACATACCCTACCCTTGTAGGTTAGCACTCCATCACCTCACAAGTCATAGTTTGATTTCGTTTCTCTATTAACCAAATCCAAATAAGATTGCAGTTCTTTCTTCACCTTTTATTGAGCCTTAATCTATTTAGTTAGACTAGGCCTCACCACCACATTGTCCAATTAGCATTTCCCCTATTTGTCCATCCTCAGGTCTACCTCCATTCTTCCTAGCTGTTGCAATAAGGGTATGTAGCTCATCTTTATTTGTGTCACTTTAATTTGATGTTTGCGACTTAAAGCATCTGCCACCACATTCGCCTTTCTAGGGTGATACTCTATCACAAGATCATAATCCTTCACCAATTCCAGCCATCTTCTTTGGCGGAGATTTAACTCTTTTTGAGTTTGGAAATACTTATTACTCTTGTGATCAATGTATATCCTACACTTAACCCCATAGAAGTAGTATTGCCAAATCTTCAAGGCAAACATTATCGCAGCTAATTCCAGATCGTGGGTTGGGTAGTTTCTCTCATTCACCTTAAGTTGTCATGAGACATAAGCAATAATGTCATGCCCTAACCTGGTTTGGTCGGATCCCCATGATCAACCCACCACTCTCCCGATTTATTAAAGGATTTCCCCTTATTGTAAACCGTAAAGAGTAAGGCGTCCTTTAACCCGCACCTTTTCCTGGAATAGCATAATCAAAATTGCATGAAATTTAAAACTTTACATACTTGTCTTACATGCATCTTAGTTGACGGTCTTTAAGAATAGGCTTTCTGGGATTTACTGAAAGGGATATAAGGGAGGGGGTGAGTACGACTACTTAGTAAATGGTTTTTTAAAAGCTTTTAACTTTTAAGAAAAACATTTCTATAGAGTGTGCCAGACTCCTTTTTTTCAAAACCATTTCATTTGAAATCTTGGGTTTTTCCACCATTTCTTTGTTACCGGTGTGTCATCACACAACAAACATCCTTCATCATGAAGGTTACACAGATTCGCAAGTCAGTATCACTACTAAACCCGCTAGTGGCTTCGGAGCGACTTTTCCTGCCACTCAGATAGAAGTATGACCACTTCTACCCTGGGAATGAGTGGATGTACGTGACATCCAACCCACAATCCCGAAATCACTTCTTCGTGTCTATACGAGGACAGAGACCTTATCTTGTCCCCACCCCGGTCTCATGCTCTTGGTGCTACTCCAGATTTCGTACAGACACCTGGAACGACGAATTGCCCTTATAGTCTCCAGGTCGTCCAGTGCCTTAGGACGCATCACTATCCCTCATGGGCATCTTGATGATCCCGTACTCATAGTGCATGCACAAACAATGTTTTCTCATATTTCCATGTAATCTGTGGTGCCACTGGTCCAAAGGCCCCGACTCTCAACTCAACCCGCAGTTGTTTGTCTTGACTGGTCCGTCGACCTGTCATGTCGCACTATCGCTAGTTGACTGAGCATGTCGGTCCTATCTTGGTACGATGGCCAAACAATTCATTTATTAAGTTTTATGGTACATATATCATGTTCGTTTACGAGCTCCTGCTCGTGCCAACTAGCCTTGGGCCCACTGTACGAGATTTTTAAAATCGGGCATTTGGCCCCCAAGTTCCAAAACTGAGGCCCCCGGCCTATTAGAGCTATTCGAGCTCCCATCGAGAAGGTCTCCCAAATTGTTTAAGCATTGGCACACAGTCAAGGGAGAGCACTTCCAACAAAACATATGTTTTCTCTATCCATTATACCGTCCGGTATAAGTACACCTCTGTTCATAACCAATGAACTGGTTTTCAATTTCCTTAGATGAAGTCTCATCATACCAACCGGGTATGATCTACTTACAACCGGTAAGTAGTTTTTCCGCATGATTTTCACATCACTTCCTCTAAGTAGTGATGTTTAAAATACCACTAAATAGTGGGTTTTCATACCGAGGTACTTATCATTCCCAACTGGGTATGATATAAAATTTCCACTCACAACCGGTAAGTGGTTTTAAAATTTTAAGTTGTGCTCATCATCCCAACTGGGTATGATGTTAGTAAACCCACTCACCTGTTAATGCCGTGAATTCCACTAGATCGGTTCTTGGTATTCACGCGAGCTTGTCCTTGCTGGCGTTCCCAGTACTTCGTGTTCCTACACGATATAAACATCTTGGTTCATTATCCTTTGGCCTAATTGCCTTCATTCATTCCAAATGAATGAGAAAGTCAAACTTTCATTTATTTGTAATTAGGTCCCTAAAGTTATTTCTCTTTAACTTTAAGTCCCAAATACCGGTTTTTCCTCAAATTGAGTCCCAAAACCTCTAAAATTTATCATAGGACATCCATTTATTCCATTTCACTAAAGGGGGATTAATTTCTGAAATCTCCAATTTGGTCCTCTAGCTTTTCCAAAATTACCATTTTGCCCTTCCTTTAGAAAAATGGTAAGTTTTGCCCCAAAAATTCTAAAATTTCTCAATTGGTCCTCCAACATTATTTTCATACCCAATTGACCCTCAATTTCATAAAATTTCATTTTGGTCATTCAAATTTCGAAAATCCCCAAATTTCCCCCAATTTTCCCCCAATTTCAACTCTTCAACACTACCGAATTTGATTTTATCAAATTGACCAAAGAAACACCTCTAATTGGTGAAATTGGAGTTGAAATGGAGTTCCTACATGTTCATACGATTCTAAGGAACTTTGAATCTCAGATTTTAACGCTGGAATGAGCTCAAACGGAGTTTCGCTGGAAAACAGATTGTAGAGGGAGAAAGCTTTGATTTGTCACCGGTGAGGGCACGACGGTCCGAGCTTTCGATCTAGGTAGATAGCTCTTATCTTGAGGATTATCCTAGAATCAAGAATCGCATCAATTGATGTCGAATTGAGTAAGAATTTTCTCATTGAAATTCTCCCAGTTCTCTCTCTAGCATGGGCCGGAAATTGCAGAGGGGAGCCGAATTGACTTACCTTTCAGTCCTAATTCGGCCGTGGGAGGGCTGAGGAAGTGTTGGGAGGGCTTGGTTTGGTCTAAGGAGGGCTCGAAATGGCTGATTTCAGCTTCACCAAAATAGGGCAGCTTCGGTCCGCTGGAGCTGCTTCATTGTTCCATTATGCCGGCGCTTCTCCAGCGATTCTTGGATTGATTGGAGTTTACTATAAGATAGCTGTCTTCTCCTCGATTTTAAAGAGCTCGACCTCTCCTTCCGAGGTTAAGAAAAATGTTCGAGGTTCACCTAGAAATGGAGTAGTAGAGAGAGAGAGAAGTGTTCAGGTGTGAGGAGAATGAATGGGGATGACCTCTTTATATAGGTGTAAGGGATAGATTTATTACTAGTATTAATATTGCCATAAATTATTGGTATTAATTTCAATAATTTAATTTAGGTATTAAATTATTGGTATTAATTACAATAATTAAATATATATTAATTTATGGCTATTTATGATAAAGCGTAGCATAAAAGTTTTTTACCAAAATTTCGGGTTACAAAAAGAATCATACTTCCTAGGAGGTCACCCATCCTCACACTACTCTCAAGTAAGCACACTTAACTTCAAAGTTCTTATGGATTCTCGTTCACCTGAACCAATTTGATTTTTCTCTTCTAATTTATATTAAGTTTGTTTTCGAATGTTTAATGAACTCTTTGGATCACCCGAGAGTTGTAAATTCCCAAATTGCCCGTTCAGAAATGATCGGGTTTGTGAATCAGTTCTAAATCCTTACTTGGCTTGACCGGTTCTTTTCTCGATTTTCCTTAGCTTAAAAGAGTGGGTTTTACAAATAACCTTCCCCTATTGCCTCAGTACACATCTGAGTCCTTGTCCGGATGCATCACTATAGACGGTGTACTCTCCCGCAATTGGGTTAGGAAGGGAGAGTACTGGTGTGGTTGTTAGTCGAGTCTTCAATTCCAAGAAAGACTTCTTAGAGCTCTCATTCCATTTACACTCAACTCCTTTCATGGTGAGCCGAGTTAGAGGGGCTGCTATCTTAGAAAAGTCTTGCACGAACCATCTTTAGTATCCTGCCTGGCTTAAGAAACTTCTTATCTCTAAAGAATTCATGGGTGCTTTCCAATTAGATATGGCTTTCACTTTTGCTGGATGTACCTTGACTCCAGCCTTGGACAATATATACCCTAAGAATCCTACCTCCTGCAGCCAGAACTCACACTTGGAGAATTTTGCATACAAATGGTTTTCACTCAATATCTCCAAGGTGATCGCCAAATGTTCTTCATGCTCCAACCTAGTTCATGAGCAGATGAGAATATCATCTATGAATACTATTACGAATCTATCCAAGTGTGGTTGGAACACACGATTCATCAAATCCATGAAGGCTGCATGGGCATTGGTTAATCCGAACGACATCACTCTAAATTCATAATGTCCATATCCAGACCTAAATGTCGTCTTGAAGACGTCCTCCTCTCGGATCCTGAGTTGATGGTAGCCTGACCGAAGGTCTATTTTAGAGAAGTAGGTTGCTCCTTTTAGTTGGTCGAATAGGTCATTAATCCGTGGGAGTGGGTACCTATTCTTGATGGTGACCTGGTTCAACTTCCTATATTCTATGCATAGTCTCATGCTTCCATCCTTTTTCTTTACAAATAGGACGGGTGCACCCCACGGACACTGGCTAGGGCATAAAAAATCCTTCTCCAATATTTCGTCCAATTGTTCCTTTAATTCCTTCAGTTATGCTGGAGCCATGTGATAAGGGGCTTGGGATATGCGGTTTGTTCCTGGGATAATTTCTATGGTGAACTCCACTTGCCGACTTGGAGGTAGTCTAGGTAGTTCTTCCGGGACTACTTCTGGATAGTGTTTAACCACCGAAATGTCTTCTAGTCTCTTCTCTTCTGACTCTTTGTTGATGACCATGGATAGGAACATGAACTACACCAACTCTTCTTCACAAGAACCTGCACCGGGTATAAAAATTTAAATTCCATTTTTGTTTAATGTTGTCTAGGGAAAATATGACAGTGTATTATGCTTGACTCTTCTTTACAAGAACTTGCACCAGGTATAAAAATTAAAATTCTAGTTTTGTTTAATGTTGTCTAGGGAAAACATGACAGGGTATTACGCCTGACTCTCCTTGATCTCATGAGGGAGTCCCACTTTGAGGTCTGGGAGAGTGGCAGGTTGATCACAGGAGCTCGACCAAACCGGGTCGAGGCGTGACAACTTTAGTGGTATCAGAGCCTGTGTTTTCCCAGATACATTATCAAGACTTTATAACCTAAATACTAAAAACAAAATCTTAACCCAACTATGACACCAAAGCAAGGAGCCAAGAGAACAAGGGCGACAATCGCAGATTCCGCCAGAAACCCCCTCTTAGAGGTAGAATTCCCGGGGGCACAACCGACCCCGCAAGGTCTCATCTCTAAATACCAAAGGCTGTATGAGGAGTTTACAAGGGTGTTCGAGGAGCCCCACCTCAGCAACAAACCCCACCTGGACTTTGAGCCCCAAACCCAACCAGAAGAGGTCCAATCTCAGCCCACTTCCGCACCTATTACAACCCTCTTCAACATCCCCAAATACCTGAAGACACTCTGACAACTAGGGTGCAACCCTTCCAAGGGGAGAATGATGCCGGGGCTGCCATGGATTGGTTGGCGAGTCTCAAGAAATTCATGGGGATCATTAGGATGCCCCTGAAAGAGATGGTAACATTGAAAGAGTTCTTTCTGGAATCTAGCGTGAAAATATGGTGGGATAATGTGAGTAGCCTCTCTCATAGCATCCCCACCTTGGAGGAGTTTGAAGGAAGGTACATAGAGGAGCACTTGGCTCCCCACCTGATCAATGAGAAGAAGGTGGAATTCTTTCGTCAACGCTAAGGAGTAAGCACGATCTTGAAGTATGATACCAAATTTAATGAGTTGAGACCCTTCGCCCCTGATTTGGCAGGACCAGCAGACATCTTCTAGAAGTTCATCGATGGTCTCAATAAGGACAAAAGAGACCAGATTGGGGTTTTGGGATGCCCCACCAATTTGGCCACCATCATTAGGATGGCACACAAATGTTCGGGGTTGGTCTAGACAAGGCGCCACAAGGTTGAGTAGAGCGGGTGGAGGGAAGAAAGGAGGCACAACAGTAGAGGAGGCCCAGGAGAATAGGGTAGGCCACGAGGGAGGAACTAACCAAGGTTCCCATGGAGGGATGAGGGCTTCCCAGCCCAAAGGGAGGTGAACATACCCCCTCCAAGGAAAAGCCCCTATTGCCCCTAGTGCCAAAGAAACCGTGAAAGGGCATGTACAATATGCTACGGTGTGGACAGCCTAGGCATTACATTAGGAATTGCTTGACGCCATGAGACAATGCCCCGCGGAACGCTCCACAACCGCTGCCCGGAATTGAGAGGGCACCCAATGGGGGAAGGGAAGCACCCACCTGAGTTCCAGCCCAAGAATACAACCTGACCTAGGATGAAGCCTAGAAGGGCTCCAATGTAGTAGATGGTACGTCCCAACCTCCCCTAAGAATCGAGTCTATAGCTAGAGTCTTGTAGTTCCCTTTTCGATCTAATAAAATGCGTTCCCTCAAAGGTTCCGATAACTCTTCCTCAGGCTTCATACAAATGTTCAGAAAAGAACGGTATGCTCTCTTCAACTCAGGGGCGGAACGATCCTTCATAAAGGAAACCATAGTTCTAGACCTCCCTAAGGAACTCTATCCTCTCAAACCACTCCTCAATATCCTTACACCACTAGGAGAGGCACTAGAGTGGCACGAGCTTCTCAAGGCATGCGAAGTACAGATAGGAGGAATAACTTTCAAAGCCAACTTGATTCCCCTTCCACTAAGGGAAGTGGAGGTCATTCTAGGAATAGATTGGCTTAGCACACATCAATCCTAGGTAGACTGCAGAAAGAAGAGGACAACCTTCTATGCCTCTGGGAAGGAGGAGATTGTATTTAAAGGGGACAAGGGAAGAATCAGAATACACCTGGTGTCCTGCATGGAGGCACAAGACTTATTATGGAAAGGGTGTAAGGTATTCCTCGTCCATGTCACTTGCAAGGATTTGCAAGAGAAAGGGCTAGAAGAAATCCCGGTAGTCAACTGTTACCTCGACATTTTCCTGGAGGAGCTACTCGGCCTACCTCCAGATCACCAGTTGGAGTTCATGATTGTAGTGGTGCTATCGAACTTAAAGAGTTGAAGGACCAGTTGGATGAACTGCTAGAGAAGGGCTTCATACGCCCGAGCCTATCCCCGTGGGGAACACCAGTCCTATTCTTCAAAAAGAAGAATGAGAGCATGAGGCTTTGCATCGACTACTAAAAATTAAACCGGGTGATAATTAAGAATAAGTACCCTCTCCCAGGATAGACGACTTATTCAACTAGCTATAATGAGTGGCCTATTTCTCCAAGATCAACCTACGATTGGGTTATGACCAATTAAAGATTCGAGAGGAGGACATATAGAAGACCGCGTTCCAATCATGATATGGGCATTATGAGTTTAGGGTATTGCCCTTCGGGCTAACCAATGCACCTGCAGCCTTCATGGAAATGATGAACTGGGTGTTCTAGCCATACTTGGACAAGTTCGTGATCATATTTATAGACGACATCCTCATATACTCCTGAACCGAAGAGGAACATCGGTCACAACTGGAGACTACATTGAGTGCCTTGCGGGAAGACTGGCTCTACGCCAAATTCTTAAAGTGCGAGTTCTGGCTCCAAGAGGTGGGCTTCTTGGGGCATATAATGTCGAAGGATGGAGTAAAGGTGAACCCAATGAAAATAGAGACTCTCTCGAATTGGAAAGCTGCCACCAACCCAACCGAAGTGCGTAGTTTCCTCGGCCTTACCGGGTACAACTAGAAGTTTGTGGAGAACTTCTCAAGAATTGTAGCTCCATTAACTCGCCTCAGGAGGAAGGGGGTATATTATAAGTGGGATGCTAAGTGTGAGGAGTCCTTCCAGGAGCTCTAGTATTGATTGATGACGGCCTCAGTACTGGCCTTACTCGATTAAGATGTCGGGGAGTGCACAATATACAGTGATACATTCAGAGAGGGACTAGGATGTGTCCTAATATAGAAGGCGAGGGTCATTGCCTATGCCTTGCCACAATTGAAGCCCCATGAGAAAAACTACTTCTCCAATGACCTCGAGCTAGTAGTAACTGTGTTCGCCATTAAGATTTGGTGTCACTATTTGTACGAAGTAAAGGACTTTGACCTGGTGATCGAGTACCACCCAGTAAGGCAAACGTGGTAGCCGACACACTCAGCCGAAAGTATCACATGGGAGTGGCCTCGGTAAGGACCAGTTACCTACCCCTATTAAGCTAATTGGGTAGCTTGACAGTGGACCTCAGCATGGACAAGTGTAAACACTATCCTTTAAAGGTAAGAAAACCGGGGAAAGAACCGGTTAATTGGGGTGAGAAAACTGAGTTAGTTCACAAACCACAATCGACAAGGAAAGGGTAAAAAGGGAAATTTACAACTCCCGAGTGACTAAAGAGTCATAAAAGTCATGGAAAAGGACTTTGGGATGAATTTGAAGAGAAAACCATACTGGTTCAAGTGAACTGGACTTGAATCGAATTGAACTAGTTTGAATCGGTTTGAACCACTATTGAACCAGTTTTAAATTCATTTTTCTAGTGGCTTAGAAAATTTAAATTGGAGAATTGAAGCCACCATTGGATAGAGAATGAATTTAGAAATTTTTAATTTTGAGAAACTCGGTTAAATCAGGCATGAACCGGCTAGTTTAAGTGTTGAACCTGGTTTAGACTGGTCCGGTCCGGTTCAGAACTGTGTCGTCTTCTTCCTTCAGATGACAACACTATTCACTCGCTAGAAAATTGAGCAGCGCCATCGAAGATGAAAAGTCTCCATTAAGGGAGTTTCAGGCAATGAATGATCACCATAAATGCACTGATCAAATGACTAAGGAGACATCGAGCATCCTATATAAAGAGCTCCTCCTCATTCATCCTCTTTATACTACAAAACTCCTCTCTCTCTACTGCTCCAATTTTTTGTGAAGCTCGAACCAGAGCTCTAACTTGGGCATTTTTCTGAGCCAAAGAAGGTGAGGTCAAGTTAGTTAGACTCGGGGAGAAGTCAGCTACCCAACGGTGATCACCATTCAATCCAAGGATCGCTAGAGAAGCTCCAGCGTAATCAAATAGTGAAGCAATTTTAGTGTACCGAATGTGCTCTATTTCGGTCGAGCTGAAAATGACCAAATTGAGCCCTTCTCAGGCCAAACCAAGCTATCCCAATACTTCCACAACCCTCATACGACTGAATTAGAGTGGAAAGGTAAGCCAATTTGGCTTCCCTCCGTAATTTCCGATTAGTGTTAGAGAGAAAATCGACGAAATTTCACTAACCAAATTATCTCTCAATTCGACATGAATTGTTTTAATTCTTGATCATAGGAGGAACCTTAGGATGACAGCTACCTACCATGATCAAAAGCTCAGACCGCTGCACCCCCAATGGTAAATGTTCAAAGCTTTCTCTCTCTAAGTATAGTTTCTTGACGATGCTCCGTTTTAGCTCAATTTGGACCCAAATAACGCGATTCAAAGCTCCATTGAATCATGTGGAAGTGTAGCACTGACCCATACCTTCAATTGGGGGCTAATGTCACGCCTAACCCGATTTGGTCGGATCCCCGTGAACATCCCGCCGCTCTCTTAATTCAAGAGGTGGTCCCCCCCCCCCCCCCCCCCCCCCCCCCCCTCCTTTTTTTTAAGAGGAGCCAGACATAATCTCGACTTTGTTCCCTAGAATAACATATATCAATAAAATGCAAGCTCAAGATAATTAAGCATACCTGACAGCAGTTAAGGCCTAGTGTTATCTCTAGTTATTTCTCTATTTCTTGAAAATTGATAAAAAAAAGGAGTGGGTGAGTTTCTACAATACAGTGAATGGGTATTTTAAAAATAAAGTTTCAATAAAATAGTTCTTGAATTGGATTGTGCTAGACTCCTTATTTTCTTTAAGACATTTCATCCTCAAAATCTCGATTTTCAAAACCATTATTTCTCATTAACCACAGTTGGTGTGTTTAACAATCAACACACGCCCTTCATCATGAAGCGATCACACATTCCCAGGGCAGCACGTCCACTGCACCCACTTGTGGTGTCAGAAAGACTTTATCAACCACCTATATAGAAGCCTGTCCGCTTCTACTATGAGAATGAGTGGATGTACGCGACATCCGACCCTCAATCCCATAAAGAACTTCGTGTCCGTATGAGGATAGAGACCCCATCCCAACCCCACCACTTCTCATGCGCATGAAGCTACATCGAGCTTCCCTGACTGTTGGCATGACAAACTACCCTTATCTCCACCATGTCGTCCAAATGCCCCTAGGATGCATCACTACCCCTTTTCAGCGACTTGAAGGTCTGAAACCTTAGTGCATGCACAAAACAATAGTTTTCCTCATAAGCCATTTAATCTTTGGTGCGACTGGTCCGATGGCCTTGACCCTCAACTCGATCTGCAACTGTTTGTCTCGACTGGTCTGTCGACCTATTTTGTCGCACTATCGCCAATCCATAGAGTATGTCAATCTTGTGTTCGTACCATTGCCAAACACATGATTTATTTAAAGTTTTCATGGCTTAAACTCATGTTTTTTTACAAGCTCCGGCTAATGCCAAGCCTTGGTCCCATTGTACGAGATTTTCAAAATCGATCATTTTAGCCCAAAGTTCCAAAACCAAGGCATCCGACCTTTCTGAAGTATTCGAGCTCCCATCAAGAAGGTCTCTCAAAAAGTTTAAGCAATGGCACACCATTAGGGGAGAACACTACTGACAAAAACATTTTCCAGCTGTCCATCACACCAACCGGGTGTGAGGTCATCTCTGCTCATAACCGATGAACGAGTTTTCTACTTCCTTCTAGGAAGTTCATCATACCAACCAGGTATGATCTACTTACAATCGGTAAGTAGTTTTTTTGCGTAATTTTCACATCACTCTATCTAGGTGTGATGTTTAAAATTTTAATTAGGAGTGGGTTTTAATTTCTAAGGTGCTCATCATCCTAATCGAGTATGATGTGAAAATCCCACTCACCCGTAAATGCCGTGAATGCTTCTTAACTGTCTTTTTGTCTCCTCGCGAGCTTGTCTTAGTTGGCATTCCCAGTACTTCATGTTCCTACATAATATGAACATCCAAGTTCATCATTATTTGGCCTGATAGCCTTCATTTTTCACGAATGAATAAAATACCCAACTTTTCATTTATTTGAATTTAGGTCCCTAAAGTTCTTTTTCTTTAACTTTAGGTCCATAATGCCAAAAGTTCCCTAAATTGAGTCCCGAAACTTCAAAAATTTACTTTGGGACCTCAATTTATTCAAATTTACAAAAGGGGTTCAAATTTCCCAAATTCCCAATTTGGTCCCCAACATTTCCAAATTACCATTTTGGCCTTACTTTACAAAAATGGTTAATTTCATCCAAAAAATTCCAAAAATTGATCAATTGGTCCTCCAACATCTTTTCCATGCCCAATCGCCCCTCATTTTTAGGAAATTGCACTTTAGTCCCTCGAATTTTCGTAATCCCCAAATTTTCCACCAATTTCAACCTTTCAACTTGGCCAAATTTGATTTCATCAAATTGACCAATCAAACGAGGTTAATTGTTGAAAGTGAAGGTAGATTTAAGTTCCTACACATCCATATGATTCAATTGCACTTTGAATCGCTTGAATTGATGCCAAAACAAGCCCAAATGGAGCTTCACCGGAAAATTGAATGTAGAGAGAGAAAGCTTACCTTCAGGGGCACGGCAATCTGAGATTTCGATCTAGACAAATAGCTCTCATCCTGAGGTTCATTCTAGAATCAAGAATCACCTCAATTCGTTTCAAATTGAGGGAGAATTTGGCTTGTAAAGATCTACCGATTCTCTCTTCAGCACCGATCAGAATTCATAGAGGGGAGCCAAATTGGCTTACCTTTTTGCTCTAATATGGTCCTAGGAGGGCTGAGGGAGTGTTGGGATAACTTTGTTTGGCTTGAGGAGGGCTTGAATTGGCTAATTTCTTCTCAACAGAAATAGGGCAGCTTCGGTCCACCGGAGCGGCTTCATTGTTCGATCACGCCGGTGCTTCTCCGGTGATCCTCAGAGCAATTAAAGAATACGACCATGTAGCTAACTTTTCCCCGAGTCTAAGGAACTTGACCATGCCTTTTTTGGCTTAGAAAAGACCTTATGTCAGAGCTTTGGTTTGTGCTTCATCAAAAAACTGACTAGCTGAGAGAGAGTGAGGTTTTCGGGTGTGTGGAGGATGAATGGAGAGAGGCTTTTTATATCGGGAGCACGGGGACGCTCCGATTGTCCATTTGTCACCTTAATGATAGTCATTGATGGCTTGAAACATACTGAACAGAAATGTTTCTTCTTCACTAGTGCTGGTAAATTTTCTGGCAAGTGAATAGTGCTATCATTTGAAGGAAGAAAATGACACTATTCTAAACTGGACTAGACCGGTCTGAACCTGGTTCAACGCTTAAATCGGCCGGTTTAGGCCCGATTCGACATAATTTTTCAAAATTAAAAATTTGTAAATTCTACTAAATTCATTCTCTATCAAATGATGGCCTCAATTCTCCAATTTAAATTTTCTAAGCCACCTAGAAAAATGAATTACCATTCGGTTGAATAGTGTTTTAAACTAGTCCAAATTGGTTCAATTTAGTTTGGTCCAGTTCACCTAAACCGGTCTAGTTTTCCTCATATCATTCCTCATTTCCAGTAGCGTCCTTTCCCTCAAGGACTTTTCTTTTTCTTAATCCATTCCTTACTCAATTGTGATCATTTCATGATTCTCTATTCCGAGTTAGTTCTTTTCTTTCTCGTACGACATCTTTTGATATTATCTGCCCACTTACTTGTTATTTGGGTTTAACTTACCCCTTAGACCCTCACGATTACTTTTCCTTGTACTTAATCCCTTCATCTCCAATAGCTTATCTTTGAGGAGTTTATCTTCTTTCCAATTTTGTTAGTTCCATTACCTCCCAATTGGAACACATATGTTTTTCCAAGATTTTCTTCCTTGGTAAGTTTTATACTCCTTTTCTCTCATAATTCCCTTCTAGTTTTACCGTGGTGAATGTCTAACCTTAATGTCAATTCTTTGATGCCATTCTCTCCTGCTTACCTTTACCCTCGCAACTTTACGATTACTTCTTATATACTTTATCTTCATTCTCACTTGCTTCCAGTACTCACTTATTTATCTGAGGTGGAGTTCACATTCCCTTAGTTTCCCCATCTCTTGATTGTCCTGTAGAAAGTTTATTTAACATTTTTGTAGCTTTTTGGGTAGTTATTCTTGTCTTACTCATCTCTCTCTCTCTAAGACTTTTCTCTATCCTTATTTATGAAGCTTTTGGCCTTTTTGTCCTTTCCTTCTTTACTGGGATTGTGACCTTCACAAGGGTCCGTTCAGTAACGGCTTCACCCATATTATCCTCTTATTTTAATTATTTTGAGATGGTCATCTCTCAAACCTTCTTGTCCTTAGTATCCATCCTTTTGCAGTATTTATGGTGTAGTCCTTACTACTTCCAAATCCTTCTTAGAGCATAGTTTATCCTTCCAGATGATCTGGTTATTATGGGTTATCTTCTTCAACTGGGTCAGTCAAAATCCTTATTTAATTTGTTGCTCTTGAAAGTAAATCGCACCTGACCATCCAGGTATGTTATTAGCCACCCATGTCTCCTTTTAATAAAGTCTCTATTCTAGCCTTAAATCTAATAGTAGTACGTTTTTTGGTTACCTACACTTAGAACTTCCTTCCTCCACAGTTCCTTCTTCCATCCTTACTCTTTCTCTAAGGAATCTTCGTTTCTGGTATTTTTCGCCTCTATCTCCCTACGGCTCCTTAGAAGTTCTTCTTTTATCCCTTACTTATACTTAAGGATTTTTGTATGGTTTATTCACTCTGGATTCCTCCCTTTTTGTTCCATATCTCCGCTTCCCATAATCTCCCTAATTCATGGTGTTATTAAGAAATGGTATCCTAACTCTTTCCATGTAAGTATTATTCTTGGGGCTTTCTTATTATTGTATTTTCCCTTTGTCTTGTCTTAACATCCTCAGTGTTCCCCATAACCTCCTTTCTTTTTTCCCAATCTGCTTCCATTCCTTTAGTCTCCTTTGGAATAGTCTATTCCTTTTTGTTTCCCTTATTTTTATTCTTTGAGCCTTTCCTTAACTCCTTAAACTCTCACTAATCCCATGCACTTTGATGCTCACTTCCCTTTGTTCCAACTTCTCCTTCCTTTTTCCTTAGTTAGGATTTATCTCCCTTGGGTGAACACTAAGAGTCTCTTCCTTGTCCAAATTTTATTGTACTTCAGGGAAAAATCTTAAAGGTTGAGGTTAACTAAAAAATAACCTATTTTCCTTACTTAGGTGATTTCCTACCTTTTACTTTGATATCTATTAGCATATTTGAATTTAACGAGACTCATAAGTTTTATCAAGAAATTTATCTTTTATTCATTCAAGCAACATTTTCTTGTCATACTTGGTTTATTATAAAAAATTTCTACCCCCTAATCCCTTGGGGTCATAGGCGGTCGTGGGACTCTTGATCAGATGGCTCTGAGAAACTAGTTGGGTTCCATTCGTATTCTATTATGGGACAAATTTCTTGTATGGCCTCCAATCCATACCACCTTAATACTTCTACCTCACACTCATATGTCCACTTTATCCATTGTGAGGGATTAAAGCTGGGCTGAGTAGGTGGGGTTACTTGGTGGAATTTCATGAAGGTGGCATACACATCCCAGTAGTTATCCCAGGCTTCCTTCTTAGTTGGATTCCTCTCTGGTTGTTGTGGGACTGGAGGAGGAGTTGGATTCCTAGGAGGAGGTACATGTTCCTCTTGTCTTGGAAGAGGGTATGTGATGCCTTCTGGTTCCAATAAGGCTCTTACATGTTTCCGATAATCTTCCACCATGTCCTTGGGTACTCTTTTCTCGCCCTTTAGAAATCTTTGAACGGCTGCCTCCCTTGGGGTAGGTGTCTTTTTCAAGGTTATGGGTGGAGGATTAGATTTCACAGCAAACTTCCTAGGGATTCTCCTCCTTACACGATAGTTAAAGTTTGATTAATGTCAGGGCATAATATTGATAATGTTTCAAGGGAACTTAGCTCTGATACCACTCAATTTTTCATGCCCCGACCCGGTTTAGCCGGATACTCATGAACAACCCACCGCCCTCTTGGTTCATGAGGGGTTTCTCCTTTATTTAAGAGAAGCTAGGTGTAATCTCGACTTGTAAAATGTAACTCGAGTAAGAAGGAGTCAGTTAGTAAACATAACGAGGTCAAACATAAATTTGATCAAAGTTGTAATCAATGACGGATGAAGGATAGGTCAAATTGGGACAAAAGAATAATAACACAGAAACTTGTGAAAACAAGTACGTAATGCTCGAAAGAACATCGAGCTAGGGGTTTTTAACGATGAAGAGAATAACTAGACAAATGAACGATTGGGCACCTTGGAACTCCCAATCCTAAAATCTTGAGTAAGAACCCCAAAAGTAAGAACCTTACCCTAAATAAAGGGAGATGCAAACCTAAGAATATACATTTAGATTAATGAGTCAGACATGCCTCATTATTATTACTACATGGAAGGAGTAAGCATGATAAATGAAAAGAAATTTCTTAGGTGAATGATTACAAGGGACTAAGCGAAAGAGTAATCGAAGTGTTAGCATGTCAAGAACACCCAAGTTGACATTAATGGAAATTATTCCCAATGTGGAATATATTGATTAAGTTTTGGGGACAAAACTCCTAAAATGAGGGGAGAGTTGTAAACTCCGCCCTTTTGAGTTAAGGAAAACCAGGAAAAGAACCAGTCAAACAGAATGAGAAACAACGAACTGATTCGCAAACCCGTTTATTGGGGAATGGGCAATTTTGGAAATTTACAACTCCCGAGTGATCCAAATGGTTCATAAAACTTTGAAAAAGAACCTTTGCACAAATTGGAAGAGAAAAACCAGACCGGTTTAGATGAAACGGATCCAATTGGATTGAACCGATTTATGAACCAAGTAGGTTCATGAACTGGAACCGATAGAGAAGGGTAAATTGCGAAATTTATGGATCCCGAGTGACCCAAAGAGTCCCAAAAGTCATGGAAATGGACTTGAGAATGAATTGGAGATGAAAACCAAATCAGTTCAAGTGAACTGGATCTCAACCGGATTGAACTAGTTTGGACCAGTTTGAACCACTATTGAACCAGATTCTAAATTCATTTTTATAGGTGGCTTAAAAAATTCAAATTTGAGATTTTAGGCCATCATTGGATAGAAAATGAATTTAGATGAATTTATAAATTTTTAGATTTGAAAAACTCGGTCGAATGGGGGGGAGGGGGGGTGGACCAGCCAGTTTAAGCTTTGAACCCAGTTTAGACCGATCTGGTTCGGTTCGGAATAGTGTCATCTTCTTCCTTCAAATGACAGCACTGTTCACTCGCTAGAAAATCGCGTAGTGCTGGTGAAGATGAAAAGTCTCTGGCCAGGGAGTTTCAGACAATGAATGACTGCCATTAAGGTGCTAATCGGATGGCCAAGAAGTGCCCGAGCTTCTTATATAAAGTGCCCCTCTCCATTCATTCTCCACACCTGAAAAGCTCACTCTCTCTCAATTGCTTAGTTTTCCGGTGAAGCTCAAATCAAAGTTCTGATATAGGGTAATTTCTAAACCAAATAAGGTGAGGTCGGGTTCTTTAGAACTGGGGAGAAGTCAGCTACATGCATATAGTCTCCCAACACTTCCTCAACCCTCCCACGGCCGAATTAGGACTAAAAGGTAAGCCAATTCGGCTCCCCTCTGCAATTTTCGGCCGATGCTAGAGAGAAAACTAGTAGAATTTCGATGATGAAATTCTAACTCAATTCTGTATCAATTGATGCAATTCTTGATTCTAGGATGAACCTCGGGATGAGAGTTACCTGTCCATATAGAAAGCTCAGACCGTCGCGCCCTCACCGATGAGTAATCAAAGCTTTCTCTCCCTATAGTCTATTTTTCGACGAAGCTCCGTTTGAGCTCGTCCTGGCATTAAAACTTATGATTCAAAGTGCTATAGAATTGTATGAAGATATATAAACTCAATTTCAACAATTAGAAGTGTTTGATTGGTCAATTTGATGAAATCAAATTTGACTGTGTTAAGGAGTTGAAATTGGGGGAAAATTGGGGGTTTTCAAAAATTAAAGGACCAAAATTCAATTTTCTAAAATTGAGGGTCAATTGGGCATGATAAGAATGTTAGAGGGCTAGTTAAGGAATTTTAGAATTTTTGGGGTAAAAATTTATCATTTTTGTAAATGAAGGGCAAAATGGTAATTTTGGAAAAGTTAGGGGACCAAATTGGAAATTTGGAAAATTAAACCCCTTTTGTGAAATTGAATAAATTGAGGTCTCAAGGTAAATTTTAAAAGTTTCAGGACTCAATTTGAGGAAAAACTGGCATTAGGAACTTAAAGTTAATGAAAAATAACTTTAGGGATCTTCTTGATATGTGCCAATCGTGTTTAGGCTGGGGGCCTCGGTTTTGGAACTTGGGAGCTATTATGCCCAGTTTTGAAAATCACGAACAGTGGGGCCATAAGCCAATGGGCACAAGCAGGAGCTCGTAAACAAATATAAGATATATGCCATAAAACTTTAATAAATGAATTGTTTGGTCATGGTACCAAGACAGGACCAACATACTCAGTCAACTAGCGGTAGTGCGACATGACAGGTCGACAGACCAGTCAAGACAAATAGCTACAGATTGAGTTGAGGGTCGGGGCCGTTGGACCAGTGGCACCACAAATTATATGTCATGATAAGAAAATACTGGTTGTGCATGCACTGTGATTACAGGACCATCAAGACGCCCAAAAGGGGTAGTGATGCGTCTTAAGGGCCCTGGACAACCTGGTGGGTAAAAGGGCAGTTCGTCGTACCAGGTGACCATGCAAAATTTGGAGTAGCATCAAGCGCATGAGATTAGGGTGGGGACGAGATGAGGTCTCTATCCTCTTACGGACATGGAGAATCGTTACGGGATTGAGGGTCGGATTTCGTGAATATCCACTCATTCTCAAGGTAGAAGTGGACGTGCTTCTAACTAGGTGGCCAGTAAAGTCGCTCTGATGCCACAAGTGGGTTCAGTGGACGTACTGACCTACGAATGTGTATTTGACCTTCATGATGAAGGATGTGTGTTGGGTGATGACACACCGTGATTAATAAGAAATGGTAGTAAAACCGAGATTTGAAATGAAAGGACTTTTGAAAGAAATGAGTCTGGCACACTCCAATACCAATCTTCTTACTAAAAGTTAAAAGTTTTGAAAACTCATTCATTGAGTCATTGTACTCACCCCCTCCCTTATATCCCTTTCAAGAAATTCTAAAAAGTCTACCCTTAAAAAACATTAACTATGATGCCTGTGAGACAGGTATAATAAATTTAAAATATTATGAAGTTTTGATTTCTGTTATTCCAAGAAAAGTGCAAGTTTAAAGGACGCCTTACTCTTTATAGTTTATAATACGGGGAAACCCTTTAATAAACTGGGAGATTGGTGGGTTCATCATGGGGATCCGACCAAATCGGGTCGAGGAGTGACAAGGACCGTCATACTTAGTCAACTAGTTGAAGTGCAACATGACCGGTCTCTGGACAAGTCAAGACAAATAGCTGCCAGTTGAGTTGAGGGTCGGGGCCGTTGGACTAGTGGCACCACAGATTATTTGGCATGATGTGAAAATACTAATTGTGCATGCACTTTGTGTACGTGATCTTCAAGACACCCAAGAGGGGTAGTGATGTGTCTTAGGGCCCTAGACGACCTAGTGGGTATAAAGGCAGTTCGTCCGACCAGGTGACCTTGTGAAGCTCGATGTAGCTTCAAGCGCACAAGACCAGGATGGAGTCGGGATGAGGTTTCTATCCTCATATAGACATGGAGAATTGATTTTGAGATAGAGGGTCGGATGTCGCATGCATCCACTCATTCTTATGGTAGAAGTGGACGTGCTTCTATCTAGGTGGCCGGTAAAGTCACTCGGACGCCACAAGTGGGTTCAGTGGACGTGCTGGCCTGTGATTGTGTGATTGACCTTCATTATGAAGGATGTGTGTTGGGTGATGACACACCGTGATTAAAAAGAAATGGTGATAAAAATAGAGATTTGAAATGAAAGGATTTTTTAAAGGAAATAAGGAGTCTAGCACATTCCAAAACAAATATTTTTCCTAAAAGTTAAATTTCAAAAACCCATTCACTAAGTCGTTGTACTCACCCCCTCTATAAACCCCGCACATTTGATTTAAGGAAAACCGGGAAAAGAACCGGTCAAACTGAATAAGAAAACCAAACCGGTTTACATTTGGAAATAAACAATATGAAAATTTACAACTTTCGGTTGATCCAAAGGATTTATTAAACATTGGAAAAGAAACTTAAGACAAACTAGAAAACAAAAACCAAATTGGTTCAGGTGAACTAGATTCCATAAGAACTTCAAAGTTAAGTGTGCTTATTTGAGAGTAGTGTGAGGATGGGTGACCTGGGAAGTATGATTTAATACTAGTAATAAATCTCGCTTATTTAATACACGAGTTTTAGGGGTTATCCCCATTTCATTCTACTCACACCTGCTCCATTTCCCAGTAAAGCTCGAACCAGAGCTTTGACTTGAACAAAGATCTGCTCCATTTCCCAGTAAAGCTCAAACCAGAGCTTTGACTTGAACAAAGGTCAGGCTCTTTAGAACCGGGGAGAAGACAACTATCTGATAGCAAACTCCAGTCAATCCGAGAATCGTTGGAGAAGCACCGATATGATGAAATAGTGAAGCAACTCCGGCGGACCTCAGGCCAAACCAAGCCCTCCCAACACTTCCTCAGCCTTTCCACGGCCGAATTAGGACCGAAAGGCAAGCCAATTTGGCTCCCCTTTATAATTTTCGATCGGTGCTAGAGACAGAGTCGACCGAATTTCAATGACAAAATTCTAATCCAATTCCGCATCAATTGATACAATACTTGATTTTAGGATGAACCTCAGGACGAGACCTATCTGCCCAGATCGAAAGCTCGGACTGTCGTGCCTTCACCGGTGAGTAATCGAAGCTTTCTCTCTCTACAGTCTATTTTCCGGCAAAGCTCCATTAGAGCTCGTTTCGATGTTAAAATCTACGATTCAAAGTTTCTTAGAATCGTATGAACATACAGGAACTCAATTTCAACTCCAATTTCAATAATTAGAAGTGTTTGATCGGTTAATTTGATGAAATCAAATTCGGTAGTGTTGAAGAGTTGAAATTGGGGGAAATTTTGGGGATTTTCGAAATTCAAAGGGGCCAAAATACAATTTTATGAAATTGAGGGTCAATTGGGCATGAAAATAATGTTGGAGGACCAATTGAGGAATTTTGGAAAATTTGGGGAAAAACTTACCATTTTTGTGAAAGAAGGGCAAAATGGTAATTTTGGAAAAATTGGGGAACCAAATTGGAAATTTGGAAAATTAAACCCCTTTTTGTTGAAATTGAATAAATTGAGGTCCCACGATAAATTTTAAAAGTTACAGGACTCAATTTGAGGAAAAATCGACATTAGATACTTAAAGTTAAAGAGAAATAACTTTAGGGACCTAATTGCAAATAACTAAAAGTTTGGGTTTTCTCATTCATTAATGAATGAAGGCTGTTATGCCGAGTAATAATGAACAAGGTTGCTCATATCGTGTAAGAACGTTAAATACCGGGAACGCCAGCAAGGACAAGCTCACGTGAATACAAAGAACCAGTCTAGTGGAATTCACGGCATTAACGGGTGAGTGGGTTTACTAACATCATACCCGGTTGGGGATGATAAGTGCCTCGATATAAAAACCCACTATTTAGTGGTATTTTAATCATCACTACTTAGAGAAAGTGATGTGAAAGTTATGCGAAAAAAACTAATTACGGGATGTAAGTAGATCATACCCGGTTGGTATGATGAGACTTCCTCGAAGGAAGTTGAAAACCCGTTCATCGATTATGAACGAAGATGTCCTTATACCGGTCAGTATGATGGACAGTAAAAACCTATTTTTGTCGGAAGTGCTCTCCCCTGATTGTGTGCCAATGCTTAAACAATTTGGGAGACCTTCTCGACGGGAGCTCGAATAGCTCTAATAGGCCGGGGGCCTCGATTTTGGAACTTGGAGGCTAAATGCCCAATTTTGAAAATCTCGTACAGTGGGCCCAAGGCCAGTTGGCATGAGCAGGGGCTCGTAAATGAACATGATATATGTGCCATAAAACTTAATAAGTGAATTGTTTGGCCATGGTACCAAGATAGGACTGACATGCTCAGTCAACTAGCGGCAGTGCGACATGACAGGTCGACGGACTAGTCAAGACAAATAGCTGCGGGTTGAGTTGAGAGTCGGGGCCGTTGGACTAGTGGCACCACAGATTACATGGCAATATAAGAAAATATTGTTTGTGCATGCACTGTGAGTACGAGATCATCAAGACGCCCATGAGGGGTAGTGATGCGTCCTAAGGGCACTGGACGACTTGGTGGCTATAAGGGCAGTTCGTCGTTCCAGGTGTCCGTGCGAAATCTGGAGTAGCACGAAGCGCATGAGACCGGGATGGGGACAGGATGAGGTCTGTGTCCTCATACGGATATGAAGAAGTGATTTCGGGATTGTGGGTAGGATGCATGTACATCCACTCATTCCCAGGGTAGAAGTGGTCGTACTTCTATCCGGGTGGCAGGAAAAGTCGCTCCGAAGCCACTAGCGGGTTCAGTAGTGATACTGACTTGCGAATGTGTGTAACCTTCATGATGAAGGATGAGTGTTGGGTGATGACACATCGTGGTAACTAAGAAATAATGGAAAAATCCAAATTTTTAAATGATGGGATTTTTAAAAATAAAGGAGTCTGGCACACTCCATATAAATGTTTTTCTTAAAAGTTAAAAGCTTTTAAAAACCCATTCACTGAGTAGTCGTACTCACCCCCTCCCTTATATCCCTTTCAGGAAATCCCGGAAAGCCTCCCCTTAAAGACCGTCAACTAAGATGCCTGTAAGACAGGTATGTAATGTTTTAAATTTCATATAGTTTTGATTATGTTATTCCAGGAAAAAGGTGCAAGTTAAAGGATGCCTTACTCTTTACGGTTTACGATAAGGGGAAACCCTTTAATAAACCAGGAGAGTGGCGGGTTGATCACGGGGATCCGACCAAACCGGGTCGGGGCGTGACACCCTCCCTTATGTCCCTTTTAGAAAATTCTGGAAAGCCTACTCTCAAAGACCATCAACTAATATGCCTATGAGATAGGTATGATAAATTTAAAATTTTATGCAGTTTTGATTTATGTTATTCTAGGAAAGGTGCATGATTAAAGGATGTCTTACTCTTTACAGTTTATAATAAGGGAAAACCCTTTAATAAACTGGGAGAGTGGCGAGTTGATCACGGGGATCCAACCAAATCGAGTTAGGGCGTGACACCACCCTCTCGGCTACCTACATTCCCTCTCCTAGAAGTAATATGACCGAATAGTAACCTTACTTCATTACCTAGAAACAAAACAAGAGCTTTGGGGGCCCCTCTCAACCTAGACACAGCCAAATCATTTTCTAGAGAACTCTCCTAGACTCCTCTTGCCAACCACGGTGGTCGTTCAGGAAATTGGTAAGTCTACTAAGCACGAAAAATCTAAGAACCTTTTGTAAACCCTTCATTGTTACCAGTTCTCTAAAAATCAAACATTTCAGGCACCTCCGACCATCGAAGACCGAGATCCATGTGTCCACAAACTCGTGGGAGATTCAGCTACACAATCCTACTACCTTCGACCCTTGATGTTACCTCTCTAGTGAGTTTCCAACCAAAACCTACATCTGCATTATTTTATATAAACCTTTTGATCAAGCTCAGATCGACACTATTATGGTCATGACTGGCTGGAGAGTAACTGTGGGGACCTAAGGAAGAGGACCTAGATGTGATTTTTGGAAGAGTAATTAGGTTTGTTTTAAAGAGATAAAAGTAGAGTGGAAATGTAGTTTTTGAAAATTTAGGGACCTATTTGTAATTTTTATGAAAGTAGGGACATGAATGAGGTTCATTAAAAGTATAAGGACCTAGAGGAAAGATGAAAAAAGTTTAGAAAGTTTAAATGATAGCTTAAATGGATTAAGGACCAAAGTGTAACTCTTTGAAAAGTTAAAGGACCAAATGTAATTTTTAAGAGTTAGAGAACTAAAATGGAATATGTAAGAAGTTATGAGCCACTTAAGAAGTTACGAAAAAGTTAGAGGACCTAGGAAAAATATTTATTTCAAAAATCTAAGTCCAAAAGAAGTAAATAGGAAGGACTAAAATATAATTTTGGAAAGATAGGGACTAATATGTAATAAATAGAAAGTATGGGGACCTTAGTGAGAAAGGTGGAAAAATAACTTAGGACCATGGGTGGGAAAGACCTAGAATAGAAGAAAAAATATTGGAAACTTAGGACTATCAGTAATGATCGTAAAACGGGTTTCCAACACGAGGTTTGGGCAAACCCGACCCTAAAAGGGTAAAATTGTAATTTTGAAAAATTACGGGAGGATACCAAAATTACCGTTTAGAACCAAGTCTGATATATGCCTTATTGTTTCGTTAATTGTAGTATAAATTGGTACAAGTGGTACGAGCGAACTTCTCGACCAGAGTCTCTTGGATCGAATTGGAATGGACATGTGTGCGACTACTCAAGTGAGTGGGTTGAGAGACAATAACTTCTATTGGACTGATCATGATTCCTATCCAACACTCTTTTGCTTATATCGAAATGTGACTAGAAAATCATGATAGGAGAACCAGATATTATGAAAAATATAAAAGATATGATGTTAACAACAAAGGCTAAGTGTCATATCATTTATCATGCTAAGAGATTCCAATTTTATATTTCTAAATGAGAAATGAAAACAATCTACATATATAGGAATGATAGAGATAGGTAGTTAGATAACTTTCCAAGTCTAGGAAATTAACAAAGAAATATATGTTTGATTAATACATGATTGTGTTTTGAAAGCATGATAGTGGGGATAGTCAGATAGCATATTGTACATATGAATTACTTTATTTTATTATTTTCTTATGCGCTTTCAATATATTGTATGGGCGGATAAGTGGTAGTGTCGACATGGCACCAATGAAAAAGGTGGTGTTGAGTGTGATGGGAAACTAGAAGTGGGGATACAAGGGTAGAATCGGCTTCTAGAAAGTCTCAGGACCCACAGAGGTTTATGGTAGTGGTCCAAAGCATCACTTGCGATCTCGGTGTAGGATGAGTGAAAAAAAGGATAGAGGATTTTGGATTACACATCATTGACATTCATGTGAGGGGGTTGGTCAACCCAAGATGTTCTACAAAAGTGTGCAAGTGTGCAGTAAAACGTACGCACATACCCTTCATAGCATGGGGTTCACATACAGGGAGACTCTTGGGATTTATTTATGCACACAACCAGAAAGGTTGTGAAAAGGGAGATGAACTCCTGGGTTTTATAAAAATAGTTAACGTGGGTGAAGGCCATCTAAGGATGTCTTCCTTTTAAGTATGGATCACGTATACACTTAACCCCCATGGCCTAGAGTTTTGTATAGGTAGAACTCCAAGATTTATATTTAAGTATATAATAGCTAAGATTGTTATAAGGGAGATGAACTCTGGAAACTTGTGTGAAAATAAGAAAAGACAACGATAAGCAAAATCACGTACAAAGCTAAAAGATTATAACAGATAAACAAATAGATAGGGATCGGTCAAAATCTATGTTGTGAATTGATATTAGTAAATTCATTCACTTAGTTGTGAGCTCACCTCCCAGCCCTAACACTTTTCAGGAATATAAAGAGCTTACCTCCCACCCCTAACACTTTTCAGGAATATAAAGAGCTTGGAGATTAGATACAACCTTAACTTTTGTTATCACGTCACTAAGGTACAACACTAATGATGCGTGCACGAAGGTTATTGCTTATCAAGTGTTGAATCCCTTATGGTAAAAGATGTATTTGATTTATGAGGTTCATTATGAATTTATAAAAAGTTTAAACTTTCGCTCAAATTCATGTATTTTATTTTGAACCTTGTATCATGTCGGCTCTACTCGGCTGAAGGTACTCACTTATGTAGCATCAGGAAGTTGTGGCGAGTTGCTCGTGTTGTCCTTGGCCCAGGGGATTGCGACCTAATATGGGTGATAAGACCCAATATTTATGAAAGTGACTATGACACAATGTTTAAGAGGGGCTAAGACCCAATGTATATTAAAGTGACCTAATATTTATGAAAGGGATTACGACTAATTTTTATAAAATGGGCTAAAACCCAATGTGTATAAAAGGGGATAATGCTCAATTATTTATAAAAGAAATGGGCTACAACCAATGTTTTTAGAAAGATATGTACTAATTTGAGGTACTATTTTGAAAAGAGAATTTTCCTATAATGATATAGTGTGACCCTTATGATCTATTGTGAATTTCTATAAAAAAAACACAAATAGTAAGCTAGCCAGTAAGTAAAATGAGTATCGAATAATGAATTTCCTATGTTGAATTCATTGTTGTGTGCTTGTTATATATCATTGATTGTTATTTGGACAACGTGTTATAATGATTAACAGGAATAAAGGTAGATAATTATAGCTTTCATGTCACCCAGACAGATGAGAAAATATATGGTGAGGTAAGTGTGTACTTATGGCACAAAGGTGGTAGAACTTAGTCATAAGTATACCGATGTTCGATAATATATCATCGACAATACTATGGGGAGACCATCATATTATGATATGCTTTGAAAATGCATGTATTTAACACATATACCTCTCATAATATTTAAGAATATGATTGAGTAATTATGATTTTTTTAAAATATATACTTAACTTAATAATGTGAAATAATAGAGAATAATCTTTCTTTTAAGAAATAATTTTAAAAATACCATGTAAGGAGTACTATTGTTCTTTTAAACCAATATTGAAAAATGAAAAAAACTTCTATAAATTCTATATTTGTTATTTTGAGCGTAGACAATATTAATGTAACGAACCCCTTGTAAATGATTTTGTAATCAGTAAGCATAACTGATACCCTCCTCCTAATCCATGAAAGAAAAAAGGAAAGATACTAAACATTAGAATACATCTTTTAGTGAGACCAATATGACATACTTTAAAAGAATTTATGAAAGGTTTTCATTTAGTACTATAAACTTTTTTATACTTTTAAATTTTTTATAAAGGGTATATTATATTTATGAAAAGTTTTAATTTTTAATTTAAAAATTAGATGTATCTTATATTATGAATTTTATATTATATTAATACTAGCTCAAAAATAATAGAATTATTTAACTAAAAATTGGATGTGTTTTATATTATATTAATACTAGCTTAAAAATAATAGAATTATAAGTGATATAATAGATTATTCATAGTTTATCCCTATAAATTGAGTCGAGATAATATATATGCTCTACTAACATATATTATTGTTATGCGCAAATACTATTCATAACCACATTATTTTTACATTAAATAGATGTGATTACCGTTAGCATGTTAAACACCTTTCCACATACATCGGTATCTCTTGCTCAATTTCTTATTACTAATAATCATCTCCTAAGGTTCAATAACTCTGGGTTCTGGGTGTTATCCAGATATATCATTCATTCCATATTTTTCTTCCTTTATATATCAATTTTACCTCATCTCAAATCTAATTTTGTCTTATTACTCTTGATCATCTCCTAGACATACTTCTTAAGCCCTGATCATCTTTCCTTCCGAGCTTTTCAAATCTGTTCTACTAACATGGTTCTAATTATATTGTTAGCACACAAACAATTATTTCTAGTCAATGACCATTGACATTTTAATTGGTTCATTTAATCCAAAAGTGGTACATACACCACATTTATGTACGGAATCACCTTACATTTCTAGTTTATCAAATCAACCATCATCTTTATCTTTCCCGAGTAATAGTTGGTATTTAAATAAAAATTCCTTATTAGCTGCACTCATTTTCTCTTATTTAAGTTCACATTATGAGTGCCCATGATCATTACTAATTGTAAATCATATGAATTAGGGGAAACTCTCTACCATCATTTCGATATTACTAAAATAATTTTTAAAAGTTTTGAATTTTCGTGCATAGTAATTACTTTCAATTAGACCTAATATAATTTTTGGATTATCCATACATCTTTTCATAAACTAACGTATACTCAAAATTTTACTTGTAGTAACAGAGAATTAAACTTTAACTCTGTGTACTCTTAAGTTTTTACTAGCACCTCCAGGTACAATATCATGTTGATACTTCTAATCTACTCATATTTACATTTTTTTAGGTCTATGATTTAAAACACTCTATCACCATTTTAGTATTAATGAGCTAATTTCTAAAAGTTTTAACTTTTCGTGCAACTTATTAGTTGCCTTCAATTAATCCCAACCTATTTTTTTGGATTATCAAGACATCTTTTCGTGAACTGATTTCTACTTTAAACCTTACTTTTGTTAAAAATAATTATATTTTAACTTTTTGTATTCTTAAATTGTAGCATACACTTTGAATATCATTTTAACTTTTTCTACTATATATAGTTGTATCGTGTACTTGCAATATCATATTCATATATAAATTGTGTTCTTATTTAAGCTTAGAGAGGTGAATAATATTTATTGATGTTTTTAGAGTATTTGTTAACTTGAACTTCCTTATTCGTTAGTCTTTATAAAGTCCAGACATTTATCTTTTAAATATCTTACTCTTACTTGATAGTTAAACCTTTTCATTGGACAACCATATTATTTTAGTCACTTTTGCTTCTCTTTCTTTTTTTTTTTTTTTTCCATTTAATATACTTACCCAGTGCTACTAGAATCATGTACTAAATCAATAGGAGATGTATTGAGTTCACTTGCAAATATAGCGGCTGTCCAACTAATGTATATGAATAATTATAACTTCTCCTTATTATGAAATACATCATTAAATATTAAGGTCACTATCTTTAAGTAGATGTATCATGTGATAACAATATGATAAGATAATGTTTGTTTATTTTATAATAATAGTTTATCCATAAAAATAAAATTGTATTTTAAGGAAAAACTTAAGAAATGTTCAAATGTTCAAATTTTCTAATTATATTTTAACTAAATGTGGAGTGATTACAAGAAATACCCATATCAATGTTTTACTAATTTAGTGAAAACTTACCTTTTAGCTTACTCCAAGGAAAATTAGAAGATGAGAGATTTAATAGAAACAATGTATGAATTATAAACCTTCCATATTTATAATTGATGATTTATTTAAATTCTTATCATTACATTTTTAAAATACTTTAGTGGTATGGTGTACACTGAGTGATAGCTCATTGGAATGTAATATTACTATTGCATTATTTATATAAATATAATTAATCGAATTATAAATCTTAATATCTTCCTGTGAGCTTGATGATGCTTGGCTTGTTTTTAATGTGTTTGGATAAACTAATATCATATGATACCATAAGGTGAGGCCAATAGGAATTTCACTATACTCATACTATGTAAAATAATTTAAGATTTAATTTATAATAATATTCATATGTATTATTTTACTTTCCCAATTCCTTATATTGATTTTTGTTTCGTTCTTCTTCGTACTAAGTACACAATAATTAGAATTATTTTTAAATAATAATATATTTTATTATGATAAATTAGGTGAAAAATAAGTAGAATAGAAAATAAAAAAATGATAAAAATGAAAATCAAATAAGATTTGAGAATAAAATTAGGATTTAAAAATGAAAAGTCATTGATAATTATTATATATAACATTTTCTCCAATTTAAACATATCAATTTAAGTTTCCATTTTAGGCACTAATATTATAAACTAAAATTATAACTAATATAAAATTATGTGCAAAAAAAGAACTAATATTAAATAATAATATATTTAACCGTAATAATTATATTAATAAAAATAAGATCACAAAGAAGAAAATTGGGGTTTATAGTAAAAGTAGCGTGTGAAAGTCAAATATCATTAATCATGTGCCTATTTTAAATTAGTACTTCAAAACTTAAAACTTAAAATTTAAATTATTAATGATTTAAAATGATCTCAACTTTAATATGCTCAAATTTGGTCTGAAATTTAGCGGTTAATTAAAAATATATATAAATTTTGATTTTCATATTAATAAATAATAAATCACAATATAATTATATAAACCACACAACCCATGAATTTCTTCCTATGGATATAAACTCTTAAATCATCTTATTCAGAGATATTATTATTATTATTATTATATTTGAATATAGGAGGACTATTTATATATATATATATTATTAACACTATATAAATTTTTCACATTAAATATATTTAATATTATAATAATATTATACATATTTTATTTATAATTTTTATATTTTTTATGATAATAAAGACTAGTGGAAAATTTACTAAAATATAATAATATAGAAGTTGTATGACGCTGGTTGGTATTTATTATTTATATTATTTTTTAAATAATAAACGAGAAAGAAATATCTCATATTTAAGAAATGTATATCTTTTTTTTTGCACAATAAGAAATGTATATCTCAATCTTATTTTTTTCAACTTTTTATTTTTAATATATTTATTCAATTTAGTATAAATTTAGTTATAAATAGAATTAACTTATTTTTCAATAATTTGTTTATTTTTATGACTAAGAAAGTTGTTATTTTAGTGTACATATTTTTTATTTTTAATATATTTATTATTTTCAACTTAAATATAATAATTTTATCCAAATTTAGCTCAATTTTTTTATATAAATATTTATTCCAATTTATCCAAATATTTATTTTAATACAATCTATCCATTATAAGTTTATTATTATAATTTTAAGTAATTAATATTTTTTATTAAACAAAGTAATTTCATGCACATTATTATTATTTAATTATTTTATTTTATATTCAAACTCAATTTTAGTTTCAACCATTGAATTAGTGAAAAGAATAGATTCACAAAATACGAGTTACGAGGTTCTACCAATATATATAAATCTATTGATATGCTATAGTTTTCTAAAATTCTACTTAAATATTATTAAATTTTCTTAGTAATATTTTATTATATTAGACATATTCATATAAAAATTTCATGTATAAATTTCTCACATTTACATATATATATTAATTTATTATTACAACAATATTATATAAATTATTTATATCATTTCTTAATTTTTTTCTCATACAATTTATAACACTAAATATAATATAATATTAAAATTTATTTGATTCATTATGTAAAAAAAAAGGTAAATAACGTCTAAGGATCACCTCTCTCATTGGACATGCATTGATAATTGCCAACATCGCATGTCCGTCCCTATGATGCAATTAGTGGCACTCGATTTTTTATTTTTTTATTAAAAATGGTTTGAAATTATAGTTGGACGAAAATGGATACGTAAATTGAAATTCAGATATTTTTAGCCCAATAATTAAAGTTTGAAACAAAATTAAATATGCATTAGATATTTTTCAACTATTATACTAAATATAATATATATGGATATTCTCAAAAATTGAAAGAGCAAGGGAATGTAATTATAATTGCTATAAATTTATTAAGATATAAATATATATATGATATAAATTTAAAAAAAATTTAGATTTCTTGAATTAAAATAATATTGTAATCATATTTGAAAATGATATTTGACAATATCATATATATTTGTAAGGTGCAGCACGTAATTTCCTCGGTAGTCCTTCTCTTCATTCAAAGTCCCCAGTAAGTGATCCCATTATTCTTAATGGTTCAGTTTGACATAGAAAGTTTTAAAATATTTTTTAATTTATTATAAATAAAACCATTAATCCAATATCTTATAGATGAGTTTAAAAATTAATAATTCAACTTATTCTCATATTTAAAGTAAAATAATAAAATTTATAAAAAAAAACTAAGTCCCTAATAGTCAAAGACAGTCCGTTCAAGTTGCCCTTATATTTTCCTAGTCAACAGCGCGCTATCCATCTCTGACCCATCATACGAGCAGACCAGGACTAAGGGTTAGATTGGTGATACTATTTTTTTTTATATTATTATTCATACCGAGAATATACATTGTACTTTAACTAAATTATAATTAATATTTTATAAATAATTTTTTGAGAGCTATCTGAATTAAAAAAAAAGGAAAAAAGATAAATTCGATTTATATATATCTTAATTCCTAACAGAAATGAATTTTTTTTTGCTCACTAACAGAAAAGAATCAATTCAACATTTTAAAGAGAAGAGGCTCACATTGCGAAACACAGCACTCCGTTTCACTTTCTCTCTCTGTCTCCCTCCTCCCACCTTCCTTCATCTTCCTTTTTCATCTCCCTCGGTCCATTTCTTAAATTCCTCCTATGGTCTCCCATTGGATTGTGTAGATTCCCATTCATAGCCCCTTATCTCAATCTCTTCACTTGTTGCAGATTTCTCTCCCCGTTATTATCTTCAGCTGATATCCTCGTTTTCTTTATTTTTCACGGACTGTATTGGACTTAGAACTCCATCTGGGTATCTCAGCTCCGGCTCCATTTTTTCCTGCAGAATTTTCTCATCCTGTAGTTTTCTGCATTGAAGCCTTAGATGCCCAGCAACGTATAACCTATAAAAGCTTTGAACACAATTTTTTTTCTTGTGCATAATTTTTCGCAGTCCTTCCCACTGTTATTATACATAGTTCTTTGTACTACCTTGTTCCATTCGATTTTGCCCCAAACTATTGATTACGAGTAAGAAGAAGGGCATGGTCAAGGAAGGACCTTGCTGTCACTGTGGAGTGACGAGTGAGTCTTTGTTCTTCCATATGTCTTTTTTAACACTGAGAGAGTTCTAAAAATTTTTCCTGACAATTCATGTATGCGATCATCGGAAATCAGATTCCTCTAATAAGGAGTTGAAATTGTGGTGAAATGTCAATATGTTTGGTTGTATTGTACGAATGAATTTGATGGAAACAAAAAATGGATTTTGTGGAGTATTTGGGTGCTTCGCACCTTGCAGATTATAGTAAAAGTAAGCTAATGTTTTATTCTGTCAGGTGTTTAGGTATATCTTAAGTATAAAAATTATGAAAATGTGCTTGGATGGATAGCTTTGATTCATTTTATGGGGTATTCCCTTCAAGCCTTAATTCAATAGGAGACATAAGTTCCACCAGATGAGATACTATCTTATAAATCACCAGTCAATGCACGCATATTAGAGCAATTATTTTGAAATGAATTGAAATGTTGTTCATGAATGCTTGATTGCCTCTCTGAATAAACAGTAGCTCTGGTGAAATTTCAATTCATATGTTTAGACGGTTAATTAAGCAGTCCACTTGTGCTTATAAGTGATTTCTAGTTCCTTCTTAAGTTGTTGAGGAAACTGACTTATGGTGGTTTTTCTTCATTAATTAACATGCAAAGTTCCATTTTTTCAGCTGTTAGTGCTATGGTTCATCCTATCTTTGAATCCTTGCATGAGCTTGAATTAAGCAGAACCTTGATATGGTTTTTCCTACTATTACTATGTTTCTTTACAATAGGCACACCTCTTTGGCGTAATGGGCCACTGGACAAGCCAGTGCTATGCAATGCATGTGGTTCTCGTTGGAGGACAAAGGGAACGCTATTAAACTACACTCCCTTGCATGCTCGGGCAGACCCTACAAACTTCAAAGATAACAGTGCAACCCAACTTAAGAGCGTATCCACAAACAAGAACATAAAAATAAAGATCCTCAACAGAAAATATGAGGCTGATACAATCCATGCCAATGAAGGATTTCCACTTGACTACAGCTTGGGCCCTCCTATCCTAGCAGAGGAAGAGATGAGTGATCCATCAAGTTCTGGGTCTGTCATGTCCAATTCTGACCTGCATTTTGAGAATGCTGATGCTAGTGATTTGACAGGTTAGGATATTGACCAATTGATGAAACCAGAAATTACTTTGCTGTGTTAACTTGTTCTTAGATGTGGTGGGGACTGCACTTCATTCCTAGATTGAGGAATGGTGCAATATACACCATAAGAGATAGGAACTTCCTAGGTCAATCAAATGGGAGGTTGACTGAAGTTAATGTGTGTATCTTTGATTTTCAGGTGCAGCTCAGTCAGTTGTGTTAGACTCGGTTGTTACTCCTAGGAAGAGGAAAAGGTCGGGTGTGATCTGCATGAAACCATCATCGGTTGAGAAACTGACAAAGGATTTGCGTGCGATTATGAATGAACAGCAGCTTTCGCGTTTCTCTGAGTCTTCTGATGGGGACTTGCTCTTTGAGAGTGCAACTCCAATGTGCTCCTTTGAGATTGGACATGGAACAGTAATCCTCAGAAACCACAGTTCAGTAACTAGAGAAGAGGAATCTGAAGCCAGTTCTCATTCAGTTGATCAGAAGCTACATAAAACTAGTGTTTCATATCTTCATGCATTGGATGCTCCTTCTCATAGAGATGGGAAGATTGGTGATTTTGCTTGTCCAATTCCTAGAGATGAGAAGAATAAGATGCCTGTTGAACATGGGTCAGGGCAACACCAGCTTAAAAGGTGACAATTTTTGTTCATTGTATGTCAAAGGAAATAATTTTTTAAATTTTAATTTGGGTAAGCATTTCTTAATGGTTTTATATTTTTTCTGAAATTTCAGCAACATTTCTCAGGATGGGAACCTTCAAATTCTTGGAAACCACAATCCAACACTGGCTGCCGTAAATATTAAAGTAATTTTTTTTAGTGCACTTGAAGGATTCATGAAATTCCTGGAGAAACATTTTTTTCTTATGATTAAATACACTCATTATGACTACTGCAGGACAATATTGATGTTGATGAATTGATGAAGCACTTGACTTGTGATGAGGAACTGCTGCTTCTGAAGTATTTACCATCCAATGATAAAGCCCAACTTGCCAATAGGTTGTTATCCTCATTTTTAGGTTCAGAAAATACTGTTCCATTTGATGATTTTATTCCTGGGAAAAATTATCTTCATAAGAGATTGACATTACACGTGAACTTGCTAATTTAGTGTCTCATCAATCATATGCACAGCCTCAGAAGATCTATTGATAGCTCAGAATTCAAGGAGAGCTTGTCCACCTTTCCTGAGCTACTTGCTGAATTCAGTGGCTCCTTTTCAGGAGCAAAAGTGGAAGACTATAAGAACTTAAAGAAGCTTATGTTGTTCAGTTTAATGAGACAAAAAGAACTTGAATCCCACTTCTCCTTTGAGGTATGTGAATATTCAGTCAAGTACATGTAATACTTCGTAAAAATAATTTTTTGGCTGATCTCATATATCTATGCTTGAGACAGGAATATAAGAATAGTTCCATAAGTAATTATACGGGGCTGAGCAAGCTTCAGACTACAGAATCCAGCATTCTTGTTGGCAGTAGTGAGCATGGTGAAGTGCAGAATCAGAACTTCTCAGGTTAACCTCAGATATGATTTATTCTAGTATCTTTTGTAATTCTGCTTCCATCTATGCAACAATAGAAAAATACTTGGAATTTCTGTTCTGTAAACCTGGTAAAAGAAGCCAATTATTGTAGTGTCCCCTGTAGTAATTTTCTTGTACTTGTCCTAGAAATGTTCTGATAAGGATATTCTTATTCTTTCAGAAGCAAGGATGGTGAATGGGAAGAGGCTTAGCATGAAAGGAAGCTTTGAAAAAATGGAAATGATGGACAATGTTAGCCCTTGCATCAACTCAGGAAGCTTGTTTGCCTTCCTACATGATGGCAGCATCCTCATGCCTGATTCTTCTCCTTTACTCAGTGAGAACTCCCACCAAGATCTCCTTCTGGATGTCCCATCTAATGGCTGGTTTCCACAGGCAGAGCTCCTCCCACCAGCCAAGCACTAGCTGCAGCTCACTACATGTCTCCTCCGAGAGGATTGCTGGGATTATGGCTTTCTAAATTAGGCACGTGAGTATAAAGTATCACACAGGACATTAATATTTAGATTTCCTTTCTTGTATAGAGTATTTGAACAGGTTGTAAGTAGTCCATGATGAAGAGCTTTTCAAGGTATAATCTTGCAATTTCAGTTGTTTTTCTATCTCTTGCTGAAGAGGGTCATGGATAACTAGTAGCCTAGTGATTGCTTTTGGCACAAGTTTGTGGAAGTAGGTTTGGATTGAAATGGCAGTTTTGGTATGGACACAATTGGGTCTAGATTCCAAAACCTGGACCCCTAGTATCTCTTAATACGGTTTCGGGTCCATGAAATTGAACCCGCTGTTCATGGACCTACTTTTTTTGTTTTTTTTCCACATTATGCGTTTTTTTCCTTTTAATTTAAATGATTTCGTTTTATTTAAATATAAACAAATTAAGTATGGTTTTGGAATGTTAAAATGGAATCTAACCAATTTAATAAATTATTCACAAATCTAACTTATAAATTTTAGATATAAGCAACTTAATTAAAAATTAATATCGAGCAAATACAAATTTATATTAAAAATTAGTTAATTTTAATCGCATTGAATCAATAAATTTGAGTTATTTTACTTGAGTTGTACTGATTATTTTGATTATAAAATTTATAATTAATTTGTGTATAAAATAAGAAATAATTTTGGTATATTCTACTTAATTAAATTCGGAACAAATTTATATATAAAATACCAATGCAAATCTAGTTAATTATGATTGAATTAATTTGTTTTAATATAATAATTTATTTGGTATTAAATATGAAATGTATAACTATTTAAAATAATTTAGATAAAAAATAAAATTCAAATTAAATATACAATTAGGTTATAAAGTAAAATAGGGTACGCATGCTATAAACCATTTCAATTAGTTTTGACTATCTATTGGTCGATTTACCTATTATTTGACTGGTTCTTGGTCCAATTCTTTTTTTCTAAAATTTTTTTTTACTTTCACAATAATTATGTTAAATATATTATATTTTCATATTAGTATAGCATATCTTAAAAATTTGAGCATTTTTCCTCAAGCTAATTCAGTCCTGATTTGAACCAGTTTTTATATGGACTTTTCATTATCCATGATTAGATATTCTACGAAGTTAGTTTCATGAACTTACCCATCGTCTAAAATTATAATCTGAATCAATTCCTAATCCGGTCCAATTTCTAACCCGTTTAAGTTTCTATTCCTAGTTTGACGTCGATTTTCTAGTTCAATTAGATAAAAAGCTGGTTTTAAAATTTCCGATGTTAAAACTTCAACCCTCCTTTTTAGTAGTTTTATTCTTAAAATTTTATAAATTTCATTAATCAAATGTTTACATAATACACGTTACATCTCGATTAGATAAGGGTATTTTTTCCTCATGGCCCCTTCGAGCTCCCACGTGAACAACCCAACCCTTCTCCCAATACTATAATAGGATTAAATTCTATATTCATAATATTGACCGGTGCAAAACTTAAAATCGAGAGAAAAATGGTGTATGAGATAAGTTTTCCATAAATTTGTAGGAATAAATATTGTAATACATAAATATTAATTTACGTACCAGTTTGGTAATTTATTCTTTAGGATTTTTGGTACCATATTCTATGACTTGAAAGGGGTAAGGGTGGGGTTGGGTTCATAACTTAGTGAATAGGTTCAAAAGTACAATATTTAAGTAATTTATAGGGTGTTTCTTTGAGTATCAAAATTTTAGTTTAATGAATTTGTTTAGGAAAATAATCAAACAATATTTCTCAATAAATGGATCAAACAATCGCAAAACAAACCAGCTTTTTATTGTCCACTACAACATCAATCTATTCTATTAGTGGCCCAAAGCATTTTTACTGTCCATCAAGGTAAGAGGCCACAACCTTCACCACATTATTTTTTTGAGCACCTTAGCCCAACCCCCGGACTTATTGATACTTCGATCTCCAAAGGTAGGGGTGAGACCTCACTCTTCTATCACCTTTGTCTCAATGCGTACGAAGCTCCTAGAGCTCCACGACATACTAGAACAACATTTCTACCATTGTGCCAACTTTGTTGTCCAGCAGTTTTTAGAACTAACACTACTACGTATCTGACGTATCTTTGGTTCCGCACGATTATAATCACACACATAAGTATTGGTATTTAAGATCTTTTATCTTTGCGTTGATAGTCTAACGGGCTCCAACTTGATCATAGCTTAGCAACATCAAAACTTATTATAATGCTCTTAAATCAAAACTTATTTTCGGGTTTGCTCTATTTCCAATGGCCTTGGGCTCACTCATATGAGATTTTTTAAAATGACATTGGGCCCATTTCACTTTTGAAAATCAAGGCCTTGGGCCTACTTGGACAGTTTTAGATCTAGTTCACTATTGTTGACTACAGGCATCGCCCATTTCCTACATCAACGGTTGGAGCTAGACTATTTTCCCTTGATGTGTATCCATGCACCGTCAAGTTTGTCCTAAAATCATGGTTTATGCTTTTTTTCAAAATTATAATCCCAAAAAGTTTAAGTATTTTCACACATTCAGGGATTATACATATGAAAATTTATTTTAAAAAATAAATCATGTCCTTAGGTACGTATTATCGGTCCAAACAGACTCGATGTCTGTAATCTCACTCACTCGAGGTTCGTGACTTGTTGGTCTCTATCAGTATTTCAAAAGCTCGGGTTGGATTCATGTTGTAGGTTTGAGCCTTTTTCAATACCTAAATTATCATGAATAATCGATCCATCAATTATCCAACATTTTTACATTAAGTCCATATATTTTCTTGACAAATAATATCCTAATATTTGACATAACATCCTCAATTTATTTCATTTAAAATTTACTCATCAAATAATTTTATCTAACATAAAATTATTTATAAATCATAATAAAATATTTTTTAATTACTTTTAATCACAACTAATTCTCCCAAAAATTATTTTAGTTATAATTGAGCCCCCAATTTCAATTAAATTCTTAATTGACCCTCATTTTATGTTAATTGCACAAAAAATTCCCAAATATCCCCAAAATCTCCTAATCATCAAATTTTCCCAAAAATTACTCTTTGGCCCATGAAATTTCATTTCATGAAATTGGTTGTATAAACTTAGTTAATTGGCTTCTATCATGCTGTTAATCATCTCCATTATCTTTCCATGATCATTTCAAGTATTTAATTAATCTATTTGGCCTATAATTGAGCTTAAACAAGGCTTCGTCATAAATTTTTCCTACAAAGAGAAAGATTCGAATTATTACCGGTAGGGACGTGGTTGTTAGAGCTCTTGATTTGAAAATCTAGATCTCATTGAGAGATTCCTTCTAGTATCAAAATTTATCTCAATTGATGTCTTGAATAGGGAGAATTTGATTAGTAAAATTCAGACAATTTCTATGTAACTCCCCAACCCAGTTTGGTCGGATCCCTATGAGCAACCCGCCACTCTCTCAGTTTATTCAGGGTTTTCCCCTTTCTTTAATTCAGGAGAAGTAAGGCGTCTTTTAAACCTGCACCTTTCTTGGAATAACATAAATCAAAACTATATAAAATTTAAACTTATCATACATGTCTCACAGGTATATTTTAACTCGTAGACTTTGGGTAGGCTTTCCCCGGGTTACATGAAAGGCGTATAAGGGAGGGGTGAGTTCAACGACTCAGTGAATGGGTGTTTAAAGTATGACTTTTAGAAAATAGTTTGAATTGGAGTGTGTTAGACTCCTTATTTTCCTTTAAAACATTTAATCCTCAAATCTCGATTTTCATAGTCATTTCTCGTCACAATGATGTGTTTTTCAATCAATACACACCCTTCATCATAAAAGGAACACATATTTCTAGGACATCACGTCTACTACACCTACTTATGGCGTCAGAGCGACTTTATCGACCACCTAGATAGAAGCACGTCCACTTCTACCCTGAGAATGAGTGGATGTACGCGACATCCAACCCTCAATCTCGTAAATAAAACTCCGTGTCCATATGAGAACAGAGACCTCATCCTAACCCCACCCCAGTCTCATGCGCATGAAGCTACGTCAAGCTTCCAAGACTGCTGGCATGACTAACTGCCCTTATCTCCACCATGTTGTCCTATAGCCCTAGGATGCATCACTACCCTTCTTGGGCATCTTGAAGGTCTCGTAACTCATTGCATGCACAAAACAACACATTTCCACATAAGTTATTTAATATGTGGTGCCACTGGTCCAACAGCCTCAATCCTCAACTCGACTTGCAACTGTTTGTCTCAACTGGTCCATCGACCTGTCATGTCGCACTACCGCCAATCCATCGACTATGTCGGTCCTGTCTTGGTACCATGGCCGAAAAAATCATTCATTTAGAGTTTTCATGGCTTAACTCATATTTGTTTACGAGCTCTTGCTCGCGTTAACTGACCTTGGGCCCACTGTACGAGATTTTAAAAAATCAGACATATTAGCCCCCAAGATTCAAAACCGAGGCCTCCGGACTATCTAAGCTATTCGATCTCCCGTCAAGATGGTATCCCAAAAATTTTAAGCAGTGACACATAGTCAGGGGTGAGCACTTACAACAAAAATAAACTTTTAGTTGTCCATCACACCAACTGGTATGAAGACATCTCAGCTTATAACCGATAAGCGAGTTTTCTACTACCTTCTAGGAAGTTTTATTATACCAACCAGGTATGATCTACTTACAACCGGAAAGTAATTTTTCCGTTTAATTTCTACATCACTCCATTCCGGTGTGATGGTTAAAATTCTACTTAGTAGTGGATTTTCATTTCCGAGGTGCTTATCATCCCAATTAGGTATGATATAAAAATCTCACTCATTCGATAACACAATGAATTCCTCTTGACCGGTTCTTTGTCTTCACGCAAGCTTGTCCTTGCTGGTGTTCTAGGTATTTCGTGTTCCTACACGATATGAACATCCTTGTTCATTATCCCTTGGCCTAATAGCCTTCATTCATCGTGAATGGATAAAATACCCAAACTTTTCAATTTATTGCAATTAGGTCCCTAAAGTCTTTTTCTTTAACTTTAGGTCCCTAATGCCAATTTTTCCCCAAATTAATTCCCAAAACATCTAAAATTCACCTTGGAACCTCAATTTATTCAAAATCACATAAAGAGGTTCAAGTTTCCCAAATTCCTAATTTGGTCCCCAATTTTTTCAAATTACCATTTCACCCAAAAAATTCCAAAAATTGCCCAATTGGTCCTCCAACATCTTTATCATACCCAATTAGCCCTCAATTTTATGAAATTGCACTTTAGTCCCTCAATTTTTTGAAATCCCCATTTTCCCCCTAATTTCAACCTTCTAACTCAGTCGAATTTGATTTTATCAAATTGACCGATCAAATGAGTTTAATTGTTGAAATTGAAGTTAGATTGAAGTTCCTACACCTTCATACGATTCAATTAATTGCACAATTTGATGTTGGAATGACCTCAAATGGAGCTTCGTCGTAAAACTGAACGTAGAGGGAGAAAGTTTTGAAAGCTTACCGTCGGAGGTGCGGCGGTCCAAGCTTTCAATCTGGGCAAATAGCTCTCGTCCTGAGGTTTCTCCTAGGATCAAGAATTGCATCAATTGATTCTAAATTGTGGGAAATTTTAGTTAGTGAAAATCTGTCAGTTCTCTCTCTAGCACCGATTGGAATTTACAAAGGGGAGCTAAATTGGCTTACCTTTCCACTCTAGTTTAGATGTAGGAGGGCTGTGGAGGTATTGGAAGAGCTTGGTTTGGCCTGAGTAGGGCTCAAATTGGTCATTTTCAGTTCGACCAAAATAGGGTAGCTTCGGTTCACCGGAGTTACTTCACTATTCTATCATGCCAGCATTTCTCCAGCGATCCTCATAGCAAATGAAGACTATAGGCATGTAGCTGACTTCTCCCCAAATCCAAAGCACCTGACCATGCCTTCTTTGGCTTAGAAAAATGCCCAAGTCAGAGCTCTAGTTTGAGCTTCACTAGAAAATGGAGTAGTAAGGAGAAAGTGGAGTTTTAAGGTGTGAGTAGGATGAATGAGGAGGAGATCTTTATATTGGAAGCTTGGGAACTTCTTGGTCGTCCGATTGGCATGTTAATGGTGGTCATTCATTGCTTGAAACTCCATGGCCAGAGACTTTTCATCTTCATCTATGCTACTCGATTTTCCAGTGAGTGAACAATGTTGTCATATGAAGGAAAAAGATGACATTGTGCCGAACCGGACTAGACCGGTACGAACCGGGTTCAAAGCTTAAACCTGCTAGTTTAGGCCCGATTCGAACGAGTTTTTCAAAATTAAAATTTTCTAAATTTATCTAAATTTATTTTCTATCCAATGGTGGCCTCAATTCTCAAATTTGAATTTTCTAAGCCACCTAGAAAAATAAATTTAGCATCTGGTTCAATAGTGGTTCAAACCGGTTCAAACCCGCTTCACCTTAATCGGTTTGGTTTTCATCTCCAATTCATCCTAAAGTCCTTTTTCATGACATTTTGTGACTCTTCAAGTCACTCGGGATCCATAAATTTCCTTGTTTGCCCTTTCTCTATTGGTTCCAGTTCATAAACTGACTTGGTTCATAAAGTGGTTCAATCTGGCTTGGATCCGGTTCACCTGAACTGGTATAGTTTTCTCTCCCAAATTATCCTAAAGTCCTTTTTCCAAGGTTTTTATGAACCCTTTAGGTCACTTAGGAGTTGTAAATTTCCCAAATTGCTCATTCTTTGATGATTGGGTTTGTGAATCAGTTCGGTTTTCTCACTCGGTTTGACCGTTTCTTTTCCCAGTTTTCCTTAACTCTAAAGAGCGGGGTTTACAACTCTCCCCTCCTTTTAGGCTATGTTTGGATTGAGGGGTTTGGAGGGATTTGGAGGGGGAAGGGGAGGGGTTTAGAGGGGTAGAGAAATCCCTCATTTGGTAAAAAAAAATGGAGGGGTTTAGAGCAATTTAGAGGGGCTGTGAATCACCTCCAAACCCCTTCTACCACTTCGTTTACACTACGACACAATCCTTTCAAAAGTGGAGGGATTTGGAGGGATTGTGTCATTTAATGCTTAAATTACTTTAATACCCTCATTTACTTTTTATATTATTTATGTATTTTTATTTTTATATATTTTAAATAGATTTATATATTAATAATATTTTATATAAAATTATATAATATAAATATATAATACAAATATTATAAATAAAAAATTATTGTAAAAAATATTTTAAATATAATTTAATAATATATAATAGCTAATAAATTATTTAATTTAATTAAAAGGGTAAATTTGTCTTTCTCAATTTTTCATTAATAATCCTTCCCCTCACTTCCCCTCCATCCAAACGATTGATTATTAAAATTTTTTAACACCTCCAAATCCATCACTTCACCTCCCCTCCAAACCTTTCACTTCACCTCTCCTCCAAATCCCTCAAAACCCCTCAATCCAAACATAGCCTTAGAAGTTTTGTCCCCAAAACTAAGTCAGCATTTTTCTCTCTAAGATAAACTTCCCTAAATGTCAACTAGGACATGTTAATACTTTGGTCGTTCTTTCACTTAGCCCACTTTTAATTCACGCACTTAAGGGATTTCTTTGCCTTTAAATTGTTTACTCCTTCCATAGAGTTTTATCATAACTAGTATATTTTGCCCGCAAATCCAAAGGTATATCCCTAGGTTCACATCTCCCTTTACTTAGGGCAAGATTCTTCCCTTTGAGGTTCTTACTCAATATTTCAGGATTGGGAGTTCCAAGATGCCCAATCGTTCCTTTGTCTAGTTATTCTCTTCATCATTGAAACCCTTAACTCGGCGTTCTTTCGAGCATTATGTATAGGTTTCAGTGTTATTATCCCTTCATCCTAATTTGATCCTTCCTTTATCTGTCATTGATTACATCTTAGGTCAAAATTATGTTTGACCTTGCCATGCTTAATAACTGACTCTTTCTTACTCGAGTCACATTTTACTTGGGACTGTTGGTTCTTACATGTCCCTTATGACATGACATATTCTAGAACCTGTCTCTGTCCATTAGACTTCTACAACACCTCCTTTAGGGTTGTTCTCAACTTTCCAACCTTTCAGGGATTGTATAACTTCATCCCTCTTTTTATTGGGTAGTATTCCTTGATTACATTTACCATTATTCAATCATCCTTCATGCCTTGGCAACATGACTTACATAACCATGTCGGTTTTCCTTACCCACTCGTCCTTTTCCAACTTCTTTGTTGGGTCTTTCTGGTTCCAATCATTGAATTTCTTGATGACTTTCCGACATGTTGGGATTTTCCCTTCTTATGTCTTTTCTTCATTTCTGGTGACGTCCTTTACTTAAGGATTTTCCTTTCCCCTAAACCAACTCTTACTTGCTTGTGATCATTTCGTGATTCCATTGTTTTGGGGAGTTCTCCTTTAATGATTTTCATTCTCTACTATGTCCTTCAAAGTAGAGATTTCCCTTTAGGTGCTAGATGTTCAACTTTCTTACTACTCCTTGAAGGTTTCTTTTTTTCTAGGTTTCTCGAAAATCTCTAATTGGCTTCTTTGCTCTTCCAAATCAGGTAATACTTTGGTCATCCCGATATACCCTTAACCACTTATGGTTCTTTATGTCGATTTAAGCCTTTTAAGATCCATTTGGTGGTTCCTTACCTTTGGAACTTCCCTTTTTGAGGTCTCACTTCCTACTTGTATCCTCTACCTAAGGATTCCTGTCCTGGTTCAACCTCTCCAATGCTATTTGAAGGCTTTTCCTTCTTTCCTTACTTACACCCTTCTGAGGTCGGAGTTGTTGCCTGCTCTTTATCCTTAACTATCCTCCATTTCCTTTTTGTTCCTTATCCTTTCTTCGAAGAGCTCCTACTGATAGAGTGGTTCCTAACACTCTATTTTATGTCCAGCCATCCACTCCTTGGGCTCTATTAAGCGAGTGTGGGCCACGACCAATCTTGATGTCATTGGTTGTTTTCTCCTTACCCACTTCCAAATTGGAGGGCTCACTTTTCTAAGGTTTTGCGGATGTTCTTTCCTCTATTTCCTTATTATGGGTAGCCCACCCATTCTTACTTGTCACTGCATCCTTTGATGCTATTTCCTACTTATCTGCTCCTTGGGTTTAACTTTCTCCTTGGATTCTCTTAGTATACTTCCCTCAGTTCTTTTACCGCGGCGTGCACTTCATCTTCTCATCCTTCATCACTTGGTCCATTACTTTCTTAGTTGGAACGTGTATTCCTTTTCAAGGTCTCCTTCCTTGGGAAGGGTTCAAACGTTATTTGCTCCAAGACCTCTTTGTGTGGGACTTACTAAATTCACCTTATGGTTTGAGTGTGGTCATCATTTCATTTTCGGCCATTTATTTCTTTAAGGGTTTCCTTCATCCTTCCTTTCCACTGTTCCAACCTTTCAACCTCTCCCTTCCTCGTTAGGTTAGTCGACGACCTTACTTGGCTCCTTTGTTTTTCCAAAGTAGATCATACATTGTTGTCTTGAGACATCCTAGTTGCCTTTCATTGTTCGACTTGTCTTCTATGGATGAGGTGTTTCCTTCTTTGCTCCTAGGTGGTTTGTAGTGCTCCTTAATGGAAAATTCCCTTTATTTATATTCTATTATTTCTGGGTTTCTTAAGGTCTTACCCATGATCTTCTTTTCGTGATCCTTCCTTAGTTAATTGAAGCACACAATCGTATTATTAAGGGATAGAGAAATTTTCAGGAACTCAAAATCTTATTCATCGAAATAAGTATACAGTTTTGGGGTTTTAACATCTCTTAAGGGAGATTGTTAAAATGAGGATTTGGGGTATACTCAGTACTTAGCTAGGGTCTAGCAGGACTCCTTCCTGGGTGAAATTGGGTTCCCTAGCTGCAATTGTGGTTGTTGTAATGTTATCCCTTTGGGTATCTGTAGGGGTAGAGGTGTCCTTATTGGAAGGTATCGCTTGGATTCCTCGCAGTGTGGGACAATTTCTTGCTACGTGTCCTACCCTCCTACACTCATAACAAATCCTCTCGGGTCTTGTCCTCTGAAATGTCGAGCATCTTCTAATGTAATGTTCACATTGCACATATCTATAACATGTCATCTCCTTGCGTGGACCTTTGTGGTTCCTCATATACTTTGAGCATTGTGGGGCCTTTTTAAGGGATTGTTGATGGTTCGATGCCTTGCCATCTTTGAGCCTGAACACCTTGGAGATTTTCTTGTCAATTCCTCTTTGACTCGGGTTTACTCCAAGGTTTCCTTTAAAAAACCTTTTATTTCAAATTTCGATTTTTATCACCATTTCTTTTTAACCACATTGTTTCATCACCCAACACATATCCTTCATTATGAAGGTCAAACACACAATCGCAGGCCAGTTCGTCCGCTGAACCCACTTGTGGCGTCAGAGTGACTTTACCGACCACCTAGATAAAAGCACGTCCACTTCTACCCTGAGAATGAGTGGATGTTCGTGACATCCACTTATTTGATCAAATAAGTTTAATTGTTGAAGTTGAAGTTAAATTGGAGTTCCTATACTCACCGGAATACCATGAAGTCTTACGATTTCCCTCATGTATAAGATGACCAGTTGTTCCACTGTGTTCGTCACTCTTATAGGAAGGAAATGAGCTAATTTGGTCAATCTTCCACGATGAACCAAATCGCATCTTGACCCTTTCTTATCACTGGTAGTCCCGTGCCATATAATCTATGGTGTCACTGCTCCAACAGCCCCGACCCTCAACTCAACTTGCAGCTGTTTATCTTAACTAGTCCGGAGACTTGTCATGTCGCACTACCACTAGTTGATTGTGTATGTCGGTCATGTCTTGGTACCATGGCCAAATAATTCAATTACTTAAGTTTTCATGGCATATAAATCATGTTTGTTTACAAGCTCCTGCTCGTGCCAACCGACCTAGGGCCCACTATTTGAGATTTTCAAAATTGGGCATAATAGCCCCCAAGTTCCAAAATCGAGGCCTCTGACCTAATAGAGCTATTTGAGCTCCCATCGAGAAGGTCTCCCAAATTTTTTAAGAAATGGCACACAGTTAGGAGAGAGCACTTTTGACAAAAATATATTTTCAACTGTCTATCATAACAACCGAGTAAGAGGACATCTCTGCTCATAACTGACGAATGGGTTTTGTACTTCCTTTGAGAAAGTTTCATCATACCAACCAAGTATTATCTACTTATCACACCGGTAAGTTTTTCCACACAATTTTCACACTGATGTTTAAAATACCACTTAGTATTGGGTTTTAATTTTTGATATGTTTATCATCCCAATCGGGTATGATATGAAAATCCCACTCACTCGATTGTGTAGTGAAATTCCTCTTAACCGACTTGTTGTCCTTACTCGAACTCATCTTAGCTGGCGTTCTCAGTATTTCGTGTTCCTACATAATATGAACATTTTTGTTCATTATTCGTTGGCCTAATAGGCCTCATTCATCCCAAATGAATGAGAAAACCAAGTTTTCCTTTATTTTCAATTAGGTCCCTAAAGTTACTTTTCTTTTACTTTAAGTCCCTAATGCAGATTTTCCTCAAATTGAGTCTCCTAACTTTTAAAATTTATATTAGGACCTCAATTTATTCAAATTCACAAAAAGGGGTTTAATTTCCCAAATTTCCAATTTGGTTCCCCAATTTTTCCAAAATTACCATTTTTCCACTACTTTACAAAAATGGTACGCTTTGCCCCAAAAATTGCCCAATTGGTCCTCAATTTTATGAAATTGCACTGTAGTCCCTCTAATTTTTAAAATTCTCAAATTTCCCCCAATTTTCCCCCAATTTCAACCTTCTAATTATATTGAATTTGATTTCATCAAATTGACCGATCAAATAAGTTTAATTGTTGAGATTGAAGTTAAATTGGAGTTCTTACAACTTTATACGATTCAATTGCACTTTAAATCACACGATTTGGTGCCGGAATGAGCTCAAACGGAGCTTCGCCGGAAAACTAGACTTAGAGAGAGAAAACTTCGAAAGCTTACCATCGGGGGTGTGGTGGCAGATAGCTTGTGTCCTGAGGTTTCTTCTAGGATCAAGAATTGCATATTGATGTCGAAATGAGTGATAATTTTATCATCGAAGTTCTGCCAATTCTCTCTCTAGCACTGGTCGAAAATTACAGAGGGGAGCCAAATTGACTTATCTTTCAGGTCTAATTTAACTGTAGAAGGGTTGAGAGGGCTTGGTTTAGACTGAGAAGGGCTCAAATTGGTTGATTTCAGCTCGGCCAAAACAGGGCAGCTTCGGTCCGTCGCAGCTGCTTCATTATTCTATCACACCGGCATCTCTCGGGCGACTCTCAAAGCAAATAGAGACTACAAGCGTGTAGCTGACTTCTACTCGGTTCTAAAGAACCCGACATCGCCTTGTTTGGCTCAGAAAAATGCCAAAGTTGGAGCTCTAGTTCGAGCTTCACCAAAAATTGGAGCAGTTGAGAGAGAATGGAGTTTTCAGGTGTAGAGAGGATGGATGAGGAGGGGCTCTTTATATGGGAAGTTTGGGGATTTGCTGGCTGTCTGATTGGCACCTTAATGGTGGTCATTCATTGCCTAAAACTCCCTAGCCGGAGATTTTTTTGCTTCACCGGCGCTGCGCGATTTTCCAACGAGTGAATAGTGCTATTATCTGAAGGAAGAAGACAACACTATTCTGAATCGGATCGAACCGGTCCGAACCGGGTTCAAAGCTTAAACCGGCCGGTTCACACCCAATTTGATTGAATTTTTCAAATCTAAAAATTTCTAAATTCATTTTCTATCCAATGGTGGCCTCAAATATCAAATTTGAATTTTTTAAGCCAACTAGAATAATGAATTTATCATCCAGTTCCATAGTGGTTCAAACCGGTTCAATCCAGTTCGGATCCGGTTCACTTGAACCAGTATGGTTTTCATCTCCAATTCATTCTTAGGTCCTTTTTCATGACTTTTGGGAATCTTTGGTCACTCAGGATCCATAAAATTCTTGTTTTGCCCTTTCTCTATCGGTTTCGGTTTGTAGATTGACTCGGTTTTCAAATTGAAAATGACCGATTCTTTCCCCGATTTTCTTATTATCAAAGGATGGAGATTACAGCCCTTATCTCCACCATGTCGTCTAGTAGCCCTATTACGCATCACTACCCCTCTTGGGCGTCTTGAATGTCCCGTAACTTAGTGCATGCACAAAACAACAATTTTCCACATAAGCCATTTAATATGTGGTGTCATTGGTCCAATGGCCCCGACCCTCAACTCGACTTGCAACTGTTTGTCTCGACTGGTCCGTCGACCTGTCATGTCGCACTGCCACCAGTCCATCGAGTATGTCGGTCTTGTCTTGGTACCATGGCCAAACAAATCATCCATTTAGTATTTTCATGGCTTAACTCATGTTTGTTTATTAGCTCCTGCTCGTGTCAGCCGACCTTGTGCCCACTATATGAGATTTTAAAAAATCGGGCATACTGGCCCGCAAAGTTCCAAAATCAAGGCCTCCGGCCTATCTGAGCTATTCGAGCTGCCTTCAAAAAGGTCTCCCAAAATGTTTAAGCGGTGGCACAAAGTTAGGGGTGAGTACTTCTGACAAAAATAAACTTTTAGTCGTCCATCACACCATCCGGGTTTGAGGACATCTCCGCTTATAACCGATATTTGGGTTTTCTACTTCCTTACAAGAAGTTTCATCATACCAACTGGTTATGATCTACTTACAATCGATAGGTAGTTTTTCTGCGTAATTTCCACATCACTCCATTCCAGTGTGATAGTTAAAATTCCACTTAGTAGTGGATTTTCATTTTCGAGATGTTTACCATCCCAACTGGGTATGATATAAAAATCTCACTCACTCGATAACATAGTGAATTCCTCTTCATTGGTTCGTTGTCTTCACGTGAGCTTGTCCTTGCTGGCGTTCCCGATACTACGTGTTCCTACACGATATGGACATCCTTGTTCTTTATCACATGACCTAATAGCCTTTTTTCATCGTGAATGGATTAAATACTCAAACTTTTTGATTTATTGTAATTAGGTCCCTAAAGTTCTTTTTCTTTAACTTTAGTTCCCTAATGCTGATTTTTCCCCAATTTAAGTAACGAAACTTCTCAAATTCACCTTGAGACCACAATTTATTCAAAAGCACATAAAGGGGTTCAAGTTTCCCAAATTCCCAATTTGGTCCCCAATTTTTTCAAAATTACCATTTTGTCCATACTTTACGAAAATGGTAAGTTTTGCCCCAAAAATTCCAAAAATTGCCCAATTGGACTTCCAACATCTTTATCATGCCCAATTAGTCCCTCCAATTTCCGAAATCCCCAAATTTTCCAACAATTTCAACCTTCTAACTTTGTCGAATTTGATTTTATCAAATTGACCAATCAAGTGAGTTTAGTTGTTGAAATTGAAGTTAGATTGGAGTTTCTACACCTTCATACGATTCAATTGCAATTTGAATTGCATGATTTGATGCCGGAATGAAATTAAATGGAGCTTCGCCTTAAAACTGAACGTAGAGAGAGAAAGCTTCGAAAGCTTACCGTCGGAGGTGCGGCGGTCCAAGCTTTCAATTTGGGCAAATTGCTCTCGTCCTGAGGTTTCTCCTAGGATCAAGAATTTCATCAATTAATGTCGAATTGAGGTAGAATTTAGTCAATGAAAATCTTCCTATTCTCTGTCTAGCATCGATCAGAATTTACAGAGGGATGCCAAATTAGCTTAACTTTTCGCTCTAGTTTAACCATAGGTGGGTTGTGGAGTTGTTAGAAAAGCTTGGTTTGGCCTGAGTAGGGCTCGAATTGGCCATTTTCAGCTCAACCAAAATAGGGTAGCTTCGGTCCACTAGATCTGCTTCATTGTTCTATCACGGCGGTATTTCTCCGGCAACCCTCAGAGTAAATGGAGACTACAGGCGTGTGGCTGACTTCTCCATGAATCCAAAGAACCTGACCATGCCTTTTTTGGCTCAGAAAAATGCCCACGTCGGAGCTCTTATTTAAGCTTCACCGAAAAATGAAGCAGTAGGGAGAGAGTGGAGTTTTTAGGTGTGAGGATGAATGAGGAGGGGCTCTTTATATAGGAAGCTCGAGGACCTCTTGGTGGTTCGATTAGCACCTTAATGGTAGTCTTCCATTGCCTAAAACTCCTTGGATGAAGACTTTTCATCTTCATCGGCGCTTCTCAATTTTCCGATGAGTGAACAACGCTATCATTTGAAGGAAGAAGGTGACACTGTTCTGAACCGGACCAAACCTGTTTGAACTAGGTTTTAAGTCTATACCGGCCGGTTCAGGCCCGATTCAACCAAGTTTTTAAAAATTTAAAATTTCTAAATTTATCTAAATTCATTCTCTATCCAATGGTGGCTCAATTCTCAAATTTGAATTTTCTAAGTCATCTAGAAAAATGAATTTACATCCGGTTCAATAGTGGTTCAAACTAGTCCAAACTGGTTCAATCCGGTTCACCTGAACTAGTTTGATTTTCATCTCCAATTCATCCTAAATAACTTTTTTATAACTTTTGTGAGTCTTCAAGTCACTCGGGATCCATAAATTTCCCGGTTTGCCCTTTCTCTATTGGTTCCCGTTCATAAATTGACTTGGTTCATAAACCGGTTTAATCCAGCTCGGATCCAGTTCACCTGAACTGGTCTAGTTGTCTCTCCCAAATTGTCCTTTGGTTCTTTTCCAAGGTTTTTATGAACCCTTTGGACTCAGGAGTTGTAAATTTTTCAAATTTCCTATTTTGTGATGATCGGGTTTGTGAACCGGTTCAATTTTCTCACTTGGTTTGACCGGTTCTTTTCCCACTTTTCCTTAACTCCAAAGAGTGGGGTTTACATACACTCTAAAATTTCACTATTCTAGCAAAGGTGGCATTATTTGCTTACCTTGAAAGCTCAAGGAGATGTAGGCTCGGTTGTGAGGTGTTATGGAAGGTTCAACATGGCCTTAAGAGGTCCGAGGTGATTGGAATTCATCTTGAAGTTTTCTACTACTTTCGACGATCGGAGTGATGGTATTTTGTGAGCTCATCGACACTTTTTCAGTGATTCTCGAGCTGAAAAGAGTCTGTAGCAAGGTGGGGGACTTCTTTCGGATTCCAGGGAGCCTAAATATGTGTTCAAAGGTGGAGAAAAGTGTCAATGTCAAAGCTCTAGTTCAACAATGGTTGGAAATTTGAGGAGTTTGTCTTTTTCAGGTTTTTGAGAGATGAGCAGGATGAATGGAGTGAAGCTCTTTATATAGGGAGTTTTAGGACTGATCGTTCTATCCGTTCATCCATCAGTCAACCATTAACTCCTCGATTTAAGGCCTTGTCAGAGGGATTTATTGGATGTCGGAGTTATGGCAACCGATTTGGCCATTCTCTTTCTGCCCGTTCAGATGTTGAAAATAACACTGTGTGCACGTGTGTGAGCTTCACACATGTGGAATGTCACGTGGTGCTTTGTGATTGGCTAGATTTGTTGACACGATGTCTTACTCAATGCCTAAGTCATCTATTGACTCATTGACAGGACACATTGTGACTTCTCATTGGTCATTTTGTTCATCGTAGCGTTTGACCGAATCTGACCATTGGTTAACTATGACATGTGGTATCCTCTGATTGGATAATTTAAATTTGTCAATTTTCCCACCTGACACAGTGTGCCTTTACCACGTGTCAGCCTCTAATTGGTTGTGGCCATTCATCATGGCCTTGCAACGTGTCAACCTCTAATTGGTTGAACGTTTTCAGACATTCTAGTTGATCGCTGATGTGGCACCTTTGCCATGTGTAAGCTCCTCATTGGCCAACCTTGCTAACGAGGTTTCGCCTTTAACTGACTACACGTGTCGCTCTCCCATTGGTCAGTCATCAGTGACATGGATTTTCTTTATTTGATCATTGACAAAGAACACGTGTCACTCTCTGATTGATCAGTACTTCGAGGCGCTAACCGAGCGGTTGATTGGGCGCGCTTCACCATGTGTTACACGCTGACTTGGTAGGTGGTCTGTTGACCATTTGAACCATTGACCGATTCAGTCGAATTGGGTTCGATGAGCCGAAATAAAAAATCAGCCGATTTAGGACCAATTCAACCGGTTTTATAGAAATTAAAATTTTCTAAATTTATTTTCTACACTATACTGACTTCAATTTTTCATATTAATGTTTTTAAGTCAACTAGAAAAATGAATCTTTGAACTGGTTTTTCTTGGTTCATCCTAATTCAATCCGGTTCATTCTGAACCGGTCCGGTTCTCATATCCAATTTGGTTAATGATCCATTTCCATCATCATTGGATCATAATTGAACACTTGGGCTTTTCCAATTTCTCGTTTTGGCTCCTATTTACCAATTTCAGTTCACTTTGATCTTTGGTTTTCTCTTGAAATTTTTCGCTTTTCATTTCTAGATTCTTATTTTCATAAAACATGATTTACAACTACTCCCCTCCTTTTAAGGAGTTTTGTCCCTAAAACTCGTTATACATCAATTAAATGGAGAATAATTTTTTCTTTCACCCCGATTGTGTTTCCTTGTTTTTTCCTTCATTCTGGCTACCATGCCAGCCTACCTTTGTCATTTGAAATCATTTCAGACCTCATATCCCTTTTGGTCGATTTGTGATTCGATCTGTTGATATCTCATTGGATAGGTTTTTGTCATAATTGCATCTCCACTGTCTAAACTTCTTCATCAATATCTTCACCGTTATCTTGGGGGTTTTCCCTATTTCTTTTTTTTTCTTGGAAATTATTTTAAAATTTCAAAGTTCATGATATCCTTCCTATGATTTTGTCATACCTTACTTATTGCTTGATTGTTTCAAAATCCTACCCTCCGATTCAATCGGTATTTCATATGGGGTAATCCACATACTCAAACCTATCCGAGTTGCATCTCATTAGCTCGTATTTTCGTCATGACGACGTATTCCTTAACAATCATTTGGGATTCTTTCCCTCTCATTCAATATAACCATGCCTTAATTAACAACTATTCATTCCATGAGGCATATCGTTTTAGTCACTTGGTCTTACATGTCCTCCGCATAGTGAGATGCTTTAGCAAGGTTCCCTCCTGAGATGTTTCCTTCCATCATTAGCTTGAAGTCATGGAAATTCTTATCCATCCTTAGCATTTGGAAAATTTATTAATCATTATGAACATCATCCAAATGTTCATTAATTACTCTATCATTCCTTATTCATTTTTGGCTTGCTTATAAATCTCGATTTTTATCATTCAGACTTTCTATGTACAAATTTTCACCATTTAATCCATTAAATGATATTTTAACGAAGTTTCATTTGAGGTTTCATGCTTGTTTCTTCCTAGATTTTCTCCTATGTCCTTCTTATGATATCCTAGAGAGGTTCCACCTTATCTTCCAGCATCCACTCACTTTGTGGAATTCATTACACCATTTATTGTTAAGTGTAAACCTCGTCCCTTAAAGGTAAGAAAACCAGGGAAAGAATCAGTCAACCCAAGGGAGAAAACCGAACCGGTTCACAAACCCCAACCGTTAAAAAAAAAGGAAAAAAAGGGAAATTTACAAATCTCGAGTGGCTCAAATAGTCATAAAATTCATGGAAAAGGACTTTGGGATGAATTAGAAGTGAAAACCAAACCGGTTCAGGTGAACTGGACCAGAACCGGAATGAATCGGTTTTAACCACTATTGAACCAATTTCTAAATTCATTTTTCTAGGTGGATTAAAAATTCAAATTGGATAATTTAAGCCACCATTGGGTAGAGAATGAATTTAGATTAATTTAGAATTATTTAATTTTGAAAAACTCGGTTGAATGGGGCCTAAACCGACCAGTTTAAGCATTGAACCCGGTTTGGAACAGTATTATTTTCTTCCTCTGGACGACAACATTGTTCACTCGCCAGAAAAGCTAACGCGCCAGCAAAGATGAAAAGTCTCTGTTCAGGGTGTTTTTGGCCATGAATGATTGCCATAAGACACCAATCAGACAGCTAGAGAGTCACCGAGCTCCCTATATAAAGAGCTCATCTCCATTCCTTCTCCTCACACCTGAAAACTCCTCTCTCCCTCTACTTATGAAATTTTCAATGAAGCTTGAACCAGAGCTCTGACATAGGGGGTTCTTTTAGCCAAAGAAGGTAAGGTTGAGTTCCTTAGACTCATGGAGAAGTTAGCTATTCGACAATGGTCACCATTTAATCTGAGGGTCGTTGGAGAAGCGTCGGTGTAATCGAACAGTGAAGCGGCTCCAGTGGACCGAACCTGCCCTATTTCGGCTGAGCTGAAGATGGCCAAATTGAGCATTCCTCAGGACAAACCAAGCCCTCCTAACACTTCCACAACTCTCATATGACAGAATTAGAGCTCAAAGATAAGCTAATTTGGCTCCCCTTTGAAATTTTCAATCAGCGTTAGAGAGAGAAATGATGAAACTTCAATGATCGAATTTACACTCAATTTGACATGAATTGTTTCAATTCTTGATCCTAGGAGGATCCTCAAAACAAGAGCTACATGCCTCGAGCCAAAGATTGGACTGTCGCACCTCCGACGGTAAGCTTTCGAAGCTTTCTCTCTTTAAGTTCAGTTTTCCAATAAAGCTCCATTTTAGCTCAATTTAGACCGAAATGACGTAATTCAAAGCTTCATTGAATCATGTGGAAGTATAGGAACTGATCCATACCTTCAATTGGATCAATTAACCCCGATTGAATGGCCAATTTGATGAAATCAAATTTGCCTAGTGTGAAAGAGGGAAAATTTGGGAATTTCGTAAAATTGAGGGATCAAAATGCAATTTCCCAAAATTGAGGGCCAATTGGCCATGAAAAAGATGTTGGAGGACCAATTGGTCAATTTTTGGAATTTATTGGGGTCAAATTGCCATTTTTGTAAAGTAGGGGCAAAATTGTAATTTTTGAAAAGTGGGGACTAAATTGGAAATTTGGGAAACTTGAACCCCTTTTGTGATTTTGAATAAATTGAGGACCCAAAGTGAATTTTAGAAGTTTCAAGACTCAATTTATGAAAAAATTAGCATTAGGGACCTAAAGTTAAAGAAAAAAAGAATTTTAGGGGCCTAAATGCAAATAATTAAAAAGTTTGGGCATTTTGTTCATATGTGAGGAATGAAGTTTATTATGCCAAATGTTAATAAATAAGGATGTGCAAATCGTGTAGGAACATGAAGGTCTAGAATGCCAACATTTATAAACTCGCATAGAGGCAAAAAGTCGATTGAGAGGAATACACTGCACCTATCGGGTGAGTGGGATTAATCACATCGTACCTGGTTGGGAAGGTGAGCACCTTGAAAATAAAAAAAAACCACTACTATATGGAATTTTAACATCACACCTAGTTGGAGTGATGCGACAACTACATGGAAAAAAACTACTTACCAATTGTAAGTAGATCATACCCGGTTGGTATGATGAACTTCCTAAAAGAAAGTAGAAAACTCGCTTACCGGTTATAAGCGGAGATGTCATCACAGCCGGTTGGTGTGATGGACAAGTTGAAAAATTATTTTGTTAGAAGTGTTTTCCCCTAACTTTATGCCAATTCTTAAAACTTTTGGGAGACCTTCTTGACGAGAGTTGGAATAGCTCAGATATGCCAAATGCCTCAATTTTGGAACTTGGGGCTAAAATGCTCGGTTTTGGAAAATCACATACAGTGGGCCCAAGGCCAGTTGGCATAAGTAGAAGCTTGTAAACAAACATGATGATAAGCCATGAAAATTCTTAATGAATGATTGATGTGATTTGGCCATGGTACCAAGACATGACAACATACTCGATGGACTGGCGACAGTGCAACAGGACCAGGTCGACGGACCAATTTAGACAAATAGCTGCAGGTCAAGTTGAGGGTCGGGGCTATTGGACCAGTGGCATCCAAGATAAATGGCTTTTTGGAAAAAAAAAATTTTGTGCATGCACATGAGGCTTGGGACCGTTAAGATGCCCAAGAGGAGTAGTGATGCATCCAAAGGGCTATTGGACGACATAGTGGAGATGAGGATAGTTTGTCGTGCCAGCAGTTAGGGAAGCTCGATGTAGCTTCATGCGCATGAGATTGGGGTGGGGTTGGAATGAGGTCTCTGTCCTCATATGGACACAAAGTATTTTGGGTCTGAGGGTTGAACATCAGAGATGTTCATTCGGACTCCTGGTAGAAGTCACAGACTTTTATCAGGGTGGATGGTAAAGACACTTCGATCCAAAAGTGGGTGCAGTCGGCGTAACTACATCTAGCAAATATGTGTGTGTACCCTTCTTGATGAAGGGTGTGTATTGTTTATGAAACACACCTAATATGGAAATGGGAAAGAGGTTTTGAAAACCTTGGAAAGGAGTTGTGAATTCTTGGAAATGAATTGGTAAACCTTGGAAAAAGGTTTTGAAAACTAAAATTTGAAGAAAGGCATTTTTAAATGAAATAAGGAGTATGGTACACTCTGATTAAAATTATTTTTGTGAAAACTCTCACCCAACACCCATTCACTGAGTCGTTAAACTCACCCCCTCTATTTACCCCTTTTTAGTAAACCAAGGCAAACCAACCTTAAAGATCTATGTGTAGCTGAACCTTAAGACAGGTCTGTAAAATTTATATTCAGTTTTGATTAATGTTATTTTAGGAAAGATACAGGCGAAAAGGACGTCTTACTCCTCGTGGTTAAGAGAAGGGGAAAACCTTTTATAAATTGGGAGAGTGGCGGGTTTTTCATGGGGATCCTACCAAACTAGGTCAGGGCATGACAACTTAAGTGGTATCAGAGCCTATTTCCTAGAATGCATTATCAAGACTATTTAACATAGTAACTAAGAGTAATAAATCTTAAAATTTCAGATGGCTCCCAAGAGAGGAACTAAGAGAAAAAGAGTCGCAGTTTCTGACACTGCCCAACAACCTCTTCTAGTAGAAACTCTTTGAGAAACCCAAACAGTTCCACCTGGACTAAGCTCAGAACACCAGAAGTTGTACGATGAGTTCACTTAAGTATTTGGGAAACCTAACCTTGTCCCTGAGGCAGGCACCAACTCTCGGGCTGAACTGGAGGAAGTACAATCTCATCCTCCTTTTGTTAATCATCCCCCTCTGGTTGATATTCCCACGTATCTCAAGACTCTCTGTCAACTAGGGCATAAGCCTTTTCTCAGAGAGAAAGATGTGGAGCCGCCATGGACTGGTAGGCTAACATCAAGAAGCTGATGGGGATAATCAAGATATCACCATAGGACATGGTGATCTTGATAGAATTTTTCCTAGAGGGTAGTGCTAAAAGATGGTGGGACAATGTCCAGAGCTAGCATAACTTCACACCCTCCTAGGAGCAATTTGAGGAGAGGTACGTAGAGGAGTACTTGGCCCCTCATCTAATTAATGAAAAGCAAGATTTCCTCCGACTCCACAAGGGCTAAATTCTATTTTGAAGTATGAGACTAAATTTAATGAGCTAAGGCCTTTTGCTTCAGACTTAGCCAGATCGACAGATATCTGCCAACGGTTCATGGACGGACTAAACATGGATATAAGAGACCAGATGAGAGTACTAGGACGCCCCACGGATTTGGGTGCCATCATCAGCATGGCCCATGAATGTGAACATCTAGTATAGACAAGACATCATTGGATAGAGCAAGCCGATCGAAAGGAAAAGGAAGGACAAAACAACTACAGAGGTCAAAAGGAGCCTGGTCGGCAAAAATGGGGGACAAGAATGGGGCCTTTTAGGAGAAATGACGGTTATCATGCCCAAAGGGAGGCAAGTACAACCCCACAAAGGAGAAATCCCTATTGTCCTAGGTGTTGGAAAAGCCATGAAGGGCGTGTCGAGCATGCTTAGCTCGGATACTTTGCAAAGAGTTGTCCAGCCCTTCAAGGTAATACACAACGAAGTGACCATCAACCACCTCAAGGAAACCCAAGGGCACTAGATGGAGGACAAGACATAGCCACTACGTCGAGGGTACCAACCCGAGTATACAATCTCAACCAGGAGGAAGCACAGGATGAACCTAGTACTATAGCTAGTTCTTACCATAGCTCCCCTAGACCAATATAACCAAAACCATGTAATTTGTTATCATTATAATAAAAGTTCCATTTCTTATAAAACTTGTGATTAAATACAAGTAAAAGAAAATCCTAAGCACGTACCTACCAAACCTCCAAAGAAAGGTGAAGCAGGAAGGATGACATCCGAGGATATTAGGAAAGTTAAGGTAAGATACCCTCAAGGATGAATAAAAAGGAATTCTAGGAAAGAAGGGAAAGGATTCTCCTAAAGAAGGAAACCCTGAGAAAGCATACATATCTCAACTAAGAAGTAATGGCCCAAGTGATGTAGGATGAGGAGATGACTTGTATACTGGGGTGAAAGAATCAAAGGAAGCATACTAGGAAGACCCAAGGAGTAAGCTAAACCCAAGGAACGGGTAAGTAGGAAGATGGTATTAAAGGACATTGTGACAAGTGGACTATCCATAATAAGGAAATAAAGAAAAGGCCTCCAAGGAGCGTTAGGGAGGTTGAACCAGGATAGGAGTCCCTGGGTAGAAGGATAAAGGTAGGAAGGGAGACCTTAAAAAGGAAATTCCCAAGCGAAGGAACCTAATAAAGAAGCATAAGTGGATGAGGGTATACTGGGACGGCCAATTGTGACTTGTTTAGGAAGAGCAAAGAAGAAAAATAAGGATTTCAGTTCTTTGGCTAAAAAAAGACCCTATATTGGTGCTCTGGTTCGAGATTCTCCGGAAATTGGAGTAGTAAAGAGAGAATGGAGTTTTCAGGTGTGGAGAGGATGAATGAGTAGGGGCTCTTTATATAGGAAGCTCGGGGACATTTTGGTCATCCGATTGGTGCCTTAATGGTGGTCATCCATTGCCTAAAACTCCCTCGCCAGAGACTTTTCAGCTTTGCCAGCGCTGCTCGATTTTTCAGCGAGTGAATAGTGCTATCATCTGAAGGAAGAGGACGACACTGTTTCGAACTGGACCGGACCGGTCCGAACAGGGTTCAAAGCTTAAACAGGCTGGTTCAGGCCCGATTTGACCAAGTTTTTCAAAATTAAAAATTTCTAAATTCATTCTCTATCCAATGATGGCCTCAAATCTCAAATTTGAATTTTCTAAGCCACCTAGAAAAATGAATTTAGCATTCGGTTCAATAGTGGTTCAAATCGGTCCAAACCGATTCAATCCACTTCAAATCCAATTCACCTGAACCAGTTTGGTTTTCATCTCCAATTCATCCTAAAGTCCTTTTTCATGACTTTTGTGACTCCTTAGGTCACTCGAAATCCATAATTTTCCCAGTTTACCCTTTCTTTATCGGTTTTGGTTCATGAAACAACTCGGTTCATAATCCGATTCAATCTAGCTCGGATCTGATTCTCCTGAATCAGTCTGACTTTTTCTCTCCCAAATTGTCCTAAGGTCTTTTTCCAAGGTTTTATGAACCCCTTGGGTCACTCGGGAGTTGTAAATTTCCCAAATTGCCCGTTCTCTCATGATCGGGTTTGTGAATCGGTTTGGTGTTTCTCACTTAGTTTGACCGGTTCTTTTCCCAATTTTTCCTTAACTCCAAAGGGCGGGGTTTACATGAACACTGTATGGATCTTGGAAACATGAAATAAATAATTAAATTGAAAAAAATTGTTCAATGTAGAAAATTTCCCCTCACATAGTGTATACTCATTCCTCTCCTTTCACCCCTTTTCAGGAACAATTAAGAGGAGTCGGGTAAGGTGTAATTAAGGTCCCAAGCAAAGGCTTGAACCCTCATGGTACGTCCCACACTACGAATTTCAATCATATTATGGGCATGTGTGTCTATACGCCTTTACCTTCTTTGGCCCATCAAGGTAGGATTGCTAGGATGTTTCAGGGAAGGGTGGCGGGTTGATCACAAGACTCCGACCCGACCAGGTCGGGGTGTGACAACTTGTTTATTATTGAAAATCATTTCACACGATCATCAGTTATTATTTTACCACTTGTACCTCACAAGCTAAAAGTATGTTCTTCATGCATGGAAGGTCTTTCATAATTTTATTAAAGGTAAAATTTACATACATTTGTATCAAACAAACGATCACACACCCTTTCTCAATAAAGGGATCAAACAGTCATGTGCATTGAGGTAAAATTTACCAATTCCTGTAATTTCACCCTATTGTAAGGGCATATCTATCTTTCCCGGCCTTTGGGAATTTGGGTAATTTTGTAGAAGAGATGCATGCTTGTGATTTTGATTATAAAATGGGGGTAGGATCATCATTTTATTGGCATCTCCTCCCGCCCCAAAAGTCTGATATGTCGCCCATTGTCATTTGGTCTCACACGCCCTCTCATCCATAGGAGATCTGATAGCTCTAACATTTGTTATGCCTCATTGATCTCCACCCCGTCTATATCGCCTGGTAAGCTCCTTGATATCATATTTTTAATCTACCAGCCTTCTTCACTTCCTTTCAAAGTTTTGCTCCATCGATTGGCTTCTAGGAATTTAAGATCATCATTTGGGTAATCTGCCTTCCTCCCTTTTTCCTTCAATGGTGGTTCACTTGTCTTTCCCTATCCTCTAATTTCCATTATCTGCTCGCCTTGGCTAGAACCTCCGAGGCTTCCATGACGTTCCTTGGATTTGGCCATTCCGTCCTTGCTCACACAATAGCTATCGCTTTCCTCTAGTGATGACTTCAGTGGGTTTCATTTTTGTTCGCCCCATAGTTTATCCTAAGTTTCCCTTTGATCGATTGGGGTATGTGTTTGTTAGTTATTACTATGACTTAGTTTTGTCTTTGATGTTATCCCTTTCTTGGTATTTAAGGTGCCTTTGGCCCTTGCTGATAAGCTCATTCATCCGATATTGATGGTTTTCTTATTTGGGTTATATGTAACTCTACAATCGGGTGTCCTTGAGAACGAATTCCACTTGTCGTCCTTAGAAGATCGATCGGTATGCTTGCCTTCTTCTTGGTTGGTTTTTATCTAAAGGTAAGCCATTAGCTTAATTCTTCCCCGAAGGAGTTCCCATTGATGTAGAACTATTATTTCTTCTTGTCTACGCTTGCATTTCCTCTAATGCTCAAGAAATCAAAACCAGGATAGTTGCCTTTGCTTTGATCTCATAGGATAGTGGCCTATTTAATGTGAGGGTTACATTCTTCATGAATGTTAAGATGACTTAATATTCCTCATTATAGATGCCAATTATTTATATCCATATTCTCTGGAATTAATGCATGAGATGGTCTCTCCTTTTTCTAAAGAAACCTCCAGTCATCACTCTTTGTTATATCCCTTCCTTTTTGGTATGTAGAGAAAAAGTATTAGATTGGCTAGGCTATAATGCAGGGAATTAATTGGTCTATAATTATAGGGATACGTTAAAAGTTTCCAACCTTTAGTATGTATAAATTTATATGCATTTTAGTAGTTTTTAATATTTATTCCATATATTTCATGAAATTTTATGTGGATTAATTTCCACTTTGGTACTGATAATTGACAACTCAAGGAACTACTGTCTTCCTAGTATAGTCTGTGCATAGCCCCATTTTAGAACATGAAATCCTTATTTCCCAATAGCCCAACTTCACTCATAGTTAGTCTTACATTTACTGAGCTATTTCCCAATAGTCCAACCCTTCCTAATTAAGAGTGTGTGTTGTTTGCTAAACACACCTAATATGGCAATGGGAAAAAGTTTTGAAACCAAACTTTGAGGAAACCTTCTTTTAAAGGAAACGATAACCTTGGCACAATTTAAATGAAGCTATTTGTTTTGAAAACTCACTCTCAACACCCACTCACTGAGTTGTAGAACTCACCCCTCCCCCTCTTTTACCCCTTTCAAGAGTAAGGAAATATGATAAAAGAAAACGTGAAGATGTATCCTCCGTCAAGTATGTTTAAAGTCACTTTTAAGCTTTCATGTTGATTGATTTATGCTATTCTAGGGAACAACATTTGAATTACATCTAACACCTCTTGATTAAAGAAGGGGGAACCCCTCTTAAACCAAGGGAGTAGCAGGTTGATCACGGGGATCCACCAAACCGGGTCGGGGCGTAATAGTCTATGTGATTACCTTAGCCCAACCCCTAGATTTATCAATACTTTCATCCCCATATGGAGGTGGTGGGACCTCACACTTCAATCCACTTGGTCTTAGTGCACACAAACCTCTTGGAGTAAAAAAATGAAGTTATATGATTGTGAGAAATTGACTTGACTCGATGGAATAGTAGATTTGGTATCACTAAAAGAGTTGGAGATCATAGGGTGTGGAAATATTGAAGATCTGCCCAAAACATTGAGACTGGCGAGTTTAGAAATACTGAAGTTATTTGATTGTGACAAATTGACTGAACTCAGTGGAATAAAAGATTTGGTATCATTAAAATAGTTGAAAATCAAGAACGGTAGGAATATCAATGATTTTCCCAAAAGATTGAGAGAAAGTTTAGAAAAATTAAAGTTACATGATTGTGAGAAATTGAGTGTACTAGATGAAATAGTAGATTTGGTATTATTAAAATAGTTGAAAATCAAGTACTTTGGGAATATCAAACATCTGCCCAAAATAGTGTGACTCGCGAGTTTAGAAAATTTGAAGTTACATGATAGTGAGAAATTGAATGAATTGGATGGAATAGTAGATTTAGTATCACTAATTTTCTATACATTTGGTATTGTCCTGCTATAGAAAAATTGCCACATATGTCACCATTGAGCAAATTGGAATCACTTCATATAGAGTGTTGTGACAAGCTGAAGCAACTTGAGTGGTTTGAAATGAAATCTCTATTGTACCTTTTCTCCTTCATTGCAAAGCATTTAAAAGGTTGTCCAATTTGGAAAGCCTTCAATTATTAGAAGGTTTCTACATGGAAGAATGTGAAAACATCGAAGTTCTTCCAGGAATTGATAAGTTAGATAAGAAAGTAGGGATCAGGATTATCGGTTGTCATCCAAATCTTGATAAAAAAGGTAAGAATCTAGATCCACTTTTTTGGGACAATATCAATAAAGATTCAGAAAGTTCGGATGATGGAGAGGAGGAGAATACTTGTATTATAAATAATTCCCCTAAGAGTATGATTATCAGATAGGGATGACGTGATAATACATCTAGGCAAATGAGGACCATCTCTAATGCAAGGGTCAAGTAATAACATTATCTAAACGGGACCATGACGAGAGTGAAATCATTGGAAAAAGGAAATGTTGCCATAGTAAGAGAGAGGTGGGGATAAACATACGCAAAACAATTGGTTAGAGTACTCCATAACAATACAACACCCCATAGGTAAAAGAATTTCGAGATTGAAATGTAAATAGAAAATAACCAAGTATCATTTAATGTTAGAGTCACTTAGTAAGTTAAAAGGAAGGTTGTAGCAGGTGGGGGAGGGGTCTAAAATCTTTGGAAAAAAGAAGGGTGTCAACACACAGGTACGGTGAGACCCAAGGTGGGATGTATAAATAAAGAAAGAAGGGAGAGTGAGAGGAGAAAAGGAAATAAAAGTGATGGAAATATGCCTAGAATCTTAGTTCGAGGGTGACCCTCATGAAAGATTAAAAGACCATAAGAAAAAGAACATTACCCATACCTAAATCAAAAAATGCTTGAACAAAACCCTAACGGGTAACATTATGCAGAACGGGAGTACCCTGCCCCTAAAACAAGAGGGCACATGAGTGAAGAAAGGTAGAAAGTGACCAAAAATAATATAAAAGTATAAATATATTCTCTGAGAAATTACCGCGGGATGGATGTGTAAAATGGTAAATACTCAAATACCTAACCTCAGAGACAATGCATAGGTGTAATGTGAGAAACTTTAGCAGAAAAACTGCAAAGCAGTAAGACAATAGTGAGACAAGCCATCTTTGATATATGTTAGCAATTTTTGGGTGGAATAAACTATTGCATATGATTTTGCATGGGGGCATAGGATGACCCACAAAACTAGAAGTAGTAATATGTGTTGCCTATGAGTGTGAATGTATTATGCTTACCCATCAACGACTCACCTATGGTTATGAGAAAAGGAAGTAGTTTATGACATCACCAAAAACTCTCTTGAAATATTCCAGGGGAGCATGGACTCCTTCAAAGAGCCATACCTCGAGCGTCACCAGCAGCTACCCCAAACAAGTTAGGAATGGACCCTTTATAAGAAGATCGTCTACAAGAGATTATAAACTCTCTCGTATGAGTAGCACAAAAGTAACTCTAGTAGGAGGAATGGGATCCTACAATGCTCAAGATGATCCCACATGGGTTTCTTTCAAGGCCTTAAGTGTTTATGACGTGGGAGGTTAGGACATAGAGCTCAAGAATGTACTAGCAATGACAACTGAACTACTCTAGTAAGGAGTTCTACAGCTCGACCCCTGCCACATCTAGGGTTTCAAGCATGGCCTAGTACCATGTCTAGAAGTAGGGTAATGAACAAAAGGCCCTAGAGTTCTTGAAACTCAACCTAGGGTCCCTCCTAGAGTTTACAACGTAACACAGGAGTCTAGGGTCTAACCAAGTGTCATGGTGGATACTTCTCAAAACCCTTAAACTTGGAACTTTCCTTTTTTTTCCTTTTTGAAATGGTGATTAGATAATGTCCTTTTTGGTAGAGAAGTAAACATCTGACCTTAGTTCTTATTGGGTACAAAATTGGGCGATGTTTGTATTAAGTTATGAAAATTGAAAGGATATTAATATATCGATTTTCATGTATGATCACATGGCTTATAAGGTTATGTGGCAAAGAATTCTTTGTCCTTATCGATTTCGTACCAGATCAAACATAATTGAGTGAAGACTTAGAACACATGTTGCCATGAACTATATCTCCACTAAGTCTTAGACTCTTAATATACATGTCATTGGGTAAACAAATTACTAGGGATACCATCTTACATGAATGTGAGGTGGAAATAGGGGGTAAGACCCCATAGGAAGATCTTGTACCCTTACACCTAAGGAATGTGGATCAAATCTTCGTAATGGATTGGTTGTCCACATACCATGCAAGGATGGACTACTAGAATAAGAAGTTAACTTTTCATACTAGTAATGCCAATGGAGTGGTATTTCATGCAGAAAGGAACGCGAATTGACCCCATATAATTTTGAGCTTAAAGGCTTATGAGATGATATGAAAAAGCTGCATGACGTTCATGGAACACGTTACGAGTACCACTACAATGGAAATAACACCAAGTGACATACGTGTAGTGTGAGAATACCCAAATGTATTTCAAGAGGATTTACATGGGCTACCACAAGATGTCAGTTCGATTTTGTAATCGACATTATTATGGTAACGAATCCGATATCTGAAATTTCGTATTAGATAGCCCCAGTTGAGCTCAAAGAATTAAAGTAACCATCACACCTCGACCCGGTTTGGTCAGAACCCTGTGATCAACCCACCACATATTTTTGTACATAGACGGTATTACCTACCAAGATGATTTAGATAGGCCAAAAGCTCACAATAATATTATTTTACATAACAAAATTTCACAAAACTAACTCAATAATTTAATACCTCAGTGAACAGGGTTTTACTAACATCGTGACTTATTGTTTATGATTTAGCACATACTCAAAAGATCTAAGGTTTTATTTTCCTTGAATCAAAGGGTTTGAGTGACCGATTGAACAAGTTACAACTTATCTTATTATTGAAAAAACGTATTTCTCGGTTAAATCCCCTACTTGTCTCAAAAGCTCAAATTAGGTTCCTTCCTACCCGAAAGAAATTTTCGTGATTTGTTTATGGTAAAGTCCCATAGGTTTGTATTAGACAAACAACAAATCAAAAATTATTTCTCATTAAAAGGATCAATTATTTGCATAACAAACCCTATGAGGCTACAACCTCGATATGTCCCACTTGTGCCTAGGAGCACATTTATCGTCCACCTTAGTGAGACACTACAACCTCTATCACATTAGTGTGAGGCAACAACCTTGACCATTCATTTGTGTGAGCACCATTGCCCAACCCCCAAACTTTTTGAAATGAAATTTGCCTGCTATTGAGGGATGATACCTCCCCCTTCTTCCTCGATCTCAATGTGTATGAAACTCATAAAGCTCTAAGACATACTGAACCAGCATAGCTTCCCTTGTACCAACCTCGTTTTCTAGTAGCCCTTAAAACTAACACTACCCCATACCGTACGTCTTATTGGTTCTAAATTATGGCAATCACAAATAAGTTTCTTTTGAATTAAGACCTTTCTCTTTGCATTGCTAGCCCAACAGGCTCCATCCCGGCTTCAGCTCAACAGCTTAATCAAACATTATCAATTAGTGATAACTTTTATCAGGCACTTAAATTTATTGGATTTGACCAGTTTTCATTGGCCTTACGCCCACTAGTACGAGTTTTCAAAACACGGCCTTGGGCCCACTTTCACATAACTAAATCTATTCAACTATTTGTCTATCATGGCTCCCACCCATATCTTGCATCGACATTTGAATTAAATTATCCCCTTAGAGTGTATCCACACACACCTTTCAAGGGTAGTCTTATTATTATGATTCATTCTCGCAACAGAAATGAATCCCAAAATAATTTAAGCGGTTTCCCACAATCATGATATTTTATTTCTGGAAAATAGGTTTTCAAATCTTGCGAGTAATAATGCATCATTGGCCCAATCAGACTCGATACTAGAAATTTCACTCATCCGTATTTTGAGACTTGTTCATCCTAATGGATTTCTGAGCTTAGCGTGCATTTCCTTCGCATAGACTTGTAGGTGATTGATTCCTATAACATATTGGCAATTAAGTCTCAAATAATAAGGTATTTACACTTAAGACCCATAACTTTTCATTAATTATGATTAGGCCCTTAAGTTATAACTTTTTTCTAATTGGATCCCTAAGATTCTTAAATCTTCTCTTTGGGTCCCTATTTCTCATTATTTCCAATTGGGTACTTGATTTCTCACTAATTGTAGTAAAATCCTCAATTTTAAAAAAATTGCATTTTAGTCCCCAAACTTTTAAAATTTTCAACTTAGTCCTCCAACCTTAATTATCATCAATTCAATCTTAAACCTTCCTATTTGAGTCCTAACATGATTCTAATCATCTTCCCTATGTCCCTAGGATCATTTCAAGCTTTGAACCATCCAATTTTTCTTAGAAATGAGCTTAAAGAGACCTTCTTCGGAAAATTATTCTAGAGAGAGAAAGTTTCGATTACTTACTTGTGTGGGCCCGATGGTCAGAGCTTTTAATACTAAATAATTTCTCTTCGTGGAGGATCCTTCTTGGATCAAATCACGCCTCAATTGATGGCCCGAGCAATACAAATTCATCAATTTAGTTTTCAATTAAAACACATTGTGAATAGTAAATTCCAGATAAGGGCAGTAGTGGGAACTTACTGCGACGGTGTATGGAAGGTGTGGACTCCACTAGGAAAGGTATGAAGAGCTTGGTTTGGTCGTGGATCACTTGAGGATGGCTTGAATTGAGCTCGGGTTTCTCCATTGCAAACGACTAAGGGAGTAATGTTACTGTGCGATCTCATCGGTGCTTCTCCGATGATCCTCAAGACAATTAGAGAGTGAAGTCATATACAGGACTTCTGCATGAATCCAAAGAACTAAAATTCACCTTCTAATGTGTAGAAAAGTGCCAAAGTTGGAGCTCTGGTTTGTAGGTGATCAAAGAAAGGAGCATTTCATCATCTTCGAGCTTTCGAGGGATCAAGAGTATCAATGTAGGGGAGCTCTTTATATAGGAAGCTCGGAGACTGTCGTTCCAATCAAGACAACAATCGATCGGCCATTAACTCCACGATTTCAGAGAGGTTTAATAGTCGTCGAAGTTTTGGCGACCTTCGACATCCTCCACTGTTCATCAATCTAAAGGAAGAAGACGATATTGTGCGCACACATGTGAGCTTCGCACGTGCAAATTACCATGTGGCGCACTGTGATTGGCTAGTGTTTCTGATGCAATGTCCTACTCAGCATCCTAGTCATTCGTTAACCCGTTGACTGGCCATGTGGTGACCCTTCATTGGTTGCTTGGTTCTACGTGGTAGTTGATTGAATTTGTCTACCCGATGACCATGTCACATGGCCTCCTCTGACGCCAACCTAGCAATTAACGGGGTGCGCTTCACCACACGTCATATGCTGATGGGATGTTGACCTCGTAGATGGTCCGTTGACCTTGTTGGACTGTTGACCGATTCAATTGGACTAGGTTCGGTGACTTGAAATCGAAAATTAACCAGTTCAGGCCCATTCAACCAATTTTCTAAAATTTAAAAAATTTTAAATTCATTTTCTACTTAATGGTGACTTTAATTTTCCAAATTGATGTTTTTAAGTCATTTCTAAACATGAATCTTTGAAATGGTTCTTCCTAGTTCATTTCGGTTCAATCTATTTCATTCCGAATCAATCTATGTATATACATATCTATTGGAAGTTGGGGCGTCGACAGAACACCTATCGAGTTAATGCTGACGCCTGGGGTAATTGGAAGTGGAATAAGGGGAGATTGAGATATATACTTCCATATTATCTAGGACCCCCGAATGATGTATGGGATGGTCTGAATGAGTACACCCTTACGATGAGAAATTGCATAATTGAGTCATATGTGTATAGAAGCATGTACGTGGTGTAGGTAGGTTAGGGATATATACTCAGGTTGCTAAGACATCCAAATGAGAGATGAACCTAAGTGGTATCAGTTGTGGAGAGTACATGTGACTCACACAATGTCATCTTACCTGATCAGAATTATGACATGATTTTCGGGTATGACTTGTGCCATGAGTTTCCAGTATATACTATTGTGTGCATATCATATTATTATTTATATGATTTTTGGGAGAGAGATATTGATCCGACGTAATGGTGATTTACGGTTCTGGGTGGACCCAGGCAAAAGTATAAAGGGGTCGGTAAAACTATAGAGGTGATAATTTGTTATAACATTAATAAATTTTCATGTTATAATTTTATCTGAATTCTAAAGTTTTAAGCCATCCAATAGTCCAATCCCATTAACTCATTCACTAATATTAAGCTCACCACCTCTCTCAAATAATGTGAAAGTCAAATTTTAAGTGATATAAGTTGGAACGTCACCTACAATATTTCTATATTATCATTAGATCAGTTTTATTTAAAATCTCAAATAAATATTAATGATTTATAAAAAAAAAATATCAATTACTATCGTATTTTATTTTAAGGTTCAAATATAATATTATAAATAACATTCACCATTATGCAAGTTGAAAATATTAGAAATATATACTAAACAAAAAAATTATAACATATTTTTTTACTCAAAAAGTTATGATATTGTTTTTTTCTTTTTGCACAATGATATTGATTGAAATGCTGTTGTGTAAAGTGTTATAACCATATTTGATACTAGGACCTTCAAACATTATCCATTCAGTTTTCTCTCTATCAGACTAATATTATAAATAGAAAACATTATCATTGATAGTATTCTAATGGAACAATAATCAGTACACAAGATTTGTGTTGCCAGGGCTGCTCTTCTCAATACTCTAGACTCATCATGAAGTAGCTCTGCTATCCTCTGCCATCCAGTTTTTCCAAAACTTCAGAGCAACATTGAGCTCTAGCTTCCCGGGAGTAGCCCTTTCAAGCAAATGGGTTTCTGCCCAAACGCAAAAGGAGCAATGCAATAACTGAGTTACTAGGCTTCCCATCACAAATAAGATCAAACTTAAAAAAACTAATTCAAATTGAATGAGCAAAAAACCCATATAGTTATCTCAATTTAGGGAAAACCATGTTTCATCTATCTCAACCACAATGATTGCTTTTACAGATTTTAAGATCAAAGGCCTGCTGACATCTTCTAGCTAAGAAAGATATAGTGGCTGCTGCTGCTCTCTGGTCCTAATGGTTGAAACCAAAGGCACGGACTACAGAGACAATGCATCACCAGATTTTGAAGTGAGCATGTTTATGACATTCAGACGTTCTCAGCACAGAGAAGTTGTTGTACCAAAAGAAAGAACCATTTTCTTTTCTGGCACAGCAACAAGTGTAGAGCAGAGCCATCACCAACCACATCACCTAGTAGTACTATGAAAGCAGCAGAAGCAAAACCAGCTCCAATTTGAATTATTAAAAATTATATAACATGTAGATGAAACTTGACTAAAGTACATTATCTGTTGCTAGGAGAGTAAATTAAACCTCACTGCAATTCACTGAACATAAAGAACACGCAACAGCAGACAGACAAGTCTATAACAAAGAATAAACTCAGCAGTACTCACTCAGCTTGATTGCTTTAAACCAAGAAATTTTATTGATCAGCTAAAACCAGTGAACACAATCTGCAAGTTGGTACATTCAAATTTAAACTTCTTAGGGAATCCAGCAGAGCAAAATTGAATCAAACTACATGATGAAAGAAGATGTATAGAAAACTGACCTGCTACAAAAGCATTTCCTAGGCTACGTTTCCGAAGTTGCCACCTTCCCCATTCGTCTGTTCCCATGTACTGCCTCCATAAAGGCACTGACAATCATCTGTTCAGACTTGATTATCATCTGGTTCCGCTTCATCTCGAAGCTCATCCGGGTTTTCTCAAACTCCCTGGCCATATCCATCTTCATCCTCTCCATCCTAACAAACTCATCCCCTAAAAGTCTGATTGACGATGCTATCTCGGTGAACGGATTGATTTCTCTCTTGACATGAGCATGGACCCCCCTGCTCTCTGGCCTAAAACTTGAGCTAGGTTGAAATCCGAGTTCCTGATCACTCTCATCAGATTCATCAAAATGGGGCTGAAATATCCCACCACTGCTGTGCTTTTTCGACTTACATCTGGAAGACATAAGATTGCCACCACTTGGAGCATTCAAAACTATCCCATCATAATCAGGATCAACTCTTTCAGCGACTCTGCTCCTTATTCTAACACCCACAGGGATAGGATCAGCATTATCTAGACCGTCATAATGGTTATTACTATTAACATCTCTAGGATATCTGCTGCCCTTATGTTGCTGGATATCAGAATTGAGACTGAAATTCCGATCATCTTTGGGAGGATTCGTAGAGATAAGCCCTAAAACTACATCGTTCCTATCAACTGAAAATTTAGGCCCGCCATCAATTCTGGAATCATAACTGAAGCTTTGGTTGTAATCCGATTCAACATCCCGGGGGTTCTTCTTACCGCGGGACTTTGCATTATCCATTTCAACTTCGGATCCAGCTTCGACGGAGTCCAATAGGTGAAAGAGATCCCAGGAGCTGAAAATTCTACCAGAGTAGCTGGCGCAGCGCTGCTTCTCAGCGCGGTACCGGCGACGGAGCTTCTCCATCTTGTGACGACACTGGACGGATGACTTAGGAGATGAGGAGGAGGAGGAGGAGAAAGAGGGGCACTGGAGGGCGACCGCGGAGGCCACTTCGTCCCAGTCGTTTGAACGAAGAGTGCGGCGGCCCAGGGAGGAGCACTTGTCGCGGTAGGCATGGATCAGGGCCACGGTCTCGTCGTGGGCCCAGCATGGGGCCGGAAAGGACCTGGGAGGCTGCGGGGGAGGGGGAGGGGAGCTCGACATAAGAGCAACTGCCGCGCCCCGAAAAAAGGAAGAGGGAGTTGGAAGGGCTTGATTGAGGAAGGATGATAAAAGACCAAGGTGGAGCCTAAAAACAGAGGTACTTAGGAGAAAAGGATTGCTAGTTGTGTGTCAATATGAAGAAGAGGAGAGGAGAGGAGAGGAGAGGAGATTGAATTATTGGGGTTGAGGTGGCGGAAGGGGAGGAAGATACTCCACCGCCCCGTAGTAATCTTGTTGCGACCCTTCCCCGCCACGTTGATCGGTTAGGGGTCGCAACATAATATTAGTAAGATAAACTAATTCTATATATAATAAAAATATTGTAATTGGTTCCATGGTGTAGTGGTTAGCACTCTGGACTTTGAACCCAGTTCAATTCCTGGTGGGACCTTTTTTTACCATAATCCATCATATTTGATCATGAGTATTTTCAATTTTTACATACAAAAAATAAATAAATAGAGTTAATCCATGATATTATATCTATTGATGGTGAGTTTTTTGGTGCCAGATTAAATTTCATTTGATGAAATATTATGATATAGGGAAATGAATCTTGTTAAGGAGATTATTTTTTTGAACGTGGTATTAAGGAGATTACTTGATAATATATATCTTGGATTTTATATCAATGATATTATATCTATTGATCACATGTGTTTCTTCTGTCAATTACATATTAGCCGAATGAATGGTCCTCGAATGTGATTATTACTCAACATCCCAAATGACAGTAAGATCCATTATAATCCTCTTCTTCCATTTTAATCCTAAATGTTATATTATTATGTTCTTTTTACACTATAATAATAGTACACTCCCCATTTTATTATTCAAATTATTCAAACATACAAAATATAAGTTATAATTTGTTTCCTTAAAAAATTTCAGATAAATTATTCAAATTATATATATAAAATATCATTTAAAAATAATAATTTATAACCTAAAAATATTCTACCCATGAGATAACTGTAATTTTAAATAAAATTTTGTAAAATGAATATTTCAAGTTTTTTCTACTCATTTAATGTAAAATAGGGTTTGTGATATAAGTGAGGTATAAACTTAGTGAGTAGTGCACCTATATTATTAGATTATATAGTTTAACACAAATCCTACTAAATTATTAGTATGTAGTATAAATTTTTTAAAATATTTTTTCTTTTTAAGCAACTATTTTTCTTAGTAGTGCTTTTCTAAATAATAAGTATCTATATGCACAATCATATACCTCAATATATCAATCCCTTTATACGTTATTTTATACACTATCATTACACTACTCATTCATTATTGTTACAACTTACCCTTTCTGTATCTAGTGGTTGGTATCAACGGCTCTAAACTAACTTTTATTTAACCTCATCATGAAAAATGCTTATTAGTATCTCTTAGTGTTTAGGACTACGAACACTTTAGAAATATTGTAAGCATCTTCAACTATTATTAGATATCGTCATACAACTGTGACTTCCCAACTAATATCTAGAATAAAAAAACACATTCTCCTTATTAACTCACCTCACTGATATTTCCTAATATTTGTAGAGCAGTTTACGGGTACTACTATTTGACATCTACAACAAACAAAAATAATAAATAACAACAAATTACAAATAACGTAGAGGTTAATTAGTTATTTACCTAACCCTCTACAACACAATAAATACCCCATGTAGAGATTAATTTATCACTCTAAGTTGGTATCACCTTACTATCATAAAATTATGGAAAAAATTTTAAAATTATATTAAAACATCTTTATAAATTAGATCGAGATGGGACGATAAACATATTTCTAAAAATATGAGTGAAAATCTCTAATTTATAAAGAATGGGTCATAACTTCTCTTTAAAAATTTACGTGAGACTTTTTTTTTTTTATATAATACTTTATATCCTCACTTTTTAAAGTATGAGTTAAAACTTATTTTTAAAAAAATTGAGCTGGTAGGCTTATTTTTCAAATTATGAGTCAAAATCTATATTTTATAGAAATACATGTTGTATTATCATTTTTTAAAATATGGGTTAAAATTCATATTTTACAAATTTCAATCAAATAATTCAAAATAGATAAGAATCACATTGATTCAATTGAACCCAAATCTTTAATTATAATCGAACTCACATGGGCTTCCGTCCAATTCGTCACCAAGTCCAACCTCAATTCCTTAGTTAGAATTTATGCTATTGCTAATATTTTTTGATACCGTCCCCTATTTCTATTATCCACCTCACTTGATCCCTAAATTACCTTTACATTAATTATCTATCATTAAAAATTATTTTTGTTATAACTTCTAATTACTTTCATAGCTCTAATGTATCCCTAAATTTCTATTAATTACGAGTTTTAAATTTACAAATCTTTTTTAAATTCATACCCTATTCAAATTTTATCAATTCTCATGCTAAAACTTCTAAATTTTTTCTTACCTATTATATTATCATCTCTATAGAATTAATCTATAATTTAAAGGAACCATTTGACCTCTAAATAAAGATTCATTTAAAAATTATGTTTTATATGCAATATATCAAAATCTACTAGTTACCTTAAGTTAACTAATAAGACTAATCAAGAAAGTTAGGAAAATTTTCAAACGGTCCTATAAAAAAATCCGGTCGTACCCGAACCTAACAGGATCCACCTTGTCTATAGGATCCGCAGGTCCGGTCAGTGTCCATGGAGGCGAACCCGAGGCCTAGTGACAAGGTCTTACCCTCAATATTTGAATCCGACCAGTTTATTTTTTTCCCCTAGAAAGACCGAACAAACGACGTCCTTTTAATCCCTATAAGGGCAAACGAAGAACTGGTACTAATAATTCAATCCACACTTATAAAGACGTCTCTCCTCTCTCTTCTTGCTTACTATACATCTCCTCCTTTTCATCTATGGAGATTTTGCTATCCTAACCTTCCCCTGCTCAAATCAATGTCATCCTTCTCAGTGTGGTCTTGACCTAATGGGTCTCATCTATGAGGTTGTCTATGATGACGAGCACCATGTTATCCGGTGGGTAATCAAATTTCACTCTTCTTTTAGAATGAAAAATCGGTTATTATTCATCATTGTGATCCCTCTTTTTTCTTTATCTTTAGAGTAATTTTATAAATGAGAATTACTAAAATAAGGGTTAATCTTAATATATTTTACTAATGTTAAAAAATTAAACTGGTTAAATAATTTGACGTATTTATTATCTTGTCTAATTTGTGATATATTAAAATTTTAATTTAATATTAAGATAAAATAAACATGTGTGAGAATTAATTGTGTAGGTAGGACTCATGTATAATTAAAAATTATAACTTGTGATTAGTGTAATACTTCAAACTTTACAAATCCACAATACTTTTTTATTTTGTCCAATTTATTATCTTATTTTTAACATTCGCCGTCACAATATAACGTGTATACACTTATCAATGCTCACCCTCAACAACTGTATACGAGCCGGGTATTATTCTTCCGGTCTTGGACGAGCAGGGATAATGGTCTCGAGTTGAGTATTTTTACCACTTCATCCATCCTCGTACACACTAAAAGCTGAGTTTACAGTATAAGTTCAGGTACGAGTATGAGATAGCCGACTCTAATATAATATGAGAAGATATTTTGAACCGATAAATGGTTAAACTAATGTATACTCAAAAGTTATAACTTGTAAATTATGAAATAATTTTAACCTTATAAACCTATAACATTTTTATTTTATCTAATATATAATTTTATTCTTAACACAATCGAATATTTAATATTTAATATTTAATTTACCATTGATTATAAAAATATAGGTTATTTGCGGGTGGCTTTGGACCCTATACCCTAAAAGGGCTTATAGCTAGGGATCCACGATAAGCTGCTAATTAACCTAACGGTGAGGTTGATTAGTCTCCTTTAGTGGGTCGGGATAATGTTCTTGAAAATTTTATTTGTTTATGAAAATTTTGGTTAATTTCGACATGTGGGACTGTTGAATGTGGATGGGTTCTCTAACCCGCTGGCCCTCTCTTTCAGCAAGGCTTCATTAGCCTTCTCAGCGCTCACCACATCATGCCCAATGGCCATGGGATAGCGTGCCAAATTTTTATGAAGCCCGAGCTTATTAATCTAGTCAAATAATACTTTCTCATTATTATTCTACTATTGAAATCTTACTATTTTTTCATTTTTAAATTTCAGATCAATGAGTGGCTGAATTATTCTTTCCTGTTGTTTGAGTTTGAAAATGCTTGCCAATATATCAATGATTATTTGAGAATGCACACTTTCATCGTGGATCATTATTTGTCAATTATGGATATAGCAATTTGGTATGATATGGTAAGTAAATTTTCACATCATACGGTAAGATCACATTTTAATAACATGAAAATTTCTATAAAAATTTAAATTAAAAATTTAATAACATAAATGTGTATATGTGTATATATGAATAATGAATTTAGATTTAAATAGTTAAAAAGAGCTAAATAAAAACTAATATTAAACAAGTATTAAATAAAATAACAAAACTCAAATAATTTATTTGAGTATCTTTTAATAGTGAATAATGCGTTAAATTATGTTAAATTCAAATATAATAAATTTAAAATAATAATATCGTCTCAATCCGATTAACTCATAAATTTCCTTAATTGGGATATTTTAATAAAAATAAAATTGAATAAAATAATACTAATATTAAAAAATAATTAACTATTTTTTAATATAAATTAAATTTTTTTTAAATAATATGACAAAAAAATGGTTATATAAATTATATCGAAATATAAAATATGATAATTAATAAATATAACATTTATATTCAAAACTCGGATTTTTCTATTCGCCTAGGTTAATTTGGGTAGTGAGTGAGCTTATAGTTCACGGAGCACTAAATAGATTACAACCTCACACATTCTACTTAAACCTCTTAAAACAAAATTTATTGTATATTTTAACACTTTTATATTATTATAATTTATCTCACCTATTTAGACTAATGTCTCGGTACATTAGTAACCGTAATCTACTTTACAATCGGATCTCTATCAATTTTCTCCAAACAATCTCGTAAGAGATATTTTATATCAACAACATTTTAATACACAGTGTGCACATGAACAATTATGGCTAGTCTCGTCAATAGTATGAGAGTACATGCTCCAATTTACATGTGCAGTTTATTTTCCCAAGCTATAATAGGTGAAGAATAATAAATTTTGAATTATAATTTGTATGCGTTTTTTTGTAATTTTAAATATTCTAATTGAAAAATTATTGATTGTTATTTTTTAAAAAGTTTGAAAAATGATTTAATTATATATTGTTATTTTGTAGTATTTGAGTTGACCAATGAAGAATAATAAATTTTGAATTATAATGTGTTTTTTTTGTAATTTTAAATATTCTAATTGGGAAATTATTGATTGTTATTTTCTAAAAATGTTGAAAATTTATTTAATTAACAAGGATTAAGTAATTTGATTTCTTTCTTAAAGTTGAATAGGGCAATATACAAGATATAGACTAATCCGTGGAGTTGCCACTAAATATTTTAAAAATCTATCAACAATCTGTAAGTGACTAGACTCGGATTAAAATCGAATTTGAACACTCAAGTGACCTAATTTGAACATCAAATTAACCCAAATTGGGTTTCGGGTAACATGAACCAAATTAAGTAATTAAATTTAGGTTCCATAAAATACCATATAGACTAAACTCGACCCTTATAGTATTCAAAAGGTTATATATTAGGATCCAATCGGGTTGGGTACGTGTTCAACCAGCAAAAGGTTGTAACTTAGAACGACATCTCTATAAATTTATCAGCTGAATGAAGAAAGAGAATTCACTATGCTGACAAGAGAAGAAATGACATGCTAATGTTTCCATCATGGCCTAAAGATAAACTAGAGATAGTGAAGCCATGTACAGTAGGAACTATGAAGATGAACAACAATAGGCAATCGATACCTTTAATCCGGTATAACTGCAAAATTTTGCACTAGCTGAAGATTTCCCCTCTTCTGGATTCATCAAAGAGTGGGTGAATCATTACGACTAAGGTGATGATAGTGAGAGGTTCAAGAGGAATCCAACCATAAGTCCCATGAGAGCCACAAGGAACGCAAATTTGAAGGAGAAGCTTGGATCTCTTTTTGGCAACCTTCTTCTCTTTAACATGTCCTTTAATATTAGAATGTAAAGAGAGGTTTGTGCTTAAAATACTTTCCATGAATGATACAACAACATTGAATGAGTTAGTTTCTAGCATTCATGATGCAATAGTCTTAATCTTGTAAGTTAATACTTGACAGATATCATGTTCTGAAATTAAGTAGAGGGTGGGGTAATAGTGAAAACAATTACCAGTTCCTGCTGCAATTGTTGTGTCTGTCGGACAGCTGCATCCCTTTCTTCTTTTGCACGTTGAATGACCTGATTCTATAATGATCAAATGCATAAATGTAAGATTTTTGTCATTTCACGGAAGCAAAAAAACCCTCCAAGGAGAACTGAGAGCATTATCTTCTTTAGCCAATTGTTCAGCTGTAAAACATACATGACCCATCAAACTTTTGAATAAGAATCTCTCAACTTTCCCACATTATTTTTACCTAGAAAAATTTCATAACTAATTGATTCTTGCAAAGAGCATTATAAACAAAGAATAAGTCATAAAAAAAATGTCTCACTTAACTTCCATCATTGATGGACAACTGTATTAGCAATACATCCTACTTTAGATTGTCCTAATTTTACCAAGTTCTATTTATCACACCTTCAAAACTACTCATACTTCCTACAATTTGTCCATTCTTTTTTACACTTAGCATTCTTCCTTATCATATAGGGAATGGCCATTGACTACGGTACCTTCACCAACTTGTAAAACATTAGTTATCCCACTACTTACCATCAGAACAAACCAACGAAATAACTTCATGTACTCATTAACAAATAAAATTCTTGGGATAAGCATAAAGTTTGATCAAACTCAAAAGCAACAAAATGTTTTAAGACTCACAGAGGATGCATCAGGACTTCCATTGGAGTTCCTCATTTCATCAGATGTTACAGAGTCAGGAGAAACATAAACAACCTTGAGCTTGCATTCCTCAACTACTTTTCCTTCATCCTTATTAAACTTGGGTAAATGAAGAGAATAATATCATCTTCTATTTTTAGAGACGAGATTCTCAATTTCTGGCCAATTAAGAAGAAACTTATCAAGAATATATACTTACAGCATCAGGCGAAAGATCATCAATATCTGAATTTGGGGGAACTTTTGTACTCTGAAGGAGGAACTTGTCTTTACATTGCATGCCAGGTGGATATTCATGTTGAGCTTGAAGAGTGACTTCAATTCAGCAAATAGCAGCATAATTTATGTTGGTCATTACTTAGATTTGACATGTTTTCAAGTGAAAATTTATATTTGATGGTGAGCAGTTAGCAGTGAGAAGTACCTCTAATGAAACATGCATCCCAAGGTTGAATCACATTGGTATTGGGCCGAACAAAGTACTTCTTAGGAGAAGTAGTTTTAACCTAGCATAAGGAAGCGAACAAGGCAGGAATAATACATCAAAGACATGACTGGATAAATCAACATTAAAATACCGGATAGAACTTAAATCGTATTGGGATGGACCGTACCTTAAAAGCAACATGATGTTCAGTGTTATTCACAACCTTAAGATCACAGAAGCTTTGCTTTTCCAGTTCAACTGTTGCATGTCAAATCAAACACCATAAGCATCCCATATACACAATACACTTGAATGAACAAAGTATGATTTAAGAGAATCATAAAAGACAAATTCCACTCATAATACTCATCTACATTTAAGTAATATATGTTCTGAAAGAAATGAATCATTCTTCTCACATAATTCCTTCATTGATCTAATCATGTTAGATATCCACTATGACATTTTCCCATTGGCTATTAACCTTAAGATCCCACCTTAAAACAATCAAAGTCGCGTGTGATCAAATTGTATACCACTTATTGTGCAGAATGCTCCGATTTCTGAATACATCTCTCATCTTTGAGCCGTTCCATAAGAAATGGCTTCAACTCGCTTATCATAATCTAAAAAATCTAATTAAACACAAAAGCTCAGCCCAGTCATAGAGCAATAATCTATACATCTAGCGGAAACCATGGTTGCATTCATAGTACGAGCCCATAATATGCACACACACATAGAGAGAGAATAATACAGATGAATTTGAGCTCCTCAGGGTGAACGGAGACCAATTGCTGACTGGCAGTGGACATGGTGAAAGGGCTCTGATTCAACAATCAATTGCAACCAAAGGAAATCAAAACTGCATGAATGAAACTCCAATCCCGTTCATTTGGCAAAGAGCGATTAAGTGCAGCACAATAAGAGAGAGAAGAGAGAGTGGAGGAAGGTAGAGGCAGAGAGAGATGAGTCGCCAAGAGGATAGTAGAAGAATTATTGCCCGGTCCAAACAGTTCGATCAGCTCGGCGCCAATATCGGCCCACTCTCTTCAAAACTGGAGATATTCGACATACCCGGAAGTTGCCCGGCTCATCAGGTTTCGCCTACTCGAGAGGTCAGGGACTTAGCTAGACACGTGTCACCACATGGGTATCCCATTCATGAATGATGTTTTCCTTTTTTTTTTTCTCTTTTTATCATGAATGATGTTTTCCTCAATGCGGTCAGAAGACTCAATTTTATTAAGCTGAAGAGGTCAATTCCTGAACTGGCCGGAAATGTTCGCTCGGATCGATTGTATACCGTACGATCAATCCACATCCGTCCAATCTGCTACATAATATCAAAAGTTAATATAAAATTTGATTATATATAATAATAAAATCAAATTGAATACCCTAAATTAAAATGAAAAAGATAAAACTATCTTTTCACCATAATACACAACAATAAATTATACTTTCGATAAATATATATAATTAATATAAGATTAATAAAAAATATGCAAAATGATATCAATTCTCACTTGTAACTTATCTTATTTATGTTTTATTTTCTATATTGTTATATATATAATATCAAAAGTTATCATTTGCATAAAGTTATAATAAATATTCATAATTTTATTTTTTACATTTTTCTATAAATAATGTCAAAAATTAATTAGAAGAATTCAATTTTCTCTTAATTATTTTACTTTAACCTTGAAAAAAATGAAATTACAAAACAATTTTCTCATAGTTTAACACTATTTAACTCTAATTCACTTCAATTTATTTTAGTTCTTACTTCCAATGTTTAGTTACATTAATTTACTTTGAAGTTTATCTTACTTGAAAATTCACAATCCATTTTGGTCATTATTTATTTAGGAAATAAGAATACAATCCCATTAAACCAATTCTTTAAATTTCCCATCTTTTACCTTCCCCTCCTTTATCCAAAACTGCAACACTTGCAATCCATCACTACCATTCCATCTCAACCCATTATGTTCCTCTATCATTTCTAATCCATCCCAACCCAAACTCATCTTTTTTATTTACCACATCCATCTAAAAACCTAATAACTTGATTTTTATTCTTATTTGCCCATCCAACAATTGAGGTCTCAACTTCATAATTCTCATTTTCATTTCTATTGATACACTATGCTCGAAAGAAACCTACTTCAACATCTTTGTTTCCCTTCTGTCAAAGCTACCACTGCTAGAGGAAATCCACATTGTCATCTACATGTAATCAACCATGGTATTGACTCAACAATTTTGGGTTTTGGTCCATCTAGCTAGGCACATGCAAGTCATTTTCTAAACTTGTCGTACTTAAGGACAATTTGGGTTTTCTCTTTAGTAATGAATCCTAGTAAGGCAACTAAGTGAAGTAACTAATTCCTTTCAGCTAATTGAAAAGCGCGCTCGATGTTTTTGGCTGATGAAGGAGGAATGATTGTCACCATGCTATCCAATTTCTTTGCATTAAGGAAAGATGCCTAGTGTTCTTAGGGAATCTTGCTCAACCTTGTTGAACTAAAGATGTGTGACTTTGGTTAAGATATTTTCTTGCGAGTACTAGGAATTCTAGTTCTCTAGCAAGGGAACTAAAGATGTAGTTCCCCTAGGTGCTATGTTATGATGTTTCAAAGAACAATTCAAGGTAGGTTGCTCAAAATTAAAGGAGAGAAATCTTTCTCTAGAGATATGATTATTTGTGCAAATCTTATGGCAGGTGAATGAAAATTTTTTATTAGTCTCCCTAGAAAGAGATGGTCAACCCTCTTGGAGAATTAGATTGGGAACCCATGAAGAGTCTGACTCTTCCTTCTAATAGCCAATTCATTTAAGAAGAAATTATTTGATACCTTCTAAATTCAATGTTTATCTTAGGACTCCTTGAAATAATTGGAGATTGAGGGGTTGAATTCTTAGAATTTCTACATAGAAGGATGGTCCAAAATGATCACTCGACTTACACATAGATTTAGGGGGAAAGAATTGTTACTTCTGAATGCATATGGAAATGTTCTAACAACAAATTTTTTCCATGAAGAAAATTCTAATTCTTCAGGAAATTGGAGATTTCTGGGTGCTTCCATATTAAACAAAGGATAAGGTTAGAGCCTGTGACAAAGCATTTCCATAAATTGCTAATGAAAATGGGGCTCAACCTTTGAGCAAAAAAAAAAAAAAAAAGAAGATGGGGCTCAACCCTTTGCCCACACTTGTGGGTCAACAACCTTTCAGGCCATACCTCATTCTATAACTTCTTTAACCCATCCATTCTTAAAGCCTCGTTTAAACAATGCGACTGTTTGTCTTTGGGCCAACATCCACAAACTTTCTTGTATTTCTTTTAGTCCATCCTCAATAATAAATGTTTGGACTTAATTTTATGGCACATAAGACCAATATGTACTTAAATATCCAATAGCTAAAAGAGTAGTCCAAAATTCGTGTTTTGTCCAAAATCTTAGTCATTTTACAAAACTTTGGTCATGTCTTGATTGCCCTGTTAACTTGGGTTAATTAACCCTAGTCAGGTCAATCTAATTTCTCTATTTTTAATGGACAAAATTATCATATTTTCCTTGTTGGAATCTTTCAAAATTTAATCATGTGTTCATTACAATTCCAATTTTTTTTCATGAACTTATCATGATATAATAATTAATATTTATGTTACAGGGTACGCTTATGCTTAGTGAGTGAAAGAAATGCCACTAAGTACTCATATCCTCATGTTAATATCTACTCAAAATATTATTGTAGATGTAACTTTTAAAAATAAATTAATGAACAACAATTCTACAAATAGTCGAGTGTTCAAAAGTAATTACTACCATGTGATTTATCTTTTGTCTATATCTTTTAAGTAACGTTAAACAATACCAACTCATGTACTTTAACAAATCTATGGTTTTCAAATCACATTTAATCAATCACGATTATTCAAATAATATGGTTTAGAGTTATACTATCAACCACTCGTCTGATGGTCAATGAGTTACAAGAAACCATTAAGACCCACGATTGTACTCACCATCCTCCTAGTCAAAAGATTGGACCATCTTCCATATAACTCCCAGGTCCCACCATACTAGAAAGAATACACCTTTCCCCTAATTTACCTAGTAATTGATAACCAACACTATCTCGAACTTGGGCATCCATTGGTATCATACTTGTCATCCTCAATTACAAACACACACATAAAAATAAAAGGTCACCTTATTTTCCATCACACTATACAAAATCACATAATGTTTCAAAAGTCATGACTCAACATGTATTTAATAAACTATAATATCTTCTCATATCTTTTATATTTGTTCTTTCTTAAACATTGGGCATTAGCCCACCTTTTAAAATAGTTGGGCATTAATGAATTTTCCTTAAACCTTTGTGCCTAGACCATTTTTCTTAATCCTTTGAAGAACCTGCCACTCATTCTAGTAATTAAAAAGAGTAACCACCACTATGGTACCGACAGAAGATATGCGTAACTTGAAAATATTTCAAAATCAATTTAAGGAAATATGTTTCCATAAAATATACCGGAATATGATTATTGCATAAGGCTTACCAAGGAGTTAAATCTTTACCTGCGTTCCTCTTCATATTATTCCTGTCATGCCCCACCCGATTTGGTCAGATCCCCGTGATCAACCCGCCACTCTCCCGATCTATTAAAGGGTTTCCCCTTATTATAAACCGTAAAGAGTAAGACATCCTTTAAACCTGCACCTTTTCTTGGAATAACATAAATCAAAACTGTATAATATTTTAAATTTGTCATACTTGTCTCTCAGGCATCCTTTAAACCTGCACCTTTTCCTAGAATAACATAAATCAAAACTACATAATATTTTAAATTTGTCATACTTGTCTCACAGGCATCCTAGTTGATTATCTTTAAGGGTAGGCTTTCCAAAATTTTCTGAAAGGGATATAAGGGAGGGGTGAGTACGACTACTCAGTGAATGGGTTTTTCAAAATTTTTACTTTTATGAAAAAGATTTGTATCAGAGTGTGCCAGACTCCTTTCTTTCAAAAATCCTTTCAATTCAAATCTCATTTTTTATGACCATTTCCATATTAATCATGGTGTGTCATCACCCAACACACATCCTTCATCATGAAGGCCAAATACACATTCGCAGACCAGCACGACCACTGAACCCACTTGTGGCTTTGGAGCAACTTTACCAGCCACCTAGATAGAAGCATGTCCACTTCTACCCTAAGAATGAGTGGACGTATGTGACATTCAACCCTTAATCTCGAAATCAATTCTTCGTGTCCATATGAGGATAGAGACCTCATCCTATCACCACCCCGATCTCATGCACTTAGTGCTACTCCAAATTTTGCATGGTCACCTGGTACAACGAACGACCCTTATACTCACTAGGTCGTCCAGGGCCCTTAGGATGCATCACTACCCCTCATGGGCATCTTGATGATCCCATAATCATAGTGCATGCACAAACAGTATTTTCTTATCATGCCATAAAATCTGTGGTGCCACTGGTCTAATGGTCCTGACCTTCAACTCAACCTGTAGTTATTTGTCTTGACTAGTCCGGAGACCTGTCATGTCGCACTGCCACTAGTTGACTGAGTATGTCGGTTCTGTCTTGGTACCATTGCCAAACAATTCCTTTATTTAAAGTAAGCCAATTCGACCCCCCTTTGTCATTTCTGGTCGACATTTGAGAGATAAACTGTGAAAACTTCACTGATAGAATTCTCCCTCCATTCGATATGAATTATTTCAATTCTTAATCCTAGGAACAACCTCAGGACTAGAGCTAACTGCCTAGATAGAAAGCTCGGATCGTCGCACCTTCGATGGTAAGGTTTCAAAGCTTTCTCTCTTTACACATAGTTTTTCGGCAAAGCTCCATTTGATCTCGTTTCAGCCTCAATTCATACAATTCAAAGCTCAATTGAATCATATGGATGTGTAGGAACTGAATTATACCTCCAATTGAAGCAATTAACTCTAATTGAATGGTCAATTTGATGAAATCACATTTGGCCAGTTTGAAAGGGGGAAATTGGGGGATAATTGTGGGAAAATTTGGGGATTTCATAAAATTGAGGGACCAAATTGCAATTTCCCAGAATTGAGGGCCAATTGGCCATGTAAAAGATGTTGGAGGACCAATTGGTCGATTTTTGGAACATTTTGGAAAGTAGGGGCAAAATGGTAATTTTTGAAAAGTTGGGGACCCAATTTGGAAATTTGGGAAACTTGAATTCGTGTAGGGACAAGTGTGATTAGAATGCCAGGAAGAGAAAGCTCGCGTCAACTTAGAAAACCAACCGAGGATGAACACGTCACGGTTAATGGGTGAGTGGGTTTATTCACATCATACTCGATTGGGATGATGAGCACCTCGGAAAGGAAAAAAACCACTTATATATGGGATTTTAACATCACACCCAGTTGGAGTGATGTGAGAACAAAGCAGAAAACTACTTATCAGTTGTAAGTATAGAAAATCATACTCGGTTGGTATGATGGACTTCCTTGAATGAAGAAGAAAACCCGCTTGTTAGGTGTGATGAATTGAAAGATGTTTTTGTCAAAAGTGTTCTCCCCTTATTGTGTGCCAATGCTTAAACATTTTGGGAGATCTTCTTGACGAGAGCTAGAATAGCTCAGATAGGCCAAAGGCCTTAGTTTTGGAACTTGTGGGGCTAAATGCCCAGTTTTGGAAAATCACGAATAGTGGGCCCAAGGCCAGTTGGCACGAACAAGAGCTCATAAACAAACATAAGATATTAAAGCCATGAAAAACTCTTAATGAATGGATTATGTGATTTCACCATGGTACCAAGACAGGACCGACATACTGATGGAATGGCATCAGTGCGTTAAGGCCATGTCAATGGACCGGCCTAGACAAACAGTTGCAGGTCGAGTTGAGGGTCAAGGCCTTTGAACCAGTGGCACCACAGATAAACGGCTTTGTGGAAAAACTATTGTTTGTGCAGCACTTGAGGTTTAGGACCATCAAGACACCCAGGAGGGGTAGTGATGTGTCCTAAGGGCTACTGGACGACCTGATGGAGATAAGGGCAGTTTGTCGTGCTAGTAGTCAGGGAAGCTAGATGTAGCTTCATGTGCATAAGACCTGGGTGATATCGGGATGAGATCTCTATCCTCATATGAACACGAAGTTGTTTTTGGGTTTGAGGGTCAGATGTTACAAACATCAAGTTAGACATAGGGTAGAAGTGGATGGGCTTCTATCTTAGTGGCCGGTAAAGTCGCTCTGATCCACAAGTAGGTGCAGTAGACAGGCTGCCCTACGAATGTGTGATACCTTCCTGATATAGGGCATTTGTTGATTGTTAAACACACCTAATGTGGAAAATGAGAAAAAAGAATTTTGAAAATTGGAATTTGAGGAAAGAATATTCTTAAAGGAAATAAGGAGTTTGACACACTCTGATTAAAGCTGTTTTATTTATGAAAACTCACTCTCAACACCCATTCATTGAGTTGTAGAAGTTACCCCCTCCCTTTACCCCTTTTCAGGTAACTAAGAGAAACCAACCTTAAAGATCTTAATGTAGCCGAACCTTAAGACATATATGTAAGATTTAATTTATTAAGTTTTGTTTAATGTTATTCTAGGAAAGATACAGGTAAAAAGGATGTCTTACCCCTCGTGGTTTAGAAAAGGGTGAAACTTTTCATGCCTTACCCCCGATCCGACCAAACCGGGTCGGGGTGTGATAATGTGTCTCGTCATGGGTAGGATGCATACTAATGCAATGGGGGAAAGTAATCTCGTACGCATCAAGACAATTGATGAAGTGTGAATGCAACTATCCTACTTATGATTTGGAACTAACAACCATCATATTCACCCTTAAGATATGAAGGCACTATTTATATGGGGTTACTTGCAGAATCATCACAGATCACAAGAGCCTTGAGTACATATTGACACAGAAAGAGATAAACTAGAGGCAAAGGTGATGGTTGGAACTGATCAAGGACTATAATTTGATTATCGATTACAATTTGGGAAAGGCAAATGTAGTAGTTGATGCCCTAAGTTGCTAGCATGAGGTGAGCTTGGATCACATTAGATCAGTATACCTACTTGTGCTGGAATAGATGAAACAGCTGTGAGTATCCTTAGACACAGATTTGGGAACCGCTTGCCTATTAGCAAATATGACAGTCTGACCAATACTAGCGGAACAGGTCCCATAAACCAAAAGACCGACTAAGGTTTGAAAAAGTATAGTGACATCATCACAGAAGCGACAACCATTGATTTTTGCATAAGAGTAGATGAACTTTTGTCCTTTAAGGGTGGTGTAGTAGTGTCTGGTGATGGATTGCTAAAAAATGTCATATTTGAAGAGGCACATGACTAAGTATATACGATGTATCCTAGTAGCACCAAGATGTACAGAACCTTAAAAGAAGGGTACTGGTGGTTAGGAGTGAAAAGAGAGATCGTAGAATACGTTGTCAAGTGTCTGTCCTATCAATAGATAAAAGCTGAGCATAAAAAACTAGCTAGATTACTTCTATCAAGCCCTAACTCGGGTTGACTAGGGTTAGGGGAAACAACCTGCCACTCTCCCGAGCCTCCCGGAGGGGCTCCTCTAGGGATCAAAAGAGTCAGGCATATTACCTGTCATGTTTTCCCTGGATGACATTAAACAAAACTAAAACTTTTAAATTTGTGTACCTGGTTTGGGGTATGGGGAGGAAAAGCTGGTACTATTGCGTTGCTTCCTAAAAAATGGTTAGAGGGAGGGGGTGAGTTTGACAACTCAGTGAGTGGCAAAAAACTATTTTATGAAGGCTTAGCTTATCAATTTTAATTATATGATATTTTAATATTTTCTTTTTGGGTTTCTCAATTCAACAACCGCCCTCCTATCATAGGAGGGATCACATATTCGTAGAATGATCCTCGATTGTGCCATATGTGGACCGAAGCGCTTTTACCGTCCACCCTAATAGAGGGATACTGCCTCTACCTTGGGTTGAGAAGAGATCAATAGTCCAACACATCCAACCCCAAATTTCTCCTTCATGTCCGCTCAATGGGACGAGACCACATTCCCCCTACTACCTTGGTCTCCATGCATAGGAAGCTCCTCGACTTCACGACCTACTGAATGACGAAACTGCCCTTATGCTCCCTAGGTCCTCCAACAACCCTTGGGTTCCATCACTACCTCATGCCAAGTGTCCTAATTGCCTAAATATCATGGTGCATGCATAATCAACAAGATTTTTGAATTATAGCCATTATCTTTGGCCCTCTCGCACAACGGTTTGTCAACATGGCTTCGGCTCACCATGCATACTAGCCCAACAGGTTCGATGACCTGGCTTTGGCAGAGTAGCGGTTCGGCCCAACAAGCTTGATAACTCAGCTTGGCTCGATGAGTATCACACATGGTTTCCATTATTCAGGTCTTTTAGCCTCATATATCACATGTCTGTTATGGACGGGTCTATGCCCGTATCCATCGGCCTTGGGCCCATTAGCATCTAAAGCCTAAGTCCGAAATTAGCTCCCAAATGTTTTAAGCAGAGTCACCCAGTTAGGGGATTCTAATTCTGATAGAACAATTTTCAAAGCTAAACCGTCATTCCAACCGGAATGGATGTCATAGCGGTTCCCACTCACTCGATGATTTTGGCGGGGTTGCACCGATGGAGTCTGGCCTCACGGTCTCTTTTCCGGAAGCAAGCATTCAAGTAGTCTGTCCCTACATGGCATGGATGTCCTCATTAGGGTATTAAACTAAGTAATTGCACTTCTTTGCATATTTGCATATAGACCTTCATATTTGGCCTTAATTGCACTTTAGTTCCTAAGGTTTGTGCGTTTATCTTTACATCCTCAATTGCCCTTTTTTCTTTAATTCGACCCCAAAATTTTTCCAATTATCCTATATGGTCCTTTATTTTATCAACACTGCCCTCGGGTTCCTCTATTTTCTGAAGCTGCCATTTAGCCCCAAACTTTTCCAAAATTACAATTTGATCCCAACTTTTTAAAATTTTGCAAATTGGTCCTCCATTTGATCCAATTTGGCATGGGGCTGGTTAGTTTCTGGCCGAGGAGTGGTAGTACTATTTGGGCTTCCTCATTCCTCGTTAGTGGCTCTCAAGCTAAATGGAAGGTGTGGTTGGGTAGAGGACTTCCTCTTGATTCCAAAGACATCCAATGTGGCTTCAGAGGTTGAGAAAAGTCTCGATGCCTGAGCTCTGGTTCGCACCTTGCCGAAAAACTCACTTTTCTTCTTTATTGCTCGATTGTGGGATGCTGAGAATGAATGAGGGGGTGCTCTTTATATAGGGATCTCGACAACTGTTTAGGCTACCTGCCGTCATAAGACTTAGCCTCCGACTGAGCTGCGGGAGACCTGACTGTAGTATTTTTCAAGTTGCTGAAGACTACAGCTTTTCCGGCGACTCCCTCTCTCTCTCTCTCTTCTCTATTAGCATCTGAAGGTTGAAGACGATGACATACTGGTCGTGCCACATGGCGTGCTGTGGTTGGTCAGTTTTTCTGATGTGGAACACTAGCTCGACCACCACGTCAACCGTTGACCCATTGATTGGACATGTGGTAGCTTTTCATTGGCTACTCGTGTGTGTATGGTGTGCCGATGGAGCGCCAACTGTTTGTTGACCTGACACATGATAGCCTCCCATTGGCTGATCGTGTCTGTGTGGCAACTAACGTGGCTCCAGCTAGCCGTTGACCATTGACCGGTCCGGTCTGACCGAGTTGACTGTCCAAAATTTAAAAATCGATTGGTTTAGACCTGGTTTGACCGATTTTCTCAAATTTAAAAATTTAAAAATTTATCTAAATTTATTTTCTATATAATGGTGGTCTCAATTTTCCAATTTGACATTTTTAAGCCACCTAGAAAAATGAGTTTGTGAACCGGTTCACTATGGTTCATGCCAGTTTGGTCGGTTCACCCTGAATCGGTTTGGTTCTCTCCTCAATTTCACTTCCCGTTCTTACTTTTCATTTTTGTGAATTTTCGGTCACTTGGAATTTTCCAATTTCTCTTGTTAGCTATTTTTTTCATTCATTAAATGGCTCATTTCTTCATGTATAAAACTATACCAGTTCTTTTCCCAGTTTTCTTTTTTTGCAAAGGGTGGGTTTTACAACTCTTCTCTCCTTTTAGGAGTTTTTTCCTAAAAAATATTACATATCAAATTGTTGCAGATATCTATCCCTTATTGTTGACTCGACCTCCCATTTCTCTTCCTTTATTTGGCCGTTTTTCTAGAGTATCCTTACCATGGTAATATTCTTGTTTTGAAGGTTATTCTCATGCCGGTCAATGATCCGGATGGGTTCTACTTTGTAAGTAAAATCTTCCTCGATTTCTAGTGATGGCTCATTTAGCACGTGGCTGGGGTCGGGCTCGCACTTCCACAACATGGATACATGGAAGACGTCATTGATCCTTTGTAGGTCTGGAGGCAATTCCAATTGGTAGGCTACATGTCCGACCCTACGAATGACAATGTATAGGCCAATGTATCTGTGTTTTAACTTCCCTCTTTATTGGAACTTGAGTATCCCTTTCCAAGGTGATGCCTTTAGGAATACTCTGTCCCCAACCTCAAATTCCAAGTTATTTCTCCGGTTGTCGGCATAACTTTTTTGCCTATCTTGGGTTGCCTTAAGCCGACTCCTTATGATCCAGATCTTCTTCGATGCGTCCTCTATCAACTCAACTTTATTGAGTCTTCTTTCTCGTACTTCCTTCCAAAACAAGGGCGTGCAACAAGGTCATCCATAAAGCCCCTTGTAAGGTGCCATTTGAATGCTGGCCTAGTAGCTGTGGTTATATGCAAATTCCATGAGGCACAGGTGGTCCTCCCAATTTTGTTTCAACGTCAGAACACATGCTCGTAGCATGTCCTCCAAAGTCTAGATAGTCCATTCAGACTGCCCATCTGTCTGAGGGTGAAAAGCGGTGCTCATATGGAGTTGGGTCCCTAGTGCTGCTTGCAGGCTAGGCCAGAATCGAGAGGTAAACCTCGGGTCTCGGTCTGATACTATGCTTACCTAGTAGCTGTGGAGTCGTACGATTTCTCCCACGTATAGGCTGACGAGCTTCTCTTTCGGGTTTATTACCTGGATGGGTAGGAAATATGAGGACTTGGTCAGTCGATCCACAATAACCCATATGACATCTCGACCCCTTCTTGTTGTAGGCAGTCTGATCACGAAATCCATGGTGATGTGCTTCCATTTCCATTCTAGGAACGGGAGAGGCTATAGTAGCCTAGAGGGTTTCTGATGTTCGACCTTAATTTGCTGACATGATAGGCATATGGCCACATACTCTGTGATGTCCCTCTTCATTCCCTTTAACCAATATCCCTATTTTAGGGTGTGATACATTTTCGTACTGCCCGGATGCATAGCGTACATCGAGTCGTGGGCTTCTTCCAGTATTCCCCTTTTTAATTCCTAGTTATTTGGTACCCATATCCTCCCTTTGAAGGTCATTACCCCATTGCTCCTAATTGTGATGTCTGGCGCTGAGCTGTTCTCGTTTTGCTCCCAATGGGGATGGAGTTCCTTGTCTTCTTTTTGTAAAGCTTGTATTTGGTTCACTAGACCATGTCATACTACTAGGCTGGCTATTAGGTTACCTTGGCCCTTGTCCACGCAGAGGTCCACCCTTAAATTTTGCAGTTGGCTTAGTAAGGGCAGATAGATGGTATTGACGGAGGCCACTTCTGTGTGGTACTTGCAGCTAAGTGCATCTACCACCACGTTGGCCTTACCGGGGTCGTACTCGATTGTAAGATCATAGTCCTTCACTAGCTCTAGCCACCTTCTTTGTCACATGTTGAGCTCCTTCTGGGTTAGGAAGTATTTTAGGTTCTTATGATCGGTATAGATACGACACTTTACTCCGTATAAATAGTGGCACCATATTTTGAGGGTGAACACTATTGCGTCTAGTTTGAGGTGGTGGGTGGGGTAATTCTTCTCGTGGGGCTTTAGTTGTCATGATGCATAGGCAATAACTTTTCCTTATTACATCAAGACGCATCCTAGTCCTTGTTAGAATACATCGCTATACACCGAGGGCTTATGTAAACCCCATCCTTTAGTAATGAGAAAACCGGGGAAAGAACCGGTCAAATTGAATCTTTAAACCGAATTGGACTAAAAACACGATTGTTAGGGGACGAGCAAATTTGAAAATTTCTAACTCCCATGTGACTAAAAAACGTTCTTAAACTTGGGCAAGAGAACCCTAGGACATAATGAGGAAGAATGACCGAAGCAGTTCAATAGAACTGGGTCTGAACCAGATAGAACCGGTTTATGAACTGAGTTGATTCATTGAACTGGAACTGATAGAGAATGGGTAAACAAAGACGCTTATGGATCACTTAAGATTCAAAGAGGTTTATAATACTTGGGAAGGAACCTTAGAACAATGTGGGAGAGAAAAACCATATCAGTTCGGGTGAACCGGAGCCGAACCAGATTAAACCAGTTTAAGAACTGAGCCTATTTATAAACCAGAATTGATTAAGAGATGGTAAACTAGGAATTTTATGGACCCTAAGTGACCCAAGGAGTCACAAAAGACATGGAAATGGACTTGTGAAGGAATTAGGGATGAAAACCAAACTGGTTCAGGTGAACCGGATCCGAACCGGTTCAGACCGATTTGAACCACTATTGAATCAGATCCTAAATTCATTTTTCTAGGTGGCTTAAATAATTCAAATTTGAGATTTGATGCCATCATTGGATAGAAAATGAATTTAGAAAGTTTTAGATTTGAAAAACTCGGTCGAATGAGGGGTTAACCGACCGGTTTAAGCTTTGAACCCGGTTCGGAACGGTCCAGTTCGGTGTGGAGCAGTGTCATCTTCTTCCTCAGGATGACAGCACTGTTCACTCGTTGGGAAACTGAAGAAATGCTAGCGAAGAAGAAATGCTTCCGTTTGGTATGTTTCAGGTCTTCAATTCCTGTCATAATGGTGCCAAACGGACGACCAACGGGTCTCCGAGCTCCCTATATAAAGAGCCCCTCTCCGTTCATCCTCTCCACACCTGAAAAGCTCACTCTCTCATAGTTGCTTAGTTTTTCGGTGAAGCTCGAACCAGAGCTCCGATATTGGGTCAATTCTGAGCCAAAGAAGGTGAGGTTGGGTTCATTAGAACCAGGGAGAAGTCAGCTACATGATGGTGACGTCGGTTCGTCCCGAGAGTCACCGGAGAAGCGTCAACATGATTAAATAGTGAAGCAGCTCTGGCGGACTGAAGCTGCTCTGTTTTGGCCGAGTTGCAATCGACCAATTCGAGCCCTCCTCAGCCCTTTGACGACCGAATTAGGACCGAAAGGTAAGCCAATTCGGCTCCTCTTTACAATTTCAAATCGTTGTTAGAGAGAGCCGAATTTTAATGAAGAAATTCTAATCCAATTCAATATCAATTGATGTCATTCTTGATCCTAGGAAGAACCTCTGGAGGAGAGCTACCTGCCCAGATAGAAAGCTCCGACCGTCGTGCCCTCACCGGTGAGAAATTGAAGCTTTCTCTCTCTATAGTCTATTTTCTGGTGAAGCTACGTTTGAGCTCGTTCCGACGTTAAAATCTGTGATTCAAAGTTCCTTAGAATTGTATAAACATGTAGGAACTCAATTTCAACTCCAATCTCAACAATTAGAGGTGTTGTTTGATCAATTTGATTAAATCAAATTTAACAGTGTTGAATAGTTGAAATTGGGGGAAAATTGGGGAAATTTGGGGATTTTTGAAAATTCGAAGGACCAAAATGTGATTTTCTAAAATTGAGTGTCAATTAGTCATGATAAGAATATTAGAGGGTCAATTGAGAAAGTTTGTACTTTTTGGGGCAAAAATTTACCATTTTTCTAAAGAAGGAGCAAATTGGAAATTTGGGTAATTAAACCCATTTGTGTGAAATTAAATAATTTGAGGTACCAAGGTAAATTTTAAAAGTTTCAAGACTCAAATTTAGGGAAAAACCTGACAATAGGGACTTAAATTTAAAGAAAAATAACTTTAGGGACCTAATTGTAAATATATGTAAAGTTGGGTTTTCTCATTCATTTGGAACGAATGAGGGCTATTAGGCTAAATAATAATGAACAACCATGTTCATTTTCGTGTTGGAGAACGAGGCATCGGGAACGCCATTCAAGGTTCAACTTACTAAGGACGAAACCCGACTAAGTGGAATTTCACTGCACTATCGGGTGAGTGAGATTATATATCATGCCCGATTGGGGATGATAAGTACACCGATATAAAAAACCACTATTTAGTGGTATGAACGGAGATGTCCTTATACCGGTCGGTATAATGGACAGTGAAAACCTATTTTTTTAGAAGTGTTCTCCCCTAACCATGTTCCAATGCTTAAACCATTTGGGAGACCTTCTTGACGGGATCTCGAATAGCTCTTATAGGCCGAGGCCTCGATTTTAGAACTTGAGGGCTAATATGCCCTGTTTTTGAAAAACTTGAACAGTGACCTGTAGGCCAATGGACATGAGCAGGAGCTTGTAAAAGAAATGATATATATATGTGTCATTCTAGGTGTCTGTGCAAAATTTGGCGTAGCACCAAGCGCATGAGATCGGGGTGGGGATAGGATGAGGTCTTTGTCCTCATCCGGACATGAAGAATCGATTTCGGGATTGAGGGTTGGATGTCGCGTACATCCGCTCGATCTTAGGGTAGAAGTGGTCGTGCTTCTATCTGAGTGGTCGACAAAGTCGCTCTGAAGCCACTGGTGGGTTCAGTAGTCGTGCTGACCTACGAATGTGTGTAACCTTCATGATGAAGGATGTATGTTGGGTGATGACACACCATGGTAAATAAGGAATGATGGAAAAACCCAAAATTTTAAATGAAAGGATTTTTGAAATAAAGTAGTCTGGCACACTCCAATAATAAATGTTTTCTTAAAAGCTTAAACTTTTGAAAACCCATTCATTGAGTAGTTGTACTTACCCCCTCCCTTATATCCCTTTTAGGAGATTTCGGAAAGAATACCCTTAAAGATCATCAACTAAGATGCCTGTGATACAGGTATGATAAATCTAAATTATTATGCAGTTTTGTTTATATTATTCCTGGAAAAGGTGTAGGTTTAAGGGACACCTTACTCTTTACGGTCTATAATAAGGGTGAAACCCTTTAATAAATCAGGAGAGTGGTGGGTTGATCACGGGGATCCGACCAAACAGGGCCAGGCCATGACAACTAGAGTGGTATCTGAGCCTATTTCCTCGAATAGATAGTCAAGACTAGAAAATATAGTAACTAATTGGACTATTTTAAATTTGATAGAAATGGCTCCAAAGAAAGGAACCAAGAGAGGGTTGCCGTTCCCAACACCACCCAGCCACCCCTACTGGTAGAAACTCTCAGAGTAGCCCAAACAACTCCTCCTTAACTCAGTAGGGAGCATCAAAGATTGTATGAGGAGTTCACCCGTGTATTTGGCCAACTTAACCTCACTCCTGAAGCGGGCACCAACTCGCAAGTTGAACCCGAGGAAGTGCAATCCCATCCCCCCTTCTAATCCAACCACTCCAACGGACATTCCTAGAAATCTCAAAATTCTCCGATAACTAGGATGTAAACCTTTCCTTGGAGAAAAGGATGCTGGGACCGCCATGGATTGGCTGACCAATATCAAGAAGTTGATGGGAATTGTTCGGATACTACTAGAGGATAGGGTGATCCTGATGGAATTTTTCCTGGAAGGAAGCACTAGACGGTGGTGGGACAATGTTCGAAACCTACATGCCACCACCTCCACTTGGGAGCAATTTGAGGAAAGTTACTCGGAATAATACCTGGCACCCCACCTAATAATTGAGAAGAAACAAGAGTTCATCCGACTTAGGCAAGGGCTTAGTTCCATAGTAGAGTATGAAACAAAATTCAACGAGTTAAGACCCTTTGCTCCTGACCTAGCTGGCATATGCTAGAGGTTTATGAACAGTCTCAACTTGGATATTCGAGACTGTATGGGAGTATTGGGATGCCCCACATACCTGGCAGCTATAATCAGTATGACTCATGAATGTGAGAGACTGGTAAAGACCTAGCGTCGTTGAGTGGAGTAGACGACCAGAAAGGGGGATAAGGATTCAATCCGTCAAGGAGGACAGAGAGAATATACCGACCTAAGGGGATGAAACAAAAAGGTATTTCAACGGAGAAGGAACATGCCTCCACCCTCTCCCAGAATAGTCCCTACCTTACCCTAAGGGAACCCTCGCTGTCCGAAGTGTCAAAGGAACCATGAGAGAGCATGCCATACTTGTTTTGCCTGCGAACAAGTGGGACACTTTGTAAAGGATTGTCCTACTTTTAGGGAGAACAGATAGAAAAATACTCTTGGACACCTCAAGGGAACTACAGGAACCCCAGACCGGAAGCTATGGCAAGAGTACCGGTTAGAGTATACAACCTCACTTAGGAGGAGGCTAGAGAAGACCCTAGCATTGTAGTGGGTACATCCCAAAACCCTACCAACTAGTCCAAAAGAGTCATGTAAACTGAACATCTTTTGAATTAATAAAGAATTCCTTCTAAAACATACATTTCTTAAATCATGGTATATACAGCTATGGTGACAACCAATTTATGCTCTTTTTGACTCTGGAGCAGAGCGATCATTTATCAAGGAAGAGTTGGTCTCTAAGATACCCCTTGAGCCCACTCCTCTTGTACAAAGCCTTAATGTCCTTACACCCTTAGGAGAAGGTCTGAACAGAAATAAACAACTAAAGGGATGTGATATAGAAATTGGAGGAATCAAACTTGAAGCTGACTTGATTTAGTTACCTCTAAGATCAGTTGAAGTAATTCTGGGGATGAACTAGCTGAGTAATCATTAGGCAAGGATGGATTGTAGAAGGAAGACAGTAACTTTCCATACTTCCAAGACTAAGGGACTAAAGTTCTAGGGAGATAAAAGGAAAAGTGAAGTACAATTTGTGTCCCATCTGAAGGTTCAAAAGATGATACAGAAAGAATGTACAATTTTGCTGGCCATGGTGGTAAATGAAGATTTTGAAGAAAGAAAACTGGAAGACATTCTGGTAGCTAGACATTTTCCAGAAGTTTTTCCAGAAGAGCTACCTGGACTACCTCCAAGTCGCCAAGTGGAGTTTACTATAGAAATAACCCTAGGAACCAATCCCATATCCCAAGCCCCATATCGCATTGCTCTGGCAGAGCTGAAAGAACTAAAGGAACAACTGGACTAATTATTGGAAAAGGGTTTCATACGTCCAAGTCAGTCTCCATGGGGTGCTCCTATTTTGTTCGTGAAGAAAAAGGACGAGAGTATGAGACTATGTATTGACTACCGAAAGCTGAATCAGGTCACCATCTAGAACCAATACCCACTCCCAAGGATAGATGATTTATTTGATCAGTTAAAAGGAGTGACCTACTTCTCAAAAATAGATCTTTGATCAGGCTACCACCAACTAAGGATTAGGGAAGAGGACATCCCTAAGACGACGTTTCGATCCATATATGGACACTATGAAATCAGAGTGATGTCGTTTGGATTGTCGAATGCTCCTGCATCTTTCATGAACTTAATGAACCGTGTGTTCCAACCTCATCTGGACAAGTTCGTGATAGTGTTCATAGATGATATCCTTATATACTCATGAACTAGGTCAGAACACGAAGAGCATTTGGAAATTACATTGGAAATCTTGAAAGAAAATCAATTATATGCAAAGTTTTCCAAGTGTGAATTCTGGTTGCAAGAAGTAGGATTCTTAGGGCACATCGTACCTAAGGACGGAGTTAAAGTGGATCCAGCCAAGGTAGAAGCTATATTAGAATGGAAAGCTCCAAGAAATCCTACAAAAATTAGAAGTTTCTTAGGATTGGCAGGATACTATAGGCGGTTTGTGCAAGACTTTTCTAAAATAGCAACTCCTCTAACTCGACTCACCAGGAAGGGAGTTGAGTATAAATGGGATGAGGATTGTGAAAAGTCTTTTAAGGAGTTAAAGACTTAACTAACAATCACACCAGTACTCTCCTTACCCGATCCTAATGTAGGAGAGTACACAGTCTATAGTGATGCCTCTAGACAAGGACTGGGATGTGTTTTAATGCAACAAGGGAAGGTTATCACATATGCCTCGTGACATCTGAAGATACATGAGAGAAATTACCCGACTCATGACTTGAAATTAGCTGCAATAGTGTTTGCCCTAAAGATATGGTAACACTACCTTTACGGGGTTAAGTGCAGGATATACACAGATCACAAGATCCTTAAATACTTCCTAACTCATAAGGAGTTAAATCTTCATCAGAGGAGATGGCTAGAATTGGAGAAGGATTATAATCTTGTGATAGAATACCACCCCAGAAAGGCAAATGTGGTAGCTGATGCCTTAAGTTGCAAGTATCAAACCGAGGCGACACAAGTCAAGACAAGCTACTTACCTTTGTTGCAACAATTGGGAAGAATGGAAGTGAGTCTAAGGATGGACCAATAGGAAAAATGCCTGGTGGCGAATGTAGCGATAAGGCCCATTCTAACCGAGCATATAAAGGCCCAACAAAAGATTGATAAAGAACTTCAGTCCTACTTGGATTCAACTAACAGAGAAAGGAAACTGGACTACGATGTGCGAGGTGACAGAGTACTGACTTATAAGGGTAGGGTATGTGTGCCTCAAGACAAGGAGTTATGGAGATTAATATTGGAAGAGGCACACGATTAAGTGTATGCTATGCATCCGGGCTGTACTAAGATGTACCACACCCTCAAACGAGGATACTAGTGGAAGGGTATGAAGAGGGACATTGCGGAATATGTAGCCCGATGCTTGTCCTGTCAACAGATAAAAGCAGAGCATCAGAAGCCATCAGGGCTACTACAATCCTTACCAATTCCGAAGTGGAAATGGGAGCACATCACCATGGATTTCGTCACGGGTCTACCGGTGACCAGAAAAGGTCGAGATGCAATTTGGGTAATTGTGGATAGATTGACCAAATCAGCTCATTTCCTTCCCATAAGAGTGACGGACACAGTAGAACAGCTGACCATCATATACTTGAAGGAAATAATAAGACTCCACGGTATTCCAGTGAGTATAGTATCGGATAGAGATCCGAGATTTACTTCCAGGTTTTGGCCGAGTCTACAGAACACTATGGGAACCAAACTCCACATGAGTACGACATTTCACCCTCAAATAGATGTTCAGTCTGAGCGAACCATCCAAACCTTGGAAGACATGCTAAGGGCATGTGTACTCATCATGAATAAAAGCTGGGAGGAATACTTATGCCTAATGGAATTTACATATAATAATAGTTATTAGGCCAGTATCCAGATGGCTCCCTATGAAGCCCTTTATGGACGACCCTGTCATACCCCTTTATTTTGGGAAGAAGTGGGGGAAAGGATGTTAGAGAAAACCGAGATAATAGAGGATGCCTCAGAGAAGATAAAATTAATAAGGAGTCATCTTAAAACTGCATAGGACAGGTAGAAGAGTTATGCAGACAATCGAAGGAAAGATCTAGAGTTCGAAGTGGGCGATCAGGTATTCCTCAAAGTATCTCCATGGAGAGGAATACTTAGGATTTAGCAAATAGGAAATTTGAAACCTAGATATATTGGTCCATATTCCATTATTCAAAGGATAGGACCAATAGCTTATAAATTAGAACTGCCTCCTGATTTGTAGAGAATAGATGATGTATTCCACATTTCAATACTTTGGAAATATCAGCCTAATCCTAGTCACGTACTGGACCGACCTCCAATGGAACTAGAAGAGAACCTGACTTATCAGACATAGCTGGTACAAATCATCGACTAGAGAGATAAGAATTTGAGGAATAAGAAAATTCCTATGGTCAAGGTGTTGTGGCAGAACGGACCCGTGTAAGAAGAGACATGAGAAACTGAGTCTATGGTGAGGGATAGTTATCCTCAGTTATTTAACAGGCAACTATTTTGAGGACAAAACTCCTAAAAGGAGGGGAGAGTTGTAAACCCCGTCCTTTAGTAATGAGAAGACTGGGGAAAGAACTGGTCAAATTGAATCTTTAAACCAAATTGGTCTAAAAACCCGATTGTTAGGGGATGAGCAAATTTGAAAATTTCTAACTCCCATGTGACTCAAAAAGGTTCATAAACTTGGGCAAAAGAACCCTAGGATAGAATGAGGAAGAAAGACTGAAGCAGTTCAATAGAATCAGGTCTGAACAGGATAGAACCGATTTATGAACCGAGTTGATTCATTGAACCGGAACTGATAGAGAATGGGTAAACCAAGACGCTTATGGATTCCTTAAGATTCAAAGAGGTTTATAATCCTTAGGAAGGAACCTTAGAACAATGTGGGAGAGAAACACTAGATCAGTTTGGGTGAATCAGACTAGAACTGAATTAAATCGGTTTAAGAACTGAGCTTGTTTATGAACTGGAATCGATTAAGAGATGGTAAACTGGGAATTTTATGGACCCAAAGTGACCCAAGGAGTCACAAAAGACATGGAAATGGACTTGTGAAGGAATTGGGGATAAAAACCATATCGGTTTAGGTGAACCGGATCCGAACTGGTTCGGACCAGTTTGAACCACTATTAAACTAGATCCTAAATTCATTTTTCTAGTGGCTTAAATAATTCAAATTTGAGATTTTTTTCCACCATTGGATAGAAAATGAATTTAGAAATTTTTAGATTTGAAAAACTCGGTTGAATGAGAGGTGAACCGACCGGTTTAAGCTTTGAACCCGATTCGGAACAATGCCATCTTCTTCCTCAGGATGACAGCACTGTTCACTCACCAAAAATTGAAGAAATGCTGGTGAAGAAGAAATGCTTCCATTTGGTACATTTCAGGTCTTCAATTCCTGTCATAACGGTGCTAAACGGATGGCCAATGGGTCCCCGAGCTCCCTATATAAAGAGCCACTCTCCCTTCGTCCTCTCCACACCAGAAAAGCTCATTCTCGCTCAATTGCTTAGATTTTCAGTGAATCTCAAACTAGAGCTCTGATATTGGATCAATTCTGCCCAAAGAAGGTGAGGTCAGGTTCATTAGAACTGGGGAGAAGTCAGCTACATGGTGGTGGCGTCCGTTCTTCCCGAGAGTCACCAGAGAAGCACTGGTGTGATCAAACAATGAAGCAACTTCGGTAGATCGAAGCTGCCCTATTTTGGCCAAGTTGAAATCAGCCAATTCGAGCACTCCTCAGGCCAAACCAAGCTCTCCCGACACCTCCTCAACCCTTCCACGGCCGAATTCAGATCGAAAGAAAGCTAATTCGACTCCCCATTACAATTTCAAATTGTTGTTAGAGAGATAGTCGACTGAATTTCAATGAAGAAATTCTAATCCAATTCAACATCAATTGATGTCACTCTTGATCCTAGGAAAAACCTCTAGAGGAGAGCTACCTGCCTAGATAGAAAGCTTTGATCGCCACGCCCTCACTGGTGAGAAATCGAATCTTTCTCGATTGAGCTCGTTCCAGCGTTAAAATATGCGATTCAAAATTCCATAGAATCGTATGAACATGTAGGAACTCAATTTCAACTCCAATTTTAACAATTAGAGGAGTTTGATCGGTTAATTTGATTAAATCAAATTCAGCAGTGTTGAAGAGTTGAAATTGGGGGAAAATTTGGGGATTTTCAAAATTTCGAAAAACCAAAATGTAATTTTCTAAAATTGAGGGTCAATTGGTCATGATAAGAATATTAGAGGGCCAATTGAGAAATTTTAGAATTTTTGGGGCAAAAATTTACCATTTTTCTAAAGAAGGGGGGAAATGGTAATTTGGAAAAATTGAGGGACCAAATTGGAAATTTGGGAAATTAAACCCCTTTGTGTGAAATTAAATAATTTGAGGTCCCAAGATAAATTTTAAAAGTTTCAAGACTCAAATTTAGGGAAAAACCCGACAATAGGGACTTAAAGTTAAAGAAAAATAACTTTAGGGACCTAATTGCAAATATAAGTAAAGTTGGGTTTTGTCATTCATTTGGAACGAATGATGACTATTAAGCCAAAGAATAATGAACAACCATGTTCATTTTCGTGTAAGATAATGAGGCATCGTGAACGCCAGTCGAGGTCCAGCTTACTAAGGACAGAACCCGACTAAGTGGAATTTCACTGCACTATTGGGTGTGTGAGATTATATATCATACCTGGTTGGGGATGATAAGTACCCCGGTATAAAAAACCACGGTTTAGTGGTATTTTTATCATCTCAACTAAGAAAGTGATGTAAAAATTATGTGGAAAAAAACTATTTACCAGTTGTAAGTAGATCATATCCGGTTGGTATGATGAGACTTTCTCGAAGGAAGTTGAAAACCTATTCATCGGTTATGAACGGAGATGTCCTTATACCAATTGGTATAATGGATAGTGAAACCTATTTTTTCGGAAGTGTTCTCCCCTCACTATGTGCCAATGCTTAAACTATTTGGGAGACCTTATTGATTGGAGCTCGAATAGCTCTTATAGGTCAGGGCCTCGGTTTTGGAACTTGAGTGCTAATATGCCCTATTTTTGAAAAATTTGAACAGTAGGCCATAGGCCAATGGACATGAGCAGGAGCTCATAAAAGAACATGATATATATATATATATATATATATATGTGCCATTAAACCTTAATAAGTTAATTGTTTGGTCATGGTACCAAGGCAGGTTCGACATACTCAGTCAACTAGTAGTAGTGCGACATGACCAGTCTCTAGACCAGTCAAGACAAACGACAACAGGTTGAGTTGGAGGTGGGGACCGTTGGGACAAATGACACCACATATTACATGGCAATTTAAGAAAACTTTGTTTGTGCATGCACTATGAGTACGGGATCATCAAGACGCCCATGAGGGGTAGTGATGTGTCCTAAGGGCCTTGGATGACCCGGTGAGTATAAGGGCAGATCGTCGTTCCAAGTGTCTGTGCAATATTTGGAGTAGCACCAAGCGCATGAGATTGGAGTGGGGACAGGATGAGGTCTCTGTCCTCATTTGGACACGAAGAATCCATTTCAGGATTGAGGGTCGGATGTCGCGTACATCCACTCGATCTTAGGGTAGAAATGGTCGTGTTTCTATCCGAGTTGCTAATAAAGTTGCTCTGAAGCCACTAGTGGGTTCAGTAGTCGTGCTGACCTCCGAATGTGTGTAACCTTCATGATGAAGGATGTGTGTTGGGTGATGATACACCATGGTAAATTAGAAATGATGGAAAAAACTGAATTTTTAAATAAAAGCATTTTTGAAATAAAGGAGTCTGGCACACTCCAATAATAAATGTTTTCTTAAAATTCTAAACTTTTAAAAACCCATTCACTGAGTATTCGTATTCACCCCTCCCTTATATCCCTTTTAGGAGATTTCGGAAAGTATACCCTTAAAGACCATCAACTAAGATGCCTGTGATACAGGTAAGATAAATCTAAATTATTATGCAGTTTTGTTTATGTTATTCCTAGAAAAGGTGCAGGTTTAAAGGACGCCTTACCTTTTACAGTCTATAATAAGGGGGAAACCTTTTAATAAATTGGGAGAGTGGTTGGTTGATCATGGGGATCCAACCAAATAGGGTCAAGGCATGACAACTTACTTCTCCAAGATTCCTCATATATTCTTTCTTTTACTCTCGTATTATTGTAGTCCACCCACTCCTATTCGTTCGGGCATTCTTTGATGCTACCATGCTATTTATCCATTCCTTTGGTTTAATTTACTTCTTAAGACCACATGAGTACTTTTCCTTGGTACTCGATCTTTCCATCTCAACCAGCATTTTATTTGTGAGCTTATTGTTCTTTCCATTTCAGTTGGTTCCATTTCCTGTTAATTGGGATACGCATGTCTTTCCGGGGCTTCCTTCCTTGGTAGGATTCTTTCCCTTTCTCCTAACACTTTTTTTTACATTTTCTCTAGGGGATTTCTACCCTTAAATGACATCCCTTGATGTCGTCTTCTCCTATTTACCTTTACTCCTCAAATCTTGCAGGCACATCTTTTATACTCTATCTGCATCCTCATTCGTATCCAGTACCTGTCTATTTCTTTAGGGAGCGTACAAATCTTTCTTGTTTCAATATTTCTTGACCATTATGTGAGAGGCTTGCTTATCCCTTTCTTGGCTTGAGTTTAGTCATTAATTGGCCTTTGGTCCTTTTAAGGATTTCTTTCATCCTTCTTTTCCCGAGTATTTGGCCTTTCCGCCTCTCTTTTCTCAATTGTTGTAACAGGACATGTAGCTTGTCTTTACATATGTTATCTCAGTTTGATACTTGTGATTTTAAGCATCTACTACCACATTAGCCCTTTCCGGGTGGTATTTTATTGCAAGATCATAACCCTTCACCATTTTCAGTCGTCTCCTGTGACGAGGTTTAATTCCGTTTTAGTTAGGAAGTACATATAGCTCTTGTGATCTGTGTATATCTTGTACTCAATCCCAAAAAGGTAGGGGCACCATATCCTTAGGGCCAACATTATCGTAGCAAATTTTGTGTCATGAGTGGGGAAATTTCTTTCTCCGATGAGCTTTCCATTCTCCTTCCCTCTGTATTTCCTTCTAATTCTACCATTGAACTCCTTAAATTTTGGGCTTATTCTTGCTCTTTGGATCCAGTAGTACCTTCAGTTGACCTTGCTTTATTTCCACTCGCTTCCATATTCACCTACTCCCTTGAGGTGGGTCTCTTATTCTTATCGTTTTCAAAGCTTTTGTACTTTTATATCCCTAGTGTTTCCCTCTTTGTGTTGGTTGGGGGTGTATTCTCCCACTATTCCCCATCTCCGGTTAGACTTTGTTTACTCCTCCAAATCGTTTGGTCCAATTAAGTTATTTCCTTACATAATATTTCTTTGATGTTCCTAATTCAAATTTTCCAGGCCTTCTTATAGTGGATCATGCTCAACCACCTAATACTCTTACGTAACCACTTGTACTTTCTGGTGTTTGATCGCCTTATTATTTGAAAAATTCTCTCCTTACTTGCAGACTTGGTACTCTTCCTCTATTATTGTTTTTCTTCGACTCACACTTTACCTACCATATGTTTCTTATCTTCTTAAATTTCTAAGGAATTTGTTATACTTGGAGGTTCCTGTTGTTGCACTTTCTCTTCATATTTGCCAAGTGAAATCTTAATCTCTTTTCCCTATCAATCAACTTCTATTCTTGTAGTTATACTTTCTCTTGGGTTTCTCGAAAGTTATGTGCTCTTGAATGGTTGTTCCTCTAACTCCATTTTCCTTTCCTTAGGATCTCTACCAGATGAACTTCTCCTTTTCTAAGTCCTAAAGTTTGAGTTTAACTATCCATAAGCCATTCTCCCTTAGGAGGATTTTCTTCTCTTAAAATTTTATCTACTTAGATTTTTCTCAAGGAACTCAGGAGTTTTAATAAACTTCTAATTCATTCGGGAAATATTCTCTTGCCAAAAATTTAGCTTATTACATGACTTCTCCACCCCCTAATCCCTTGGGGTCATAGGACTAGAGTTAACCCTAAAACGATTATGATGCTCTTGGTCAGAAGGCTCTGAGTAATTGATTGGGGTCTAGTCGTGCTCCTTAATAGGACGAATTTCATGGGTGGCCTCCAACCCGTACCGCCTTAGTACTTTCGCCTCACACTCATATGTCCATTTCATCCATTGAGATGGATTGAAGTCAGGTTGAGTGGGTGGGGGTACTTGGTGGACCTTCATGAAGGTGGCATAAGCATCCCAATAATTATCCCATGCCTCCTTCTTGGTGGGGTTCCTTTTCTGTGGTTGTGGTATTGGAGGAGGGGTTGGACTTCTAGGAGGGTATATGATGCCTTCTAGTTCTAGTAAGGCTCCAACTAGCTTCTGGTAGTCCTCCACCATGTCTTTGGGTACTCATTTTTCACCCTTTAGGAACCTCTGAACGACTTCCTCCCTTGGGTTGGATGTCTTTTTCACTCTTTTAGGGGAAGGACTAGATTTTCTTGCAAATTTGCTAGGGATTCTCATTCCTACAAGATAGTTTAGAGTTGGATTAATATCAGGGCATATTATTGATAATGTTTCAAGGGAATTAGGCTATGATACCACTCTAGTTGTCACGTCCCAACCCGGTTTGGTTGGATCTCCATGAACAACCCACCGCTCTTTCTCGGTTCAAGAAGAGTTTCCCCCTTCTTTTACTCGAGAGGAGCCTTTCAACCTTGTTCCGTGGAAGACATATATCAAATAAAATGCAAGCTTAAGGAAAAATTAAGCATACTTGATAAAGGGTAAGGCTCGCTGTTACTTCTAGTCATTTTCTCTTTTCTTGAAAATGGGTAGAAAAGAGGGGTGAGTTTCTACAATTCAGTGAATGGTATTTTTTCAAAAGTTTGCTTTTAACTTTTAAGAAAAATATTTGTATTGGAGTGTGCTAGACTCCTCACTTTTTAAAAATCATTTCATTTAAAATCTCAAGTTTTTCCACATTTCTTCTTTTCACGGTGTGTCATCACCCAACACACATCCTTCATCATGAAGGTTACACACATTCGCACGCCAGCACAACTACTGAACCCACTTGTTGCTTCAGAGCGACTTTACTGGCCACTCGAATAGAACTACGTCCACTTCTACCCTAAGAATGAGTGGATGTTCGCGACATTTGACTCTCATTCCCAGAATGAATTCTTCGTGTCCGTATGAGAACCGAGACCTCATCCTGTCCCCACCCTAGTCTCATGCGCTTGGTGCTACTCCAAATTTCACACGGTCACTTGGAACGACGAACTACCCTTATACTCACCGGGTCGTCCAAGGCCCTTAGGATGCATCACTACCCCTCATGGGCGTCTTGATGATCCCATACTCATAGTGCATGCACAAACAATATTTTCTTATTATGCCATGTAATCTGTGGCGTCATTAGTCCAACAGTCCCGACTTTCAACTCAACCTGCAACTGTTTGTCTTGACTGGTCCGGAGACCGGTCATGTTGCACTGCTGCTAGTTGACTAAGGATGTCGGACCAGCCTTAGTACCATGACCATACAATTCTCTTATTAAAGATTTATGGCACATATATTATGTTCATTTATGAGCTCCTTCTCGTGCCCATTGGCCTATGGCCCACTGTTCGAGATTTTCAAAAAAAAAAAAACTAGGCATAATAGCCCCCAAATTCCAAATACTGAGGCCCCCAACCTATAAGAGCTATTCAAGCTCCTGTCGAGGTCTCCCAAATTGTTTAAGCATTAACACATAGTCAGGGGAGAACACTTCAGACAAAAATAAGTTTTCAATATCCATTATACCGACCTGATATAAGGACATCTTCGTTCATAACCATGAATGGATTTTCAACTTCCTTCGATGAAGTTTCATCATACCAACCGGGTATGATCTACTTTCCACTGGTAAGTAGTTTTTTCGTATGGTTTTCACATTACTACTCTAAGTCGTGATGTTTAAAATACCACGTAATAGTGGGTTTTTAATTCGATTTACTTATCATTCCCAACCGGGTATGATATAAAATCCCACTCACCCGATTATGCAGTGAAATTCCACTTAGTCGAGTTCCGTCTCTTGCACGTTGGACCTCAACTGGCATTCTCGATGTCTCGTTCTCCTACACGAATGAACATAGTTGTTCATTATTCTTTGCCCTCATTCGTTCCAATGAATGAGAAAACTCAGCTTTATATACATTTGCAATTAGGTTCTTAAAGTTATTTTTCTTCAACTTTAAGTCCCTATTGTCGGGTTTTTCCTCAAATTAAGTCCCGAAACTTTTAAACTTGGGACCTCAATTTATTAAATTCCACAAAAAGGGGTTTAATTTCCAAAATTTTTAATTTGGTTCCTCAATTTTCCAAAATTACCATTTTGCCCTTCCTTTACAAAAATGGTAATTTTGCCCCCAAAAATTCTAAAATTTCTCAATTGGCCCTCTAATATTCTTATCATGACCAATTGACCCTCAATTTTATAAAATTATATTTTGGTCCTTCGAATTTTAGAAAATCCCCAAATTTCCCCAAAATTTCCCCCAATTTCAACTCTTTAACACAACTGAATTTGAATTCATCAAATTGACCAATCAAACACCTCTATTCATTGAAATTGAAGTTGAAATTGAGTTTCTACATGTTCATATGATTCTAAGGAACTTTGAATCATAGGTTTTAACACCGAAAAATAGACTGTAGAGAGAGAAAGCTTCGATTTCTCACCGGTGAGGGTGCGACGGTCAGAGCTTTCTATCTGGGCAGGTAGCTCTCCTCCAGATGTTCTTCCTAGGATCAAGAATGACATTAATTGTTGTCGAATTGGATTAGAATTTCGTCATTGAAATTCAGATGACTCTCTCTCTCTAACACTGATCGGAAATTGTAAAGGAGAGCTGAATTGGCTTACCTTTTGGTCCTAATTCGGCCGTGGAAGGGCTGAGGAGGTGTCGGGAGAGCTTGGTTTGGCCTGAGAAGGGCTCAAATTGGCCAAAATAGGGCAGCTTCGGTCCGCCGAAGCTGCTTCACTATTCGATCACGCCGGCGCTTCTCTAGTGACTCTCGGAACGAATGAATGTCACCACCGTGTAGCTGACTTCTCCCTAGTTCTTATGAACCCGACCTCACCTTCTTTGGCTCAAAATTAACCCTATATCAAATCTCTGGTTTGAGCTTCACCGAAAAATTAAGCAACTAAGAGAGAGTCAACTTTTCTGGTGTGGAGAGTACGAATGGAGAGGTGCTCTTTATATAGGGAGCTCGAAGACTCGTTGGCTGTCCGTTTGGCACCTTTATGACATAAATTAAAGACCTGAAACGTACCGAATGAAAAAATTTCTTTTTTGCTGGCACTGCTTCTATTTTTCGGCGAGTGAACAGTGCTGTCATCTTGAGGAAGAAGATGACACTGTTCCGAACTGGACTGGACCGGGTTCAAAGCTTAAACCTACTAGTTCACCCCTCATTCGACCGAGTTTTTCAAATCTAAAAATTTTTAAATTCATCTAAATTCATTTTCTATGGAATGGTGGCCTCAAATATCAAATTTGAATTATTTAAGATACCTAGAAAAATGAATTTAGTATTAAGTTCAATAGTGGTTCAAACTGGTCTGAACCGGTTTAGATCCGGTTCACCAAAACCAGTTTGGTTTTCGTCCCCAATTCCTTCAAAAGTCCATTTCCATGTCTTTTGTGATTCCTTGGGTCACTTAAGGTCCATAACATTCCCAGTTTACCATCTCTTAATCAATTCCTTTTCATAAACCAACTTGGTTCTTAAATCGATATAATCTGGTTCGGTCCTGTTCACCCGAACTGACCTGGTTTCTCTCTCTCACACTGTTCTAAGATTTCTTTCCAAGGATTATAAACCTCTTTGAATCACAAGGGATCCATAACATCTAGGTTTACCCATTCTCTATCAATTTCGGTTCAATGAATTAACTCGGTTTATAAACCGGTTCTATCTGGTTCAGACTCGGTTCTATTGAACTACTTCGATCTTTCTTCCTCATTCTGTCCTAGGGTTCTTTTGCCCAAGTTTATGAACCTTTTTGAGTCAAATGGGAGTTAGAAATTTTCAAATTTTCTCGTCCCCTAGCAATCGGGTTTTTAGACCAATTCGGTTTAAAGATTAAAATTGATCAATTTTTTCCCCGGTTTTCTCATTACTAAAGGACGGGGTTTACACGGTTCATTAGGTCTATGAAAGTTACGGGTGCATTGGTTAATACGAAGGGCATTACCCTGAACTTGTAATGCCTGTATCGTGATTAGAAAGCAGTTTTCTATATATCCTCTTCGCGGATCTTCAGTTGGTGATATCCCGACCATAGGTTGATCTTGGAGAAGTCGGCGGCCCCTCTGAGTTGATCAAATAAGTCATCTATCCTGGGGAGAGGGTACTTATTCTAAATTGTTACCTGGTTCAATTTTCGGTAATCGATGCAAAGTCACATAGTTCCGTCTTTCTTCTTGATGAATAGCACTGGTGCACCCCACGGGGACTGAATTGGGCATATGAATCATTTCTCTAAAAGTTCGTCCAATGGATCTTTCAGCTTCTGGAGTTCTGCAGGTGCCATACGATAGGGTGCTTGGGATATAGGGTGAGTGCCTGATACAACCTCAATTATGAATTCTAGTTGGTGATCCGGGGGTAAACTAGGTAATTCCTCCGAGGAAAACTTTCGGATAATGGTTGACCACTAGGAATCTCTTCTAGACCCTTCTCCTGTGAGCCCTTGCAAGTGACCTATGCAAGGAATACCTTACATCCTTTTTGTAGTAAGTCCTGGGCTTCCACACAGGACACCATGTTTATTCTGGCACTTCCTCTATCCCCTTCAAATATAGCCTCTTCTTTTCCCGGGCCATGGAAGATTATCCTCTTTTTCTCACAGTCTACTTGGGCTTGATGCGTGCTTAGCCAATCCATCCCCAAAATGATTTCTACTTCTTGTAGTGGAAGAGGAATCAGGTTGGCTTCCAAGGTTGTTCTTCCTACTTGTACTTCGCAAGATTTAACATACGTGTATCTTTCTATGGTTTCGCCTAGTGGAGTGAGGATGTCACGTCCCAACCCGGTTTGGTCGGATCCCCATGATCAACCCGCCACTCGCCTGGTTTATTATGGGTTGCCCCTTGTTAATAATCTGTGAAGAGTAAGGCGACCTTTAAACTTGCACCTTTCCTAGAATAACATAATCAAAACTGTATAAAATTTTAAACTGATCATACTTGTCTTACATGCGTATTAGTTGATGGTCCTTGGGGAAGGTTGTCACGCCCCGACCTGGTTTGGTCGGATCCTCATGATCAACCCGCCACTCTCCCGATTTATTAAAGGGTTTCCCCTTATTGTAAACCATAAAGAGTAAGACGTCCTTTAACCCGCACCTTTTTCCTGGAATAGCATAATCAAAACTGCATGAAATTTAAAACTTTACATACCTGTCTTACATGCATCTTAGTTGACGGTCTTTAAGGGTAGGCTTTCCAGAATTTCCTAAAAGGGATATAAGGGAGGGGGTGAGTACGACTACTCAGTGAATGGGTTTTTAAAGGTCTACTTTTAACTTCTAAGAAAAAAAAATTTATATGGAGTGTGCCAGACTCCTTTCTTTTCAAAAATCACTTCATTTAAAAATTCAGGTTTTTCCACCATTCCTTATTTACCACGGTGTGTTATCATCCAACACACATCCTTCATCATGACGGTTACACACATTCACAAGTCAGTATCACTACTAAACCCGCTAGTGACTTCGGAGCGACTTTTCCTGCCACTCAGATAGAAGTACGACCACTTCTACCCTGGGAATGAATGGATGTACGTGACATACGACCCACAATCCTGAAATCACTTCTTCGTGTCCGTATGAGGATAGAGACCTCATCCCATCCCCACCCCGGTCTTATGCGCTTGGTGCTACTCCAAATTTCGCACAGACACCTGGAACGACGATCTGCCCTTATACTTACCGGGTCATCCAGGGCCCTTAGGACACATCACTACCCCTCATGGCCATCTTGATGATCCCGTAATCATAGTGCATGCACAAACAATGTTTTCTTATCAAGCCATGTAATATGTGGTGCCACTAGTCCAACGGCCCTGACTCTCAACTCAACCCGTAGTTGTTTGTCATGACTAGTCCGTCGACCTGTCATGTCGCACTGCCGCTAGTTGACTGAGCATGTCAGTCCTATCTTGGTACCATGACCAAACAATTCACTTATTAAGTTTTATAACACATATATCATGTTCGTTTACGAGCTCCTCCTCGTGCCAACTGGCCTTGGGCCCACTGTACGAGATTTTCAAAAATCTGGGCATTCTAGCCCTCAAATTCCAAAATTGAGGCCCCCGGCCTATAAGAGCTATTCGAGCTCCCGTCAAGAAGGTCTCCCAAATAGTTTATGCATTGGCACACAGTCAGGGGAGAACACTTCCGACAAAATAGGTTTTCATAGTCCATTATCCCAACTAGTATAAGGACATCTCCGTTCATAACCGATGAACGGGTTTTCAACTTCCTTTGAGGAAGTCTCATAATACCAACCTTGTATGATCTACTTACAACCGGTATGTAGTTTTTTTCGCATAATTTTCACATCACTTTCTCTAAGTGGTGATTATTAAAATACCACTAAACAGTGGATTTTTATACCGAGGTACTTATCATCCCCTACTGGGTATGATATAAAATTTTCACCCACAACCGGTAAGTTATTTTTATCTTTAAGTTGTGCTCATCATCCCAACCGGGTATGATGTTAGTAAATCCACTCACCCGTTAATGCCGTGAATTCCACTAGACCGGTTCTTGCTATTCACACGAGCTTGTCCTTGCTGGCGTTCCCAGTACTTCGTGTTCTTACACGATATGAACATATTGGTTCATTATCCTTTAGCCTAATAGACTTCATTCATTCCAAATGAATGAGAAAGTCAAACTTTCATTTATTTGCAATTAGGTCCCTAAAGTTACTTCTCTTTAACTTTAAGTCCCAAATGTCAGTTTTTCCTCAAATTGAGTCCCGTAACTTTTAAAATTTATCCTGTGACCTCAATTTATTCAATTTCACCAAAAAGGGGTTTCATTTCCCAAATTTCCAATTTGGTCCCCCAATTTTTCCATAATTACCATTTTGCCCTTCTTTTAAAAAAATGGTAAGTTTTGGCCCAAAAATTCCAAAATTCCTCAATTGGTCCTCTAACATTATTTTCATGCCCAATTGACCCTCAATTTTATAAAATTGTATTTTGGCCCTTTGAATTTAAAAAATCCCCAAAATTTCCCCCAATTTCAATTCTTCAACACTACCGAATTTGATTTCATCAAATTGATCGATCAAACACTTCTAATTATTGAAATTGGAGTTGAAATTGAGTTCCTACATGTTCATACGATTCTAAGAAATGTGAATCGCAAGTTTTAACATCGAGACGAACTCAAACTGAGCTTCGCCGGAAAATGAACTATAGAGAGAGAAAGCTTCGATTACTCACCGGTGAAGGCACGGCGGTCCGAGCTTTCGATCTGGGCAGATAGCTCTCGTCCTGAGGTTCATCCTAGAATCAAGAATCGCATCAATTGATACGGAATTGGATTAGAATTTTTTCATTGAAATTCGATCGACTCTCTCTCTAGCACCGATCAAAAATTGTAAAGGGGAGCCGAATTGGCTTGTCTTTTGGTCCTAATTCGGCCGTGGAAAGGCTGAGGAAGTGTTGGGAGCGCTTGGTTTCACCTGAGGAGGGCTTGAAATGGCCGATTTCTCCATCATGCCGGCGCTTCTCCAACGATTCTCGGATTGATTGAAGTTTGCTACCAGATAGTTGTCTTCTCCTTGGTTCTAAAGAGCCCGACCTCTCCTTTCGAGGTTAAGAAAAATGTTGAAGTCGAAGCTCTGGTTTAAGCTTCACCGAGAAATGGAGCAGTAGGGAGAGAGAGAGAGAAGTGTTTGGGTGTGAGGAGAATGAATAGGGATGACCTCTTTATATAGGTGTAAAACCCGTGTATTAAATGGGTGAGATTTATTACTAGTATTAATATTGCCATAAATTATTGGTATTAATTCCAATAATTTAATTTTGGTATTAATTCCAATAATTTAATTTCGGTATTAAATTATTTGTATTAATTACAATAATTAAATATATATTAATTTATGGTTATTTATGATAAGACATACATAAAAATTACATAGGTTGTAAACCCCGCCCTTTTTAGTTAAGGAAAATCGAGAAAAGAACTGGTCAAACCAAGTGAGGAAATCAAACCGGTTCACAAACCTGATTATCAGGAAATGGGCAATTTGGAAATTTACAACTCTCGGGTGATCCAAAGGGTTCATAAAACTTTGGAGAAGAACCTTAGGACAAATTGGAAGAGAAAAACCAGACCAGTTTAGATGAACTGGATCCAACTGGATTGAACCAGTTTAAGAATGGAGTTGGTTCATGAACCGAAACTGATAGAGAAAGGGCAAACTAGGAAATTTGTGGATACCGAGTGATCCAAAAAGTCCCAAAATTCATGAAAATGGACTTGAGAATGAATTGGAGATGAAAATCAAACCTCATGCGAATCAGATCTGAACTAGATTGAACCGGTTTGAACCACTATTGAACTAAATTCTAAATTCATTTTTCTAGGTGGGTTAAAAAATTCAAATTTAAGATTTACCACCATTGGGTAGAAAATGAATTTAGAAATTTTTAAATTTGAAAAACTCGGTCAAATAGGGGGTGAACCAGTCGGTTTAAGCTTTGAACCCTATTCGGATTGGTCCGGTCCGATTCGGAACAATGTCGTCTTCTTCATGCAAATGACAACACTGTTCACTCGTCGAAAAATTTAAGCAGTGTCGGCGAAGAAGAAACGTTTTCGTTCAGTACATTTTAGGCCATCAATGTCTGTCATAAAGGTGCCAAACAGATGGCCGACGAGTCCCCGAGCTCCCTATATAATGAGCCCCTCCCCATTCATCCTTTCTATAGTGAAAACTCAACTCTCTCTCAACAGCTCCATTTTCTGGTAAAGCTCAAACTAGAGCTCCGATAAGGGTACTTTTCTAAGCCAAACAAGCTGAGGTTAGGTTCTTTAGAACCAGGGAAAAGTCAGCTACATGCCTGTAGTCTCCGTTTGATCCGAGGGTCATCGGAGAAGCGCTGACATAATGGAAGAGTGAAGCAGCTCCGGTGGACCGAAGCTGCTCTATTTCAGCTGAGTTGAAATCGGCCAATTTGAGCCCTCCTCATGCCAAACCAAGCCCTCCCAACACTTTCTCAGCCCTCCCACGGCCGAATTAGGACTGCAAAGTAAGCCAATTCGGCTCCCCTCTACAATTTCTGACCTATGATAAAGAGAGAACTGACATAATTTTGATGATGCAATTCTAACTCAATTTGACATCAATTGATGCAATTCTTAATTCTAGGTTGAACTTCAAGATGATAGCTATCTACCCAGATAGAAAGCTCAGACCACCGCGTCCTTACCGATGAGAAATTGAAGCTTTCTCTCTCTATAGTCTATTTTCTGGTGAAGCTTCATTGGAGCTTGTTCCGACATCAAAACTTGCGATTCAAAGGGCTATTAAATCATATGAAGATGTAGAATCTCAATTTTAACTTCAATCTCAACAATTAGATGTGTTTGATCGGTCAATTTGATAAAATCAAATTCGGTTGTGTTAAGGAGTTGAAATTGGGGGAAAATTTGGGAGAAATTGGGGGAAATTTTGGGAAAAATTGGGGATTTTCAAAAATTCGTAGGACCAAGATACAATTTTATAAAATTGAGGGTCAATTGGGCATGATAAAAATGTTAGAGGGCCAATTGAGGGATTTTAGAATTTTTGGGGTGAAACTTACCATTTTTGTAAAGGAAGGGCAAAATGGTAATTTTGGAAATGTCGGGTACCAAATTGGAAATGTTGGGGGACCAAATTGGAAATTTGGGAAATTAAACCCCTTTTTGTGAATTTGAATAAATTGAGGTACTAAGATAAATTTTAAAAGTTTCGGGACTCAATTTGAAGAAAAATCGACATTAAGGACTTAAAGTTAAAGAAAAATAACTTTAGGGACCTACCACCAAGAAGGTGGAGAGCACTTCCGAAAAATATATTTTCATCTGTCCATCATACCAACCAAGTATGAGGACATCTCCACTCATAACCGATTAACGTGTTTTCCACTTTTTTCGAAAAAGTTTTATCATACTAACCGGGTATGATCTACTTATAACCGGTAAATAGTTTTTTCACGTGATTTTTACATCAGTCCTCTCAAATGTGATGTTTAAAATACCAACTGGGTGCTTATCATCTCAACCGGGTATGATATAAAAAAATTCCACTCATCCAATAGTGAAATGAAATTCCTCTTAGTCGACTTGTTGTACTTACTCGAACTCGTCTTAGCTGGCGTTCTTGTTACTTCACGTTCCTACACGATATGAACATTTTTATCCATTATTATTTGGCCTAATAGCCCTCATTCATCTCAAATGAATGAGAAAAATAACTTTTTCTTTATTTGCAATTAGGTCCCTAAAGTTATTTTTCTTTAACTTTAAGTCCATAATGCCAGTTTTTCCTCAAATTGAGTCCTGAAACTTTTAAAATTTATCTTAATACCTCAATTTATTCAAATTGACAAAAGGGGTTTAATTTCCCAAATTTCCAATTTGATCCCCCAACTTTTCCAAAATTACCATTTTACCCCTACTTTACAAAAATGGTAAGTTTTACCCCAAAAATTACAAAAATTTCCCAATTGGTCATCCAACATCTTTTTCATTCCCAATTGGTCCTCAATTTTATGAAATTGCACTTTAATCTCTCTAATTTTTGAAATCCCCAAATTTCCCCCAATTTTTCCCCCAATTTCAACCTTCTAACTCTGCTGAATTTGATTTTATCAAATTGACCAATCAAATGAGTTTAATTGTTGCAATTGAAGTTAAATTGAGTTCCTATACCTTCATACGATTCAATTACACTTTGAATCGTACGATTTGGTGTCGGAATGAGCTCAAACGAAGCTTCACTAAAAAATTGGACCTAGAGAGAGAAAGCTTCGAAAGCTTATTATTGGGGCTACGGTGGTCTGAGCTTTTGATCTGGTCGGATAGCTTGTATTCTGAGGTTTTTCCTAGGATCAAGAATTGCATCAATTGATGTCGAATAAAGTGAGAATTTCTCCATCAAAGTTCTACCAGTTCTCTCTTTAGCACCGGTCGAAAATTACAAAGGGGAGCCGAATTGGTTTACCTTCCAGCTCTAATTTAGCTGTAGGAGGGCCATGGAGGTGTTGAGAGGCTTGGTTTGGCTTGAGGAAGGCTCCAATTGGCCGATTTCAGCTCGGCGAAAATAGGGCAGCTTCGGTCCGCCGGAGCTGCTTCGCTATTCTATCACGACGGCATTTCTTCAGCTACTCTTGGAGTAAATGAAGACTACAGGCATGTAGTTGACTTTTCTCCAGTTCTAAAGAACCTGACCTCACCTTGTTTGGCTAAAAAAAATGCCAAGGTCGGAGCTCTAGTTTGAGCTTCATCGAAAATTGGAGCAGTTGAGAGAGAATAGAGTTTTCATGTGTGGAGAGGATGGATGAGGAGGGTCTCTTTATATAGGAAGCTCGGGGACTTCCTAGCCATCCGATTGGTGCGTTAATGGCAGTCATTGATTGCCTAAAACTCCCTGGCCAAAGACTTTTCAGCTTCACTGGTGCTTCATGATTTTTTCGGTGAGTGAACAGTGCTGTCATCTAAAGGAAGAAGACGACAATGTTCCGAATAGGATCGAACTGATCTAAACCGGGTTCAAAGCTTAAACTAGCCAATTCACCCCCAATTTGATCGAAATTTTCAAATATAAAAATTTCTAAATTTATCTAAATTCATTTTCTATCTAATGGTGACCTCAAATCTCAAATTTGAATTTTCTAAGCTATCTAGAAAAATGAATTTAGCATCCAGTTTAATAGTGGTTTAAACCGGTTCAATCCGGTTCGGATCTGGTCACTTGAACTAGTTTGGTTTCCATCTCCAATTCATCCTAAAGTCCTTTTTCTTGACGTTTGTGACTCTTTAGGTCACTTGGGATCCATAAATTTCCTGGTTTGCTCTTTCTCTATCAATTTTGGTTCATGAACTAACTCGGTTCATAAATTGGTTCAATCCAGTTGGATCCGGTTCATTTGAACCGGTCTGGCTTTTCTCTTCGAATTTGCCCTAAGGTTCTTTCCCAGGACTTTATGAGCCGTTTGGGTCACTTGGGAGTTGAAATTTCCCAAATTGTCTATTCTCTAATGATCGGGTTTGTGAACCGGTTCGATGTTTCTCACTCTGTTTGATCGGTTCTTTTCCCGATTTTCCTTAACTCAAAAGGTCGGGGTTTATAGAGGATGTGGAGGGGTGGCCGGAGAGGGGAGGTTTCCTTTGAAAGCTCTGAGACTAGGGTTTTCTTAATGAAAGAGCATTCCACCCCTAAGTCAAAGAGGGCGTATCTTTCCTTTCCGAATACTTGGATGAAGCCTAAGTGAAAATTAATGAAAATTTTCAGGGAATGCATTTTATTGATTAAAAAAAAAGGGACTACAGGACTTTGGCTACAGAATCGACTTATGTGGAGGTTTGGGATGTACCAACCACCATGCTAGGGTCCTTTCGGGCTTCTTCCTATCTCAGGTTGTAGACCTTGGCTGGAACTCTTGTGTGTGCTTCTTGTCCCCCATTGTTTGGCCTTGGATTTCTAGCGGTGGTGGCGGGGCATTTCATGGGGTGTTTTCTCATGCCCTCGGGCAACTCCTATTGTAGTGTCCGAGCTGCTCGTACCTGCAGAATGTTATACATGCTCCTTCATGGTTTCTCTGGCACTAGTGGCAATAGGAGCTTCTCTTCGGAGGGACTACATCCATCTCCTTGTGGCCACGATGGCCCTCCTCCCTTCAAGGAAATCTTGGCAGGTTCCTCCATTGGGACTGACCAGTTCCCTCGGACCTCCTCGATTGCCCTCTCAGTTGTCCTCCCTACATCCCCCCAATTCCATCCAACGACACCTCGTTTGGACTAAGCGCTCGCATTCATGTGCCATGCCCACTATGGCGGCTAGGTTAGTGGGGCGTCCCAAAACCCCCATTCGGTCTCTTATATCCATATTAAGACTGTCAATAAACTTCTGGCAAAGGTCGACTGGTCCTACTAGGTTGGGGGCGAAGGGTCATAGCTCGTTGAACCTGGTCTCATATTCTGAGACCGTGTGGACTTCCTGGCGAAGTTGGAAGAATTCCACCTTCTTTTCATTGATGAGGTGGGAGCTAGGTACTCTTCCGAGTACCTTCTTTAAAACTCTTCCCAAGTAGGTGGGGGTCGGGAAGAGGCTTTTGGCATTGTCCCAACAACTTTTCACACTAGACTCCAGGAAAATTTTGACCAGCATAACCATCTCCTCTGGGGGTATCCTGATAATACCCATAAACATTTTGAGGCTCACCAACCAGTCCGTGGCTGCCCCAACCTCCTTCTTCCCATAGAAGGGCTTACACCCCAATTGTTGGAGTGTCTTCAAGTATCTGGGGATGTCGAGGAGGGGTAGTGTCATGCCCCAACCTAATTTGGTTGGATCTCCACGAACAACCTACCGCTCTCTTGATTCAAGAGGGATTTCCCCCTTCTTTAACTCAAGAGAAGCCAGACGTAAATCTCAACCTTGTTCCCTGGAATAACATATATCAAATAATATGCAAACTTAAGAGAAATTAAGCATACCTAATAGAGGGTAAGGCTTGGAGTTATCCATAGTCATTTCTCTATTTCCTGAAAAGGCATAAAAAGGGGTGGGTGAGTTTCTACAACTCAGTGAATGGGTATTTTAAAAAAATTGAAGTTTCAATAAAATAGTTTTTAAATTGGAGTGTGCCAAACTCCTTATTTTCTTCTAAAACAATTCATCCTCAAATCTCAGCTTTCATAGTCATCTCTCAATCCTCAAACATAACTAGTGTGTTTATCAACCAACGCATTCGACACTCAATCCCATAAAGAAAACTTCGTGTCCATATGAGGACAGAGACCTCATCTCGACCCCACCTCGGTCTCATGCACATTTAGCTACGTCGAGCTTCCGTGACTGTTGGCACGACAAACTGCCCATATCTCCACCATGTCGTCCAATAGCCCCTAGGACACATCACTACCCCTCTTGGACGTCTTGAAGGTCCCGTACCTCAGTGCATGCACAAAACAATAATTTTCCTCATAAGCAATTTAATTTGTGGTGCCACTAGACCAATGACCTTGACCCTTAACTCGACCTGCAGCTGTTTGTCTCGACTAGTCCGTCGACCTGTAATGTCGCACTACCGCTAGTCCATCGAGTATGTCGATCTTGTCTTGGTACCATGGCCAAATAAATAATTCATTTAAAGTATTTATGGCTTAAATTCATGTTTTTTTACGAGCTCTTGCTCCTGCCATCTGGCCTTGAGCTCACTGTATGAGATTTTCAAAATCGGGCATATTAGTGCCCATGGTCCAAAACCAAGGCCTACAGCCTATCTGAGCTATTCGGGCTCCCATCAAGGTCTCCCAAAAATTTTAAGCAGTGGCACACAGTCAGGGGAGAGCACTTCCAATAAAAATAAACTTTTAGCCGTCCATCACACCAATCGGGTGTGAGGACATCTCCACTTATAACCGATAAGCGGGTTTTCTACTTCCTTCTAGGAAGTTCATCATACCAATCGAGTATGATCTACTTACAAGCGTTAAGTAATTTTTCCGTGTAATTTCCATATCACTCCATTCCGGTGTGATGGTTAAAATTCCACTTAGTAGTAGCTTTTCATTTTCGAGGTGCTTATCATCCCAAATTGGGTATGATATAAAATCCCACTCACCCATGAATGGAGTGATTTCCTCTAAACTGTTTCTTTGCCTTCACGCAAGCTTGTCCTTGCTGGCATTCCTGATACTTCGTTTTCCTACACGATATGATAAACCTTGTTCATTATCCCTTGGCTTAATAGCCTTCATTCATCATAAATATATGAAATAATCAAAATTTTTAATTAATTACAATTAGATCCCTAAAGTTCTTTTTCTTTAACTTTAGGTCCCTAATGTTGATTTTCACCCCAAATTGAGTCCCAAAACTTCTAAAATTCACCTTGGGACCTCAATTTATTCAAAATCACAAAAAGGGGTTCAAGTTTCCCAAATTCCCAATATGGTCCCCAAATTTTTCCAAAATTACCATTTTGCCCCTACTTTACAAAAATGGTAAGTTTTGCCCTAAAAATTCTAAAATTGCCCAATTGGTCTTCCAACATCTTTATCATGCCCAATTGGCCCTCAAATTTTTGAAATCCCCAAAATTTCCCCCATTTTCTACCTTCTAACTCAGCCGAATGTGATTTCATCAAATTGACCGATCAAATGAGTTTAATTGTTGAAATTAGATTGGAGTTCCTACAGCTTCATACAATTCAATTGCACTTTGAATCACACGATTTGATGCCGAAACAAGCTCAAACAGAGCTTCGCTAGAAAACTGAATGTAGAGAGAGAAAGCTTTAAAAGCTTTCCGTCGAGGGTGCAGCGGTCCGAGCTTTCGATCTGGGTAGATAGCTCTCATCTTGAGGTCCTTCCTAGGGTAGAAGTGGATGGGCTTTTATCTTGGTGGTCGGTGAAGTCGCTCCAAGCCATAAGTGGGTGCAGTGGATGAGCTGCCCTGCGAATATGTGATCCCTTCCTAATGAAGGGCATGTGTTGACTGTTAAACACACCTAATGTGGAAAATAAGTAAAAAAGGGTTTTGAAAACTGAAATTTGAGGAAAGAATATTCTTAAAGGAAATAAGGAGTTTGGCACACTCCGATTAAAGTTGTTTTGTTTATGAAAGCTCACTCCCAACACCCATTCACTAAGTTGTAGAACTCACCCCCTCCCTTTCCCCCTTTTTAGGTAACCAAGAAAAAAAAACTAAAGACTTTCCTATAGCTGAACCTGAAAGACAGGTATGTAAGATTTAATATATTTAGTTTTCATTAATGCTATTCTAGGAAAGATATAGGTTAAAGGATGCCTTACTCCTCGCGGTTTAGAAAAAAAAGGGAAAACTCTTAATAAACTGTGAGAGTGGCTGGTTTCTCACATAGATCTTACCAAACCAGATCGAGGCGTAACAAAACAAATCGAAATATAGTGATTCTTGAGCCCATTTAATGAGAAATTGAACAAATAATTTTTAGAAATTTTTTATTGGTCTAACAACTGATCGAATTGGTGGTAAACATGCCAAGAAACGATCGTCTCGACTAAGAAATTTGCTAGAGACCGGTTCGAAATAGTGTTGAACTAATTGAGAGGGCAAGACACATGTGACACATGCGGCATAACTCTGCCATCTGCCGCACATGTACACACGTGCCTCATCCCCTCCACCCAACTGAATTGCCTAGACCTGATTAAAAACTCAAATTTTCACAAAAAACATTCTAAAACACGCGTCTTACTAATTACTTTATTTAGAGAGACATATGCTATGAAATGATGAAATGGGGATATTGTCACACCCCGACCCAATTTGGTAGGAGTCGTGATCAACCTGCCACCCTTCCATGTATCATTTAGATATATCTACTCAAATGAAGCAGGGAAGGTGAAGGCGTGTCCACATTCGAACCCTTACTTAAGTTGGGGGTAGGAAGTGTACCTTGAGGGTCTGAGCATGTCCAGGACTTACTACCGGGGTGGTGTCCTAAAAAGGGGTTGAGAGAGGGGGGTGAGTACAATACTTAGTGAGGGGAACTACTATAAAGGTTTACTTGAATTCATTCTTATCTTTCTTAAATTTAATTTATTTTTGTTATTTCACACTGTTACAAGATCAACAACTGCCCTCATCTCATAAGAGGGATCACACGTTCGTAGAGTGGTACTCGAATGCACCACTTATGGACCAGAGCGCCTTTACTATCCATTCTAATAGAGGGATGCTACCTCTACCCGGAGTTTGTGCAAACATCAATAGTCCAACCCCAAACTCAAGTTTCACCACCATTTCCGCTCAATTGGACGAGACATCATTCACCCTACTACCTCGGTCTCCGCACATAGGAAGCCCTCGGCTTCATGACCTAATAAACGATGATATTGCCCTTATGCTCCCTTGGTCATTCAACAGTCCTTGGGTCCCATCACTACCTCATGCTAGGTGTCCTGATGGCCCGAACATCATGGTGCATGCACAATCAATAAGCTTTTGAAGTTATAGCTGTTATCATTGGCCCTCTTGCACAACGGCATGTCAGCTTGGCTTTGACCCCACCACGCGTACTAACCCAACAGGTTCGATGACTTGGCTTTTGTAGAGCAGCGGTTCGGCCTAACAATCTCAACAACTCAGCTTGGCTTGATGGATATCACACAAGTTCCCATTATTAAGGTCTTTTAGCCTCATGTATCACATGTTTGTTTTGGACGGGTCCATGCCTGTATCCACCGACCTTGGACCCACTAGCATCTCGAGCCTAAACCCGGAATTAGCTCCCAAATATTTTAAGTAGAGTCACCCAGTCATGGGATGCTAATTCTGAGAAAACAATTTTTCAAAGCTTAAACTATCATTCCAACCAAAAAGGACGTCATAGTGGTTCCCTCTCACCCAATGATCTCGGTGGGGTCATGCTAGTGAAATTTCTCTCCTTAGTGCGCTTCTAGGGCTGACGCTTTGGTAATCCGGTCTTGCAGGGTGCAAGTGTTGGGAATAGGATGTGGTGATAAATGGATCCCATATTTTCTCATAACGACACCTAAGGTCCTATACTTTGCTTAAATGGCACATGGGTCCCTGATTTCTCTTTAATCTCTGTTGGGTCCCTTAGGTTCCCAATTATTCTTTTTGGTACCTTAACTCCTTTAATTTCACTAATTTGCCCTTGATTTACCAATTTTTCCTTTTAGTCCTTAATTTTCTAAAAATTGCAGTTTGGTCCCCCAAATTTGTCCAATTTGCCCAATTGGCCCTCAATTGGAGGTGAATTTCATGAAAATAACCTCAATTTCATCAAATTGCCGTTTAGCCCTCCAATTTTTGAAAATTGCACAAAAGTCCCCCAAAATCCCCAAATTGCCCTTCACCTTCATTCTTAATTTGAGCATATGACACTTCGGATCTTACCTTGTCTAATTGGCAGCTTGTAACTCCTTGTTTTCTTCAATTCTTGCACTTCAAATTTCTAAATTTGGCTAAGTTTTGTGCCCTATCAAAGCTTTGTCGAAAAAGTTACAGTAGAGAGAGAAAGCTTGCATTTCTTACCGACGGAGAGGCGGCGGCCAAAGCTTGAGGTAGGGGCAGCTAGAGCTAGTAAAGTGGAACCTAGCAGGATTGACTTCTGCTGCAATTAGCTATTGCACTGCGAGAATTTGAAAGCAGAAGTTTCGGTCGGTGCAACTTTGAAATTTGGAAATTCTAACGAGGGGAGATGAAATTGAGCTTATCGGGGACTATAAGGGTGTTGTGGAGGGTCTTAGGCGGTCAATGGTGGCTAAGGTGGGTAGTGAAAGGGTCGGACGGGGTGAGGTGACGTGGTGCCAACTAGCCGTTAACCATTGATCGTTGATCGGTCTGGTCAAACTGTTGATCGGTCTGGTCCGATCGAGTTTGCGGTCCAAATTTTGAAATTTGGCTGGTTCAGACCTGGTTCGGCCGGTTCTTTCAAATTTAAAATTTTCTAAATTCATCTAAATTTATTTTCTATCTAAGGGGTTCTCAATTTTCCAATTTGACATTTTTAAGCCACCTAGAAAAATATATTTATGAACCGATTCACTATGGTTCATGTCGGTTTGGTCCGGTTCACCCCGAACCGGTTTGGTTTTCTCTCCAATTTCATTTCTTGGTTCTTCCTTGAAGTTTTTGTGAAATTTTGGTCATTTGGGATTTGTCAATTTCCCATGTTATTTATTTTTCGTTCATTAAACGACTCAAATTTTCATGTATAACCTATACCGGTTCTTTTTCTGGTTTCCTCTGGTCTAATTGGACGGGTTTTACAGATAGAATCAGGTAGCCAATTAAGTTTAGATTTCAGCCATACAAAGCTTGGATATACCGCTATCGGTTGATGATTAGAATGATCTCTAAAATAGACATAACTTTATTTTTCGATGATCGAAATTGCAAAGAGCACCACTTCCTCTCCTGAATACCAAAATTAGTGATTTAGGTGTCCTTGGAAAGATATGAGAGCCAACTTTCCAACACCACCTCTCTTGGTCACCGATATTAACTCTACCATCATTTGTGTTATTAAACAGTATCTAACATTCTCATACCAAAAATAGAGCATTTGCTTCTTTGGTCATTTTTTATGGCCTCGATAGCCAACATGGTCTATAAAAAATATAATAAACTACTCTTGGTCTCAACTTTTAAACGCCATTAGCCTCATATGATTTTTGTAGGTATTGAGGTCAAATTAATTCTTATAAATGCTAGCTAGCTTAAGTTGTGACTGAGTTAAGTAAAATAAACTTTGTGAAACCCATCCCTAGACCTGGTGGTTTTGAGAAAACCAAGGAAAGAACTGGTGGTTTTGAGAAAATCGAGCCGTTAAAGGAACTAAAAATAATAAAGATAGGTTAACATGGGAAATTGGAAAATCCCAAGTGACCAAAAATTCACAAAAAGCATGGGAAAGAACCATGAAGTGAATTGGATAGGAGAACTAGACTAGTTCGAGGTGAACCAGACCCGAACCAGACTGAACCATAGTGAACCGGTTCAACAATTCATTTTTCTAGGTGGCTTAAAAATATCAATTTGGGAAATTGAGGCCACCATTAGATAGAGAATGAATTTAGATAAATTTAAAAAATTTTAAAATTTTAGAAAACTGGTCGAATCGGGCATGAACCAGACCGATCAATGGTACAGATCGGACCAATCAACGGTCAACGGAGCCTAGTCAGCAGCCACGCAAGCACGGACAGCTAGTGGGAGGCTGCCATGTGTCCTGTCAACATTCAATGGAGGACCAGTCAGCCTGCCACATAGACACAAGCAACCAATTGGAGGCTGCCATGTGTCCGATCAACCGGTCAACGATTGACGCGGTGGCTGAGTTGGAATGCCATGTCTGAAAAATGGACCAATCACAGCATGCCACGTCATCATCTTCAACCTCAATCCGCTAATAGGAAGGAGAGAGACTAGGAAAGAGAGAGTCTCCGACGACTCGAAACTTGCTCCGGTCTAGTCACTCACGAGTGGGGTGGGGCAGAGTTCTACACTGGCCGGTAGCTAGAATAGTTGCCGAGATCCCTATATAAAGAGCACCCCTCCTTTCATTCTCAACATCCCATAATCGAGCAAAGAAAGTGAAGTGCTCAATTTTCTAGTGAGCAGCAAAACAAAGCTCTGACATCAGAGCTTTTCTCCACCTCTAAAGCTACATTTAGTCTCATTAGAATTGAGAGGAAGTCCTCTACCCAACTGCACCTTCCCTTCAGCCCGAGGACCACCGTAAAAGAGCAGGGAAACTAAAAAAGTGTCGTTACTCCTAGGTTAGCAGCCCAAGCTGCTCGAGCTCAAGTAGAGTCGTCCTCAGACCAAAACAAGCCCCCCCAAACTCCACCTAGTGGTGTCCTAACCTTCCCTTGAGCTAAGATAGTAAGCACCCTCCATCGCCCCTTCGCCGAAAAACACTGTTCACGGCATAATTCTACAAAAATTTAAACTGAGAAATTCACACTGCTCAGGCCACCAATTGAGGCACGGTTTGATCCAGGGAGGATTCCTAGGAGGAGAGCAATTCAGAGAAAGAAAGAGACCCGGTCATCGGAACCTCGCCAGTAAAATATCAAAGCTTTCTCTTTCTAGACTCCATTTTTCAGCAAAGCTTCGTTTGAGCTCATTTCTGAGCTAAATTGAGTGGTTCAAAGCTTGAAATGACTAGGGAAACATAGGGAAGATGATTCATATCATGAACGGGGAAAATTAACTGAGTTTTAGGAGTCAATTGAATAAAATTATGATTTGGAGAACAAATTACAATTTTTGAGAAATTGGGTAATATGGGGATTTTTTTTCAAAAATTGAGGTCGAATTGCAATTTAAGGAAAATTGGGGCATTTTCATGAAATTAACTTTCAATTGGGGCCCAATTGAGCAATTGAATGAAATTGAGGGCCAATTGGCAATTTTTGAAAATTCAAGGACCAATTGGAAATTTTTGGGAAATTTAGGACCAATTGGTAATTTTGGGAAAATTGAGGAGCAAGTGGTAATTTTGGAAAAGTTAAGGACACATGAAGGTTAATTGGAAGCCCTAGGGACTTAATTGAGATCAAATGAAGATTAGGGACCCAAATGTAAGGTTATAAACATTGAGGGACCTAAATGCAATTAGGGCATAGTGTGAGGACCTATGCACAAATACCCGAAACTATGAGGTCCCTTCTGTCAATTCTCCTAATGTGGATACTTGAACCATGCAAGAGTTGGTTGTTCAAGTATCAGTGAAAGGGAGAGCCCCACAAATAAAGGTCACACCAAGACGGCCACGTCACTATTACTGGGTGAGTGGGATTTTCAACATCATACCCGATTGGGGGTGATGAGAACTGCTTTTGAATTTAAAAATCATTTTCTAGAAATGATCTCCCCTGACTATGTGAAACTACTTAAACATTTTAGGAGAAGCTCTTGATGGGAGCTAGAATTGGAAAACTCGTGAAGTGGGCCCATGCCAATATGCACGGGTTGGAACCCGTAGACAAACATGAATGTAAGAACCATGAAAATCCTCCCAAAACTAGAAATTGTTGTGTGACTTGGCACAGGGTCAAGATAAGAATGACAAGGCTCAATGGGTTAGTGGTAGTACGCCAGGACTAGGTCGACGGGTCGATCCAGGCAAATAGCTGCTGGCCAGGTCGAGTGTCGGGGTCATTAGACCGTTGGCACTAAAGATCATGGTTAATAATTCAAAATTGTTGTTATGCATGCATGAAGATTTTGGGAGCATCTAGACAACCGAGAGGGGTAGTCGATGGGTCCCAAGGGCTGTTGGACGACCCAGGGTGCATAAAGGGGGTTTGGCATCCAGTATGTTGAGAAGCTTGGAGAGCTTCCTGCACACTGACATCGAGGCCGAAGGGGAAATGAGGTCTCATCCCACAAAGCAGACATGATGAAGCACTAAGACCAAGGCTAGAGGGGAATGAGGTCTCGTCCCACAAGGTAAACATGATTAGGGTTTGAGGGTTGGACTATTGATGTCCACTCAAACTTAGGGAAGAAGTCTAGGACTTCTATTCGGGTAAATGGTAAAGGCACTCCGGTCCATAAGTGGAATAGTCAGGGACTATTCTGCGAATGTGTGATCCCTTTCTATGATAGAAAGGGCATATGAATGTTTGCTGAAATGCCTCCCAAGCAAGTGGAAGTGCTCAAGAAGAGATTAATTCATATGACCACCAAACTAAAAGTATAAAACGTTTTGATAAACAAATTGCTTTGAAAACTCACTTCCCAATGCCCGGTCACTGAGTTGTAGAAACTCACCCCTCTCATTAAACCTTTTTCAGGAGAAACACATCATCAAGAAGGACATAAGTTAGGGGAGAATGTAAACCCCGCACATTTGAGTTAAGGAAAACCAGGAAAAGAACCGGTCAAACCGAATAAGAAAACCAAACCGGTTTACATTTTGGAATAAGCAATATGAAAATTTACAACTTTCAGTTCATCCAAAGGATTTATTAAACATTGGAAAAGAAACTTAAGACAAACTAGAAAACAAAAATCAAATTGGTTCAGGTGAACTAGATTACATAAGAACTTCAAAGTTAAGCGTGCTTACTTGAGAGTAGTGTGAGGATGAGTGACCTCCTACGGTTTATCATAAATAGCCATCAATTAATATATATTTAATTATTGAAATTAATACTAATAATTTAATACCAAAATTAAATTATTGGAATTAATATCGAAATTAAATTATTGGAATTAATACCAATAATTTATGGCAATATTAATACTAGTAATAAATCTCGCCCATTTAATACACGGGTTTTACGACTATATAAAGAGGTCATCCCCATTTCATTCTCCTCACATCTGAACACTTCTCTCTCTCTTTACTGCTCTATTTTTCGGAAAAGCTCGAACTAGAGCTTCGACTTGAACAAAGGTCGGGCTCTTTAGAACCGGGGAGAAGATAGCTATCTAATAGCAAACTCCAGTCAATCCGAGAATTGTTGGAGAAGCACTGACATGATGGAATAGTGAAGCAACTCCGACGGACCGAAGCTACCCTATTTCGGTCTAGTTGAAATCGGCCATTTCAAGCCCTCCTCAGGCCAAACCAAGCCCTTCCAACACTTTCTCAGCCTTTCCACGGCTGAATTAGGATCGAAAGGTAAGTCAATTCGGCTCCCCTTTTATAATTTTCGATCGGTGCTAGAGAGAGAGTCGACCGAATTTCAATGACGAAATTCTAATCCAATTTCACATCAATTGATACAATACTTGATTCTAGGTTGAACCTCAGGACGAGACCTATCTGCCAGATCGAAAGCTCGGACTGTCGTGCCTTCACCGGTGAGTAATCGAAGCTTTCTCTCTCTACAGTATGTTTTCCGGCAAAGCTCCGTTTGAGCTCATTCCGACGTTAAAATCTGCGATTCAAAGTTTCTTAGAATCGTATGAACATACAGGAACTCAATTTCAACTCCAATTTCAATAATTAGAAGTGTTTGATCGGTTAATTTGATGAAATCAAATTCGGTAATGTTGAAGAGTTGAAATTGGTGGAAAATTTGGGGATTTTCAAAATTCAAAGGGGCCAAAATACAATTTTATGAAATTGAGGGTCAATTGGGCATGAAAATAATGTTGGAGGACCAATTGAGGAATTTTGGAAATTTTGGGGAAAAACTTACCATTTTTGTGAAAGAAGGGCAAAATGGTAATTTTGGAAAAATTGGGGAACCAAATTGGAAATTTGGAAAATTAAACCCCTTTTTGGTGAAATTGAATAAATTGAGGTCCCACGATAAATTTTCAAAGTTACGGGACTCAATTTGAGGAAAAACCGACATTAGGGACTTAAAGTTAAAGAGAAATAACTTTAGGGACCTAATTGCAAATAACTAAAAGTTAGGGTTTTCTTATTCATTAATGAATGAAGGCTGTTATACTGAGTAATAATAAACAAGGTTGTTCATATCGTGTAGGAATGTTAAATACCGGGAACGCCAGCAAGGACAAGCTCGCGCGAATACAAAGAACCACTCTAGTGGAATTCACAGCATTAACGGGTGAGTGGGTTTACTAACATCATATCCGGTTGGGATGATGAGCACAACTTAAAGTTAAAAACCACTAATCGGTTGTGAGTGGGTTTACTAACATCATACCCGGTTGGGATGATAAGCACAACTTAAAGATAAAAACCACTTACCGGTTGTGAGTGGAAATTTTATATCATACCCGGTAGGGGATGATAAGTACCTCGGTATAAAAATCCACTGTTTAGTGGTATTTTAATCATCACCATTTAGAGAAAGTGATGTGAAAATTATGCAAAAAAAACTACTTACCAGTTGTAAGTAGATCATACCTGGTTGATATGATGAGACTTCCTCGAAGGAAGTTGAAAACCCGTTCATCGGTTATGAACGGAGATGTCCTTATACCGGTTGGTATAATGGACAGTGAAAATTTATTTTGTCAGAAGTGTTCTCCCCTAACTGTGTGCCAATGCTTAAACTATTTGGGAGACCTTCTTGACGGGAGTTAGAATAGCTCTTATAGGCCGGGGGCCTCGATTTTGGAACTTAAGGGCTAGAATGCCCAGTTTTTTTTTTGAAAATCTTGTACAATGGGCCCAAGGCCAGTTGGGACGAGCAGGAGCTCGTAAACGAATATTATATATGTGCCATAAAACTTAATAAGTGAATTGTTTGGCCATGGTACCAAGATAGAACCGGCATGCTCAGTCAATTAGCAGCAGTGCGACATGATAGGTCGACGGACTAGTCAAGACAAACAGCTGCGGGTTGAGTTGAAAGTCGGGACCGTTGGACTAGTGGCACCACAGATTACATGGCAATATAAGAAAACATTGTTTGTGCATGCACTGTGAGTATGAGATCATTAAGATGCCCATGAGGAGTAGTGATGCATCCTAAGGGCACTAGACGACCTGGTGGCTATAAGGGCAGTTCGTCGTTCCAGGTGTCTGTGCAAAATCTAGAGTAGCACGAAGCGCATGAGACCGGGGTGGGGACAGAATGAGATCTCTGTCCTCATACGGACATGAAGAAGTGATTTCGGGATTGTGGGTAGGATGTCACATACATCCACTCATTCCCAGGGTAGAAGTGGTTGTACTTCTATCCGGGTGGCAGGAAAAGTCGCTCTGAAGCCACTAGCGGGTTTAGTAGTGATACTGACTCGCGAATGTGTGTAACCTTCATGATGAAGGATGTGTGTTGGGTGATGACACACCGTGATAACTAAGAAATAATGGAAAAATCCAAATTTTTAAATGATGAGATTTTTTAAAACAAAGGAGTCTGGCACACTCTATATAAATGTTTTTCTTAAAAGTCAAAAGCTTTTAAAAACTCATTCACTAAGTAGTCGTACTCACCCCCTCCCTTATATCCCTTTCAGGAAATCCCGGAAAGCCTCCCCTTAAAGACCGTCAACTAAGATGCATGTAAGGCAAGTATGTAAAGTTTTAAATTTCATATAGTTTTGATTATGCTATTCTAGGAAAAAGGTGCATGTTAAAGGATGCCTTTCTCTTTATGGTTTACGATAAGGGGAAACCATTTAATAAACCGGGAGAGTGGCGGGTTGATCACCGGGATCCGACCAAACCGGGTCGGGGCGTGACAGAGAAAGCCAATGATACCGTAAATAGGTAAATTACCATTTAGATGTTTTGTTACTTTGTTATGAAAAATAGGTACTCTAACACCTTTACCTTCCTCAGTCTATTTGGTAGAAATACTAAATTAGTACGAGAAAGGGTGGCGGGTTGATCATAGAACTCTAACTGAACCGGGTCGGGCTGTGATAACGTAAGTGGTATTAGAGCCTGGTCTTCCAAACAAAGTTTTAAAACTAAAAGCCCTAGAACCCTAACCCATAGTAAACTTCTATCAAATAGATATGACCACTCTTAGAGAAACCGAACAAACCCACAATGTCAAGGCCACCCTAGGACTGGGAAGAAATGCTACCCCACCCGAGGTAATTAGCTTGGGATCTCAAGAGTCTAGGAGGACCTAACCCACGAGACCAAGGATGTCTCTTGAGCCAAGAAGACTTTATAAAGAATTTGTCAAGGTATTTGGGGAACCTTGCTTTACGCTTAGGAAGGGGCACTATTTCGTAGGATGTACGCACCCAAGGACAATGAAACACAGAGACCACCAACAACCACCAAGAAAGATTCCCCAAGGTCTGGGATGGAGCTATATAGGTCCACACAGGGAAGTAACTTATTATGGATGTGGACAATAGGGACACTACGCACGAAAGTGACCAAAACCACAAAGGGATGTAGCACCCACTCCTGGGGGCATTACCTCCATGGGTGGGGAGGAACATGAAGGAAGGAAGAGAAAGGGAGAGAGAGAAGACAAGAAAAAGAAAACCTCTCAACGTAAAAGATGGAAGATCCACGTAGGAGCTGGTGTCAAGAGGACCTATTATAGGTGTGGACAAATAGGACATATGGTGAGCAGATGTCCCACACCACGAGGAGTGATGGCAATACCCCCTAAGGATAACACATCTTTGACCACCAGAGTCTGAGAGGATGGAAGATAGGAGGCCACCCCAGAAGCCACAACTCCAAATGAGGATTTCAAACTCACCCCCAGAGAAAGTCCATCAAAATCCTAGAGTAGTGCTTTCTAAACCTTTCTTTTAACCATCTCACTTAGAGGGAAAGAGGTCCCCAAATGTATTGTATTTTGTTCCCAATAAATAAATTTTCAAGTTTCCATAAACTTTTGTCGCCCAAATCATAATGTGTCCAATCAAGATCTCGTGCCTCATAACAAATAAGGAACAAGAAGGACAAACCTTAGATAAGAAGGGTCGGAGAACTAAGACCTAAAGATTTTTGCCAACCTATTTAAAACTTAAGAAGGACAAATAATGCATTTGGATCCCCTAGACTAGGAGGTCAAGTACCCCAACTTCCCCTAAAGAGGTAAGCCTATAAAGAGGGAATGTAGGACCATGTACACAATCAAACCCAAAGAACAAGTGGGCGAGGAGACAACAACAAAAGAGACCATAACTCGATTGGGATGGGTAAGATAACCATAACGAAGAATCCAAGGGAGGGATTTTCATAGGAATAAGAATCCCGAAAAGGTACACCCATTAACTAAGAAAGGATGGACATTAAGACTAGTTTCTACCCACACCTACTTAAGGGAACTTAGGATCAAACAACGGGGCGTAGCCTGAAGTGCACAAAGATAAGGGTCGAGAACCAGGAATTTCTCAAGTAGGAACCTAAAGTTCGGGATAGCAAGGCGTAACTTGCTTTGGAAAAAAGCAAAGGAGTCAAGCAGGGGTACAAATGAACCTAGCGAAAGTAGGCAGCTAGAACCTATGGAATGCGCAAGGGAGAATAAACGACGCCCTAAGAAGGGCTGAAAAGTAGTAACAATCACACCGTGAAAAGGGCATTGGGATGGGCGTTAAAGGACGAGTAAGACTAAGAGACAACGGTCTCCAGACAATTGGACAAGGAGAGCATTGGAAACGAGGCAGTTAAACGAACTACCCCTCGTGAGAATTATGGATTTAAACCCAGACAGAGGAGGGAGAAGTGAAAAGGCCAAACGTCGGAAAAGGAAGGATGAAGGAAATCCTTAGAGCAATCAATGGTCAAAAAGGATTGGAGATCACCCCGAGCCACGAGGAGGATTGAGCAAACCTCTAATAAGGTTATCAAGAGGCATCAACACAAAGAGGATTTGGACTTTCCCCAAATCAAAGGAAACTTGTAATAATTACCAGTAGGAATGAGGAAATGGTATAAAGGAAGGGTAGGCAAAAAGGGACGACATCAAAGGATGTCACGAAGTTGATTAATGGTCTATTACCCTCAAGGATGAATGCAAAAGGAAGTGTACTCAAAGCCCAAGGGGCAAAGCGAAGCCTAAGGAATGGGTAGTAGGAAGATATCCTCAGATGATGACATAACGAGTGGGAATGGGTGGAATACCTCTAATAAGGAAATATAGAGAAGGATATCCAAAAAAACCTTGGAGAAGGTGCCCTTCAACTAAAAGGTGATTAAGGGAGACCTTCAAGAAAGAGAGAGAAGGATGAACGCACAACTCAACGTATGGAAAATCTCGACTTCAAGGTATGAGAGTAGGAGATAAAGACTAACGAAGGGGACTCCTTCAAGTGAAACCAAGGAATGGACAAGTAAGCCGTAAGGATCAACTTGGATTAAAGAATTGTGAAATGGTCACGAGTGAGTAAGGATGGACCTAAAAAAAGAAGTCCTTGAGTAAGGACGACATTAGTCATAAGGGAGGACTTAAAGGAGGAAACCCGCCAGTACGTGGAGAAGTGGATGGAAAACTCGATAGTTGGAAATGGGGAAGCCAAATAAGAAAGTGGTGTAACAATGAGATAAAGGACCAATATAGGACAAAAAGGGGATAACACCAAAACCCTAGAAAACAAGTACGAAACGCTCGAACAAACACTAAGCTAAGGAGATTCAACGACCAAACAAGTAAATGGACCCGGGTACGGTCGGACATTTTAGAAATCCCAATTCCAGAAAAAAAAACCCTCAAGAGGAAAGGTCCGACCCCAAACCGCGAGAAGCATTCGACCTAAGAAATTACTTGGACTCGGGGGTAAGACAAGTCAAAGGAACTAAGTCCAAGGGAGTTAATGAATGAGTGAAAAGGGTATCTAGAGAGGTAGAATGTCAAATCAAACCCCAAGACGACTGCAAGAGAATTCATTCCCGATGTGAAGGAGGTACAACTAAGTTTTGAGGATAATACTCCTAAAAGGATGGGAGAGTTGTGAAACCCATACTTCGGACCAAGTAAACCGGGGAAAGAACTGGTGGTTTTGAGAAAACTGAGCCGTTAAAGGAGCCAAAAATAATAAAGAAGAGTTAATATGGGAAATTGGAAAATCCCAAGTGACCAAAAATTCACAAAAATCATGGGGAAGAACCATGAAGTAAATTGAATAGGAGAACCGGACTGAACCAGAATGAACCATAGTGAACCAGTTATATAATTCATTTTTCTAGATGACTTAAAAATATCAATTTGGGAAATTAAGGCTACCATTAGATAGATAATGAATTTAGATGAATTTAGAAAATTTTAAATTTAAGAAAACTAGTCGAATCGTGCCTGAACCGACCGTTTTTTGAATTCAGGTCACCAAACCTGATCGGACCGAACCAGTCAACAGTTTAGCCGGTCAACAAACTGGATTAGTCAACGGTCAACAGAGCCCATTCAGTAGCCACACAAGCATGGGCAGCCAATGGGAGGCTGCCACTTGTTCGGTTAATAGTCAGCGGATGACTGGTCAGCCTGCCACACAAATATGAGTAGCCAATGGGAGGTTGCCACATGTCTAGTTAACGATTGACACGACAGTTGAATTGGAATGCCACGTCAGAAAAATGGACCAATCATAGCGCACTACGTGGCACACTCACCACATCATCATCTTCAACCTTAGTCCACTAACATGAAAGAGAGAGAGAGACCGGGAAAGAGGGAGTCTTCGACAACTCAAAAATTGTTGTGGTCAGGTCACCCGCAGGCGGGGCGGAGGGAGCGAGTCCTATGCCTGCTAGTACCATGAACAGATGTCAAGATCCCTATATAAAGAGCACCCCTCCATTCGTTCTCAACATCCCACAATCGAGCGAAGAAGGTGAAGTGCTCAATTTTCGGGCGAGCAGTAAATGAGAGCTCTAATATCGAGGCTTTTCCTCACCTCTAAAGCTACATTCAGTCTCATTAGAACTGAAAGGAAGTCCTCTACCCAGTTGCACCTTCCCTTCGGCCTGAGGACCACCATAGAATAACAGGGAAGCTCAAACAATGCCATCGCTCCTCAGCTATCAATAGCCCGAGCCACTCAAGCTCAAGTCAAGCCGTCCCCAAACTTCACCTAGAGATACCCTGACCTTCCCCCGAGCTAAGACGGTAAGCCCCTCCGCCAAACAACACTGTTCATGACATAATTCTGCAAAAACATAATCTTAGAAACTCACACTTCTTAGGCCACAAATTGAGGCATGGTTTGATCTAGGGAGGATTCCCTAGAGGAGAGAAATTCAAAGAAAGCAAGAGCTCTAGTCGTTAGACCATTGCCGATAAGATATCGTAGCTTTCTCTCTCTAGACTGCATTTTTTGACGATGCTCTGTTTAAGTTCATTTCCTAGCCAAATCGAGTAGTTCAAAGCTTAAAATGATGAGGGAAACATAGAGAAGATTATTCAGAACATGAACGGAGGTAATTAATTGAGTTTTGGGGGTCAATTGAATGAAATTGTGATTCAGGACCAAAATTGTAATTTTTGAGAGATTGGATAATTTGGGGTTTTTTTTTGAAAATTTGGGACTGGATTGAAATTTAAGGAAAATTGCGCATTTTCATGAAATTAACTTTCAATTAGGGGCCCAATTGAGCAATTGAATGAAATGGAGAGCTAATTGTCAATTTTTGTAAATTCAAGGACCAATTGGCAATTTGGGGAAATTTAGGACCAATTGACAATTTTGGGAAAATTGAGGACCAAGGGGTAATTTTGGAAAAGTTAAGGACCTATGAGAGATAATCCCAAGTGACTTAATTGAAATCAAATGAAGATTAGGGACCCAAATATAAGGTTAAAAACATTGAGGGACCTAAATGCAATTAAGGCATTGTGTGATGACCTATGCGCAAATACCTAAAACTATGAGATCCTTTATGTCAATTCTCCTAATGTGGGTACTCGAACTGTAACACCCGCACTTTTGAGTTAAGGAAAACCAGGAAAAGACCCGGTCAAACCGAGTAAGAAAACCGAGCTAGTTTACAAACCAGATCATATGGGAACAAGCAATTTGGAAATTTACAACATTCGGGTCATCCAAATGGTTCATTAAACCTTGAAAAAGATAAAATAAAAGACAAAAATCAAATTGGTTGAGGTGAATGAGATTTCATAAGAACTTTGAAGTTAAGCGCTCTTGCTCAAGAGTAGTGTGTGGGTGACCTCCTAGGAAGTATGATTTTTTTTGTAACCCAAAATTTTGGTCAAAAATATTTTTATGCGAACGTACCAATAATTTATGTTAATATTAATAATAGTAATAAATCTCTCCCATTTAATACACGATTTTACACCTATATAAAGAGGTCATCCCCATTCATTATTCTCACATCTGAACACCTCTCTCTCTCTCTCTCTACTGCTCCATTTCTCAGTGAAGCTCGAACCAAAGTTTCAAATTAAACATTTTTCTTAACCTCAAAAGGAGAGGTCAAGCTCTTTAGAACCGGGGAGAAGACAGCTATCTGATACCAAACTCCAGTCATTCCGAGAATTGTTAGAGAAGCGCTGGCATGATGGAATAGTGAAGCAGCTCCGGCGGACCAAAGCTGCCATATTTCGGCCAAGCTGAAATTGGCCATTTCAAGCCCTCCTCTTGCCAAACCAAGCCTTCCCAACACTTCCTCAGCCTTTCCACAGCCAAATTAGGACCGAAAGGTAAGCCAATTAGGCTCCCCTTTAAAATTTTCGATCAGTGCTAGAGAGAGAGTCGACCGAATTTCAATGACAAAATTCTAATCCAATTCTGTATCAATTGATATGATTCTTGATTTTAGGATGAATCTCAGAACGAGAGCTATCTATCCAGATTGAAAGCTCGGACCGTCGTGCCTTCACCGGTGATTAATCCGTTTGAGCTTGTCCCGACGTTAAAACTTGTGATTCACATTTCTAAAGAATCGTCTGAACATGTAGAAACTCAATTTCAACTTCAATTTCAACAATTGGATACGTTTGATGGATCAATTTGATGAAATCAAATTCGGCTGTGTTAAGAAGTTGGAATTGGGGAAAAATTGTAGATTTTCGAAATTCAAACCACCAAAATGAAATTTTATGAAATTGAGGGTAAATTGGACATGAAAATAATGTTCGAGGACCAATTGAGGAATTTTGAAATTTTGGGGGCAAAATTTACCATTTTTGTAAAGGAAGGGCAAAATGGTAATTTTAGAAAAGTTGGGGGGACCAAATTGGAAATTTGGGAAATTAAACCCCTTTTTGTGAAATGTAATAAATTGAGGTCCTATGATAAATTTTAGAAGTTTTGGGACTCAATTTGAGGAAAAACCGGCATTTGGGACTTAAAGTTAAAGAGAAATAACTTTAGGGACCTAATTGCAAATAAATGAAAGTTTGACTTTCTCATTCATTTGGAATGAATGAAGGTGATTAGGCCGAAGGATAATGAACCAACATGTTCATATCGTGTAGGAACATGAAGTACTAGGAACGCCAGCAAGGACAAGCTCGCATGAATACCAAGAACCGGTCTAGTGGAATTCACGACATTAACGGGTGTGTGAGAATTTTATATCATACCCGGTTAGGGATGATAAGTACCTCGGTATAAACACCCACTGCTTAGTGATATTTTTAATCATCACTACTTAGAGAAAGTGATGTGAAAGTTATGCGAAAAAACTACTTACGGGTTATAAGTAGATCATAGCCGGTTGGCAAGATGAGACTTCCTTGAAGGAAGTTGAAAACCCGTTCATCGGTTATGAACGGAGATGTTCTTATACCAGTTGGTATGATGGATAGTAAAAACCTATTTTTGTTGGAAGTGCTCTCCCCTGACTGTGTGCCAATGCTTAAACAATTTGGGAGACCTTCTCGACGAGAGATCGAATAGCTTTGATAGGCCAGGGGTCTCGATTTTGGACCTTGGGGGCTAAATGCCCAATTTTGAAAATCTCGTACAGTGGGCCCAAGGTCAATTGGAACGAGCAGAAGCTTGTAAACGAACATGACATATGTGCCATAAAACTTAATAAGTGAATTGTTGGCCATGGTACCAAGATAGGACCGACATGCTCAGTCAACTAGCGGCAGTGCGACATGACAGGTTAACGGACCAGTCAAGATAAACAACTGCTCATTGAGTTGAGAGTCGGGGTTGTTGGACCAGTGGCACCACAGATTACATGGCAATATGAGAAAATATTGTTTGTGCATGCCCTATGAGTATGAGATCATCAAGATGCCTATGAGGGGTAGTGATGCATCCTAATGGCACTGGATTACCTGGTGGATATAAGGGCAGTTCGTCGTTCTAGGTGTCTGTGCGAAAGGGATAGGATGAGGTCTTTGTCCTTATACGGACATGAAGAACTGATTTCGGGATTGTGGGTTAGATGTCATGTGCATCCACTCATTCCCAGGGTTGATGCGATCATACTTCTATCCGGGTGGTAGGAAAAGTTGTTCCAAGCCACTAGCGGGTTCAGTAGTGATATTGACTTGCAAATATGTGTAACCTTCATGATGAAGGATGTGTGTTGGGTGATTACACATTGGTAACTATGAAATGGTGGAAAAACCTAATTTTTTAAATGAAGGGATTTTTGAAAAAGAAAAGAGTCTGGCACACTCCAATAATAATTATTTTCTTAAAATTTAAAAGTTTTTAAAAACCCATTCACTGAGTAGTCGTACTCACCCCCTCCCTTATATCCCTTTTAGGAAATCCCAGAAAGCCTACCCTTAAAAACCATCAACTAAGATGCCTGTAAGACATGTATGTAAAGTTTTAAATTTCATGCAGTTTTGATTATGATATTCCAGGAAAAAGGTATAGGTTAAAGGACGCCTTACTCTTTACAATTTACAATAAGGGGAAACCCTTTAATAAACCGGAAGAGTGGCGGGTTGATCACGGGGATCCGACCAAATGGGGTCGGGGCATGATAACTAGAGTGGTATCAGAGCCTGTTTCCTCAAATACATAATCAAGACTATAAAATATTGTAACTAATAGGATTTATCCTAAAATTTTCAGATGGCTCCCAGGAGAGGAACCAAGATAACTAGGAATGGCTCTACTCAACACCTTATCTTCGTAGAAAGACAACCCTAGAAGCTTCCCAAATGCCTAAAGCATGGCAGGAATCTCAAAAGAGCAAATGAGGAAGTATCCCAAAGAATGATGCTGAGACCTATTGATGGCACAAGCCTAAGTATAAAGGAGGATGTTTATCAAGAATTTCATAGCTCCCTAGTTAATTTGTGACCATTTGCTGTGATAGGGCTGAGAGCCCAACCTTTTGTATCCCCATGTTAATAAAAGATTCAAATTCCCCAAAACTCTATCTTCTGAGGATGTGATCTTACTAGGAATATGGCCTAAGGAAAATATAACAAACCCACACTATACTAGAAACTAAGGAAGAGTCACATCCTAGTGATGGAAAATGAATCAGGAAACCTAGGAGGACTCTTACCATGACCCTAGCAAAGGTGATTCAGCTAGAAAACTATCAAAGTGATCAGACTCAAGAACGGTAAAGCACCGAGCCAATAGTAACCTAGGAAAAAGCCCCACTCGAAGGAAAGGAAGAACCACAACAATCCATGTAAGGGAATGACGATGGGACATTACCTAAAGAGATGCCCAACCCTACTAAAGGACAAGTATCAAGTTGAACTATTATAGGTGTAAGGAAAGAAGGGGTGTTTCACACCTCATAGATTCAGGGCAATACCTACTCAAAGGTCATGAAGGACATGAAGGATTGGAGACCGATACCATGGAGTGGGTTACATAAACAATTCAAAAAGAGGTCAAGAAAAGATGAGGTGAATACAAAAACTTCTTAAGAAGGTCAAACCAAGAAGGATACCTCATGAATAGGGATAAGGTACATGAGAAGCATACCTATAACCCTCTCATAAGAGGCAAACACAAAAAAAAAAATGTCCCCTGAAACTCTAGGGAATGACACGGTGAGAGTGAAGAAGAGAAGGAATACGCTGTGAAAATGAATCATTGGTTGGCGGATGTGCAAGGAGCCAACCCCTCATTAGAAACTACTTGAAGGAAGGAAGTATCAGAGGCCAAGACTAACATGCTTTGGAAAAGTGATATAATTTTAAAGTACTACCTCTTTTGGAAAAAGCAGAAAAGTTAAAAATCGAAGTCTCTGACCAACATACCTAAGCAAGACCGGGAAGTAGAAAGGACTACACCCTAAAAAGGTCAGTGAGATGACATTAATGACAGGAGTACTCGAGAAGACAACTGCCCTAAGAAGACCTAAACCAAGGGACTGGTGGAGGTGGGGTAGTTAACTAGTTAATACGCGGAAGAACCATGATGTAAGTCCCGATAAGGAAGAGAGATGGAAAGGTCAAATACTCTGAAAGAGAAGGATGCAAGAAATCCTTAAAGGGACCAAAAGGCCAAATTAACAACCAAACTCAAGCCAAGAAAGAAATAGGCAAGTTTCTCACATAATGATCAAGAAATCTTGAAACAAGGAAGATTTATGCGCTCCCTAAGGAAATAGACAAATATTGGGTATGAATGAGGATGCGAATAGAGTATAAAAGATGTTTTGCAAGACCTGAGGAGTAAAGGTAAATAGGAGAAGACAACATCAAGAGTAGAAATCCCCCAGAGCAAATGTAAAAAGGAATGTTCGGAGAAAGGGAAAGAATTCTACAAAGGAAGGAAGCCCCGAAAAGAAATGTGTATTCCAATTGAGAGGAAATGGAACTAACCAAAATAGAAGGAATGATAAGCTCACAAATGAAATCTTGGTTGAGATGGAAAAGTCGAGTACCAAGGAAAAATGAGGTCCTAAGAAGGAAATTAAACTAAAGGAATTATGGAGGGGAGGATGGACACAATGTGGAGTGAAAGGAACCAACCCTTAATTAGGAAATGTTTCCAAGGAAGGAAGTATTGTAATGGCCCAGGCTGACCTGTTTGGAGGAAACAGGAGAACCAAGTAGAAAGAGGAAAACTAATAACGATAGACAGCCAAATAGAATAAACAAAACCTTAAGAAGGAATGAGATGTAGTAAAGACTACACTCTATGATGGACAATAGGATGGGCATGAAGAACGAGTGATATAGCTGCCTAGACGATTGGACCAGAAAAATAAAGAATTGTGAAATGGTTGTGAACAAAAAAGAGGGGATTAAGGCCAAAGGAAAACCCTTGAGTAGAGGATATCATTAGGAATGATGATAGATCTAAGAAAGCACGAAACCCAGCATGTCAGTAAAACATCTAGGAATTTAATTAATTGGAACCAGAAACACTCAATAAGGAAGTCGAAAAGGAACGAGTGGGTAAGGAGAACCAACACAATTGAGTAAGTGGAGTTAATAATGGTAAAAAAAAAGGATAGTTGAGGAATACTATCAAAAGAAAAGAAGAATGAAGTTATACGATTCCTGAAAGGTCTAAAAGCTAAGAGAGACACTTCAAGAAATGTTCTAGAAATCAAATGGACAGAGATGAGTCCTAGAAAATGCCATGCTGTAAGGGCATGTAAGCCCAACAACCCGAGGAGAATATGACTCAAAGTAAGGAAGAGTCGGCTAATAAGCATGATGAGGTCAAATATAACAATTTGGACCAATGTTATAATAGACAACGAATGGAAGAAGAGTCGAAATGGGATGAAAAGGTGATGATAAAGAAATCTGTGGAAATAATTACGAAATGCTCTATAGGACAACGAGCTAAGTGTTTCAATGATCAAGCGTTTAACTTGATACGGAAATGGTTAGTTATCTTGGAATTCTCAATCTTGAGTATAGGACCTCAAAGGGAAGAATGTTGCTATAAGCAAAGAGAGAGATAAAATCTAAGGAAATACCCTGAGGTTAGGTATGTCTAGTTATGACAAACTCCATGAAGGGAGTAAATAATATTAACGAAAAGGAATTTCTTAAGTGAAGGTTATAAAAGGGACTAATTTCAAGGACGAGAGAAAAGTTTGTATCTTAAGCAAACACCAAAGGGGCATCAAAGGAAATGATTGCTCATGCAAGGATGTTAACTAACTTTTGGGGACAAAACTCCTAAAAGGAAGGGAGAGTTGTAAACCCCGCACTTTTGAGTTAAGGAAAACCGGGAAAAGAATTGGTCAAACCGAGTAAGAAAACCGAGCCAGTTTACAAACTCGATCATATGGGAGCAAGAAATTTGGAAATTTACAACATCCGGGTGATCCAAATGGTTCATTAAACCTTGGAAAGGACAAAATAAAAGACAAAAACCAAATTGGTTTAGGTGAATGAGATTCCATAAGAAATTTGAAGTTAAGCGTGCTTGCTTAAGAGTATTGTGAGGATGGGTGACATCCTCGTAAGTATGATTTTTTTTGTGACCCAAAATTTCGGTAAAAAATATTTTTACGAGAACCTACGCCTTATCATAAATGGCCATAAATTAAAATATATTTAATTATTCTAATTAATACCAATAATTTAATACCTAAATTAAATTATTGGAATTAATACAAATAATTTAATACTAAAATAAAATTATTGAAATTAATACCAATAATTTAAATCAATATTAATACTAGTAATAAATCTCTCCCATTTTAATACACGATTTTACACCTATAAAAAGAGGTCATCCCCATTTATTCTCCTCACACCTCAACACTTCTCTCTCTCTCTCTCTACTGCTCCATTTCCCGGTGAAGCTCGAACCAGAGTTTCGACTTAAACATTTTTCTTAACCTCGAAAGGAGAGGTCTAGCTCTTTAGAATTGGGGAGAAGACAGCTATCTGATCGCAAACTACAATCATTCCGAGAATCGTTAGATAAGCACTGGCATGATGGAATAGTGAAGGAGCTCCGGCGGACCGAAGCTGCCCTATTTCAGCTAAGCTGAAATCGGCCATTTCAAGCCCTCCTCAGGCCAAACCAAGCCCTCTCAACACTTCCTCAGCCTTTCCACAGCCGAATTAGGACCAAAAGGTAAGCCAATTAGGCTCCCCTTTACAATTTATGATCGATGCTAGAGAGAGAGTCGACCGAATTTCAATGATGAAATTCTAATCCAATTCTACATCAATTGATGTGATTCTTGACTCTAGGATGAACCTCAAGATGAGAGCTATCTGCCCAGATCGAAAGCTCGGACTGTCGTGCCTTCACCGATGAGTAATCGAAGCTTTCTCTCTCTATAGTTCATTTTCCGACGAAGCTTCGTTTGAGCTCGTCCCGACGTTAAAACTTGCAATTCACATTTCAACAATTGGAAACATTTGATGGGTCAATTTGATTAAATCAAATTCGGCTGTGTTAAGAAGTTGGAATTGGGGGAAAATTGTGGATATTCGAAATTCAAAGGACCAAAATGAAATTTTATGAAATTGAGGGTCAATTGGACATGAAAATAATGTTAGAGGACCAATTGAGGAATTTTGAAATTTTGGGGGCAAATTTTACCATTTTTGTAAAGGAAGGGCAAAATGGTAATTTTGGAAAAGTTGGGGGACCAAATTGGAAATTTGGGAAATTAAACGCCTTCTTATGAAATGGAATAACTTGAGGTCCTATGATAAAATTTAGAAGTTTCGAGTCTCAATTTGAGGAAAAACTAGTATTTGGGACTTAAAGTTAAGGAGAAATAACTTTAGGGACTAATTGCAAATAAATGAAAGTTTGACTTTCTCATTCATTTGGAATAAATAAAGGTGATTAGGCCGATGTATAATGAACCAAAATGTTCATATCGTGTAGGAACACGAAGTACCGGGAACGCCAGTAAGGACAAGCTTGCGTGAATACCAAGAACCGGTCTAGTGGAATTCATGGTATTAACGGGTGAGTGGGAATTTTAGATCATACCCGATTGGGGATGATAAGTACCTCAGCATAAAAACCCACTGCTTAGTGGTATTTTTAATCATCACTACTTAGTGAAAGTGATGTGAAAGTTATGCGAAAAAACTACTTACGAGTTGTAAGTAGATCATACCCGGTTGGTATGATGACACTTCCTTGAAGGAAGTTGAAACCCGTTCATCGGTTATGAACGGAGATGTTCTTATATTGGTCGGTATGATGGACAGTAAAAATCTATTTTTTTGGAAGTGCTCTCCCCTGACTGTCTGCCAATGCTTAAACAATTTGGGAGACCTTCTTGATGGGAGCTCGAATAGCTCGGATAGGCCGGGGGCCTTGGTTTTGGAACTTGGAGGCTAAATGCCCAATTTTGAAAATCTCATAGAGTGGGCCCAATGCCAATTGGCACGAGCAGGAGCTCGTTAACGAACATGACATATGTGCCATAAAACTTAATAAGTGAATTGTTTGGCCATGGTACCAAGATAGGACCGACATGCTCAGTCAACTAGCAGCAATGCGACATGACAGGTCGATGGACCAGTGAAGACAAACAACTGCGAGTTGAGTTGAGAGTTGGGGCCGTTGGACCAGTGGCACCATAGATTACATGGCAATATGAGAAAACAATTTTTGTGCATGCACTATGAGTACGAGATTATCAAGAAGCCCGTGAGGGGTAGTGATGCGTCCTAATGGCACTGGACGACCTGGTGGCTATAAGGGCAGTTCATCGTTCTAGGTGTCTGCAAAATCTGGAGTAGCACCAAAAGCATGAGACCGGGGTGGGGACAGGATGAGGTCTCTGTCTTCATATGAACACAAAGAAGTGATTTCGGGATTGTGGGTCAGGTGTTGCATACATCCACTCATTCCAAGGGTAGAGTGGCAGGAAAAGTCGCTCTGAAGACACTAGTGGGTTCAGTAGTGATACTGACTTACAAATATGTGTAACCTTCATGATGAAGGATGTGTGTTGGGTGATTACACACCGGTAACTAAGAAATGGTGGAGAAACTCAATTTTTTAAATGAAGGGATTTTTGAAAAAGAAAGGAGTTTGGTACACTCCAATAATAATTATTTTCTTAAAAGTCAAAAAATTTTAAAAACTCATTCACTGAATAGTTGTACTCACCCCCTCCCGTATATCCCTTTCAGGAAATCCCGGAAAGCCTACCCTTAAAGACCATCAACTAAGATGCCTGTAAGATAGGTATGTAAAGTTTTAAATTTCATACAATTTTGATTATGCTATTCCAGGAAAAAGGTGCAGGTTAAAGGATGCCTTACTCTTTACGGTTTACAATAAGGGGAAACCCTTTAATAAACCGGGAGAGTAGCCGGTTGATCACGGGGATCCGACCAAACCGGGTCGGGGTGTGACATGAACCATGTAGGAGCTGGTTGTTCAAGTACCAGTGCAAGAGAGCGCATCACAAATCAAGGTCTCACCAGGACGACCACGTCACTATTATCGAGTGAGTGGGATTTTCAACATGATACCTGGTTGGGAGGATGAGAACCGCTTTTGAATTTGAAAATTTTTTTCCATGAATGATCTCCCTTGATTGTGTGAAACTGTTTAAACATTTTGGAATACGCTCCTGATGGGAGCTAGAATCAATCTAACAGAATCGAGGCCTTAGATTTGAAAATGATAGGGCCGAAGGCCCAATTTTGGAAAACTTGTGAATTGGGCCTAAGGCTAGTATGCACGGGTTGGAACTCGTAGACAAACATAATTGTAAGAACCATGAATATTCTCCCAAAACTGGAAATTGTTGTGTGACTTACCTTAGGGCCAATATAGGACTAACAAGGCTTGATGGACTAGTGGCAGTGTACCAGGACAAGGTCGATGGGCCAGTCCACGGAAATAGCTATAGGCGAGGTTGAGTGTCGGGGTCATTGGACCATTGCACCAAAGATAATGGTTAATGATTCAAAATTGTTGTTATGCATGCATGAGGATTCCAGGAGCATCTAGACGCCCAAGAGGGGTAGTCGATGGGTCTCATGGGTTACTGGATGACCCAAGGTGCATAAGGGTAGTTTTGCGTCTAGTAAGTTGAGAAGCTCGGAGAGCTTCCTGCGCACTGAGACCAAGGCTAGAGAGAAAATGAGGTCTCGTACCATAAAGCGGACATGATGAAGCATTGAGACCGAGGCCGAAGGAGAAATGAGGTCTCATCCCACAAGGCGGACATGATTAGGGTTTAAGGGTCGGACAATTGATATCCACTCAAACTCAAGGAGTTTGAGGGTAAAACTATTAATATCCACTCAAACTCAAGATAGAAGTCTGGGACTTCTATTTAGGTGGACGGTAAAGGCGCTATGGTCCACAAGTGGAATAGTCGGGGACTATTCTAAGAATGTGTGATCCCTTTCTATGATAGAAATGGCATATGAATATTTACTAAAATGCCTCTCGAGCAAAGGGAAGTGCTCAAGAAGAGATGAATTCATATGACCACAAAACTAAAATTATAAAATGTTTTGATAAACAAATTGATTTGAAAACTCACTTCCCAACCCCCACTCACTGTGTTGTAGAAACTCACACGCTCTCATTTAACCTTTTTCAAGAGAAACACATCGCTAAGAAGAACAGAAGCTAGAGGAGAAACCCAAGGATACCGCAAATAGGTAAACTACCATTTAGATGTTTTATAACTTTATTATAGAAAATAGGTACTTCAATGCTTTTACTTCCTCGGTCCATTTGGTAGAAATACTAAATTAGTACGAGGAAGGGTGGTAGGTTGATCAATGGACTCTCCGAACTAGGTCGGAGCATGACAGACTTTGTAGGTTGTTCAAACCTCCATTTAATGTGATTCAAGTGGCCATAGTCTCCTCTAGGAGTCAACTTTCAAATTGCACTAGTGTCACCAACTGAGTCACCATCTCTGGTGAGATGCCGACCTTAATCAGACTTTTGCTCGACAAACTACTAGCTTAGATTTAGCCCTGATCATCACTGTTTCAACTAACCTTGGCTAAACATAGACTACAACAGTCTAGGGCCCGCAGGGACATCATATCTAAGTTTGAGATTTTTTTTTATAAATTATTTTCTTGGGGAGCATAGTTTGGGGACTAAAATGTAAATATGGACAAGTTAAGGACCCATTTGAGGATAAGTTTTCCTTGGGGTATTTTTAAGGGCCTAAATAAAGTTTTAGGACCATTTGGAGATATTGGTAAAGTTTTGAAACGAGGGTGGCACGCTTGGAATTCATAAGGACATAAAAGTGACAAATGAGAAAGTTTAGGAACTAAAGTGCAAATAAGGAAATTTATGCACACAAAAGTGCTTTTTGGAAGTTTAAGGGCCTAAATGAGACTAAATAAAGTTTAGGGAGCCAAATGGAAGATTAGGAGAATCTAAGGTACCTAAAAGATAAGTTTTAAAGAATAATGGTAAAAATAGTAATTTTGCCCAACTTAGTGACCAAAATACAATTTTGGGAAAGTAAGGTACGTAAGAGGTTGATTAAGGATTTCTAAGCATATGGACAAGTATAACCCCTAAATTTTATGGCCCTAAATAAGTACTAACTAATCTTAAAAGAAGGTTTGTTAAAGAATGGTTCTACAACCCAAGTTGAATAAATCGAGCTCGAGTGACAAAACTGTAATATCTTAGGAAAGTTATGGTGTAGCATTAATATGTTGATATTAGTACTTAAATTGATATATATACCTTATTATGACTCTTGTAGATAGTATACATAGTAACTCGAGCAAAGACTTCATGAATCGAGCTAAAAGAAAAATCGTATAAACGAACAAGCTCGAATAAAAATTATGAGTGAGAGTAATCACATCAAGTCCGACTTGATCAACCAAATGTGTTTTACAGCTTTTGATAATACTCTAAAATCAATGGTGCATCATTTAGAAAAATCATTGAAAGAAGTGAAAATGACATGGATGCATGCTCACTAAAAAATATCATTTTTAGAAGTTAAGAAACGGGGTAAGGGTCATATAAATCGAAATAAATGAACCATAATCACATTGTAAGAATATGTGAGTTAGAGTCATGTGCCTTTGATATCATTGCTCATAGGAGTTGGATGAGTGATGGACCAAACTCCATGTATGTATTAAGATCTTGAGTATGATGTTTGACTACTGAATTTGGTGCATGTATCTGAATGACTGAGTTGGTTGAGGGATGGACCTAACTCACTGTGTTATATTGATCATGCATAATACTTGTTGATTTCATACATGCACTTGACTAGAGATGGTAAGAATGAAAACCATACTTGAGGATAATTGTGATAGACATGAGTGTTGCTTTCGTGCATGATTCTAAATATATATATATATATATATATTGTATGTTGATATGAAGTTTGGACATTGATAGGACACCTGTTGAGATAGTGTCGACGTGTAAACCCCATCCCTTTATAGATAAGAAAATTGGTCGTTCCAAAAAAGAAAATCGAGCCGGTTCACAAACCATAACCAATAATAAAAGGGTAAATTGGGAAATTGATAAATCCCAAATGACTTAAAGAGTTATAAAAAAATGGAAAAGAAACTTTCGACAATTAGGAAGGGAAAACCAGATCGGTTCAAGGTGAAACGAATTAAACCAATTTGAAACGGTTTCTAAATTTATTTTTCTAGATGGCTTAAAATATTCAAATTGGGGAATTGAAGCCACCATTAGATAGAGAATGAATTTAGATAAATTTAGAAATTTTTTATTTTGAGAAAACCGGTTGAATTGGGCTTGAACCGGTCGATTTACGCATTAAACCTGGTAAGACCGATCCAGTCCGGTTCGGAACAGTGTCATCTTCTTCCTTCAGATGACAGCACTGTTCATTCATTGCAGAAACAGATAACGTTGGTGAAGGAAAAATGGCTTCGATCAGGCCATTTCATGGCAAGGATAAGCTCGATCGAAAACGAAAGTTGTCGGGCAAATGGTCCCCAAGCTCCCTATATAAAGAGCTCCTCTCCATTCATCCTCCACACACATAAAATCTCCATTCTCTCTCTATAGCTCCATTTTTTGGTGAATCTCAAACAAGAGCTCGGATATAGGCATTTTTCTCAGCCTCAGAAGATGAGGTCGAGTCCAACAGACTCCAGGGGAAGTCAGCTACCTGAAAGCATCCTCCTTTTGACACAAGGACCGTTGGAGAAGCGCTGGCAGAATCAAACAGTGAAGTAGCTCTGACAAACTGAAGCAGCCCTATTTTGGCCGAGCTGAAATCGGTCAAGTTAAGCCCTCCCCTAGCCAAACCAAACCTCTCTAACACCCCCAGAGCCCTCATATCACCTCAATAGAGATGAAAGATAAGCCAATTCAGCCCTTCTCAATTGTTGTAGGTCAGAGTTAGAGAGAGAAAATGTGAAATTTCACTGACAAAATTCTCCCTCAATTTGATGTCAATTGTAGCAATTCTTGGTCCTAGGAAGAACCTTAGAACAAGAGCTACGTTCCCCGATAGAGAGCTCGGACCGCCATACCTCTCACGGTAAACTTTTGAAGCTTTCTCTCTCTACGAACAATTTTTCTGACGAATCTTCATTTGAGCTCATTCTGGCATCAATTCATGCAATTCAAACCTCAATTGAATCGTATGGAAGTGTAGGAATTGATTTATACCTCTAATTGAAGCAATTAACCCTGATTAAATGGTCAATTTGAAGAAATCAAATTTGGTCTATTTGAAAGGGGGAAATTGGGGGAAAATTTTGGGAAAATTGGGCATTTCAAAAAATTGAGGGACCTCTTTGCAATTTCCCAAAATTGAAGGCCAATTGCCATGAGAAAGATGTTGGAGGACCAATTGGTCAATTTTTTAAACATTTGGGGTCAAATTGCCATTTTTTGGAAAGTAGGGACAGATGGTAATTTTTGAAAAGTTAGGGACCAAATTAAAAATTTGGAAAACTTGAGCCCCTTATACAATTTTGAGAAAAATGAGGGCTTAAAGGGAATTTTGGAAACCTTGGGACTCAAATTGGGAAAAAGTTGGCATTAGGGACCTAAGGTTATGAGAAATGAACTTTAGGGACCTAAGTGTGACTAATCAGTAAGTTGTGAGCCTAGGCTTTTATACCAAACCATAATGGATAAGTTTGTCCAAATTGTGTAGGGACAAATGTGACCGGAATGCAAGCAAGAGAAAGCTCGCGTAGACTTAGAAAATCGACCAAGGATAAACACATCACGGTTATCGGGTGAGCGGGCATAATAACATCATAACCGGTTGGGATGGTGAGCACTTTAGAAATGAAAAACCACTTGTAAGTGGGACTTTAATAGCATACCCAGATGGGGTGATGGGCGATTTAAGCTAAAACCTACTTATCGGTTGTAATTAGAGGAAATCATACCTAGTTGGTATGATGGACTTCCTTAAAGGAAGGAGAAACCCGCCTACCGGTTGTTAGTGGAGATATCATCACACCCGGTTGGTGAGATAAAGTGAAAACATAATTTTTGTCAAAAGTGTTCTCCCCTTATTGTGTGCCAATACTAAAATATTTGGAATACCTTCTTGATGAGAGCTAGAATAGCTCGGATAGGCCAGATGCCTCGGTTTTTGAACTATGGGGCTAAATGCCTAGTTTTGGAAAATCACGTGTAGTGGACCCAAGGCCAGTTGGCACGAGGAGCTCGTAAAAAAACTTGAAATGAGAAAGCCATTAAATTTCTAATGAACTGGTTGTGTAATTTCGCCATGGTACCAAGTCGGGACTAACAATACTTGATTGATTGGCAGTAGTGCATCAGGGCCAAGTCGACGTACCAGTCTAGACAAACAGCTGTGGGTCAGGTTGAGGGTCGGAGTCATTGGACCAATGGCACTAAAGATAAATGGCTATATGTGAAAATTATTCTTTTGTGCATGCACTTGAGGTACTGGACCATCAAGACTCCCAAGACGGGTAGTGATGGGTCCTAAGGGCTACTAGATGACATGGTGGAGATAAGGGTAGATCGTCATGCCAGTTAGTCAGGAAGCTCGGTGTAATTTCTTACACATGAGACCGGGGTGGAGTTGGGATGAGGTCTCTGTTCTCATACAAACACGTAGTGGCATTCGGGTCTGAGGGTTGGATGTTGAGAACATCCACTCATATCTAGGGTAGAAGTAGATGGGCTTCTATCTTGGTGGCCGATAAAGACACTCTGAGCCACAAGTGGGTGCAGTGGATGGGTTGCTCCTACGAATGTGTGTACCCTTCCTGATGAAGGGCATGTGTTGTCTGCTAAACACACCTAATGTGGAAATGGGAAAAAAGATTTTCAGAACCGAAACTTGAGAAAAGATCTTTCTTAAAGGAAATGATAATATTGGCACACTTGAAACAAAGTTATTTCTAAAACTCACTCCCAACACTCACTCACTGAGTTGTAGAATTCACCCCCTCCCTTTTACCCATTTTAGGTACCCGAGGAAAGACCCTTTTTAAAGACATTACTAATTTGGAACGAGATAGGTATGTCTACTTTAAATTACTCAGTTTTATACAAATGCATTATCAAGACTATATAACATAGTAACTAAGAGGATTAAATCTTAAAATTTCAGATGGCTCCCAAGAGAGGAACCAAGAAAACAAGATTTGCCTTTTCTAACACTGCCCAACAACCCCTTCCTATGGAAACTCCCCAAGAAGCCTAGATAGTCCCACCAAGGTTGAGCTTAGAACATTAGAGATTGTATGAGGAGTTCACCAAAGTATTTGGATGACCTAACCTCGCTCCTGAGGTGGACACTAACTCTCGAGCTGAGCCTGAGGAAGCGTAATCTCATCCCCCTCCTATTAATAATTCTCCACCAATCGACATCCCTAAACACCTCAAAACTCTCTGTCAACTAGTATGTAAGCCTTTCCTAGGAGAGAAAGATGTTGGAGCTACTATGGAATGGTTGGCCAACATCAAGAAGCTTATGGGGATAGTCAAGATTTCACGAGAGGACATGGTGATCCTGACAGAATGTTTCTTGGAGGGCAGGGCAGAAAGATGGTGGGATAATGTCAAAAGCCTGCATACCACCACCCCCATCTGGGAACAATTTGAGGAGAGGTACACAAAGGAGTACCTGGCACTACACCTAATTAATGAGAAGAAGCAAGATTTCCTCCGACTTCGACAAGGGCTTAACCCTATCTTAGAGTACGAAAGTAAGATCAATGAGTTAAGACCCTTTGCCTCTAACCTGGCCAGATCGGCAAATACATGCCAACGATTCGTGGACGATCTCAACATGGACATACGAGACTAGATGGGAGTGCTAGGACGCCCAATGAATCTGGCAGTAGTGATGAGTATGGCTCACAAATATGAGCGACTGGTACAAACTCGATCTCGTCAGATGAAGCAGGCGAACCAAAAAGAGGATATGGGCCAAGACCGTCATGGAGGATGGAAGGAGCAAAATGGTCCAAGATGGGGAAACAGGGTGGGTTTTCAAATGAGGAAGGATGTATCGCCACCCCAATGAAGAGTGATCCTCACATTACCACAAGGAAACCCTCGATGCCCTAGATGCCAAAGGTACCACGAGGAAGCATGTCACGCCCCGACCCGGTTTGGTCGGATCCCCGTGATCAACCCGCCACTCTCTTGATTTACTAAAGGGTTTTCCCTTATATTATAAATCGTAAAGAGTAAGGCGTTAACCTGCACCTTTTTCCAGGAATATCATAAATCAAAACTGCATAGTAATTTAAATTAGTTGTACCTATCTTACAGGCGTTTAATTGCGCAAGTCCTTTAAGGTTCGGCTTTCCGAGACTTCCTAAAAGGGGTATAAGGAGGGGGGTGAGTACAACTACTCAGTGAATGGGATTCAAATCTTTTAACTTTCAAGAAAAAAAAACATTTATATGGAGTGTGCCAGACTCCTTTGTTTTCAAAAATCATTTCATTTAAAAATTCATGTTTTTCCCTTATTTCTTAGTTATCTATGTATCATCACCCAACACACATCCTTCATCATGAAGGTTACACACATTCGCAAGTCAGTATCACCACTGAACCCGCTAGTGGCTTCGGAGCGACTTTTCCTGCCACCCGGATAGAAGTACGACCACTTCTACCCTGGGAATGAGTGGATGTACGCGACATCTAACCCACAATCCCGAAATCACTTCTTCGTGTCCATATGACGACAGAGACCTCATCCTGTCCCCACCCCGGTCTCATGCGCTTCGTGCTACTCCAAATTTTGCACAGACACCTGGAACGACGAACTGCCCTTATAGCCACCAGGTCGTCCAGTGCCCTTAGGACGCATCACTACCCCTCATGGGCGTCTTGATGATCCCGTACTCACAGTGCATGCACAAACAATGTTTTCTTATATTGCCATGTAATCTGTGGTGCCATTAGTTCAACGGCCCCAACTCTCAACTCAACCCACAGCTGTTTGTCTTGACTAGTCCGTCGACCTATCATGTCGCACTGCCGCTAGTTGACTGAGCATGTCAGTCCTATCTTGGTACCATGGCCAAACAATTCACTTATTAAGTTTTATGGCACACATATCATGTTCGTTTACGAGCTCCTACTCGTGCCAACTGGCCTTGGTCCCACTATACGAGATTTTCAAAATCGGGCATTTAGCCCCTAAGTTCCAAAACCGAGGCCCCTGGCCTATCAGAGCTATTCGAGCTCCTGTCGAGAAGGTCTCCCAAATAGTTTAAGCATTGGCACACAATCAGGGGAGAACACTTCCGACAAAATAGGTTTTCACTGTCCATTATACCAACCGGTATAAGGACATCTCCATTCATAACCGATGAACGGGTTTTCAACTTCCTTCGAGAAAGTCTCATCATACCAACCGGGTATGATCTACTTACAACCCGTAAGTACTTTTTTTTTTCGCATAACTTTCACATCACTTTCTCTAAGTAGTGATGATTAAAATACCACTAAACAGTGGGTTTTTATATCGAGGCACGTATCATCCCCAACCGGGTATGATGTTAGTAAACCCACTCACAACCGGTAAGTGGTTTTTAACTTTAAACTGTGCTCATCATCCCAACTGGGTATGATGTGAATAACCCACTCACAACCGGTAAATGATTTTTAAATTTTAAGTTGTGCTAATCATCCCAACCAGGTATGATGTTAGTAAACCCACTCACAACCGGTAAGTGGTTTTTAACTTTAATTTGTGCTCATCATCCTAACCAGGTATGATGTTAGTAAACCCACTCACCCGATAGTGTAGTGAAATTCCACTTAGTCGGGTTCTGTCCTTAACTTTGAAGTTCTTATTAAATATAGTTCACCTAAACCAATTTGATTTTTGTTTTCTAGTTTGTCTTAAGTTTCTTTTCCAAGGTTTAATGAACCCTTTAGATCACCCAAAAGTTGTAAATTTCCATATTGCTTATTCCCAAATGTAAACCGGCTTGGTTTTCTTATTCGGTTTGACCGGTTCTTTTCCTGTTTTTCCTTAACTAAAAAAATGCGGGTTTTACAAAGCATGTTTATCCTATTTCGGATGTGGACAGGTGGAGCACTATGCCAAGGAATGCTCCACTCTTAGGGAAAATAAACAATGGAACATGCTTAGACTAGCCCAAGGGAACCCAAGGACTCCCAAGTAGGATGCCACAACCAAGGTACCAACTAGGGTATACAACCTCACCTAGGAAGAGGCTAGAAAAGACCCTAGTACCGTTGCGGGTACTTCCCAAAACCTCTCCAACTAAGATTGAGATAAAGCCTATAATTTAAATTTAATTCAATAAAGGAATTTTCTTCTAAAATATGCGTTCTTTTCAATCAGGGTACGTATACTTGTGGGGGAGAAAGGTCTACGCCATTTTTTACTCGGGAGCAGAAAGATCCTTCATCAAAGAAGATCTCATCCCAAGTCTTCCCCTAGAACATACCTCTCTAGAACAAAGTCTCAACATCCTCACACCCTTAGGAGAAGGACTAAATAGGGACAAATAGTTAAAGGGGTGTGAGATCACAATTGGGGGAGTTTAACTGGAGGTAGATTTTATCCCAATACCTCTAAGAGAGGAAGAAATAATATTGGGAATGGATTGGTTAAGTAACCATCAAGCCAATATGAACTATGGAAAGAAAGTAATAACTTTTCACACTCCCGAAACACTCATACTATATTTCCAAGGAGACAAGATGAAGGGAGAAGTACAAATAGTGTCCCACATAAGAGCTCAAAAGATGATACATAAAGGTTGTGAAGCTTTTATGGCAATAATCATCAACATGAAGTCAGAGGAAAAGGGACTAAAAGGCATTCCATTAGTTGAACACTACCCAGAGGTATTTCTAGAAGAATTACATGGATTACCCCCAAGCCGACAATTGGAATTTACCATAGAAGTTATCCCCAGAACACATCCCATATCCCAAGCCCCTTATCGCATGGCCCCAACCGAGTTAAAAGAATTAAAGGAGCAGCTAGATGAGCTATTGGAGATGGGTTTCATACGCCCTAGTCAGTCTCCATGGGGTGCACAAGTCCTATTCATAAAGAAGAAGGACGGGAGCATGAGGTTGTGCATTGATTATCGGAAGTTCAATCAGGTCACCATAAAGAGTAAATATCCACTTCCACATATCAATGACCTGTTCAACCAATTAAAAGGAGTAGCCTACTTCTCAAAGATAGACCTTCGGTCAAGATACCGCCAACTCAAGATCTGAGAGGAAGATATCCCTAAAATTGCCTTTTGGTCCCGATACGGACATTATGAGTTCAAAGAGATGCCCTTTGGCTTGACAAATGTCCCTGCAGCCTTCATGGAGATAATGAACCAAGTGTTCCAGCCGCACTTGGACAAGTATGTGATAATATTTATAGATGACATTCTTATATACTCATGAACTCGGCTAGAGCACGAAGAACATCTGGCTATCACCTTAGAGATACTACGAGATAACTGCTTATATGCGAAATCCCCCAAGTGTGAGTTTTGATTGCAGGAGGTAGGGTTCTTAGGGCACATAGTGTCCAAAGATGGAGTTAAGGTGGACCCAGCAAAGGTGGAAACCATATCCAATTGGAAGGCACCCAAGAATCCCTCTGAGATACGTTGTTTCTTGGGCTTGGCAGGATACTACAAACAGCTTGTGCAGGATTTCTCTAAGATAGCTGCCCCTTTGACTCATCTCACAAGGAAAGAAGTGGAGTATAAATGGGATGAAATTTGTGAGAAATCCTTCCAAGAGTTGAAGACCCGTTTAAAAATGGCACATGTACTCTCTCTGTCGGGCCCAAGTGTAGGAGAGTATACCGTCTACAGTGATGCATCCAGACAGGGACTCGAATGTGTATTAATGCAACAAGGCAAGGTCATCGCCTATGCCTCACGACTTGGAGTTAGCTGCAATAGTGTTCACCCTTAAGATTTGGCGACACTACCTATATGGGGTTAAGTGTAGGATATATATCGGTCACAATAGTCTTAAGTACTTCTTGACTCAGAAGGAGTTGAACCTCCGTTAGAGGAGATCGCTGGAGTTAGTATAGGATTATGACCTTGTGATAGAATATCACCTCGGTAAGGCTAATGTGGTAGTAGACACTCTAAGTCGCATGTATCAAACCGAGGTGGCACAGATAAAGACAAGCTACTTACACTTGTTGCAGTAGCTTTGAAGAATGGAAGTGAATCTTAAGATGGACAAAAGAGAGAAATGCTTGTTGGCTGACATAGTGGTAAGACCCAGCCTAACGAAGCAAATTAAGGTCCGGAAAAAAGGGGATATGGATCTCTAGTCCTATTTGGACCCGAACAATGAAGGGATGAAATCGAACTACAACCTTCAAGGCGATAGAGTACTAACCTACAAGGGCAGAGTGTGTGTGCCTCAAGATAAGGAACTAAAGAGACTAATTTTGGAGGAGGCAAATGACTCTGTTTATGTGATGCATCCGGGTAGTACTAAGATGTACCGCACCCTCAAACAAGGTTATTGGTGGAAAGGGATGAACAAGGATATTGTGAAATATGTAGCCCAATGCTTGTCCTGTCAGCAAATTAAAGCTGAGCATCAGAAACCTTCTAGATTACTACAATCCTTTCCAATCCCAGAATGGAAATGGGAATACATCACTATGGACTTTGTCACGAGACTACCTATGACTAGAAAAGGACGAGATGCAATCTAGGTCATTGTGGATAGATTGACCAAGTCCACCCATTTCCTACCCATAATAGTGACAGATTCAATAGAATAACTAGCCATCTTAAACATGAAAGAAATTGTGAGACATCATGGCATCTCGGTAAGCATAGTGTCAGATAAAGACCATAGATTTACCTCGAGGTTCTAGATTAGTTTGCAAAATGCCTTGGGAACCAAGCTCCACATGAGCACAACATTTCATCCTCAGTTTGATGGACAGTTTGAGCGGACGATCCAAACCTTGGAGGACATGTTGTGTAAACCCCACACTTTTTAGTTATGGAAAATTAGGAAAAAGAACCAGTCAAATCGAGTAAGAAAACCGAGCCGGTTTACAAACTCGATCATTTGGGAACAAGCAATTTGGAAATTTACAACTTTTGGGTGATACAAAGGGTTCATTAAACCTTGGAAAAGAAACTTAAGATAAATTAGAAGAGGAAAAACTAAATTGGTTCACGTGAACGAGAATCTATAAGAACTTTGACGTTAAGCATGCTTACCTGAATTATTGGAATTAATACAAATAATTTAATACCAATAATTTATGTCAATATTAATACTAGTAATTAATCTCTCCCATTTAATACACAATTTTTATACCTATATAAAGAGGTCATCCCCAATCATTCTCCTCACACCTGAACACTTCTCTCTCTATCTCTCTACTGCTCCATTTCCGGTGAAGCTCGAACCAGAGCTTCAACTTAAACATTTTTCTTAACCTTGGAAGGAGAGGTCAGGCTCTTTAGAAACAGGGAGAAGACAGTTATCTGATAGCAAACTCTAGTCAATCTGAGAATCGCTAGAGAAGCATCGGCATGATGGAACAGTGAAGCAGCTTCGACAGAACGAAGCTGCCCTATTTCGACCAAGTTGAAATCAACCATTTCGAGCCCACCTCAGGCCAAACCAAGCCTTCCCAACACTTCCTCAGCCCTCCCAAGGCTGAATTAGGACTTAAAGGTAAGACAATTCGGCTCCCCTCTGCAATTTCCAGCCGGTGCTAGAGAGAGAACCGGCATAATTTCAATGATAAAATTCTAACTCAATTTGGCATCAATTGATGCGATTCTTGATTCTAGGAGGAACCTCAGGATGAGGGCTATCTGCCCAAACCGAAAGCTCGGACTGTCATACCCTCATTGCTGAGAAATCGAAGCTTTCTCTCTCTATAGTCTATTTTCTAGTGAAACTCCGTTTGAGCTCGTTCCGGTGTTTAAATTTGCGATTCAAAGTTCCTTAGAATCGTATGAACATGTAGGAACTCAATTTCAACAATTAGAGGTGTTTGATCTATCAATTTGATGAAATCAAATTTGGCTGTGTTGAAGGGTTGAAATTGGGGGAAAATTTGGGGATTTTAGAAATTCAAAGGACCAAAATGCAATTTTATGAAATTAAGGGTCAATTGGGCATAAAAATAATGTTGGAGGACAATTGAGGAATTTTGGAATTTTTGGGGCAAAACATACCATTTTTGTAAAGGAAGGGCAAAATGGTAATTTTGGAAAAGTTGGAGGACCAAATTGGAAATTTGGGAAATTAATCCCCTTTTTTGTGAAATGGAATAAATTGAGGTCATATGATAAAATTTAGAAGTTTCGGGACTCAATTTGAGGAAAAACCAGTATTAGGGACTTAAATTTAATGAGAAATAACTTTAGGCACATAATTGCAAATAAATGAAAGTTTGACTTTCTCATTCATTTGTAATAAATGAAGGCGATTAGGTCGAAGGATAATGAATCGAGATGTTCATATCATGTAGGAACACGAAGTACCAGGAACGCCAACAAGGACAAGCTTGCGTGAAGACAAAGAACTGGTCTAGTGGAATTCACGGCACTAACGGGTGAGTGGGTTTACTAACATCATACCCGGTTGGGATGATGAGTACAACTTAAAAATTTTAAACCACTTACCGGTTGTGAGTGGGGATTATATATCATTCCCGGTTGGGAATGATAAGTGCCTCGATATAAAAACCCACTGTTTAGTGGTATTTTAATCATCACCACTTACAAAAAGTGATGTGAAAATTATGCGGAAAAACTAATTACCGGTTGTAAGTAGATCATACCAGGTTGGTATGATGAGACTTCCTTGAAGGAAGTTGAAAACCCGTTCATCGATTATGAACAGAGATGTCCTTATACCAGTTGGTATAATAGACAGTGAAAACCTATTTTGTCAGAAGTGTTCTCCCCTGACTATGTGCCAATGCTTAAACTATTTAGGTGACCTTCTTGACGGGAGCTCGAATAGCACTTATAGGCCGGGGGCCTCAATTTTGGAACTTGGGGGCTAAATGCTCGATTTTGAAAATCTTATACAGTAGGCCCAAGGCCAGTTGGCACGAGCTGGAGCTCAGAAACGAACATGATATATGTCCCATAAAACTTAATAAGTGAGTTGTTTGGCTATAGTACCAAGATAGGACCGACATGCTCAGTCAACTAGCGGCAATACAACATGATAGGTCGACGGACCAGTCAAGACAAACAACTGTGATTTGAGTTGAGAGTCGGGGCCGTTGGACCAATCGCACCAAATATTACATGGCGATATGAGAAAACATTGTTTGTGCATGCACCATGAGTACAGGATCATCAAGACGTCCATGAGGGGTAGTGACATGTCCTAAGGGCCTTGGACGACCCGGTGAGTATTAGGGCATATCGTCGTTCTAGGTGTCTGTGCAAAATTTGGAGTAGCATCAAGCGCATGAGACCGGGGTGGGGACAAGATGAGGTCTCTATCCTTATACAGACACGAAGAAGTGATTTCGGGATTGTGGGTCGGATGTCGCGTACATCCACTCATTCCCAAGGTAGAAGTGGTCCTGCTTCTATCCGGGTGGCAGGAAAAGTCGCTCTGAAGCCACTAGCGGGTTCAGTGGTGATACTGACTTGCGAATGTGTGTAACCTTCATGATGAAGGATGTGTGTTGGGTGATGACACACCGTGGGAACTAAGAAATAATGGAAAAATCCAAATTTTTAAATGAAGGGATTTTTGAAAGGAAAGGAGTCTAGCACACTCCATAAAAAAGGTTTTTTTAGTCAAAAGATTTGAATCTCATTCACTGAGTAGTCGTACCTAGCCCCTCCCTTATATCCCTTTCAAGAAATTTTGGAAAGCCTACCCTTAAAGACCATCAACTAAGACGCCTGTAAGACAGGTATGATGAATTTAAAAATGTTATGCAGTTTTGATTATGTTATTCTAGGAAAAAGGTGCATGTTTAAAGGATGCCTTACTCTTTACGCTTTAGGATGAGGGGAAACCCTTTAATAAACCGGTTCAAGGGGATCCGACCAAACCGGGTCGGGGTGTGACATGTTGCAAGCATGTGCACTCACCAAGAATAAGGGTTGGGAAGAATACTTATGCCTGATGGAGTTTGCTTATAATAATAGTTATCAGGCCAATATTCAAATGGATCCTTATGAGGCCCTTTATGGATGACCATGTCATATCCCCTTATTTTGGGAAGAGGTGGGAGAAAGGAAGCTGGAAAGGGTCAAACTAATCGAGGATGCCACAGAGAAAATCAAGTTCATAAAGAGTCGACTTAATGCCACAGAGAGCTACCATTCCCCAAAAGAGAGCTTACACCGTCGCACCTGCAATGGTAAGCTTTCGAAGCTTTCTCTCACTATGAATAATTTTCCGACGAAGCTCCGTTTGAGCTTGTTTCGGCCACAATTCATGCGATTCAAACCTCAATTGAATCATATGGAAATGTAGGAACTAATTTAAACCTCCAATTGAAGCAATTTACCCTGATTCAATAGCCAATTTGAAGAAATCAAATTTAGTCAGTTTGAAAGGGGGAAATTGGGGGAAAATTCGGCATTTCAAAAAATTGAGGGACCTCTTTGCAATTTTCCAAATTGGAAGGCCAATAGTCCATGAGAAAGATGTTGGAGGGCCAATTGGTCAATTTTTGAAACATTTGGTGTCAAATTGCCATTTTTGGAAAGTAGGGACAAAATGGTAATTTTTGAAAAGTTGGGAACTAAATTGGAAATTTAGAAAACTTGAGCCCCTTATACAATTTTGAGAAATATAATGACTCAAAGGGAATTTTGGAAACCTTGGGACTCAAATTGGGCAAAAGTTGGCATTAGGGACCTAAGGTTATGAGAAATGAACTTTAGAGACCTAAGTGCAATTAATCGATAAATTGTGAGCCTAGGCTTTTATGTCAAACCGTAATTGATAAGGCTGTCCAAATCGTGTAGGGACAAGTGTGACCGGAACACAAGCAAGAGAAAGCTTGCGTAGACTTGGAAAATCGACCGAGGACAAACACGTCACGGTTATCGGATGAGTGAGCATATTAACATCATACCTGGTTGTCTGGTGAGCACTTTAGAAACAAAAAACCACTTTTAATTGGGACTTTAACATCATACCCAGATGGGGTGATGGGCGATTTAAGCTAAAACCTATTTACTGGTTGTAAGTAGAGGAAATCATACCCAATTGGTATGATGGACTTCCTTGAAGGAAGGAGAAACCCATCTGTCGGTTGTAAGTGGAGATATTATCTCACCCAATTGATGAGATGAAATGAAAACATAATTTTTGTCATAAGTGTTCTTCCTTGACTGTGTGTCAATGCTTAAACTATTTGGAAGACCTTCTTGACGGGAGCTAGAACAACTCATATATGCTAAAGGCCTCAATTTTTGAACTATGGGGCTAAATGCTTGGTTTTGGAAAATCACGTGTAGTAGGCCCAAGGCAAGTGGGCACGAGTAGGAACTCGTAAATAAACTTTAAATGAGAAAGCCATGAAATTTCTAATGAACTAGTTGTGTGATTTTGTCATGGTACCAAGTCAGGACTGATAGTACTCGATGGATTGGCGGTAGTGTGACAGGGACAAGTCGACGAACCGGTTAAGACAAATAGCTACATGTCAGGTTGATGGTCAAGATTTAGGAAAGACAGGTATGAAGAACGTCTTACTCCTCAAGATTTAGCAATGGGGAAACCCTTGATAGACCAAGAGAGTGGCAAGTTGTTCTCGGGGATCCGACCAAACCGGATTGGGGCGTGACATAACAACTAGAGGAATTTGAAGTTATGTATAAGGGGAGATATATACAATACTTCTAGATTTCTAGGAACCCCCAGTTGATGTACGAGTGTGGTACTAGTGGTTACATTGTTGCGAAGAGAAAATACAAAATTGAGTTTAATGTGTAAGAGGCATGTACATGGCATTTGCCGAGCTAGTGGTATGACATCAAATGCTAAGACATCCAAATGAGAGATGAAACCGAGGGGTATTAGTTGTGGATAGTACATGTGTCATGCCTCAACCAAGTTTGGTCAGATTCATATGATCAACCCGCTGCTTTCTTGGTTCAAGAAGGGTTTCCCCCTTTCTTTAATCAAGAGGAGCGAGGCGAAATTTCAACCTTGTTCCCTGGAATAACATATACCAATAAAATGAAAGCTTAAAAATAAAATACTTTTAAGCATACCAAACATAGGGTAGATCCTGGTGTTATCTCTAGTTATTTTCTCTACTACCTGAAAATGGATAGAAAAGGAGGGGTGAGTTTCTACAACTCAGTGAATGAGTATTTTTTAAAAAAAAAAGTTTAAATAAAATAGTTTCTAATTGGAGTGTGTCAAACTCGCAGGGATCACACATTCGTAGGGCAGTCCGTCCACTGCACACACTTGTGGCATCGGAGCGACTTTACTGGCCATCTAGATAGAAGCTCGTCCACTTCTACCCTAGCAATGAGTAGATGTTCGTGACATCCAACATTCAAACCCAAAATCAACTATATGTCTGTATGAGGATAGAGACCTCATCATAACCCCACCGCGGTTTCAAGCGCATGAAGCTATGTCAAGCTTCTCTGATTGCTGGCATGACAAACTGCCCTTATCTCCACCATGTCGTCTAGTAGCACCTATGATGCATCACTACCCCTCTAGTGCATCTTGATGATCCTGAACCTCAAGTGCATGCACAAACAATAGTTTTTCCCCAAAGCCATTTATCTTTGGTGCCACTGGTCCAACGGCCCCGACCCTCAACTCAACCAACAACTGTTTGTCTAGAACGGTTCATCGACTTGGTCTTGTTGCACTACTGCCAGTCCATCGAGTATTTCGGTCATGTTATGGAACCGAGGCCAAATTGCATCAATCATTTATTAAGAATTTTCTTAGCTTGACATCATGTTTATTTAAGAGCTCCTACTCGGGCCAACTGGCCTTGGGCCCAATATATGAGATTTTCCAAAAACCGGGCATTTTAGTCCCCAAGTTCTAAAACTGAGGCTTATGGCCTATCTGAGCTATTCGAGCTCTCGTCAAGAAGGTCTCTCAAAATTTTTAAGCATTGGCACACAGTCAAGGAGACACTTCTCATCCATCGAGCACGTCGGTCATGTATTACCATCGCCAAATCACATCATTCATTAAAATTTTCATGGCTTAACATCATGTGTATTTACGAGCTCCTACTCATGCCAATTGGCCTTGGGCCCACTGTACGAGATTTACAAAACCGAACATTTTAGCACCCAATTTCCAAAACTGAGGCCTCTGGCCTGTTTAAGCTCTTCGAGCTCTTGTCAATAAGGTCTCCCAAATTTTTTTTAAGGAGTCGCACACAATCAGGGGAGAACACTTCTAACAAAAATAACTTTTTCACTCGTCTATCACACCAACCGAGTGTGATGACATCTTCGCTTACAATCGGTAAACGAGTTTTCTACTTCCTTCTAGGAAGTTTATCATACCAACTGGGTATGATCTACTTACAACGAGTAAGTAGTTTTTTCGCATAGTTTTCACATCACTCCAACTAGGTGTGATGTTAAAATTCCATATAGTAGTGGCTTTTCATTTTCGAGGTACTCGTCATCCTAACCGGGTATGATGTGAAAAATCTCACTCATGCGATATACATAATGTATTTCCTCTTAATCGGCATTTTACCTCCACGCGAGCTTATCCTTGCCAGTGTTCTGGTCCTCCGTGTTCCTACACAATTTGGATATCCATGTTTATTAACATTTGACATAATAGCCTTTATTCCTCATATATGAACAAAATGCCCAAACTTTTTAATTATTTGCATTTAGGTCCCTAAAGTTCTTTTTTTAACATTACATACCTAATGCTAACTTTTCCCCAAATTGAGTCCCGAAACTTCTAACATTCACTTTGGGTCCTCAATTTATTCAAAATCACAAAAAGGGGTTCAACTTTCCCAAATTTCCAATTTGGTCCCCAACTTTTCAAAAATTACCATTTTGCCCATACTTTACAAAAATGTCAATTTGACCCCCAATAAATTTCAAAAGTGACCAATTGGTTCTCCAACATCTTTTTCATGGCCAATTCGCCCTCAATTTTATGAAATTGCACTTTGGTCCCTCAATTTTACGAAATCCCTAATTTCCCCACAAACATTTCCCTAATTTCCCCCTTTCAAACTGGCCGAATTTGATTTCATAAAATTGACCATTCAATTGTGGTTAATTTTTGAAATTGAAGTTATAATTGAGTTCCTAAACATCTATACAATTCAATTGAGCTTTGAATCGTATGAACCAAGGTCGAAACGAGCTCAAATGGAGCTTCGTCGGAAAGCTAGGCATAGAGAGAGAAAGTTTTGAAAGCTTACCATCAGAGATGAGGCGGTCCAAAATTTTAATCGAGGCAGGTAGCTCTTATCTTGAGGTTCCTCCTAGGATCAAGAACTGCAACAGTTCATGTTGAATTGAGTGAGAATTTGGTCAATGAAGTTTCATTGTTTCTCTCTCTTACGCTAAAAAAAATTTATAGAGGGGAGCCGAATTGACTTAACTTTTGGCTCTAATTCGGTCGTGTGAGGGTTATAGGAGTATTGGGAGAGCTTGGTTTGGCTTGAGGAAGGCTCAATTTGGACGTTTTAGCTCAGCTGAAACAAGATAGCTTCAGTCCGTCAAAGCAACTTCATTGTTCGATTACGCCGGCGCTTCTCCGGCGATCCTCGGATCGAATGGTGACCACTGTCATGTAGTTGACTTCTCCCCGAGTCTAAGTAACCTAACCTCGCATTCTTTTTCTAAGAACAACCCCTATGTCAAAGCTCTGGTTTGAGCTTTGTCAGAAAACTGAGTAGTTGAGAGAGAGTGAAGTTTTCAGGTGTTAGGAGAATGGATAGAGAGGAGCTCTTTATATAGGGAACTCGGGGACTCTCCGGCCATTCGTTAGGCAACTTAATAGCACTCATTGATGGCCTGAAATGTCCTGAATAGAAACATTTCCTTTCCACCGGTGCTGCTTATTTTTTTGGCGAGTGAATAGTGACGTCGTCTAGAGGAAGGAGACAAAAATGTTCTGAACTGGGTTACGCTTAAACTTGTCGGTTCAGGCCCAATTCGACTGAGTTTTTTTAAATTAAAATTTTTTTAAATTCATATAAATTCATTTTTTATCCAATGGTGGCTTCAATTCTCCAATTTGAATATTTTAAGCTATCTAGAAAAATGAATTTAGCATCCAATTAAATGATAGTTCAAACTAGTGCAAACTGGTTCAATCTGGTTCACATCTTATTCACCTAAACCGGTCTGGTTTTCTGTCCCAAATTGTCCTAAAGTTTTTTTTACTCTTTTGGTCACTCAAGATGTGTAAATTTCCCATTTTTCCCTTTCTCTAATGGTTGGGGTTTGTGAACCGGTTCAGTTTTCTCAATCGAGTTGACCGGTTCTTTCCCCGGTTTCCTTATCTTCAAGGGACGGGGTGTAAACTCTCCCCTCATTTTAGGAGTTTTGTCCCCAAAAACCTATTCCACAACCTTGGCACAATAAATAATTTCTCTTAATGTCAATTTAAAGTTAGTTGACATACAACCATTTTCGTTATTTTCACTTAGCCCCATTCTAACATGCACTTAAGAAATTTCATTCTTTTCAATTGATTACTCATTCCATGGAGCTCATCTCTACTAAGCATATCTTACCTCAGAGCTCATGGGTATATATGTAAGCTTTGCCCTTTAGAGTTAAGGAAAACTGGGAAAAAAACCGGTCAACCCGAGTGAGAAAACCGAACCGGATCACGAACCCTAATCACTAGAGAATTGGAAAATTGGGAAATTTACAACTCCCAAGTGACCCAAAGAATTATAAAAATCTAGGAAAAGGACTTTGGGGTGAATTGGAAGAGAAAACCAGACTGGTTTAAGTGAACTGAATCTAAACCAGATTGAACCGATTTGGACTAGTTTGAACCATCATTGAACTGGATGCTAAATTTATTTTTCTAGGTCGCTTAGAAAATTCAAATTAAAGAATTGAGGCCACCATTAGATAGAGAATAAATTTAGATGAATTTAGAAATTTTTAACATTGAAAAACTCGGTCGAATAGGGCCTGAATCGGTCGATTTAAACGTCAAACCTGGTTCAGACCGGTCCGGTTTGGTTTGGAACAGTGTCGTCTTCTTCCTTCAGATGACAACACTGTTCACTTGCCGAAAAATTGAACAGCGCCGATGGAAAGGAAACATTTCCATTTAAAACATTTCAGGCCATCAATGAGTGTCATAAAGGTGCAAAATGAACAGTCGGAGAGTCCCCGTGCTCCCAATATAAAGAGCCCATCTCCATTCATCCTCCACGCACCTTAAATCTTTACTATCTCTAAGCTACATAGTTTTCCGATGAAGCTCAAACCAGATCTCCAACATATGGGATTTTTTTAGCCAAAGAAGGTTTGGTCGGGTTTCTTAGACTCAGGGAGAAGTCAGCTACCCAACTGTGCTCACCATTCAGTTCGAGCATCGTCGGAGAAGCGCTCGCAAAATCAAACAGTGAACTAGCTCTGGTGGACCGAAGTTGCCCTATTTCGGCCGAGCTTATGACATCAAAATCGAGCCCTCCTCAGGCCAAACCAAGCTCTCCAGCACTCCCTCAGCTCTCATACGATCGAATTAGAATAGAAAGGTAAGCCAATTTGGCTCCCCTCTATAATTTCTTATCAGTGTTAGAGAGAGAACCTGCAAAACTTTACTGACTGAATTCTCCCTCAATTCCACATGAATTGAGGTGATTCTTGATCCTAGGAAGAATCTCAGGATGAGAGTTATCTGCCCCGATCGAAAGCTCGGACTGTCGCACCCCCGACGGTAAGCTTTTGAAGCTTTCTCTCTTAAAGTCTAGTTTTGTAGCGAAGCTTCATTTGAGCTCGTTTCGACTTCAATTCATACAATTTAAAGTTCAATTGAATTATATGGATGTGTAAGAACTCAATTTTACCTTAAATTTCAACAATTAACCTCGATTGATCGGTCAATTTGATGAAAACAAATTCGGCCAATTTGATGAAAACAAATTCGGCCAATTTGAAAGGGGAAAATTGGGAAAACTTTTTTTGGGGAAAATTGGGGATTTCATAAAATTGAGGGACCAAATTGCAATTTCTAAAAATTAAGGGCCAAATGGCCATTAAAAAGATGTTGAAGACTAATTGGTCAATTTTTGAAATTTATTAGGGTCAAATTGCCATTTTTGTAAAGTAGGGGTAAAATGGAAATTTTTGAAAAGTTAGGGACCAAATTGGAAATTTGGGAAACTTGAACCTTTTTTGTCATTTTGAATAAATTGAGAACCCAAAGTGAATTTTAGAAGTTTTGGGACTCAATTTGGGGAAAAATTAGCATTAGGGGCCTAAATGCAAATAATTAAAAAGTTTAGGTATTTTGTTCATACGTGAGGAATAAAGGATATTATGTCAAATGTTAATAAACAAGGATGTCCAAATCATGTAGGAACACGAAGGACCAGAACACTAGCAAGGATAAGCTCGCGTGGAGGCAAAATGCCGATTAAGAGGAAATACACTATGTATATCGTGTGAGTGAGATTTTTCACATCATACCCGATTAGGATGATAAGTACCTCGAAAATGAAAAGCCACTAATATATGGAATTTTAACATCACACCTAGTTGGAGTGATGTGAAAACTATGCGAAAAAACTACTTACTCATTGTAAGTAGATCATACCCAGTTGGTATGATAAACTTCCTAAAAGGAAGTAGAAAACTTGTTTACCGATTGTAAGCGAAGATATCATCACACTCGGTTGGTGTGATAAATGAGTGAAAAAGTTATTTTTGTCAGAAGTGTTCTCCCCTAATTGTGTGTGACTCCTTAAAAAAATTTGGGAGACCTTATTGACAAGAGCTTGAAGAGCTTAAACAGGCCAGAGGCCTCAGTTTTGGAACTTAGGGGCTAAAATGTCCGGTTTCAAAAATCTTGTACAATAGGCCCAAGGCCTGTTGGCATGAGCAGGAGCTGGTAAACACACATGATGTTAAGAAATGAAAATTTTAATGAATGATGTTATTTGGCCATGGTACCAATACATGACCGACATGCTCGATGGATTGGCGGCAGTGTGACAAGACTAGGTCGACGGACCGCTCCAGACAAACAACTGCAAATTGAGTTGAGAGTTGGGCCCGTTGGACTAGTGGCACCAAAGATTAATGGCTTACATGGAAAACTTTTTTTATGCATGCACTGAGGTTCAGGACCATCAAGACACTTAAGAGGGGTAGTGATGCATCCTAGGGGCTACAAGAGAACATGGTGAAGATAACGGCTGTTTGTAGTGCCAGCAGTCAGAGAAGCACAACGTAGCTTAATGCGCATGAGACTAGGGTGGGGTCAAGATAAGGTCTATATCCTCATACGGACATGGAGTTGATTTCAGGTTTGAGGGTTGGATGTCGCAAACATCCACTCATTCCTAGGGTAGAAATGGACGGGCTTCTATCTAGGTGGCCCGTAAAGTCACTCTAACACCACAAGTGGGTGCAGTGGACGAGTTACCCTACGAATGTGTGATCCCTTCATTATGAAGGGCGTGTTTTGATTGTTAAACACACTGATTGTGAGGAAAGTGATTTTTTAATAATCAGGAATTAAAGGTAAGAATAATTTTAAAGAAAATAACTAGTCTGGTACACTCCAATTCAAACTATTTTATAGAAACTCTTGTTTCAAACACCCATTCACTGAGTTATCGAACTCACCCCCTCCCTTTGCCCTTTTTAGGTAATTGAGGGAAAAACTACCTAAAGACCATCAGCTAGCTAAATCTACAAGACAAGTATGTAAGTTTAATTTTAAGCAGTTTTGATTAATGTTATTCCAAGAAATGTACAAGTTTAAAGAAGGAGAAAACCCTTAATAAACCGGCAGAGTGACGGGTTGCTCACAGGGATCCAACCAAATCGGGTCGAGGTATAACAACTTGAGTGGTATCAGAGCTAAGTTCCCTTGAAACATTATCCATACTATGCTCAGACATTAATAAAACTTTAACTATTGTGTAGGAAGGAGAATCCCTAGGAAGTTAACTGTGAAATCCAAACCTCCACACATGACCCTAAAAAAGACAACTACCCCAAGGGAGGCAGTTGTTCAATGATTCTTAAAGGGCGAGAAAAGAGTACCCAAAGATATAGTGGAAGATTATCGGAAACTTGTGGGAGCCTTACTGGAACTAGAAGGCATTACATACCCTCCTCCAAGGCAAGAGGAACCTATTCCTTCTCCTAGGAGCCCAACCCCTCCTCTAGTCCCACAAGAATCGGAGAGAAACCCCACTAAGAACGAGGCTAGGGACAACTATTGGGATGCATATGCCACCTTCATGAAGGTCCACCAAGTACCTCCACCTACTCAGTCCAGCTTCAATCCCTTTCAATGGATGAAGTGGACATATGACATTATATTGGACATATGACAGTATAAAGGAAATGACTACACATAGGAATGATTAAGTAAAGAACCTCAAGGGGAATAACCTTGCTCAAAGCAAATGAGGATAAGAATCTAAGGATATACTGTCATATGTCCACTTCATCCATTGGGAGGGAATGAAGCTGGACTGAGTAGGTGGGGGTACTTGGTGGACCTTCATGAAGGTGGCATATGCATCCCAATAGTTGTCCCAAGCCTCCTTCTTAGTAGGGTTTCTCTTCGATTGTTGTGGGACTAGAGGAGGGGTTGGGCTATTGGGAGAAGGAATAGGTTCCTCTTGCCTTGGATGAGGGTAAGTAATGCCTTCTGGTTCCTGTAAACCCCATCCCTTAAAGACAAGCAAACCAGGAAAAGAACCGGTCAAACCAGGTGAGAAAACCAAATCAATTCATGAACCTCAACCATTAGAGAAAGGGTAAAACAAGAAATTTACAAATCCCGAGTGACCTAAAGAGTCACAAAAATCATAGAAAAAGACTTTAGGATGAATTTGAAGAGAAAACCAAACTGGTTCAGGTGAACTGGATCCGAACCGGATTGAATCGGTTTGAACCACCATTGAATTGGATGCTAAATTAATTTTTCTAGGTGGCTTAGAAAATTCAAATTGGAGAATTGAGGCCACCTGTCATGCCCCGATCCATTTTGGTTTGATCCCCATGATCAACCTGCTACTTTGCTGGTTTATTAAGGGTTTCCCCTTCTTATAAACTATGAAGAGTGAGGTGTCCTTTAAACTTGTACCTTTCCTAGAATAACATTAATCAAAACTACATAAAATTTAAACTTTTCATACCTATCTCATAGATGTGTTAACTTGTAGTCTTTGAGTAGGCTTTCCTTCGGGTTACCTGAAAGCGGTATAAGGGCAGGGGTGAGTTTGACTACTCAGTGAATGGGGGTTTAAGACTTGATTTTCAAAAAGAATATTTTGAATTGGAGTGTGCCACACTCCTTACTTTCCTTTAAAACATTTCATCCTCAAATATAAGTTTTTATAGCCATTTCTCATCATAATGGTGTGTTTATCAATCAACACATGCCCTTCATCATAAACGGAACACACATTCGTAGGGCAACACGTCCATTGCACTCACTTGTGGCGTTAAAGCGATTTTTTCGGCCACCTAGATTGAAGCACGTCCACTTCTACCTTGAGAATGAGTGGATCTACGCGACATCCGACCCACAATCTTGTAAATAAAACTTCATTTCCATATGAGGACAGAGACCTCATCCCGACCACACCCCAATCTCATGTGCATGAAGCTATGTCAAGCTTCCAAGACTGCCGGCAAGACTAACTACCCTTATCTCCACCATGTCGTCTAGAAGCCCTAGGATGCATCACTACCCCTCTTGGGCGTCTTGAAAGTCATGTAACTTAGTGCATGCACAAGTCAATAATTTTCCACATAAGCAATATAACTTGTGGTGCCACTGGTCCAACGGCCCCGACTCTCAACTCAACCTACAACTGCTTGTCTCGACTGGTCCGTAGACCGGTCATGTTGCACTACCACCAGTCCATCGAGTATGTCGATCCTGTCTTGGTACCATGCCCAAACAATTCATTTATTTAAAGTTTTCATGGCTTAAACTCATGTTTGTTTACGAGCTCCTACTCGTGCCAACTGGCCTAGGGCCCACTATACAAGATTTTCAAAATTGAGCATAATAGCCCCTAATTTCTAAAACTGAGGCCTCCAACCTATCTTAGCTATTCGAGCTCCTGTTAAGAAGTTCTCCCAAAAATTTGAAGTAGTGGCACATATTAAGGGGAGAGCTCTTTTGACAAAAATTAAACTTATTGTCATCTATCACACCAATCGTGTATGAGAACACCTCCGCTTATAACCGATAAACAAGTTTTCTACTTCCTTCTAGGTAGTTTCATCATACCAACCAAGTATGATCTACTTACAACCGGTAAGTAGTTTTTCCATGTAATGTCCACGTCACTCCTCTCAAGTGTGATGGTTAAAATACCACTTAGTAGTGGGTTTTCATTGTCGAGGTGCTTATTATCACAACCGGGTATGACATAAAATATCCCACTCACCCAATCGTGTAGTGAATTCCTCAAATTTGGATCTTTGCCTCTACGCGAGCTTGTACTTGCTAGCGTTCCTGGTACTTCATGTTCCAACATGATATGAACATCATTGTTCATTATCTTATGACCTATTAGCCTTCATTCACCACGAATGAATATAATACTCAAACTTTTCGATTTATTGCAATTAGGTCCCTAAAGTTCTTTTTCATTAACTTTAGGTCCCTAATGCTGATTTTCCCCCAAATTGAGTCCCGAAACCTCTAATTTCACCTTAAAACTTCAATTTATTTAAAATCGGTTCAATTTTCCCAAATTTCCAATTTGGTCCCCAACTTTTCCAAAAATTACCATTTTGCCCCCACTTTACAAAAATGGTAAGTTTTGCCCCCAAAATTGCCCAATTGGTCCTCCAACATCTTTATCATGCCCAATTACCCTCAATTTTATGAAATTGCACTTTAGTCACTTGAATTTTAGATATCCCCAATTTTCCCCCTATTTCAACCTTCTAACTCAGCTAAATTTGATTTCATCAAATTGACTGATCAAATGAGTTTAATTGTTGAAATTGAAGTTAGATTAGAGTTCATGCATCTTCATACGATTCAACTGCACTTTGAATTGCACAATTTGACATCAGAACGAACTCAAACGGAGCTTCACCGGAAAACTAAATTTAGAGAGAGAAAGCTTCGAATGATTACCATCACGGGCGCTGCGGTCTGAGCTTTCAATTTGGGCAAATAGCTCTCGTCTTAAGGTTCCTCCTAGAATCAAGAATTGCATCAATTGATCCCGACTTGAGTGATAATTTAGTCATTCAAAATTTGACGGTTCTCTCTCTAGCTTTGATCAGAATTTATAGAGGAGAGCTAAATTAGCTTACCTTTCCATACTAATTCGGTCGTAGGAGGGTTGATGAAGTGTTGGGATAGCTTGGTTTGGCCTGAAAATGACTTGAATTGGTCATTTTCAGTTCGGCCAAGACAGGGCAGCTTCGGTCCGCCAGAGCTGCTTCACTATTCTATCACATCGACGTTTCTCCGGCAACCCTCGATGCAAATGGAGACTACATGCATGTAGATGACTTCTCCGCGAATCCAAAGAACCCAACCACGCCTTCTTTAGCTCAGAAAAATGCCCAAGTCGAAGGTCTAGTTCGAGCTTCACCAGAAAATGGAGCAGTAGGGAGAGATTGGAGTTTTCTGGTGTGTGAAGGATGAATGAGGAGGGGCTCCTTATATAGGAAGCTCAGGGACTTCTTGACCATCTGATTAGTGCCTTAATGGTGATTATTCATTGCCTGAAACTCTCTAGCTGAAAACTTTTCATCTTCGTCGGCGCTGCTCGATTCTACAGTGAGTGAACAGTGTTGTCATCTGAAGGAAGAAGACGACACTGTTCCGAACCGTGTTCAAAGTTTAAACCGGTCAATTCAGGCCCAATTCAACCAAGTTTTTCAAAATTAAAATTTTCTAAATTCATCTAAATTCATTCTCTATCCAATGGTGGCCTAATTATCCAATTTGAATTTTCTAAGTCACCTAGAAAAATGAATTTAGCATTCGGTTTAATAGTGGTTCAAACCGATCCAAACCGGTTCAATCCGGTTTGGTCTTCATCACCAATTCATCCTAAAATCCTCTTTCATGACTTTTGTGGATCTTTAGGTCACCTGGGATCCATAAATTTCCCAATTTGTCCTTTCTCGATTGGTTCCATTTTATAAACCAACTCAATTTTCTCTTTGGAAATCACCGATTCAATCCGGTTTGGGTCCGGTTCACCTTAACCAGTCTAGTTTTCTCTCCCAGGTTGTCCCAAGGCCCTCTTCCAAGGTTTTTATGACCCTATTGGGTCACTCAAGAGTTATAAATTTTCCAAATTGCTCATTCTCTTGATGATCAGGTTTGTGAACCGATTCAGTTTTCTCACTCGAGTTGATTAATTATTTCCTTAGTTTCCTTGTCTTTAAGGGATGAGGTTTACAACTCTCCCCTCCTTTTAGGATTTTTGTCCCCAAAACTAAATCAACATCCTTTACATCGGAATAATTTCCCTTAATGTTAACTCAGGATTTGCTTCACATGCCAACACTTTGGTTGTTCTTTCACTTAGCCCCTTTAAACCATGCACTTAAGGAATGTCTTGTCCTTTTCGTTGTCTTACCCACAAGTCCAAAGGGATATCCATAGGTTCACCTTCTCCTCTACTTAGGGCAAGATTCTTCCTTTTGAGTGTTCTTGCCCAAGGTTTCAAGATTGGGAGTTCCAAAATACCCAATCATTTTCGTGTCTAGTTATCCTCTTGATCGTTGAAACTCTTAGCTCGGTCTTCTTTCGAGTGTTATGTACTTGTTTTCACAGTTTTGTTGTTATTACCCCTTCATTCTATTTTGACCCTTCCTCCATCTGTTATTTATTACAACTTTAGTCCAAACTACGTTTGACCTCATCATGCTTATTAACTGATTCTTCCTTACTTGAGTCGCATTTTTCCTTAGGACTATTGTGCTTACATGTCCTTTACAACATGACATATTCCAGAATCTGTCTCTGTCCATTAGATTTCTATAACACTTCTTTTAGGGTTGTTCGCAACTTTATAACCTTTTAGGGATTGTATAACTTCATCTCTCTTCTTGTTTAGTAGTATTCCTCAACTATCTTTACCTTTATCGAATCAACTTACATAACCATGTTGATTTTTCCTTACCCACTCGTCCTTTGATAAGTTCCTTATTGGGTCTTTCTGGTTCCAATCATTTGGGTGTGGATCACAACCAGTCTTGATATCAGTGGTCATTTACTTTAATCACTTCTTAATTGGAGGGCTCACTTCTCCAAAGATTCTTTTCTTGGTAGGATTTATACTCCTTTCTCCCATAATTCTTTTCTCATTTGCCATTGAGGACATCGCACCTTAAATGACATCCTTTGATTTCGTCTTCTCCTGCTTACCTTACGTGCACATCTCTTTTGCACCCTATCCTCATTTTCACTTGTATCCCATTACATGTCTATTTCCTTTAGGGAGAGCTTACATCCTCTTTATTTCAAGATCTCTTTAAGGTTTTGCCTTTATCCTCATTTCCCAATTATTTTGGCCTTTCCACCTTTCCTTTCTTTGCTGAAGTTTTAACCTTCACGAGGGTCAGTTCATTAACTATCTCGTTCCTAATATTCTCCTTGTTCAATTGTTTGGGCAGTTGTATCTAGAATTCACTCATTCTTGATGCTCATCATATTTCCCTTCTTAGAGTGTCGTAATTACTACTTCCCGGTCCTTCTTAGGGCATTGTTTATCCTCCTTGACCATCCCATTGTTACTAGTTGCTTCCCTCTATTAGGTTTTTCTGACATCCATATTTGGTTCCTTTGCTCTTCCAAAGCGTGTCACATTTGGCCATCTTGATACAACCTTAACTACTTATGTCCCTTAATGAGGTTCCCTATTTCATGTTAGTCCTCTTATGATCCATATGTCAGTTACTTAGCTTGGAAATTTCCCTTTCTATGGTCCCATTTCCTATCTTTATCCTTCTACCTAGGGACTTCCGTCCTAGGAGTTTTATGTTCAACCTCTCTAAAGCTCCTTAAAGGCTTCTCCTATTTTTCTTTTCTTACACCCTTTTGATATCAATATGGTTATCTGCCCTTGTTCCTTCCCCATCCTTCAATACCTTTTTGTCTCTTATCCTTCCTTCGAGGAGCTCTTAATCATGGATTGGTTCCTAGCGTTTTGTTTTATGTCCAGCTATCCTCTCCATGGGCTCTATTTAAGCGAGTGTGGGCTATGACCAGTCTTGATGCCATTGGTTGTTTTCTCCTTACCCATTTTTGAATTGGAGGGCTTACTTCTCCAAGGTTCTTCTGATGTTCTTTCATTTCGGCGTGCACTTCATCTACTCATCCTTCATCACTTGGTCCATTACTTCCTAGTTGGAACATGTATGCCATCCTAGGGTCACCTTCCTTGGGAAAGGTTCAAGCACTATTTGCTCCAAGACTTCTTTGTGCGGGACTTACTAAATCCTCCTTATGGATTGCATGTGGTCATCATTTCCTTTTTGGCCACTTATTTCTTCAAGGATATCCTTCATCCTTCCTTTCCACTGTTCTAGCCTTTCAATCTCCCCTTCCTTACTAGGTTAGTCTACAACCCTACCTAGTTCCTCTATTTTTTTCCAAGGTAGATCATACCTTGCTGTCTCGAGATATCCCAGTTATCTTTCATCGTTCAACTTGTCTTCTATGGAGGAGGTGTTTCTTTCTTTGCTCCTAGATGGTTTGTAGTGCCCCTAAAGGAAAATTCCCTTTATCTACCTGCGTGCTATATCTGGATTTTCTTAAGGTCCTTCCTTTGATCTTTCTCCTATTATCCTTCCTCATATAATTGAGGCATACAATAGTATTATTTTATGGGACGGAGAAATTTTCAAGAACTCAAAATTTTATTCATTGAAGTAAGAGTACAACTTTGAGGTTTTAACATCTTTTGAGGGAGATTGTCAAAATGACTGTTTGGGGAGTATTCAGTACTATGCTATAGTCTAGAAAGATTTCTTCCTAAGTGAGATTGGGATCCTTAGCTGGAATTATGGTCCTTGTAACATTATCCCCTTGAGCTTCTATAGGGATGGAGGTATCCTTATTGGAAGGTTTCGCTTTGATTCTTTTGGTGTGGGACAGTCCTTTGTTATGTGTCCCACCCTCCTACATGCATAACAGATCCTTTCAGGTCTTATTCTCCAAAATGTTGTGCATCTTCTTATGTAGTCTCCCCATTGACCACATCTATAACAAGTCATCTCCTTTTGTGGACCTTTGTTGTTCCTCCAATAATTTGAGCATTGTGGGGCTTTTCTAAGGAAATCCTGGTGGTTCGATGGTTTGTCAACCTTGAGCTCGGACATTTTGGAGGTTGTCTTATCGAGTCCTCTTTCACCCAGGATTACTCCAAGAGTCCTTCTATACTTCTGGTTTATTTCCTCCTTTGAGATGGGGTTCTTCCTAGTTTCCAGGGTGACTAAGGTAGTGCAGGTTTGTTTGGCCACTTTTCTAGGGGCCATCTGAAAATTTTTAAAATTATTCCTATTAGTTACTATATTATATAGTCTTGATAATGTATTCGAGGAAATAGGCTCTGATACCCCTCAAGTTGTCATGCCCCGACCCGGTTTGGTCAGACCCATGTGATCAACCCGCCACACTCCCGGTTTATTAAGGGTTTCCCCTTCTTATAAACCGTGAGAAGTAAGGCATCCTTTAAACTTGTACCTTTTCTAGAATAACATTAATCAAAACTACATAAAATTTAAACTTTTCATACCTGTCTCACAGGTGTGTTAACTTGTAGTCTTGGAATAGGATTTCCACAAGGTTACCTGAGGCGTATAAGGGAGGGGTGAGTTCGACAACTCAGTGAATAAGGGTTTAAAACTAGATTTTCAAAAAGAATATTTTGAATTGGAGTATGCAAGACTCCTTATTTTCATTTAAAACATTTTATCCTCAAATCTCAGTATTCATTGGCATTTCTCATTGAATCGTATGAAGATGTAGGAACTCCAATCTAACTTCAATTTTAACGATTAAACTCATTTGATTGTCAATTTAATGAAATCAAATTCGACCATGTTATAAGGTTGAAATTGGGGGAAATTGGGAAAATTTTTGGGATTTCGAAAATTCGAGGGACTAAAGTTCAATTTCATAAAATTAAGCGTCAATTGGTCATGATAAAGATGTTGGAGGACCATTTGGGCAATTTGTGGAATTTTTGGGGCAAAACTTGCCATTTTTGTTAAGTTAGGGCAAAATGATAATTTTGGAAAAGTTGGGGACCAAATTGGAAATTTGGGAAACATGAACCCCTTTTTATAATTTTAAAAAAATTGAGGTCGTAAGGTGAAATTAGAGGTGTTCGGACCCAATTTGGGGAAAATCAACATTAGGGATCTAATGTTAAAGAAAAAGAACTTTAGGCACCTAATTACAATAAATCGAAAAGTTTGAGTATTATATTCATTTGTGGTTAATGAAGGCTAATAGGCCAAAGGATAATGAACAACTACGTTAATATTGTGTAAGAACATGAAGTACTGGGAACGCCAGCAAATACTAGCTTGCGTGGAGGCAAAGAGCCAAATAAGAGTAATTCACTGCACAATTGGCTGAGTGAGATATTTTATATCATACCCGATTGGGATGATAAGCACCTCAGAAATAAAAACCCACTACTAAGTGGTATTCTAACCATCCCACCTGAGAGGAGTTATGCAGAAATTACGTGGAAAAACTACTTACCGGTTTTAAGTAGATCATACTCGTTTGGTATGACAAAACTTCCTCGAAGGAAGTAGAAAACCTGTTTATCAGTTATAAGCGGAGGTGTCCTCATACCCGATTGGTGTGATGGATGATTAAATGTTTAATTTTTGTCAGAAGTGCTCTCCCTTAACTGTGTGCCGCTTACAATTTTTGGGAGACCTTCTTGGCAAGAGCTCGAATAGCTCAAATTGGTCGTAGGCCTCGGTTTTGAAAATTGGGGGCTATTATGCCCGATTTTTAAAATCTCGTAAAGTGGGCCCTAGGCCAGTTGGCACAAGCAAGAGCTCATAAACAAAGATGAGTTTAAGCCATGAAAACTTTAAATGAATGAATTGTTTGGCCATGGTACCATGACATGATCGACATACTCGAAGGACTGGTGGCAATGTGACATGAACGGTCTACGGACTAGTCGAGACAAACAGTTGTAGATCGAGTTGAGGGTTGAGGTCGTTGGACTAGTGGCACCACAGATTATATGGCTTATGTGGAAAATAATTGATTTGTGCATGCACTGAGTTACGAGACCTTCAAGATGCCCAAGAGGGGTAGTGATGCGTCCTTGGGCTACTGGACGACATGGTGGAGATAAGGGCAGTTAGTCATGCCAACAGTCTTCAAACTCGATTTAGCTTCATGCGTATGAGACCAGGGTGGGGTTAGGATGAGGTCTCTGTCATCATACGAACACAGAGTTTTATTTATGTGATTGAGTGTCGGATGTCACATACATCCACTCATTCTCAAGGTAGAAGTGGACATGCTTCTATCTAGGTGGCCGAAAAAGTTGCTCTGATGCCATTAGTGGGTGCATTGGACGTGCTACCCTGTGAATGTGTGTTCCCTTCATGATGAAAGGCATGTATTGATTGATAAACACGCTAGAATGAGCTCAAACAGAGCTTTGTCGAAAAATTGAACTTAGAGAGAGAAAGCTTCGAATACTTACCATCGGGAGCGCAGCGGTTCGAGCTTTCGATCTGGGCAAATAGCAGGTTCCTCATGGATCAAGGATTGCATCAATTGATGCTGAATTGACTAAAGATTTAGTCATTGAAAATCTGTTGGTTCTCTCTCTAGCTCAGATCGGAATTTACAGAGTGCAGCCAAATTGACTTACCTTTCCACACTAATATGGCCGTAGGAGGGCTAAGGAGGTGTTGGGAGAGCTTGGTTTGGCCTAAGCAGGGCTCAAATTGGTCATTTTCAGCTTGGCCAAAATAGGGCAGCTTCAGTCTGCCGAAGCTTCTTCACTGTTCTATCACGCCGGCATTTCTTCGATGACCCTCAGAGCAAATAGAGACTACAGCCGTGTAGCTGACTTCTCCTCAAATCTAAAGAACCCAACCATGCCTTCTTTGGCTCAAAAAATGCTCAAGTCGGAGCTTTGGTTAGAGCTTCATTGGAAAATAGAGCAGTAGGGAGAGAGTGGAGTTTTCAAGTGTGTAGAGGATGAATGAGGCGGGGCTCTTTATATAGGAAGCTTGGGGACTTCTTGGTCATCCGATTGGCACTTTAATGGTAGTCATTCATTACTTGAAACTCCTTGGCCATAGAGTTTTAATCTTTATCAGCACTGCTTAGTTTTTCGGGGAGTGAACAGTGTTGTCATCTGAAGGAAGAAGACGACACTGTTTTGAACCGGATCGGACAGGTCCAAACTGGGTTCAAAACTTAAACCAGCCAGTTCAGGCCTGATTCGACTGAGTTTTTTAAAATTAAAAATTTTTAAATTCATTCTCTATCCAATGGTGGCCTCAATTCTCCAATTTGAATTTTCTAAGCCACCTAGAAAAATTAATTTAGCATTTAGTTCAATAGTGGTTCAAACCAGTCCAAACTGGTTCAACCCAATTCGAATCCGGTTCACCTGAACTGATTTGGTTTTCATCTCCAATTCATCCTCAAGTCCTTTTTCATGACTTTTGTGACTATTTATGTTACTCGAGATCCATAAATTTCTCAGTTTTCCCATTCTCTATCAATTCTCGTTCATAAACGGACTCGGTTTTCTCTTTGAAAATGACCGGTTCTAATCCGGTTCACCTAAACTGGTCTGGTTTTCTCTCCTAGATTGTCCTAAGGCCCTCTTCCAAGGTTTTTATGACCCCATTGGGTCACTTAGTAGTTGTAAATATCCCAAATTGCCCATTCCCTTGATGATCGGGTTAGTAAACCAATTCGGTTTTCTCACTACGGTTGATAGGTTATTTCCCCGATTTCCTTATTTTTAAGGGATGGGGTTTAGACCACCATTGGATAGAGAAGTAATTTAGATAAATTTAGAAATTTATAATTTTAAAAAACTCGGTTGAATCGGACTTGAACCGGCCAATTTAAGCATTAAACCCAGTTTGAACCTATCCGGTATGGTTTGGAACAGTGTCATCTTCTTCCTTCAGATGATAGTAGTTTTCACTCACCGAAAAATTGAGCAGCGCCATCGAAGATGAAAAGTCTCCGACCATGGTGTTTCAGGAAATGAATGACCACCATAAAGGCAACAATCGGACGGTCAAGAAGTCCTTAAGCTTCCTATATAAAGAGCTCCTCCTCATTCATTATCCTTATACCTAAAAACTCTTTTCTCTCTCCTTACTGCTCCATTTTTCGGTGAAGCTCGAACCAGGGCTCTAACTTGGGCATTTTTCAGATTCAAATAAGCTGAGGTTGGGTTCTTTAGATTTGGGGACAAGTCAGCTATCTGACGTAGTCTCCATTTGCTCTAAGGATCAATAGAGAAACGTTAGTGTGATCGAAAATTGAAGCAGCTCCAGCGGACTGAAGTTGCCCTTTTTTAGTCAAGCTAAAAATAGCCAATTTGAGCCCTTCTCAAGCCAAACCAAGCTCTACCAACACTTCTACATCCCTCATACAATTGAATTAGAGCTCAAAGGTAAGCCAACTTAGCTCACCTTTGTAAATTCTGATCGGTGCTAGAGAGAGAACCAATGAAACTTTATTGACCAAATTCTCTCTCAATTCAACATGAATTTATGCAATTCTTGATCCTAGGGGGAACCTTAGTATGAGAGCCATCTACCCAAATCAAAAGCTCGGACTGCCGTACTCCCGACAGTAAGTGTCATGCCCCGACCCGATTTGGTCGGATCCTAGTGAGCAACCCACCACTCTTACGATTTATTAAGGGTTTTCCCCTTCTTTAAACCATGAGCAATAAGGCGTCCTTTAAACCTATACCTTTCCTACAGTAACATTAATCAAAATTGTGTGAAAGTTTAACTTACATACCTGTCTTGCAGGTGTAGCTACCTGGAGTACTTTAGGTAGGCTTTCCCTTGGTTACCTGAAAAAGGGTATAAGGGAGGGGTGAGTTCAACAACTCAGTGAATGGGTATCTGATTTTTATAAAAATAGTTTGAATTAGAGTGTGCCAAACTCCTTATTTTCTTAAAACAATTTTCTCAATTTCTTAAAACCATCAATTCCCATTAACAATCAACACACGGCCTTCATCATGAAGGGATTGCACATTCGCAGGGCAGAATGTCCACTGCACCCACTTGTGGCATCGCAGCGACTTTACTAGCCACCTAGATAGAGTCATGTCCACTTCTACCCTGAAAATGAGTGGATGTACGGTACATCTCACCTTCAATCCCATAAAGAAAACTTTGTGTCCTTATGAGGACAGAGACCTCTTCCCAACCCCACCCTGGTATCATGATCATGAAGCTACATCGAGCATCCCTAACTACTAGCATGACAATATGCCCTTATCTCCACCATGTCATCCAGTAGCCCCTAGTACGCATCACTACTCCTCTTGGCATCTTGAAGGTTTCATACCTCAATGCATGCACAAAACAATAGTTTTCCACATAAGCCATTTAATTTGTGGCATAACTGGTCCAACCACCCTGACTCTCGACTCGACCTGCAGTCGTTTGTCACAACTGGTCCGTCGACCTGTCATGTCGCACTGCCGCCAGTCCATCAAGTATGTCAGTCCTGTCTTGGTACCATGGCCAAACAAATCATTCATTCAAAGTTTAATGTCTTAAATTCATGTTTGTTTACGAGCTCCTACTCGTGCCAACTAGCCTTGAGCCCACTGTACGAAATTTTCCAAAATCGGGCATATTAGCCCCCAAGTTCCAAAACCGAGGCCTCTGGCCTATCTAACCTATTCGAGCTCCTCAAGAACGTCTCCCAAATATGTTAAGCAGTGGCACACAGTTAGGGGAGAGCACTTCTAACAAATATAAACTTTTAGCAATCCATCACACCAACCAGGTATGAGGAAATCTCCGCTTATAACCAATAAGCGAGTTTTCTACTTCCTTCCAGGAAGTTTCATCATACCAATTGGGTTAGATCTACTTACAACTGATAAGTAGTTTTTCTACGTAATTTTCAAATCACTCTTCTCAGGTGTGATGGTTAAAATACCACTTAGTAATCGGTTTTCATTTTAAAGGTGCTTATCATCCTAATTGAGTATGATATAAAATCCAACTCACCCGATAACGCAGTGATTTCCTCTTAACCGGTTCTTTGTCTTCACACGAGCTTGTCCTTGCAGGAGTTCCAGGTACTTCGTGTTCATACACGATATGAACATCCTTGTTCATTATCCCTTGGCCTATTAGCCTTCATTCATCGCAATTGGATGAAATGCTCAAACTTTTTGATTTATTATAATTAGGTACCTAAAGTTCTTTTTCTTTAACTTTAGGTCCCTAATGTTGATTTTACCCCAAATTGAGTCCCGAAACTTCTAAAATTCACATTAGGACCTCAATTTATTCAAAATCACAAAAAGAGGTTCAAGTTTCCCAAATTTTCAATTTGGTCCCCATCTTTTCCAAAATTACCTTCCCCTGCTTTACAAAAAAGGTAAGTTTTGCCCCAAAAATTGACCAATTGGTCCTCAAACATCTTAATCATGCCCAATTGGCCCTCAATTTAATGAAATTGCAATTTAGACCATCGAATTTTTGAAATCCCCAAAATTTCCCCAATTTCAACCTTCCAACTCAGCCAAATTTGATTTTATCAAATTAATAGATCAAATGAGTTTAATTGTTGAAATTGAAGTTAGATTGAAGTTCCTACACCTCCATACGATTCAATTGCACTTTGAATTGCACAATTTGATGTCGAAACAAGCTCAAACGGAGCTTCGCCGAAAAACTGAACGTAGAGAGAGAAAGCTTACCATTGGGGGCACGGCGGTCCGAGCTTTCAATCTGGGCAGATAGCTCTTGTTCTGAGATGCTTCCTAGGATCAAGAATCACCACAATTCATGTCAAATTGAGGAAGAATTTAGTCAGTAAAGATCTGTCGGTTCTCTCTCAAGCACCGGTCAGAATTTACAGAGGGGGGCCAAATTGGCTTACCTTTCCTCTCTAATTTTGCTGTATGAGGGTTGTGGAGGAGTTGGGAGGGTTTGGTTTGGCCTGAGGAGTGATTGAATTGACTTTTTTCAGCTCAGCCAAAATAGGGCAGCTTCGGTCCACCGGAGGTGCTTCACTTTTCTATCATGTGGCATTTCTCCAGCGATACTCGGAGCAAATGGAGACTAAAAGCGTGTAACTGACTTCTCCTTGAATCCAAAGAACCCGACCATGCCTTCTTTGGCTCAAAAAAATGCCCAAGTCAGAGCTTTGTTTCGAGTTTCATCGAAAAATTGATTAGTAGGGAGAGAGTGGAGTTTTCAAGTGTGAGGAAGATGAATGAGGAATGGCTCTTTATATAGGAAGCTTGGGGACTTCTCGGTCGTCTGATTGGCACTTTAATGGCAGTCATTCATTGCCTGTAACTCCCTAGCCGGAGTCTTTTCATCTTCACTTGCGCTACTTGATTTTCCAGCGAGCACACAACGCTATCATCTGAAGGATGAAGACGACACTGTTCTGAATTGGACTGGACCAGTCTGAACCAGGTTCAACGCTTAAACCGGTCGGTTCAGGCCCGATTCGACCGAGTTTTTCAAAATTAAAATTGGTACATTCATCTAAATTCATTATCTATCTAATGGTGGTCTAAATTCTCCAATTTGAATTTTCAAAGCCACCTAGAAAAATTAATTTAGCATGTGGTTCAATAGTGGTTCAAACCAATTCAATCTGGTTCACCTAAACCGGTCTAGTTTTCTTTCCCAAATTGTCCAAAAGTCCCTTTCCAAGGTTTTTATTACTCTTTGGGATTGCTTGAAAGTTGTAAATTTCCCGATTTGCCCATTCTCTAGTGGTCGGAGTTTGTGAACCGGTTCAATTCTCTCTCATGGGTTGACCGGTTCTTTCTCCGGTTTTCAAACCATGGAGGGGTGGGGTTTACAGTAAACTTTCAAAGATTTCTCTCTCTAAGTCCAATTTTTCGACGAAGCTCCTTATGAGCTTAATTCGGGTTCAAATGATGCAATTCAAAGTTCCATTGAATAATGTGAAAGTATAGGAACTCAATTTTACCTCCAATTTCAACAATTAACCTCGATTGATCGGTCAATTTGATTAAATCAAATTCAGCCAGTTGAAATAAAGAAATTGGGGGAAATTTTGGGGATTTAAAAAATTTGAGGGGCTAAAGTGCAATTTCCTAAAAATGTTGGAGGACCAATTGGTCGATTTTTAGAATTATTGGGGTGAAATTTACCATTTTTATAAAGTAGGGGTAAAATGGTAATTTTTGAAAAGTTGGGGACCAAATTGGGAATTTGGGAAACTTGAACCCCTTTTGTGATTTTGAAAAATTGAGGTTCCAAAGTGAATTTTAGAAGTTTCAAGACTCAATTTGGGGGAAAATTGGCATTAGGGACCTAAAGTTAAAAGAAAAGAACTTTAGGGACCTAAATGCAAATAACTAAAAGATTGGGCATTTTATTCATTCATGATGAATGAAGGCTATTAGGCCGAAGGATAATGAACAAGGATGTTCATATCATGTAGTAACACGAAGTACCAGGAACTCCAACAAGGCTAATCTCGCGGGGAGTAGAAACAGCTTAAAGAGGAATTCATTGCACTATTGGATGAGTGGGAATTTTCACATCATACTCAGTTGGAATGATGATACCTTGGAATGAAAAACCACTACTAAGTGGAATTTTAACATCACACCTGGATGGGGTTATGTGGAACCTACACGGAAAAACTACTTATCGATTGTAAGTAGATCATACCCAGTTGGTATGATCAACTTCCTTAAAGGAAGTAGAAAACCTGCTTATCGGTTATGAGTGGAGATATCCTCACACTCGATTGGTGTGATGGATAGATGAAAAAATATATATTTTTTCAGAAGTGCTCTTCCCTAACTATGTACCGCTGCTTAAACATTTTGGGAGACCTTCTTGACAGGAGCTCGAATAGCTCAGATAGGTCGAAGACCTCGATTTTGGAACTTGGGGGCGAAAATGCTCGATTTTCAAAATCTTGTACAGTGGGCCAAAGGCTAGTTGGCACAACTAGGAGCTCGTAAACAAACATGATGTTAAGCCATGAAAACTTTATTGAATGATGTGATTTGGCCACAGGACTAAGACAAGTCCAACATACTCGATGGACTAATGGCAGTGCAACAATATAGGTCGACGGACCAGTTGAGACAAATAGCTGCAGGTTGAGTTGAGGGTCGGGGCCATTGGACAAATGGCACCAAAGATTAAATGGCTTATGTGGAAAATTATTTTTTTGTGTATGCACTGAGGTTCAGGACCATCAAGGAACCCAAGAGTGGTAGTGATGCGTCCTAGGGGCTACTAGATGACATGGTGGAGATAAAGGCGGTTTGTCATGCTAGCAATCAAGGAAGCTCGACATAGCTTCATGAGCATGATACCGGGGTGGGGTCGAGATGAGGTCTCTGTCCCCATATGGACACGAAGTATTTTTGGGTCTAAGGGTTGAACATCTGAGATTTTCACTCAGACTCCAGGTAGAAGTCAGGGACTTCTATCAAGGTGCATGGTAAAGATGCTCCAATCCACAAGTGGGTGCAATCGACATAACTGCATCTCGTGAATGTGTGTACCCTTCCTGATGATGAAGGGCGTGTGTTGCAATGTTTCTGAAATGGGAAAAAGTTTCTAAAAACCTTGGAAAGGATTTGAAAATCCTTGGAAAATAATTGGTAAACCTTGGAAGAAGGTTTTGGGAAAGAGATTAAAAATTGATGAAAAACCATTTTTAAAAAGAAAAGATTGCCCTTAGCAGTGTAAAGGTTTTGAAAACCGAAATTTGAGGAAAGAAAAATTTTAAAGGAAATAAGGAGTCTGGCACACTCCGATTAAACATATCTTGTTTATGGGAACTCTCTCCCACCACCCATTCACTAAGTTGTTAAACTCACCCCCTCCCTTTACCCCTTTTCAGGTAACCAAGGGAAAGCGAACCTAAAGAACTTTCTTGTAGCCAAACCTGCCAGATAGGTATGTAAGGTTTAATATATTCAATTTTGATTAATGTTATTCCAAGAAAGATACAGGTGAAAAGGACGCCTTACTACTTACGGTTTAGAAAAGATAAAACTCTTAATAAACCGAGAGAGTGACGGGTTGTTCACGGGAATCCGACCAAATCGGGTCAGGGAGTGATAGTTCCAGTAAGACTCCCACAAGTTTCCGATAATATTACACCATATCTGTGGGTACTCTTTTCTCTCCCTTCAAGAATCATTGAATTGCTGCCTCCCTTGGGGTAGGTGTCTTTTCCAGGGTCATGTGAGGAGGATTAGATTTCACGGTGAACTTCCTAGGGATTCTCCTTCCTACACGGTAGCTAAAGTTTTATTAATGCCAGGGCATAGTATTGATAATGTTTAAAGGGAACTTAACTCTAATACCACTCAAATTGTCACACCCAGGCCCAGTTTGGTTGGATCCCCATGAGCAACCCATCACTCTCCCGATTTATTAAGTATTTTCCCCTTCTTTAAACCGTGAGCAGTAAAGCATCCTTTAGACATGTACCTTTCCTATAATAACATTAATTAAAATTGTATAAAATTAAACTTGCATACCTGTCTTACAGGTTTAACTAGCTGAAGGTATTTAGGTAGGTTTTTCCCTCGATTACCTGAAAAGGGTAAAGGGTGGGGGTGAATTTGACAACTCGATGAATGGGTTTTTGAAACAAGAGTTGCTATAAAATAGTTTGAATTGGCATGTGCCAAACTCCTTATTTTCTTTAAAAAGCATTCTTTCCTTGAATTCTCAGTTATTCAAAAATAACTTTCCTCATAATCGGTGTATTTAGCAATAAACACACACCCTTCAACATGAAGGGATCATACATTCGTGGGGAAACTCATCGACTACACCCAATTGTGGCATCGGAGCGACTTTACCGACCACCTAGATAGAAGCATGTCCACTTCTACCCTGGGAATGAGTGCATGTATAAGACATTCAACCCTCAAACTCGAAATCAACTCCATGTCCATATGAGGACAAAGACCTTGTAAACCTCGCTCTTTGGAGTTAAGTAAAATTAGGAAAAGAACCAGTCGAATCGAGTGAGAAAATCGAACTGGTTCACAAACCCGATCATTAGAGAATGGGCAATTTGGGAAATTTACAACTCCCAAGTGACCCAAAAGGTTCATAAAAACCTTGGAAAAGGACCTTAGGACAATTTGGGAGAGAAAACTAGACCGGTTCAAGAGAATCAGATCCGAGTCGAATTGAACAGATTTATGAACTAGAACCAATAGAGAAAGGCAAATTGGGAAATTTATGGATCCCGAGTGACTTGAAGAGTAACAAAAGTCATAAAAAAGGGCTTTAGGATGAATTGGATATGAAAACCAAACCAGTTCGGGTGAACCGAATTGAACCGGTTTGGACCAATTTGAACCACTATTGAACCGGAAGATAAATTCATTTTTCAAGGTGGCTGAGAAAATTCAAATTAGAGAATTGAGGTGACTATTGGATAGATAATGAATTTAGATGAATTTGGAATTTTTTAATCTTAAAAAACTCGGTCGAATCGGGCCTAAACCAGCCAGTTTAAACTTTGAACCCGATTCGGACCGACTCGGTTCGATTTGGAACCGTGTCGTCTTCTTCCTTCAGATGATAGCACTGTTCACTCACTGAAAAATCAAGTGGTGCCGGTGAAGATGAAAAGTCTCTGGCCAGGGAGTTTCAGGCAATGAATGACCACCATTAAGGCGCCAATCGGACAACCAAGAAGTCATCGAGCTTCCTATATAAAGAGCCCATTCTCATTAATCCTCCTCACACATGAAAACTCCACTCTCTCCCTACTACTCTATTTTTTCGATGAAGCTCAAACCAGAGCTCTGACTTGGGCATTTTTCTAAGCCAAAGAAAGCATGGTCAGGTTCTTTGGATTCGAGAAGAAGTTAGCTACATGCTTGTAGTCTCTATTTGCTCTGAGGATCGCCGGAGAAACGCCGACGTAATAGAACAGTGAACCAGCTCCGATGGACCGAAGCTTCCTTGTTTTGGCCGAGCTAAAAACAGCCAATTCGAGCCCTCCTCAGGCCAAACCAAGCTTTCCCAACACCTCCACAGCCCTCCTACACCTGAATTAGAGCGGAAAGGTAAGCCAATTTGGCTCCCCTGTGTAAATTCCTATCGATGATAAAGAAAGAACCTACAGATTTTCACTAACTAAATTCTCCCTCAATTCAGCATCAATTGATGTGATTCTTGATCCTATGAGAAACCTCAAGACGAGAGCAATCTGTATAAATTGAAAGCTCGGACCACCTCACCTCTGACGGTAAGCTTTCAAAGCTTTCTCTCTCTACATTCAATTTTTCGGCGAAGCTCCGTTTGAGCTCATTCCGATATCAAATCGTGCGATTTAAAGTGCATTTGAATTGTATGAAAGTGTAGGAACTCCAATCCAACTTCAATTTTAACAATTAAACTCATTTGATCGGTCAATTTGATAAAATCAAATTCGGCTGAGTTAGAAGGTTGAAAGTGGGGAAATTTGGGGATTTCAAAAATTCGAGGGACTAAAGTGAAATTTCATAAAATTCAGGGCCAATTGGGCATGATAAAGATGTTAGAGGAGCAATTGGGCAATTTTTTTAATTTTTGGGACAAAACATACCATTTTTGTAAAGTAGGGGAAAAATGGTAATTTTAGAAAAATTTGGAGACCAAATGATTTTAAATAAATTGAGGTCCCAAGGTGAATTTTAGAAGTTTCGAGACTCAATTTTGGGACTGAAATTTAGAAAAGGAACTTTAGGGACCTAATTGCAATTAACAGAAAAGTTGAGTGTTTCATCCATTAATGATGAATGAAGGCTATTAGGCCAAGGGATAACGAACAAGGATCTTCATATCATGTAGGAACACAAAGTATCGGGAATGCCGGCAAGGAGAAGCTTCGTGAAGACAAAGAACCGGTTAAGAGGAAATCACTACGTTATTGGGTGAGTGTGATTTTATATCATACCCAGTTGGGATGATAAGCACCTCAGAAATGAAAACCCACTACTAAGTGGTATTTTAACCATCACACCTGAGAGAAGTGATGTGGAAATTACGCTGAAAAACTATTTACCAATTGTAAGTAGATCATACTCGATTAGTATCATGAAACTTACTAGATGGAAGTAGAAAACCCGCTTATCGGTTATAAGCGGAGATGTCCTCAGGTTAATGTGACGGACAGCAAAAAGTTTATTTTTGTTAGAAGCGTTCTCCCCTAACTATGTGCCACTGCTTAAAATTTTTGGGAGACCTTCTTGACGGGAGCTCGAATAGCTTAGATAGGCTAGATGCCTCGATTTTGGAACTTGAGGGCTAATATGCCTGATTTTAGAAAATATCGTACAGTGGGCCCAAGGCCAATTGGCACGAGCAGGAGCTAATAAACAAACATTAATTTAAGCCATGAAAACTTTGAATGAATGATTTATTTGGCCATGGTACCAAGATAGGACCGACATACTCGATGGACTAGTGGTAGTGCAACATGACAGGTCAACGAACCAGTCGAGACAAACAATTGCAGGTCGAGTTGAGAGTTGGGGCCGTTAGACCAGTGGCACCAGAAATTAAATGGCTTATGTGGAAAACTATTGTTTTGTGCATGCATTAAGTTATGGGACCTTCAAGACACCCAAGAGGGGTAGTGATGTCCTAGGGCTACTTGACGACGTGGTGGAGATAAGGGCAGTTGGTCGTGTCAACAATCTTGGAAGCTCGATATAGCTTCATGTGTATGAGACCGAGGAGGGGTCGGGATGAGGTCTATGTCCTCATATGGACACAGAGTTTTATTTACGGGATTGAGGGTCAGATGTCGCGTACATCCACTCATTCTCGAGGTAGAAATAGACATACTTCTATCTAGGTGGCCAATAAAGTCGTTTCGACACCACAAGTAGGTGCAGTTGACGTGCCGCCCTACAAATGTGTGTTCTCTTCATGATGAAGGGTGTGTGTTGGTTGATAAACACACTAGTTATGATTGAAGATTGAGAAATGGCTACGAAAATCGAGATTTTGAGAATGAGATATTTTAAAAATAAGGAGTCTAGCACACTCCGATTCAAACACTTTTCTTAAAAGTCAAACTTTAAAAACTCATTCACTAAGTCGTTGAACTCACCCCATTTTCAAGTAACCAAGGGAAACCTACCAAAGGATCTTCTGTTAGTCAAATCTGCAAGACATGTATGTAAGTTAAAATTTTTATGTAGTTTTGATTTATGTTATTCCTAAAAAGGTACAGGTTTAAAGGACGCCTTACTCCTCCCAGGATAAAAAAGGGGAAAACCCTTAGTAAACCAGGAGAGTGGCGGGTTGTTCATGGGGATCTGACCAAACCGGGTCAGGGCATGATAGACCTCATCCTGACCCCACCGTGGTCTTATGTGCATGAAGTTACGTCGAGCTTACTTGACTGCTGGTACAACAAATTGCCCTTATCTCCACCATGAAATACAGTAGTCCCTAGGATGCATCACTACCCCTCTTGGGCGTCTTGATGGTACCGAACCTCAAGTTCATGCATAAACAATAGTTTTCCCACAAAGCCAGATATCTTTGGTGCCACTGGTCCAATAGCCCCAACCTCAACTCGACCTGTAACTGTTTGTCTAGACCAGTTCATCAACCTGGTCTTGTCGCACTACCACTAGTCCATTGAGTATGTCGGCCCTGTCTTGGTACCATGGCCAAATCACATCAATCATTTATTAAGAATTTTCATGGCTTAACATCATGTTTTTTTATGAGCTCCTACTCATGCCAACTAGCCTTGGGCTCACTATACAAGATTTGCCAAAAACCGGGCATTTTAGCCTCCAAGTTCCAAAACTGAGGCCTCTGGCCTATCTAAGCTATTCGAGCTCAAATCAAGGTCTCCCAAAATTTTTAAGTATTGGCACACAATTAGGGGAGAACACTTCCGACAAAATAACTTTTCAACTTGTCCATCACACCAACCGAGTGTGATGATATCTCCACTTACAACTGATAGGCAGGTTTCCTACTTCCTTTCAAGAAGTTCATCATACCAACTGGGTATCATCTACTTAAAATCGATAAGTAATTTTTCTGCATAGTTCTCACATCACTCCAACCAGGTGTGATATTAAAATTCCACATAGAAGTAGTTTTTCATTTACGAAGTACTCATCATCCCAACCGGGTATAATGTGAAAAATCTCACTCACCCGATATTTATAGTGTATTTCCTCTTAATCGGCTTTTTGCCTCCACGCGAGCTTATCCTTACTGGTGTTTCGGTCCTTCATGTTCCTACACGAATTAGACATCCATATTTATTAATATTTGGCATAATAGACTTCATTTCTCACGTATCAACAAAATGCCCAATCTTTTTAATTATTTGCATTTAGGTCTCTAAAGTTCTTTTTCCTAAACTTTAGGTACTAATGCTAATTTTTTCCCAAATTAAGTCCCGAAACTTCTAAAATTCACTTTCGGTCCTCAAATTATTCAAAATCACAAAAAGGGGTTTAAGTTTACCAAATTTCCAATTTCGTCCCCAACTTTTCAAAAATTACCATTTTGCCCCTATTTTACAAAAATGGCAATTTAGCCCCAATAAATTTCAAAAATTGGCCAATTGGTCCTCCAATGTCTTTTTCATGGCCAATTAGCCCTCAATTTTTGAAAATTGCACTTTGGTTCCTCAATTTTATAAAATCCCCAATTTCCCCCCAAAAAGTTTCCCAATTTCCCCCTTTCAAAATAGTCAAATTTGATTTCATCAGATTGACCATTCAATCAAGGTTAATTGTTGAAATTGAAAGTATAATTGAGTTTCTACACATCCATATAATTCAATTGAGCTTTGAATCACATTTATTGAGGCCGGAACGAGCTCAAACGGAGCTTTGTCGGAAAATTGGGCATAGAGAAAGAAAGTTTCGAAAGCTTACCATCGAATGTGTAGCTGTAAACCACGCACTTTTGAGTTAAGGAAAACCAGAAAAGAACCGGTCAAACCGAGTAAGAAAACCGAGCCGATTTACATTTGGGAACAAGCAATATGGAAATTTACAACTTTTGGGTGATCCAAATGGTTAATTAAACCTTGGAAAAGAAACTTATGACAAATTAGAAAACAAAAACCAAATTAGTTCAGGTGAACAAGATTTCATAAGAACTTTGAAGTTAAGCATGCTTGCCCGAGAGTAGTGTGAGGATGGGTGACCTCTTGAGAAGTATGATTTTTATTTTGTAACCCAAATTTTTATGCGACCGCTTATCATAAATAGCCATAAATTCATATATATTTAATTATTGTAATTAATACCAATAATTTAATACCTAAATAAATTATTGGAATTAATATAAATAATTTAATATCAAAATTAAATTACTGGAATTAATAACAATAATTTATGGTAATATTTATACTAGTAATAAATCTCTCTCATTTAATACACGGTTTTACACATATATAAATAGGTCATCCCCATTCATTCTTCTCACACCCGAACACTTCTCTCTCTCTCTTTACTGCACCATTTCCAAGTGAAGCTTAAATCAGAGCTTCGACTTGAACATTTTTCTTTACCTTGAAAGGAGAGGTCAGGCTCAATAGAACCAGGGAGAAGTCAGCTATCTGATGGAAAACTCCAGTCATTTCGATAATCACTAGAGAAGCACCGACATGATGGAACAATGAAGCAGCTCCGGTGGACCGAAGCTGCCTTATTTAGGCCGAGCTGAAATTGGCCATTTCGAGCACTCCTCAAGCAAAACAAAGCCTTCTCAACACATCCTCAGCTTTCCCACGGTCGAATTACGACTGAAAGGTAAGCGAATTCGGCTCCCCTCTGCAATTTTCGATCGGTGCTAGAGAGAGAACCGACAAAATTTCAATAATGAAATTCTAACTCAATTCAGCATCAATTGATGCAATTCTTGATTCTAGGATAAACCTCAAGATAAGAGCTATCTACCTATATTAAAAGCTCGAACCGCCGTGCCCTCACCGATGAGAAATCGAAGCTTTCTCTCTCTATAGTCTATTTTCCGACTAAGCTCCGTTTGAGCTCGTTCCAGCGTTAAAATCTGCTATTCAAAGTTTCTTAGAAGTGTATGAACATGCAGGAACTCAATTTCAACAATTACAAGCGTTTGATCGGTCAATTAGATGAAATCAAATTCGGTAGTGTTGAAGAGTTGAAATTGGGAGGAAAATTGGGAAAAATTGGGTATTTTTTAAATTCAAAGGGCCAAAATGCAATTTTATGAAATTGAGGGTCAATTGGGAATGAAAATAATGTTAGAGGACCAATTGAGGAATTTTGGAATTTTTGGGGCAAAACTTACCATTTTTGTAAAGGAAGGGTGAAATGGTAATTTTGGAAAAATTGGGGGACCAAATTGGAAATTTGGGAAATTAAACCCCTTTTTGGTGAAATTGAATAAATTGAGGTCCCAATATAAATTTTAAAAGTTACGGGACTCAATTTGAGGAAAAATCGACATTTGGGACTTAAAGTTAAATTGAAATAACTTTAGAGACCTAAATGCAAATAACTAAAAGTTTGGGTTTTCTTATTCATTGGAAATAAATGAAGGTTGTTCATATCGTATAGGAATGCGAAATATCGGGAACGCCAGGATGGACGAGCTCGCGTGAATACAAAGAACCGATCAAGTGGAATTCATTGCGTTAACGGGTGAGTGGGTTTACTAACATCATACCCGGTTGGGATGATGAGCACAACTTAAAGATAAAAACCACTTACCAGTTGTGAGTGAAAATTTTATATCATACCCGGTAGGGAATGATAAGTACCTCGGTATAAAAAACCACTGTTTAGTGGTATTTTAATCATCACCACTTAGAAAAAGTGATGTGAAAATTATGCGGAAAAACTACTTACCGGTTGTAAGTAGATCATACCCGGTTGGTATGATAAGACTTCCTCGAAGGAAGTTGAAAACCCGTTCATCGGTTATGAACGGAGATGTCCTTATATCGGTTGGTATAATAGATAGTGAAAACCTATTTTGTCAGAAGTGTTCTCCCCTGACTGTGTGTCAATGCTTAAACTATTTGGGATACCTTCTTGATGGGAGCTCGAATAGCTCTTACGGACCGGGGGTCTCGATTTTGGAACTTGCGGGCAAGAATGCCTAGTTTTTTTAAAATCTCGTACAGTGAACCTAAGGCCAGTTGGCACAAGCAGGAGCTCATAAACGAACATGATATATGTGCCATAAAACTTAATAAGTGAATTGTTTGGCCATGGTCACAAGATAGAACCGACGTGCTCAGTCAACTAGCGGCAGTGCGACATGACAAGTCGATGGACTAGTCAAGACAAACAACTGCGGGTTGAGTTGAGAGTCGAAGCCATTGGGCCAGTGGCACCACATACTACATGGCTTGATAAGAAAATATTGTTTGTCCATGCACTATGAGTACGGGATCATCAAGACGCCCATGAGGGGTAGTGATGTGTCCTAAGGGCCCTAGACGACCCGGTGAGTATAAGGTCAAATTGTCGTTCTCGGTGTCTGCGCGAAATTTGGAGTAGCACCAATCGCATGAGACCGGGGTGGGGACGGGATGAGGTCTCTGTCCTCATACGGACACGAAGAAGTGATTTTAGGATTGTGGGTCGGATGTCGCGTATATCCACTCATTCCCAGGGTAGAAGTGGTCGTACTTCTATCCAGGTGGCAGGAAAAGTCGCTCCGAAGCCACTAGCGGGTTCAGTAGTGATACTGACTTGCGAATGTGTGTAACCTTCATGATGAAGGACGTGTGTTGGGTGATGACACACCGGTAAATGTAACTAAGAAATAATGGAAAAACCCAAATTTTTAAATATAGGGATTTTTAAAAGAAGGGAGTCTTGCACACTCCATATAAATATTTTTCTTAAAAGTTAAAAGTAAACCTTTGAAAACCCATTCACTCAGTAGTCGTACTCACCCACTCCCTTATATCCCTTTCAGGAAATCCCGGAAAGCCTACTCTGAAAGATCATCAACTAAGATGCCTATAAGACAGGTATGTAGAGTTTAAAATTTCATGCAGTTTTGATTATAATATTCCAGGAAATGGTGCAGGTTTAAAGGATGCCTTACTCTTTACGGATTATAATAAGGGGAAACCCTTTAATAAACCGGGAGAGTGGCGGGTTGTTCATGGGGATCCGACCAAACCGAGTCAGGGTGTGACAACTAGAGTGGTATCATAGCATGTTTCCTCGAATACATGATCAAGACTAGAAAATGTAGTAAATAATAGGATTCATCCTAAAATTTACAGATGGCTCCCAGGAGAGGAACCAAGAAAACTCAGGATGACTCTGCTCAGCACCCTGTCCTCATAGGAAGATAACTCTAGAAGCATCCCAAATGCCTGGGGCATGGTAGAAATCCCCAAGGACCAAATGACAAAGTATCCAAGAGGATGATGCTTAGACCTATTGAGGTCACACCCCGAGTACAAAGGAAGCCAAGCTTGAGCCAGGAACACTAGTTAGGGCTTATAACCTTACTGTGGAGGATGCTTCATACACACCTCGTAGTCCTCTACCTATTTCATGACCACCTCTTTGTAATATGATTAAGACCCTAACATATTGTACTCCTTCTCCATTAATGAAGAATTCCAAGTTCCTAAAACCATGTCTCTAAACAAGCATGTAAGCCTACATCTCAACTGTAAGAAGATTGCCTCAAGAAAAGTAACCAAACAAACCCCGGGGACCGAGGAGAATCCCATCCCAAATAAGGAAATGAACCAAAAGACTAAAGAGTCTAGGAGAACTCTTAGGGGAAAACTAGTAGGCAGAGAAGGCTTGACAAGAAAATCGACAAGGAGACTAAGGAGTTAAAACTCTGGTAGTAACTACTGGGGAAGGAAATGACATGTAACAAGGTGAGGACAATAGGAATACTACTCGAGAAAGTGCTCAACACTATTAAGGACAAGTACCAAGACGGACTAGTATAAGTATAAGGAAAGAAGGGGTGTTCCACACCTCATAGATTCAAGGCAATACCTCCTCAAATGTCACGAAGGGCATGAAGGATTAGAGACTGATACCATGGAGTGGGTTACGTAAACGGTTCACCAAAAGGTCATGAAATGATGAGGTGAATGCAAAAACTTCTTAAGAAGGTCAAACCAAGAAGGATACCTCATGAATAGGGATAAGGTACATGAGAAGCATATTTAGCACCCTCTCATAAGGGGCAAACACAGAAAAACGTCCCCCAGAAGTCTAGGGAATGACACAATTAGAGTGAAGAAGAGAAGGAATACGCTATGAAAGGGAACTCTAAAGGGATGCATACAACCAAGTGCCTTGAAGGAATCATTGGTTGGTAGATAGGCATAACGAGGAGTGCAAGGAGCCAAACCCTCATTAGAAACTACTTAAAAGAAGGATGTACCGGAGGCTGAGACTAACCTACTTTAGAAAAGTGATAGAATATTAGGTACAACTTCCTTTGAAAAATATAGAGAAGGCAAAGTGGAGATTCGGAATAACATAAAAGAAGTAAGCAAACCATGACAACGAGATGGTCAAAGAAAATGAACGAACCCTAAGGAGGATCGGGAAGTAGTAAGGAATACACCCTAAAAAGGGCACTGGAAGGATCATTAAGGATGAGGAGATTAGAGAGACAACTGTCTCAAGAAAACTAAAAAGGTGAAAAGTAGGGGGAGACAGGTAACGAACTACTCTCGTAAGTGTCATAGAGTAAACCCCAGCAAAGAAGGAAGAGGTGGAAATGCCAAGTATTGGAGAAAAGAAGGATGAAAGAAATCCTTAAAAGGACCAAGGGCCAATTAACAACTAAAACTCAAGCTAAGAAAGGAGTAGGCAAGCCTCTCACATAACGATCAAGAAAACTTGAAACAAGAAAGATTTGTACGCTCCATAAAGAAGTAGACAGGTACCAGTATGAATGAAGATGCGGATAGAGTATACAGGATGTGCCTGCAACAATTGTGGAGTAAAGGTAAACAAGAGAAGATGACATCAAGGGATGTCATTTAAGGGTAAAAATCCCCTCGAGCAAATGCAAAATGGAATGTCAAGAGAAAAGGAAAGAATCCTACCAAGGAAGTATCGTGATGTCCTAGTATGACCTGTTTGGAGAAAGAGCAGGAGTATCAAGAAATAATTCCAGAAAAACCAAGTAGAAAGAAGAAACTAGTAACTGTGGACAGCCAAAGAGAATGAACAAAACCCTAAGAAAGGATGAGATGCTGTAAAGACTACACTCTCTGAAGGACAATGTGATGGGCATGAAGAACGAGTGATACAGCTGCCTAGCTAATTGGACCAGAAAAATAAAGAGAAGAAGACAGTTAAAGAATTGGTTTTCGAGAGAACCATGGACTTAAACCACAATAAAGAAGGGAGAATTAAAAAGGCCAAAACGTAGGAAGAGAAGAATGAAGGGAAATCCTTAAATAAATCGATGGTCAAAACCAGATTTATAGTTTAAAGTCTTGGAATGGTTAAGTGAGCCTCAAGAAGGGCGAACAAGAGATTTTGAAATAAGGAGGCTGTGAATCCTCCTTAACATAAATTATTTAACGGGTTAGCATCAAAAGATGCTTTGACAAGTATGAATGATTGGACAACCCATACTCGGGTAATAGAGGAAAAATGTTCGAGAAGATGTTGGGAAAGTAAGTTCCCTAATAAGATGTAGCTAAGAAGGAATAACCACAATTGGTAAGACGGGTCATAGCCCACACACGCATTGTAAAACCTGCCCTTTTGAGCTAAGGAAAACCAGGAAAAGAACCGGTCAAACCAAGTGAGAATTCATAACCAGTTCACAAACCCGATTATTTCTGAACGGGCAAGTTGGGAATTTACAACTCTCGAGTGATCCAAGGGGTTAATTAAATCTTGCAAAAGAAACTTAAGACAAATTAGAAAACAAAAACCAAAGTGGTTCAAGTGAACTAGATTCCATAAGAACTTTAAAGTTAAGCGTGCTTGCTTGAGAGTAGTGTGAGGATGGGTTACCTCTTGGGCCTTATCATAAATAAGCATAAATTAATATATATTTAATTATTGTAATTAATACTAATAATTTAATAGCTAAATTAAATTATTGGAATTAATACAAATAATTTAATACGTAAATTTAATTTATTAGAATTAATACAGAAATTTAATTTATTGGAATTAATACCGAAATTAAATTATTGAAATTAATACCAATAATTTATGGTAATATTAATACTAGTAATAAATCTCGCCCATTTAATACACGAGTTTTACGCATAAAGAGGTCATCCCCATTTCATTCTCCTCACACCTGAACACTTCTCTCTCTCTCTCTCTCTCTCTCTCTCTCTCTCACCACTGCTCCATTTCCAGGTAAAACTCGAACCAGAGCTTCGACTTGAACAAAGGTCGGGCTCTTTAGAACTGGGGAGAAGATAGCTATCTAATAGAAAACTTCAGTCAATCTGAGAATCGTTGGAGAAGTGCTGGCGTGATAGAATAGTGAAGCAGCTCCGGCGGACCGAAGCTGCCCTATTTCGGCCAAGCTGAAATCAGCCATTTCAAGCCCTGCTCAGGCCAATCCAAGCCCTCCCAACACTTCCTCAGCCTTTCCACGGCCAAATTAGGACTGAAAGGTAAGCCAATTCGGCTCCTCTTCGATTGGTGCTAGAGAGAGAGTCAACCGAATTTCAATGACAAAATTCTTATCCAATTCTGTATCAATTGATGCGATTCTTGATTCTAGGATGAATCTCATGATGAGAGCTATCTGTCCAAATCGAAAGCTCGAACCATCGTGCCTTCACCGGTGAGTAATCGAAGCTTTCTCTCTCTATAGTTCATTTTTTGGCGAAGCTCCGTTTGAGCTCGTCCCAGCATTAAAACTTGCGATTCACATTTCTGAAGAATCGTATGAACATATAGAAACTTAATTTCAACTTCAATTTCAACAATTGGAAATGTTTGATGGGTCAATTTGATCAAATCAAATTCGGTTGTGTTAAGAAGCTAGAATTGGGGGAAAATTGGGGATTTTCGAAATTCAAAGGACCAAAATGAAATTTTATGAAATTGAGGGTCAATTGGGCATGAAACTAATGTTGGAGGACCAATTAAGGAATTTTAAAATTTTTGGGGCAAAATTTACCATTTTTTGTAAAGGAAGGACAAAATGGTAATTTTGGAAAAGTTAGGGGACCAAATTGGAAATTTGGGAAATTAAACCCCTTTTTGTGAAATGGAATAAATTGAGGTCCTATGATAAATTTTAGAAGTTTCGGGACTCAATTTGAGGAAAAACCGGCATTTCGGACTTAAAGTTAAAGAGAAATAACTTTAGGGACCTAATTGCAAATAAATAAAAGTTTGACTTTCTCATTCATTTGGAATGAATGAAGGCGATTAGGCCGAAGGATAATGAACCAAGATGTTCATATCGTGTAGGAACGTGAAATACCGGGAACGCCAGCAAGGACAAGCTTGCGTGAATACAAAGAACCAGTCTACTGGAATTCACGGCATTAACGGGTGAGTGGGATTACAAACATCATACTCGATTGGGATGATTAGCACACCTTATAATTTAAAAACCACTTACCAGTTGTGAGTGGGTTTACTAACATCATTCCCGGTTGGGATGATGAGACTTCCTCGAAGGAAGTTGAAAACCCGTTCATCGGTTATGAACGGAGATGTCATTATACCGGTTGGTATAATGGACAATGAAAAACTATTTTGTCGGAAGTGTTCTCCCCTGACTGTGTGCCAATACTTAAACTATTTGCGAGACCTTCTCGACGGGAGCTCGAATAGCTCTGATAGGCCAGGGGCCTCGGTTTTGGAACTTGGGGGCTAAATGCCCGATTTTGAAAATTTTGTACACTAGGCCCAAGTCCAGTTGGCACGAGTAGGAGCTCGTAAACGAACATGACATATGTGCCATAAAAATTAATAAGTTAATTGTTTGGCCATGGTACCAAGATAGGACCGACATGCTCAGTCAACTCGCGACAGTGCGACATGATAGGTCGACGGACTAGTCAAGACAAACAGTTGCGAGTTGAGTTGAGAGTTGGGGCCATTAGACTAGTGGCACCACAGATTACATGGCAATATAAGAAAATATTGTTTATGCATGCACTGTGAGTACGGGGTCATTAAGACGCCCATAAGGGGAAGTGATGCGTCCTAAGGGCACTGGACGACCTGGTGGCTACAAGGGCAGTTCGTCGTTCCAGGTGTCTGTGCGAAATCTGGAGTAGCACCAAGCGCATGAGATGGGGGTGGGGACAGGATGAGGTCTCTATCCTCATACGGACACGAAGAAGTGATTTCGGGATTGTGGGTCGGATGTTACGTACATCCACTCATTCCCAGGGTAGAAGTGGTTATACTTCTATCCGGGTGGTAGGAAAAGTTGCTCTGAAGCCACTAGCGGGTTCAGTAGTGATACTGATTTGTGAATGTGTGTAACCTTCCTAATGAAGGATGTGTGTTGGGTGATAACACACCGGTAACTAAGAAATAATGGAAAAACCCAAATTTTTAAATAAAGGGATTTTTTTTTTAAAAGAAAGGAGTCTAGCACACTCCATATAAATGTTTTTCTTAAAAGTTAAAAGTAGACCTTTGAAAACTTATTTACTGACTAGTTGTACTCACCCCCTCCCTTATATCCCTTTCAAGAAATCCCGGAAAGCCTACTTGAAAGACCATCAACTAAGATGCCTGTAAGACAGGTATGTAAAGTTTAAAATTTCATGCAGTTTTGATTATGCTATTCCAGGAAATGGTGCAGGTTTAAAGGACGCCTTACTCTTTACGGATTATAATAAGGGTAAACCCTTTAATAAACCGTGAGAGTGGCGGGTTGTTCACGGGGATCTGACCAAACCGGGTCGGGGCGTGACACGCATACGAAGCTTAATGAGTAGATAACCAAGTATAATGTGGAATGCATAGAATAAAACTAATAATCGGAAGTGTCATATGTAAGGAACAGGGGATAAAACAAAAGTTGTGGATAGAGAAAGGTCCAAAGCAAATAGATGTCCTAATATAGATAAGGGTGCGAAGAAAGGGAGAAATAACCATACAATGAATGATAAGGAGGTTGAGCATGTAACTCCTAAGATGGAAATCTCTATTGTAAGGGACATAGTAGAGAACAAAACCGAAAGGAGGGAACCTTCCCAAGCAAAGTAATCAACACATAGATCGAAAGCAATTATTGTAGAATGAAGAATCATGAAGTGAATATGAGTATGTAAAAGTGGATTAAGGAAAAAGGAAAAAAAACCCTTAAATAAGGAATGCCAAGGACTTAAGAAGGAAAGAATCCCAGTTTGTTGGTAAATTATTGGGAAACCAAATAATTGGCACCAGAAAGACCCAATAAAGAAGTTGGGAAAGGACGAGTGGGTAAGGAAAATCGACACGGTTATGTAAGACATGTTGTCAAGATACGAATGATAATTGGGTAACAGTCAAGGTAGTTAAGGAATACTACCCGATGAAAGGAGTGATGAAATTATACAGTCCTTGGAAGGCTGGAAAGTTGGAAACAACCCTAACAGAGGTGTTGTAGGAGTCTGATGGACTGAAATAGGTTCAGAACTATGTCATGTCATAAGGGACTTATAAGCACCAACAATCCTGAGTAAAATGTAACTCGAGTAAGAAGGAGTCAGTTGGTACACATAACAAGGTCAAACATAAATTTGACCGAACTTGTAATCAATGATAGATGAAGGATGGGTCAAATTGGGCTGAAAGAATAATAACACAAAAACCCATGAAAACAAGTATGTAATGCTTGAAAGAACGTTGAGCCAGGGGTTTCAACGATGAAGAGAATAACTAGACAAAGGAACGATTGGGCACCTTAGAACTTCCAATCGTGAAATCTTGAGTAAAATCCCCAAAAGGAAGAACCTTATCCTAAATAAAGGGAGATGTGAACCTAAGAATATACATTAGGATTAATGAGCCATACATGCCTCGTTATTATAACTCCATGGAAGGAGTAAGCATGATAAATGAAAAGAAATTTCTTAGATAAATGATTACGGGGACTAAGTGAAAAAGCAATCGAAGTGTTAGCATGTCAAGAAAACCCAAGTTGACATTAAGGGAAAGTATTCCAATGTGGAATATATTGGTTAAGTTTTGGGGACAAAACTCCTAAAAGGAGGGGAGAGTTGTAAACCCCACACTTTTGAGTTAAGGAAAACCGGGAAAAGAACCGGTCAAACCGAGTAAGAAAACCGAGCCGATTTACATTTGGGAACAAGCAATATGGAAATTAACAACTTTCGGGTGATTCAAATGGTTCATTAAACCTTGGAAAAGAAACTTATGACAAATCAGAAGACAAAAACGAAATTGGTTCAAGTGAACAAGATTTCATAAGAACTTTGAAGTTAAGCTTGCTTGCCCGAGAGTAGTGTGAGGATGGGTGACCTCTTGGGAAGTATGATTTTTATTTTGTAGCCCAAATTTTTATGCGACGGCTTTACACCAATAATTGTAATTAATATATATTTAATTATTGTAATTAATACCAATAATTTAATAACTAAATTAAATTATTGGAATTAATACAAATAATTTAATATCGAAATTAAATTATTGGAATTAATACCAATAATTTATGACAAAATTAATACTAGTAATAAATCTCTCTCATTTAATATACAGTTTTACACCTATATAAAGAGGTCATCCTCATTCATTCTCCTCACACCCGAACACTTCTCTCTCTCTCTCTCTCTCTCTCTCTCTCTACTGCTCCATTTACCGGTGAAGCTTAAATCAGAGCTTTGACTTGAACATTTTTTTTAACCTCGAAAGGAGAGGTCGGGCTCTTTATAACCGAGGAGAAGTCAGCTATCTGATAGAAAACTTCAGTCAATCCGGTAATCACTAGAGAAGCGCCGACATGATGGAACAGTGAAGCAGCTTCGGTCCACCAAAGCTGCCTTATTTCGGCTGAGTTGAAATTGGCCATTTAGAGCACTCCTCAAGCTAAACCAAGCCTTCCCAACACTTCCTCAGCCCTCCCACGACTGAATTACGACTGAAAGGTAAGCCAATTCGGCTACCATCTGCAATTTTCGGTCGGTGCTAGAGAGAGAACCGGCAAAATTTCAATAATGAAATTCTAACTCAATTCAACATCAATTGATGTGATTCTTGATTCTAGGATGAACCTCAAGATGAGAGCTATCAGCCTAGATCAAAAGCTCAGACCGTCGTGCCCTCACCGATGAGAAATCGAAGCTTTCTCTCTCTATAGTCTATTTTCCGGCAAAGCTCCATTTGAGCTTGTTCCGGCGTTAAAATCTGCGATTCAAAGTTTCTTAGAAGTGTATGAACATGCAGGAACTATATTTCAACTCCAATTTCAACAATTACAAGCATTTGATTGGTCAATTAGATGAAATCAAATTCGATAGTGTTGAAGAGTTGAAATTGGGGGGAAAATTGGGAAAAATTGGGGATTTTTGAAATTCAAAAGGCCAAAATGCAATTTTATGAAATTGAGGGTCAATTGGGAATGAAAATAATGTTAGAGGACCAATTGAGGAATTTTGGAATTTTTGGGGCAAAACTTACCATTTTTGTAAAGGAAGGGTGAAATGGTAATTTTGGAAAAATTGGGGGACCAAATTGGAAATTTGGGAAATTAAACCCCTTTTTGGTGAAATTGAATAAATTGAGGTCCCAATATAAATTTTAAAAGTTACGGGACTCAATTTGAGGAAAAACCGACATTTGGAACTTAAAGTTAAAGAGAAATAACTTTAGGGACCTAAATGCAAATAACTAAAAGTTTGGATTTTCTCATTCATTGGAAATGAATGAAGGCTGTTATGTCGAGTAATAATGAACAAGGATGTTCATATCATGTAGGAACACGAAATACCGGGAAAGCCAGCATGGACGAGCTCGCGTGAATACAAAGAACCGGTCAAGTGAAATTCATTGCGTTAATGGGTGAGTGGGTTTACTAACATCATACCCGGTTGGGATGATGAGCACAACTTAAAGATAAAAACCACTAACTGGTTGTGAGTGAAAATTTTATATCATACCCAGTAAGGAATGATAAGTACCTATGTATAAAAACCCACTGTTTAGTAGTATTTTATTCATCACCACTTAGAGAAAGTGATGTGAAAATTATACGGAAAAACTACTTACCGGTTGTAAGTAGATCATACTCGGTTGGTATGATAAGACTTTCTCAAAGGAAGTTGAAAACTCGTTCATCGGTTATGAACAGAGATGTCCTTATACCGGTTGGTATAATGGACAGTGAAAACCTATTTTGTCAGAAGTGTTCTCCCCTGACTGTGTGTCAATGCTTAAACTATTTTGGGAGACCCTCTTGATGGGAGCTCGAATAGCTCTTATAGGCCGGGGGCCTCAATTTTAGAACTTGTGGGCAAGAATGCCCAGTTTTTTGAAAACCTCGTACAGTGGGCCCAAGGCCAGTTGGCACGAGGAGAAGCTCGTAAACGAACATGATATATGTGTCATAAAACTTAATAAGTGAATTGTTTGGCCATGGTACCAAGATAGGACCGACATGCTCAATCAACTAGCGATAGTGCGACATAACAGGTCAACAGACTTGTCAAGACAAACAACTGCGGGTTGAGTTGAGAGTCAAAGCCGTTGGACCGGTGGCACCACATATTACATGGCTTGATAAGAAAATATTGTTTGTGCATGCACTATGAGTACGGGATCATCAAAACGCCCATGAGGGGTAGTGATGTGTCCTAAGGGCCCTAGATGACCCGATGAGTATAAGGTCTGATCGTTGTTCCAGGTGTCTGTGCGAAATTTGGAGTAACACCAATCTCATGAGACTGAGGTGGGGATGGGATGAGGTCTCTGTCCTCATACGGATATGAAGAAGTGATTTTGGGATTTTGGATCGAATGTCGCATACATCCACTCATTCCTAGGGTAGAAGTGGTCGTACTTCTATACGGGTGGCAGGAAAAGTCACTCTGAAGCCACTAGCAGGTTCAGTAGTGATACTGACTTGCGAATGTGTGTAACCTTCATGATAAAGGACGTGTGTTGGGTGATAACACACCAGTAACTAAGAAATAATGGAAAAACCCAAATTTTTAAATGAAGGGTTTTTTGAAAAGAAAGGAGTCTTGCACACTTCATATAAATGTTTTTCTTAAAAGTTAAAAGTAGACCTTTGAAAACCCATTCACTCAGTAGTCGTACTCACCCTCTCCCTTATATCCCTTTCAGGAAATCCCGGAAAGCCTACCCTGAAAGATCATCAACTAAGAGCCTATAAGACAGGGATGTAGAGTTTAAAATTTAATGCAGTTTTGATTGTGATATTCTAGGAAATGGTGCAGGTTTAAAGGACGCCTTACTCTTTACGGGTTATAATAAAGGGAAACCCTTTAATAAACTAGGAGAGTGGCGGGTTGTTTATAGGGATCCGACCAAACCGGGTCGGGGCATGACAGCAGCAGTCCGAGCTTTCAATTAGGGCAGGTAGTTCTCGTCCTGAGGTTACTAGTATGATCAAGAATTGCAACAATTCATGTCGAATTGAGTGAGAATTTGATCAGTGAAGTTTCACCATTTCTCTCTCTAACACTGATCGGAAATTACAGAGGGGAGCTGAATTGGCTTAACTTTCAACTCTAATTCGGTCATGTGAGGGTTGTGAGAGTATTGGGAGAGCTTGGTTTGTCCTAAGGAAGGCTCAATTTGGTCGTTTTCAGCTCGGCCAAAATAGGGCATCTTTGGTCAACCAGAGCTACTTCACTGTTTGATTATGCCGGCGATCCTCGTATCGAATAGTGACCACCGTTGGGTAGCTGACTTCTCCCCGAGTCTAAGAAACCTGACCTCGCCTTGTTTGGCTCAGAAAAACCCCTATGTCGGAGTTCTGGTTCGAGCTTTGTCGAAAAACTGAGTAGTTGAGAGAGAGTAAATTTCATGTGTGAGGAGAATGGATGGAGATAAGCTATTTATATAGGGAGCTCAGAGACTCTCTAGCCGTCTGTTTGGCACCTTAATGGCACTCATTGATGGCCTGAAATGTCCTAAACGGAAACGTTTCCTTTCTGTTGGCACTGCTCGTTTTTCCAACGAATGAATAGTTCATTGTCTGGAGGAAGAAGATGACACTATTCCGAACTAGACTTGACCTGTTCGAACCAGGTTCAATGCTTAAATCGGCCAGTTCAGGCCCAACTCGACCGAGTTTTTTCGAAATTAAAATTTTCTAAATTAATTCTCTATCCAATGGTGGCTTCAATTCTCCAATTTGAATATTTTAAGCCACCTAGAAAAATGAATTTAGCATCCGTTTCAATAATGGATCAAACCGGTACAAATCGGTTCAATCCGGTTTAGATCTGGTTCACCTGAACTAGTCTGGTTTTTTCTCCCAAATTGTCCTAAGGTCCCTTTTCATGAATTTTATGACTCTTTGGGTTACTTGGGATATGTAAATTTCTTATTTTTCCCTTTATCTAACAGTTGGAATTTGTGAACCGATTCAATTTTCTCACTCAAGTTGATCGGTTCTTTCCCCGATTTCCTTATCTTCAAGGGACAGGGTTTACAACATGTGACTCACACGCACTCATCTTTCCTAATCGAAATTGTAGCATAACTTTCTAAGCATGGCATGAGCTATTAGTTGTCAATATGTACTATTGTATGCATTCTATGAAATATTGATATAATTTTTGGGAATAGGGAGTTTGACCCAACGTAATATGAACGATTTCCAAGTGGCTCGAGACTATAAAATTATGAATATTGAATAATTTTATAAAACTGAGAATAAATCTTTATGTTATAAATTTTATTTGAAGTTTCAAGTCATAAGTAATTTAGTGGCCCACTATGAGTAACTTATTAACTGAGTTGTGAGTTTACACATTTCTACGAACAATTACTAGTAAAAACTAAGGTTTCACAAGGTAAAAATCGAATATCATCTATAGAATAAGCGCAACAGATATTGGTTGATTGTAAAAGATCACCGACTGTGAATTAGGTTGAGTTGCTTCATGATAGATAATAATCGAGAAAGATTGATGGTGTCATTTGGGTTTACTCTAAATTATAACTGCATTAGTGGAGGCATTATTAAGGTCGCTCGAAACTCGACCCTAATAAGGCATGCAGTAGGGCAAAATAAGACAAAATAAGACCGTCGATTGAAGAGTATTTCATAATTTGTTTTAAGTTAATTCAAGCGACGGAAAAAATATTATAGATGAAAAATGTTAATAGAGAAAACTTGCTGCAATTTCGAGATAAGTTAGGGTCAATATTGTCACTATCAACCTATTAAAATTGAGTATTTCGAAAATACAATTAGTACAACTATGTCAATATAACCCTTTAGAAGTGCAAAATATAACTGTTGTCTCCATTTGCCAGCAAATGCAATGACACACTAATCGTGGAAAGCACACCCAAGAGGAAAGAGTGCATGCAATTGCTTTGCAACCAAGTATTCTTCACCCATTGATTGGGTTTACTCGAGTTGATGGAGTTAACTTAATTTTTTAAAATTTTACTTTTTTATACAATTAATACAAAAGTTCAAAATAAATTAGTTGAGTATTTTTCAAGATTTTTTTTAGTATGATTCATGCCAAATTTTCCCATTTGTTCGATTTTTTTAGTGTATCCTGCACAACTATGGAGGATCCCACGCAACAAATAGGTTATAAGCCTTGTGATTATTTTTATTTAAAAAATGTTAAAAAAAAGAAAGATAAACGGAAAAATGTGAGATTTGTTATATAATATTATTTTTTCTGTTAAATTTTAACGTTGATAAGATTCTATCAATTTTGATAAGTTTTTCAGGTTGAATAGTAATTAATAACTTATTTTTTAAAAATAAATTCGCCTAAACTCAAAATAAAATATTTAAAACAGACCCTTAAATGTTGCATAGCTTAAGAGAATTTGAATATCTACATTATTTTGTCCATGCTTAAAAATTAAAAGTGTTGTCACCGGCCAAAAAATATAATTAAACTATCCTTGAAAATATTGATCGGAATAAAATGTTTACGATTAAACTGAGTCATCCTATACAACTTTAAAAAAAAAAAAGGATTTAGCCATTAATATTTTATTTGGAATTTCATTCCCTGCCAATATTTTGTAACTGAATCTTCATTTCACCTTTATAGTGAAAAATGTCACGGAATCTTTTGATATTTCTGGATTTCTGTTATCATCAAAATTGTAAATGGAATTAATTTAGAGTTACATTTTGGGCAAAAAAAACTATATAAATTACATGTTCAATTTTTAAGCCTGAAAAATAACCACAATTACTTAAAAGTACCGCTTTTTAATGGAATTAATTTAGAGTTGATATGTGATTGAACTTGTATATAGTGCAATAATATAATACTTTATTAATAATTAAAATATTATACATTTAATTTAAGTTGCGTGCATACTAATCTAATTTTGCAATTATTCATTCTTGATTGAGGAAATTAGCAATTTGCCTACTAAAGTTTCTATGTGCAGTTAACAGTTAATTTGTGGAATTCAAGACGACTCAAACCGTATAGCACCTATGATGGCAACTGAAACATATATAGAACACTGTTTTTGACTTTGGGTGTTTCCGTATACAAACTGATACACGTATCCTAAAAGGTAACGACAATGTATGAGGCTTAAGTATTAATAGTATAAAACTAATGCGCATTCAAGATTTAAAAGGTTGATTACTTACTACTCTACTATGAGAAGATATTTTTTATAATGATTAATTGTTATTATTTATATTTAAAAATTATTAATAATAAATAATTAAATATTTTAAATCTTATAATCATATTCTCCCTCTTATAATTTAGATATTTTATTAAATTTATAATTATATTTAGAAAATATGTATTATTTTTTCGATATGGAACAAAAAAAATACAGAATACGAAAAAACTTATTATAATAGTATATAAAAAAATATTATTTACCGATAAATTATAAATATTATATATACTTAAAAATAATAAATTGTAAATAGTTTAACTTTTTAAATCTTATAAATAAAATATAATTCTCTTTTTTATTATATTATTAATATAATTAAATAAGATACATTAAATTATTTAATATAATATCTAATATTAAATACTATAATTTTTTAAATATTATTAATATAAAAAATATCTATCAACAATACACTAATAACCATACCATTGTCATGTAATTCAAAACCCACTCGAATAAACTTTGTTAAATGCATGTTTTTGGGTTCACGGTACTAGAAGGGTATTTTTTTACATAAACTTTAGAAGAGTTATGAAATTATACTATACACTTGGTTGTACTAATTGGCCAGATATTGCTTTGTACTAGTTTTTCAATATATTTGATTAATATATCATGTTATATGCTAAAATGTTGTACTATCTAAAGTATCAAAAAGTCATTTTTAAAAATATAACTGGTATTCTTTCAATGATGGGCATATTTAACAGAAAAGTGATTCTCATGGCAAAAAGACAAAGGGAAAGTGATGTGATCTAGTGGTAGAACATTTTGAGAAAAAAATAATTTATAAAATTGCAAGTTTTATTTGTATATAATATTATCAAAATTAATTTATTCTATAATATATAATAAATAACAAGATCAATGTATCAGAGCCAGCTCAGCCCCATACCGCGACAAATATGATACTTGATTCCATCATAGTTTTTTATTATTAAATTAGTCTATCAATTATTGGCTCAGTTCCCAGCTAAAGGAGAAGAACTGCCAATGGGGCCCAAAAAACATTGGCTTGGAGCCTCATCTCACTATCAGACGACGAAGTTTTTTTTTTTGGCGCTTAGACTACGTTTTAATACAGTAATATTCTGCTGAATACTTCAAAGTTTTCTCGTTCATTTAATTAGCTTAATGTCCCTTTAAATTGACATGAATAATAAATAAAGTTTCCCGTTCAAGCATCTGGGCATGTGGCACCGTCCGGTTCACCTAGGGCGATGCGGTGGTGCAATAACCGAGCTCACACGTGCGGGGAGAAGGGAGCGGAGCAGGTGGCAGCACTGCCCGCGGACCCCGGTCAGGGTCCGCGAACAGGGGGCAAGGAGTTTGGGGAACGACTAACACGAGCTTTTAGGGGAAAGAAGAGCGTATATTTCAAATTACTATTTTATTTCTGACAAAAAAGAGACTTTATTTAATAATAAAAAAGGTAAAATAAAAAGGAGAAAAGTGGGGCCGTAGCAGTTCATCATTACATCCCACGCCTCATCATCACGGTATGGGCCCCAGACTCCCAGTGCTGGGTGCTTTCCCTTTTTACCTTACCATCTTTTACGTCTCGATCCACATATATTACAAATTTCTAAATTAGTCACTAAACTTGTGGCTCTTAGTGAATCAGTTTTCAGTTTTGAATCATAAGATGAATTTTCCAATGCCTAGATAACCACCCCATGCAACGTTATTATCCCGTGAATAAACATGGAGCACAGAGGAAGTATGATTCAAAGGAAAAAAACTAAAAATATAAATTATTAAAAATTTTGGGATAAAAAATAGGTAAAGTTGGTATATTTTTAAATAATTTATTTTTGGTGAAAATTCGATTCTAAACTGAATAAAATATAAAATTGTTATATATTTATAAAATTATAAATATTTTACTAATTATAAGTTATTATTTTAATTATATATTTAGATATAATACTTTATTTTTAAACAATAATTTTTCACGTGTTATCATATTAACTCTTTCCTAATTGAGAATAAAAATAGAAAAAAAATAAAATATAATTATAAATTATATAAAATAAAAAATTATTATAATTTATAATATTTGAAAAATTATACTATTTAACCGTTATTAATTTTCACGACTCTAAAAGTTTTATGGAAAAGAATGGGGTAATTGTATCTGCTTGATCCTATATGGCAATGGTGGTATTGGTGGGATGGCCCCAGTTCACACACACTATTTGTGACGAGGATAACGACGAGAGAATATCGATTAAAGCTGTCCTCTCGGAGGTGGGCACTAGCGCGTGAAATTCGCCTCGGCGGCGCGTTCACATATATTATTTTTCTATCAATTATTATTATTTTATTATAATGTAAATGTACTTTTTATTGGTTGAATAAAGCCACCACAGCCTTTTCTGGTGAAAACCCAAAAGGAACTACAAACTAAGTAATTGCTGAATTTGATATTTTGATTTTACGAGTATAAAAAATTTATAAATTACCAGAAAAGAGAAAAAATATTGGGTGACCAAAAGGGGGAATTAAATTAAATTAAATGAGATGCCTTGCCTTGCCAAGTAGAATCATTGCAGGTAAGGACTAGGGACCAATGGACGTTCAATGTATTTAATTAGATGATGGGAATGAATGCATTGCATCGCATGCTCCACCTACCCAACTAGCCTACACGGCCTTGTTGCCATTAAATTGTACTATATTATTAGTCCCCATCAACATTTATTGAATTAACTGTTTTATTTTTATTTGGATAAATGAATATATTAGTATAAAATATTTTAATTATATTATTAGTTAGTGTAAAATTTATATACAATATCATAAAAATAAATAACTTTAATTAAAATATTGTATAAAAATATATCTAGTAGTAATAATAATAATATTATCTTTGACAAAAATGTACAGTACATGTGTCTCATCCTCAGTGGCATTACATGTAAAATGACCCACTACCCCCTTTCCTTTTCTCCCCCCACATCATTATCCTATTCCATGGACTATATTTCAACTTTGTCATTATGATGATTTCCCTTTTTATTTTATGTAATAATTTTTTAACATAAGATATTCTCATTTTGTCATGTGCATCTAATAGGGTTCTAGTGCTTGTCAAAGTTTGAATATTTTAATTGCTTAAAAATTATTTAATTTAAAGAAATATATTAATTCCTATTACGGCAAAAATAATTAAAACTAAAGGAAAAATGACAGGATATTTGGGTCACGACCACTGTTTTGTAGGGAGAAGGGCAGGAAAATGATAACCCGTTAACGCGCGATCTCTTCGCGTGGGAGCGTGTTCCCCGAGCCTCTGGGAATATAGGCGTTGGAACTGGTTCAGGACACAGCACGTGGTATTAGGTTGCGAGAGGGCCCCATGGGACCCAGCTCGTGGGAAGCGGAACAAGAGAGATCCAAATATAATACTAGGAAGACTAATTTACGGTTTCACCCTGGATCTTCCAAGACTACGGAAAAATCACTCTTTTGTGAGACGTTCGGGAAATGGTCAAAATGATGTTGCAATTTACCCAAAGCCCGTGGGGCCTTTAAAGTCATTTCACGTCGCTGAAAGAAAGGAAAAGGAACTTCCTATATTTGTTCATCGGAAACCCTCCTACTATCTCGATTTGCTCCCATTTCATAAAAAAAATCATATTTGCGTTTCCAGTACAATTAATATTCAATCCTCATATTTGCCATGCCACCTAAACTAGACCATCTTCATCAAATATATTGAGTCGGACATGATATCTTCCACGGTACATGAATCTTTAAAGATAGAGACTAATCAAAACTTAATAATAGTTTAAATACAATCAATTAGCTATAATATTTATATTTTAAAATTATAATTTATAAATAATATAATTTTTACAATATTATAAATTAATAATATTTTTTTATTTTTTCTAATATATAGTATTTTATTTTCCAAATTCGTATTTGTTATTGTTAAATTTAATTTTAAAATTGTACTCAATAATTGTATATGCTATATTTATTATTTTTATATGAAGAAAATATGTGATAATATATTGTGAATTGTATTTGTTTATAATTAAAAGTTATACATGGTAAAAAATTCTTTATTTTATACCATTTAAGATTTTATTCTAAAAAATTAAAATTTTAAAAAATATATTTTTAAATAATAATAATCTCATGTCATCTATCATGTGACAGATCCATACAAATTAGGAAAAGTCCAAAATTATTTAGTGTAATATGGAGTATAATGAGTCAGATTGGATGGATGATACATGTCCAATTTCCATGTCTAGCTGACTTTAAGTTACAAGAACATCCTCCAATTTTAGACCTAATGTGGTGTGGAACCCCCTTCATTTTATGGGGAGAGAATTGTAATAAGAATATATGTTATGGGGCTATTTGCAAAAGAACGAACAAATAATTGAGGTCGGTTTTCTTCTTCATTCCGCCAATGGATTCACTCAGCACTGGTTCTATGGAAGCCTGCCGCTGTTTTGGCTCTCCTTTTGTCTTCATCTCTTTCCATAACCCACCAACCAGTCCTTCATTTCATTATATAACTATCCCTTACCCTCATTTCTTCCACTCCCAGCTTTCTTCTTCTTCTTCTTCTTCTTCATTCACTCTCTCTAGATATCATACCACAGGAAAAGAGGGGATTAAAATTGCCATTGAAATGGAAATCACAGTAGCAGCGAGGAGGTCCTATTTCGCGGAGGAAGACAACGGCCTGGCCTCTCTGGCAGACATGGAAGCTGGGTTTTCAGGCAAGAATAGCAACAGCAACGGTAGCATCAACAGCCCGGTTTTCTCTCGGTTGATCTGCTCCGCTAGGGGCGGCTTTAGGAAGGTGGGGATTTCCCCTGTCCCCCCTCCATTTTCTCCGAGGTTCTACGACGCGAGATTCGAGGACCGCCATCTTCATCAGCCCCATTTCTTGGAGTCCTGCTTCCTCTGCAAGAAGCGCCTTGGAAACAACAGGGACATCTTCATGTACAGGTCAGTTGCAAAGATCTGGCCTTTGTAATTTGTAATTTGCCTTCTGAAGATATATCCGGAGATTTAGTTTTCTGATGCTGGTTCATGATACTTGCAGAGGAGACATGGCTTTTTGCAGCGAAGAGTGTAGGCAGGAGCAGATAGACATGGACGCGGCCAAGGAGAAGAAAAGCAGCCTCTCTTCTTCCTTGAAGGCCATGAGAACGGACCAGAGGAAATCAAGCTCTCCAACCAAAGATCGGGGCTACGCCATCCATACAAGTACCGTGGCTGCCGCTTCATGAGGGGGATGCCACACGGCTTTCTGAATCTAGCAAGCACATAAAACAAAAACAGTGGAGAATATCTATGGTTTCTCACAGAATCAAACAAGGGCCAGCGAGAGCAAGAAATAATAATTGGATGAAGGATGAAAGGGAGGGAGCAGCAATCGTATGGCCGGCCCACTTTGCAGAGTTTCCTCTTTGTGGGTTTTTCTGGAATCCTCATATTTGTAAATGAGAGGTGAGATCTAGGAATCTATGGAGAGTAAGGGTTGGTTTTGCTCAATGAGATGGCTCTATTTATCCGTGGCTCTCTTTTTTTTGGACGCAGAGTTCTTACTGTAAGAAATCAAAATACATAGTTCACTCAATTGTTATCATATAATTTCTGGATACCCTTTCCTCTGTAATTGTATCTCACACCATTCGGAACAAGAAACAAGACACAAGAAACAAGAAAGGAGGTTGATTGAAGGTTCCTGCAGAATTTGGATCTGTCTTCAAACACCCACCCAGCCTTTTCCTTTATATCCATATATACTTAGAAAATCAGTGGACAAGTGACATATTGAACATGTTCTTAAGCTAAACAAGAGGCACTGGTAATATAGCCTTCTCATCTAGGAGAAGGAGAGAGAAATATTAGGCAGGGGAGGTGTCATGACTTTATTAAAGAAACTTTGTTTTTAAGGAAAGGCTAAATTCCCAATGAATATTTAGTACTATTTTAATTAATATCCTTTCATCCATAAATGATTTAACACATAATTATAGGCAAAAACATAATATAATGATGTATCTATTTTATTAAAATAATCAACGGTATAAAATAAAATATATAAGAAATAAATAACACTAATTCACATTCTAATTTTATAAAAAAACTAGAGAATATAAATATTTTTAATATAAAAGTTAATTATATTTTGAATATATATTATTATTTGAAAATGTTAAAATTATAAATTCATATTAATATATACTATTTTTATCTATTTTATTATTCCATATGTATATATGCATCTTAGATATCATTTTTTTGAATTCTTTGGATATAAGTTTTCTTCTCTCTAATTTCAAAATTAATGCTATAAACTTACCTAAAAATGATGTATGCTGATTTTTCTAGGTGGTTGATTTAGATAAGATTTTTCTGTAAGTAAAGTGAGTTATTTTCAAATGTGATTTTCATGACACTGACAATCGCGACTTTACTCGGATAATTCCAGTCCATCACCGTCAGCTACTCTGGGAGGGTCCCCCACTTAATCGTAGTTTTTTTTTAATAATTTAACTACTCAATTTCATTTTCACGTTATACTTTAGCCCCTTTCTTCAAGTGAGACAGATAAATTGAGGGGTCAGTACGTCAATTAACAGAAAAATTGAATGCTGAAGTGTTAAGCTACTCTCTAAAGAAGGATCATAGACAAAATTGATATGGAGATGGGTACGGCCACATGAACCACTGAAATTTCTGTCATGCAGATTAATTTTTTTGCTTAGATTAAATTTGAATATGTCATTTTCTTGGACATATTAAGCCCGGGGTTTTGTGGGTTATCGAGTTCTATCCATGTATTATTGGACTTGGAGTCCAAGATGTGGACTTTGATAGAACATGATGTGTATAAGAGACGAGAGTTTCAAGTTTTTCATATGGGAATGATTCTTTCGATGTTAATTGTATTTCGATATTTCATATAGGATGATCTTATCATAACTTAACCAGTTTTCTCCCTATGCCCAAATGAGTTGATCCTTTCGATTTTCCACTTAATGAATAGCTAATATAGCCTCAGTCTCCTCCCTCGTGATGATGTGTTTTATGGATTAAGCTGCCAACACTTAGTAGCCGGATCGATTAGCTCGCTAACTCGCCCTTTCTCCTGGAGGGGGTTGGGGGACTGTTCATCAATCCTCGCTAACTTTTATTACCATAACCCAAATCGAGTGGTGTCAGATATAAGTCTACATGCACCTTAGGTGATCATAGACTTGTTAAATGTATGCATGGCTTTAATATCCATTCCTCCATATTCTTAGAGACGGGTGAGTTTTCCCACCGCACTGAATGGATTGTTTTCCCCTCATTTTTCCTACCATAATTTAGATATCATGAAATTTACTTCTCGAGTAAACAAAAAATAGGACATGACATAATTTGGAATGGATTGAAGCATAGACTTTATCAAAACCTCCCTTACAGCTTGTGATAAATATGTTGGCTTCCATTTAGCCTTTTTAAAAATGCTCTCCTTTAAATATTGCAAGGTTTACTTTTTCCTGTGTCCCCGTAACATCGGTTGTCCTACGAACCTGTCTATTTTCCCCTCCCTTCTTCCACGTGCAAAATAGTTTTAACTTCTCTACATATATCCATTCATATGTGTTAGGGCTAAAATACAAAATAGACTTCTAATAGCTAACCCTTTGTCCTAAAACTTGACATTACATAAATAGAATATACTTTAATTTTTAAGTTATTTTTAGAAGTCTCTGTCAAGAAAATTGTATCATCATAAAAAAAAGATAAGAGATGTAATAAGATCGTGTTTGTCGACCATTTGCTTCTTTTCTATAACATGTACCAATTACTAAGTCGGCATAATAAAACAACATACATTATAAAAAGATAAAGGGGAGAGAGCCTCTCCCTATCGTATTCCCCTAATCAGACTCAGTGGTCTTGTTTTTACGCCATTCCCTACTAACTTGTACTTTACTATATAAATACACTAAAAAATCCAGTTAATGAACGTTGGGCTAAGATCCATCCTCTAAAACCCTCATTTCACCCTATCATAAGATTTTATTATATTTTCTTTTATTGCACATTACTCTCTTTTTATATTTAGGAAATGGAAGCATTTAAGGACAAAGACAATGCCAATATTTTCGTGAATAATTAGAGGACAAATGACTATATTTACAACATATTATATTAGTTATAAAAGGTTTCAAGCGATTAACTAATATTTTTTAGATAACTTTGTATGCGAAGTTGTAAAGAAAATGTTACGTTTTAACCCGATCTTTTGGGTCATGTACCACGATGGTAACCTATTATGTACTATTGACGTTAATAATATTGATACCTTCACCAAAATAGAACCGAAATAATATAAGACGTCCGAATAAAACATACATATTTTAACAAAAATTTAGAACTTTCTAAAAACATGTTGTAAGCCCAATGCATTTATAAACTTTCTCTAATATTTAAGCAACTCATAAGTAAACATAATTTTTGTGATGTTTAGCGAGTATAGTACCTCGATTGTGTGGGTATAGGAGTTGGAATTGCAGTAAATTTATGTGGTACTTATTCAAACATGAAAAGACTTAGTTGATAGGTGAATTCCCATCTCAGTAAATAGATTTATCAACGTTAGCCACAACATTGCTTATTACTTGATCTCTACATATTTTTTTATTAGGGTTATTCACTTATATTATTTTTACAACTTTTTTTATCTTATTGGAATTTTATCACATATTCATAACCACGTGAATTCATTTTCCTATTCCACAACTTCACATAATTCAATACATAAATAAAATTCTTAGAGTTCTTTACACACAAACTCGAGATGTAAACCCGCTCTTTGGAGTTAAGGAAAATTGGGAAAAAATCGGTCAAACCGAGTAAGAAAACTGAATCGATTCACAAACCCAATTATTGAGTAACGGGCAAATTTGAGAAATTTCAACTCCCATATAACCCAAAAAGATTCATAAACCTTGGTAAGGAACTTTAGAACCAATTGGGAGAGAAAAGCTGGACCGGTTTGGGTGAATCGAACCCGAACCGATTTATGAACCAAGCTTATTTATAAACCGAAACCGATAGAGAAAGTGCAAACTGGGAAATATATGGATCCCAAGTGACTTAAAGAGTCAAATAAGTTATAAAAAAGGACTTTAGGATGAATGGGGAATGAAAACCAAACCGGTTCAAGTGAACCGGATTGAACTGGTTTGAACCACTATTGAACCGAATGATAAATTCATTTTTCTAGGTAGCTTAAAAAATTTAAATTTGATATTTGAGGCCACTATTAGATAGAAAATGAATTTAGATAAATTTATAAATTTTTAGATTTGAAAATTTTGGTCGAATTGGATGTGAACCGACCGGTTTAAGCTTTGAACCCGGTTCAGACCAGTCCAGTCCGACTCGAAACAATGTCGTCTTCTTTCTTCAGATGACAACATCATTCACTCGCCGGAAAATTGAAGCAGTGCCGACAAAGAGGAAACGTTTTTATTTAGTACATTTCAGGTCATCAATGACTGTAATAAAGGTGCCAAACAGACGACCGACAAGTCCCCAAGCTCCCTATATAAATATCTCCTCTTCATTCATCCTCTCCACACCTGAAAATCTCATTCTCTCTCAACTGCTTAGTTTTCCGACGAAGCTCGAACCAGAGCTCCAATACAGGGTCTTTTCTGAGCTAAAGAAGGCGTGGTCGCGTTTTTTAGAACCGGGGAGAAGTATGCTACACGGTGGTAGTATCCATTTGCTCTGATGGTCGCCCAAGAAGTGCTGGTGTAATCGAACAGTGAAGCAGCTCTGACGGACAGAAGTTGCCATGTTTCAGTCGAGTTGAAATCGGCCAATTCGAGCCCTCCTCATGCCAAACCAAGCTCTCCCAACACCTCCCCAGCCATGCTATGGCCAAATTAGAACTAAAAGATAAGTCAATTCAGCTCCTCTTCGTAATTTCTAACCGGTACTAGAGAGAGAACCAACATAATTTTGATGATAGAATTCTCACCCAATTCGGCATTAATTGATGTAATTATTGATCATAGAAGTAACCTCAGGAGGAGAGCTATCCACCCAGATTAGAAGCTTGGACCGTCGCGCCCCCGACGGTGAGCAATTGAAGCTTTCTCTCTTTACGTTCTGTTTTCCGGTGAAACTCCATTTGATCTCGTTCCGATGTCAAAACTTATGATTCAAAGTGCAAATGAATCGTATGAAGATGTATAAACCCAAATATAACTTCAATTTCAACAATTAGAAGTGTTTGATCAGTCAATTTGATAAAAATCAAATTCGACTGTGTTAGGGAGTTGAAATTGGGGGAAAATTGGGGATTTTTGAAAATTCGAGGGACCAAAATGTAATTTTATAAAATTGAAGGTCAATTGGGTATGATAAGAGTATTAGGGGACCAATTAAGAAAATTTTAGAATTTTTGTGGTAAAACTTACCATTTTTGTAAAAGAAGGGCAAAATGGTAATTTTGGGAAACTTGAATCCCTTTTTATGAAATTGAATAAATTGAGGTCCCAAGGGAAATTTTAAAAGTTTCAAGACTCAATTTGGGGAAAAACTGTCAATTGGGGCCTATAGTAAAGGAAAAATAACTTAGGGACGAAATTGTAAATATTTGAAAAGTTGTATATTTAGTCATTCCTAATGAATGAAGGTGATCAAGTCAAATGATAATGAATAAAAATGTTCATTTCATGTAGGAACACGAGAAATCGGGAACGCTAGCTGAGATTAAGCTCGCAAGGGACAAAAACCGATTACGAGGAATTTCACTACACGATCGGGTGAGTGGAATTTTTATATCATACCTAGTTGGGATGATAAGAATCTTGAAAATGAAAACACACTAATAAGTGGTATTTTAAACATCACACCTGAAAGGAGTAATGTGAAAATTTTATGGAAAAACTATTTACCGGTTATAAGTAGATTATACCTGGTTAGTATGATGAAACTTACTCAAATGAAGTGGAAAACCCATTCATCAGTTATGAGCGGAGATGTCCCCATACTTGATGGGTATGATGGACATTTGAAAATTATATTTTGTCGGATGTACTCTCCCCTAACTGTGTGCCACTACTTAAACAATTTGGGAGACCTTTTTGACGGGAGCTCGAATAGCTCTGTTAGGCCAGAGGCCTCGACTTTGGAACTTGGGGGCTAATATGCTCAATTTTGAAAATCTCGAATAGTGGGCCCTAGGTCAGTTGGCACGAGCAGGAACTCGTCAACAAACATGATTTATATGTCATGAAAACTTAAATAAATAAATTGTCTCGCCATGGTACCAAGGTAGGACCAACATACTCAGTCAACTAGCGGTAGTGCGATATGACAGGTCTCCGGACTAGTCAAGACAAACAGCTGCAGGTCGAGTTGAGGGTCGGGGCCGTTGGACCAGTGGCACCACAGATTATATAGCATCATGTGAAAAATGTTGATTGTGCATGCACTGTGTTTATAGAACCTTCAAGATGCCTAAAAGGGGTAGTGATATATCCTAGGGCCCTAGACAACCTAGTAGATATAAGGGCAGTTAGTCGTACCAGAAGCCTTGCGAAGCTCGACGTAGCTTCAAGCGCATAAGATCGGGGTGGGGTCAGGATGATGTCTCTGTCCTCATACAGACACAGAGAATTATTATGAGATTGATGGTCGGATGTCACGAGCATCCACTCATTCTCAGGGTAGAAGTGGATGTACTTCTATCTAGGCGACCGGTAAAGTCGCTCTAACGCCACAAGCGAGTTCAGTGGACAGGATGTTCTATGATTGTGTGTTTGACCTTTATGATAAAGGATGTGTGTTGGGTGATGACACACCGTGGTAATAAGAAATGATTTTTTAAAACCGATATTGATGATGGGAAAACTTGAAGAAATTAAGGAGTCTGGCACACTCCATTTTTTTTTAAAAACTATTTTCATTGAACATAAATTTTTATTAAAACCCATTCAGTGAGTTTTAGAAACTCACCCCTCTTTTTATCCCTTTTTTAGGAATTAGTGAAAATGACTAGGGATAACACCAAGCCTTACCCTTTGTTAAGTATGCTTAATTTCTCTTAAACTTACATTTTATTTGATATATGTCTTTCAGGAAACAAGATCGATAATACGCCCGGCTTCACTTGAGTTAAAGAAGGAGGAAACTCCTCTTGAACCAAGAGAGCGGCGGGTTGTTCATGGGGATCCGACCAAACCGAGTTAGGTTGTGACAACTAGAGTGGTATCAGAGCCTAGTTCCCTTGAAACATTATCAATATTATGCTCTAATATTTACCCAACTCTAAACTATCATGTAGGAAGGAGAGTGCCTAGAAAATTCATAGTGAAATCCAATCCTCCACCTATAACCTTGAAAAAGACATCCAACCCAAGGGAGGAAGTCGTACAAAGGTTTTTAAAAGGCGAGAAACGAGTGCCTAAGGACATGGTGGAAGACTACCAAAAACTAGTAGGAGGTTTACTAGAATCGGAAGGCATTATATACCCTCCTCCTAGACAAGAAGAATTGGTATCACCTCCTAGGAGTCCAACCCCTCCTCCTCCAGTCCCATAACCACCGGAGGGGAATCCAACCAAGGAGGCCTCGGATAATTATTAGGATGTGTATGCCACCTTTATAAAGGTCCACCAAGTACCTCCACCTACTCAACCTAGCTTCAACCCCTCCCAATGGGTGAAGTGGACCTATGAGTGTGAGGTTGAGGTACTAAGGCGGTATGGATTGGAGGCCATACATGAAATTTTTCCTATTATGGAGCACAAATGGACCTCAATCAATTCCTCAAAGCCTTCTGATCAAGAGTCTCACAACCGTTCTAGGGTTAATTCTAGTCCTATGACCCTAGGGGATTATGGGGTAGAAAATTTCTATAATAAGCCAAAGTATGGCAAGAAAAATATTTCTTGAATGAATGAAAGTAAAAGTTTTGTTAAAACTTATGAGTTATTTGATAAATTCAAAACATAAGAGTATGATAATAAAAATCTAAGTAAAAGGTAGGAAATCATTTAAGCAAGAAAATACGAGTAAATCTCAATCCTTAAGACTTACCCTTGGAATACAACAAGAAAGAATCCATATAAGGAAGATCTTAAGAAAAAGAAAAAGAAGTGGAACAAAGGAAAGCAATCATCAGAGAGTACAAAATCATGGAAAGTCCAAGGAGTTAAAAATAAACTCAAAGAATGAAGAGTAAGGAAAAATAAGGAGGAGTAGAACATTTCAAAAGGAACCACAAGAATAGAAGCTGATCAGGAAGAAAAAGAAATAAGTATAGAGATCACCAAGGAAAGATGGGAAGAAAGTAGAATAACAGGAAACCTAGGTGTAACAACTACTTAGTAAACTAAGATACAATTTCTTATGAACATCGTGAGATAGAAAGACTTGTGGAAGGCAAAGGTATGAACCAAAAGAGGAAGAAAAGTAAGAGGGGATAAGTCATTCAAGACCCTTAAGTTAGGTGAAGATTTAAAGGAAAGAATTTCTAAAGAACAGTAAGGTGATTAAACAAAAAGGAAATACTAGAATGGAAGATATTAGAAGGAGGTTCAAAATAGGAAGTTGGATCGAGGAAGGAGAAAGCTCTAAGTCAAGACAATCAATCAAGGGAAGGTTGCAAAACCAGAGCCAAAATAAGGTCCTCAGTAAGAAGTACGAGTGGCTAAGTGAGTGTGTTGGGAGGTTGAGCGTGATCTACTGCAAGAAGACCTGAAAACCCAAATAGAAACTTTAGACGGATCTGATTTAAGGAAATAACTTATATGGACCAAATCATTCGGAGGAGTAAACGGAGCATAATAAGAGATGAGGAGTAGTAAAAGAATAAAACATAATTGAGGCAAGGGGCAAATACCAAGGACACAAAGATACGGAAGGTTTGGACACAATAAGGATGAGAGGTCCACCTCAAAGGAATAAACAAATGTTGGAGCAAGTGGGAATAAAGCAAGATAAACGAAAGGTACTCATGGATCCAAAGAGTAAAAGTAAGCTGGTAAAGATATTGGCAAAAGACATTCCAGAATTTAATGATTTCAATGGTAAAACTAGAAGGAAATCCCAAAAGAGAGGGAATGTAAAGCTCACCAGAGTAAGAAATCTTGGAAAGACATGGGTGTACTAATGAAGAGGAAATGGAATCAACGGTATAAGAAAGAGAATAAACTCCTCAAGAGCAAGATGTTGGAGATGAAAGTATCAAGTACAAAGGGAAGAAATTTGTAAAGATTCAAGGGATAAGTCAAACCCAAGTAATGTGTAAGTAGGAGGACGACATCAAAAGACGCCATACGAGTAAGAAATGAACTAACTCAGAATGAATGATAGTGGAAGGAACACTGATAAGAATAAGAATGGATTTGGAAAGAGAAGAGATCTTAAAGAGGAAGGACACTAGTGGGAATGAAAAATGAAGTATAAGATCAAGAGTTGTAAATGTGTCAATGAGGATTAGGAAGTTCAAGGATTTAAAGGTTGAATGATTGAATAAGGAAGTTTGGAAAAGATGAGTAAGTACAGAAACCAATACAGTTATAGGGACTTAAAGTCAAAGATATCACAAAGAATGTCATATGTAAAGGGGCATGTAAACCCAACTGACCCAAGGAAATACGACTTAGGCAAAGGAAGTTCTATAAGTAAGGTATAACGAAGTCAAGCACAAAAGTGATAACTAAAGAATGAGGAAGGTATCCATGCTAGAAGAAAAGGTGATAAACGCCAAAATCTGTGGTAGAAAAATGACCAAAACTCATAGTTTTGAAATTTTTGGGTAAAAGAAGCTTGGAATGGGAAATGGTGCCTTGGGAAGGAAGATGTAACTAAAGGAAATGATGCTAGTTCTTCAAGGAAGATATTCTAGGCTAAAGTAAATTCCATGGAATGAGAAAAGGATGAGAATCTTAGGTATGTGAGGAAAGGGATGAACGGAAATAACCAAAAAGGTTGTAAGACGATAAAAAAGAAAATTTCATAACAATAAGATGTTTAAGCCAATACGCAAATAGTGTGAAATAATTTTTGGGGACAAAACTCCTAAAAGGAGGGGAGAGTTGTAAACCCCGCTCTTTGGAGTTAAAGAAAATCGGAAAAGAACCGGTCAAACCAAGTGAGAAAACCGAACCGGTTCACAAACTCGATTATTGAGAAACGAGCAAATTTGAGAAATTTCAACTCCCATGTAACCCAAAAGATTCATAAACCTTGGGAAGGAACTTTAGAACTAATTGGGAGAGAAAAAATGGACCGGTTTGGGTGAACCAGACCCAAACAGGATTGAACCGGTTTATGAACCAAGTTGGTTTATGAACCAAAATCGATAGAGAAAGTGCAAACTAGGAAAAATATGGACCCCAAGTGACCTAAAGAGTCACATAAGTCATGAAAAAGGACTTTAGGATGAATGGGGGATGAAAACCAAACCGGTTCAGGTGAATCGGATCCGAACCGGATTGAACTAGATTGAACCGAATAATAAATTCATTTTTCTAGGTGGATTAAAAAATTCATATTTGAGATTTGAGGCCACAATTGGATAGAAAATGAATTTAGAAATTTTTAGATTTGAAAAATTCGGTCGAATTGGGGATGAACAGGCCGGTTTAAGCTTTGAACCCAGTTCAGACCGGTCCGGTCTTGTTCGAAACAGTGTCGTTTTCTTCCTTTAGATGACAACATTGTTCACTTGCCAAAAAATTGAAGTAGCACTGACGAAGAGGAAACTTTTTTGTTTAGTACGTTTTAGGCCATCAATTATTGTAATAAAGGTGCCAAACAGACGATCGATGAGTCCCCAAGCTCTTTATATAAAGAGCCCCTCTCCATTCGTCCTCTCCACACATAAAACCCTCACTCTCTCTCAAACACTTAGTTTTTCGGCGAAGCTCAAACCAGAGCTCTGATATAGGGTCTTTTCTAAGCCAAAGAAGGCGTGGTAGGGTTCCTTAGAAATGGGGAGAAGTCAACTACACGGTGGTAGTATCCATTCGCTCCGAGGGTCACCAGAGAAGCGCTAGTGTGATTAAACATTGAAGCAGCTCTAGTAGACCGAAGCTGCCCTGTTTTGGCCAAGTTGAAATTGACCAATTTGAGCCCTCCTCGGGCCAAACCAAGCTCTCCCAACACCTCATCAGCCCTCTTACGACTGAATTAGAACTGAAAGATAAGCCAATTCAACTTCCCTCTGCAATTTTTTACCGGTGCTAGAGGGAGAACCGACAAAATTTTGATGATAGAATTCTCACCCAATTCAGCATCAATTGATGTAATTTTTTTTTATCTTAGAAGGAATCTCAGGAGGAGAGCTATAGAAGCTCGGATCGCTGCGCCCCCGACGGTGAACAATTGAAGCTTTCTATCTCTAAATTTTGTTTTTCGATGAAGTTCCATTTGAGCTCGTTCTGGCGTCAAAACTTACGATTCAAAGTGCAAATGAATCATATAAAGATGTAGAAACCCAAATATAACTTCAATTTCAACAATTATAAGTGTTTGATCAGTTAATTTGATGAAATCAAATTCGGTTGTGTTAGGGAGTTGAAATTTTGGATTTTCAAAAATTTGAGGGACCAAAATGCAATTTTATAAAATTGAGGGTCAATTGGGCATGATAAGAGTATTAGTGGATCAATTGAGCAAATTTTAGAATTTTTGGGGTAAAACATACCATTTTTGTAAAGGAAGGGCAAAATGGTAATTTTTGGGAAAATTCGGGACCAAATTGGGAATCTGGGAAATTTGAACCACTTTTTATGAAATTGAATAAATTGAGGTCCCAAGGGGAATTTTAAAAGTTTCGGGACTCAATTTGGGGAAAACCGTCAACTGGGGCCTAAAGTAAAGAAAAAATAACTTAGGGACCAAATTACAAATATTTGAAAAGTTGAATATTTAGTCATTCCTAATGAATGAAGGTAATCAAGCTAAATGATAATGAGAAACAATGTTCATTTCGTGTAGGAACACAAGGCATCGAGAATGCCAGCTGAGATTAAGCTCGCAAGGGATGAAAACCGACTACAAGGAATTTCACTGCACGATTGGGTGAGTGGGATTTTTATATCGTACCCGATTGGGATGATAAACACCTCGAAAATGAAAGCCCACTACTAAGTAATATTTTAAACATCACACCTGAGAGGAGTGATGTGAAAATTTCGCGGAAAAACTACTTACCGATTGTAAGTAGATCATACCTAGTTGGTATAATGAAACTTACTCGTAGGAAGTGGAAAACTCGTTCATCGATTATGAGTGGAGATGTCCCCATACTCAGTGGGTATGATGGATAGTTGAAAATTATATTTTTCCAGAAGTACTCTCCCCTGACTGTGTGCCACTGCTTAAACAATTTGGCAAACCTGACGGGAGCTCGAATAGCTCTGTTAGGCCGGAGGCCTAGGTTTTGGAACTTGGGGGCTAATATGCCCAATTTTGAAAATCTTGAACCGTTAACCCTAGGCCGATTGGCACGAGCAGGAGCTCGTAAACAAACATGATTTATATGCCATGAAAACTTAAATAAATGAATAGTTTGGCCATGCTACAAAGATAGGACCGACATACTTAGTCAACTAGCGGTAGTGCGACATGACAGGTCTTCGGACTAGTCAAGACAAACAATTGCAGGTCGAGTTAATGGTCAGGGCCGTTGGACCAGTGGCACCACAGATTATATGGTATAATATGAAAAATGTTGATTGTGCATGCATTATGTTTACGGGACCTTCAAGACACCAAAGAGGGGTAGTGATGTGTCCTAGGTCCCTAGATGACCTGGTGGATATAAGGGTAGTTAGTCATACCAGAAGCCTTGCGAAGCTTGACGTAGCTTCAAGTGCATGAGATTGGGGTGGGGTCAGGATGAGGTCTCTGTCCTCATACGGACATGGGGAATTATTATGGGATTAAGGGTCGGATGTCGCGAACATCCACTCATTCTCAGGGTAGAAGTGGACGTACTTCTATCTAGGTGGTCGATAAAGTCGCTTCGACGCCACAAGTGGGTTCAGTGGACGGGCTAGTCTGCGATTGTGTATTTGACCTTCATGATAAATGGTGTGTGTTCGGTGATGACACACCATGGTAACAAGAAATGATATTTGAAAACAATATTGATGATGGGAAAACTTAAAGAAATTAAGGAGTCTCATACACTCCATTTTTTTTAAACTATTTTCATTGAACTTAAATTTTTATTAAAATGCATTAACTGAGTTTTAGAAACTTACCCCTTTTTTATCCCTTTTTCAGGAATTAGTGAAAATGACTAGGGATAATACCAAGCCTTACCCTTTGTCAGGTATGCTTAATTTCTCTTAATCTTACATTTTATTTGATATATGTCTTTCCAGGGAACAAGGTTGATAATACGCTTGGCTCCACTTGAGTTAAAGAAGGAGGAAACTCCTCTTGAACCAAGAGAGTGGTGGGTTGTTCACGGGGATCTAACCAAACCGGGTTGGGGCGTATCACGGGACGTGAGAGGTATGTGTATCAATCGCACTTATATGGAACATCTCGAGATCATCCCCCTCACGCCAATGTTGATCATGTATCATTCGACATCCCTCATACTTTGATCCTGCTCGACCCATCGCTTAGATCACAAGTGATAACTAAACCCCACCATATGTCTCCCTTGGGTTTGTGGAAAGATCTAGAAATTATATTTTCCCTTGTACCACCGCTTCTAGTCCTTCCTATACGCTCGACATAATCTCTATACTAGGTGTCATATCGACGTCGTAACACGTCCACCCAATAATAACACACATATGATCACATAATAAAATAACCATTCTTAATTGGAAGTATGATATTATATCTAATCGACCCCACTACTCATGTTATTTATCAATCATATATCAATGTAACAAGTAATAGTATTTATTTAAATTCTCGGGGTTTGGCATATTAGTCGACCAACACTCATTACTTGTTTTTCACATTTAGAAACTTATATCATATGAGTATCCAATGATAATTTATAACTCTAGCATTAGACCCACTTATTCATTTATGGCTATATTGACTTACTCGTGAGAAGTAGTCTCGTTCTCATGTTTAGAAGATAAATCTCGATATTTTCATATATTTTTATTTACAATTTTTATTGCTATTCATACAACATCATTCTCATCAGCTTTATTATTATTATTATTATTATAAACTTTGGTATGAAACCATGATCGCTCCAATTAAAATTCACTCAATTGAGTATCTGGATATATGTTCGTTCTGATCTAATTTTCAAGTGTCTCTTATTGATGTTTTCCACACAGCTAATTGTAGATGTATGAACTAAAATTTCATAAATAAATAACACATGCCAGGTTTGGTTCTAAATAGTATATCATGATACAGTCCCGTAATTTTCCAAAATTATGGTTTTACCCTTTGGGTCAGATTTGCTCAAACCTCATATTTGAAACTCATTTATCTGACCCTAATTCGTAGGTTCTAAGTTCCCAAAATTTTCCCCTTATTTCTAGGTAACATTCACCCTATGGCCTTAAAATTTTTCCCCCTTTTTCATTAAGGTAATCATAATGTCTATTTATTACATTTTAGTCCCTAACTTTTCCAAAATTACATTTTAGTTCTTTTATTTTCTCTTTACTCCTTTTGGACTTATATTTCGGGTAAACTATTTTCCTAGATCTTCTAACTTTTCTTAGTTTCATCAATGGTCTCTAACTTCTCATATAAATCATTTTGGTCCTACAACTTTTAAAAATTATATTTTAGTCCCTTAAACTTTTTAAAAGGTTACACTTGGATCCTTAGCCTATTTTAAGCTACCATTTCAGATCTCTACTTACTCTTTTATTATGGTTATTCACTTATATTATTTTTATGACTTTTTTTTTATCTTGTAGGTATTTTATCACATATTCACAAACATGGGAATTCATTTCCCCATTCAACAACTTCACACAATTCGATTAATAAATACAATTCTCGGAGTTCTTTACATACGAACTCAGGACATGAGGGGTATGTGTGTCAAGCGCACTCTCATGGAACATCTCGAGATGACTACCCCTCACACGAATTTCAATTATGTGTCATCTGATATCGCTCATCCTTTGATCTTACTCGGCCATCACCTAGATCACAAGTGATGACCGAATCCCCGCCATATGTCTCCATCTGGTTCGTGAAAAAATTAGGAAGTTATCTCTTTTCCCTTATACCATTGCTTCTAGTCCTCCTTATACACTCGACATCACGTTTATACTAGGTGTCATGTCAACGTCCTAACACGTCCACCCAATCATAACATACATATTCACATAATAGAATAACCATTTTTACTTGGGTGTTCGATATGCTATATGACTGACCCAACTACTTTTGTTCTTTAGTAAGCATATATCAAAGTAATAAGCAATAGTTTTTCTTTAAATTCACAGGGTTCGACATGTTAGATGACTGACCCTCATTAATTATTTTTCACATTTAAAAACTTATATCATACGAGTATCCAATAATAATTCGTGACTCTAGCATTATGCTCATTTATTCCTTTCTGGCTATATCGTCCTACTTGTGAGATCTAGTCTTGTTCTCATATTTAGAAGATAAATCTCGATCTTTTCATATGTGGTCATTTACTGTTCTTATTGATATTTGTGCAACCTCATTCTCATAATTTTCATGTTCCATTTGTAAAACATACCACGCTCTTCTATTATTAATATTTATTTAAGAAAACTTGGCATGAAATCATGATCAGTCCAATGAGACTCACGATCTATAAACCCACTCACCCGCATATCCGAATATGTGTTCGTTTCAGTCTAATTTTTTAGTTTCTATGGCTGATATTTTCCAAGTGACCAATTGTAGTGGTATGAGCTACAATTTCATAAATAAATAACACATGATCATGTTCGATTCTAAACAGTATGCCCTAATATCATTCCATAATTTCACAAAATTACTATTTTACTCTTTGGGTCGAGTTTGTTAAAACCTCATATTTGAAATTTATTTATATGACTCTCCATCATAGGTTTTAAGTTTCCAACATTTTTTCCTTATTTGTAGGTCACTTTCTCCACATGGCCTTAACCTTTTCCACCTTTTCATTAAGGTTCACATACTTTCTATTTATTGTATTTTAGTCCCTCACTTTTCCAAAATTATATTTTAGTCATTTTACTTTCTCTTTGTTCTTTTGGACTTAGATTTTAGATAAAACTCATTCCCTAGGTCTTATACCTTTTCTTGGCTCTAACAATGGTCCCTAACTTCTCAAATATTTCATCTTGATACTCTAATTAAAAATAATAATTTTAGTCCCTTAAACATTTCTAAAGATTACACTTGGGTCTTTAGCCTATTTAAGCTACCATTTTATATCTCTAAACATTTCCAAGTTTTCTTTAGGTCCCTATACTTCTTCTAAACCTCATTTGAGTCTCTATGCTTATGAAAATTACAATTAGACTCATAAATGTTTCAAATATTACGTTTTAATAACTAAACTTTTATCTCTTTCAAAATGACTCAAAATACCCCCTTCAAAAATTGTATCTATGTCCCTCATCAACTTCCATAGGTCTATACGGTCACTCTACAGCCACTCTATGGCCAGCCTTAGCAAGAATAGTGTCATTTTGGCCCCGATCATACGCTATCTATAATATAAACATTGAATCGAGTTTTGGTCGAAAACTCATCGACAAGGAAGAGATGAAGATTGAGGGTAATATGGTTGTGTAGTGACTCTCTCACAAGTCCGCGGACACCTAGATATTGTTTTGTAGTGGTTAGAGTTGTCTATAATATTTTATTTATAGAGGGGTATCAACAATGGAGAGCTAAGGAAGCATCCCTAATTTTTTATGGTCATGAGACTTACCTATAGCTTGAGAGATAATCGTGGTTGGCAAGAGGGGACTAGGAGGGTTCTCTAGAAAATGATTTAGCTATAGTTGGCCGTTTGGGAGGTCAGGGTGAGCCTTGGAAGGCTCCGTTGTGTTTTTAGTCAACAGAGTGGTGTTATTATTTCATTAGTTTATTGTCGGTAGAAGGCACATTGGTGACCAAGAGGGGTGGGGTTTAAAAGGTGATTCTCTTCCGGTTGTAACCACACCTATTTGGTCAAGCTTAGTGGCTAAAAAAAGGGGAAAACCCTTAATAAACAGGGGGAGTGACGGGTTGATTATGAGGATCTGATCAAACCAGGTTGGAGTGTGACAGTAAGATTTTTATCTTAAATTAATTCAATCCCAATTCAAACTAATTTTCACCCGTACTTCTCCCAATCCCCAATTATCGATCAAGGGGGTTCTCGAGGATAGTTTCATGATATTTAACATTATTCGAGTTTAAATTGCTACACATTTAATTCTTAAATTCAAAATTTTTTGATTTTATAGAGAAATAGGTTAGTATTGGGACATACCTTCAGACACGATATCCTTTAAGATCAATGCTATATTCGTTTCATTTATAAAGTGAGTCATTCAACTTGTGGAGAAGAAAATAAGAATAACATTAATCATATGAGAACCTAGGAGGCAAATCTATAAGAAAAAACCTCTACTTTTCCCTTATACGATTCCTCAACATTCAGCACCTCTCAAATTGTTTGACCAAGTTTCCATTCATTGATTTCCAAGAGTTGGTCTCATGCTAGGTCAAGTATGCACAACCAAATTGACATGATTTGCATATCGACTTGTGATACCTATTCTTCCCATCCCATTCAGTCAACATCAAGCTATGCCCATCTATTGTCCAGGGGTTGTTAGATAGTATTCGATCTGCAACTCTCTTCTTGTGCAAAAGAGAAAGTGAATACATTGGTATCAATGTTGGTAAATTCCACTAGTCTTTTGTTGCCCATGCCCATTTCAGGACCTCCAAAAGGGTGCATTTTGAGATGATTCTCCCTACCAGGAAAGTATGTAAACTAGGACTAATTTGGGTCGTGTCCAGACTGATAGCTGTTCTGGGATGTCCTCCTTCCAGGTGGTACTCGGTTCCGTTGGATGACGATGTACTCCTTCCATCACCACAAGGCTGCAATTCACACAACCTTAACATATAACAATAATTGGAAAGGGGACATTACCGCATTTGAAGGAGTTGTCCTGTGAAGGCTCGACCCTCGGACCCTGCACTGCCGTGAAAAGAAGCAGCCCATGTGCAACTACGAGTAGAAGAAATCACCTTGTCCATGCGCTAATTCTAAGAGCTGATGATAGAGAATGATGATATGAAAATTAGTAGGTATTTGATAAGCGCTTGACCCCACCAATCCACTGGCGTACCCTGTTGTAAATCTGAATGTAAACGTGCTCTTTCGGGAGGAGGCAGAGACCAGCTTAACATCACACCCGAAAAGGTTTAAAAAATTTCCAACAATCTCTGTAAGAATCACTTAGATAACAATTATAGTTATATTTGAATTGAGTAGTTCGAACAAATTTGAAGTGGGAGTATTTTAAAATGGAGTTATTTAATAAAAAAAATAAAAAGATTTGGAGTGCGAACAATCACCTCCAATCTCCTATATCCCTCTTTACACTATACCAAACAACACTTCAAAAATCTAGATATTTAGAGTAATTTTATCATTTATTGTTTAAATTAATTTAATACATTTATTATTTATATTATTTATTTATTTATTTTTATATACTTAAAATATATTTATATATTAATAATATTTTATATAAAATTATATAATATAAATATATAATACAAATATTATAAATAAAAAATTATTGTATAAATTGTTTTTGATATAATTTAATTATATATAATAACTAATAAATTATTTAATTTAATTAAAAATATAAATTTATATTTCAAATATTTTTATTAATAATTTTTTCTCACTTTAAATCTATCTAAACGAATTATTAAAAATTTTTAACTTCAATTTAGGGTAGACTCTAAGTGAACAATAAAAGAGAAAAAATGGTTTAGGGTTTTACTGAATCCGGGGCTCCTAATTCCAATAGTGTTCTCTAAGCCATATATTTGAGTCTTAGAAATGGAGAAGTTTTACTATTCAATCCAGTTTTATCGAAATGTGTTTTTATATAGCCTTTTAACAACTTGCATGGCGGGAAATTTCTGCAAAATGTAAAGTATGAAGATAAGTTTTAGATTCTTTCAAGAAATTGAACACGTGGTCATCATCATAGAATATCGCCACGGGTCCAAAGAATCAATAGTTAATAAGACAATTATGTTACCAAGAGAAGCCTCATAGAGCAGTGGTGAACAAGGAAACTAAAACTATAGAGTTAATAAGTACATAGTTTACACTCGAGAGAAACCCGGTCACTCTATGCCTATTTCATCCTCATGAGCATTGTATCAAATCCATAATGGAGGATGTAAAATGGTAATCTTTGGAGCCGGAGAGAAGTAACTGCTCTCTAGCTTGTCTTTCATGATCTCGGCACAGGTATAGGCTCTGCCTGAAATCGAAACATAGTCCGGCAGGGAAGAATGGATGCATTGGTCATGGAGTAGGTATCCCAGAGTAGCTTCCGAGTAGGAACAGGAGGGGCCAACCCAGGAATGTCTCGGATATCCTTGTTGTTTGGGTTCACAAGCTGGAAGTAGAAGAAAGGGATTAGTTGAGATTATGTAAGAGATACAGTTGACCAAGCAAATGAGGTTGAACACATAATCTAACCTTCACAATGATGATTGCTATTACTCCTATGACAATGAGAAATAATAGAGACATAATACACTTGTCAGTTGCAACCTAAACAATGAAAAAGAAGAGCATAAATCAGCACAAAAAGCCCCAGTGGAATTATATATATATTTTTGTCGATGGAGCAGCTAATGCTTGGCGAAGTATGAGAAGAAGACAGGGATATATTCAGAAGTTGACCTGCCTACCAATTTCCTTGACCAGCTTCGAAGCTTTCTTTATGGAGAAATGGATGGAGTCCAGCTCATTGACAATCCTGCTCATTTGTTCAGTCTAGCAGGAGAAGCAATCACATTGAATTGTGAAATAATTTGAAGGTACAGGGGAGAAAGAATAAGAAAAAAAGAGAACATGTCAGATGACATACCTGAGCTTTAAGAGCTGCTGCCGTCTCTGTCCCAACATTGATTGTATCCTGAACAGTCTGTTACAACAAGCATAGACAATCAAATATATATTATTTGAAGCAGATAGTAATAGGATAATAGTTAAGACAATCTTCTCATAGACTTCAAGGAAGTAGAAAAACCATCTATACAACATGTAACGGTTCTCTATAAAAGTCCCTTAGAAAATGTCCCAACTTCTCATAAAAATGGCTCAGAATTGAGATCTCAAATTACACAGAAAATCATTGAGTTTGAAGAGACCAACCTTTTTGGACCTCTCAATGGCTTGATCAGTCTCGTCCATCTTATGGTTCCCATGATCCATGAGCTGTTGATTCATCATTGCTACAAATCATTTATGATCATACTCTAAGAAAGACTTCAAATATGACTTCTAAAATCTATCAACATTTGTTACCATCTCTTACTAATGAAAGAATCTGTATTAGCAACAAAGAACCATGGACATACATGAAGCTAGCAAGCCATTATCCTCGTTGAACCCTTCATTAGGCCCATCAAATAGATCTATCCGTTTGTTTTCGAGGTTGGTAGCATATCTGTACATCATCCAGTGAAGAAAAGTTCAACCATTCAATTGCAAATTGTAGGTGATGAATGCAATTCAATTCAAAAGACAATGAAAATCTACACGTCGAATCACATAACATCCACTTTGAGGAACAACTATGAATAATCTGAATTCCATAAACATTAGCTCCATTCAGCAATTTATCCATAAGTAGAGTATCTCTAATTTAATTTCTGCAAACTTACTGTTTCTTCAGGGCGACATATGAGTTTAGCTCTTTAATCTGCAAAGGACATACTAAAACAATCAGTGCACTTAATTGTGATTCCAATTAAAGAGCATAAGCAGCACAAAAAGATTACACTAGAAAATAGTTTGGAGGTCAAGGACCTACCATCGACTGCTTCTTCTCATTGAGCATCTTGATAGTGGCTGGATCATGTGCACTCTCCAGATCCTTAACTTCCCGATCAAAATCTTTGATGAGCCTGGGGGACATGATATTGAAATTGTTATCTCTCAGAGGCAGAGTAAAAAAATGGAGGGACCATGTAGCATACATAGAATGACATTCCCCAATGACAGGCAAGGGTCTACCCTAGATCAAAATCAAAGTGCACCATTGCACTGAATAGCATAAGCTCTTTTCGCATTTCAATTGAAAGTACTTATTGATGTAATAGCTAAGACCTATAATATCCATAATGGATGAAAATGAAAATGTCAATACAGAAGCCCTAGGGGCTCGTTAGACTGGGGTTTTAATTCCTAAACCGATGACCAAGAGTCAATCATCTCCATAGTCTACAGTGCCAACTGGATGGACAGATCAAAGAACGAAGTTAAGAGTCTAGAGCAGAAACAACCATTTCTCATTACCTCTTACAGTCGCGCATTTTTCCTGTGAGCTCTTCGAGCTGTCTGCTCTGCCGATTAGCATCCTTAATCTTTTCCAGCTTCTGAAATCCATTTCTGAGAGAACAAAGAACTTGCTTTAGATCATCAAAATAACACCGGGGCAAAGACGCAGATATGTACAAATGGCCTAGCTGACACAAGATCTCAATAACCAGCTGCCAAATGTGTGCAAACCATTGCACCATTGCTTTCCGATCATACAAAAATGGAGATCAAATCAGAGAGAGAAAGAGACTCTTACGATAAAGCACGGAAAATGTCGGCGATCTGACCCTCGATCTCCGCTAAATCCTCGCTAATTTCAGACAGCGGATCCATTTCAAAAGGTCAAGCCTCATAAATCCTCAAGATCAACCAATAAATCCTATCTAAACCACACGCATTGATCGAAATCCTCCATAAAATGGCCAAGCCTCAAAATCTGACGGAGAGGTGCCCCGGATTCGTCGCGCTTCCGGCTGATATTGTCACCGGAAGATCCAATGCTTGGATAACCCAGAGCCCCGGTAAAAACTAAGGAGCCCACCTCCGTGTCACGATCCGATCAGAGCAATGTAAATAGATACAGGCATCTGGCCTGTCTCGGATAATAGCGGAGTTAGATTTGAAAATATTTAATATATATATATATATATATATATTAGGTTTTCTGACGCGGGCAAGTGTGAGAACAGCTGGAAGACAGAGGGAAATGGACCACATATCGGCCGTTTAAGGAGCGTGAGGTGGGATCCACCCACCAGCACCACGCGTTTTGCTGTCTATTCATTAACTATTTCAATAAAATTAAAATTTACCCCAATATTTTTCCGTAGGTTTCAATTTGCTCTATAACTAAATCTTTTAACTATGTTTGCTAAATAGTTAGGCATTCAAAATTTTTTTAAATATTGATGTGTCCAAATCTGGTCCGTAATACTTCAATAATCTATTGGAAAGTATTATATTGTTTGAAATTTATAATAAATTCCACGTAAAAATCAAATTAATTAAATTTATAACCTTTAAGATTATATACAAGTTATGTTCACTTTACCATTCTTTTTTTTCTTTCTCAATTTTCACTTTACCATTCAACTTCGTATTTTACAAGTTAGATTGTTTGACTATTCATACTATCTTCAAATTTGAGGAAATTGATTAAAAACTATTTTTTACTGATAATTTTATTATTAAAAAAATACATGAACACTCCTACCATGGAATATATGAGGAGGGGTGTGTATAATTGCTTGCCATACAAGGTATTAATGTTACACATTTATTAACTATTGAGTTTTTAATATCAGATTATTTGAGTTTGTATTTTATTACTCTTTTCTCTTGTAAATCTATTTACGTAAATTTTTATAATTTTATCTTAACAATTTATGTTCGTATATTAATTTACTAATCAATTAATATATAAGATTACATATTTTAGAATTAAGGACACAATATAATATCTACCTTGTTTCTATATTTGCACTTTACAATATCGAAATATCATGTCTTTTGGACAGGCTTGTTAAGTGCTAACTATTATCTTAGATATGATAAATCTGCTTAACTGCTCCAAAATCTATTAAACTAAAAATTTTCCATTTAAATATCTTTAAATGTCTTATATTATCTATTAATTCTGAAATACATATATTACCCATACTAGATACATTCTATTTTATTATAAAAAAAATTCATTATTATCACAGTTGTAATCGATTCATTCATATAGTTTATTCTTTATTTTAAAAAGTATAATTTATGTATAATTTGTTGTGAGATTACTATATATAAATTAAATATAAAATTAGGATAATTCTTATATTTACTTGATATTTGTAAATAATCTTATTTTTTTTAAATTACGATTTTACTATTTGAGTTTGATTGTGCATTGACGTTTAGAGTAATGTTTGTCCATTAATTCCTTTTACCTTATCAAATTTATACCTATATTAGGTTATATTTACTAAAATACCTAAAATTCTCTAAATTTTTCATTTAGGCATTTAAATTTTTCAACATTTACATTTTGGTTTTTAAAAAAAAGGACAAAATACCCATCAAAACTCAAAATTTTGGAAGGATAGACTTTTCAAATCTTTCCTTTATGTACATGGACTTCCCTTAGTTTCATTTGGGTCCTCACATTTTTTAAAAATTCATTTTTTACCCAAACTTCACACTACTAGTGATGAACTTCCCACCAATGAATTATTTCAATGAAAAAACTAAGTTTTTGGCCTCGTGCCCATAATTATGAGTCAGTTGGTACCAGTGACGAATTTCCAGCAAACAAAACTATTTTATGATTGTAATTTATGATTATAATTTATTTTTTATGACTTAGTATTGTGTTTCCCTTATATTTAAATATTTTCCTTGAAAAAACTAATTATTCCAAATAATTCCTTGGTTATGACTTCATAATATAAATTCTTAGGTTTATTAGAAAAAGTAGTTTTTAAGAATAAATTCCTAAATGTAGGGTTATGAAGGAATATATGATGTATATCGTGGTAAGTCTTAAAAAACTTTTCCAAACATACTTGTTGTAAATCCTATTTTTTCTCGTCCTAAATTTCTCAGGTCGAGAGTTATCTGTCCCGATCAAAAACTCAAATTACCAACCCCCGGTAAGCTTTCGAAACTTTCTCTTTTTAAGTCTAGTTTTTCGATAAAACTCCATTTGAGCTCAATTCGAATTCAAATGACACTATTCAAAGCTTTATTGAATTGTGTGGAAGTGTAGTAACTCAATTTTACCTTCAATTTCAACAATTGAACTCGATTGAATGGTCAATTTGATAAAATCAAATTCAGCCAATTTGAAAGGGGGAAATTTAGGAATTTCGTAAAATTGGGGGACCAAAGTGCAATTTCCCAAAATTGAGGGCCAATTGGCCATGAAAAAGATGTTGGAGGACCAATTGATCAATTTTTGGAATTATTGGTGTCAAATTACCATTTTTGTAAAGTAGGGGCAAAATAGTAATTTTTGAAAAGTTTGGGACCAAATTGGAAATTTGGGAAACTTGTGCCCCTTGTTGTGATTTTGAATAAATTGAGGTCTCAAAGTTAATTTTAGAAGTTTGGGACTTAAATTGGGGAAAATTTTGTATTAAGGACCTAAAGTTAAGGAAAAAGAACTTTATAGACCTAAATGCAAATAATTAAAAGTTTGGGCATTTTGTTCATTCATTAGAAATGAAGGCTATTAGGCCAAATATTAATGAACATGGATGTTCATATTGTGTAGGAACACGAAGGATCGAGAACACCAGTAATGATAAGCTTGCATGGAGGCAAAAAATCACTTTAAGGGAAAATACACTACACTTATCGGGTGAGTGAAAATTTTTACATTATAGCCGGTTGGGATGATGAGTACCTCGAAATGAAAAACCACTACCATGTGGAATTTTAACATCACACCTGGTTGGAGTGATGTAGAAACTACGCGAAAAAAACTAATTACCAGATGTAAGTAGATCATACCTGTTTGGTATGATAAACTTTTTGGAAGGAAGTGGAAAAACCCGTTTACCGGTTACAAGCGAAGATGTCATCACACCTGGTTGGTGTGATTGACGAGTGAAAAGAAATTTTATCAGAAGTGTTCTCCCCTAACTGTGTGTCACTACTTAAAAATTTTGGGAGACCTTCTTGACGGGAGCTCGAATAGCTTAGTTAGACCAGAGGCCTCGGTTTTGGAACTTAGGGGCTAAAATGCCTAATTTTGAAAATCTCATACAGTGGGTCCAAGGCCAATTGACACAAGTAGTAGCTCGCAAACAAATATGATGTTAAGCCATGAAAATTTTAATGAATAATGTGATTTGTCCATGGTACCAAGACATGACCGACATACTCAATGGACTAGCGGCAGTGCGACAAGACTAGGTCGACAGACTGGTCTAGACAAATAGCTACAGGTTGAGTTGAGGGTTGGGGCCGTTGGACTAGTGACACCAAAGATTAGGCTTATATGAAAAATTTTGTTTGTGCATGCATTGAGGTTCAGGACCATCAAGCGCCCAAGATGGGTAGTAATGCGTCCTAGGGGCTATTGGACGACATGGTGGAGATAAGGGCAGTTTGTCGTGCCAGCAATTAGGGAAGCTCAACATAGCTTCATGCACATAAGACTGGGGTGGGGTCGGGATAAGTCTCTGTCCTCATACGGACATAGAGTTTCTTTTCGGGTTTGAGGGTCAGATGTCATGAACATCCACTCATTCCCAGGGTTGAAGTAGACGGGCTTCTATCTAGATGGCCGATAAAGTCGCTCTGATGCCACAAGTGGGTGCAGTGGTCGGGCTACCCTGCGAATCTGTGATCCCTTCATGATGAAGAACGTGTGTTGATTATTAAGCACACCGATTGTGGAAAATGATTAATTGTGGTTTTAAAAACTGAGATTTTGAAAATGAAATAATCTTAAAGAAAATAAGGAGTCTGGCACACTCCAATTTAAACTATTTTATAGAAACTCATGTTTTAAACACTCATCACTAAGTTGTTGAACTCACCCCCTTCCTTTACCCCTTTTCAGGTAACCGAGGGAAAAACCTACCTACAGACATTCTACTAACTAAACCTATAAGATAGGTATGTAAGTTTATTTTATTTAGTTTTGATTAATGTTATTCCATGAAAAGTACATATATAAAGGACACCTTACTCCTTATGGTTTAAATAAGGGGAAAACCTTTAATAAATCAAGAGAGTGGCGGGTTGCTCATAGGGATCCAACCAAATTGGGTTGGGACATGACAACTTGAGTGGTATCAGAGCCTGTTTTCCTCGAATACATTATCAAGACTAGAGAACATAGTAACTAATAGGGATGATTTTAAAATTTTCAAATGGATCCAAAGAAAGGAACCAAGAGAACTAGAGTCGTAGTCTCCAACACTACCCAACCACCCTACTTGTGGAAACTCCCTGAGGAGCCTAAACAACCCCACCTGGACTTAGCTTGGAACATTGGAGGTTGTACGAGAAGTTCACTTGTGTATTTGGGCAACCTAACCTCGTCACTAAGGCAGGCACCAACTCTCGGGTTGAATCAGAGAAAGTACAATCCCATCCTACTCCTATTAGCCATCCCTCTCTAGTTGACATTCCCAAAAATCTCAAGAGTCTCTATCAATTGGGGTGTACGTCTTTCCTCGGAGAGAAAGATGATGGTGCCACCATGGATTGGTTGGAAAATGTTAAGAAGCTGATGGGGATAGTCAGGATATCACTAAAGGACATGGTTGATCATGACAAAATTCTTCCTGTAGGGAAGTGCCAAAAGATGGTGGGACAATTTCCAAAGCCTACATACCTTCACACCCACCTAGGAGCAATTTGAGGAGAGGTACGCAGAGGAGTACCTGGCTCCTCACCTGATAAACAAGAAGAAACAGGATTTCCTCCACCTTCGACAAGGGTTTAACTCGATATCGGAGTATAAAATTAAATTCAACGAGTTAAGACCCTTTGCTCCTAACTTAGCTGGACCCGCAGATATATGCCAGCGGTTCGTGGACGGTCTCAATATGAACATACGAGATTGTATGGGAGTACTAGGACGCCCCCACAAACTTGGCGGCAGTAATCAGTATGGCTCACGAGTGTGAGCGACTGGTGCAAACCCGACATCGTCGAATGGAGCAGACGACCTGGAAGGAGGACAAGGGCCAAAACTGTCAAGGAGGATGGAAGGAGCATAATGGTCTAAGATGGGGAAATAGAGTGGCATTTCAAAAGAGAAAGAATATGCCACCACCTTGCCACAAGGAAACCTTCGTTGTCCTAGTGCCAAAGGCACCACGAGGGAGCATGCTTGTCATGTTTTACATGCAGACAAGTGGGGCACTTTGTAAAGGAATGCCCTGCTCTTAGGGAGAATAAGCAAAGGAATACACTTTGATGCTACAGCCAGAGTACCGGCTAAAGTATACAACCTCACCCAGGACGAGGCTAGGAAAGACCCTAGTACTGTAGCGGGTACATCCCAAAACCCTCCCAATTAGATTAAGAAAGAATTTGTAATTGAAATATTTTTCAATAAAAGAAATATTTTCTCTAAAAGCATGTGTTTCTCCAACCAGGGTACGTATAATTGTGGGAATGAAAGGTCTACACCCTCTTCGACTCAAGAGTTGAGAGATCCTTCATCAAAGAGGACTTAATTCTGAGTTTACTCCTAGAACTCACCCCTCTAGGACAAAGTCTCAATATCCTCACGCCCTTAGGAAAAGGGTTAAATAGGAACAAAAAATTAAAAGGGTGTGAGATAAAGATTGGAGGAATCAAACTCAAAGTAGATTTGATTATGTTGCCTCTGAGGGAGGTAGAAGTAATCTTTGGGATGGATTGGTTAAGTAACCATCAAGCTAGGATGGAATGTGGAAAGAAGAGAGTGACCTTCCACACTCCCAAGACAAATGGATTAAAATTTCAAGGAGACCGAAAGAAGGGTGAAGTACAAATGGTGTCCCATATGAAGGACCAAAAGATTATACAAAAAGGCTATACAGCTTTTCTGGCCATGGTCATCTACGGAAAGTCTGAGGAGAAGGGATTGAAGACATTCTGGTGGTTAAACACTATCCAGAGGTATTTCCGAAAGAATTACCTAGACTACCCCGAAGTCGACGGGTGGAATTCACTATAGAAATTATCCCAGGAACAAACCCCATATCTCAAGCCCCTTATCGCATGGCTCCAACAAAATTGAAGGAATTGAAGGAGCAACTGGATGAACTATTGGAGAAGGATTTTATACATCCTAGCGAGTCTCCATGGGGTGCACAGTCCTATTCATGAAGAAAAAGGATGGGAGCATGAGACTGTGCATAAATTATAGGAAGTTGAATCAGGTCACCATCAAGAACAAATACCCACTTCCAATTGATGACCTATTCAACCAACTAAAAGGAGCAACCTATTTCTCCAAGATAGACCTTCGGTCGGGCTATCACTAACTTAGGACATGAGAGGAGGACATTCCTAAGATGGCATTTCGGTCCCAAAACAGACATTACGAGTTTTGAGTGATGCCATTTGGATTGACAAATGCCCCTGCATCCTTCATGGATTTAATGAACCGAGTGTTCCAACCACACTTGAACAGATTCATGATAGTATTCATAGATGCTATTCTCATATACTCATGAACTAGGTTGGAGCACGAAGAACATTTGGCAATCACCTTGGAGATATTGAGGGAAAACCACTTATATGCAAAATTCTCTAAGTGTGAGTTCTGACTACAGGAGGTAGGATTCTTAGGATATATAATATCCAAGGATGGAGTCAAGGTAGATCCAGCAAAGGTAAAAGTCATATATGATTGGAAGGAACCCAGTAATCCTTCAGAGATACAAAGTTTATTAGGTATGGCAGGATACTACAAATGGTTCGTGCAAGATTTCTCTAAGATAGCAGCCCCTCTGACTCCGCTCACCAGGAAAGGAGTTGAGTATAAATGGGATAAAAGTTATGAGAAGTCTTTCCTAGAGTTGAAGACTCGATTGACAACTGCACCTGTACTCTCCCTTCCTATCCCAAGTGCGGGAGAGTACACTATCTATAGTGATGCATTCGGGCAAGGACTCGGATGTGTACTGATGCAACAAGGAAAAGTTATCGCCTATGCCTCGTGACAACTTAAGGTACATAAGAGAAATTACCCAACCCATGACCTGAAATTAGTTGCGATAGTGTTTGCCTTAAAGATTTGGCGATACTACCTCTACAGGGTTAAGTGTAGGATATACATTGATCACAAGAGTCTTAAGTATTTCCTAACTCAAAAAGATTTAAATCTCCACCAGAGTAGATGGTTGGAATTGGTAAAAGACTATGACCTTGTGATAGAGTATCGCCCCGGAAAGGCAAATGTGGTGGCAGATGCCTTAAGTCGCAAATACTAAATCGAGGCAGCACAAATAAAGACAAGTTACATACCCTTGTTACAACAATTAGGGAGAATGGATGTGAACCTAAAGATGGACAAATAGGAGAAATGCTTGTTGGCTAATGTAGTGGTGTGACCTAGTCTAATCGAGCATATTAAGGCCCAACAAAAGGCTGATAAGGAACTCCAATCTTATTTGGACCCAATTAATAGAGGGATGAAACCGGACTATGACTTGTGAGGTGATGGAGTGCTAACCTACAAGGATAGGGTATGTGTGCATCAAGATAAGGAGCTGAAGAGGTTAATCTTGGAAGAGGCACATTGTTCGGTGTATGCGATGCATCCGGGCAGTCCTAAGATGTACCGCACCCTCGAACAAGGATATTAGTGGAAGGAAATAAAGAGGGACATTGCAGAATATGTAGTCCGATGCTTGTCCTGTCAGCAGATAAAGGCTGAGCATCAGAAACCATCGGGACTGCTCCAACCCTTACCAATTTCGGAATGGAAATTGGGGCACATAACCATGGACTATGTCACAGGACTACTTGTGACTAGGAAGGGCCGAGATGCAATTTGGGTCAACATGGACAGATTTACCAAATCTACTCATTTCCTCCCTATAAGAGTGACAGGTATAGTGGAACAACTGGTCGTCTTATACATGAGGGAGATAGTAAGACTTCATAGCGTTCCGGTGAGTATAGTATGAGATAGAGACCCCAGATTTACTTAAAGGTTTTGGCCAAGTTTACAAAGTGCCTTAGGAACCAAGCTCCACATGAGTATTACATTTCATCCTAAGACCGATGGACAATCTAAATGAACAATTCAGACCTTGGAGGATATGCTGAGGGCATGCATACTCACCATGGACAAAGGTTGGGAGGAATACTTATGCCTAATGGAATTTTCTTACAATAATAGCTATCATGCCAATATTAAGATGGCTCCTTATGAAGCCCTTTATGGACGACCATATTGTACCTCTTTATTTTGGGAAGAAGTGGGGGAAAGGAAGCTAGAAAGGGTTGAGCTAATCAAGGATGCCATAGAGAAAATCAAGTTAATCAAGAGTCGCCTTAAGGCAGCTCAGGACAGGAAAAAGAGTTATGCAGATAATTGAAGAAGTGATCTTGAGTTTGATGTGAGAGACCAAGTGTTTCTGAAGGTATCCCCATGGAGGGGAATACATAGGATTCAATAATGGGGAAAGTTGAAACCGAGGTATATCAGTCCTTATCCCATCATCCAAAGAATAGGACTGGTGGCCTATAAATTGGAACTACCTCCAAAGTTGTAGAGAATACATGATGTATTACATATTTCGATACTTTAGAAGTACCAGCCTAATCCTAGCCATGTGTTGGACCGATTTCCACCAGAATTGGAAGAGAACTTGACCTATCAAACAGAACTAGTATGAATCATCGACCGGAGGGATAAGAACTTGAGGAATAAGAGAACTCCTATGGTCAAAGTTCTTTGGAACTTGGGGTCTAAAATGCCCGATTTTTGGAAAATCACGTACAGTGGGCCCAAGGCTAGTTGACACGAGCAGAAGCTCGTAAACAAACATGATGATAAGTCATGAAAAATCTTAATGAATGATTATGTGATTTGGCCATGGTACCAAGACAAGATCAATATACTCGATGGACTAACGATAGTGCAACAGGATCAAGTCGATGGACCGGTCTAGACAAACAGCTGCAAGTCAAGTTGATGGTCAGGGCCGTTAGACCAGTGGCACCAAAGATAAATGACTTTATGGAAAACTTTGTTTGGGCATTCACTTGAAGTTGGGACCATCAAGATGTCCAAGAGGGGTAGTGATGCGTCCTAGGGGCTACTAGATAACATGGTGGAGACAAGGGCAGTTTGTCATGCCAGCAATCAGGAAAGCTCGACGTAGCTTCATGCGCAGAGACCAAGGTGGGGTCAAGATGAGGTCTTTGTCCTCATACAAACACGGAGTTGATTTTTGAGTTTGAGGGTCGGATGTCGTGAACATCCACTCATATTTAGGGTAGAAGTGGATGGGCTTCTATCTAGGTGGCCGATAAAGTCACTCCGACGCCACAAGTGGGTGCAGTGGACGGGCTGCCTCGCGAATTTGTGATCTATCACGCCCCGACGCGGTTTTGTCGGATCCCCGTGAACAATCCGCCGCTCTTCCAGTTCAAGAGGAGTTTCCCCCTTCTTTAACTCAAGAAGAACAAGGTGTACTTTCGATCTTATTCCCTACAAAGACATATATCAAATAAAGTGCAAGCTTAAGAGAAATTAAGCGTACCTGACAAAGGGTAAGGCTTGGTATTATTCCTAGTCATTATCTCTTTTTCCTAAAAAAAGGATAGAAAATAAGTGTGAGTTTCTACAACTTAGTGAATGATTATTTTAAAAATGAAGTTTCTATAAAATAGTTTTCAAGTTGGAGTGTGACAGACTCATTAATTACTTTTAAAAAAACTTCCATTTCAAATTCTGATTTTTATCACCATTTCTTATTAATCACGTTGTGTCATCACCCAACACACATCCTTCATCATGAAGGTAAAACACACAATCGCAGGCTAACCCATCCACTAAACCCACTTATGGCGTCGGAGCAACTTTATCGGCCACCTGAATAGAAGCACGTCCACTTCTACCCTGAAAATGAGTGGATGTTCGTGACATCTTACCCTCAATCCTGTAATACATCTTCGTGTCTATATGAGGATAGAGACCTCATCCTAACCCCACCCCGGTCTCATGTTCTTGAAGCTACGTCGAGCTTCACAAGACTTATGGTACGACAAACTGCCCTTATATCCATCAAGTCGTCCAAAGCCCTAGGACACATCACTACCCCTCTTGGGCATCTTGAAGGTCTTATAAACACAATGAATGCACAATCAACATTTTTCACATGATGCCATATAATTTGTGGTGCCACTGGTCCAACGGCCTCGACACTCATCTCAACCTGCAGTTGTTTGTCTTGACTAGCCCGGGGACCTGTCATGTCGCACTGTCGCTAGTTGACTAAGTATGTCGGTTATGTCTTGGTACTATGGCCAAACAATTCAATTAATTAAGTTTTCATGACATATAAATCATGTTTGTTTATGAGCTCCTGCTCGTGCCAACCGGCCTAGGGCCCACTGTTCGAGATTTTCAAAATTGGGTATATTAGCTCCTAAGTTTCAAAACTAAGGCCTCCAGCCTAAAAGAGCTATTCGAGCTCCCGTCAATAAGGTCTCCCAACTTGTTTAAGTAGTGGTACACAGTCAGAAGAGAGCACTTTCGACAAAATATATTTTTAACTGTCCATCATACCAACCGAATAGGACATATTCGCTCATAACTGATGAACGGATTTTTCACTTCCTTCGAGAAAGTTTAATCATACCAACCGGGTATGATCTACTTACAACTATTAAGTAATTTTTCTGTGTGATTTTCACATCACTACTTTCAGGTGTGATTTTTAAAATACTACTTAGTAGTGGGTTTTAATTTTCGAGGTACTTATCATCCCAACCATGTATGATATAAAAATCTCACTCACCAGATCATATAGTAAAATTCCTCTTAGTCGATTTTCGTCCCTTGCGAGCTTAATCTTAGTTGGCGTTCCCGATGTTTCATTTTCCTACATGAAATGAACATTGTTGTTTATTGTCATTTGGCTTGATCACTCCATTCATTTTGAATGACTAAATATTCAAATTTTCAAATATTTGCACTTTGGCCCCTAAAATTATTTTTCCTTTACTTTAGGCCCCAATTGACGGTTTTTCCCCAAATTGAGTTACGAACTTTTAAAATTCTTCTTGGGACCTCAAGTTATTCAGTTTCATAAAAAAGGGTTCAAGTTTCCCAAATTCCCAATTTGGTCCCCAATTTTCCCAAAATTACCATTTTGCCCTTCATTCACAAAAATGGTAAGTTTTACCCCCAAAATTCTAAAATTTTCTCAATTGGTCCCCTAACACTCTTATCATGCCCAATTGACCCTCAATTTTATAAAATTTCATTTTGATCCCTCGAATTTTGGAAAATCCATAATTTTCCCCAATTTTCCTCCAATTTCAACTTCTTAACACAACCGAATTTGATTTATCAAATTTACTGATCAAACACTTATAATTGTTGAAATTGAAGTTAAATTAGAGTTTCTACATCTTTATACGATTCACTTGTACTTTGAATTGTAAGTTTTGACGCCAGAATGAGCTCAAATGGAGTTTCGTCGAAAAACAAAACGTAGATAGAGAAAGCTTCAATTACTCATTGTGGGGGGTGTGGCGGTCTGAGCTTCCAATCTGGGCAATTAGCTTTCCTTCTGAGGTTCTTCCTAGGATCAAGAATTGCATCAATTGATGCCGAATTGGGTGAGAATTATGTCATCAAAATTCTGTCATCTCTCTCCTAACATCGGTCAGAAATTATAGAGGGGAGCCAAATTGGCTTACATTTCAGTTCTAATTCGGCTGTAGGAGGGCTGAGTAAGTGTTGGGAGAGCTTGGTTTGTCCTGAGGAGGGCTCAAATTGGCCGATTTCAGCTCGACCGAGACAAGGCAGCTTCGGTCCACCAGAGCTGCTTCACTGTTCGATCATGCCAATGATTCTCCAATGACCCTCGGAGCAAATGGATACCACCATCGTGTAGTTGAATTCTCCCCGGTTCTAAGTAACCCGACCACACCTTCTTTGGCTTAGAAAAGACCCTATATTGGAGCTCTAGTTCAAGCTTCATCGAAAAACTAAGTAGCTGAGAGAGAGTGAGGTTTCCAAGTGTGTAGATGATGAATGGAGATGGGCTCTTTATATAGGGAGCTTGAGGACTCGTCGGCCGTCTGTTTGGCACCTTTATGACATTCATTGATGGCCCGAAACGTATTGAACGGAAACATTTCTTCTTCGTCGGCACTGCTTCGATTTTTCGGCGAGTGAACAATGTTGTCATCTAAAAGAAGAAAACGACACTATTCTGAACCAGACCAAACCAGTAGGAACTGGGTTCAAAGCTTAAACCGGTCAATTCACCCCCGATTCGACTGAATTTTTCAAATCTAAAAATTTCTAAATTCATTTTCTATCCAATGGTGACCTCAAATCACAAATTTGAATTTTTTAAGCCACCTAGAAAAATGAATTTATCATCCAGTTCAACAGTGGTTCAAACCGGTCCAAATCGATTCAATCCAGTTCAGATCCGGTTGAACCGGTATGGTTTTCATCCCCCATTCATCCTAAAGTACTTTTTCATGACTTATGTGACTTTTTAGGTCACTTGGGGTCCATAAATTTCTCGGTTTGCCTTCTCTCTATCAGTTCCGGTTCAATCTTGTTTGGGTCCGGTTCACTCGAACCGGTCTGGTTTTTCTCTCCTAATTGGTTCTAAAGTTCCTTCCTATGATTTTTTTAATCTTTTTGGATCACATGGGAATTGAAATTTCTCTAATTTGCCTGTTCCTCATTAATCGGGTTTGTGAACCGGTTCGATTTTCTCACTCGGTTTGACCGATTCTTTCCCGATTTTTCTTAACTCCAAAAAATGGGGTTTACATGATCCGTTCATAATGAATGGCGTGTATTGATTGTTAAACATATTGATTATGTATAATGAGGAAATAGTTTTGTATAACTAAAAATTTAAGGGAAAGAATATTTTTGAAAGAAATAAGGAATATGATACACTCTTATTAAAGATATTTTTAATACTCTCTCCCAATACCAATTCACTAAGTTATCATACAAACACAAAGTTTGAGTTTATTCGAGTTTATTCAAGTTCGGATCTCGTGTACCCAATATTAGATCGAATTTTACTCGTGTATGGATATATCGTACAAATACAAAGTTCAAGTTTATTCGAGTTCAGATCTCGTGGACCCAATATTAGATCAAATTTTGCTTGTACAAATTACGAATTAACCTGATAAATTAACAAATCTAGTTCAATGGTAAAATACTTTTCATTCACTTCACAATTTTTATGTACACATTCTTTTATATATATATATAAAAGTTTACTTCAAAATAGAATCTCTATCCGATGCTACTCCTCTCCTTTCCATCAATACCAATAGGTAAATTCATATAATAGGATACATTAATTAAAATTGCAAAAAATAATGAAATTTACTATAGATATTTTAAATTAATGGGCATAGGAACCATCACTCTTAGGGGCCACTACCCAATAAGATGGTGGTTGGACCCAATGTTAGTAGGTTGACCCCTTAGCGGGATGACATGTTTTTATTACTTTTAATTTGTAAATATCGTGCAAACATTTTATGTTCACGCGCAGTAGCACCTATATTACCATATACTCACAAGTCAAATTTTGATATGAAGACTTATATGGCATAATAGTATTTTAAAATATTATATAATAAACTATTATATTGGAAAGATTTTATATCAAAATATTATGAATTTTAAATATTTTATAACAATGATACAATTATTCGAATTTCATAAGTAGGAAAAAAACTTTCCACAAGCTTTATTTCTTTAAAACTTATGTTAGGTAAGTTGTAACGTAATTATAGAGAGATCATGAGATAAAATTGAATAAAGTGGTAGTAGTATTGTGCAAAAAAAAATGGGGCCAAGGAGATATGGGGCGCAATTGTGATGACAGTGTTGATATGGGGTACAATTTGTAATTTAATTAAACCCTTGATTTTTTTTTTGCACTAAAACCCTTGGTTATTTGCCTATAGGAAGCCTTAGCAAACGGTCTCAAGTGGGTCCATTATGCGCATGAAGCCCAACTCTCTCAGGCCCACCGACGGCCCACATTGACGCCGCAAGGGGGTTTAAAGGCGTAATAGGGTTTGCTATCCTGTATAAGTCGCTCCCTGAGGTGCCCGCCGCTTCCCTCTGCCAGTCTCGGAGTCGTTGATCATCTTCGCAATGGTATATTATCTCTCCATCCGTATCTATATTTTGATTCGTTACTGTTTAGATTTTGTGATTACAATCCTTAGGGTTATCGGAGCTTGTAAGATCTTTTGTATCAGTTGTAGTTTGTTCAGTTAGTTCATGGTTGAACGCGTCGCATTTGATCGGTATACTCCTTTTTATTTGGTAGTCTTTGAGGCGGGGGAGGGGTTTCCATAGAAAATGGGAGATGGTGCCTGCTGAAGTGAACTAAGTAGATTTGTTGTTCTTAAACTTGATACCATGTAAATCGATCTACCTAGAATGCTTTTCCCGGTTCTGTTGGCATGTCATATATTATGGGAGTAAAAAGAGTCATTTGACCTATTGTACTTGTTCAGATATTCGTTGGAGTTGTGGATATCTTCTTAAACTATGCTACCTTTTTAATTGATGTTGTTCTTAATACTTAAATACACTTTGATCCTACATCTGGAAATAAAATTTTGGTTAATGATAATAATGTTGATGCTCATTTTGTGCAGGCCAAGAGGACCAAGAAGGCTGGGATTGTTGGGAAGTATGGTAGGTTCCACTGAGCACCATTCTATTTGTTTGGCTTCTTCTGGAGATTGAAATGAGCTTTAGGTTCCTTTTATCTATATATTAGTCACCAGGGACCAGTGGTAGATTCATAATTGATAGATCTTGCTAGTTTTATATTCTGGTTATTGCTCTACAATATTGTTGTGAGCAGAAGAGCAAGACTGTTGATGTGCCATTCTGTTTATATCAATTGTAGGAACCCGTTATGGTGCAAGTCTTCGTAAGCAGATCAAAAAGATGGAAGTTAGTCAGCACAGCAGGTACTTCTGCGAGTTCTGTGGGAAGGTATGCAGCTGCAGATTTGGGGTCGTGGCTCCAGTTTTCTGTATAATTTTTATTGTAAATGTATGTGCTGTTAAACGTGGGTTCTAACTGATTACACTGCTGCTGCAGTACGCAGTGAAGAGGAAGGCTGTTGGAATCTGGGGGTGCAAGGACTGTGGCAAAGTTAAGGCTGGTGGAGCTTACACACTGAAGTAAGAGCTTATAGTAGTATCATAGTATACATATTCTCGTATCGTTTTGTTCTTTGACTAAGTTGGCTGATTGACCTTATTTATTCTTTTAATAGCACTGCAAGTGCTGTCACAGTTCGGAGCACCATCAGGAGGCTGAGGGAACAAACTGAGAGCTAAACGCCTCCTTTTAGTAGCTGTGACAACTGATTAGAGTTTTTTGAATTCAGATTTTGTTGGTGAAATTTTCTGCTTTTGAGTCTTGAATTTGGATGGTCGTTTTGAGAATATGTTTCAGTTGCAAAGTAGTAACAAAATTACTAGTTTTTTTGTTCATCCCGAATCATCGATTTCATAGTTTTTATGCGTGGCGTGGATACAGCAATGATCATAATGGGTATCATCTGATTCTCTCATATAACAAGCCTTAGCATGATTATGATTATACTGAAAATACGGTGCATTGCACTGCACCTCTGGAACTCCGTAGCAAAATATATTTCTCCAGTAGTATTTTTATGGTTTGGAGGTCTATAGAGATTTTGAGAATTTTTTTTTTAATATTTCCTTTATTTATGGGGATATATGAAAAGATTCGGTGTTCATATTAAAATAATATTAACATTCTTATTTAATTTAATATTAATTCTATAAACAAGTTTATGCTCTAGTTGAATATAAAATATTATTAATAATATTTAAATAATTGATAAAATTTTATAATAAAATTAATTTATCATTAATCACTATTATATCTTTAAAAAATATATAAATATATTATATATATAAAGTATGAGTAAATTTTATTTTATGAATATTTATGGATAAAAATACTAGAAATTTATTTTAGTTTTTTTTGCTCTAATATCTGTTGGTATAAAATAGTACAAATGTACGGCAAAAAGAGTAGGGGTGAATACTATCTTTTTACCGTACATTTGTACTACTTTAAACTGACATAAATATATAATTCCATTATAATGAATATATTAACAATTTTGTGGCCAATTTATTAAGTTATTTAATAAAAATATTATATATTTATAATATATAATATATTAACATATAAAATATTTATAATAAAATGATATTACAAAAAATTATCGTATATAATAAAAAATCATTTTAGCACAATTAAATAGGTAAAATAAGATAATATCATATAATATTTTATAATCTAATTATATACTATATAGCAAATTTATTTATAAATTATTATTCTATAAATGATATAGTTTATTATATATTTATAAATTTTTTTATTTTATATATTATAATTTTTTAGTTGTATAAATATTATTATATAAAAAAATATTCTCCTGTATTGAAATGTATAGTTTATTTTATTATAAAATTTATATATTTTCATATAAAACGAATTTCTTTTAGTTGAATATTCTATTTATATGTATAATATAATTATAAATTTTTAATCGAAGTAAATATTAATTTAGAAAATATGTATGTAGTGAGAAGTGGATTGATTGATTATGTGAAAATTCGATTATTGACTTGCCAACCCATAAACCAACATAAAACCGTAAGGGCCCCCTACATCGTACCAAGTTATAATGGCATCAAATTACTAAACACATGGCTTCCAACTATGATGCTTAATAGGGGATGTAAAAAAGAATTAATGCACATGCTCATGCTCATGCAGGCATTTGGCATTTGGCACACGAGTGAAGAGTGATGCCGACAATAAACATGCAAGAAATGAATCAACTTAAAAGTCATGTAAGCTACTAATTTTCCAGGAAGTCAACCAAGTTTACAATCGTACCAAAAGTAGAGCAGAAAAGGCAGCCGGTGAATACTACTGCTCCGACTGCCTCCGATGATATATGTTTGTGAATACTATGAATTTGGAAATCTAAAAGATTCCAGAATGGGTGGTTGCCGACACCATTGTTCATTGACCGTCGATCTACCTGCACATCAAAGGCATTTCTTCCATATTAAGTGTTCAGACAGAAGCATTCCCGATGCAGCTCCAGGTCTGAGGGGCTGAAAGAAGATTCCAATATCAATTCTTGTGGATCTTGAACCCGAACACTCTGGGAACATAATTCTGTGATGTGTTCAGTGGCTTGAGATGGCCATAGGTCATTAGAAAAAGGTGAGGAAATGTTGTTCCAAAATAGGCGCCATCAGTGTCTAGGGGCAGTCAAGAATAATCAGATGAAACATCTAATAAGGTAAAGTACATCAGCTTCCTAACAAAACAAGGCATTTAGTATGCAAAAGTATAATTAAATTCAATGTGGAATGGTATAAGATACCACAGAACAAAGATGTAGTGACTGATGAGCTAAATTTCCTAAGAAGCATGCCATCTTTTAAGTTAAATAAGAAAAAATCATCATGCAATTCATGAGAACAGATGCAACTATGAATACTCGTTGCTCAAGGAACAAGTACTATATCAACTATGCCTAACCAATCATGATTCACAGATGATGGCAACAACCAACAATAAACTAGAAAACCAACACTAAGCCACTGAATTCAAAAGAGAAGTTAACATGATTAATATATTCTTCTATGCCTAGAGAACAGATGTTCTGCATTTTACAAACATGAGATGAGTTTACACAAGGCTTAGGTAATTGAAAAACCAGTGCAGCTTATGAAAAGGATACTGCCTTGATACTTGGACCGAGGATAATATATATCCTCACATCTTGGGCAATAAATTTTCACAGTGCTTGCCCGAGGAATATCTGATTGACCAACAGGAAGGCAGGGTTGCCCACAGCAATAAACCCTAGGGCATCTACCAAAATCAATGTTCTTGTACTTCTCCAGCTGTAGATCAAGGCACATTAGCATAAAGGCATACATACAAGCAAGAGAAAGAGGATAAAGAAAAACATTTAGCAGAAACATCTTACCATGTCTGACATCCCTTTGCTGGTCAATAAATATCTGGAATGGATAAGACCATAAAGCATCTCAGCAGCAGATTCAACAAACTCATTCTGTTTCTCATCCCGTGTATCTCCTATATATTCCAACAAAGTGCACATCATTAGTCGACGTGGAGACAATGAATATTCAGGAGCAACCAATAATGCAGAAATTCTTCACATGACAACAGCAAAATCTACTAGTAATAAGGAATGATGGCAATAGATTGAAGAACAAAAATATGAACCCATTTAGTGAGCTTACCATGAGAGGACTCAACATCCAGAATTAGATCGAGTGCATATTCGTAGTAAGGAACTTGATTGCTTAAGCCACAGAGGTTGAAATCATCTTGTATGTAATCATCATCAACTTCACAAAAAAATTCATTTCCTCGCAAATTACAAAACCATGAGATCCAGGAAGTGTCATCTCCTTCAGACCCACTGACATTAGATTCTTCAGTATCAGTTTCTGACTCCTCTATGGCAAACAAATAAAAATTATTCAGCATAAAAGAAAAACTGAAGTAACCAACAGATGAACTAATTTTCCCAGCCTTTGTAATCAAACAAAGATTGCCTAATGGAAGCATAAGGAAAGCCTTGACACGAAATGTCCAACAAAATACTAAACAAAACAACGACGCTTTTAGGACCCTAATCAACAACAAAGGATGCATGGGCATGGACTATGATTATTACTCAGGCATGTGAAAAAAGTGTCAACTTTACACTATACAAAGGAAAGAACTCTATCATTGAGCCTCAAATACATTTCTGAATGATCAAAATCTCTTTTACATAGTGTGAACTGTACATAAGATGTAATCCCCAAGAAAAACAACAAATCAATCCGATCTAAGGATGCATGGACTATGACCATTACTCAACCATGTGAAGAAAGTATCAACAAAAAAGAACTCTCTCATTTAGCATGAAAAGCAATTCTGAATTATCAAAGTCGCTTCTACAATGTGAACCTTAGCATAAAAAAAAGAACATAAATCCCCAATAAACATCAACAGAACAAGCAACTCCTTGCAACATAGTCAGAGGGGAAAAAACCCTTCTGTTTATCATAGCTAATAAATAATTAAGTCCAGTCACCTTAGATAGCTTCAGCTAATACTAAGCATACAGATCGATTCCAAACTTTTCTATGATACTATACGCTAAGCTAAACTGCAGGTATTTTCAACAGAAATCAACTAAAAACACGACTTTAGATAAAACCATAGGCATGAGAGGCAGAATCGAAGTCTAAAACAACCGATACGCCCATATAAAACCATGTATATACTACAGGACAGAGAGGAAGAGAGAGGTGAACAACCAGAGCAGTTGGTCTTCTGACGAGCCGAATCAAGGTGATCGGATGGAGCCTTTCCCATTAGGATGGAGTGAGCGGACTCCTTTCCGTTGATAGCTTGGGATGTGGAAGGCGAGGACCGTTCGGGGTGCTTATCGAGGGGATCACTGATCCTGTGCTTCCGATCAACGGAGGTGACCTCCAACCTGGACCCGCCGGGACCTCTCTCTCTGTACATGCTGCTCCGACTTGAAATCCCTATCGATAAACCCTAGGTATCAATATCTAGGTTACAAAATAAGGCATACAATCTCCTATGCAACGCTGCCTCTCGGCTCCGCTATATGTTAGGAGTTCTCATCTCTTGAAGGGACACTCTAACTCCAATCGTCTTCCTGAGCTTCGAAGGATCGGCGGAGGAGAACGATAAAAGAAGATTTGATAAATCGGTGTAAACTTACGCTGGAATGAAATCGATTCACTGCATCAGTTTCACCGTGAACCTGCATAGAATTGGACACGTGGCAAGCGATGCGCCCATCAGCTTCCGATCGGATAGGTTTGTTTTGATCATTTGATTTTTTTTATCAATGAAAAAAATTATACGATTTATTTATTTACATAAATTCATTTATTGCTTTTTAGCGGTAATTCATTGACAATTTAAATTATTTTTTTATAATTTTTATATTAATTATATCGGAACATGTTAGCTATAATATTTTATCAATTTTCTCAATGCCAGCTTTAAAAAAATTAGAATGGCAAAAGAACCTCCTAACGCTAATTTTGAATATATGGGTTTGGAGAAATTTAGAAAATAAAATTTTTAAGAATTGGATTAATAACTGGATTGTTAATATAAAATATGTTTTGAACCGGTTAATAATTACCTCCAAATTCATACAAATTATTTAATTTATATTAAAAATCAATTCACCATTTTTAGATTATTTGAATTTATTTATAAATTATTACTTTAAATTATTTTAATATTTTTATTTTTATTTTATTATTTTATTATTTTACTTTTATATATTTTAAATAAATTTATATATTAATAATATTTTATATAAATTTTACCCAATATAAATATAAAATAAAAATATTATATATAAAAAATTAACCGTAAAAAATATATATAATTAATTGTAAAAAATATATTTGATATAATTTAATTTAAATAATAAATTTATTTTTAAATTTTTTTTATTAATAATATTTCATCACAAATGAGTTCAATACAATGTATTGATTATTAAAAAATTTAAAAGCATACCAATCTAGTTCTAATAATATTAAGTACTAATATAAAAACTTAATAATTTATTTAAATATATGTTAATATTATTTTTAGATTTAACACAATACTTTATATAATATATTATTTTTTTGCTATTTTTTGCATATATCTGTTCATATCCTAAATATGTACACTATTAGCTAATTTTATACATTTTAGTACATTTGACCAAAAAAACACATTTATGTACAATATCATTTTTCTTAAAATTATAAAGTGAAATATGTATGATAATTTTATATATTATTATAAATTTCATTATATATTTTTAAATAGATGATTATACAATTGAAATTTGTCATAGATAATTTTTACTGGTTGTATTAAGCAATTTTGACGAAAAAAATAGTGAGATACTAAATTTAATAGAATAAGAATAATTGTGAATATATAAAAGGTTATACACAAAATATTGACCATATAAAAAATTGTTTAATATTAAAAAAATAAAAATTATCATCTATGTGAATTAAATATGTAGATTAATTCGAGTTTGTGTACAATATTACGTGAAAAATAAAATAATATATTATTTGTTTATATGAAATGATAGAATAAGGCGGGGGTTTGAAAGCATTACAAATGTAGGTAAAGTGAAAAGTTGCAAGTATTAAAAACTACTTAAAATCTATTAAATAGGATGGTTTATTAATAAAAAAATTAAAAATAAGCTTATTTTTATTAATAAATATATATTATATTTACTATAAAATATTAATATAAATATAATTTTAAATAAAAATATGTAAATATATTATATATAAATATTTTTTAATTATAATAAGAAAAATAATATATCTATATATAATAAATTATATTATATATATTTAATATAAGAGTTAATATGTTTCCCGTGAATGGTGATGGCTTGATACATGGGGTTGGCCTTTACCACCACGGAGGGTTTTTAGGGCGTCCATAGGCTTAGCAGATTTTTGCCTTGTTGAGGGAATCCAACGAGGACCGCATTATGTTGTGCCCCTTCGAGAATTTAGGTCCACCCAACATTCTCACCGGCCACGTCATGTGGCAGCAGTGCCACGTGAGCAATAATGCCCCATTAACGAAAAGCTAACCCTTCCCATTCCTCGTAACCCTCCATTTGAGAAATAAGTAGAAAACACAATTTGTGACAAAATTTTCATGTAAAGCAGTACCATAAGATTAATCATGATGAAAAAGTTTTGTGGAGTTGCTTTCCCCATTATGTATATGATTCTGATAGCTGGAATTGGGAAGCCATGTCACTAGCAATTTCACACGAAACTACCGAGTGCCAACATGATCTAGAGGGATATATGGAAATGGCATGATCCTTATTTCATGTGGCTGGTATGTCGGCAAATCCGATAATATTTGAGCATGTCTAGTTGGAGTTGAAATTGAGCTAGACGCAACCATATATACTATTTATGTGAAGAATTAATATTGAGATTGCATACCATAGGTGGAGTCCGGGCATGAGTGGGGCTTGAAGAAGCTCTAAACGAGTGAATGACTTGGCAAACTGATGTAGTCTTCATCTGACTCTCTGAGGCACACATTAAAACAAGTCATCAGATGATTATCTAGAAAAAAATAAGGCTGTTATTGATTGGATGATCCAAAAATCTTACTCTCTTTGACAGTTCCAAAGAGCCAGCACAAGACTTCATCTGCAAATGCTAGGCAGACCCCTCCCTATAAAACCAAAGGATAGTGAATGGCACAATATATGAACTGTCCACAAAATGGAAGTCAGGAATTTCCTAGTTGAAACTGAATGATGCATAAGAGGTTTCACCTGCCAATAGTTCTTTATTTTCACTCTCTGAGTGATGTCATTGGTTCTCAACCTTTCTGTTCGAACTAGACGCCCAGCATCATCTCTATAAAATAAGCAGAAAGCTGTCTTATCTGTTTTCAGAAATACTGGAGAAAGAAAAAAAAGGCATTGTTGCAGATAGGTGACCCAAACAAGGATACAAAAAAGGCATTGTTCATGGAGAACAAGAACTGTGAAACTACCAGTTTGAAGGCTGCTGAGCATTTATTTATAGAACCTTGAATTAAGTTCTAGCTACTTGCCTTGCACCTTTGAACATATACATGATTAAAAGGATAGGCAATTGGAATATCATATATTGTTATGTTATTACATTTACAAATAAGTTCATCCCCTTAGACCATATATCATATAAACCTTTCCTCAGTATGAAAATTCAACTGCAAATATGAACAGTGGTAGACCAAAGACTAACTCAAGCACACAAGAGCCACAAAACAAGAAGGCCAACCTCACGACTAGTCTATAATTCAATGTAAAACCTCCCACCATCATATCTCCAATGGCAACAATCCATCTCAGCTTCCATCACAATTTGATGGCACCCAATTTTGTGTTTATAATGGAGCCTGTATTTATTTTAAAAGCCATAATTTGTAATAAGTATAATTTTTCTAACCTTATATATTCACAATACTTCTCTATTTTATTTCTATTTTATCCAATATGGGATCATATTCTATCAAGTACAATAACTGCTGAATATCAAGTACAATAACTGCTGTACCTTTTCCATTGATGGGATAAGCGGTTACTAGTGTCGGTTCTGCAGTGGAACTCGAAGCTACTCATTGGAGTACCGTTGGTGGAAGTCTCATGGGATGGTCAGTGTCATTAGTCAAGTAGCAAGTCTGGGAAGAAAAAAGTTTCAAAAAGATCACCAAGCTACAATCATCAAAGTGGACATTTCCATCATCTAAACGGCTATAGCAAGCAAGTTCACATGGCTGTTGATCAAACCAGCAAACATAGTAAAAATAAATACAATTTCAAAGTGTATGAGATGAAAATTCTATGGTATCATATTACATCCAATCAATCAAGAATGAATATTTCAAAAATTACACTAATTGCTCACTCATGATAAGTAGGCATGGTTTATGCATGATCATGTATACCCAACAATACCAGTCAAATATAACATTAATGAGTACCCAATGGTGTGTCTAGGATCCATACTGGAATAAATCAAAGAAAAACAAGACCATGAAAGAGGAAAGTACCAGCAAACCACCTCAAAAGCAATGTATTATCTTGATAATGTTTCCTCCCTTTTTGAGAGCTTGAGCTAAGAAACATTCTCATCACCGTGATCATTGGCAAACTTTGACCCAAAATGAAAGTTCTGTCGAGGGTAAGACCAGGTCTAGGAAGGATCCCTGTCCCTCGATCATTCTGTGAGTTCCACTGACCACAGACAAATGTCCCTCTGGCATGGTTATTAGTGCTGTGAATTGCGGGGAAAACTGGCAAATGAGATTAGAATCAGATGGAATAAATCATAAGCCTTCCATAACATGGTATATTAAGCTTGTAAATTAGATGACATACAATGATGCCCTTTATGCCTTCAAATAACAGAATCTACAAATTTCTTCTACACATTATCTTCCAAGATATTATGATACAATCCACAATCTTAGATTGATTTTGCAGGTTAAACAATCATGAAAGAGAATAATTATCTACTAGATTTTGTTTCTGCTGGCTGAAAGAAGGAGGCACCAGCAAAGAAAAAACACAAGGTACTTTGGGTTGGAGATTTCCTGCACCAGCGTCTGGAACACAGCAGATTACTACATTATCTGTTCAGAGTAGTTAGCAATTCCTACAATATAGAGTAGTATTCATACGAACACTGTATTTTATTTATTAATCATAGCATCTTTACTGATCAGAACTAGATATTTTCTCAAGCACACACAAGACAGCGCTAGGCAAAGAGAGACACCCAGTTTAGAGAATTCGAGGCCATCATCAAAAGCATCGGCTTTAACCACTTGGAATTCCAATCAACAAAACCCATAAGATCAAATTAGTCAAAGCATTACCAGGGATAGGGTAGGGGCTAGCTGCAGGGGTTTTGCAGTAATCCTCATTATCCGACCCGAATAGATCGTTATCATTCTCATCTACCTCGTAGGTAAAGTAGCGCTCAACTCATACTGCTGTAATTATGAATACTGTCTTCCTCCTTGTCGTTGTTGTTGACTGTTTCATTGTCTTCCTCTCCGCTACTCGCGCTCCCACTGGCGCTGCTGGACTCCCCACCGTGGTCGTCGGTCGCCCCCGTCGCCACAGCCTCCTTCCGATGATAACCCATCGGAGGAGGCGCGGTCATCGTCCTCTTGGTTATCATCTCCGAATAGGTCAACCTCCGAAAAATCCATCACTCAGAGTTAGACTACTGATTTGCTGTGCTCACGTTGTGTTGATTGGGGTTCTTCTGATCTGACTCAAGTATACATGCTGCAGACCGCAGCTGCTCGAGCATGTATAGAGAATGTGCTCCGGGGTCAGTAGTCCTCGGCCATTGATCCGTATTCGACTAACCTTGGGACGCGGAAGGTTGTGCCTTGTTCAAGCAATAACATCCGCTAGACTGTAACTTTTTTTTTGTTTGCACATAAAACTTACAATATCCACACCATAACATTAACCATGTCAATGATACTATAGTATTGAGCAAAACAAATGTTACTATAAGATTCACACTCATCTTTATATAAATAAGGTAAAAGCAAAGTAAGAATGAAGAAGTAGAATGCCTAGATAATTTCTCTTACACTTTCATTCATCACTTATATATGTTAATTTATATCGTTTATATATTTAAAATAATAAAATATAATAGAAAAATATACAATAAATGTGATCATTTATAATAATTGTTATAGTATATTACTAAACTTGATAATTGAGGTGACGTAATCGCAGGTGGTGTAATTGCAGGTAAATATATATTTATTTTTTACTCCCCACAATATTAAGAAAATATATAATAAATTAAGCTTAAACAGTAGAAAGTAGAAACAAGAAATATATAAGTTTTTTGTCAGAATTTGAGTCAGTTGAAAATCTGCACTAATAAAACGAACACAAATACGTCATTTGTTAACTTATACATTAACAAACTGATAATCAATTTCAATATTTTTTGTGCAAATTTGAAAAATAAGATTATCTTTGAGATAAATAGTTAATAGATTATCACATCATAGTATAGTAGGGCTAGAGAGATATAGATGAAGTTCGTGAAGGAGGGATTAAAGATAGATAATCTCTCTAATAGCATTTCCGATGTTCTTATATTCAGCCTCAATGCTAAATCGAGCAACAGTCCATTGCTTCTGGTAGCTCCACGAGATTAGATTACGACCCAAAAAATGGTAAAACCACTAATAAAACGACGATCAGGGTTGTCAGCCTAATTGGTATCAGAAAAATAAATTAGATCATGAGTTGAGTTACACCAAAAGATTAAGCCAATATGGGCAATACCTTGGAGATAGTGGATGATGCGCTTGACGATAGTCCAATAAGTATTCGTGGGTTGGTGCATAAACTAAAAGGCTTGGTGAACAAAATAAGTGATATCAGGTCGAGTAAGAGTGAGATATTAAAGAGAACCCACAAGCTGACGATATTGGGTTGGATCAGAAAGTAAATTGCCCATAAGAGAAGTCAGATGGGGGTCAGGGCTAATAGGAGTAGAGATTGGACAGACAGTTATGGCAGCTTTAGAGAGAAGATCATGAATTTATTTCATTTGGGTAAGGTGGATACGAGAAGTGCTTGACTTAAATGACGTGGAAGCAGTGTAGCGAACCCAAATCCTTAATGGAAAATTTAGACTGAAGAGCACAAATAATGGACTTGACATGAGCATTGGGCGACCTGTGATGAAGAGATCATCAACATAGACAAGCATAAATGTAACAAAACGGGTAGTGCGGTAAATGAAGAGAGAGTTATCAACAATGGAGCCACAAAAACCCAGAGATTGAAGGAAGGAACTGAGGCGGAGAAACCAAGCACGTGGAGCCTATTTGAGTCCATAGAGTGACCGTCGAAGGCGACACACGTGATGAGGATAAATGGGGTCAGAGAACCCAGATGGTTGAGACATGTAGACTTTCTCGGTAAGATGACCATACAGGAAAGCATTATTTACGTCTAATTGACGGATATGCCAATTGGAAGAGACCGCAATGGAGAGGATGACTCGAATGGTGACGGGCTTAATGACTGGGCTGAAGGTGGCATCATAATGTAGATCTAGTTGCTGGGAGAAACCTTTGGTAATAAGGCAAGCCTTATGTCGAGCAATTTTACCATCAGAATTTTCCTTAAGCTTGTAAACCTACTTGCAGCTAATAACTAAATAATTAGGAGGGGCAGGAACCAAATCCCTTGTATGATTGTGAAGAAGCACAAAGAGTTCAGCTTTCATGGTGTCCATCCAAAGAGGGTGATGACGAACTTGAGCAAAGGTGCGAGGTGCCTGCACCACAAACAAGGAGGGGTTGATAGTAAAGAGTCGGGGAGGGAGAGAGCTATCCTGAGAGTGAGTGACCATGCGGGAACCGGCAGAGGAGGAGGAGGCGAACCTGTAGGAGAGGCATGTCAAGAAGTCTCATGTATACTCAAAGGAGAAGGATGGACCATACCTGAGTCTAAGAGCGACGCTGGGACAGGGGAGTGAATCGGGAGAGTAGCGATGGAGTGTTCGGCAGGGTCATGGATGGGCAGAGGAGCATGAGAGAATGGAAAGACAGACTTATTAAAGTGGATGGTACGAGAAATAAAAATGCGACCAGTTCGAGGGTCAAGAACTCGGTAACCTACATAATTAGAGGAATATCCGAGAAAAATGCAAGGTGAAGAGTGGGGTTGTAATTTGTGGGAAAGATAAGGATGAAAGTATGGAAAACAAAGATAACAAAAAATATGAAGATATTTATAATGAGGAAGAGTATGTGTGAGGACTTGAATAGGAGAACGAAACCCAAAAGATCAAGTAGGAAGATGGTTGATGAGGTATACAACTGTCTTAAAAGTAAAATTTCAGTATTTAACAAGAGCATGAGAATGACTTAGGAGAGTAAAACTCATATCGACTATGTGGCGATGCTTACGTTCAGCAAAACTATTTTGTTAAGGTGTATAAGGACAACAAATCTATATCGACAACATAATGATGGCATTTAGTTGTGGAGTGCAGTTGGGAGTGATCAACCAATGTGGGAAACCACCTATCTTCCTACAATTTTATTTTGTCACCATCTCCGACTTTCCATGTGAGTTCCTCCTTAAGTTGATCTTTCCCCATACATATGCTTCACCATAGCCATGAGGGTCATCTACTGACATTAGCAACGAAAAAGTTAGTATATCTAAAATAATGTCATTTTAAAATTTTTGCATAGAGTGAATGAAAGTTAAAGAGAATTCTCCATCTTGTCTTCATTAGGAGGGAATGATTAAACATATGTAGATCTTTAAAACTTATTTCCCCTTGCTCTTTTAGTTCCACCATCTTGTGGCAATTCACTAAGTCCATCTTTTGATTCATGCCATCATTGCTCTACCAAATCTTGAATATTATAGAGATAAACTTTATTGCACCAGCTCTAGGGAAATAACAAGGAACTCATAGCATAGTTAGAGATATAATGTAAAATATATTTTATTAGTACTTCCTTTCTCCTTGGAGAGAGCTAGTTGAATTTCCAACTTTACAGCTTTATCAGAATATGTTCTTTCAAAAACCGCAGGGTTCTCATTTAGTTCCGCCCCTAATTAATGGGAAGTCCTAGATAATGATCTCTTCTAGACCCCACACTCACTTGCAAAAATAATTGAAGATTAAGTCGGGTTTGAATGCATGTATTCGAGTTTAAATACATTGAAGACTTTCTAAAACTAATAATTTATCTTGTAGCACTATTGTAAACCCCGCCCTTTTGAGTTAGGGAAAAACTGGGAAAAAAATCGGTCAAACCGAGCGAGAAACACTAAACCGGTTCACAAAACCCGATCATTAGAGAATGGGCAATTGGGAAATTTACAACTCTCGAGTGGCCCAAAGGGTTCATAAAACCTTGAAAAAGGATCTTAGGACAATTTGAAAGAGAAAACTAGACCGGTTTAGGAGAACCAGACCTGAACAAGATTGAACCAGTTTATGAACCAGAACCAATAGAGAAAGGGCAAACCGAGAAATTTATGGATCCCAAGTAACCTAAAAAGTCACAAAAGTCATGAAAAATGGCTTTAACATGAATTGGAGATGAAAACCAAACTGGTTCAGGTGAACCGGATTGAACTAGTTTGGACCGGTTTGAACCACTATTTAACCAAATGTTAAATTCATTTTTCTAGGTGGCTTAGAAAATTCAAATTGGAGAATTGAGGCCACCATTGGATAGAGAATGAATTTAGATGAATTTATAAATTTTTAATTTTGAAAAATTCGGTCGAATTGAGCCTGAACCGACCGGTTTAAGCTTTAAACCCAGTTCGGAACAATGTCATCTTCTTCCTTAAGATGACAGCACTGTTCACTCACCGGAAAATTGAGCAGTATCGACGAAGATGAAAAGTCTCCGGCTAGGGAGTTTCAAACAATGAGTGACCACCATTAAGACACCAATCGGACGACTAAGAAGTCTCCGAGCTTCCTATATAAAGAGCCACTTCTCATTTATCCTCCTCACACCTAAAAACTCCATTCTCTCTCAATTACTTCATTTTTTGGTGAAACTTGAACTAAAGCTCAGACATAGGGTCTTTTTTGAGCCAAAGAAGGTGTGGTCGGGTTCTTTAGAACCTAGGAGAAGTTAGCTACCGATTGTAATCTCCATTTGCTCCGAAGGTTGCCAGAGAGACGCTGGCGTGATAGAATAGCGAATTAGCACAAGCGGACCGAGATGAAAACGACCAATTCGAGCCCTCCTTAGGCCAAACAAAGCCCTTCCAACACCTCCACAGCCCTCCTACAGCTGAATTAGAGCGGAAATGTAAGCCAATTTGGCTCCACTCTAAAATTTTCTACCGGTGCTAGAGAGAGAACACGCAAAACTTTGATGACTAAATTCTCATTCAATTTGGCATCAATTGATGCAATTCTTGATCCTAGGAGTAACCTTAGGATTAGAGCTATTTTCCTAGATTGAAAGCTCGGACCGCTGCGCCCCCAACGGTAAGCTTTCGAAGCTTTCTTTCTCTAAGTCCAGTTTTTCGGCGAAGCTCCATTTGAGCTCATTTGGACATCAAATCGCGCGATTCAAAGTGCAATTGAATTGTATGAAGGTGTAGAAACTCCAATCTAACTTTAATTTCAACAATTAAACTCATTTGATCGGTCAATTTGATGAAATCAAATTCGGCTGAGTCATAAGGTTGAAATTGGAGGAAAAATTGGAGGTTTCGAAAATTCAAAGAACTAAAGTGCAATTTCATAAAATTGAGGGCCAATTAGGCATGTTAAAGATGTTTAAGGGCCAATTGGGCAATTTTTGGAATTTTTGGGGCAAAACTTACCATTTTTGTAAAGTGGGGGCAAAATAATAATTTTGAAAAAGTTGGAGGCTAAATTAGAAATTTGGGAAATTTGAACCCCTATTTGTGAATTTGAATAAATTAAGGTCACAAGATGAATTTTAAAAGTTTTGGGACTCAATTTGAGGAAAAACCGGCATTAGAGACCTAAAGTTAAAGAAAAATAACTTTAGGCACCTAATTACAAATAAATGAAAATTTTGGTTATTTCATTCATTTAGAATGAATGAAGGTTATTACGCCAAAGGATAATGAACAATGATATTCATATCATGTAGGAACGTGAAGTATTGGGAACGCCAGCTAAGACAAGTTCGCATGAAGGCAACAAGCTAGTTAAGAGGAAATTCATTGCTCTATTGGGTGAGTGGGAATTTAATATCATACCCGGTTGGAATGATAAGCAACTAAAAAATGAAAATCCACTAATAAGTGGTATTTTAATTGTAACATATGAGAAGAGTAATGTGGAAATCATGCGGAAAAACTAATTACTGGTTGTAAGTAGATCATACCCGGTTGGTATGATGAAACCTTCTGGAAGGAAGTGAAAAACCTGCTTGTCGATTATAAGCAGAGATGTTCTCATACCTAGTTGGTATGATGAACAATTGAAAAGTTTATTTTGTTAGAAGTACTCTCCCCTGATTGTAAACCCTGCCCTTTTCAATTAAGGAAAATCAAGAAAAGAACCGGTCAAATCAAGTAAGAAAATCGAATCGGTTCACGTACCCGATCAATTAGGAATGAGCAAGTTGGAAAATTACAACTCCTGAGTGATCCAAACGGTTCATAAAACCTTGGAAAAGAAACTTAGGACAAATTGGAAGAGAAAAACTAGACCGGTTTATATGAACCTGGTCCAATTGGATTGAACAGGTTTATGAACCGGAACTGATAGAGAAAGGGCAAACAGGGAAACTTATGGATCCCTTGTGACCCGAAGAGATTTATAAAACTTGGGAAGGGACCTTAGAACAAAGTGGGAGAGAAAAATCAGATTGGTTCGGATGAACTAGACCCGAATCGGATTAAACCAGTTTATGAATTGGAATCGATAGAGAGATCGTAAACATGGAAATTTATGGACCCTAAGTGACCTAAGAAGTCACAAAAGTCATGGAAATGGACTTGTAAAGAAATTGGAGATGGAAACCAAACCGGTTTAGGTTAACCGGATCCGAACCGGTTTGGATTAGTTTGAACCACTATTGAATTGGATCCTAAATTTATTTTTCTAGGTGGCTTAAATAATTCAAATTTGAGATTTGAGGCCACCATTGGATAGAAAATGAATTTAGAAATTTTTAGATTTGAAAAATTTGGTCGAATGAGAGGTGAATCGACCAGTTTAAGCTTCAAACCTAGTTCGGACTGGTCCGGTCCGGTTCGGAACAATGCCATCTTCTTCCTCCAAATGACAGCACTGTTCACTCGCCGGAAAATCAAAGTAGCGTGGGTGGAGAAGAAACATTTTTGTTCGATACATTTCAGGCCATCAATGTCTATTATAAAGGTGCCAAACGGACGACCAACGAGTCCCCGAGCTCCTTATATAAAGAGCCACTCTCCATTCATCCTCTCCACACCTGAAAAGCTCACTCTCTCTCAATTGCTTAGTTTTCCGATGAAGCTCAAACTAGAGCTCCGATATAGGGTCTTTTTTGAGCCAAAGAAGGTGAGGTTAGATTCTTTAGAACTGGGGAGAAGTCAGCTACACGCTTGTAGTCTCCGTTTGCTCCAAGGGTCGCCGGAGAAGCGTTAGTGTGATGGAACAATGAAGCAGCTCCGACGAACCGAAGCTGCCCTATTTCAGTCGACTTGAAATCTTCCATTTTGAGCCCTACTTAGGCCAAACCAAGCCCTCTCAACACTTCCTTAGCCCTATCACGACCGAATTAGGATTGAAAGATAAGCCAATTTGACTCTCCTCTGCAATTTTCGGCTGGTGCTAGAGAGAGAACCGACAGAATTTCGATGACAAAATTCTAACTCAATTCGGCATCAATTAATGCAATTCTTGATTCTAGGATAAACCTCAAGACGAGATCTATCTGCCCATTATCGAAAGCTTGAACCGTCGTGCCCTCACCGGTGAGTAATCGAAGCTTTCTCTCTCTACAGTTCATTTTCCAGCGAAGCTCCATTTAAGTTTGTCCAGACATTAAGACTTGCAATTCAAATTGCTAAAGAATCGTATGAATATGTAGAAACTCGATTTCAACTTCAATTTCAACAATTGGAAATGTTTGATCGGACAATTTGATAAAATCAAATTCGGTTGTGTTAAGAAGTTGGAATTGGAGGAAAAATTGGGGATTTTCAAAAATTTGAAGGACTGAAATGTAATTTCCTAAAATTGAGGGTCAATTAGGTATGATAAAAATGTTAGAGGGCCAATTGCGGAGTTTTAGAATTTTGGGGGTAATAGTTACCATTTTTGTAAAGGAGGAACAAAAAGGTAATTTTGAAAAAGTTGAGGGACCAAATTAGAAATTTGATCAAACCCCTTTTTGTGAAATTGAATAAATTGAGGCCCCAAGGGGAATTTTAAAAGTTTTGGGACTCAATTTGAGGAAAAATCAGCATTAGGGACTTAAAGTTAAAGAAAAATAACTTTAGTTGAAAATATGAGCGGAGATGTCCTTATACCTAGTCGGTATAATGAATAGCTGAAAATATAATTTTGTCGGAAGTGCTCTCCCCTAACTGTGTGCCAATGCTTAAATTATTTGGAAGACCTTCTTGACGGGAGCTCAAACAGCTCTTATAGGCCGGGGGCCTCGATTTTGGAAATTGAGGGCTATTATGCCCAGTTTCGAAAATCTCGAACAAGTGGGCCATAGGCTAGTGGGCACGAGCAGGAGCTCGTAAACAAACATGAGATATGTGCCATAAAACTTTAATAAATGAATTATTTAGCCATGGTACCAAGACAGGATCCACATTCAGTCAACTAGAGGTAGTGTGACATGATAGGTCTCCGGACCAATCAAGACAAACAGTTGGAGATTGAGTTGAGAGTCGGGGCCATTGGACCAGTGGCACCACATATTATATGGCATGATAAGAAAATACTGTTTATGCATGCACTATGATTACGGGATCATCAAGACGCCCATGAGGGGTAGTCATGCATCCTAAGGGCCTTGGACGAGCCGGGGAATATAAGGGTAGTTCGTTGTACTAGGTGACCGTGCAAAATTTGGAGTAGCACTAAGCGCATGAGACTGGAGTGGGGATGAGATAAGGTCTCTGTCCTCATACGGACACGAAGAATTTATTTCGGGATTGAGGGTCGGATGTCACGTACATCCACTCATTATCAAGGTAGAAGTGAACGTACTTCTATCTAGATGGTCGGTAAAGTCGCTACGAAGCCACAAGTGGGTTCAGTGGTCGTGTTGGCCTGCGAATGTGTGTTTAACCTTCATGATGAAGGTTGTGTGTTGGGTGATGACACATTATGATTAAATAAGGAAATGGTGGTAAAACTCGAGAATTTAAATGAAATGATTTTTGAAAAAAAGGAGTATGGCACACTCCAATACAACTCTTTTACTCAAAGATATTTTCTTGAAAAACCCATTTATTGAGTAGTTGTACTCACCCCCTCATTTCTATCCATTTTTCATGAAAAGAAAAAATGACTAAAAATAATACCAAGCCTTACCCTCTGTCAAGTATGCTTAAATTTTCCTAAGCTTGTATTTTATTGGATATATGTCTTCCAGAGAACAAGGTCGAAATTATGCTTGACTCATCTTGAGTTAAAGTTGGAGAAAACTTCTCTTGAATTGAGAGAGCGGCAGGTTGTTCACGGGGATCCAACCAAACCGGGTTGGAGTATGACACTGACTATGTGTCACTACTTAAAATTTTTGGGAGACATTTTTTACGGGAGCTCGAATAGCTCATATAGGTCGGAGGCCTTGATTTTTTGAACTTGGGGGCTAATATGCCCAATTTTGAAAATCTCGAATAGTAGGCCCTAGGCCAGTTGGCACGAGCAGGAGCTCGTAAACAAACATGATTATTAATCCATAAAAACTTAAGTAAATGAGTTGTTTGGCCATGGTACTAATATATGACTAACATACTCAATGGATTAGCGGCAATGTGACATCACAGGTCTACGGATCAGTCAAGACAAACAACTGCAGGTTGAGTTAAAAATCAGGGTCGTTGGACTAGTGGCACCACATATTATATGGCTTATGTGAAAAACTGTTGATTTATGCATGCACTGTATTACGTGACCTTCAAGACACCCAAGAGGGGTAGTGATACGCCCTAGGGCTCTTGACGACATGGTGGAAATAAGGGCAGTTAGTCATACCAGAAGTCTTGAGAAGCTTGACGTAGCTTCATGCGCATGAGAACGGGTGGGGACGGGATGGGGTCTCTGTCCTCATACGGACACAGAGTTTTGTTACGGGATTGAAGTTCAAATATCGCAAACATCCACTCATTCTTAAGGTAGAAGTGGACATGCTTCTATCTTGGTGGCCAGTAAAGTTGCTTTGACGCCACAAGTGGGTACAGTGGACGGGCTGGCCTGTGAATGTATGTTTCCTTCATGATGAAGGGCGTGTGTTGGTTGATAAACACACCGTTGTTATAAGAAATGGTTATGAAAACTAATATTTAAAAATATAATATTTTTAAAAGAAAAACAAGGAGTCTAGCACACTCCAATTCAAACTATTTTTCTGAAAGTAATACCTTAAAATACTCATTCACTGAGTCGTTGAACTTACCCCTTCCCTTATATCCCTTTTAGGTAACCCCGGAAAGCCTATCCAATGACTTTCAGTTAAATACACCTACAAGACAGGTATAAAAAGTTTAAATTTCATGCAATTTTGATTAATCTTATTCCAGGAAATACACAAGTTTAAAGAACGCCTTACTCCCCACGATTTAAAAGAAAGAGAAATCCTTAATAAACCAGGAGAGTGGTGGGTTGATCGAGAGGATTCGATCAAATCAGGTCGGGACATGACAATTACAATAAGCATTTATAAGATTAAATAATTTAACAACATTATACTTAGAAAGCTTCAATAAAAAAATCATCATAAGTGAAAATATATGACATGCTTTTGACATCTTTAAATCCATCAACTTTTTCCTATGAGATACTTCAATTAAATTGTTGGATAAAATATTAGCCACTAATATAAACAAATACAAGGAAAGGTGGTCTCATGTCATATCCCTTTTAGGATAGAAGGCATTGGAGCAGTAGTCATTAATAATCAACCTGTAAGAGATTGAATACATATACAACATAATTGAGTTAGTAAATATTACAAGATTCCATTTTCTCCCGCATGTTTTAATAAAGCCCATTAAATCCTATTATAATCTTTCATTATTTCTATCTTAATATTGTATCACTATTTCTTTACTCTTGTTTTGGTATTTATATAATGGAAACAATCATGTGCTACTAAGATATTATCGTGAATAATTTTTTTCAAATTGATATTTTTATACAACCTAGAAAAATAAATTTTTTAATCGGTTTTATACAGTTTATCTTGGTTCAAATTCGGTTTGGGTCCAGATTGGTTTGAATCGGTCTGGTTCTCACTCCCCTTTTCACTCACAATTACTTTCCATAGTGTTTAGGTATTTATCGACCACTCGATATCTTCCAATTTCTCGTTTTTATCCTGCATTTATCTATTCAATCTTATTTTCCCTCTCGGGTTTCCTTCAAATTTTCTAGTTTTCTAATCCGATTCTCATGTGGTGCAGAGACAAGGTTTACATTCATTCTTTCGACCTATAAATTATATATATTCGGATTACGTTTCATCTGTGTATTTAAAATTAGATTATATTAGTACATCTTGTACCATCCGATAACATTTCAAGAAATTAAAATTTTGTCCTTTCGGCTCGATTCCATACCGACAAATCATATTTCACTACAATGTACTTAATTTTTTCTTAATTATTAAATTTCCTAAAAAAATTTCTTATTTCGACTTGTTTTCCTAATTTTTCTCATAATTATACTTGGTTCTTCAACTTTTTTTTTAAAATTACATTTCGATTTTTAAACTTTCTAAATCTCTTATTTAGGTATTTAAACTATTCAAGTCATTCATTTAGGTACATAAAATTTTTAATTCTTTTATTTAGGTACCTAAAATTTTCATTTATTCCATTTGAGTCCCTAATCATTATTTATTTGCAATATAAATTTCAAAATTTCCAAAAATTATATTTTTGTTACCAATATTTATACTCACTCAAATCATGGTTTTAAGTTGATCCTAAACATATTACCCATGTTTTTACTACCATTTTCAGCCTCTCTTAGCTTGAATCTACCATTTTTGCATGGTTTATAAAGTTAAGGAAAAACTACACAATCGGAAAAATGAAAAAAATCTTACCAAAAAGGATGAGTTCGTCATAACTGATAATATGGAGAGGTGGCTAAGCCTTTATGGCTTCTATCCTGGAGCAAGTGGTATTCGTGAAATCTGCTTAAAAATCGAGCTCGATTGATTTTAGCTAAAATTGAATAAAAAAATGAATTTTCACGAGCTCAACTAATTTTAACTAAAACTGAACTAAAAATAAATGTTTACTACGGTTAGTTGTAAGTTGATCGACTTAACAAGGAAAGAAGAAGATTTCCTTATGATTTTTTTGTCGTAGAGGTGGCAAAAGTGGTTCGAAAGTCAATTTTTTATTTTCGATTCATCAGACACAATTACTATGCTATTTCACTAGTGTCACTCTAGACATCGTCCGGCTCGTCCAAGGAAATGTAAATGAGATCGAGGTGGTTCAATAAAATGTAAGATGAGGTTATTTTATGATCGTAATGGTACACATCGAAAGTTTGGATGGAGGTTGACGAAAAATAAATTTATTTGTGCTTTAAAGAGAATTTCGGTTAAATGTTAATAAGGGACGATTGTACTTTTATAATGAGCTATTGGGAATAATGATGTAGGCATATATATCTTTGGTTGCTTGTAAATTGGCTCAAAATCAACCTTCCGTTGAAGTTTTGATGGTAGATAGTTGTAGGAATATGGAGTGCATGGTGAAGCCAATACAAATTGTGTGCGCAGGAAGAAGGTAGGCATTGGTTCGGCTTCAACTCGATTTATAGCCCATTCAATCTAATTTTTCAATTTAGTTCAATTATATTCCATATCCTGTTAACTCTAATGTGTGATTCATTCAAATTTTCAATTTGCATCAATCCAAATTTCACTTTCTTTCCTATCTCAAATTAGACGATTTTTTTTATTATTAATTTTCAATTAAGGATGTAATTTCAAAAAAAATTGTGGTTTTACTATCACAAATCAATAATTTTATAGGTGGGGCTTGATTTGTAATATATCTCGTTGTATTGACTCAGTATAGCCCATGCAAAAATTTGTCATAACTTTAGTATTATTATCATAAATTTAGTCAAATTTATTATTAAAATTAAATATACAGTCATATATTCAATATTGTATATTTTCAATTTTATTGCTAATGCATTACGAGTGATCACATATTTAATATTATTAACTTGCAAATTACCACAAAATCAGTAAATTTATCCATAAAACAGAATAAATATTTATATATTTAATATTATGTAGTTTCTAATTTTATAATAAAAAATATCAAAATTTAAACAAATTTACGTTTGATTCTACAAAGTCAATACTAATGTGTTAGGCATTTTCCATAATACATAATCACTTATCACAATCACATTTTTTATTGGATTTAAAATATTATTATTTAAAAAAATGTAAGTATTAATACGAGAATATATTAAGTATCATGTGCATCCTTTTATTTTTTATTATATTTTCAATTATATTATGTCATCATTCATTTATCATATTTTTATTAATTAAAAAATATTTATTAAATCTTCATTGAAATAATCTACCATATCATTATAATATGTGATATATTTAATTTATTAAAAAATAAGTCATAAATGTGTAGCTTGTTATTTATTTATTTAACTAAAAAATATCAAAGTTAAGGATACAATTTTTTGCTAAAAATACAACAATATTAAATAGTGTCAAAATTAACTTTAGTAATATATAATATTCTTTAAAATTATTAAATATTAATTAAATTCACATTATTATCATTATAATTCATTTAAGGATGATGATGTGGATCGGACTTACAAGTTAATTTTTTGGTATAAGTTAGCATAATCCGATTTTTTAATGGGCAATAGAATCAATCATGTACCTGCCAGTCATTTCACATGGAGGAGGGATCCGGTGAGACAGATACGACAACGACATATCTATCAAACGACGGATACTTCATTATTATAAAAGAATCTCATGATATTTTATACTAATTATAAATTAATAAAAGAAAAAATCCAAAAAAAAAAGAAAATGCCACTGCAGCCAACCCAGTAGGCATGTACATTATCTTAGTTTTTCAGTGTATATATATATATATATATTTTTTTTTTAAATTTATTACTTTATTATAATTTATAGGCATTTAATTAAGCTCTGGGCCTGGGCCTGGGCCTCTAAGAGAAGTAGACCTCAATGCTAGACTCCCTGCCGGCGAAGCATACGGGGCAAGCGACCACCGCGCTGTCGCACTCCGTGCACACGCAGAGGTGCCGGCACGGAAGCAGAACTACGGCCGACGGCATCCTCCGGCACGCCCTGCAGCACGTATCCGGCGGAACTAACACCACCCGGTCCGGATCTTCGTAGACAGACTCGGCATCCTCCGCCTCCTGGCTGCGGCATCCGCCGTCATCTTCCTCCCTCGGCTCCCGGTCGTGAACGCCGCTGATAATGGCCTGCTGCAGCCGCGCATGCAGGGACGCTGCTGCCGCCTCCTCGGTCCTCGCTCGGGCTTGCCACTCCTGTGCCACCGCCCTGAGCTGCGCAGCCCGCGCCTCCAGCTCCACATTCCAGCGAGTGACCTTCTCCACCTCCGCCTCCTTTTCTCTCAGCCGCCGCATCACCGCCACCTCCGCCGCGCCTAGTAGTGCATGGCAGTGTTTCTGCCGCTTTTCCGCCAATATCCGTCGGAGCTGCTCACCCTGCAGCAGTAATGGCATCCACAAACTCAAAATCAGACGCAACTGAACCGACTGTAATGTCAATTTTGCATGCTCAGAGCTTCTTCTTACAAACAGTGTAGTCTATTTAGAAATCTAGAATTTGCAGGAATACTCTTTACCTGGAGAAGAAGGTACTGGTCGATTTCATCTCTTTGATGCTTGAGGTGGCCTGCGAAATCATCGTACGAGATCGAGCTCATCGGCTCGGGAAGAAGACTATGCTGGTTCTGGTGACGGTCCTTGAATGTTGATAATCGGAAACCGGTGGAGACTAGGTGGTGAGGAGTTCGATTATTGCGATGAGGCAGAGAGAGATTAATGAGCTGCCGAGGCTGAGGTTGCTGTTGCAGAATGACTGGATTAGTTGCAGCAATGACGTCCAATGCTTCTCTTCCTCTCTTGCTTGTATTGGCAATGGTAACCTCTGTTCATCCATATGATGGGCGATGTGATTCATCAGCACGGTCTACTCCAACATCCACTAATCAAATCCATAGGAAGTTCCGCTGGGTTGTTGGTGGTGAACCCAAAAATGGAAATTTGGAGGAAAGGTTCCATCTAATGAAGAAGAAAAAGAATAGAGAAAGAAATATTGCCTCTGCTTCGAAATATCACGTGCCTCTGATGCTGATGATGGTCGAGAAACCACCCTTCTTCTTCCCCTCCTCCTTCTTCTTCCCCTCCTCCTTCTCCTTCTTCTCCTCCTCCTCCACCACCTGGCTGCGGTTGAAGCGAGCATTCCATGACGATCCTCCCTTCCTGTCCGTTTCTGCAATGCCAGATACAGCTTTTTTTTTGCTCAAAAGTGCCTATACAGCTGAGGATGAAGAGAGATAGAGAGAGAGAGGTACCTGTTGAGCAGGATGTTAGAAGGGCACTGAGCTTGGACGGCCATCAATGGAGGGCAGAGAGAAGGAGACGGGGAATGGATTGGGTTAGAGAGCATGGTTTGTATGAGAGATAAGTTAGATGGGACACATAAAAGCTTACCAGGAGAAGAGGAAATACAATGAAGGCTCACACATCAGAAGCATGAAAGATGATGAGGAGGGATGAAGAAACCCTACTAGAAGAGACTGTTCAAACTCACATAGAGATAAGAAAGACTCTGAATTCCATTGATCATGTTGGAAGAGAGAGAGACCCAAACAGAGGGAGATCGGCTGCGGTGCCTCCTCGAGAAAAGAGGAAGACCATATAAAACAGACCATTATGGAAGACCTTTTTTTTGGAATTCATCCTAAGAGAAGGTACTTTTTTCCCTTCTATATGGGTAAATGGTAAATCTGGATTTGGGCCATTTCTTCCCTTGTCATTAACTCAATGCTTTTACGTGATTTCCTTGCTGAAACGTAAGCTTAACGAGAGAGAGAGAGAGAAAGAAAGATATGTGATTTAGAATAAGTCTGTCCAAATTCAAAGCGAGAGGATAGAGAAAGAGGGAAAGGGAGAGAGACAACTTATTCCCCATCTCTACAGCTTCCATTGTTTATTAGTTAGCATCCTCTTTCCTCTTTCCTTTTCTCAAGGGAACACCGTGGGATTTCCCTTTCTTTTCCCAAGTTACCAATACATATGATATCCACTAATTCAGGAAATTGATGAAAGCAAATATCCATGCAAAAAATTAAAGTAAATAGCTTTTTGCTCTCCAATAAAATTAAATATATAAATAATTATAACTTATTTGACCGCAGATAGGAGACATATTCCTAATTTTGCGTGAATTTCATGTTATTGTAAAAATTTATGACAACGTTGATTTTAGAGTCACATTTATTATATATTTTATTTTGTTGTAAGAATTTACACAAATTTTAATTTTGTTGTAAGAATAACTTAATAATGTCCTTAAATTGAATCATTAAAAGGGAATTTCAATTAAAAATTTTAATGGAAAATTAAAAAGAGCTAATTAAATCTGTTTAAAGACTAAAATTTTATAAAATAATTCAAAAATTCATATATATATATCATGTATATCTATATACATTAGAACTATTTTTTATGTACATACAATAAATTTACATGCAAAATAATTTGTGAGTGCATATATATATATATATTTTGTTATATATAATTATAAATTTATATAAAATAATTAATCAAATTTTCTTTACTTACATATGAACACATGACAACATGATGATCCTATTTAAATTATACTGAAAATGTCTAGTTCACTTAAAAACATTATAATTTTATTTGATAGAAAAAGTATTAAACCATTAGGGCTCACCAAAAATAGATCCTCTTTAAGAGTTTTTGCATATTTTTTGTGCAGATGAAGGTAAACTCTTTCTTGTCACCCAGTTTTCTGAGTTAGCGTGTGTTGTTTTCATGAGAGCTGATTCCTTATATCTCCAAAAATTAGTGCTTGCATTTGCTGATATATTTGTTCTATGGATTAACCCAACAAAACTACTAAAATTGAGAAAATTCATAATTTAGCATCTTCCTAGGTTGACATGAAGCCAAATTTCGCCCTTTTAACACTTTGAAATCAATCTAACAACAATTACTATTCATCATAGACATTCCTCTTTCAGAAATGGAGCCAACCCCAATCCTAATTCATAAACGTGTATTATTCTTTCCTTTTTCCTGTTTTATACTATATTTTCTTAATTTTCTCATAATTAATATAATAATTTAAAATTAATTTATCTCTTATTTGCTCTATATTGATTGTATAAGCAGATACATCTCTCTAAGTAAGTTTAGAGGTAAGTACCCCACTTGTTTGTATTAGTACAACACATGGATAGGTGTTGCTGAAATATCTTTTATCGTATTCCTACATACGGCTAACTATCTCGAGGAATTTAATTTCTTTTTTTTTTTTGCACAATAGAGGAATTTAATTTCTGAAATGGCTATTGGTAACTATATTAGTGCAAGTGGAGCCATCACACATGGAGGTACGTGAACCATTGAGGGTACTAAAAGGAAGAAGACAAGTAGAAAACATGTACTCATTTGTTGTGGATAGAAATATGAGTTGATACTCCTTTATAGGTATGAAGTGATTTAGCTGTAGTTCAAATGGTAAATATGGGACATAATTTTTTCTCATTTGAATTTGATAGGATAGTAGTGTTCACCCCTTGCAGAAAGTATTTCTTCCCCTGGATTAGCTTCAAGATTGATATTGCTACAAACAAAAGCCAGGGAAAATAATGTGGTAAACGTCCCTTTCTTTACACTGGCCAAACAACCATCAAAGAGCCATGGATTTTACATTGTGAATTTGTGAAGAAGTTAGTCGGTCGTAAAAATCTAATATCTTTGTTATGGAGAATATGAACAAAAAAATGAAAAAGCAAAGAATCCAAAATCAAAATCAATATCAAAATGTAGAATATGTAAAACATATGGGAATATGAGGTGGTGTGACTATTTCACGGTAAGATATCAAATATAAATTAATAAAAAAAACCTGTCAACATGATATACACAACAATGTGAATGAAAGAAAGTATATGATGGAGTTCAAATTACATGGATAAGTGGGAGCTGATGAGAACCAAAGAAGAACCCGTGTATACACAACTTCTATAAAAAGATAGAAGAACGTGTGTATACAACTTTTAGAAAAAGATGGAGTACGGCTTTGTTATTATTTTATTTATATTATATAATTATTATTCATATGCTTGAATAATTATTGGATTATCTAAATTATTTTATTTATACTATATAATTATTATTTATGAATTTTTTATTTTATTTATATTATATAAGTATTATTTAGACTTGTAATTGTTGTTAGAGAGGTTTGTTGGAAATGAGGCTAGGAGTGTGAAGAGGGAGGTGAAAAAAATAAAATATTCATCCAATTAGAGAATAATTAAGAAATTATATTTCATACCAATATGGTAGAAAAATAGTTAACTAGTAATTATTGTCCCTAATCACCTAAGAGGTATAGTTATTGGTAAATAATTATTAAATATATTTAATTAATAAACATTCAAATATATATATATATATATATATATATATATAAGAGGTATAGTTTCTTATATATATATATATAAGAGGTATAGTTTCTTACCGTGTATGATGGAGAGAACAACCAATTTTAGTAGATAATAGGGTTTGACCATGAAACAAAGCTTTTAAACAATGTTGAATGTGATCTAAGCTCATTTTATATGTCGTTATAAATTTAAAATATAAAAGATAGATTTGTTCAATATTTAAAATAAATAAGACGACTTTTATTTGTAAGTAACTCTAATAATTACTACATAAATGAAACTCTGAAAGAAAAAAAAATATTATCATAATATTAATATATACTAATAAATTAATAACAAATCAAATATTATAACTAAAAATAATATTATATATTTTCCATAATATTTCATCCCTAAGGTAAATATGCACATCTCCAAAAATCTTGAACAATATCAACAAGTATGAAGAATGAACAAGAAATAATCATTTTATTAATAATAAACTTTGATATTTTTATTATGCCAACATAATGGACACACACCATTTTCTATTTCATTAAAATAAGAGAAACAAATAAAAATAATTTTCTATCTAGTTGGGAAAAAATATTTGAAATAATCTAATATTAGAGATTTGAAGTTTTTCTAGGATAAAATGTGATAGTCTATAATAAATATATATTATTATAAAATCATAATTTTTTTTTATTTTTACTGAATATGAGATCGTTATTTCAATAATTTACCTTATTTAAAATATCTTCATCTCATTTTATTATTCAATGTAACTAATATATGAAGTATAAAATATTTTAAGATATTTAATTTTAAATAAGCATATAAATTCAAACACAATGTAGTTGAAGTCACCAACCTATCATATTCCACTAAGAGATGTTCACTAAATATCCTTCCAAATGTTAAGAGAGAATGAGAAATTTATCTAAAATTTTAGAATAAGTGCGCCAATAATTATTATATTTTGGATCTTAGGTTTGAAGCCACGTCAAAATATTAGAAAGAAAAGTTAAAGATAGACAATCTCTCTAATTTGACCTATTCATCACTCATTTTTAGGTTAGGTAACAAGTTTGTAGGTATAGGAATAATGCCTAATGAATAAGTAGGTTAAGATTATGCTATAGGAATATAATATATTGGAAGTCTAAACTATACTATTGTACCAAATACTTTGATTAAAAAAGAATAGATAGATTATGCATATTTGAAAAAAAAATGACATCAATTGCTCTTATTTATTTTATTCGTATTGAGATATTGCCAATTCTAACATTATATGTTTAATTTCTTTTTTGTATGTCATATGCCAACGTAAATAAACGACACTTAGTGACTCAAGTTGAAGGAAAAATGCTTTAATTCTGCTCATTTCTCTTTGTATTTTTTTCTTAGAATATTATTTCTAAAGCATTAGTTAACCATCTTAAACATGTCATGAATGACATAATTTTTTACCAATATTGTGCATTTGTTATGGAGTGTATTATCATGATAACATATTAGTGTTTTCGTTATCTTTAAACAAAAAAACGATTTGTAAAAATGAGTGAATCCTTGGGTGTAGATTCATAGTCATCAAGGCATGGCTTAAACTAGGTAATCTTCCGGGAAAAAGGAAAAATTTCATAATCCAACTTTTAAAAATATTATTTTCAATTGAGAAAATGAGAATAAGATGAGTAATACTTTTGTTTATAATATTAATATAATAAAATACTTTGAGTACTAATAGAGATAATTTTTTTTTAAAGATATGACTCCTATAAGATTAAGAGGTGCACCATCCGAGAGTGTGCAAGGACCTCCAATGGTACACACAATGAGTCTATGGGAGGATCAACCTAGAGGGATGCAAGATTAAAGGTGATAGGGTTTCATATGGAAAAATACCAATAGCTTGCCATGAATCCATAACATATTTGTGCTTACTTGGACATCATGGATATCTTGCCATAAACCCTGGATTGATTAGAGCACCCATCTTTGCCAAACCATCCAAAATAAGGGTGCCGTGGTTGTATTGCCTTAGGAAGTACTTTCGCTCCAAAGTTAGGATGTCTAGGATTTCGACGTCCCAAAGAACTTGAAGGCACTGAGACAAGTGGGATGTAGAAGCTTTTGAGTGAAAATGATGTTATGACAATAATGTATTTGCTGAGGAACACGAGGAAAATGGTTGATATTTTAAAGATATCAATGATGGATAGGGTATGAGTTTTTATTGGAGGATAAAGTTGACGATAGTAGCTAAACATACAAGTCACATCTCCATCTCCGTCGAATTGGACTAAATTTGAGGCCAAAGTTTTATAGGAGTACTTGTCCACTTAGTTATGCCAAGGCCCTAGTTCTATAATCGAGTATGAGAATTGGTTTAATACTCTATCAAATGTTCATGCCAAATGTTAGCGATTATTAGATGGCATATCCATGAAGATCCGATGATTCATGAGAAGTATAGGGCGGCCTATATGTCTTTTCATCGTAATCGACTCTTCTTATGAATGTGAGGGCATTCCATTTACCAGTCGATGTCTTACTAAGGGATTTGGAAAAAGGAAGGGGAGTGAAGTGTCGTTGACCATTCCCTAAAGGTATAATTAGGGAATAGGAAACCCTCCTTGAAGTTATGTGACAATTGGGCATTGTAGGGCATTCTTGAGAGAGTGGTACTAGAGTAACGCTATACTAGAGTAAGGCTAGTGTGCAAAATGACCCAGGATGTTGTAAGATATGCGGATTTGCACATAAGAGGAATTGCCGATGTGTTATGTGTTATCAATGTAAACAACTTGTTCATATAGCATGCGACTGTCCGAACATCAACTATCAAATACCACTTGCCTTAGGGACACATCCAATATCATAGATTCCGTATACGATAACACCTATAGAGCTCAAGGAACATAAGATACAATTGGAGGAATTGTTAAAAAAAAGTTTTCATGGGATGCCTCTATCCAATTGAACTTAAGATATAATTTGACACTAGCAAGGAAAGGCAAGATGTAAATGTAAAAAATTTGGAAGGGAAGAATGAAGAATCCTTGGAGAAATAAATAGTCGAGACCTAATTGATGACTAAACCTGAGTCAAGGAAGGGATTGAGTAAACTCACAGAAGGAGATTTAAAAACCTCGAAAGGAAAGAGATTGAAAACCTCCCCTTATATAAATCGAGCCTTAGTGAGCACAAGTGCAAATAAATAAAAGGTACAAGGGATGTGCCAGCAAGATTCTTCGAGGTAAGGAAAGCAGTAAAAGATAACATTAAAGGATGTCAAGAAATGGACGAGAAGACAGATACCCAAGGAAAGTAAAGGAAGAGGAAATCCGGGGAAAATAGGCGGAAGCCTACCTAGGAAGGAAGCCCTAAAGTGACATACACATTTCAACGAAGGAGTAACGTAACCCAACTAAAGGGGGATAGAGGAGAAAAATTGCAAATAAAATGTAAGTGGGAATAAGAGACCTGTTACAAGGGAAGATTTCTCAGAACCCAATGAGTAAGTTAAAATCCAAGGAACGGGTAGATAAGAATATAGCATCGAAAGATGCTATATAAGTAAGAAATGGGTGCATTGCCCATAATAAGGACATAGAGGAAGGATTAATTGAGAAATTTTGGGAGAAATAAGCCTCAAATTAAGAAGTGGATGATGAAATGACCACAAGCATCAAGACTTGTCGTGGTCCACGTTCATTTAATGGAGTTTAAAGAATGACGGCTGGATGTAGTGTGGAATACACGAAATAAGACCCAAAAACTCGAGGTGCAGTGGATAGGGAATAAGGGATGAAATGGAACCTTAAGACAATGGAGGATTAAAAATGGGCACATGTCCCAAAATAATAAATCAAGTGTAGAGAAGTAAAGGGAAGAGACTTTCAAGGAATAAGTAAGAAGATTGAGGTATAGCCTTAAAGTGGAAAGGCTTTACCTAGAAGAATACAATAGAGAAAGAAAATCCTTAAAAGGGATACCTCTCCAAAACAATGAATCAATATGTAGACCGAAAAAAGGTCATCTCAAAGTGAGAAATGGTGAATGGTAAAAAAACAAGCAAGAAGGGCTAGAGGAAAGAAAAGCCCTTGAGAAAAATATACCAAAATAAATGAGGAAGGACATGGGTGAGAAAGGAACCCAATGGGTCGATAAGCTGGAAACGGACGGTTGGAACAAAGGGAAAAACCATAGGAAAGTTGGTAAGAAATGAGTAGAAAAAGGGAACCGACACGATTTTGTTATCAAGAAAGTTAAAGGACAGTTTGAATTACATAGGAAGTAGATGGGAAATACTACTGAATAGTAGGAAGGAACGGAGCCCTATGACACCTGAACAAATAGAAGGGCATAAACCGTTATCTATGATACACATTTTGGAAACCATAAGGGGTAAATATAATTCTAAAACAAATCATACTGTGAGGAACATGTGGTGTTAACAGTTCCAAGCAAGGACCCAAGTAGTACCGAGTCCGATGGTCAAACCTAAGAAATGGAACCAGAATCGTGTTAAACCCAAACATGGACGAAGGACCAAATAAGATAAGGAAGAACGAATATAAAAAAATGGGATTAAGGATGGAGAGACAGAAAGGATACTAAATTGAAGGCATAAACAATCTAAAAAATGAAGGGAAAGCAGGGACGATCGGATGTACATAGAACATCCAATCCAATGACACGAATAAGAACCCTTAAGAAGAAAAGTCGTACCCTAAGTGGAGTAAGGAGAAGACCTAAGGAAGTACCTTGGGATAGGTAATTTGAACATGACCAGTCATGATACACTCTGTGGAGTGAATGAAAGATATAAAGGAAGAAAGATTTTTCAAGTACGTGGCTAAAGGACTAGATGAAAGGAGTAGCCAAAGAGATAACACACTGAGCAAACCCAAGAGGATATCAAGGAAAGTCACTTCTAACGCAAATGATGGCTGACTTAGTTTTGGGGATAAAATTCCTAAATGGAGGGGAGAGTTGTAAATCTTGTCCCTTAAAGATAACAAAATCGGGGAAAGAACCGGTCAACTCAAGAGAGAAAATCGAATTGGTTCATGAAACTTAACCGATAGAGAAAGGGAAAAATGGGAAATTTACAAATCTCAAGTGACCCAATGAGTCATAAAAACCATGGAAAGGAATATTGAAACAAATTGGAAGAGAAAACTAGATCGGTTCAGGTGAACTGGACCTGAACTAGATTGAATTGATTTGAACCATCACTGAACTGATTGCTAAATTCATTTTTCTAGGTGGCTTAGAATATTCAAATTGGGGAATTGAAGCCACCATTGGATAGGGAATGGATTTAGATGAATTTAAAAATTTTTAATTTTGAGAAAATTAGTCAAATTGGTCATGAACCGACCAGTTTAAGCATTGAACCCAATTGGACCGGTCTGGTCCAATTCGGAACAGTGTCGTCTTCTTCCTTCAGATGACAGGACTATTCATTCAATACAAAAATTATAAATGTCATGCCCGACCCAGTTTGGTCGGATCCCCATAATTAACCCGCCACTCTCCCGACTTACTAAGGGTTGCCCCTTCTTTATAAACTGTAAAGAGTAAGGCTTCCTTTAAATCCACATCTTTCCTAGAATAACATAAATCAAAACTACACAAAATTTTAAACTTATTATACCTGCCTTACAGATACATTAGCTGGTGGTCTTTGATGTAAGCTTTCCGGGGTTACCTGAAAGGGATATAAGGGAGGGGGTGAGTTCAACAAATCAGTGAATGGGTGTTCAAAGATTTACTTCGAGAAAAATAGTTTGAATTTGGAGTGTGCCAGAATCCTTATTTCCTTTTAAAAACATTTCATTCCCAAATTTTTGGTTTCCATAACCATTTCACATCATAATGGTTTATTTATTACTCAACACATGTCCTTCATCATGAAGAAACACACAATCGCAGGCCAACCCGTCCACTGAACCCACTTGTGGCGTCGGAGAGACTTTATGAGCCACCTAGATAGAAGCACGTCCACTTCTACCCTCAGAATGAGTGGATGTTTGCGACATTCGACCCTCAATTCCATAACAAAACTTCGTATCCGTATGAGGATAGAGACCTCATCCTGTTCCTATCCCGGTCTCATGCACTTGAATCTACGTCGAGCTTCGCAAGACTTCTAGTACGACAAACTGTCCTTATATCCACCAGGTCGTCTAGAGCCCTGGGACGCATTACTACCCCCCTTGGGTGTCTTGAAGGTCCCGTAACACAGTGCATGCACAAATCAACAAATTTTCACATAAGCCAAATAATCTGTGGTGCCACAGGTCCAACGGCCCCAACTCTCAACTCGACCTGCATCTGTTTGTCTTGACTAGTTCCAAGACCTGTCATGTTGCACTGCCACTAGTCGACTGAGTATGTGGGTCCTGTCTTGGTACCATGGCCAAACAACTCATTTACTTAAGTTTTCATGGCTTAATAATCATGTTTTTTTACGAGCTCCTGCTCGTGCCAACTGGCTTAGGGCCCACTATTCAAGATTTTCAAAATCGGGCATATTAGCCCCCAAGTTCCAAAATCGAGGCCTATGGCCTTCATAAGCTATTCGAGCTCCCGTTAAAAAGGTCTTCCAAAAATTTTAAGCAGTGACACATAGTCAAGGGAGAGCACTTCTGACAAAATAAACTTTTTAACTATCCATCATACCAACTGGGTATGAGGGCATCTTCGCTTATAACCAGTAAACGGATTTTCCACTTCCTTACAGTAAGTTTCATCATAGCAACCGGGTATGATCTACTTACAACTGGTAAGTAGTTTTTTTTCGCATGATTTCCACATCACTCCTCTTAAGTGTGATGGTTAAAATACCACTTAGCAGTGGGTTTTCATTTGTGAGGTGTTTATCATCCCAACTGGGTATGATATTAAATTCCCACCCACCCGATAGTGCACTAAATATCTTTTTAGCCGACTTGTTGTCCTTACTCGAACTTGTCTTAGCTGGTGTTTTTGGTACTTCATGTTCCTACATGATATGAACACTATTGTTCGTTATCCTTTGGCCTAATAGTCCTCATTCACCACAAATGAATGGGAAAACCAAAATTTTCCTTTATTTGCAATTAGGTCCCTAAGGTTATTTTTCTTTAACTTTAAGACCCTAATGTCGGATTTTCCTCAAATTGAGTCCCGAAACTTTTAAAACTCACCTTGGGACCTCATTTTATTCAAATTCACAAAAAGGGGTTTAATTTCCCAAATTTCCAATTTGGTCCCAAACTTTTCCAAAATTACCATTTTTTCCTACTTTACAAAAATGGTAAGCTTTGCCCCAAACATTCAAAAATTTGCCCAATTGGTCCTCCAACATCTTTATCATGTCCAATTGGCCCTCAATTTTATGAAATTGCACTTTAGTCCCTCAAAATTTTAAAATTCCCAAATTTCCCCCAATTTTCCCTAAATTTCCCCCAATTTCAATCTTCTAACTCAGCCGAAGTTGATTTTATCAAATTGACCGATCAAATGAGTTTTATTATTGAAATTGAAGTTAGATTGGAGTTTCTACACTTTCATACGATTCAATTGCACTTTAAATCTCGCGATTTGATGCTGGAATGAGCTCAAACGAAGCTTCGTCGGAAAATTAGACTTAGAGAGAGAAAGCTTCAAAAGCCTTCCGTCAGGGGTGCGACAGTCTGAGCTTTTGATTTGGGCACATAGCTCTCATCTTGAGGTTTCTTCTAGGATCAAGAATTGTATCAATGGATGCCGAATTGAGTGAAAATGTAGTCATCAAAGTTCTTCCGGTCTCTCTTTAGCACCGATTGGAATTTATAGAGGGGAGCCAAATTGGCTTACCTGTCAGCTCTAATTCAGTTGTAGAAGGGTTGTGGAGGTGTTGGGAGGGCTTGGTTTAGTCTAAGAAAAGCTCGAATTAGCCAATTTCAGCTTGGTGAAAATAAGGCAGCTTTGGTCCGTTGAAGCTGCTTCAATGTTCGATCACGCCGGTGCTTCTTCGGCGACCCTTGAAGCAAATGGAGACTACAAGCGTGTAGCTGACTTCTCCCCAAATCCAAAGAACCTGACCTCATCTTATTTGGCTCAGAAAAGTGCCCAAGTTAGAGCTCTGGTTCGAGCTTCGCCAAAAATTGGAGTAGTTGAGAGAGAATGGAGTTTTTAGGTGTGGAGATCATGAATGAGGAGGGGTTCTTTATATAGGAAGCTCGAGGACTTCTTGGCCGTTTGATTGGTGCCTTAATGACGATCATTCATTGCCTAAAACTCTTTGGCCAGAAACTTTTTAGCTTCGCCGATGTTTGCTTGATTTTCCGACGAGTGAACAGTGTTGTCATTTGAAGGAAGAAGACGACACTGTTCCAAACCGGACCGGACCAGTTTGAACTAGGTTCAAAGCTTAAACCGACCGGTTCAGGCCCGATTCGACTAAATTTTTCAAAAGCAAAATTTTTGAAATTCATTTTATATCCAATCGTGGCCTTAAATCTCAAATTTGATTTTTCTAAGCCACCTAGAAAATTGAATTTAGCATCCAGTTTAGTAGTGGTTCAAACTAGTTCAATCCAATTCGGATTTGGTTCACTTGAACCGGTTTGGTTTTCATCCCCCATTCATCTTAAAGTCCTTTTTCATGACTTATGTGACTCTTTAGGTCACTTGAACCGGTCTAGTTTTTCTCTTCCAATTTGCCCTAAAGTTCTTTTCCAAGGTTTATGAACCCTTTTAGGTCACTCGGGAGTTGTGAATTCCCCAATTTACCTGTTCCCCTATGATTGGGTTTATGAACCAGTTCGACTTTTCTCCCTTGGTTTGACCGATTCTTTTCTCGGTTTTCCTTAACTCCAAAGGGCAAGGTTTAAAACTCTCCCATTCCTTTTAGGAGTTTTGTCCCCAAAACTTTATTCAACATTCTTTGCATTGGAAAGAACTTCCCTTCGACATCAGCTTGTAGTTTATCAATATACAACTTTTTCGGTTATTTCTATTTATCCCTTATATCACATACACTTAAGGTTTTCCTTTCCTTCCCATCACTTTCTCATTCCACGGACTTACTTTAGTTAAGCATATCTCACTGTAATATTTGAGGTCATATCCTTAAATTCACACCCTTTGTTCAATAAGGTATAATTTCTCTATCCCGAGATTCTTTACTTAAAATTTCAGAATCGAGAGTTTCAAAATACCCAATTGTTCCCGTGTCTAGTTTTTCTCTTGGTCGTTGAGACCCTTAGCTCAGTGTTCTTTCGAGCATTATGTACTTGTGTTCATAGGTTTCTATGTTATCACCTTTTTGTCTTATTTTATTCCTTCCTTCATCCATTATTTATTACATCTTTGGTCAAATTCTGATATTGACCTTATTATACTTAACTAACTGACTCTTCCTTGGTTGAGTCATATCCTTCCCTGGACTGTTGGGCTTGCGTGTCCCATACAACATGACAATGCTCCAAAATTTGTCTTTGACCATTAAAATTTAGAACACTTCCTTACTGGGTGTTTCCAACCTTCCAACCTTCCAAGGGTTGTATAATTCCATCTGGTAGTACATTCTCGACTACCTTTACCATTTATTCACTCATCCATCTTGCCTTTGAGGTCATATCTTACATAACTGTGTTGAATTTCTCTTACCTTCTCAACATTCCCCAACTTCTTTATTTCTAGTGGAGTCCTTTTCTTTTTCCATAATCCATTCTTACTCGCTCTGATCATTTTCATGATTCTTCATTCCGAGTTATTCTCTTTCTGTCTATGTGTCAATTACTTTGTTGGGAAAATTCCTTTCTTACGGATTTTGTTCTTTATTACGTCCTTTGTAGTGGAGGCTCCCACTCTGGGAGTTACTTGATCCACCTTCTTACCATTCCTTGAAAGTTTCTTTCTTCCTTTCCTGACACTCTTTTTTACCTCGGGTATTTGCTCGCCTTTAATCCTCCATTGTATTAAGATTCCCATTCCTTTCCTCATTCCTTATCTGAGAGACTTCCGGTTATTGATCTTATTTAATGTATTCTACCTTATGCTTAGCCATACTCTTTTTAGGCTACATCAAGTGAGCATAGACCACAACTAGTCTTGATGTCAGAAATCATTTACTTTAGTCACTTCTTAATTGAGGGACTTACCCCTCCAAGATTTCTTAGAGTACTTTATACTATTCCCTTTTTTTGGCCAGTCTGTCCCCCCTCCCCCTTTTTTTACTCGTACAACATCTTCTGATGATATTTTCTGACTCACCCGTTCCTTGGATTTAACTTACTTCTTGGATTCCTCCTATTATGCTTCCTTGGGTTCCCTCTATCTTAACATGCATTTTATTTACAAATCCGTTCCCAAATCTCTTGTCATCAGGTTTTATTTCCATTTAAGGGGAGTTCACAACCTCCTAGTTTCAAAATCTCTTGATCATCCTTCGTGAGGCTCACTTAACCGTCTCAAGACTTTTAATTGTAAATCTGGTCTTGGCCATTGATTTATTTAAGGATTTTCCTTCATTCTTCTTTTTCAATGTTTTGGCCTTTTCACATCTCCCTTCTTTGTCATGGTTTAAATCCATGGTTCTCCCGAAGGCCATTTCATTAACTGGCTCCTTTCTATTAGGTTCTCCTAGAGTCGTTACTTGACTCTTTTATTTTTCTCCAAGCAGGTCATGCTGGGTCATCCTGATGCATCATTCCTTGAAAAATTTCTTAATTAAGGGTGGGTTCCTTGCAGTCCACGTCATGACCATCCACCCATCAATGATCCCTTCAAGGGGTACTTAATCGTATGCATCCTTCCAAAGTTTCCTTTTCATAGCGTATTTCTTCTCTTTTTCACTATGTCATACCTTGGAGTTTCTGGAGGACATTTTCAATGTTTGTTCGTCCTGGGGGGTTCTAGGTGTACTTTCAATGTACCTTGCCTTTATTCTTGTGATTTCTTTCTCTGTTTGATCTTTTTAAGGAGTTTAAATGTCATTTTACCTCGCCATTTCTTGACCTCTTTGCGAACCGTTAGCCTTCCTCATGATTTTATTCACTAGTCCTTCCTATCTTTCGTGACTTTTCAGAATGTATTGCCCTAAATCTATGAGGTGTGGGACAATCCTTCTTTACCTGTCCTATCTCCCTTACACCTATAACATATTATCTTGGTGTTTGTCCTTAGTAGGGTTGGACAATTCTTCAGTAGCGTCCCCATCTTTCACATATGTAATGGTTATTCCCAGGCGTGATTCGTTGTGGTTCCTCCTTTACTTCTAGTATTGCAGGGCCTTTCTAGGGTTGCTGGTGGTTTGGTGCTTTGCCATCCTTGAGTCTGAACACCTTGATAGTTTTCTTGCTGAGTCTCCTTTTCTAAAGGGTCATTCTAAGAGTCCTCATAAGTTTCTTAATTCCCTAATTCAATTTCCTTAACTAAAATGAAAAAATTTCCCTAATTTCTATGTTAGTGAGGGTTTGTTCTTTCCTTGGGGTCATCTTCCTAGCAAGATCACATCATTGGGAGATAGGAATTTAAGAATCTTGAGTACTTCATTAATAGAGGAATACAAAATGTTGGGGTTTTAGACCTATTACAAAAAGTAGTCACAAAATAGATAAGAAGCTACGATTTTCTTGGTAAGTATCCTCTTTGGTAAGATTATATGTCCGTACTGGCATTCTTATCTTCAGGATTGGTTCCCTTTGTACACATAACTGTGACCATAACATGTCTTGGCACCGTACTCCTTGGTGGTACTGGATACTTCCCCATTTGGACATTTTGGGCTTCTACTATGTCTCGGGCATTAGGAAGCTTCTAGGGTTGTCTTTCTACGAGGACAAGGTGTTGAGTAGAGTCATTCCTAGTTTTCTTAGTTCCTCTCTTGGGAGCCATCTGAAAATTTTATGATAAATCCTATTAGTTGCTACATTTTCTAGTCTTGATTATGTATTCGAGGAAACAGGCTCTGATACCACTCAAGTTGTCACGACCTGACCCGGTTTGGTCGAATCCCTGTGATCAACCCGTCACTCTCCCGGCTTACTAAGGGTTGCCCCTTCTTTATAAATTGTGAAGAGTAAGACGTCCTTTAAACCTGCACCTTTCCTAGAATATCATAAATCAAAACTACACAAAAATTTAAACTTATTATATCTGCCTTATAGATACATTAGTTGGTGGTCTTTGAGTTAAGCTTTTCGGGGTTACCTAAAAGGGATATAAGGGAGGGGGTGAGTTCAACGACTCAGTGAATGGGTGTTCAGAGATTTACTTTTAGAAAAATAGTTAGAATTTGGAATGTGCCAGACTCCTTATTTTCTTTTAAAAACATTTCATTCCCAAATTCTTGGTTTCCATAACCATTTCACATCATAACGATTTATTTATTACTCAACACACATCCTTTACCATGAAGGAACATACAATCACAAGCCAGCCTGTCCACTGAACCCACTTGTGGCGTTGGAGAAACTTTATAAGCCACCTAGATAAAAGCATGTCCACTTCTACCCTCAGAATGAGTGGATGTTCGCGACATCCGACCCTCAATCTTGTAACAAAGCTCCGTGTCCGTATAAGGATAGAGACCTCATCCTATCCCCACCTCAATCTCATGTGCTTGATGCTACGCTGAGCTTCACAAGACTTCTGTTATGACAAACTGCCCTTATTTTTCTTTAACTTTAAGTACCTAATGCCTTTTTTTCTCAAATTATGTCCCGAAACTTTTAAAACTCACCTTAGGACCTCAATTTATTCAAATTCACAAAAGGGGTTCAATTTCCCAAATTTCCAATTTGGTCCCCAACTTTTTCAAAATTACCATTTTGCCCCTACTTTACAAAAGTGGTAAGTTTTATCCCAAAAATTCCAAAATTTGCCCAATTGGTCCTCCAACATCTTTATCATGCCCAATTGGCCCTCAATTTTATGAAATTACACTTTAGTCCCTCGAATTTTTGAAATTCCCAAATTTCCCCTAATTTCAACCTTCTAAATCAGTTGAATTTAATTTTATCAAATTGACCAATCAAATGAGTTTAATTGTTGAAATTAAAGTTCGATTGGAGTTCCTACACCTTCATACGATTCAATTGCACTTTGAATTGTGCAATTTGATGCTAGAATGAGCTCAAACGGAGCTTCACTGGAAAATTGGACTTAGAGAGAGAAAGCTTCGAAAGCTTACTGTTGGGGTGCAACGGTCCAAGCTTTCGATTTGGGCAGATAGCTCTTGTCCTGAGCTTCCTCCTAGGATAAAAAATTGCATCAATTGATGCCGAATTGAGTGAGAATTTAGTCATCGAAATTCTACCGGTTCTCTCTCTAGCACCAATTAGAATTTACAGAGGGGAGGCAAATTGACTTACATTTCAGCTCTAATTCAACTATAAGAGGGCTGTGGAGGTGTTGGAAGGGCTTCGTTGGACCTGATAAGGGCTCGAATTGGCCAATTTTAGCTCGGTCGAAACTTGGCAGCTTCGACCCGCTGGAGCTACTTCATTGTTCGATCTCGCCGGTGCTTCTCTGGTGACCCTCAGAGCAAATGGAGACTACAAGCATGTAGCTGACTTCTCCTGGATCCAAAGAACCTGGCCACGCCTTGTTTGGTTTAGAAAAGTACCCAAGTCGGAGCTTTGATTCGAGCTTCACTGGAAATTGGAGCAGTTGAGAGAGAATGGAGTTTTTAGGTGTGGAGAGGATGAATGAGGAGGGTTTCTTTATATAGGAAGCTCGATGTAAACCCCGTCCTTTGATATTAAGAAAACCGAGGAAAGAATTGGTCATTTTCAAATTGAAAACCGAGTCGGTCTACAAACTCGAGCCGATAGAGAAAGGGTAAACGGGGAAATTTATGGATCCCAAGTGACCCAAAGGTCCCAAAAGTCATGGAATGGATTTAAGAATGAATTGGAGATGAAAACCAAACTGGTTTAGGTGAATCGGATCTAAACCGAATTAAACCAGTTTGGACTGGTTTGAACTACTATTGAACCAGATTCTAAATTCATTTTTCTAGGTGTCTTAAAAAAAATTCAAATTTGAGATTTGAGGCCACCATTGGATAGAAAATGAATTTAGAAATTTTTACATTTGAAAAATTTGGTTGAATTGTGGGTGAACCTACCGGTCTAAGCTTTGAACCTGGTTCAGATTGGTTCGATTCGATTTGGAACGGTGTCATCTTTTTCTTTTAGATGACATCACTTTTCAGTCGATAGAAAATCGCGCAGCTCCGACGAATCTAAAAATTCTTTAGCCAGGGAGTTTCAAGCAATTAATGACCGCTATTAAGGCACCAATTGGACGACCAAGGCGTCCCCGAGCTTCCTATATAAAGAGCCCCTCCTCATTCATCCTCTCCACACCAAAATACTCCATTCTCTCTCAGCTACTTAGTTTTTCAGTGAAGCTCGAAACAGAGCTCCGACATAGGGTCTTTTCTGAGGCAAAGAAGGCGTGGTCAGGTTCTTTAGAATAGGGGAGAAGTTAGCTACATGCCTATAGTCTTCATTTGCTCCGAGAGTCGCTGAAGAAACGCCAGCATGAGTGAACAGTGAAGCAGCTCTCGTAGATCAAAGTTGCCCAATTTCGTCCGAGTTGAAATCGGCCACTTCAAGCCCTCCTCAGGCCAAACCAAGCTCTCCCAACATCTCCTCAGCCTTTCCATGGCCGAATTAGGACTGAAAGGTAAGTCAATTCGTCTTCCCTCTGCAATTTCCGACTGGTGCTAGGGAGAGAACCGACAAAATTTCGATGATAGAATTCTAATCTAATTTAGCATCAATTGATGCAATTCTTAATCTTATGAGTAACCTTAGGACACAAGCTATTTGCCTAGATAGAAAGCTCGGACTGTCGCGCTGCCGACGGTGAGCAATTGAAACTTTCTCTCTCTACATTCTATTTTCCGGTGAAGCTTTGTTTGAGCTTGTTCTAGTGTCAAAACTTGCGATTCAAAGTGCTATTGAATTGTATGAAGATGTAGAAACTCAATTTTAACTTAAATTGCAACAATTAGAAGTGTTTTATTGGCCAATTTGATGAAATCAAATTTGGCTATGTTAGTAAGTTGAAATTTGGAGAAAATTTTGGTGAAAATTGGGGATTTTCGAAAATTCGAAGGACCAAAATAAAATTTTATAAAATTGAGGGTCAATTGGGCACGATAAGAATGTTAGAAGCCCAATTGAGCAATTTTAGAATTTTTGGGGTGAACTTACCATTTTTGTAAAGGAATGGAAAAATGGTAATTTTGGAAAATTTGGGGGCCAAATTGGGAATTTGGGAAACTTGAACCCCTTTTTATGAAATTGAATAAATTGAGGTCTCAATAGTAATTTTAAAAGTTTTGGGACTCAATTTGGGGGAAAACTGGCAATTGGGACCTAAAGTAAAAGGAAAAATAACTTTAGGGACCAATTTACAAATATTGAAAAAGTTGTGAATTTAGCCATTTTGAGGTGATCAAGTCAGATGATAATGAACAAAGATGTTCATTTCATGTAGAACCATGAGACATCGGGAACACCAGCTGAGGTTAAGCTCGTAAGTGACGAAAACCGACTAAGTGGAATTTCACTGCACGATGGGGTGAGTGGGATTTTTATGTCATACCTGGTTAGGATGATAAGTAATTATCATTTCGAGGTACTTATCATCCCCAATCGAGTATGATATAAAATTCCACTTACAACCAATAAGTGATTTTTAACTTTAAATTGTGCTTATCATCCCAATCGGGTATGATGTTAGTAAGCCCACTCACGGTGACTTCTAATTTAGAAAAGGTGTTCATCATCCCAACCGGGTATGATTTGAATAACCCACTCACCCGTTAACCGTGATGTGTTCTTCCACGATTGATTTTCCAAGTTGACGTGAGCTTTCTCTTGCTTGCATTCCGATCACACTTGTCCCGTCGGAGGTGCGATGGTCCAGGCTTTCTATTGGGAAAGGTAGTTCTCTTCCTAAAGTACCTTCTAGGATTAAGAATTCCTTCTATTGACCTTTCAGCATTGTTGAGGTCGTATGAGGGTTGTAGGGATGTTGGGAGAGCTTGGTTTGGATAGAGGAGGGCTGAATTCAACTAATTTTAACTTGGCCAAAACAGGGCAGCTTCGGTCTACCGGAGTTGTTCCACCGTTTGATTATGTCGGCGCTTCTTCAGCGATCCTTGGATCGAATGGATGTTACTATCAGATAGCTTACTTCCCCCGGAATCTAAAGAGCCCAGCCTCTCCTTCTAAGGATAAGAAAAATGCTAAAATCGAAGCTCTGGTTCGAGGTTCACCGATAAATGAAGTATTAGAGAGAGAGAGAGGAGTTTTTAGGTGTGAGTAGAATGAATAGGGAGTTTCAATAGTTTGTGTATTAAATGGGGGGGGGGGGGGGGATTTATTACTACCGTATTAATGTTGTCATTTGTATTAAATTATTGGTATTAAGTTCAATAAATAAATATAGGTATTTATGAAATTTACGTTGGGTTTTAAATATATATATATATATATATATATTTATCTTATTATTTTCACCTAATAATTTACACTTTTCATTTTATTTATTCCAATTATATCAATTAAATTTTAAACTTATAATATAATTCCATAAACTACTTTTGACCGAAATTTTGGGTTATTAAAAAAAAAACAACTTCCCAAGAGGTCACACATCCTAGCACTACTCTCACCCAAGCACGCATGCTTAACTTTGATGTTTTAATAGGATATGATGCATTAGTGCTAGTATGTTATTAAATTTTGGGTTACTAAAAAAATATGATTTAACAACTATTGAGGGGATGCAATATGAATACTTCCTAATAAGTCGCCCATCCTATCACTACTCTCACCAAGCACATTTAACTTCGAAATTCTAAAGGGATCATATCTTAGTGCTGGTATGTTTTTAATTTTGGATTACTTAAAAAAATATGATTTGTCAACTATTGAATGGGTGCAACCCTAGATGAATACTTCCTAGTAGGTCACCCATCCTAACACTTCCCTCACTTTAGCACACTTAAGTTTGGAGTTCTAATAGGATCTTTGTGCATTGGTGTTGGTATGTTATTTAATTTTAGGTTACTAAAAAATATGCTTTGACAACTATTGAAAGAACACTATTCTAGCCTAAGCACACTTAACATTGGAGTTTTGATAGGATCCGATGTATTAGTGTTAGTATGTTATTTAATTTTGGGTTACAAAAACAATATGGTTTGACAACTATTGAGAGAATACAAAATGAATACTTGAAATCACCCATCCTAACACTACTCTTGTCCAAGCACACTTAACCTTGGAGTTTTGATAGGATCAGATGCATTAGTGCTAGTATGTTATTTAATTTTAGGTTACTAAAATAATATGGGTTGACAACTATTGAGAGAATGTAAAATGAATACTTCCCGGGATGTCACGCAAGCATGCTTCACTTCAGTATTCTAATGGGATCAAGATCATCTGAACCAATTTGGATTTTCTATTCTAATTTTTTTTTCTGGTTACTAAAAACACGGTGTTACATGACTTGTCCGAAGACCTGTCATGTCGCACCACTACTAGTTGACTAAATATGTCGGTCCTGTCTTGTTACCATGACCAAACAATTCATTTATTTAAATTTTCATGGCATATAACTCATGTTTGTTTACGAGCTCCTACTTGTGTCAACTGGCCTAGAGCCCACTATTTGAGGTTTTCAAAATCGGGCATAATAGCCCCCAAGTTCCAAAATCGAGGCATATGAGAAAGTTTTCATCATACCAACCGGGTATGATCTACTTACAACCAATAAGTAGTTTTTTCGTGTCATTTTCATATCACTCCTCTAAGTTGTAATGTTTAAAAATACCACTTATTAGTGGGTTTTCATTTCCAAGGTACTTATTATCCCAACTGGATATGATATAAAAATCCCACTCACCCGATCATGCACTGAAATTCCACTAAGTAGGTTTTCATCCCTTGCGAGCTTAACCTCAGCTGGCGTTCCTGATGTCTCGTGTTCCTACACAAAATGAACATTGTTGTTTATTATCATCTGACTTGGTCACCTCATTTAGTATAAATGACTTAATTCACAACTTTTCCAATATTTGTAAATTGGTCCCTAAAGTTATTTTTCCTTTTTACTTTAGGCCCTAATTGCCATTTTTCCCCAAATTGATTCCCGAAAGTTTTAAAATTCCTCGTGGGACCTCAATTTACTCAATTTCATAAAAAGGGGTTCAAGTTTCCCAAATTCTCAATTTGGCCGACAAATTTTCCAAAATTACCATTATGCCCAAAAAATTCTAAAATTTTCTCAATTGGTCCTCTAACACTCTTATCCTGCCCATTTGACCTTTAATTTTACAAAATTACATTTTGGACCCTCAAATTTTCAAGAATCCCCAATTTTCTCCAATTTTCACCCAATTTCAACTCCTCACACAGCTGAATTTGATTTAATCAAATTGACACATCAAATACTTCTAATTGTTGAAATTGAAGTTTAAATTGAGTTTCTACATCTTCATACAATTCAATAGCACTTTGAATCGTAAGTATTGATGTCAGAACGAGCTCAAACGAAGCTTCACTGTAAAATAGAACGTAGAGAGATATAGCTTTAATTGCTCACCGGTGAGGGTGCAACGGTCTAAGATTTCTATCTGCGCAGATTGCTCTCCTCTTGAGGTTCCTCCTAGGATTAAGAATGGCATCAATTGATGTCGAATTGGATTAGAATTCTGTCATCGAAATTCTACGGGTTCTCTCTCTAGCACCGACTCGAAATTGCAGAGGGGAGATGAATTGGTTTACCTTTCAGTCTTAATTCAGTTGTGGAAGGGATGAGGAAGTGTTGGGAGAGCTTGGTTTGGCATGAGGAGCGCTCGAATCGGCCAAAATAGGGCAACTTTAGTCCGTCGGTGCTGCTTCACTATTCGATCATGGCAGCGCTTCTCCGGCGACCCTTGGACCGAATGGATGTACCACTGTGTAGCTTCCTTCTCCCTAGTTCTAAGGAACCTGACCTTGCCTTCTTTGTCTCAGAAATGACTCTATATCAGAGGTCTGGGTTGAGCTTCACCAGAAAACTAAGCAACTGAGAGAGAGTAAGATTTTCAAGTGTGGAGAGGATGAATGGAGAGTGGCTCTTTATATGGGAGCTCAGGGACTCGTCGGCCATCCATTTGACAGATTTATGATAGACATTGATGGCCTGAAATGTACTGAATGGAAATGTTTCATCCTTGCTGGTGCTGCTTTGATTTTCTGGTGAGTGAACAATTATCTGAAGGAAGAAGATGACATTGTTCCGAACCAGACCGGACAAGTCCGAACTGGGTTCAAAGCTTAAATCGGTCGGTTCCCCCCCGATTCGACCAAAATTTTCAAATATAAAAATTTCTAAATTCCTTTTCTATTAAATGGTGGCCTCAAATCTCAAATTTTAATTTTTTAAGCCACCTAGAAAAATGAATTTAACATCCGGTTCAAAAGTGGTTCAAACTGTTTCAAACCGGTTCACCTGAACTAGTTTGGTTTTCATCTCCAATTCATCCTAAAGTCATTTTTCATGACTTTTATGATTCCTTAGGTCACTTAGGGTCCATAAATTTCCTGGTTTGCCCTCTCTCTTTTGGTTCCAGTTCATAAACTGGTTCATTCTAGTTCGGGTCCGGTTCACCCGAACTGATCTAGTTTTTCTCTCCTGTTTTGTTCTTAGGTTCCTTCCCAAGGTTTATAAATCCTTTTGGGTCAAAGGGGAGTTGAAATTTCTCCAATTTATCCATTCTCCAATAAACAGGTTTGGGAACCGGTTCAATTTTCTCACTCGGTTTGACCGGTTCTTTCCTAATTTTTCCTTAACTCCATAGAGCGGGGTTTACAACCCCCCTCATTTTTGGAGTTTTGTCCCCAAAAATGTATTTCACATTGTTCGCGTATTGGCTTAAACTTCTTATTGTTATGAGGTTTTCTATTTTATTGTCCTACATCCTTCTCGATTATTTTCGTCTATTCCTTTCATCACATATTTAAGATTCTCATCAAATTTTCATAATTTCCTCATTCCATAAAACTTACCTTAGCCTAGTATTTTCCTTGAAAATCTACGATCATTTCCTTTCGTTACATACTTATTTCCTAAGGCACCATTTCACATCCCAAGCTTCTTTTACCCAAATTTCAGAACTATAAATTTCAGTCATTTTTTTTTCTTCCATGGATTCTGGCATTTATTATTTTTTCATCCTACATGGATTCCTTACTCATTCTTTGGTTATCACCTTTATGCTTGATTTCATTATGCCTTACTCATAGACCATTTCTTACCTAAGTCGTATTTCTTTGAGTCAGTTGGATTTACATGCCCCTTACCACGTGGCATTCTTCATGTCTTTAACTTTATGTCCCTATAATAGTATTGGTTTCCGTACTTCTCATTTTTTTCCCAATTTTCTTTATTTTGTCATATAGTCTTCAAATCCTTGAATTTCCCGATACTTACTAAGATATTAAAATTGCTGATATTTTACTTCATTCTTCATTCCCACTGGTGTCCTTCTGTCTTAAGATCTCTTCTCCTTCTAAATCCATCCTTGCTCTTATCATTGTTCCTCCCACAATTATTCATTCAGAGTTTGATTCCTTTCTTACTCGTATGACATCTTTTGATGTCATCTTCCTACCTATACATTACCTGAGTTTGACTTATCCCTTGTTTTTTTTATTATTTCCTTCTCCTTGTACACGATCCTTTCTTTTCCAACATCTTGTTCTTGAGGAATTTATTCTTTTTCTTATTCTGTTGGTTCCATTTCCTCTTCATCGGTACACCCATGTCTTCCCAAGATTTCTTTCTCTGGTGAGCTTCACCTTCTCTTTCTCTCGTAATTTCCTTCTAGTTTTACCATTGAAATCATTAGATTCTAGGATGTCTTTTGCCAATATCTTCACCATCTTACCTTTACTCTTTGGATCCATGAGTACCTTCTATTTATCCTGCTTCATTCTTACTTGCTCCAGCATTTGTTTATTCTTTTGAGGTGGACCTCTTATCCTTATTGCGTCCAAACCTTCTGTATCTTCGTGTCCTTGGTATCCCCTCTTTGTCTTGGTTAGGGTTTATTCTTTTACTACTCCCCATCACTTACTAGGCTCCGTATAATTCTTTTGCCTATCTTGAGCGGCCTTAAGGCGACTCTTGATTAACCAAATTTTCTCTGTGGCATCCTTGATTAGCTTGACCCTTTCCAATTTTCTTTCCCCCACTTCTTCCCAAAATAAAGGGGTACGACAAGGTCGTCCATAAAGGGCTTCATAAGGAGCCATCTGAATACTAGCCGGATAGATAACCAAATCCGCTCATTTCCTCCCTACAAGAGTAACGGATACAGTGGAACAACTAGCCATCTTATACATGAAGGAAATAGTAAGACTCCATGGTGTCTTAATGAGCATAGTATCGAACAGGGACCCTAAATTTACTTCAAGGTTCTGGACAAGTTTACAAAGTGCCTTGGGAACCAAGCTCCACTTGAGTACGGTGTTTCATCCTTAGATAGATGGACAGTTTGAGCGAACAATTTAGACCTTGGAAGACATGCTAAAGGCATGCGTACTCACCATGAATAAAGGTTGGGAGGAATACTTGTGACTAATGGAATTTTCTTACAATAATAGCTATCAGACCAGTATTCAAATAGCTCCTTATGAAGCCTTTTATGGATGACCTTGCCATACCCCTTTATTTTGAGAAGAAGTGGGGGAAAGGAAGCTGGAAAGGGTTGAGCTAATCGAGGATGCCATAGAGAAAATCAAGTTAAACAAGAGTCACCTTAAGATCGCTCAGGATAGGCAAAAGAGTTATGCGGACCATCGGATGAGAGATCTGGAGTTTGATGTGGGAGATCAATTGTTTCTAAAGGTATCCCCATGGAGGGGAATACTTAGGTTTCAACAACGGGGAAAGTTCAAGTCGAGGTATATCGGTCCTTATCCTATCGTCCAAAGGATAGGACCGGTGGCATATAAATTGGAACTACCTTTAAACTTGCAGAGAATACACGATGTATTCCATATCTCAGTACTTCGTAAGTACCATCCTAATCCTAGCCATGTGTTGGACCGACCTCCACTAGAATTGGAAGAGAACTTGACCTATCAAATAGAACTGGTACGAATCATCGACTGAAGGGATAAGAACTTGAGGAATAAGAGGATTCCAATGGTTAAAGTTTTTTGGCAAAATGGACAAGTGCAAGAAGCGACATGGGAGACCGAGAGTGTAATGAGGGATGATTACCATCAATTATTTAACATGTAACTGTTTTGGGGACAAAAGCCATAAAAGGAGGGGAGAGTTGTAAATCTCGTCCTTTGATAATAAGAAAAACCAGGAAAAGAACCGGTAATTTCCAAAGAGAATACCGAGTTAGTTTATGAACCATAATCGATAGAGAAAGGGCAAACCGGGAAATTTATAAATCCCAAGTGACCTAAAGAGTCACAAATTCATGAGAAAGGACTTTAGGATGAATATAAGGTGAAAACCAAACCGATTTGAACCACTATTAAACCGGTTTCTTAATTCATTTTTCTAGGTGGCTTAGAAAATTCAAATTGGAGAATTGAAGAAACCATTAGATAGAAAATGAATTTAGAAATTTTTAATTTTGAAAAACTCAGTCAAATTGGGCCTGAACTGACCAATTTAAGCATTGAACCTGTTTCGGAACAATGTCATCTTCTTTCTTCAGATGACAACACTGTTCACACGCCGGAAAATCGAGCAGCATCGGTGAAGATGAAAGGTCTCTATTCAGGGAGTTTTTGGCAATGAATGACCACCATAAAGGCATCAATCAGACGTCTAAGTAGTCACCGAGCTCCCTATATAAAGATCCCCTCCTCATTTATCTTCCTCACACATGAAAACTTTTCTCTCTCTATACTGCTACAATTTTCGATGAAGCTTGAACTAGAGCTTTGACTTGGTCATTTTTCTAAGCCAAATAAGGTGAGGTTAGGTTCCTTAGATTCGGGGAGAAGTCAGCTACTCGACGGTAGTCTCCAATAGCTCTGTGAATCACCGGAGAAGCGCCGTGCGTGATCAAACAATGAAGCAGCTCCGACTGACTGAAGCTGCCCTATTTCAGCTAAGCTAAAAATGACATATTTGAGCCCTTCTCAGGCCATACCAAGCTCTCCCAACACTTCCACAACCATCATACGAATGAATTAGGCTGAAATGTAAACCAATTTGGCTCCCCTCTGTAATTTCCATTTAGTGCTAGAGAGAGAACTGACGAAACTTCACTGACCAAATTCTCTCTCAATTTGGCATGAATTGATGAGATTCTTGATCTGAGAAACCTTAGGATGAGAGTTATCTTCCTAGATTGAAAGCTCGGACAGTTGCACTCTTAACGGTAAGCTTTCAAAGCTTTCCCTCTCTAAGTCCAATTTTTCGACTAAGCTCCGTTTGAGCTAAATTTAGATCCAAATGACGCGATCCAAAGTTCCATTGAATCGTGTGGAAGTGTAGGAACTCAATTTTACCTTCAATTTCAACAATTAAACCCAATTGAATGGTCAATTTGATGAGATCATATTCAATAAGTTTGAAAGGGGAAAATTGGCAGAAATTTTTGGGGAAATTTGGGAATTTTAAAAAATTGAGGGATCAAAGTGCAATTTCACAAAATTGATGGCCAATTGGCTATGAAAAAGATGTTGGAGGACCAATTGGTCAATTTTTGGAAATGTTTTTGGTCAAATTGCAATTTTTGAAATGAAGGGGCAAAATGGTAATTTTTGAAAAGTTGGGGACCAAATTGGAAATTTGGGAAACTTGAACCATTTTTGGGATTTTGGATAAATGGAGGACCCATGGTGAATTTTTGAAAGTTCCAGGACTCAATATGGGGAAAAATGGGCATTAGGGACCTAAAGATAAAGGAAAAGAACTTTAGGGACCAAAAAGCATATAATTAAAAGTTTGGGCATTTTGTTCATTCATGAAGAATGAAGGCTATTAGGCCAAATTTTAATAAACAAGGATATTCATGTCGTGTAGGAACACGAAGGATTAGGAACGCCAACAAGGATAAGCTCGCGTGGAGGCAGAAAGTCGTTTTAGGGAAAAATATACTGCACATATCGGGTGAGTGGGAAT